>CM053791.1:797533538-798997288 GCA_028749045.1 Cupressus sempervirens | reverse complement strand
TCGAAAACATAAAAACTTCACATTCTACACCATTCACCAAGTTGCATGTATCAAAAACTTGCAACTCACCTTGTGTCTCAAATTGTGAAGAATATGTGAAATCTGATTGTTGCCTACTTGTAGTCATGTCATTCACTAAATCAGATTTATCTTTCATTGAGACCTCTTCACATTCTTCAAACGACTGATTAGTTACCAAGCATGAAAACTCATTTTGAAAGTGCTGATCTAAACTATGCTGATCACAATCATTTTCTTCATCTAACTGAATGTTAGAATAAACCTTGAACTTATCTTTACAAGACTTATTAGCATATAAATAAAATCCATTATCTGATTGACAATATTCATTATTTTCCTTTTCATCACATGAAACATCAAAACAAATTTTTGCAAGATCAGAATGAAAAGAATTTGAAACAGTATTAAACTTCCCTTCATTAACATACTCCGCATCCAACAAATCGTCATGTGCAAAGACATTTGAGGTACTGTCATCTACACCTCCAAAATTTGATAGGGATAATTTGGATTCTACATCTATTTCTACATCGAACTTTGGGGAAGTAACTTGACTGAATGAGGAAATATTATGACGGAAAATATGAAGATCCTTAGAAACACTTACTTTCTTTTCAAAATCACGAGCCAAAAAAATAGAGATTTCATTAGGGCTCAAGAAGACTGCCTCACAAATCTTCTCCCGGCTGTGATTATCATTCGGATAACATAAAGAACTTACAATAGCAAGATCATTAGTATAACAATCTAGACAATCAAAATTGTTACAACATTCATTCTTATCATAGCAATCACTACCTTTTCTGCTATTACATAATTCCTCAACTTCATATTTACTATAACCAAGTTTATTTTCACTTTCATATCCATCTTCCTTATGCTGATTGCAATTACCCAATTCACTTGCATTTGAATCCTTCTCTTCACATTCGGAAGACAGATTATCTTTCTCTATGGATTCATTATATTCATTACTACCTTTGCTTTCAACACACTCATTATCATTAGAAGATATATCATGAAATCTATGATCATCATTTTCCATCTCCTTAATGAATCTTTCAATTTGCAAAATCCTTCGTAATCTTATAGGTGCTAGCCAATTGACTGAATCAGGTACTAGAACATCAAGGAAAACACTAGGCAAGGTAGATTCCTTAGGTCTACAATGAAAAGGCATCTTACTGATTACTGATTTAAGCCTTAAATAACATTGTTCAACACTTAAACCCTAAAAATTTCCTATCTCAATTCTTATAAGATTGAAAATCCTTTTGTAGACCAGTCTATTCAACATAGCAATGTTACTATTCACAATTTCTAAACTCTTAGAATTTTGCAAACTAATCTCAGATCTAAGATATGGCTCCATTATAAAACAAAATTTTCTACCTCTTCCTTCTAGTGCTGAAAATCACTGAATAGAGGCAACCTTTTTAGACACTTGACTTCCATGAAAAGAAACATGAAAACCAAAATACCTCAAGTGCTGATGCAAACTTTGATTTGCTGATTTGGCACAGGTGCAAGACTGAAAATCCTTTACACCACTGGTCAAAACTTTGTAGAGTCATCACCTCCTTTCAAGAGGATAAAGAGATCACTGTTGTGATTCACTTTTTACACTTCAATTTCTTATAACAACAGATTGCAAACATCACCTTAAAACTTATCAAGAATTTTTTAAAATTCTTTTCCAAGAGACTATCAAAAACTTCAGATCTACCCATACAACTAAAAGTCCTTCAAAATTTTGTAATGAAATCAACTAGGAACATACTGGTACAAAGATTTGAGAGTCGTCACTCACTTATGTGAGAAATAAAACATAATTTGTCACTTGACAAATCTGAACTAGACCTTCAGTGTAGGAGAAACTTGCAGATCATTATCATCTTGAAAAGAAAACACACTTCATAAATCAATTCTTGACTCTGGACCTTCTCAACAACACTTGCAAACTAAATTGATTGAAGATAGACCTATAACAATCATATAACACAATTTACATCCCATTTTGCAACATACTGCTATTCATGAATAGGGATACTGGGGGACATGAAACTTCAACAAGAAAATAAGGAACACATCTTGCTATTGATATGCATATCTGATCTATTTCATTCCAGAGATTTTGGTTCTTTCCATATGCACATCGCCAATAGAGTCACCATTTTGTTGGTGACTCGGATGGGAAAAACCCAACTGAGAATATGACTTGAAATATTCAACTTATACTAGAGATTCTTGTCCTTTTAACAGTGAATTACATCACAACTTCTCCAGCAGAGTCACCATTTTGTTGGCTCATGATTTAATGATTTTGAAAATGACCAAGAAACTAGATAGATGCATCTAAGGCTAGCAAATTCCTATGATGGATACACTTGACTGCAGTCTTGGGCCAACTATAAGGCTAGACCCTTCTTCTTCTTCAGGCTCTGCAAAACCTAGGTGGGTGGATCTATAGATTCTTTATATGGTACTAGTTATCAAAGAATTGATTGAATCTAATATAAAGTAGATAAAACCTTATTTCTCCTATTAACTCATGTAATAACACAAATCTACAATAGAAAATTGCAACTTTATGATATTCACAAGCTGAGTGAGGGTTAAAATATTCTAGCTGTTCAACATAAAATGTAAAGATGATTTGAATTTTGATTTGATTTTATGTGGGTAGGGAAAGTGGATGAAAACCAAGTATAGATAACAAACTAATGATCTTGTAGCTGATTAGTGCCTGATTCATTGGTCAATTCATGAATCTCCCTCATGCATTTTGGATATCTGATACTTATTCATATATTTAGATATATGATCTATCCATTCACCTCTTAAATAGACATCAATGTTCAACTTAAATCTCATTCTTACCTAATATCCTCCTCAATAAACCTGCAACCCTATTGAATCTCTGAAGCATTTACATAATTCCTTGAATTAAAAGCAACATTGAAGGAACATACAACCTTAAGGGACTACACTTATGATCTAGACTCTTTGTTCAAAGACCATGAAACATCATAGCTCAATTGAGAAAGGAGACAAGATTTAAATTGAAACTAAACACTTGTTGTTCCTTGTATTGATTTCCTTGAAACATTACATACAAATGCATGAAATTAACTCACAAAGAACCTAATAAACCAGACTATACAATAACATATGTTGTCATACAAGAGAAAAAATGGTGGGAATGAGAAACTGATGGGATGGGAAGGGGGTATCACAACCAAAGCAAAGCTTCATGGTTTGGAACAAGCACATCCTAGATATTCCATTTAGAGTTCATCAATTCTAGGGCTAGTCCTACTAAATGTTTTCATTCCAGAGACTTTCCAATATTTTCCAACCCTTACAAAGAGAAGAAGAAAGCATAAATAGAGAGGAAGCAATTCCTAGATTCATTATGCAACTAACATATGTCCCTTCAGAATTCTTCCTCAAGAAGCTGAAAAGAATCTCTCTACCTTCTCTCCTCCATGGGTAAATCAAATCACTGATCAAATTGCCTCCAAAGTCATCAAGTATCTCAAAAACTTGATGATGAAAGAATAACTAATTTTTGATGTTAAAATGAACACAAGGTAAAAGTAACAAATCAGTTGAAATGTAACTTCTAGAATGCAAGAAAACTATTCAAAGATGATTTTCTTCACATTCGGATCCCAACAAGCTTTTAGAACTACCCTCTAACCAATTTTGATGCTCTATGATCAAATTTGCCTGTTCTGTTGCCAATACCCAAGAAAACACAAAAATGCTTATAGATTGAACCAGTGAATTGCTGTGCAAAATCTAACGCCAAATCTAGAAAATTTATTTTCTCTCAGTTCTGACGGTATATTATAAGGCCTATTTTAGACAAAAAATGCCCCCCTGGTAGTAGTTTGAAAAAATCAAGTCTAGACTGTATCAGAGCCTTTTAAAAATGAAAAATTTAAAAAATTATATAGTTAAAACTATATAAAACTTTTAAATTTATTTGAATTTTTCATTTTATGAGTGATTTTAATTTTCACTTTATTTTCTCTTTCAATATGCCATCGCCATGTGTCAATCTGCTATTGACCATGCAATTTGAGACTTTAATTAATCTTTTAATCCTTCACACTGGGACTTGATTTGATTTCACTAATTTTTTACCTCCCGATCTCACGGGCACCCTTAATATCCACCTTAATATCTACCCTTACGCACATACGAGGAATATATTAATTAAATCTACCTTTACGCTCAACCATCTTACTTCTCGTAGGGCCAGAGGTCTCTCAAATATTTCTTCTTGACCATATGCCTTTGCAATTGCTTTATGTTATTACATCCAACGTAAGAGCATAAACCTACCATCTTCATTCTCCCACTCATATGCTCAAGCCTTTCTCGTAGGGTCATAATGAAATGCTTTTCACCTTTCACTCTTACGGGGCACTTCATTTTATCCTTTTACGCCTTTATGAGTGCGTACCGCCAAAAATGTTCAAAACTCACTTCTCAGGCCTACGGGGTCTTTAATTTTCGTATCATCAAAGAGCTTAACAAATTGTTTTATGCCCACATGGGGGTCTCATTTCGTATGAGCGTAATACTATCCACCTCCACCTCCAAATTATTTGGTGGTCGTAACCCTTTAGAAGCTTTGCATTGATCTTTTCACTCTGAATTTGAGGTCAAACCTCTATTGACCAAGTGCCACATGGCACTTCACGATTGGTTGACCTCTGATACTGCCACCTCATCATCACCTTTTTGGGCCCAATGCCATGTGTCACATGCTCGCATTCCTACTTTGTTTAACTGGCGAGCATCTTCTTCTTGCGAAATTGCACCATCTGTCGATCTGGACATGTGGCAGCATCTGGTAAATACATCTTGAAGTACTTGCTTGGTGCCACCTCACTTCCATTTGGCCCTACCACCTAGTCACTCGCTATGTTGCTATCCGAGTCATCAATTTCCATGTCATCAGAGACATAGCGACCTTGCGACACGTGTCACCCTCTGCCATGTCAGCACCTTTGGATTTGTCTATCTCACCACGACATGTCACCACCACATTACTCAGTTGCCACATCACTCGGTTGCCACTTGCCAATTTTTGATTTGTCCATCTCACCATGACATGTCACCAAAAACATACATACAATGCATTATAATCAACATTAGTTGTCGCAACAACAAACACCAACTTTTTATTCACCTATGAAAACATTAACTACGTTACATCCCAACAATGTCTAGGGGATCATTTATTCTGGCCTCATGGGGGAGGTGGCATAATATGATGTTCGATCAATGGTGTCTCTTCTAGCCTAGCTCTAGATGAAGTAGCTTCCGGTGTCAATCCCCTACGTGTCCATACTACTTCCATCAAAATTGGAAACCTTTCACTGCATAATTAGGCATTTAATAGATTTGTAAATTCTTTATCTATAAATTGCATTTCTCATCGGTCCTCATGTGGGAAGGCCTGGTAATAATGTCCCATCTAATAAGTGGCTTCCCAATGTACCTTGGTCATCTAGTGCATTTCCACAAACACATTCTCCACCAACTTGCTTACCCCCTTTGCATTGATCGCTCATTGGGCCACATCTTGCTCCTATTATATTTGACTAGTCATCATTCACCAACACTCCACGTCCACTTTTGCCTTGCCCAAATGCTACTACAGTTGCCTCACCTTCCCCTCACTTAACGCTAACTACTCTTAAAACTTCAACACTAAGGAGTTTGCCTTTGCAATCGCCTCCCTAAATGACTCATACTACAATTGCTATAACACTAGCACATTCTGCACACTCTCCAAACCTACTTGCACCATCTTCATTGATTCTTGCAACTGCTCTGACTTTTATTGTTCAGCCCATATTCCTACATTGCTTCCCTCTACTCGTGCATGTTCCACATGCAACTCCATCTCTAGTGATTGCACCCACACCCGCTTCGTGTCTATCATTGCCTATAATCGCTTTGCCTCTATTTTTGCTCCATCCTCCTGAGCCTTCTCCATCAATCCTAGCAAAAATACAAGCCTCATACTCCAATGTCAGCCCCCACACTGCTCTCTCTGACTGAACTCGGGCATAATGTGCAGTCCCCTGTGGCATGCCCTGTCGCCGACCAAACTGCCTCACCACTCTCTTGAAGCAAGACTCTGCTCTAGTACAGAAGGAATCTGACCAAGCAAAAACCTTAGACTGAAGAAATACACCATCTCATCGTCATCCTCTTCTCATGGCTCTATAAACCTATAAGGTCTCCATACGACCTCATTAATATCATCCAAAATTTGACGCTAGTACTTTGTCTTGGCCAAATGGGGCTGCATGATATGACCTAAATAAGTATACATATATGGCATGCCCTGCGGCCGTTGTCATACACACACTAGATGAGTAATGGGTAAATACTCCCATGTCCATACATGTAGCAAAATAACCCCTGATGATAATGATGAGGCCCTCAAATATACAACCTAGTCTAAATCATGATACAAATGAGCCAAAATATAGCTACCCCATGCAAATCTCTGTGGCCCATCAATCATCTCTTGAATCAATTGGCCCCATCCAACTAGACACCCTCACCCTCGACAATCTGGCAACAAAAATCCACCTATCAGTCCTGCTAATACTGCTGGTAATGCATCATAATACAACATCTGAAACCAGGACACACTATCGTCACCAATACTATCATCTCTGAACAAGTCTTAGAATGCAACCCCACTAGTAGTCTGATCATAATACACCAAATCTCCTATAGTCAAGATGTAGAAAATCTTGCACACATCCTCGAGAGTTGCTATCATCTCCCCCATTAGCAAATGGAATGTGTTGTGGTCTAAGTGCCACCGCTCGGTCACAACTATCAATAATCCCCTATTCACTTGGAACTGGGGCATCTGTAACAAATATGTGAAGCCACACTTGTCAATAACCTACCTATCTACATTGGACAATTGGTCCACTGACTCTAAGGGCCACAGATAGAGCCCTCGTACCATGAACTTACACCCACTCACCTATTATTCATCAAGCAAACACAACATGTCAGTCTTCATCACAAAGTGATCATCAAAATTTAATCTCATAATTAAATCTAGCCATCTAGCTATTGGTTCTATTTTGGACCTATTTCTTGTCTTTCTCTATCTTGGGTTGGATTGGCTCAGTTTCCCTACTTTGTATCCTGTATTGGGACATTGCCTATCTATCATCAGATCACTCCTATGCACATCACTGCATGACTACCCGATTTCTAATGTTTTCTTGTTATGCCCATCCCCGGTTGACCAACCAAGACTCTAAGTCACAAAATTCAACTGCCCTAATCGACTGTTCAAAAATGCCATTATATCCATTATATGTGCTATTCCATCTCACATGCATTATTACATCATGCAAATGCACTATTCTATGTAAATGAGCTACACAATTCTCTAAATATGCTAAAATAGTTCTTGAGTGTGCTATTTCTTTGAATGCGCTACGACAATGCTCAAAAGCATTGTTTTATGGTGGAGATGTGCTATTATTTTAAATTTGCTAGAACATTTTGCATATGTGCTATTACATTATTCGAATGCACTAGTTTGGTCAAATACGCTATTATATTTCTCAAATGCACTATTATTTACCATATGCACTAAAATACATGACATCTAGGGTTTTCAAATGTGCTAAAAGGCCCTATGCATGCGCTAATTTCCTACCCATATGTGCTAAAACAATGCAAATGTGCTGAAGAACTAAACTAAACACATCTACCCTACAAATTTGCGCAAAAACTCATAGAACACAAGTAAAAAAAAGATAAATCTCAAACAAAGAGGATCTTGATGACTTACCAGGACACCGTAGTCTGCTAGATGCTCATACTGATGACCCCTCTTGAATCTATGCTCGCATAATGGCACCACCATCTTCACTAGATCAGAGCTCCAAATCACCAAATGCAAAAGCCAAAAGTGAAAATGACAAGGGTAAAAGATCTTTTTGATCTATTTAACCCCCCAAGTGGCATTTACATCATCTTTTCAAATTATTTACCCCCTCTTGGCACCTTTTTCATCACCATAACTAACTTAGGTATTGTATCAAACCATTCTAACTATCTTTCCCACCAATCTCCCACCATGTCAAAAATAAAATTAGAACCTCCTCAAATTTCACATTTTCATACTCTCTTCTAATTTTATTTCTGAAGGGGTAGTATATTTGCATCAAATCGGGACATCCAAGCTAGGGCATTAAAATTTTCTGAAACATCAAAATGTCCTACCCGAGCCAAAATTTTTCAAACATCAAAACCAAGATATCCAAGAAAAACCATTGTAATGCCAAATCAACATCACAATCCAATCATCAAATCAATAACAATCAAAACATTACATCATCAATGATCAAACCAAGCCATCAACAAAAAGAGACCACAACAACAATGAAATGACAGAATATCATCGAACAGACAATCAAGATAGTCTTTGAACTAATATGCTTCGCATATTAGCTCAAAGGGGGGCATTTTTAGACACCAAAAAATTGGCAAAATTCTTAAATCATGCAATCCTGATCAATTAGGACCAAATTAAAGAGAAAAACATAAGAAACACAACATACTTTTAAATCAAAAATCACATCAGGTCATTAATCACCTATCAAATCAACAAGACCTGAATCAACTTTAAAAGAGGAAGAAAAAAATTCAAGTTCACAAAATAAAATTCAAAAAGGGAGGAAGGAAAAAGACAAAGTGTTGAAAATAAATCATTTAGTAAATCAATAAAATCACTTTATCCTCACAAGATGGAAATCTCCCTTTTACCATTTAAAAGAATTTGAAAAATCCTCATATTATCCTCAAAACCAAGTCTGTTGGACTCTTCCTCCTGGCCTCTTATGAGATATTTCAAGTTTCACTTTCACTCCCAGTCAAAAGTGAAAATCCTGGTTCTTACCCCAACTCCTTCCGAAATCCTATAAATAGGAGGGAAATCTAAGAGACAAGGGACCCAAGTTTTTATTCATCTACACTATAGGCATATTTAGACTCATTGTTTTAGCATTTTCATTATAGAAATTTCATAGCATTCTTAGCATCATCTTGTGTCATTTATAATCATTTATCTTCATTTATATCATAGTTAGTTCATAGCATGATCATTTCAAGAGCATTTCTAGGAGTTTTATTTCACATATAATCTACATTTTAGTCATAGATCTTGCATGTTTCATTGTAGATCTGCATTTTTAGCAATATCCCATTCTAGAACTATCACTAAGATGTTGGTCTGAGAGCTATTTTAGTGGTTGTAGTTAAGGAGACATGAGACACTTGTAGAGATTACATTCTGCTGATGATATCTTGGGTCTAGTATAGTTTGTCATTAGTCCATTTCCATTCTACGTTAAAGTTTCATGAATACATGTTCTTACCGTGTACAGAAGCCATGACTGCTACTATAATTTTCTCTATATCTAATTCCTCAATGCTTTGTATCTCTGGAAGGCTTCCTCTAGTAGCTTCCTATTCTTTCTCCTCATCATCAATATTGAAATAATCTATCGCATCATCTTTTATTGCTACTTATTCTTCCTCATCTTCACCATATTTGTCATCAACATACACAAAAAATTCACTTCATTTGTGCAGCTGATAGATGTTTTTCCATGTAGTAGTAGTTGTCTTCACCATGGATTCAATATCCTTAAGTAATATCATACATTTGTTTAACTTGAGAGTGAACTTCTTCTGATTTTGCTTCAAGTATTCCTTCACTTCTTTCTCACCAAGTTCCCATCTAGGTTTTACTACCTTTATAAGTTCATTAGGAATTTGATGTGAAAGTTCATCTAGTGAGTACTTCCATTTTCCCAATTTAGCGACAAGAGTATCCTTGATCTTCCTTTTATCTTCTTCATTCCTTGTCTCATAATTGAGAAACTTAAAACATGCCATGCCAGTTCCTTCTTCCATCCTCTTCAATCTTTCTTAGAGTGTAGGTGTAGATATTTTGAAGATAACTATCCAGCTTCATCTTCACCTAACTTCAACTTCCTTTTGGATTTGGTTGCCCTTCTTGTGAATATAATAGGGGAGGATTTGGTAGGTCTAATTATAATGACCTTCCCCTTCTTCTTGGGAGGCTCTTCCTTCTCAGATTTAGATTCCTCTACTTCATCCTCTTCATCATCATCTTCTACATCATCTCCTTTTCCTTGTTTCAACATGAGAGGAGAACTTGCTTTGTGTTTTTCATTAACTTTTCTATCCTCTTGGTTCCTTTGTTCACTGCTTGAGGTAGCTTGATCTCAAGCTCAATTCTTGCCTTTGCTTCATCATATGTTCTGAAATAGGTGGCTTTGGGATCTACAGACTCATTCAATAGAGCTTCAATGATATCCCTAGTGTCATCAATGTTAACCTCATACTCTAGAGGTCTAATCCATGCCACTCTAGGTCTGACTGCCTGAATATATACTTTGTCATAGTCAACCATGAAACAAATATCTTGCTCACAATATTCTTCAAGCTTCTAGGCATCCTAAACCTATTTTACATCTTTTCTTTGAATGTTTCAAAATAATTATCCATGATTCTGTCAAAAATTTCACCCATTTCTACTATATATTCATTGATTTGATATAATACTGGAATATCCTTCCTCCATACGACATAACCTTTGGAATGGAAAACAATTTGAAAAAAGAAGAATAGACATGTCAAAAGGGAACCAAACTTACATGGGTTGTTTTTTGATACTTTGATGCTCTCCATGTTCTTGCTGAATTGGTTCAACATCAACTCGGCAAGGTTGAAGGATAGATTATTCTTTACCACCTTGTATGCAAGATCACAACTTCACATGACACACTGTTCCATTGAGTAGAGCTATAAATTATGTGAGAAATCACATGTATGCTAGACTTCAGATCCATGTCTATTACACCACTCAACTTCATGCTTCTTCCATCCCACTCAACAAGAGTTTGCTTACCCAATTCAACCTGCCCTAGGGTTTTGGTGGTCTTTGCTTTATTTAAAATTGGGAGTCCAATGATTTTGTGAATCATTTTCTTTGTAATCTGAATGGGTTGGTCCAACCATAATTTCCCATTGTGAACATGACTTAGAATAAGTCTGATCCATTTGATTTGAAAATCGCTTGGTATATGTGAAATATGCATTAAACCCTTAGTTTCCAAATATTGATGCTCAAGTTTCAATACACCATCCACACATAATTCTTTGAATGCCTCATTCATTTATATAGTATCGAGTTCTTGAATATAATAGTGGTAAAATAAATGGATATCATGGATGAGTAATAGCTTGGGTGGAAGTTGAGACTGAGCACCAGGTGGGTTGAGTGCCTGTGTAATCACTGGACTCAAGTTGAAAGTAGGTGCCTTACAGTCGACTCCTATTGGTCTCAAATTGGTTTTGATGATTGAGTGTAAACACACAGAAGAAATTTCTAAGTTGATGCCAAGTATAATATAGATGCCAAGCTATAGTATGTGCCAAGCTAGAAATTCAATAGGTGCCGAGTTGTTCAAGTGTCGAGTGACAATTGATGCCAAGCCAATATATGTGCCAAGAAAACTATAGGAGCTGAGCAAGACAAAATTCTTATAGATGCTGAGCAAGATAGAATTCCTTTAGATGCCGAGCAAGACATAATTCCTATATGTGTTGAGAATCAACAAACAGTAAGTGTCGAGTAACATAGAATCAACATAAATGTTTGTGCCCTCACAAACTCAGATGTAAACCACTTTTGAGCTGACTCAAGATGAATCTCAAAGGATCTAAAAGATAAGATCGAATCTATTACATTCACTATGCAATCAACATGTAAAAAATTAGAAAAATGGAAAGAGCATGCAACCAATCAAAAAAATGGAAAGAATTAAGTAGGAAAAATGGATGAATCTCAATTGTAGATTCATACCTAACCCTAAGTCTCGAAACCTTTTTTAGGAGGACAAAACCCCATAATTCATAGTCATGTAGATTGTATGGAATGCATGAGAGAATGCTAGTGAAATTTTGAAGGAAGTGAAAGGGGGTGTAAAGACTTAGAGGAAGAACAACATTGCAGAATTCAGTTGATTAGAACAGAGTATCAACACTTCGAACAAAGTTATATCAGATCAAAATGGAGAGGACAAGGATATGAAATTAGCAATTGAAGATTGTAAATCATTAGGTCAACACATTCTACTACACTTTCTAGCCATTGTATTAGGAGAATGAAAATCCTATGATGATAGGTTGGTTTAATAGCTATTTTGTAGAACCTTTGACAAGGTGTTAAATCCTTTAACAAGGTGACATTCCAAGTGAGTGTTTGTAAATCTTTTAAATAGGTTAGTTTTAACAAGGTGTTAGAGCCTTTAACAAGGTAGGTCTTTCATAGGGTAGACCATTGATGATGGTCAAACTTTGTAACCTTAACCGATTACATATTGCTATAGTGATAAGTTGTGGGTGTCATCCCCACCCCAGTTTTACCTTCTCATTTTGGAGGGTTTCTGGGTGATCAAATCTTGTGTTATCAATTTTCATGCATGCCTTTACTTTCATGTTAATTAGAGATGTTAGATGAATGAATTAATTTTAGTTAAAGGTTTTAAAGGTTAAAGTTTGGTACTTTTGATTCACCCCCCCTCTTAGAAGTATCCTTCCCACTTGTGAATTCCAACAACTCTAGGTACCAAAATTTTAGAAATTTTCTTGATTTTGCTACTTGACAATGCCATTTCTCAGTAGGATTTCTAAAAATGCAAAAAATATTTAACATCAAGTACTGAAATCACTCAGGGGATTTGAATTCTCTCTTTACCAATAGCTCTGGAAATTTGTGGTGAAATAGTGCATTCAATTTCTTCCTTTAAACAAATTTCCTCTTTTCAATCACCATTAATGCTTCATATGTATACTCACTCAGTGATAGACTATCCTCCACCTAGTTTGGATTTTAATGCTCGGAAGACATTCACAACTCAATAGAGTCACTGACAACTCAGCCTTTGCATCCAGTATTTTAGTGTATCCTAACCTTGCTCGGTAAGGTCTTGAGATCCAACCTAGCTTAGTAAGATCTTGAATTAACAATCATCACTTGGTGATCCTTGTGCATCTTGAATGCTGATTGGATCATTCTACTTGGTAGCTAGAACTGATGTTAGATGACTTCTTCTGAATCACAGTTCTAGTTGATATGATTGCACCACCCAACTCATTGACTTGGGTGTCATTCACTTCATGATTTTGGCTTGCATTCTTTGGAAATTTTGGTACCCATTTCTGCCTCATTTGTTTTATGATATTTCTAGCTTTGGCTTTGTTTTCATCTTCAGTTCTTATAGTGTTCATACAGTTCTTGGAAATATGTTCAAGTTCTAACAAATAAAACATCTTTTTGTAGTATCTCTTTTCCTCATGTGATATTCCACATAGTTTGCTCCAATGTGCCTAAATTCACCATAGTAGTGACATCTACACCATGTGTTGTAATCCCATCCAAATATTGCTTTCACAATTTGTTCTGCTGGGTTCCACTTCTTGGTTTTTCATTTTGAAGATTTGTGTCCTGGTTTCTTTTAATTGTGGCACTTTCCTTCAAACTTAGGTTTATCTATGCATTCACTTTCTCTATGACCATGCTTGTTGCAACTATAATAATTTCCATTGAATTTTTCTTTACCATTGCTCCAAAATTTGTTTGATTTATGACCTAACTTATCACAATGATTTCAAGTAAGCCTTTTGTTCTTTTGAGCTCCTTGTTAATATGACTCACCTTCTTTTGTATATCCTAATCCAACTTTTCCTTTGCATATATATTGAATTTTCTCATTCAATTGATTCATTCTTTTCTAAGATTTCATCATTCTCTCATTGGTTTATTTTTCAATGCTGAGATCATTCTACAGTCTTTCATTCTCTAATCTTAGATTCACAATTTCTTCATTTGCACCAATGAGTTGATCAATAAAGTCTACTTGCTAAAGGGATCATTGCTGAATTTCATCATCCTTCTCTTCTATCACTTCTTTGGCTTTGTCTTTTTCTTCCATGACTTCACATAATCTACCTGATTGGATTTCTCACTCTCTTTTCAACTTTATGACTTCTTCTTGGATTAGAATTCTTATCCAATAGGTCTTTGATTGCTTCGTCAGCTTCATTTGAATTTATTTTTGGACATAGGTCTTTAATTGAGATTATCATCCATTTATATTGCAAGATATTTCCTTCTTTTCAATGATTGAGAGAGTTGCTCCATTGCTTTCTTGAGTTGTCTAATGGACAATTCTAGATCAAACATTTCATTCTCAATAGTCTTATCTAACATGTATACCTCCATTGCCTCTGATATTGTATTAAGCTATTAAAATTCTTGATGAGGCATATTAATGTCTTAATTTTGATATAGTTTTCATAGTTTGGACTTACTCTTTGTGCTTTGTCAAAAAAATTTCCAAAACATTTGTGTAAATATCTTGTGAACTTATGCCAGAGATAGCTAGAACTTACTAAACCTATGAGTAGTGTATATGAAATACTTTGATTAATATTATACATAGTGTAAGAATTTTCCTAAGGGAAAAATTTTCCTAGGAACTAAGAACTCAAACACAAGCAAAACTGTATACCAAGAGAGAGAGAGTATGATCAAAATGATGATATATTCAATATGCCATGTTGAGAGTACACTAGGAGTGCCTGTATATAAAGGCCTCTAAGATACATCTAGAATGCCTCAAAATCAGCACCATGATGTGTCATACAACTAGGCACATGTCCATCGGATATGGGTTATCCTCCATTAAGCACAAAAATATGTGCAATGATGTGAGGATAGGCCTACAAGGGTGTGACATGCAAAACAATATTGTAGACACCATGTGCTGAAATAGAGTTGCATACTCCTGTGTTGTCTACATGATAAATAAAAAAGGTGCTCAAACTCCTAAGTGTCTCACAAATAAACTAATAAAATAATGCATTAACCTAAGTAAACTTAAGTAAGTGTAAATAATTAATATTTATTTACACCAACGCCCCTCTTAAGTGCAAGTTAAGGGAATGCCCTTAAGCTTACGAAAACTAGGATGAAGATGCAAGATGGGCCCCAACTACTAGGCCATGTTAGGTACCCATGTACATAATGAAGATGCAATCTCTCATAAAGTGGAGAAAGAGAGAAAAACTCATGGGAAAAACCCTCCCCCAAAAAGAGAGATAAATAGGGATGCATGGATGGATGGAGTAATCAAGACCCCCCCATTATGACATACATCTAGTATATACATAAGAGAATGAGAGAAGGAAGAGAGATAGAATAGGCTCCCCCCAAAGAAGAATGTCGACAAGTGAAAGCCGATTTGATGAAGAAGCTAGTCCAAGAATGTAGAATGGTGTTCCTCCCCTTAGGAAGAAACAAAGGCAAAGGACACTCCTAAAGATGTATGTTGGCCCTGAAACTTGCTCAAGTATCCTTGTACTGATGCTGATGCTTGCCCCTTCCAATTGTGCTAAAAAGTATGAATGCAAATCAGGAAAAGATGTCTATTGAACCTGTTCTACTGAACCATCTGTCTCCTCAATTGACAAAGAGACCTCCACTAATTTTTGTTGATAAGGATCCACAATCACGCCAACCTATACAGATTGGTCATGTAGAGAATGGACATGAGGGTCAAAGTGAGCACTCACAACAACTCTAGAAGGATCACCTTCATCAATGAGAAGATGTAAGTCCTCAAGTCTGTCTCCCAAGTCAACTGAAGCTAGAGCTATAAGATGAGATGTACCATGCTATGATGGACCTTTCACTATGGTAATGTAAGCATGTGGACTGGATTGATGTGACCTCTTACTACAATTTTTGATAGAACCCCATGTGTCTAAACCTATTGAAACACTATCACTGGTGTCACTATTAGTTTCCATTGTGTATGATGTGTGAAGAGGATTAGAGGATAAGCTGGGTGAAATTTCCTCAAAGTGAACATCCTTCTCCACAAAAATCTCATGAGTCTTTGGATCCATAAGTTTGTAAGCCTTTGCTTTGTCTTCATAATCGATGAAGGTACAAGGCCTAGGTGCCGGTGCCTTGCAACTCCTAGAAGATAGGTTTGCCCATGAAGACTCTAAGGTGACTCACAACTAGTTTTCTGCTGCACCATGCCTCAAAAGGAGTCTTCCCATCTAAGGCATTATGAGAAGACCTATTAAGTATGTGAGTAGCACTGCTAATGGCTTCAACTTCTAATGTTGGATCAAGAGACTTGGATTTTATCATGCAACTTTCCATGGTCTTAAGAGTCCTAATTCTCATAGGTGCAACATTTTTCTTATGCGAACTGAATGCTGGTGGGTTTTGAAGATCAATCCCCTCAATTCTACAAAAGTCTCTAAGTCTTCTATAAACATATCTGTTCTCATTGTCCACCCTTAGTACCTTGATTGATTTTCTTGACTTATGTTCAACATGAGTCTTAAAGTCTTGAACTTATGAACCACTTCATTCTTGTGATGAAGGAATTAGACCCAAGTGAATCTCAAAATGTCATCAACAAATGTGAGTATGTAGTAGCCTTGGATGACTAAAGTCACTACAAAGGGTCTTGCTAACACCATGTGAACTAGTTGAAGAACAATTGGAGCTTGAGAAGACTTCCCTTTATCATACTTCTCCTTGAGATTCATATCCACTAAAAAAGATGAACACTCCCTTAGAAAAGTTGATGTTTGGTAAACCTTTGACCATATGTTTTGAGAAAAGTTTCTAAAGAAAGCGGAAGTCAAGGTGACCAAACCACTCATGCCATAAGTTGATTTGTGAAGTAAAGTGTGTCAAAAAGGCTTGAGAAGGAGACTTAGGCACAAAATGGGAGAAGGAATAAAGCCTCTTATCATCATTGACTTTCCTCACTACAACCAATGAATCATATTGTAGACTTCCCACCATCATTGAATTTGGAAGGAACTCAACTTTGTGACCATCTCCAAGGTGAGTGATTTGGTAAATTGATAGGAGATTGGAGCTAAGATTTGGAATGTAGAGAACATCCTTGAATTCCTCATTTTCCATTTCCACATGTCCTTTCCCTTCAACTTCCATTTTAGTATCATCTCCCATGAAGATGTGTGGTACCTTTGACTGCTTCAATGAAGAAGAGTCTTCCTTTGAAGAACCCATATGGTAAGAGGCACCTAAGTCAAGTATCCATTTTGAAGAAGAACTTGTGTTTGCCATAAGTGCTTGCCCTTTACCCTTGGAAGAGGTTGGAGTTAAATCCTTGGAAGTACCTAGCACTTGAATCTTGTTCTTCCTGAGTAGATTTTCTAACTCATCAATTTATTGTGTCTTGCATTGATGATCATCATGATTTGGATTTTTGTAGTATGCAAAAAATAGTTTTTCCTTCTTTTCATTACTTCCCTTCTCATTGGAAGAAGAACTGTCTTGTTGAGAGGAGGATTGTTGTGTCTCAGATTGTGTTTTCTGCTCCACTACTTCTTGTTGTTGTTGCTTTTCCCTCCTTGACTTGATTTGTGCTCATCACTAGCCACCAAGGCTTTGGTCTTTGATGACTTGAGAAGTCCAAAATCCATCAAGTGAGATTGTTCAACAATCAATATCTCTACAAATGCATCAAAGGAAGGCTTGTGGTAAGTAGATCCCATGGTCAACTTGTGAGTATTAAAACTTGAAACAAAGTTAGTGTACTCAGAAGGTAGTCTCTTCAGGATGTGATGAATCATCCTACCATCCTTCATGAGATTTCCACAATCTTTCAAAAGTGCCCTATACTCATTGAATTTAATGATGTAATCCTAAATTGTGTCAAAATTCTTTAGATCCAAGAGAAGTAGATCATCTTCAATCTGAAATCCCTTTTCTTCATCCACCTTACCATACAAGTGTTCAAGTTTATTCCAAGCTTCTTTAGACTCTGAACAATTTTTAATGTGAAAGAGAAGATCCCCATGAACATAATTCTTAATAACTCCTAAAGCCTATCGGTCTTGATTTTTCCAATCAATGAGTTCTTTAGCATCGGTAGGTTTGGTAATTGTACCGTCAACATAAAGACTATATCCTTTTTTCATTAATCTACTCCATGCAATATCTTTCGATTTATAATAGTTGCGTGAAGTTAGAGGAGGACATTTAAAATCCATGATGCAGAAATGAAAAGATCATAATAGAGAGACACAAAAAATATAGTACACACCCCCCCTTTTCACTCAATCAAAAGACCTTGCCAAAAAGATGCTTTTGGCACTTTATAAGTAGTGCATTTACAATGGGCCACTTATCAAAATAAATAAAGTGGACTTTCTTATTTTGCTTTTATAACTACCTTATGAGGCTTAAATCTATCACTTAAGCATTGTAGCTCAGATTTACAACAATTTTGAAAACAAATCAAAGCTTTATAATGCCGAAAAAGGCCTGATTCTCAAAGTGAAAAATTGATTCACACAACCCTAAATCTAAGTTTAGATCTAGAAAGTAGAAAAAAAAAAACACACTTTCAAAAAAAAAAGAACATGAAAAAGTGACCAGATGTGCTCGTACGAAGCTTCTAAAGTTGCAAAACGTAGGATTATGTAGGTACAGTCACCAAAAAATGCAATTTTTGCAAAATTTGTGAATCAAAACTAGAAAAAAACACTACCATTTGAAAATTTAGGAAATTCTACCCAATTTCAAAAAAAATTGCACCTAAATCAGAGTCTCAATGTCTAAGATATGAGCTCACAAAGTCAGGCTACCAAACTGAAAAGCAATCTGGAGAGGGGTCTGGAGAAAAAAATATGAGTTTGAATTTGATGGTCAAATGGCCATCACTACAATTATAAATCAACCAATTTTGATGGTTAAACAACTATTAATTTTAACCTAGGAAAAAGATGACATTAGCAAAAAAATTTGGGCCCCTTGCTGACATGTCAAATGAGTGCATGTTTGTACAGTACAGAACGTATGAATTCCTGATGGTGTGGTAAAAAACTAGTTTCCATAGGTGATGTGGCAATCTTAGAGTTGACTGGGCATCTGGTGATGTGTTTGAGCACTTGCTTGGCACTGCCAAGCTGGTCACTGATAGGTGGCAGTATAGTATTCAACCACGTGGGCTTGCTGAGCTATCCCTGGTGTGCAGTAAAGAATGCCATATGGAAGCTCTGAGCATGTCCATGTGACACTGCATGGGTGAGAGTACAAAATAGTGGCCGAAGTTTTTAAAAAAAGTGTCCACCAAAGCCAGTCACTGTTTACTATCAGAAACGGGCGAGAAAATACAACATGTGGCCAGGAGAATAAGTCTTCAGGCACAAAATCAAACTTTCCACACTGCCAGAGAAGGTTTTATAGGCTACCTAAAAAACACTTTATGACTGTCAGTTAAAACAACATTCCGCGAGTCGCCCCTGGAAAGAAGACTGTTCGTGCCAGAATATACAACAAGATGCTGCCTGGGTTCGTGTGCTAGAGTTTTTATTCATTGCTAGATTTCAAATGCTGCTATTATTGGAAAATGTGAAGTGATGCTTGCAACTAAAAATGCCATGAAAGACTTATCATCTGCCAGATTTGAAGTCTGCAGATGAGAAATGTAGATCTACTGGAAAGCATAATAGTCAGAGGTCAAAAAGTGCATGTAATGCACAATAATAGTGGCTGGGAATTGCCACTTTAATCCCACATGGGTAGTGGGTTTGCAAAAAGTGCCTTTTAAAATGAAGCCCACGCGAGTCCTTATACAAAGTGCTCGATGGAGATTGTATGTAAAGTGGTCCACCAATGTAGGTGGTTGGTGGGACGATTGGGGTTTTGGTCTGCCTGTATGTTGTGTCAGATTTGAAAAAATTTGATGCCTAATATGCTTGCCAAAAAATTACTTTGTCCTACGAAAAAAACAAAATACTATGCAGGGCTAGGAGCTCACAGCCTGGTTCTGCCCAAAAATTTTCTCTGCTACTAGCCCGTAGGGCTAAAAAATATATGTTGAAACAATGAAATTGTAGAGAAATTAAAATTATAGATCCAAAAATTAAATCGCAAATGTGAAAATAATGACCATACCCAAACTACAAATCAGGGCCTCTAGGTTCTGATTTGCAAATTTTTTTTGCCTTAGTTGAATTTGGGCCAAGGTAGTTGAGTTTATAGTCATTTTTCACTGGTTCAGTGTTTTTAATGCAATGGTGAGGTCAGATCTGGCTCTAGACACTCAATTTTTGCAGTATGCCGAATTTAGGCTGAGGTGCTGAAGCAAGCTTGGTCTCAAAATGGCTATGTGATGAGAAAATCTCTAAATTGCTCTGATACCATGTAAGAATTTTCCTAAGGGAAAAATTCACCCAGGAACTAAGAACTCAAAAAAAAGCACAACTATAAACCAAGAGAGAGAGTATGATCAGAATGATGATATATTAAATATGCCATCTTGAGAGTACACTAAGAGTGCCTGTATATAAATGATGCAGGAGCATCCAAAGGTATAAGGGCAATCCTGTGTCACCCAAAAAAATGTACTTAGACTTAGTTTCTGTTTCATGTCTTTACATTTTTGGATACCCATTTGGGTCAAATAAAGGTTCCAACTCTCATAGTTCAACTATCAGTGTGCTAGAAAATCTGGAAAAAATAGGAGCATGCAATTTGGCCATCATTTTGGTGACTTAGAAGGTGTGAATTGGCTAGATGAATGTAATTGTGATTTAGAGCATTCCAGAAAAAGAATCAAGTCAAAAGGCCCCATGGTTTGAAAGTTATTGCAATTTTTCGAGTTTTGGAGACCTCCTAAGAATGGTTCAAAGTCAGGTTAGGGGCATTAAATGACCTCAAAAAGGGTCAAAAAATGGGGGACGAGTGAAGCTGGTCTATAAGGCTATAGAGCACTTTGAGAGCTTTTCAGAAATGTAAACAGTTCGTCAATCGGAGCTACGGTTCAAAAGTTATGCCTCTCGAAAGTTCGATTACCGTTTCTAGATTCTTCTAGATTTGCGCCAACTTCTACCGCAGCTTCCAGAACCTTCTATTTGGTCGGTGGAAGCCTACTATAACTTTCTAGAATGTACTCCTAGTCCTTAACCCTCTGGGGTCTATTTAAGGAGATTTCTGGCATTGTAAAAGGTAGTTCGGAGTGGAGTTTGAGAGGAGGTACTGAAAGAAGAAATTATCTCCAGATTTATGCTATTGTAAGCCCTTAGGGCATGTTTTGAAGTTTATTTTCCTATACTGTTTATACTAGCTTATTTTCTTAGTTAATATAATTTTCCCTTTCTGTTGTGTCCATTCTGTTCTTGGGTTGTGTCCCCATCAAGTGGTATCAGAGCGGTTTTTCCTGAGTGTGTAGACAGAGTGTCGACTATGAGGCAGTTTGCACCAGGACTGTGTGGTTTTGGGTTTGAGTTAGAAGATGCCTCCATGAAGAGAGCATGGTGGAAGGGCTAGAGCTATTAATCCTGAGGAGGTTAGAGCCCTCCAAAGGCAGGTGCATGCATTGCAAGCGGAGCTCCGTAGAGGAGCAAATGTTGCCGCAGGTGACGACAGTGAGGATGAAAATGAAGAAGCAATGGAACCAGAAGGGGAATTTGATGGAGAAGTTATGAATCATGCAGAGGAAAGGATTTTTAGGGCCATTACTAAGTTTGGGAAAAGACCCACAATTGAAGTGAGTGTATTTTCAGGAAATCTGAAACCAGATGAGTTGATCGATTGGATCAATGAACTGGAAGAATACTTTGAGTATGAGGATATCAGGGACCCAAATAGGGTTAAGTTTGCAAAGGCCAAAATGAAAGGCCATGTCAAAATTTGGTGGCAAGAGGTTCAATTGGAAAGAAATAGAAGAGGAAATGAGAAGATCACAAGATGGGATCGCATGGTGGACAAATTGAAGAAGCAGTTCATTCCTATAGACTACGAGCTTGATTTGTTTAAGAAGATGCATGGGTTAAAGAAAGTAGGAATATCAGTCTAAGAATATACAGAGGAATTTTATCGACTCTTGATTAGAGTGGGGCATGCAGAAGCAAATAAGGAGAAGGTTGCTCATTATATCAGTGGATTGCGACCTAGCATCCAGGAGGAATTAAGTTTGATAAGAATGACCAACGTTGAAGAGGCATACCAGTTTGCCCTACGAGTTGAAGAGAAGCTGAATAAAAGGTTTGAAGGAAGACAAAGAGGGCGTGGTCAAGGAGGAAGGGGAAGCGGTCGATCATCTAGAGGCCGCAATGAAACCCAAAAGAAAAATGAAGATGTGGGTACTAGCAGGAACCAGAGGAATGAGGGTTTCAACCGCTCCCATGATCAAGACTTTGGAAATCAAAGAGGAAGAGGTAGAGGACGTGGACAAGGAAGAGGAGGCTTCTGTGGTACCTGTTTCCATTGCAATGAAGAAGGTCATTGTGCCTTTGAATGCCCTCAACGACAAGGAAGGAAAGATAGGAGAGCTGAGGGCCAAGCTAGGGTTGCTCATGTGGATGAGGATGCACAATCATTACATTTAGAGGATGCAGAAAGAGGAGAGACCTTGGTAAATGAAAGAGTCCTACTAAGTGGTGAGATTGAACCAGGACAACGAAGGAGTTTGTTCCGTACCAGATGCAAGTGTGAGGATAAATGTTGTGATGTGATCATTGATGGTGGTAGCACTGATAACCTGGTATCAGAAGAGATGGTCTCTAAGTTGAAGCTCAAGAGGGAGAAACATCCCCAACCCTATCAGATTGCTTGGGTAAAAGATGATCATAAGGTCTTGGTAAGTGAACAATGTTTAGTGAAACTCAAAATTGGGAGTTACCATGATGAAGTTCTCTATGATGTTATTTTGATGGATGTTTTCCATCTATTGTTGGGTAGACCATGGCAGTTTGATAGACATGCAGTGCATGATGGACATGCAAACACATACTCTCTGACAAAGGATGGAGTTCGCCACAAATTGAAGCCCATGAAAAAGGAAGGTGAAAAGGTATGTAGCAGTGCTAGGATTTGTCTTGTTGATGAAAGGAAGTTTTTAGATGGCATGAAACATCAACATATGTGGTATGCTTTGATTCCTAGGAAAGATAAAGAAGGTAGTAGTGAAATGCCACTTGAATTTTTAGATTTACTAGGGGAGTTTGGAGATATTATCTCTGATAATGTTCCAGATGGATTGCCACCAGTAAGGCAAATTAGTCATCAGATAGATCTGATTCCAGGAGCTAGTCTTCCTAACAAGGCTGCTCACAAGATGACTCCTACTGAAACAGAGGAGCTAAATAGACAGGTTCAGGAGTTGTTGAGGAAGGGCTTGATTCGAGAGAGCCTGAGTCCATGTGCAGTACCTGCAGTACTCGCAACAAAGAAGGATGGAGAGTGGAGGATGTGTATAGATTCTTGAGCTATAAATAGGATCACCATCAAGTACTGGTTTCCTTTACCAAGGGTGGATGATATTATGGACTGCTTGAGTGGAGCTCAGTGCTTCACAAAGATAGATCTGAAGAGTGGTTATCACCAGATACGGATTCGAGAAGGAGATTAGTGGAAAATAGCCTTCAAGACCAAGGAGGGTCTTTATGAGTGGTTAGTCATGCCCTTTGGATTGATGAATGCCCCAAGCACCTTCATGCGGCTCATGAATGAGGTACTTAAGAAGTTCTTGGGAAAAATTGTTATTTTTTATTTGGATGATATTTTAATTTTCAGAAAGACTTTGGAAGAACATTTATTGCATATTCATAGTGTCCTTGAAAGGCTAAGGGAAGAGAAACTGTTAATTAATCTGAAGAAGTGTAACTTTGCAAAAAGGGAGTTAGTCTATTTGGGGTTTGTTATATCACCTGAAGGTCTCAAAATGGATCCGGAGAAGGTAAAAGCCATCTTGGAATGGCCTACTCCAAGGTCTGCTACTGAGGTAAGATCATTTCATGGTCTAGTTAGTTTTTACAGGAAGTTTATTAAGAATTTCAGTGGCATATGTGCACCCCTAATTGATACAATAAGAGGGGATAGAAAAGAGTTCAAATGGACTGCAGTAGTTGCGAGAAGCTTTGAATTGATGAAGAAGAAGGTAACAGAACAACCTGTGTTGGCACTTCCAAATTTTAGAAAAGTGTTCCAGGTGGATTGTGATGCCAGTGGCAGTGCTATTGGGGCTATATTAAGCCAAGAAGGTAAGCCTATTGCATATTTTAGTGAAAAATTGAATGATGCAAAGAAGAAATATTCTGTTTATGATCAAGAGTTCTATGCAATAGTTCAAGCCTTAAAGAAATGGAGGCATTATTTATTGCCAAAGGAATTTTTTTTGTATACTGATCATCAGGCATTACACTACCTAAATAGCCAAGGTAAATTGAATCAGAGGCATATGAAGTGGGTAGAGTTCTTGCATAGTTATACATTTGTGCTGAAGCATAGAAGTGGAAAATCTAATAGGGTTGCAGATGCACTAAGTAGGAGACAGTTGTTGCTTACAGTAATGCAGGTTGAAGTAGTTGGGTTTGGTGAACTCAAGAATTTGTACCCTGAGGATCCTGATTTTGCTGAAGCCTGGAAAGCTTGTAAAGAACCTGTTGCTATAGATAGAACCAAGTGGTTAGACTATTTGATTCAGGATGGTATGTTGTTCAAAGGTAGTCAATTGTGCATTCCGAGGAGTTCCATGAGGGAAAATCTAATTAAGGAGAAACATAGTGGAGGGATGGTAGGACATTTTGGTCAAGATAAGACCATTGCCATTCTTAGAGAACATTATTTCTGGCCTCAAATTTCACAAGATGAGAAGAAGTTTGTACAGAGTTGCCAGGTTTGTCAAGTTGCCAAGGGGTTTAGTCACAATACTGGCCTATATCAGCCATTGCCTATTCCATCAAGGCCATGGGAGGACATAAGTATGGATTTTGTTCTTGGACTGCTAAGGACACAAAGGGGTAATGACTCAGTATTCATGGTGGTTGATAGGTTCTCCAAAATGGCACATTTCATTCCATGCCACAAAACTCATGATGCTATCCATATTGTAGACTTGTTTTTCAAAGAGGTGGTAAGACTACATGGTCTTCCAAGGAGTATAGTTTCTGACAGAGACACTAAATTTGTGGGGTATTTTTGGAGGACATTATGGAAAAAGTTGAGAACAGACTTGAAATTCAGTTCCACGCATCACCCACAAACTGATGGCCAAACAGAAGTCTGGGCAATTTGCTGAAATGTTTAGTTGGGGATAAGCCCAAGGGATGGGATTTGATTCTACCACAAGCAGAGTTTGCTTACAATAACTCTATAAATAGGAGTACTGGAAAATCAACATTCCAAATTGTATGTGGGAATAGCCCAAGGACTACACCAGAATTGAGGAAGATAGAGCAAGGGGAGAGGACAAGTGCTGAAGCAAAAGAATTTGCTGAACATATCAAGCGTTTACACGAGGAGGTTCAGGCACACATTACCAAGATGAATCAAGAGTATAAAGCTAGGGCTGATCAAAGGAGAAGACATAAGGAATTCCTATTAGGGGATTTAGTCATGGTGCACTTACGAAAAGAAAGATTTCCAGCTGGTACTTACAACAAGCTAAAAATGAAGAAATTTGGCCCCTGCAAAATTTTGAAGAAAAATGACTCAAGAAATGCATATGAGGTGGAGTTGCCAGATGGTATTCACATTTCTCCCATTTTCAACATTGCAGATTTAACAGAGTATCATGATGATGGTGCAGATGAGGAGTTGGTGTTAGAGCCATGTCCAATTCCTGCTTCTAAAAAGGAGGAGATAGAAGACATTCTAGATCATCGTGTGGGTAGGAGTACCAGAAATAGGCAGTATGAAGAGTATTTGGTCAAATGGAAAGGACGGCCGATTGAGGACTCAACTTGGATTTCAGCAGCTTAGGTTTCCCATTTGGGATTTCCTCTACCATCCATAAGTGATAGGGTCACTTTTCAATCTACCCTGGGTGTCTGATGCAGGAGCATCCAGAGGTATAAGGGCAATCTTGTGTCACCCAAAAAAATGTACTTAGACTTAGTTTCTGTTTCATGTCTTTACATTTTTGGATACCCATTTGGGTCAAATAAAGGTTCCAACTCTCACAGTTCAACTGTCAGTGTGCTAGAAAATCTTGAAAAAATAGGAGCATGCAATTTGACCATCATTTTGGTGACTTAGAAGGTGTGAATTGGCTAGATTAATGTAATTGTGATTTAGAGCATTCCAAAAAAAGAATCAGGTCAAAAGGCCCCAAGGTTTGAAAGTTATTGCAATTTTTCGAGTTTTGGAGACCTCCTAAGAATGCTTCAAAGTTAGGTTAGGGGCATTAAATGACCTCAAAAAGGTCAAAAAATGGGGGACGAGCAAAGCTAGTCCATAGGGCTATAGAGCACTTTGAGAGCTTTCCAAAAATGTAAATGGTTTGTCAATCGGAGCTACGGTTCAAAAGTTATGCCTCCCGAAAGTTCGATTACCGTTTCTAGATTCTTCTAGATTTGCGCCAACTTCTACCACAGCTTCTGAAACCTTCTATTTGGTCGGTGGAAGCCTACTAGTACTTTCTAGAATGTACTCCTAGTCCTTAACCCTCCAGGGTCTATTTAAGGAGATTTTTGGCATTGTAAAAGGCAGTTCGGAGTGGAGTTTGAGAGGAGGTACTGAAAGGAGAAATTATCTCCAGATTTATGCTATTGTAAGCCCTTAGGGCGTGTTTTGAAGTTTATTTTCCTATACTGTTTGTACTAGCTTATTTTCTCAGTTAATATAATTTTCCCTTTCTGTTGTGTCCATTTTGTTCTTGGGTTGTGTCCCCATCAATAAAGGCCTTTGAGATACATCTAGAATGCCTCAAAATCAACACCATGATGTGTCATACAACTAGGAACATGTCCACCAGATATGGGTTATCCTCCATTAAGCATGAAAGTATGTGTGGTGATGTTAAGATAAGCCTACAAGGGTGTGACACACAAAATAGTGTTGTAGACACCATGTGCTAAAATAGAGTTGCGTACTCCTATGTCGTCTACATGATAACTCAAAAAGGTGCACAAACTCCTAAGTGTCTCACAAAATAAACTAATAAAATAATGCAAAATAATAAAATAATGCATTAACCTAAGTAAACTTAAGTAAGTATAAATAGTGAATACTTATTTACACCAACACATAGAATGTAGTATTTTGTATAGATATCTTAAGCTATGTACGAATATCTGAATAAGAGTAGGAATGTTATCTTGCATATATGTTCTGGATGTTTCTAACTTTCAAGAAAATGAAGAGTGACAGTAAGGGTGGTGATTACTGCATTAAAGGAAGAGGATGATGGAGATTGATCATGGCAAGGAAAGCACAGTTCAGTTCCTATGGATAAGTCATGCCTAGAGAGGAGTTACTGTTCTAGAAAATCTAGGAGACACAACTTGCTATATTTCCTACAAGTGTGATATTTAGTTGCTTAGCAATAAATGTACTATTTCATGGTTTATCTTCTGCCTTCTTTTCTAACAATTTTTGTTCAAGACTTTTATGTCATTTTAAAAATAAATATCCAATCCTCTATATAATGGATTTGGATCATCTTAGTAAGCTAATGAGAAAATAGACAATACTGGTTTAAGATTCAGAAGTTACTCTTTTTCTATTCTTCATGAATTTTTTAGTTGATGTAATCAAAGAAGGATTTTAATGAAAGAGTGATTTTGGAATACTTGTTGTGTTCATAGTTATTTGAAACCAACCAAGGGGGTCCACTTGGGAGGTGGAATAGATTTAGGTAGAGTAGATTCATTCTTTGCAATTTCCTATTTTCAAGATAGATTTACTATATTAGTTTGCAACATTGTTACTATGAAAGTTTCTACAACACTTACAGAAAATAATCATGGTAGATGTTTTGAGTTGTTAACTAGTTTAGATTTATTTTCCAAAGCTTTCTACAATTATCTATTGTTAGCCCATGTGTGTTTACTATTTTGTAATAGTAGTATAGATTCTTTTCATACATTTTACTTTCCTATAGCATAGGTGTTAAGACTCTTAAAGGAACTTAGTGCACATACCATGCTGACCCATTTTAGGTCCTACATCCTTGGGTTGACAATTTAAGTGTATTTCATGATTGAATAGGTAGTCTTCAGAATAGATATAGTATCCTCAAGAGAGACAATGGTGTGATTATCTTCATCTATTATGAAACTGTACACTTCTAATGTGAGAATCTATAGCTTTGATACCATTTTTTGGAAATATAAGGTAGACAAGGTTACTGAGAGGGGAGGGGTGAATTAGGAGCCAATAAAAACTTTATATTACTTCACCAATTAATCCTTCATATAAAATTATGATCTAATTGCATGCATGAAAGAATGAAAGCAATAAAACATTCATAACACTTTGACACAAGATATGGTGACCCATAAACCTTCCAATTAGAAAGGAAAACTAGGGTGGGGATGATACCTACAAGCTTTAGTAATGTAGTATAAAGTTAACCTATTAAGGCTTATAATTGACCCCTTTTGGCGATTTTCCCTATTAGGAGCAATAAGGACTATGAGGTCTACCTTATTGAAGGATTTACAAACATAAAATGAAGTATGCACTCGATTAAGAGATTCAAAAAAAGACTATTAAAGTCTACCCTATTAAAGGATTTGACTAATGAACCTATTAGGATGAACTAGTGGTTGATCTTTGATTTGCAACCGTGATTTGCTGAATGAGATTCCATGTATTGCAATGATCACCTAAATGTGATTCCTTGTATTGCAATGATCACCTGAATTTGATAGATAAATCTCTGTTGTCCCTTATACAGCTTGTAGCCTTCTTCAATTCACAATAATTTACTTTATAATCTTCTTCAAATGATATGTTTATATATGATATAATGCATTACATATATATCAAACCAAATGACAACTTACTGGAGTAAGCTATAATACCAATTTCATCAAAATTCACAAAGTTGATACACAAAAAACACTTTAATGATTGGAAATCTTTGGCACACAGTTGAACTTGAAGTTTGGTCCATACTGATCACTTCCAAGTAGCTCAAACTTGGTCAACACTATGTGACTCAATGAACATTGAGAAACTTGATTACTAGATTCACATTGTTAACACTGCAATCTCAATAGACATTGTAGAGCTTGGTTAATACTACAAAGCTTGATTAACACTATGATCTTCTTTAGTTCTACTAAATAGCTTAGTAGCCTCTACCACTCTTGGTTTTCACTATACATAGTCTTTGAATCTTGATAAAAATTGTAAACTATCTCAGGTGCTCGGTAGACACTGTGAAGCTAAACATGAACTACATTCTGACTACATAGCTTAGGAGAAACTGAAACACTTGGTTAACACTGCTAAGTGAATGATAAGCTTGGTAGAAACTATATAGCTTAGTAGAAATGTAACCAATTGACTATAATCTGTCATAGCTTTGACTATAATACTGATGCCCTAAGCTCAAGTTGTTTCCAGCAATGCTAAAAGAATCAACCTTATGATGGTTCATGGGCTTAAGAGCCAATGTAACAAGTACCTAGGAGAAATGCAAACTCTATTTTTGGAGAAATACAAAGAGTATTGGAAGGGGAATGATCCAAGAGGAGATGATATCTTTAGAATATTACAAAAGGAGGATGAAACATTGGAAGACTATGTTTCACATTTCTTGTATACACTGTAGAAGAACCGCCAACATGTACTGGCAGAGGATTCAAAAAAACTAGTCTTCTTGAGAGGGGTAAACAATAACTGTTTGGAAGCACTAGACCTGATGGCTGGTGGTGATGTATATCAATCCTCTTGGGATGACCTCAAGAAAATATATCTTAACTTCTCAAGGTAAAATATGGAGAAAGTTAGAGGATACTGCTCCACAACCACTAAAGGGATTAGTCAAGATATTTTAAATCTTAGGATATCTCATCTACTCTTAGATTTCAAGCAGGACATCATAAATGATGTTGCTACACATCTCAACACAATGATTACAAAGAAGAAGCACGCATAAGTTGAATCACTATTAGTGGAGTACTATCCTCACTATTGCAAATAGAAGTAAGACTACACATGTAAATTGGTAGCCAACTTGGATAATCAATAATTCCCAATAGAGTACATGAAGATAGATAGGGCCAATGATCAAGTGTTCTTCATTTCTCAATGTTGACCATGGGCTTCAAAACAAGATATGCCTCAAGATCCTTTACAATTTTCCAATGCTTACAATAGTCAATGGCAATACCAACACTATCAAAATCCTTCTTAGTACTCCCAACCTTCCTAGAAAAACCAACAAAAAAACCAATGGCCTAACCAAAAAAATAACTAGTAGCAAAACCAGTAAAATAACCAATGGAAAAATTAGTATAATCAATGGAAGCCACTGCAAGGAAATTGGTAGCCTAATAACTAATGTAGGGGGACTCTACAATGGCCTAACCAAAATCATGGTAACCCACAACTACTGCTTCCAGTCCAACAACCTACAATAATGCCACCTCTTGCAAAAAATAATGCTAAGCTGACCCAATTGCCTACTCAGCCTCAACCAAATCTAAAAAACAAGCAACGACAACAAAAAAGTGCACTACTGATACTCAACAGTGCCCTACATATTCACTAGAGGTATCTGATATCCATTTAAGATCAGGTACAACTTTTCCTACACCAGAATACCCTATTATCATGGAAGTTGCAAACACTCCTAGAACACCCCTTCCAACAGTTACATTGTCAAATACCAACCTGCCAACTAATGTACCCAACAGGACTACTGATCATACCACTGTGAATCCTCCCTTTCCACATAGGCTAAATAAAGAGAAATCTACATCCTAAGAGGAAGAGATATTTGACATTATTGAGCAACTAAAAAACATGCACATCCAAATTCCTCTATTTCAAGCTATCAAGGATGTCCCTCTTTATAGAAAGGCTATTAAGGAATCATGCCTTACAAAGCCAGGGCAGAAGAAGAAAGATCCTCAAACAGTCCATGTTGTCAGATTAGTAGATATCATGTTAGGGAAGGTAGTAATACCAAAGTATTCAGATCCTAGGAGTCTAGTAGTTAACCTGATCATAAATGGACATGCTATGAAAATGCTCAAGTTTATTTAGGAGTAGCAACAAATGTGATGAGTAAAGATACAATGCATAGGTTATGTATGGAAGGATTAAGAACAACACCCACAGTGTTACAACTTGCAGATAGTTCAACTATCACTCCTGATGGTCTCATAGAAGATGTGATAATGAATTTAGATTTATGGGAATACCTTGCCAATTTTCTTATCTTATCACGCAAAGTCAAACTTGTTGGATATCCTATGCTAAAATTAATTGTAGATCAGGTAGTATGGCAATTTCAAATGGTCAAACCATAAGGAATCTAGAGCTATATCCACCTACCCAACCCCAACCAGACTTGGGAGAACCTATTTGGCTAGATTTAGGAGATGAAGAGGAAGAATTGAATTCTATAGCTCAGCTTATGATGTTACATAGCTAGTCCTTTTTAAAGCTATAGGAGGAGGATTCAATAATTCAGAGTATTCTCAACAATAATTATGTGATAGAAAAGTATGTAGTTGACAATTATGTGTTGGAACTAACTAGATATGAGTAATGTAATGAGAATTTTTTTCTACCCAAGGAGCCAGACATTATCCATCAACTTTTACCATGTGAAATAGATACAAGTCCAATATTTGAAGCTATTATGGTTGATCTCACAACTACTATTGAGTTATCAAAAGGTCATAATCTCCATGTCAATAGCAAACTACCTCCCAAATAGATGAAATAGTTAATAGAGCTTCTTCAAAAACATGAAAAGGATTTTGCATGGGACTATGGGGATATGAAAGGGTTAAGTCTTACATTATGCACTCATAAAATATATATCAATGAAGGGTGTCTGCCACTCCATCAACCCTAGAGGAGGATTAATCCAACACTTAGAGAAATAGTTAAAACTGAACTATAAAAGTTGCTTGATGCTGGATTTTATACCCTATATCTGATAGTATATGGATCTCACCTCTGGTTATAGTACCTAAAAAGGGAGGGAAACCATGTATCTATGTAGATTATAGAGAATTGAATAAGGAAACTAAGAAGGATCACTTTTCTTTACCCTTTATTGTTCAAGTTCTGGACACTCTAGCTAGTAAGAAATATTTTTCTTTTCTTGATGGGTACAATGGTCATAACCAAATAAGTATAGCTCCAAAAGATCAGGATAAAACCAAATTTACATGCCCATGGGGTACTTTTGCATATTCTATCTTTCCATTTGGCTTGTGTAATGCTCCCATGACATTTCAAAGAGATGTACTAAGCATTTTTGCTGATACATTGCATGACTACATGAAAATATACATGGATGATTTCATAGTGTTTAGAGTCATGTTTGAGGAATCCTTGATGAATCTTGAAAAGGTTCTTGTCTGATGCAAAGAACATAATCTATCACTCATTAGTGAGAAATGTTTCATGCTCATGCAGAAAGGAGTGGTGCTTGGTCATTTCATATCAGCTACATGGATACAAGTGGACCTGGCTAAGATAGAGGTAATTCTAACATTGTCCATACCTACAAAACCAAACGATGTAAGATATTTTTTAGGTCATGTTGGCTATTCTAGGTGTTTCATAAAAGATTTTAGTAAAATAGCTAGCCCTTTGTATACACTATTGACTAAATAAGTTGAATTCATTTGGACACCTGCATGTAATGAAGCCTTCCTATAGCTTAAGAAACTCCTCACCACAACACTAGTCCTAAACGGACTAGATTGGTTAGTTCCATTTCATATCCATACTAATGCATTAGACTATGTCGTAGGTGCTGTATTAGGAAAAAAAGCCTACCAACCTTGAAAATGCAATCTACCATATTAGTAAAAGCCTCCATGGTCCTCAACTAAACTACATAGTAATTGAGAAAGAACTTTAAGCTATAGTTTATGCATTGAACAAATTCAGACATTATGTAACTAGATATTCTATTTTTGTTCATATTGACCACTCAACTATAAAGTACTTAATGAAAAAACCTACTCTAACTGGTAGATTGACAAGATGGCTCTTGTTGTTGTAGGAGTTTGATATTACCATTATTGATAATCCAAGCAAGTCCAATGTCCAGACTGCACATTGCTGATGAAGATTCGACTCCAATTGAAGATACCTTTCCAGATGAGCATTTATTCCGCATAGCAACTCATACACCATGGTATGAAAACATAGAAAACTATATTATTGCAAATAGAATGCCCCCACACTTCTCTCACAAAGACAGGAGGAAGCTAGCAGAGAAAGGCTTTCATTATTCATGGATAGATAAAAATCTCTGATATACTTAGACTAGATCAGATCATGAGGAGATGTGTTAGGGAGGATGAGATATATGACATACTACATGACTTTCATGATGAACCATGTGGAGGCCATTTTGTAGGAAAATGAACAACACTATAGGTACTTACAACTGGATATTATTTTCCAACATTACATAAGGATGCAAAAAATTATACAACCAAGTGTGACAAATGCTAGAGGATGGGCCAACCAACCAAGTTAGATGAGATGCCAGTAAATCCACAAATTGTTGTAACACTCTTTGACAAGTGAGGTATGGACTTCATAGGTCCAATTGACCCACCATCAAATGGAAAATCCTACATCTTAGTATGCACAAATTATTTATCTAAATGGGTGGAAGTCAGGGCAACGAAAAATGCAAGAGATGAGAAAGTAGCTAAATTCTTATATGAGGAAATATTCACATGCTACAGAGTTCCCAAAGTACTTGTCACAGATCAAGGAGCCTAGTTTTATCATTGAACTTATGAAAGAATACAACATAAGGCACTAGAAATCTAGTCCTTATCACCCTCAAGAAAATGGGCAAGCAAAGGTCACCAACAAAGAAATTGAGGCCATTCTAACTAAGATAGTGCAAATACACAGGAAAGATTAGAGCAACAAGTTAACTGAAGCTGTTTGGGCATACCAAACTACATGGAAGATAATAACTAGATTCACTCCATTTGAACTTGTGTATGGAAAAGCAAAAAAATTGCCTATAGAATTTGAACATAAAATACTATGTACTACTTTGGAATTGAACATCAGTCTTCCTACAACACAATAAGAGAGACTTCTCCACTTGAACTCACTGGATAAAATGAGAAAGATAACTTTGGAAAGAATAGAGATCATTTAGCAGTAGCGAAAGAAGTGGCATGATGCACATATTAGTAATAAAAAATTCCAAGTGGGAGATTAGGATCTCCTATATGATTCTTGTTTCAAAGAAAATCCAAGGAAGTTGCAGACTTGGTGCTAGGGCTTTATGAAATTCAATATGTATTCAACAATGGAATAGTCCAGCTAATAACCATTGATCCTATCTAGTTCAAATTGCTTGTAAATGGCCATAGGTTTTACCTCTATCATTAACCATAGACCAAAGATGAGTTCCTATAACAGTTCTAACCAAATAGTTCACCAACTCCTATGGACACAATTCCTGTAGCAGAGGGTACAAACATTCTTCCTATAGTTGTACCATGACAAACCTTCAATGAGAACTCATAATAAAACCTCATTTAATCTGAGGTCCATTCTTTCATTCATGTTTCTTTTTCTTCATATCAACTCATCTGATTTCTCTATCTATCATCCACTCACACTCCATGTCACCCACAAATTTTGTTTTTACTGCTTTTAATAAAACATATTGTCAACACCTTTTCTGTGGTCACCAAGCTTTGCCACCTCATAAATTTGTATGCAAAAGTATACTCTAAAATATCCAAGTACAAAATTTTTACTCTTTATTCATTTTTAGTGAATAGATTTTGATATTTATATAATACTACATTAAATGTATCATATAAGCCTTAAGTTAGTTTCTCATTCCTATGCCAAAATTTTGAAGTGTGGACACTTGTCAAAATTTAGTGGGGGGATGAGAAAGTGTATTAATTTCCAAATGTCATCTCTACATCACTGTAGTCATGTCCACATTATAGGTTTTACTTTGGTAGTGGTTTGATTTTAATTTTAATTTTTTTAAAAATTTGCTGTAACTTTTCATTGTGATTTTGGGAAAGATCTCCTATGTTTGACATGACTAAAAAGGACTATGATTTATTATGAGAACACTTCCAATTAAAATTTTATGTCCTTCTTAATTAATTGCAAATTATTTTACATGCCAAACACAATGGAGTTTTGTTAAGAGAATGTGGTATCAACATTTCTTAGAAAGATCAATTTGAAATTCTGAGAAGAGGGTATTTCCAAAAGTGTTAAAGGGGTGAAACTTATTAGCATGGTGAGAATAGAGAAATTTGAGGCTAGGAATTTTGAAGATGGGAGGACAATTGCTGAGACATGAGCTATTTGTTCATAGTATTCTACTTGTGGATGTGGAAGTAGTCTGATGATTTAATGGCTGTGGATGGATTGGCTACTTCCTATAGTTAACTAAACTCAATGAATAAGTAGCAATGGAGTTTATGAGGATATTTGATGAAGGGGAAACCATAGTATGGGGATTAGTAGTAATTGCTACTGAGGAGTGGATATCAGAAGTCACAAGACTACCAACTAATGGGGAGCATTATCCAAATGAACATGACGCCATGTCGTCATGGGCGTAGTCCTCTCAGCCAGGTGACCTTCTATTGGAAATTTCAACGAAAGGGTGCAAAAGACTCTCTCTCCTAGCTCCATATCTAGAATTAGAAACCCATATCATCAGGTATTTGACCTGCAAAGGTAAGTTTTCAAACTTGCACGATCACCATTTGAAGTTGCTTAGTTGTGTAAGGCATAACATTCAAGTTAATGTCCCCAATTTCCTTTATAATATGCTATGTATTAGTGCTATAGACACCTAAAATTGTCCAAATCCCAGTTCATGACCAATTAAATAAATATTTATTATTTATTTAATTACCTTACCTTTAATTAAATAAATTTTCATTTATTTAATTACATTTTCCTTACCTTGATTTAAATAAACTAAGGTTTATTTAAATCCTAGCCTATTCCACTTGCATCCTAACCCATTCACTTTAATTAAGTACTTTGTTTACTTAATTACTCCCTTTCCTAATTCCACTTGGAATTAAATATTACATTTAATCCTATTTGAGCACATGGCTCCTACCTTTAACCCTCACCTAACCTCACTACTCTAACCTAACCCATCTTCTAAACCTACCCACTTCCTTAATCATGCTTGCTTTGCATAATCACCTAGCTAATCACCTTTTAATCCTAAGTGTGTGCTCACACATGTGTGAGGAATCCTCACACATGTGTGAGGGATGTTCACACTTTCCTCATCCCTCATGTCTTCCATGCCTCTTGCACACTTGTCCTCTTGCATGAGAGTCAAGGTGTCTCACACATGTGTGAGAAGCCATGATTCTAACACCTCTTGCACACTTTTCCCCTTGCATGAGAGTCAAGTTGTCTCACACATGTGTGAGAAGACATGCTTCTCACACCTCATTGATCATGTCACCATCAAAGGTTGCTCACACATGTGTGAGGATATTGCCTCCTTTGAATGGTCAAAACTCTAATCCACATGGAGTCTCCTTGGCCTCCACCTCATAGATGCCTCATCAATCCTGAGGGATCCTAGCCCTTCATCTTGCATTCAATCTTATCCATCCATTGCATCTCATTTCCTATAAAAGGAGAGCCCTCTCCTCATTTCATCATCTACCATCTACCTCGTTGTTATGCTACAGGAATAGTGAGCAACCACATCCCATAATTCGAAATCATCTCCACTTGGTGATTTCATGAGGTTTGCATTAGTAGATTAAGTTATTTTGATTCCATGTTATGCTTATTTACATGTTCTCTTACATATTTTGAGGTTTGCATAATCATGTAGGAATAGATGTTAGTGGCATAGTGTTTCTCCTCTTATTACATTTTTATGCAATACATTTTTGGCACGCCTGGTGGGACCCACTTCACGAGTTTGAACTAACCATCTAATATTATTTTGAGTTTATGTGTGAGTGTTCAAGCTTGTAGGTTGAAGGCTTGCATTTGAAGATCATGAGGAGCCTCTAATTGAGCCATAGAGCACATCATCGTGTTTGGAGCACATAAGGGAAGTTTTTTGACATCTAACACTTTATATTTCTTATTTCCCTATTTCGAAGTTGTAGGAGTGTATATACATTACCTATACTTCGTTAACTAGGAAAATAGAAAAGGAAAAAAAAAAAAACCCCCTTTTTGTTAATATATAAATTGTTTGAAAAAAAAAAGAAAAAGTGGGGAGATTTTTTTTGTTTCATTTCATTTTGTTTTGTTTATACACTTAAAAAAAAAAAATCATTTATATTTGCATATTAATAGGGAGGAAGATCTTAAAAAAAATTAAAAAAAAAAAAAAAAAAATTTTAAATAAATAAATAAATAAATAAATAAATAAATAAATTTTAACTCGCTTTTTTTTTTTTTGCAAGTTCGGCCACCTGCGGTGCCACTAGCGGCGGCACCTGCTAGCACTGCCCCTGCATCCCCCAATGGCTCCCCCAAGTCTCCTCCTATGCTAACAACTCACTCTCCATCTGCAACTCGCCATAGCTCCAACGCTCGCCCTTGCGCCACTTGCCAGCTACTCCCCACAGCTGAACACCTTCCACGTGCTGCCACCCGCAAGTGGCGCAACCGTCACCATGGCCCCCTCTGTAACTCCGCCGCTTGCGGCCTAAAATCCCGTGGTGCTGGCCATCCCGTGACCTCTGCCCGATGCCATTGCTTGATCTTTACTGCGCTCATTCAAACCCTCTTCCTGTGCTCTACCAAATCTCCACCTCCTCTTCCCCTGCAACACTTCTCTGCCCACACTAATACCCCATCAAAGTCTGCCAAAACCTATGGTCGTGGCTTCCCTCTGCAACCCGCCGCCTCCAATCGCTTGTTGTGACCTCTACCACTGTCGTTAGCATTTTAACCCCTGGCCACCTCTGGCTCGTAGCTCGCCCACCGCCGCTTAATACCACCCACTAGCCGTTGACCACAATATCCCCTTTGCTCATGCCAAACTACCGCCTTGCTAAAACCCTTGTTCTGCCATTCTGCCACCCGCCTAAAACCACCCCGTCTCAGTTCAAACTGTCTCACTCGGCCCACTTCTTTTTAAAAATTTTTTTTTTTTGGTATATCATTTAAGCATATCCACTTTAACCTTTTTAATTTTTATATTATTTTTCATTATAAAAAAAACACATATAAACAAAAACAAAACTTTATTCCCTTTGCCATTTTATTTTTTATTTTAAATAAAATCGAACTTATCTTTTTACTAACAAATTCAGATTTCTTTTTCTTTTTTTTCCAAACATGTCAAAAAACAAGAGAAAATTTGCTTGACATGCACCTAACTGTCAAATTTTTGCTTGTAGGTCACTGACATCATCACTGCATCAGCAGTCCACATGCCCTTCTAAGACATAAGGAGCAGCCTTTAGTTTTTTTGCTCATAACTTGAGCATACGAACTCCATTTTTGAAAAATGAAATATTGTTAAAAAGTTGATTCTGAGCCCGTCATCATAATGCTAGTTTCATGAGATTTTGATGCTATTTAGATATCTATTTTCTTTGTCAAAGACCAAACTTTGTGCTAACCTTTTCATTATAGGGTTATTTCAAATTTGTCCTACATTTTTGCTGTACTAACTTGTGTTTTTTGTAGGGATATTTTGTCACTAACCATATTGCTTGTAGGTTTAGCTTTAAGTTTGTTTTGGGAATGAACTTCTATGCCTATACACTCATCTTTGAATGCATGGTTAAATGCTCAAACTCAATCTTTAATGCATAGTTAATTGAACACCACTTTTTCTTTGAAATGAATGATGACACAATTTTAAATTTGTAAGGATCAAAGAACATTGCAATACACATTTCATTTTGGTGCTTAAAATGAACAATCACTCAATCTTGAATGCATAAACAAAATTGATCTTTCCTTATCAAATTTGCTTATGTGGATGATGCTTGATTTACTTATGTTGGAAAACTCTCAATTTTTATGACATTGTCAAGTTGGAAAGAATATTGTATGCTATAAACATGTGTGTCTTCAAAGTAGATTACAAAACCTAAAGTTTCATTGGGAAAGAACGTGTGTCTTTTGAACCCCAAGGCCACTCACGTATTCTCTCCCCTTGTGCCTTTGGGTGATCTTGGGTGCACAAGAAATAAGTGGTCTTGTTTTTCATTTTTTTAGGAGGCCTTCTTGGGGATTTCATCACCCCTTGGGATGACCTCAACTCTCATCTTCTGGAAGAGTATAAATATCGAGAGGTGAATCAAAAGACACCTCTCTTTGAAGCAAAATATTGTCACTCTTAGCTAAGCCCCAAAGAACTTTATACCTTTGGGAAGTGAAGGAGGATATTTGCGTTACTATCTTCCCCCGACTGTGTGGCAATATTTTCTTTCATCTATAGATTTGGGCCTCACGTACCTTGAATATATTGAGGATGCCTTCTAGTTGATCCTTGTACATCCTAGTTGCAACCTTATAGGATTGTGGGTGTGTTTGACATTCTTGAGTGTTTGAAACACACTTGTCTTGTATATATTTTCTTGTTTGATTTTGCATATCAAATTAAAAAAACCCAAAAACATCATAAAACATAAAAATTCAAAAAATCATAAAAGTTCAAAAATCCAAAAAAATCAAAAAACAATCTCAAAAAAAAAAAAAACATGTCTTGATTTAGGTCCTCTTAGTCAACCTGTCCACATCAGTTCCACATCATCAAAGTCATCACCTTCATACATCTCTTGTCTTCATCATCCAAACCATTCCTTAACATCTTAATCATCTCTATTCGTCCAAATCATTTCCTCGTCTTCCCTTGTCATTCAATCTAATTCATAATCTTCATCCTAGTCATGCTTCATCATCATCCATATCCAATTTCCTCCGCCAATCTCATAATGCATTCTTAATTCAATCCTCCACATCATCATCCTTCTAATCCAATTCCTTGTCAAATTTTGTCATTTCTAATCAATTCTTAATTCAATCCATTTACATCTTCATCCATAATCAATCTTTCTAATCTCATTTCATTCAAGTTTTCTTCTAATTCAACTTTTTATCAAATCTTCTACTTTGGACATAGGAGCATTGTCATTATCCTTTAATTTAAATCCAACATTCACTTATTTGCAATATCATAGGGTTTTTATCAAATCAAATCAAACCATCATCCAATCAATATCATATCAAATCAATATCAAGTCCAATCCATTTCAAATCAAATTAGCACAAAGCTCCTAGTCCTAGTTTCATATTCCATCCATCATCAAATCTTTCGTCACTCTCCATCTAGCATCCATGGATCCAAATTGGCTTAATCAAATGGTTGACGATCTTGCATGAAAATATGAAGTTTTACCTCCCACTCAACCTACATATCAAATCCATCCTCACCACTTCATATCCAACTCTACTCCATCTCATGTGCATTATTCTTCTACCTTTTACAAGGGAAATCTACCTCATTATCCTTCCACTCCATACCATTCCATTCATAGCCCACACAATTCCTCAAACACAAATACCCTTGCCAAGGATATGGAGAAATTAAAGAATTATCTTTTAGCAAGTCAACAAAAAGAGGCCTCCTTCCATGCCATGTGTCCTCTTCCCCCATGTTTCAAAGATCCTAGTCCGCATGTCCCATCCATCCCCAACCCTCCATGTAATACCCTACCCATAGTTCAACCTTCATGTAATCCTAATCCTCCAAAAACATCATCCCCACCTCATAATGGGTTTTTCTCATGTAAATTCTTGGTTAAGTGTACAATTCAAAATGAAGAGAGACCATCACCCAAAGTCATACCCCCAATTCCATCTCAAGACCTTCCTCCAAAGCATGGCATTATAGACTCCTATTCTCCTCTAGATCCAAGCACTTCTCCATACCATTGTTCCCTTATCCTTCAAGATCCATTTATCCCTCCTAGTCTAGCTCATGATTCCCTTCCTACTCAAGATCAAGGCATTCCATGTACGATGCACATTACTGCTTCCATTCCATCTCAAGAGTTAGCTTCCATAGATCCTCTACTTCATGAAGAGATTCCTTCCACTCCATCCACTAATACCCCTCCATGTCAAGATCAAATCACTCCATCTTATGATCCTATTCCATCTCATGATCCACTCATTCCATGTCATGATCCTCTTGTAAGTCAAGATCAAAGCACCCCTTCATTTTCCTTTCATGATCACCCCCCATCCCAAGATCCTATTATCCCTCATAATCCCCATAGTGATCCTAATCATCCACATGATCCTATCACACCTATCCAATCCCCTCATGAACCCCATATGCATGGACTTGCATCTTGTGTTGAAACTAATAAGTATCCCATTGAAGAAAACATGGCTCAAGATGTTGGTACACCTTCCACTCCTTGCAAACCTAAATTTCCTCTATCCAAACCTAAATGTTCCCATCCTCCATATTCCAAGTCCATTTTGGGACCTTATATCCATATTCCCATTCCTTCCTCTCTTCTGTCCATTCCTTATATTCCATCACCAAATCCTTCATCCCTTCCTTCCATTTTAGGTCCTTACATACATCCATCCACCATATCCATGTCTGCCACTTCATTCCTTCATGGTCCTAGTAAAGATCAACAAAGGCACACATCCTTGACTTCCTTCCAACATTCACTATCCATATGCTCTCCATCTCATTTACCTTCATGCACCCATACCATGGCCAATGTAAGCAAATTGGATGCCAAAGAAAATGAGCATAAAGCCAAATATCCACAAAAATCAAAGGATCAACATGTCCCCTCTAAACGACATGTCCAAGAAAAGAAAATCTGATCCAAAACAAAATCAAAAGGCCAAAAAGGCTAAAAATAAAAAATACAATAATTATGTGGATTCCAAAGCTACTTAATGTAGCAATGAATCTCAAAGAAAGATTCCAAATAACATCCAATTTTGCTAATCCAAAGGCTTCACTCATTCCTAAACCATCTGAGCTTCCATTTTGAAAATCCTTTTTGGGTCCTTATATACCCAAATCCACCATCCTAAATCCATCGTCTCCTTCATCCATTTTGGGTCCCTATATCCCAAAGTCCAAACTCACATATCCTCCACAATTTCCTCCTTTCCATCACCCTTCAAGGTGTGTGCCAATGAAAATCTTTTTGCCTCCTTCATCCATTCATTCACAAGTCTTCCAACCTAGCATCCATCAACCATGTCTTACTCCCACCCACTCCACCCCCTTAATACAAACCTTTTCATAAGTCCTTGAACTCCATTTCCCAACATATTTCATCCTTCTTTTCACCATCCTACCAACATCTATGAGAAAATCATAAAAATTCCTTGAAAATAACAAAGAATAAAGGAAAAATAAATCATTGGATACCATCCATGTAAATAGATGCTTGAGTTCTCCCTTCATTTTCCTATCATGTATCCATTTTTTTCCACTTCCACTTATCCATCTATTCATTTTTCCTCTTCAACTTGCACTCTACAGTGGGGGCAAGCTCCAGCCATACCAAACTTCCATACATACATTCCATGCTTCCAGCTACCATTCATCATCTGCTTCCATCTTTGATCTTGACTTTCACTTTCCTTTCATCCATCCATATGCACTTTCCATATCGCTTGCTCATTATCCATACATTTTCCCACATACATCCATAATTCTTCCATATATTTGATCTTAACATTCTATCCATATCTTATATTCCATAATCCTTGTCATGTTCATTTCATCCATTTTCCATCCTTCTTTCATATGTCCTTGATCTTGGTTATCCCTTCCATCCCATTCACTTCATATCACACATTTTGTCCATACCCTCCATATCATTCTCCCTTTTCCATACTCTCCCTCTCATATCCCTGATTCATTCCCCTTTCATACCTGTGCTCATGATCACTATTAGAGGCACAATACCAAAATGTTCATACATGCTTTGGTAGAGCACATGCCTTCCCTTCCTCCCTACATTAGCCTTCACACCATCTTTCCATTTTCATGCATCCTTTCCCACCATATTTCCCACCATATTCCTATCCTTGGTATGGGGCATTTGGACTCCTTCGAAACATGGTCCTTGGCTCCATATTTTCCAACACCATATCATTTGGCCCCTCATATCCTTTCACCATTCCTGTCATCCACCAACTCACGTTGCTTCTCCTCCATTTACCATGCCTTGGTTCTCCCTTGTCATTGGTCCCAATCCATTCTATTCCACATTCATTCAATTAGTTCATTTCTATCCATTCTATCGCCCATTCATTCATATCACATTCAATATAATTCTTCCAACTCACTTCAATCAAATTCATTACTCAATCAATTTTCCCTTCTTCTAATTCTTTCACATCAAATCAATTCTACTATAATCATTCTTCATCCTATCAACATCATTCTTCCAATCTCACCCACGTTCATTCTTCTATCCATTATAAAACCAAAACATCAAAAAAAAATCTCACTATGAAATCAATAATAATCCAATCAATCTAATCCTGCAATCTTGTACACCAATCCTTAATCAACTCATCAATTTGACCCACTCTGTTGATAATCCATTAACCATATTCAAACATTATCATGGGATGAATCCTTCCCAATCCTTGGATGTGCCTTACGCTTATCGTTAGCTTTTCCATCCTTAATCAATCATCATCAATCAATCCATTAATTGGTTTTCAGCTTGACTAGGGGCAAAATGTTGGTTTTCTTTTGGTTTCTTTTTCATGATTGCTTGTTACTTGTATGCATTAGTATTTTTTGCATTTATCATGGTCTTTGCATCCTATTGTCCCGAGGAATCATGGTCTTCCATATCATGGTTTCCCAAGGCATATGGTTGTATTAGACCCCTTTTTATCATGTACTTGACACATTGTCATCTTGGTTCCTCATACCTTGGTGCATAGTGTTGAATACAATATCAAACTTAGGTTGTTCATGCCATTGCAACATAACTCCCTTCCATTCTCCCGTCCATTTCGAGAGAACATTCATGTTCTCCTAACCTGCATGTCCTCTCGAGGGGGCATACCCTTCCATCCTTGTCATCCTTCCTCATCCTTCCATGACTGGGGCATCATGCTACTACTCTTATCCTCCTAGCCACTATATTTTATTCTTCTTTGATATTACATTACTAATGCTATATCAAAGAGGGGCAAAATGTAGACACCTAAAATTGTCCAAATCCCAGTTCATGACCAATTAAATAAATATTTATTATTTATTTAATTACCTTACCTTTAATTAAATAAATTTGCATTTATTTAATTACATTTTCCTTACCTTGATTTAAATAAACCAAGGTTTATTTAAATCCTAGCCTATTCCACTTGCATCCTAACCCATTCACTTTAATTAAGTACTTTGTTTACTTAATTAATCCCTTTTCTAATCCCACTTGGAATTAAACATTATATTTAATCCTATTTGAGCACATAGCTCCTACTTTTAACTCTCACCTAACCTCACTATTCTAACCTAACCCATATTTCTAAACCTACCCACTTCCATAATCATGCTTTCTTTGCATAATCACCTAGCTAATCGCCTTTTAATCCTAAGTGTGTGCTCACACATGTGTGAGGGATGTTCAAACTTTCCTCATCTCTCATGTCTTCCATGCCTCTAGTACACTTGTCCTCCTGCATGAGAGTCAAGGTGTCTCACACATGTGTGAGAAGCCATGCTTCTCACACCTCTTGCACACTTTTCCCCTTGCATGAGAGTCAAGTTGTCTCACACATGTGTGAGAAGCCATGCTTCTCACACCTCATTGATCATGTCACCATCAAAGGTTTCTCACACATGTGTGAGCATATTTCCCCCTTTGAATGGTCAAAACCCTAATCCACATGGAGTCTACTTGGCCTCCACCTCATAGACACCTCATTGATCCTGAGGGATCCTAGCCCTTTATCTTGCATTTAATCTTAGCCATTTGTTGCATCTCATTTCCTATAAAAGGAGAGCCCTCTCCTCATTTCATCATCTACCATCTACCTCATTGTTATGCTATAGGAATAGTGAGCAACCACATCCCATAATGTGAAATCATCTCCACTTTGTGATTTCATGAGGTTTGTGTTGGCACTCAAAATTGTAAGCTCAAATTTTGAGCACTTTTGAGAAATTTGGTCCTATAAATGCTTTTAAATGAGATTGTACCTGGCTGCCCATTTGAGGTGTAAGAGGTGTTCAATGCTTCTAGCACCTTTCATTCAACATGCCTAACTATTCCATGAAGTTAAACTAACATTTTGAGCCACTTCGTGAAGTCTTGTTTTGAGCATTTTACAAATCTGCATTTTACCTTGTGTCAAACAATGATAGGAGGCCATGTTTGCAATTGAATATCTTGAACCCAAAAATGTTTCATAACTTGCCACTTTGGGAATATCTAATATCCATACCTAAGAACCTAGCTTTCAGATTTTAAGTCATTTTGAGTTTGTTTGATTAGGTTTTTAATCCCTCAAAGTTGGTAGTTTACTGTTTTCATGCTGATGCACTTTGCACACATTTCTGGGAAGCCCTATTTGACGAGTTATAACTTTTGACCAGTTGACCCAAATGCTAAAATTCTTTTTGCGTTGCATTTGAGATGTTAGATACTTGTTATGTTTCAAGTTTCAGCTTATGATGAATCTGTTTAATTTGTTTTCAAACGTGATTCCAAATGCAATTTCTATCTTTTTACTTGTGTCAGCATTTGTAGATTTGTCAGGAGTCCTGTTTGTGATGTTATTTCTCCTAATCCATGATTGTTCAAGTCAAATGTATTGTACCCCTATGTTTTCCATTGAAAATACTTCGAGTGTGTCAGTTTGTAAGTCTTGACGAATCCATATGCACACTTTTCCAGGTCCTTTCTCTTTGCAAAAATCGATTTCTTTTCATTGTTCCAATTTGCAAAATCCAGGTAGCCTACTTTGGACGTCTGTCATTTGCACCTTGTGACTCATCATAAGCCCAACTTGTAGATCCATAATGTAATCATGACAGAGAACCAACGCCCCAGATTTCATTGTCCCAAGTGTCCATTTGCCCAATTTTTTTAGGCCAAATCCAAACCCAGTTTATGGTATTCTGACATGTTTTTGTGCAGGTAATTCTAAAGGGGCGAATTTGATGATCAATATCTTTTGACCCCAAATTTTTCATGAGACAAGATTCAACACGGTGCAAGTGTGTGGTACAGAGATTCAATGTGCTAGTTTTGAGAGCCTAGTCAGTTGTTTGGGTCAGTTTTCAAAGGCAGTCAATAGGCCTTCTAACATCAAAAGTGACAGTTAGCAGAAAGTGACAAATTGAGTTTTAACGATCAATCTGTGATCAAAATTGATTCTAATCAGTCTAAGAAGGCCAGTGGATTAGTTTAAAAGTTTAGTTGTTCAGGAACAAAATTTTTTTTGGCCGGACCCACTTTGGGGCCCGACTAGTCATGTCAGATTGATAAGGAGAATGATCAAGAAAGGACCAATAAAGATGTTCCTTCTTTTCAACCTTTTATGTGTTGAAATGGCAATGAATTTTAGTGTGAAGTCATGATGATTTAAGACAAGTGGTGGAGTTCAATCTCTGGTACTTGTGAAGATGATTTGGTTGATTGTAATACTAATTTTTCATGTAATGAGAGTAGCAGTGGTGAGTCATGTTCTGATTCAGACTCTGAATTTTCTTTCTCTGCTGAAGATGTATGTAAAGATGGATGTGATGACATGTCTTGTGAAGTTATTAATGTGCTATTTGATGAAGACATCGATATGAACTAGCCGTCATTTTTCTAAATGATTATGAGAAACAATTTCATGTAGTTTTAAATCCATTGTTCGAAGAATGTGCCCAGGAAATGGGGTTCCCTGAGGATTGCTCATTTTTAGATTTTGACATTTTAAATATGGCTAAGTTTGAACTTCCATCTCTAGTGTAGTTAGTTGTAAAAGGTTATTGCAAGGTGAATGTTCTTCTTTTGATGAGAATGCATCACATGATGATAGTTTATTTCTTCTAACACCAAGTATTGAGAATAATGAAGATGATCTGATCTATGGTGTGGATTATGTGAATCATTCTTATGAGGAATAGAGTGTGATTTATCAAGAAAAATTCAGTTTTGATAAATTTAAATGGCTTGATGCATGAGGAGGTTTTAGTTTCCTTGGCTGAGTTGAATGAATTGAGTAGCAGGGGAAAGTTTAATACGAATAAAAGGGTTGATGTTGCTTCAAAGAAACTTATCTCCACACACTCTCTGTCACTCATAAAAGCCATAGATAAGAAGTAGTTAGACACGAGATCCATGCAAAAGAGCCCATGCATTGGTGAAGGGCCCACGTAGGCTAGGAAAGCACAATACAGTCAAAGCCATTCACAAGCACAAGGGCAGAGCCACATAAAAAGAGGAAGGAGCAAATCGGCTTTGCATGTTTTAGAGGAAGCTGCTCCACACATTATCAAAGAATCTCCAACGCTATGGGAACCAATGGGAACACAAGGAAAGCTTACACATCTGAGCTCAACTTCTCCACATTTGGGTAGGCAGACATAAAAAATAACCTAGCCATAATCTGAACAAAGGGAAGCCACTCACCTGCGCAAGCATTTTCCATAGAAGCCACGACAAGCTCATTACTGTCTTAGAAGAGGGATAATAGAGCCAATTTTTCTCACACTAAAACTAAAGTTCTGCTCACACTAAGATCGAAGGGAATCTGCCCAGCTACAATCTGCAGTCAACACAGAGCTCATGTAAAAGAAGAGTCTAGAGTGATCAAAAGAACCCATGTGAAACAAAATAGCAGGGGAGGCGTCATTGAGTAGCTGCATCCAAGAAAATTGAAAGAACCAGAATCCACATGAAGATTCAAAGCTGTAGAGAGTTCCTCCCACACTGAGAATAGGCAAAAGGTTATAAAATTATTTTATCCCACATTGTATATGTGGTGAGTAAGTTTAATTTTTAAATACAATTGCACTTGATAGGCATAGTGTCTTAAAGACACTACCTTTTGAAAAGGTTATAGCTTGTAAGTGGGCCCTGTGCACGATAGCTATGGATGACATCAACAGGGAACAAATGCAAAATTTTGACAGAGCACACAATGGTGATGATGTGGCACCTAGATCCAGATGCAACATGATGATGACAACTGGCAAGATCAGGCGATGGGCACATGTCCGCAAAACGGAGTTGCACGCTGGTTAAAAATTGTGAGAAAGTAGAATTTGGACACATGGCACAGGTTGCAGTTGGTGATGACATGGCATCACAAGAACATATGCAGTGGGATTCATTGGATGTAAACGCATGGTGAGATCTTTTTTATTTTTTATTTTTTATTTTTTTATTACACTGCAGGAATCGGGTGCAGCACGGTCCCCCCTATAAATTGCAGTGCACTAGATAAAATTTTTAACGTGACTGATAGTGCTAGTGCGACACACCCACTGGTACCACGGGGATGGGGGAGACTAGAACCTATGACCAACCCCTGGCAATAGGGAAGATTTAGCCAACCGAGCTAGGGCCCCCACCCTATGCAACACGTGGTGAGATCTGACCGTCAGCTCATTCCCGCAAAACAAAGGTGCTCATGAGTTAAGAAATGCGAGAAAGTAGGATTCTACCACATGGCACTAGGTCCCAGCCTCTGATGATGTGGAAGCTATACAGATGGTGGGCCAATCACAAAGTGCCATGTGGCATCAGTCAACAGAGGGTTGACCTTGAATTCAGGGGATAAGCAACAGTTTGGAAATAGTAAAAAATAATATTTTATTATTTTTTGCAAATAGATGCATGTTAGAACTTTTAAATCAAAAGGGGCTTATAGTATAAAGTTTCAACTTTAGAGATTTTAAATTTTATGAAATTTAAAATCTAAGTTGCAGACCTCAGTTTCATAACAAAGGAGGATGTTTTTCAAATCGAGATTTTGGGTGTTTTCGAAAGGCAAAGTATGCCTTATCATATATAGTCGAAATTGTGAGAATCTAAATTTTTCAATTCTGCAGTTAGTTTTTGCACATGTAGCAGTCTGTTTGAGCTGTAGGAGGTTTTCTTCCAAATTCTTATTGTGCAATCGAATTCAGGTATCAAAGCTCAGAACTGATTTCTAACATGGTGATGACCTGAATATGGTTAAAGGGCAGTAAAAATATATTTTGGGTCAAAAATTGATCACATTCACTCAGTAAAACTCAAATTTTACTAAGCATTTTCAGTGAAGTTTTCAAGATATTTTGGTAACTCAACAAGTTTTCATCATTCAGAAATAGACATTTGCAAATCAGTTACAAGAAATGATGAAAACAAAGATCAGATTAGATGGGTAAAGAAATGAAAGAGGCTTTTAGTTGCAAAAAATTGAATTTCCAGTGGACACATGTTAGTTGTAGATTCAATCCAAGAATTCACCTTTGTCTATATCTTTCTTTCTATCATTTGAAGGGTTCCAATTTTTTCACTGTGAGACCATTGTGGGTTGGAAATCTTCAGTCCTTCTGGGAGACCACTTTGTTGTATCCAGATCTATGATTCCACCTTCATTCTTCAACATTTTTCTCTTATGTGAGCAACAAGTGTAAAGATAATACAAATAGTTCTGAGATTTTATGTTGTTTCATGTTTTTATTTCATGCATTTGGTTATGTATATTTTCAAAGAAAATGAATACATATTGAGCAATAATTTCACTAGTTTCATTTTGTTTCTTGTCTCCTATCTCAGCAATCTATAAGTCTTATGTGGTCTTGGAACAAAGATCTAAGATCCATTTGCATCAGCTTTAGGTTGTATGTTTGATGTATTTTGCTGTTGGACCAAAGGGCCAAGTAAATGCTTGATATGTTTAACAAGGTTATTGGTTACTTGAGAAGGATATTTTGTGAGAATGAGATCTGAATGAACATTGATGTCTGAATCACAAGGTGATTAGATAGATCTGATGTCTGGGTATACAAAATATGTCCTAATGTCACAGATGTATGTTTTGAATTCATCGAATTGCCCAATGGATTAGGAACTGATCAGTTATAGGATCACTTGTTATACTTTTGCATGTTTGAGGATTTGTTGAACATCAACATCAATAATCAAATGCTTTTCCCCTTTCATTTTGAAGAGCTATAATAGAATTCCCTCACTCAACTTATGAGGTTCCTAGATCTACATTTAGCAACTGTAGATTGATGTTATTTCATGAGTTATTAGGAGAAAAAAGGGTTTTATCTGCTTCATATTAGATTCAGTGTATGCTTTGATAACTGGTACCATATAAAGAATCTATAGGTCCACTCGCCTAGGTTTTGCAGAGCTTGACGAAGAAGAAGGGTCTAGCCTTATAGTTGGCCTGGTGTCTGAATTGACATGTTGAAAATGGGAGTTAGCTGCCCCTAGATGTGTTATATTCTCATTGGGATAATTGAAAACCTGGTAAATGTTTTCAAACACACAGTTTGCATTAGTAGATTAAGTTATTTTGATTACATGTTATGCTTATTTACATGTTCTCTTGCATATTTTGAGGTTTGCATAATCATGTAGGAATAGATGTTAGTTTCTTAGTGTTTATCCTCTTATTACATTTTTATGCAATACAAGTGCTAAAGATATTTAGAAAGGAATGCAAATTCTATTTCTCATCATGCCCTTGTCAAACTTTTAGTTCAAAGGTCTCTTAGGGATTTCTCCCCTCTAACATGGATAGAATTTGTAGAATTTTAAACCTTGCAGCCTCAAGCCAAACCTATTCTGCAAAATTTAGGGAATGAGGAAGAAATTACAGAGCCTAAGAAGAATCTAGCTGAAATAGAAAAAGAACTAGCATTACCCTCTCCTGATAAACTTGTTGAGCCTATTTCAGTGGGTCATATACCTAGCTCTTCTAGAGACAAAGGTAAACATAAGGTTGGTAAAGAGAGCCCTAATCTTGAAAGGGAAGCCCAAAACCCTTTTGTTAAAGTGACAAAGAGAAAAAGGCCAGTTCCTATAGTAACTACTCCTACAACATCTACCCTAGTAGCACCTAAACCAAAGTGGGCCCAAAAAAAATAAATTTTTAATGAGGTTCCTATGCATCAAGGCCCTTGTATGTGAGGTCAAGTATCTCCAATTTCCACTAAAAACTTAAATGCTTCAATCTCAAAATCTCATACAAAATCAGTGGTTGAGAATATTTCAGATGACTCTCATGTATGGTTGGAACCCCAAAATGTGGAAACAAATGAAAATGAGCTTGTTAATGAAATGCCACAAGGAAATTAGGAAATGTGTGAGTCAAACCTTGTTGTTATCTTAGAAAAAAGCCCCTAAAAATGATCAACCTACTTCGCCACCAGTCTCTACATATTCTAATTTTTCTATCATGCCTTATAGATCCTCTTGGTATACCCATTACTTCTAGCAAGTTGCTAAGGAACAAAAGAAGAAATCTATGGCTCAAGAATTCCCTTCATCTACAATTTAATCCACATTATTTTGTCTATTCAATCACTTCATTTTTCAAAAGGCCTTGTGGAGGCAAGAAAGAGATCAAATGCAAAAAGTAATATTTGAAAAAATGAGGAAATTGAGTCACTAAAAGAGCAACTTCAGAAATAGAAACAATGAATGAATAAGGATTTAAAGTTAGTCGACCAAGTGATGGCCTGTAGGCCACCACCAAGGGTGTATTCCATTTTTCTGAAGGAGCAATTTTTGCTATTTCAACTGATGATGATAATAAGGGATGTTGATTGTGAATTTAAAAATACTCAAGATTTCTAAAATGTGTATCAAACTTTGCCTTCACAAAAGAATAATTCTTTGTGTGAAATTTATTTACACAATTTCATAATTCCACATGAGACAGAGTAAAACCCTCTACTTTACATAGGGGATGCTCACCTTAGAGCTTTAATGTCCTAGATGCACAATAAAACAAACTATGATAGGAAATTAAATGCTTATAGAGATCTTGAGAAATTTAAACCATTTCCACTATGGGCTGAATCATGCAAGCCTAATGACCTTCTAAGAGATTGGTTTAGACTAACCTATGGGAAACCAAAACTAGAGATTAGGGAGAAAGTGTTTGCAAAAAGAGAAAAGGTTTATAGAGATTACTAAAAACTTCCAAAATTTACAGAGCAAAGAGCTATTGCAGGGCTTAGGAATTGATGGAACCAACTGTTAGAAGCTTTCAAAAAGGTAGAACTGCATAGTCCTATCAATTGTGAGGCAACTATAATACGGTGGCCAAGTATATACAACTAGGAAGACAAATTAGAAAGGAACTATGGATGCCATTGAATTTTTATCCTCCTACCCTTCTTTGGCCTCTTTATGGTAATAATGCTACTAGACCAGATCCATTGGTTAAGGAACACATGGGTGAACATTGGAAGCACACTAGAGGATTCATCTACACTTTCAAAAGTAGGAAGAAAGGGAAAACTATAGTGCAAGACTTCAGAGTGATGGTAAGGAAGTATAATGCTTGAGGAAAAACATTTAAATAGTGGGGGGCAGATGATGAGGCATATTAATGTCTTAATTTTGATATAGTTTTCATAGCTTGGACTTACTCTTTGTGATTTGTCAAAAACATTTCCAAAACATCTGTGTAAATATCTTGTGAACTTATGCTAGAGACAAATAGAACTTACTAAACCCATGGGTAATGTGTATGACATACTTTGTTTAATATTATACAAAGATTAGAATATTTCATATAAATATCTTATGCTATGTTCTAATATCTGAATAAGAATAGGAATGTTATCTTGCATATATGTTTTGGATGTTTCTAACTTTCAAGAAAATGAAGAGCAACGCAAAGGGTGGTGATTACTGCATTAAAGGAAGAGGATGATGGAGACCAATTGTGGCAAGGAAAGTTCAATTTAATTCCTATGGATAAGACACACCTACAAAGGAGTTACTATTCCAAAAAATCTAGGAGACAAAACTTGCTATATTTCTCACAAGTTGTTATTCTGTTGCTTAGTAATAAATGTACTATGTCATGGTTGATCTTCTATCTTCTTTTCTAGCAATGTTTTTTCAAGACTTTTATGTCATATTTTTAATAAGTATCCAATCCTCTATATCATGGATTTGGATCATCTTAGTAAGCTAAGGAGAAAATAGACAATGTTGGTTTAAAATTCAGAAGTTACTCTTTTTCTATTCTTCATGATTTTTTTAGTTGATGTCATCAAAGAAGGATTTTAATGAAAGAGTGATTTTGGAATACTTGTTGTGTTCATAGTTATTTGAAACCAACCAAGGGGGACACTTGGGAGGTGGAATAGATTTAGGTAGAGTAGATTCATTCTCTGCAATTTCCTATTTTCAAGATAGATTTACTATATTAGTCTTGCAAAATTGTTACTGTGAAAGTTCCTACAACACTTGCAAAAAATGATCATGGTGGATGTTTTGAGTTGTTAACTAGTTCATTTTCCAAAGCTTTCTACAGTTATTTATTGTTAGTCCAAGTGCTTTTACTATTTTGCAATAGTAGTATAGAATCTTTTCATGCATTTTACTTTCCTATAGCATAGGTGTTAAGACTCTTAAAGGAACTTAGTGCACATACTGTGCTGACCCATTTCAAGTCTTATGTCCCTAGGTTGACAATTCAAGTGTATTTCTTGATGGAATAGGTAGTCTTCAAAATAGATGTAGTATCCTTGAGAGAGACAATGGTGTGATTATCTTCATCTATTATGAAACCGTACACTTCTAATATGAGAACCTATAGCTCTAACACCAATTGTTGGAAATATAAGGTAGGAAAGGTTAATCAAAGGGGAGGGGTGAATCAGGAACCAATAAAAACTTTATCTTACTTCACCAATTAATCCTTCATATAAAATTCTAATCTAATTGCATGTGTGAAAGAATGAAAGCAATAAAACATTCATAACACTTTGACATAGGATATGGTGACCTAGAAACCTTCCAATTAGAAAGTAAAACTAGGGTAGGGATGATACTTACAAGCTTTAGTAATGTAGTATAAAGTTAACTTGTTAAAGCTTACAATTGACCACTTCTAGTGATCTTCCCTATTAGGAACAATAAGGACTATGAGGTCCACCTTGTTAAAGGATTTAGAAACATACAATGTAGTATGCACTTGGTTAGGAGATTCAAAAAAAGATTGTTAAGTCTATCCTATTAAAGGATTTGACTGATGCACCTATTAGGATGAACTAGTGGTTGGTCTTTGATTTACAATTGTGATTTGTTGAATGAGATTCCTTGTATTGCAACGGTCACCTGAATGTGATAGATAAATCTTTGTTGTCCCTTATACATCTTGTAGCCTTCTTCAATTCACAATCATGTACTTCATAATCTTCTATAAATGATATTTTTTGATATGATTTAATGCATTACATATATATCAAACCAAATAAAAACTTACTAAAGTTGGCTACAATACCAATTTCATCAAAATTCATAAAGTCAACCCAACTGCTGTAATTCGGGTTCTAAAGACAAACTTGGTGATGTTTAGATACATGAAAAACATTCTCAGCACTTGGAAATCTTTGGCACTCAGTTAAACTTGAAGCTTGGTCCATACTAATCACTTCTAAGAAGCTCAAGTTTGGTTAGCACTATGTAACTTGGTGAGCACCGAGAAACTTAGTAGCTATTGAATCACTTGGTTGACATTGTATGTCTCAGTCAACACTAGATTCACATTGTTAACATTGCAATCTTAGTAGACACTATAGAACTTGGTTAATACCACAGAGCTTGGTTAACACTATGATCTTCTTTAGTTCTACTAAATAGCTTGGTAGCCTCTACCACTCTTGGTTTGCACTATACATAGTCTTTGAAGCTTGATAAAAACTACAAACTATCTTAGGTTCTTGGTAGAAACTATAATGCTCAACATGAAGTACATTATGGCTACATAGCTCAGGAGAAACTAAAATATTTGGTTAACACTATTGAGTGAATGATAAGTTTGGTAGCAATGTAACCAATTGGCCAAGTATTGAGTCACTACTAGGAAAATTGACCTAAATGTGAACAAAAAATGTGCAAAGAGCCAAGGCAGAAAACTTGAGAGGTAGATTTGATCAAATGAAAATGAAAGAAGGTGAGAACATTGTACAATATAGTGAAATAATCAAAGAAAGTGTAAGTGCAATCAAAGCTATAGGAGGAGACATAAATGATGAGATAGTGGTTAGTAAGGTACTAAGAACTCTTCTTCTTATTTATACAATTAGAGTTTCAGAAATTCAAGATATGAGATGTAATCCTAAAAAGAAAATAACCTTGGATGGTCTTGTGGGAAGAAGAACTACTTTTGAGTTTGATAACTTTGATAACTATTCTCTAAATCCTAAGAACTTTGAATCTAAATTCAAAGCCAAACTAACTCTTGGTAGAAAAGGAGGAAACTCAAAAGGAAAACAAGTTGATAGTGATGAAGAAGATGAATTATATAAAGACCTTGAAGTCATTGAAGCACTATTTGCTAAAAGAGAATCAAAAGGGAAAAGAAAATTTAGAGGCAAGATTTCATTTATTTGTTTCTCATGTGAAGAGGATAGTCATATTGTTGTAGGATGTCCAAACAAAGAAGATAAAAATGAGAAAATAAATAAAAGGTTCAAAGGCAAGATTCTAATAGTGATGATAATAAAGTAGTTTACATTGTTGTTAAGCATGAATATAATAATACAAAGAATGAAAATATATTACTTATATCTCTCATATTAGAAAAAATGATACACAGATCATAGGTAGTGGTTGTTCCCATCACATGATTGATGACAAAATGAAGTTTGAACATTTATAACACTATGATGGTGGAAGTGTTAGATTTGGAAACAATGAACCATGTTATGTAAAAAGAAAAGGAATCATAGAATTGACTAAAGGTATCAAATATGAAAATGCCTATCGGGTTGAAGGATTAAGACATAATCTACCTAGTGTAGTACACAGGAACAACATAGGATACAAGGTAGAATTCATGAATGGAAAAGCTAAACTATTGGATGGAAAAGGAAATCTGGTTGGAATTGACAATTGGACAAAAGGTAACTTTTTTTACCTAGACATCACTGAAAGTACATGTTTGTTAGCTTAAATAATTTTTTTTTGGCTATGGCATAAAGTGATGTTTCATGTTAATTTTGTTAACTTAGTTACTGTAAGTAAGACAAAAAGAGTTAGAGGCATACCTTTTCTGAAGAAATCTAAGATGTGCATTTGCAAACAATGTCAAATTGGAAAGATTAGTAAAAAAAGTTTCAAAAGTAAGTCCTACAATTATTAAGAAGTTTTGGAACTAGTTCATACAAATATTTGTGGACCAATAGCTAGAGAAATCTACTATGGAGACATATATTTCATTTTATGTGTTGATGATTATTCTAGAATGATGACTATAATGTTATTGAAATATAAGTCTAACACTTTTCAAAAGTCCAAATGGAATTTTGCTAGAGTTGAGAAAGAAACAAGAAAGAATCTAATGTTGGAGTTGATGAAATTCAACTTTGAAGATGCCCAAGGTCACCTACATGTGAATACCTATCAAAGGGAAGCCAAGGAAGGAAGAGTGTAGAGCTAGGGAAAAAACCCTAAACGAACATGAGTGAGAAAAAGTATGCAAACACAAGAAAATATGTATTTACAATATGCTGAATGAGTTATGAGTTGATTAAAATATAGTGAGGGAGCCCGAATATAAAGAGCTCCAGGAATCTCCTAGAACAAGCTAGAAGATGCTAGGAGATAAGTGTGACAACTAAGCATACATCCACATGAGGTGGAAAGTCCTCGAACAATGTGAGAGGATAAGTATGACTTAGGAGAGAACAAACTCCCGTATTGTCAACAACTTATAACTAACTCCTAGGCTACAACTAATAAATGAAATGCATTTACCTAAGTAAGATTAAGTAAATAGAATAAATAATTAATAATTAATTATTTACTCTAACATATAAAATTCTTGATATCAGATAGTGGAGGTGAGTTCATCTGAAATGAATTCAATGAGTTCTATAATGAAAGAGGAATCAAAAGATAGTTATCAACACCTAGAACACCAAAGAAAAATGAAATAGAAAAAACAAGAAATAGATCCATCATGGAGCGTGCAAGAACACTAATAACTGAGAAGAATATTTCACCAAAGTATTGGAGAGAAGGAATCAACACAACATTTCATACACTTAACCTAGTTCAACTAAAGAAAGGTACAAACAAAACACCTTATGAATTATGGTATAGGTACAAGCCTAATGTTTGTTAGCTTAGAGTATTTGGAAGAAAATGCTATATCTTGAAAGATGTAAGGAAAGGAAAAAATGATGCAAAAAGTGATGAACTACAACAAAAGTAAGGCATACAAATGTTTGAATCTTGCTACTCACAAAGTAATTGAAAGTGCACATGTGATCATTGATGAGTTTGGAGAAATAAGTGAAGAGTAGAGAAATAAGGAGCTTAAAGACTATAGAAATTTTTTTTACTATGAGGAAGAACTTGAGACTTTACCATAAATAGTTGAAGCCAATCAACAACAAAGTGAACCTAGCAATTCACTAGTAGTACAACCTGAGTCAAAGACAAATGCACCTAAGTCATAGATAGTTCAACCCAAGTTGCAACAAAAGGAAGTGCAACCCAAGTCATAGGTAGTACAATCCAAGTCACAATTAGAGGAACCTAAGTTTTAGCTAGATCAACTAGAGTAGGTTGAGAAAAAGGTAGAAGATCATGGAGAACCAAGTGAACCAAGTCAAAATATGTTAGAAGACATCATGCTCCTGAACAAATAATTGGAGAGATAGAAGGCATACTGATAAGGAAAAAATTAAAAGGTAAATGTTTTCTCAGTGAATTTGAGTATAGACCTATAAAAGTTGCATTAGAAAATGAAGGTTGGATAGAGGCAATGAATGAAGAAGTTGAGAAAATAGAAAAGAATAGAACTTGGTCTCTTGTATTGAATATGGAGAGACACTTGATCCTATTGCAAGACTTGAAGAAGTCATAATACTTTCAGCATATGCTGCACAAAAGGGATTCAAAGTATATTAGATGGATGTCAAATCAACTTTCTTCAATGGAGTCCTAGAAGAAGAAGTCTTCATTGAAAAACTTGAAGGTTTCATTGATCCAAGAAAAAGAGACATGGTATGTAAACTTCACAAAGCCCTATATGGACTGATGCAAGCTCCTAGAGCATGGTATGAAAGGCTGCATGGATATTTGGTAAGAATTGGTTTTGAAAAGAAAAATGATAATAGTAACTTGTATATTAAGGAAGGACCATAGGAAACGATATTGCTTGAAAAAATATTTATAGATGATATCATATTTGGAGGACATGAGATGTTATGAAAATCATTTGATGGAGAATTGAGGAAAGAATTTGAAATGTCTATGTTTGGAAAGATAAAATTCTTTGTTGGTCTATAAGTTCATCAAATGAAGGATGGCATAAAAATTACTCAATCAAAGTATATCAGGAAAACATCGAAAGCATTTGGAATGCAGGATTACAAACCATTTAGAACACCTATATCCAGTAGACATTAAATTTCAAAGAAGGATGATTCAAAAGAGGTAAATCAGACTACTTATAGATCAATAATTGGGAAACTTCAGTATGTGGTACTCACCACACCTAATATTACATTGGTAGTTGGCATAGTTGCAAGGTTTTTTGCTAATCCTAAAGAAAATCACATGATGGCAGTAAAAGGAATTTTGAGGTACTTAAAAGAAACTAATGAATATGGTTTATGGTATAAGAACGGAATGAAATCTTGAGTTAAGAGATTTTACAAATGCACATTGGGAAGGAAGCATTGATAAAAGAAAAAAACACTAATATAGGAGCATTCTTTCTTGGAAAGAGGTTAGTATCTTGGACAAGCAAGAAGAAAAATTGTATGTTGCTATAGTAGTCAATTGTTCTAACATAATATGGATCAAGAAATTTCTATTAATAATGATGGAAAAAAACAAGGAACTAGTGGTTATCTATTGTGATAACACAAGTGCAATCAATATATCCAAAAATCATGTGATGCAAACAAAGAAAAAATACAATGTAATCAAGTATAATTTTTAAAGGGAATTAGTTCAAGACAAAGAGGTGAGATTGGAATATGTGAACACCAAGGAGAAGATAGTAGATATATCTACTAAGGCTTTACCAAAGGATGTATTTATGTATCTATGAGGTAAACTAGGGGTTATTCCCCTATTTGATGCTCACTAAAGAAAAATATAGCGAGGCATCAACCAAGCTCCATTGAATATCTAACAAGTTGATGCAGATTGTCACACTTTAGGTGTGAAATATAGAGCATATTGTATATGAATCAATGAGAAAGGTACATAGTAACTTCAAATTTTCTATCATTTGGCATTTGATTTCAAAGAGGGAGAATTTAGTTTCAACAAGGTAGAGTGAAAGAGAGTTTATTGTCAAAGGGAAAGAGGGAGAGTTTTGTATCTTAGAAGGAAGTTATTCAGATAATAAAATCTACAAAAAAGAGGGAGAAAATGAGAATTGTTCACAACAAAGTGTTGACCAGTGTAAGAAGAAGAATTCATGTGGAAGCAACTAAGACAAATCCAAGCAGAATATCAGAGGGAGTTTGTATGGATGAGAATCAAAATGAAACAAAGGATATTATCTAACTACTCATACTCTTATTATTTTATGTTGACATGTTGTGTTTTCATCAATGCCAAAGAGGGAGTTTATTGGAAACAATTCTTCAATTATATGTTGTCATTAATGTTACACAAATGTTAGTATTAACCAAGTAATGAAGAGTTTACATTATTAACCTTACATATTTTAGTATTGACTGAGTAGTCATGTAAAGAAAAACTTTTAGTGTTAACTAAGCAGTTGGTTAATGAAGGATATCCTACTTGTACTATTAACTGAGTGGTCGGGCATCAAAGGACTCATAGTATTAATCGAGTGTTCAATATTAGTATTGATTGATTGACAACAGAATGCAAGTGTCTAATAATTAATTGATTAAGGCCAATTATTTGGATGTTTAGTGATTATTTGAAAGGGTATTCAAGTTGACTTATCCTAGCTTATGATATGTAAGAAAGATTAAGTTGTGAGGATAAAATGAACAAGTGGAATATGATATAAGAGTTGGAAGATTGGTAAGATTGTTGGAAGATTGGTTTGATGATGGTATGTTACATTCATGACTAAGTTTTTCATTGATGTCAACATAGTATTTTGATGTTTTCTGTGGTATTTGATAGAAGAACAACATAAAGATTACGTTGGTACGAACGACTAGTTGAGCATGATAAGCACTTGAGGTTATGGGAGATACTTTGGAGTATCTAGTATATGTAGTTAACATCGAAAGTAGAAGGAATAGGTCCAAAAGAAGTTATGTAAGTTTTGGTGATGTCTATTCTAAGATAGAGTTTATAGAGGCATGTTTTGGTAAACTTGTTATATCTCCTAGAAGAGTTGATATATTGAGGATCAAGGTTGAGGACATAGAGAATACATGTTGAGGATGACATGGCTAAGCTTGTTTGTCATAATATTGCATGTATAAAAAGTTATTTATGTTGCAAAGTGGAAGATTTGTGTTATCGCTAAGTGTAATGTGTTCTTAATGTGGTCTTATAATAATTAATTGAGAAGGACTAACGATTGATTAAGAAGGACTAACAACCAAATTAGGGAATTTTTTTATGGAATCAATATAAAGGAAGGAGATTTTCCTTTATCATGGAGTGTATTGATATGGCTGACGTGAATTGTGAATGTTTAGAGAGCAGCAGAGAGTGCGGAATGCGAAGTTGAGTAGAGCAGTATAGAAGTGAAGGAAACTTCTATTAGCATGAATACTAATGCTATGAGAGAACATTGTAGAACAATGTTATGACTTTTTTTGTCATTAATGACAACATAGCAATAAGATTGCAAAAGAATGACAGAGAAGTAGACTAATATTTATGTATTGAGGATATCACATTGCATATCTATCTATACACAGTTTCCAACATATACTACAACATGCATTTGACATGTGGGAAACTACACAAAACTTGAATTGATAGTGTACAAAAGATATTAATAATTCATAGAGAATCATAGGGAAACAAAGCATTGGAAAAATATTCTTTATTGTATGATTGATAGAGCACATTGTGTTTGGAATGAATGATTTCACAGTTAATTAGAGGAAGTACACTGACAATTGATGATGTCAATAAGTGCACAAGAACAAAAGTCACACATGTGGAAGTTTGTGTATAATTATGAGCCGACTCAAATTAATGTTAAATATATGGAGCTAACTCAAGGGATTAATGATTGAGTATGGTATAAAGGAAATGTTTTTTTCGAGTTTTGAAGATCATTATTATTGAGATTGAGAAGCAAAGAAGACTTACAAATTGTGAAGTAAAAGAGTAGAGTAATCTACTAATGCGTGTAAGTGACCTTAAGGGTTACTAATGAGTTCCAAATTTGTTTGCATGATCTAAAGGTGAAGAAGTCTGATGTAAAGAGGAAAGAGATTGTTTCACATCTATTATTCTAAATGGAATAGTACCGAGATCAATTGGATAATGGGTTCATTGATCTGATCCTAAAGCTGTTTGGATAGTGGGTTCAACTACTTTTTACAACTCCTAACAAGGTTGGAATCTCCTAATAAGGATTCAAAGTCTCCTAATAGGGACTCTTTGTACTAAGTATCATAACAGACTCCTAACAAGGTCTATCCTCTAACAAGGAATATTTAGATTAGTACATTATTTTGTGGGCATCATTCCCACTAGGGTTTTCCCTCTGATCAAAGGTTTCCCAAGTCAACATATCTAGTGTACTTGTGCATGCACATTTCTTTGTGAATACTGTTTACTATGGTTGACTAATTAAGAATTTTTAAAGATTGATACATAAATGATTCACCCCCCCTCTCAGTTATATTGGTGATCTACTACTTCTAACAATTGGTATCAAAGCATCAGGTCCTTGAAGGAAAGTTTAACAACTTTGGGAGATCCATGGTGAATCTATTTAGGAAGGAAAGTCCTAGATTTGATGGTACAAACTACGATAGTTGGAAGGATAAAATGAAGACTCATCTCTTGTGCATGGGTCCAGGATATTGGCTTGTGACCAAGACTTCTAAGAACATTGCAGAAGAAAATAATCTTGAAACTTGTATTGAGGAACAAAGAGAAATGTTTATGTGCAACATAAGGGCAAGAGAAGCAATACTATCAGCATTATTTGAAAGTGAGTATAGTTAGGTAAAACTACTCAAAACATCTCATGAAATTTGGAAAACTTTAGAAGCTAATTATGAAGGTGATACACATGCAAAAAGGGTTATATTGAAAAATTTGTATTGTGCATTTCAAGATGTTAGAATGATGGAAGATGAATTTGTAAGAAGCTATGTTGGGAAAATATCTGAGATTGTTGTAGGAATCACATCTCATGATGGAAAGAAAGCTGATGCTAAAGTGATATGGAAGATCTTGAAAAGTATAACACCACATTTCAAGTCAGTAGCTCAAATGATTCAATTGATGATACCATGTACTACTAATTTTACCAAAGAGACATTACTTGGTAGATTGGAAGCTACAAAATTTGATCTAAAACACTCCAGACAATTGGCAAGAGTTGAGACAACATTCAGTGCATTAAACATCAAACCTAGTTTAGCAAGGAGCACAAAAGCACATGAAGACATTTCCAATAACAACAAGTCCATTGAAGAAAAGATCCAGGAAGGAGTGGCTCTTCTTGTGGAAAGAGAAAAAGATGGTAAGAATATCTTTAAATGTTGGACTTGTAATGAGTATGGTCATTATACATCTAAGTGTCCTAAAAGAGAAAGAAAGTTTAAGGGAAGGTTCAAATCTAGAAGACCTAGAAATTGTTTATATGATAATGAAGAAGAAGAAGAGCAATCTGATAAAAAAAAAGAGTGAAGATGAATTCAGATTTGTAGCCATAAAAGAGGATGATCTTGACAAAGAAATCAGAGAAGAAAGTGCACTATTCTCACAAGTTGAAAAGAAAGATTGGATAATTGATAGTGGTAGTTCACATCACATGACTGGTGATATGAGAAAGTTTGTCAAATTTAGAAGCTATGATGGAGGAATAGTTAGAGTGGAAAATAATGTAGCCTATCATATTATAGGAATTGGATTATAACACTTGATGGTAAAACATACACTAATGATGTTTATTTTGTTGATGGACTAAAGCATAACTTGTTGAGTGTTGGACAACATATGGACAAAGGCTATCAATTGCAATTTGGTAATGACACATGCATTATCAAGAACAAGGGAAAATACTTGGTACTAGCACATAAACCAAAGGTAATGTATTTCAATTAAAATCTACTAAAATAACATGTTAAGTAGCAAAGATTGACAATAATTGGTTACGGTACAAAAGATTTTGTCACATTAACTTTGATAACATTGTAAAGGCTAGTAATACACTTGCTATGAGAGATTTACCCAAGATCACTAATCCCACTGACACTATTTGTAAGGAATGTATTTTGGCTAAGTAGAAGTGAGTCTCATTTCTTAGCAAGTAGTTTTGTACTATAGAAAAGCTAGAATTGGTTCATATAGATCTGAGTGGTCTTGCAAGAACAAGAGGATTTTATGGAAAAAGATACTTTATGATTTTTGTTAGTGAATTCACTAGAATGATGTGGGTAGCTTTTCTTATAGAAAAATCAGAAGTATTTGAGAAATTCAAGATATTTAAGAATAAAGTTGAGAATGAATCTGGAGTTAAAATTAGGAGCTTAAGATTAGATAGAGGAGGAGAATTCCCCTCTAGAGAATTTAATAACTATTGTGAAGAACATGGCATCAAGAGACAACTATCCTCACCCCATACACTAGAGTAGAATGGGATTACTAAAATAAGAAAAAAATCAATTGCTGAAGCAACAAGAGCTATGTTATTTGAGAATGATTTATCAAAGACCTTTTGGAGAGAAGCAGTTAATACAATAGTATACACTCTGAATAGAGTGCAGATTGGGAAAGGTATGGAAAAAACTCCCTATGAATTATGGTTCGATCACTAATCATCAGTCAAGTACCTCAGGATAATTGGAAGCAAATGTTACATCAAAAGAGCTGATGATATTGGTAAGTTTGGTCCAAGAAGTGATGAAGGTATGTATCTTGGTAATTCATTAAAAAGTAAAGCCTAGAGATGTTTCAACTATAGAACAAAAACTATAATAGAGTGTGAAAATGTTAAAATTGATGAAAAGTTTGGTACCAAGGAAAATATAATGGATTAAAACTCTGAAGGAGATGATTAATCTAGAATGACTAACATAAGTAATGAATTACTTTTCAAGACTAACAATGACTTGTAGAATAATGTGCAAACTAAAGATGTGAGAGAAGAATAGAGTGCAGTACCTAAAATAAGAATTGAAGAAACAACTCCTACCCCAAATAGAAACATGATAAGAAATCATCTTGCTGATCAAATAATAGGAAGTAAAGAAAAAGGAGTGGTGACAAGGAGCAAAATTAATGAAGAACGGAGGAAGGACCAAAAAGTGTAGATGAAGCAATCAAAGATAATCATTGGATAAAAGTAACGGAGGAAGAATTCCAAAAAAAATCAAGAATGACACATGGGAATTGGTTCCTAGACCGAAGGGAAAAAACATGATTGGCACAAAATGGGTATTTAGAAATAAAATGAATGAACAAGGAGAAGTGATAAGAAGCAAAGAAAGACTTTTATGCAAAGGCTACTCTTAGCAAGAAGGAATTGATTATGAAGAGACATATGCACTTGTAGCAAGAATGGAAGTAGTCAGAATGTTCCTAGCATATGCAACAAACACGAATTTTAAGGTATATCAGAAGGATGTTAAGTCAACATTCTTAAATGGAGAACTTGAAGAAGAAGTTTACATTGAAAAACCAGAGGATATTCCTTTATTAGAAGAAAATGATATGGTTTGTAGACTAAATTAAATATTGTATGGATTAAACTTAGCAAAGGTTGGATTTGCTAAAGGAACAACAAATGGTAACTTGTACTTGAAGAAAATAGAAGATGGCTTGCTAATAATCATTGTATTTGTTGATGACACCATTTTTGGAGGAAATGATGAAGCCAGTAACAAATTCTTAGAAGACATGAAGAATGAGTTTGAAATAAGCATGATAGGTGAAATGAAATTCCTCTTAGGATTGTAGATTGTTCAGAAAAAAAAGGGTATTTTTATCTCTCAGACCAAGTACTTAAAATATTTGTTGAAAATATTTGGTCTAGAAAATTGTAAACCTACTGGGACTCCTATGGTAACTGGTCATAAGTTATCAAGCAAAGATAAGATTCCTACTATTGAACAAAAGAAGTATAGATCTATGATTGGAGGATTGTAGTATCTGACTCATAACAGACCAGATATAGTTAATGTAGTTAGAATTGTAGCAAGATTTCAAGCCGATAATAAAGAATATCACTATGTAGTAGTAAAAAAGATATTTAGATATCTGAAGGGAACATCAGATTATGGTATTTGGTATGATAGAAATAATGACTTCAATCTTTGTACTTGTACAGATGCTGATTGGGTAGGAGACATGGATGACACAAAAAGAACTAGTGGAGGAGCATTTTTCCTTGGAGGAAGACTAGTTCCTTGGCTCAACAAGAAGCAAGATTGTACCTCACAAAGTACTACAAAAGTAGAGTATGTTGCAATAGAAAACAACTGCAATCAAGTCATATGGATGAATTAGATGATGAAGGATATTGGAATAACATTCACAGAGCCTATTATCATTTACTGTGATAACACAAGTACAATCAACATGTCTAAGAATCCTATTTTGCATTCTAAGACTAAGCACATTGCTATAAAATATCATGTACTAAAAGAAAAAGTTGCAGAGAAAGAAATCAGATTGGAGTACATTAGCACTAAAGAATAGATTGCTGATATTTTCACAAAGGCCTTACCAAAGGATACATTTGAGTACCTGAGAGGTATGCTTGGGGTTATGCCTCTACCTAGCCTAGAGTAAAAGATGAAAAAATGCATCAGTCCAAGGTACAAAACACCATTCTTAGACTGGACTAAATGCTGATGCTTCCTCAATGGGGGAGTATTTGTGATGAATAGAGTTAGTCAAGGACTCTTGGCAATAGGTAAATTGGTATGCAGCAATGTCTTTTGACACTTGTATTGTTTCGAAGAACTATATGCAAAAGTTGTAAAGCAATAGACCGACTTGTGGTCGTGCTAATAGATTGTTATATGTTTAATTTTTGTACTATCTTTGAAATTGATGTCAATGGGGGAGAGAATGACATGAAAAAAATTGGAGAGAATCTAAACTATGGGGAGAAGTGTTGCATGAAGTAAGATTTGATTAATGAAGAAAATTAAATACACTATGGGGAGAAGTGTTACATGAATTAAGATTTGATTAATGAAGAAAATTGAATTTACACTATGGGGAGAAGTGTTGCATGAAGCAAGATTTGATTGATGAAGAAAATTTGTTGGTATTCTTGGAACTAGATGCTTTTCATTTATGTTGACATCAATGCCAAAGGGGGAGATTGTTAGCATGAATGTTGATGCTATGAGAGAACATCATAGGAACATCATAGAATAGTGTTATGACTTTGTTTGTCATTGATGACAACATAACAATAAGATTGCAAAAGATTGACAGAGTAGCAGACTGAGATTTATGTATTGAGGATATCACATTGCGTATCTACCTAGCTATGTGCAGTCACCAACATATACTACAACATGTATTTGACATGTGGGCAAGTGCACAAAAATTGAATTGACAGCGTACAAAAGATATTAATGATTTACAAAGAACCATAGGGAAATAGAGCATAGGGAAAATAGTCTCTGTTGTATGATCAATATAGCACATTGTGTTTGGAATGAAGGGTTACATAGTTAACTAGAGGAAGTACACTGACAACTAATGACATCAACAAGTGTGTAGGAATGAAACTTGCACGTGTGGAAGTTTGTGTATAATTGTGAGCCAACTCAAATTAATGTTAAATATATGGAGCCAACTCAAGAGATTAATGATTGAGTATGGTATAAAGGAAAGATGTTTTTTGAGTTTTTAAGATCATTATTATTGAGATTGAGAAGTAGAGAAGACTTGCAAATTGCGAAGTAGAAGAGCAGAGTAATCTGCTAATGCATGTAAGTGACCTTAAGGGTTATTGATGAGTTTTAGATCTATTTGCATGATTTGAAGGTGCAAAAGTTTGACATAATAGATAGAGAAAAAGGAACAAGATTGTTTCACATCTATTATTCTAAATGGAATAGTACCAAGATCAATTGGATAGTGGGTTCATTGATCTCATCCTGAAGCTATTTGGACAGTGGGTTCAACTGCCTTCTACAACTCCTAATAGGGTTGGAATCTCTTAATAGGGATTCAAAGTATCCCAACAGGGACTATTTGTACTAAGTATTGTAACAAAATCCTAATAGGGTCTATCTTCTAACAAGGAATATTCAAATTAGTACATTATTTTCTGGGTATCATTCCCATCAGGGTTTTCCCTCTAATCAAGGGTTTCCCTAGTCAACATATTTGGTGTACTTGTACATGCACATTTCTTTGTGATTACTGTTTAGTTTGGTTGACTAATTAAGAATTTTTTAAGATTGATACATAACCAATTCAACCCCCTTCTTAGTTATATTGGTGATCTACTACTTCTAACAACTTCATTGCAGAGGTATTTTGAGTGATCCAAGGTTTCATATTTGGATTTGAGGTTCATGACTTGGTCTACAAGGTTTGATAGTTGTTGGTCTGGTTGATAGGATAGAGGAAAGGATAGAGCAAAGAAGAAGATACCAGTAAATTACTTATTTGAGCAATGAGCTCTTCTTGTAGTTGAAATTGCATGTTTGGGTAGTTTTCTCTTCATGCATACATTATACCACAACACCTACCATGGTTGGCACAACTCCTAATAGGGTTGAAATCTCTTAATAAGGATTCAAAGTCTCCTAACAGGGACTCATTCTACTAAATATTGTAATAGAATCCTAATAGGGTCCATCCTCTAACAAGGAATATTTATAGTAGTACATCATCTTGTGGGCATCATTCCCACTAGGGTTTTCCCTCTGATCAAGGGTTTCCCTAGTCAACATATCTAGTGTAATTGTCTATGTGCATCTTTGTATGGTTGCTATTTACTTTGGTTGAATGGTTAAGCTTGTTCAAAGAAAATAAATGTTTTAATTATTAGATAATTGATTCACAACCCACCGCCCCCCCTGCCCCCCCCCCCCCCCCCCCCCCCCCCCCCCCCCCCCCCCCCCCCCCTCAATTATCTTGGTGGACTATTGTTTCTAATAATAAGATGGATATGTAACCAGAAAAGTAGAGTAAGAAAGTGTGGAATATAAGTTACAAAGAACATCTGATTAGTAAGGATCCAAAGGTGAAGCTAGAATAAGATATGAATATGCAAAGATAGTTGCTTCATAAATCAGGTCAAATTATTGTTACCTTCTAACCATTGTAGTAGTAAAGAAATCTCTTAATTGAGTTGAATTAACAATCATTTTGTAAATCCTCTAATTAACAAGGTGACATTTCAATATTGAAGTGTTTGAAGACCTCTAACTAGGTCACCTAAAATAGGGTGATCTAAATACTCTAACAAGGTCATACTTAATAGTATTTTTTGTAACCTTTAACAAGGTTGGCTCCTATTAGGGCTCACTTTAGAAGAGTGAAAAATATTGTAATTGGTTGAATGGTCTTTTCCAAATTGGGTTTCCATGTTAAATCTTGGTGTCATCTATGTTCATGTTATTTTATTATGCTTTATGTTTCTACAAATAAGTTAATAAAGGATCAAACAAATTAATAATCATAAGATTGCTTTGTTAACCGAGTGACAATAATATTCCAGTGTTAATTGAGTTGGACAATATTGTATGATTAGTGGAAAGTTTGATTTGATATCTAGAGACATGGAATTATTTTTGTGGTAATTGGTTCACCCCTCCCCTCTCAGTTCAACTCTTTATTTCGAACAAGATGAAGTTTGATTTGATTAGTTGGAAGGTATACAAGGTTATAGGTAAACTAGGCATGATTATAGATAAAGAGAAGATTCTAATCAAAAAACTATAAATGAGTGTATTATTACACTAAGTTTTTATGAGAGCAAAGGATGAGTGAAATTATTAGAATAAAGAAGCTTATCAGAATAAATGATAAGATAAGAAGAAAATATGCAAGTCTTATTGACAAATAAAATTAGGAAGTGAAGATTGAATTTCTATTGAAGAATGTGAAATGTACTAGACAACTAGAAAATTAAAGTGTAATTCAAGGCAAGAAGTGATGAAACAAATCTCAAGGAAATAAGTTTAAGGATGAATTCAGTGAGAAGCTTCTACAAGGTCAAAATGACATGAAAAATATGAGATATGAGGCCAATTGAATGATTAGAAGAGTAAGAAGTTAATTTCAAGGATCATTGGATTTTGATTTAGGGTTTGTGATTGAAGTGTTGATACTTAAGGATAGTGACAAGGTGAAAAGAACAAGTTTGGTGATATTAGAGTGAAGAAGGAAAGAGGAAGTTGTGATTACAAAGGATACATAATCAAAATAGAGGATCAAAGAATGATATGTTAATATTTGTGGAACTATATTGGATCTAATATAGGAGGATAGTGCACACTACAAATAATTTGTTGGTTATTACTCTCTAAGTGATGACACATCCCTAATCAAGTGGCCTTAACAAGTCTATTATAAAAATTATCAAAAGAGTGTCTAAAATCCTCTAATAAGGTTACTCCTAATAGAGTATAGAATTTAACATGACTCCAAGGAAATCCCTTAACCGAGTAGCATTTAATAATTATTTTATAACCCATAATCATACGTATTCTAGAAGAGTAAAAATACTTATGGGCATCATTCTTACATCATGGTGTTCACCTAATTGTGTTTGCATGAGATATATATGGTTTTATTGTTGTGTGGATGATATTTCATGTGTTTCATGTTAATTAATTGTTTAAATTAATAATACTATTATAGGTTAAAGAATCTCTAATCAATGAATCTATTTGATTAAGATTAATCAGGCCTATAAGTTTGTTTGGGTTGGTGATTATTAATTCAATCCCAAGTTAGTATTTCTAGGATTTGTAGTTTCAAAATAAGGTCTAGAAATAGATCTTGAAAATGTGAATGTGATCTTTGAATGACATACTACAAGGAGTGTTGCAGAGGTAACATAATTTCATGGTTTGGATAGCTTTTACAAAAAGTTCACTAGAAATTTTGGTATTGGATGTGGACCCTCAATTGAAATAATAAGAGGGGATAGGAAGGAAGTCAAGTGGACTACAAGAGTAGAATAACAATTTTAATTCTTGAAGCTGAAAGTTACATAATATCCCATTTTAGCCTTTCCAGATTTCAATAGGGTGTTTTAAGTAGTCTATGATGCTAATGATAATGCCATTTGAGCTAATTTGACCCAAGAAGGTAAACCTATTTCTTATTTCAATGAAAATTTGAATGAAGCTAAAAGAAAATACAATGCTTATGGTAAAAGGTTTTATGATATGGTTTAGGAATTGAAGAAGTGGAGACATTATATTTTGTCTAAGGAGTTTATTTTATTTACTAATCATCAAGCTTTGCAATATTTTAATAGTCAAGGAAAACTGAATGAAAGGAACTTAAAATGGGTTGATTTTTTGTAAAGTTACATATTTATTTTGAAATATAGGAGTAGGAAGTCTAACCATGTTACATATACTCTTAGTAGGACATATATTTTGTTAACATATATATGAATTGAAGTTATTGGGTACAAGGAACTCAAAAGTATATTTCTAGAGGATCCTGATTTTGGCTAAGCTTGGAAAGCTTGTAGAAAACCTATTACAATAGACAAAACCAAGTGGTTGGATTTTATCACCAAGGATGACATGTTATTTAGAGGAACACAATTATGTATTTTGAGGAGTTATATGAGGAAGAATAAGATCAGGGAGAAGCATAGTAGAGGGTTGGATGGACATTTTGGTTAAGATTAAACTATCACTCTAGTTAGTGAGAAATTTTTTTTTTATAGTTGAAGTAATATGTAAATAATTTTGTACAAAGACACATCATATGTTAGAAAGAAAAAAGAGAGAAGCATAATACATTTTCATATCAACCATTACTTTTGCTAGAGAAGCTATGGGAGGATATCACTATGGACTTTGTTCTTGGTTTGCCAAGGACTCAAAGAGGGCACGATTTAGTTTTTATGCTATTTGAGGGGTTTTTAAAGATGACAAAATTATTTTTTAGAGGAGTTGTGAGACTACATGGTCTACCAAAGACCATAGTTTTAGACTAAGACACCACATTTGTTGGGTACTTTTGGTAAACATTGTAGAAGAAGCTAAATATCGATTTGAAGTTCAACTTGACATATCATCCACAAAAGAAGTGGTGAATGAGAGTTTGAGGAATTTGCTGCAATGCATGGTTGGAGATAAACTAGATGGATGAGATTTGATTTTATCACATGCATATTTTTCATATAATAATTTTTTTAAATAGAAGCACTTGTAAATTACCATTCTAGATAATATATGAAATTATTCCTAGAAACTGAAGCAGAAGACTTTGCAGAATATATAATTTTCATCAGGAGAGGAAGCATATTTCCAAAATAAATTAATAGTACAAGGTTCAAGGAGATAAAAAAAGGAGACATAAGGAATTTCATATTGGAGATGGAGTCTTGGCTCATTTGAGAAATGAGAGATTTGTAGTGGGAACACATAATGAATTGAAGATGAATAAGTTTGGAACATACAATATACTAAAGAAGTATAATTTGGGAAACCAATATGAAGTAAAATTTCCCAGTGAACTAACTATTTTAGTAGAGTTCAAAATTTTAGATATGATAGAGTATCATAATGAAGGTGTTGATGATGATGTCATAGAAGCATATAGAGTATTTTGGCAACTACTTTATCTACATAGTAGATTAAAGATATTTTAGAAATTCATGTTGGAAGAGGCATAAGAAATAGGACATATGAGGAATATTTGGTCAAATGGAAAGAATGACCTATTGAAGATTCACTATGGATGACAAGGAAGGAGGTTAACCATCTTGATTCTCCTTTGAATACCTTAAATGTGATAAGGTCACTTCCCAAATTACCTTAGCTATCTAATGCAAGAACATCTTGGGTGTAAGGGCAATAAAGCATCATCCAAAGTGTATTTTGATTTTGTCTTGTTCAATAAGGGTTATCTCATTGTAGAGTTGTTATTTTTGGAAGCTTATTATTTTTAGTAACTTGGTCATTCTAGATTAGAATGTTCTAATTTATTCCCTAGAGTGTCAATATGGATTTATCATCCTTCTTGTAAAAGTTCATTGTAGGATCAAGTTTATTTTTGAAGATATTGAAAATTTATGTTATTGGTAGCATGGCATAACAACTTTAAACTTAGTTTTGAAGGCTTTATAGGATCTTAAAGGGGTAAAACCTGCAATGTCCCCCTTTCTAATTTGATATGGTATTTCACGCCTCTAATTAGATTTTCAAAATCAAACAACTGATATCACAAAGATCCTCCAAATTTCTCAAGAAACCCCAAATTGGGTATGCCAGAAATTGTGCCAAAAGCTTCACAGCTTCACCAATTATTAATAAATTTGAAAGTGGACATTTTTACAGAAATTTCAGCAGCATAATAGCCTACAAAATGACATTTCCAGATCCGTATAACCTTTACACAACAGTTCTCAAATGTAGGACAAAAACTATGCTCATCGGGCTCCCAAAATTAACACAAAAATGCCCAGAAACACCACACAACACTAATAAACTATCTCAGAAGTTTAATCACGTCCCAATACATATATTCAGCTCTATTTTAACAACTTAAAGTCTGAAATACAGCAGCAACCAAAACTGATATGAAATGCTCAACTGAAAACACCAAACTCATGCAAAAAACACACCCAAAAACCCACAAATCTACACTGTTCAGCACAAAGGCAAACTCTATATGAGCATGCACATGGAATGAATTCAAACTCCCATCCTTAGCCTTCCTGGAAACCTGCAAACTCCCATTCTTGGGTCTCCTTGGAAACCTGCAAACTCCCGTTCTTGGGTCTCCTTCTCCACAGGTTTGGCAGCCTCTGAAGAATAACAAAGAATGAGCAAAAATCAAGTTCTCCCCCTCCGCCCAAAATGCCTCCAAACCCCTTAAAAGAGGGCATAACTATAACTCACGTCCAAGAGAGGTTAATGAAACATATTTTAATAATAATTTTCATTTATTAGTCCAACGGTTTCCAAAGATTAACCCCCTTTTTCCGAAACTTCACTTTCTTGGGCCTGCCTGCCTTAGCAAAGATTATTATTTTTTAATTATTTGAAAAGGGGACATGACAAGTCCTCCCCTCCCAAAAATTGCTTGTCCTCAAGCAATGGTTGAACAATAAACCAATCAATCCACCTGGATCCCAAATGTAGTCATGAACTATACTACTACCAATTAACACAGGCTCCTGCAATATCCTCTGCAATATGACCAAGAGGAATCCATAATCAAACTGACAATTATAGCTCAACCAAACTCCGAAATCACCACTACCACAATCAAAAACCCATGAGGTACAAACTCTTAGAACATCAGAACCCAAGCAAAGTGGACAAATCAAACTACCAACACAGTAAATACCATCAACGCATCCCATTGGCCTATACGGAATGCACAATCCAACTCTGCAACAATGGTGAATGCTCTCGAATGAAATTGTACCAAGTATGGAGAATCCACACACTGTACAACTCTTGCAGTCAACACAACTTTGCAAATCACCGGCCACTATCTCATAACCATAACTACCATGCACCCCTGATGGTGAAAAGCCATCACAAGATAAATAGCAAGAATTGGAACCCAAACCAAATCTTCCTGCCATCAACTCCTCAACACAAGGATCAAATGCTAACTGATGTACATACCTTGCAATATAATGTTGATAAAAAAAACCAACCTTAGTCAACAACTCACCATGAACAAGTGATACAACCCACTGTGACTGATCACCAGCTAAGTCAGGAGATGTCATAGCCAAAGGAGTAGAATCAATAACAACACCCGCTGAAGCATCACTCTGAAACTCCTACTCTAAGTCATGTATTATCAAGCTGTCAACTGTAGAACCTATCGCCATGTCATGCCCATCACAACTCTCATCTTGAGGCATCAAATTGTCCCATAACTGATGATAAGCACTAGGAACCAAAGTACATCTCTGTATCATTATCTCATCAACATGGTCATCAAAGGTAAATTGATGAGCATACCTCACAGTGTAATGCCGATAGAATGGACCAATCTTAGTCAGTGGCTCAGACTGTAATCCAGATGAAACTAACTGCAATTGATCATTAACCATGTTGGAACTAACTACTACCTCCGAAGATATCACCAAGGGAGTAGTGTTACTAGTAGGAACCATGCCAACTGCTGACTCACCAACATCACACATGATCTTTGATAAATCTCTAGTCTCTGTGTCATCAATACTAGAGGCCACCACCATGTCAAGCATACAACAATCTACTACAACACCCAACTCAACTGAACCTAACTCTAGTGGGAATGAACTTGATATTCCAATGTTAGTATCAAGAATGGATGCATCCCCATCTCCACTGTCTCTAACAATCTCGGCCATGGACATCCTTGGATCACCAAACACCACTGCTTGTGACTGTATAGAATCAAGTGAAGATTGTAGTCACTCTAACTCCATGGTCACCTTAGCCAAATGAAACTGTGACTCCTTGAAAGCCAACTGTGTACTCTCAAGAATCTCAAAAGTCACCACAAGCTGCTCAGTAAGCTCACTCACCTCATCTTCCTTGGCCAACAATGCATCATATGCTGTACTACCCCACTTCATAAGATAATCTCTGTCAGCTACCAACTGCATATAATCCTATCTCAAAATCTGAATAGCCTCCCATAAAGAGTGGATCTCTGTCAAGGAAAGATAACTGCCTTCCTGCTCATCACTAGTAGGAGAACCCCATCCATAAACTGCTAACAACTGACAAGCAGCATCAAAATGCTGGCAAGTGATAGCAATGTCTCAGTCACTAACTCTTAACTGATTAGGCACATGATGGCACTGGCTTGACTATCTCCTACAAAGCTCCTCTGATGCACTGTCTAAAGGAGTATCCTCAAAGTCACTAGTCTCTAGAGTATTACAATCCATACCCTGTGAATTAAATCTAAAGCTCATATCAACATACGGAGTATCAAAAACATTAGCACTACTGTCCAATTCCTTTGTACCCAAGGAAACTAAGTATTCAAAATTGCCCACTACATCCTCCTGGATGTCATCAATGCCAATATGATCCTGGGACTCATTTGTACACACTTCCAAATATGAAATATCATCAACACATTCCAGCAAGTATGGTCGACTAGATATATGAACAAAGCCCAACACCGGTGTATAAAAACTAATACAAACATTGGATAAGCTCCTGGCACAAGAAAAGACAACACCGTGCAATCTGCTAATCAAATCCATGGTAGCACCCAAACAATCACTGCTACCAAAAAGTGTTAATGATCTACAGTCAACTGAACCCCAAATGCCAATATAAGAATCTTGAGTCCATATCTGTAAACTAGAATTAGCTGGTAACTCAAGCAAAATCCTGACTTGAGTAATATGACCAATACCAACTAACTCCACATACCTATCATGATGAGATAATGTAGTGACAATACTGTCTTCACACACCTTCAGCTGGCGGGATAAATCATGTGAAGTACTACTAGCCTCAACCTCATGTGATAAAGCATCTAACTGTGCCTGGTACTCTCTCTCAGAAAAGTCATGAATGCTCAATGTCTTCTCATCTACACCAGGTATCTCACCATCATGCACAACAACATCCTCATAATCATCATCCTTGAGGTCAAATCTATCTATCACTCTTTGACTAAAATCATCAAATGTAGTTACCTGATCATGACCTTGAGTAGTCATTCCATGATACCACCAATCATAGGCTGCATCTTCCAAGTGTAGACTTGCAATTTGAACAACATCACTCTCCTTCATGGGGTTAAGTGTGAAGAAGGTCTGTAATTTTTGTAGCCATGCTCTAGCTGAAATTTTATTTGTTCCATCAAAAGTAGGTGCTATAAACTTGCTTATTTTATTTTTGAGCTCTCTTCCACTTATGTCATGCTCCCTTCTGTACTCTTTCTTGGGCATCAAAGTGTTCATCATATCCACATATTCTCTAAAAGGAACTAAACTACAAAAGTCATCATCTAAGCCATTATAAGTAGCTCTTAATGTAATCAAGTTACCTGTAACCTCTTCCATAGGATTAATGGCTGGATTTGGTACTGGTGGCTCATCTGCAGGCAAGAAAATAGTTTTGGTTGATTTAGATGGTGTGGATTTCAGATTTCTTGGCTCCTCTGAAGTGCTACCTTTCTCATTAATAGATGCAACTCCTTGTAGTTTTTCTGTCAATATTCGCAAAGCCTCTCTAGTTTCTGCCAAACTATCCACTGTTTGCTTCTGAGTATTTTGGATGTCTTGGAAGAATTTCTTTGCCATCTCATCTGGATCAGCCATACTTTTCCCTTCCTTGGATTTTGTACTTTTACTTTCAACTGGAGGTTTGATCAAAATTTCTTTATTCTTTTCTCACTGCAAATATCTTTTTTCTCTTTCACTTATTTGCATGCAAACATAAATTTTGACATGCAGCTGATTAGAAGCAACATGCAACCACCAAATTCACCAAGAACTAACATGCATATGATTAGAAGTAGAATGCAACCATAAATTTTGACATGCAAAATTTGGGTAGTTATCAAAACTGACATGCAAGATCTGGGTAGTGGTCAAAATTAACATGCAAGGTCTGGGTAGTTGTCAAAACTGACATGCAAGATCTGGCTAGTTGTCAAAACTGACATGCAAACTTCTACAACCACCAAATTCACCAAGAACTAACATGAAAATGATTAGAAGTAGAATGTAACCATAAATTTTAACATGTAGTTGATTAGAAGAAACATGCAACTATAAATTATGACATGCAAAATCTGGGTAGTTGTCAAAACTGACATACAAGATTTGGGTAGTTGTCAAAACTGACCTGCAACTTCTACAAACCCTTAGGCTGGCAAGATCATGGCTCTGATACCACTGAAATGTCCCCTTTTCTTATTTGATATGGTATTTCATGCCTCTAATCAGAATTTCAAAATCAAACAACTGATATCACAAAGATCCTCCAAATTTCTCAAGAAACCCCAAATCGGGTATGCCAGAAATTGTGCCAAAAGCTTCACAGCTTCACCAATTATTAATAAATCTGAAAGTGGACATTTTTACAGAAATTTCAGTAGCATAACAGCCTACAAAATGACATTTCTAGATCCATATAACCTTTACACAACAGTTCTCAAATGTAGGACAAAAACTATGCTCATCGGGCTCCCGAAATTAACACAAAAATGCCCGGAAACACCACACAACACTAATAAACTATCTCAGAAGTTTAATCATGTCCCAATAAATATATTAAGCTCTATTTTAACAACTTAAAGTCTGAAATACAGCAACAACCAAAACTGATATGAAATGCTCAACTGAAAACACCAAACTCATGCAAAAAACACACCCAAAAACCCACAAATCTACACTGTTCAGCACAAAGGCAAACTCTGTATGAGCATGCACATGGAATGGCTTCAAACTCCCATCCTTAGCCTTCCTAGAAACCTGCAAACTCCCATTCTTGGGTCTCCCTGGAAACCTGCAAACTCCCATTCTTGGGTCTCCTTCTCCACAGGTTTGGCAGCCTCTGAAGAATAACAAAGAATGAGCAAAAATCAAGTTCTCCCCCTCCGCCCAAAATGCCTCCAAACCCCTTAAAAGAGGGCATAACTGTAACTCATGTCCAAGAGAGGTTAATGAAACATATTTTAATAATAATTTTCATTTATTAGTCCAACGGTTTCCAAAGATTAACCCCCTTTTTCCGAAACTTCACTTTCTTGGGCCTGCCTGCCTTAGCAAAGATTATTATTTTTTAATTATTTGAAAAGGGGACATGAAAAAACCTCAACTAACTAGAGCATGTGAAAGTTAGGCATTATAAACCAATTTGTGGCATTTCCAAAATAGGGTCAGAATAACCAATTAGAGCAATTACCAATGAGTTATGGTCTTCACAAGTCATGCCACCTAAAATGGACAAAAATAAATTTCCTTCAAAAAAATTGTAGAGTTCAAAAATTTGTTGGAGCATACTCTAATATAATAAACTATGAATAATAATAATATTTTAGGGTTGGTTAGCCTTAAGGTCTAGGTTTAAAATTTCTAGAACCTTCTTGGGTAGTGGAAAATTATCTATATAAAGAAGGCTTGTAGGGTTGTCTAAGACAATTCTGGGGATGTATATAGTAAATCTCTCTTATAAAATATTTCCAAGAAAATTCCCATGTGGATTTTTACGTTATATCTCTTAAATTTGTAATTTCATTCTTTTAGAGATAATAAGAAGCCAATTTTATGTTCTCGTAATTTGTTGTCATTTCTCTATTTTTACTATGTGTTTGTGTAAGGGGAGTACCCTTTATCATGTGTTATCAAAGAAGAGGTTCTTAAATGTGTACATTGAATGTGAGGCACTTTGCACTAGGACTATTGTTGTATGTTTGAGTGATGAGTGCAAAAATGCCTCCATGAAGAAACCATGGTGGATGAGTTTGAAGTGTGACATAAGAGGGTTTTAAAGCTCTCCATAGTTAAGTGCAAACATTGAAAGAGGATACTCGTAGAGGGGTGAATATTATGGTAAGAAATAAAAGTGACAAATAATTTCAAGAAGGACATGTTGAGCATGAAGGAGAAAAAGTAGCTAGGAAACTTGAGGAGGATAGGTTTTTAAGGGCCATTTCTAGGATTTGAAAAAGACCTAAGATTGAAGTTCCTACATTTTTGGGAAATCTTAATTCAAAGGAGTTGATCGACTAGATCAATGAGATAAAACAATATTTTGACTATGAATAAATAAAAGATCATAAGATGGTCAAATTTACAAAGGTCAAATTGAAGGGTCATGCAAAGATTTTATCCTAGGAGATTTAGTTGAAGCAAAATAACAGAGGAAAGGAGAAAATCACAAGATGGGATTAGATGGTGGAGAAACTGAAGAGAAAACGAAATCCTATTGATTATGAGCTTTATTTGTAAAAGAAACTACAAGGGTAAAACAAGTGAGAATATATACTTAAGAGTATATAGAAGAGTTCTATTGAGTCCTCATTAAAATGGGCCATGAAAAAGATGAAAAGGAGAAAGTTTCTCATTATTTTAATGGGTTAAGGCCAAGTATTCAGGAGGAGTTAAGTCTAGCTAGAATGGCCAATATTGAAGAGGCATACCAGTTTACCTTAAGGGTAGAGGAAAAGTTGAACAAGAACTTTGAAATAAAGTAAGAAGGAAGAGGTTATGGTAGAGGATCCAATAGAAATTTTATGGAGGCCTAAATGAAGATAAGCAAAATAATGATGAATCAAGAAATATTTAGAAATAGACGGAAAAAAATTCAATGGTTTTAATAATAAGAACAATAGGGATTAGAGAGGAAGAGGAAGAGGGAAAGGACCAAGAATAAGATTTTTTTGGGATATATTTTCATTGCAAAGAAGGTCATATAGCCTATGAGTGCCTTAAATATCAAGCAAGAACCGACAAAAGGCTAGAAGCCAATTCATAAGTTATGTGTTAGGTTTTTGAAATCCCTAAAAATGTGTTAGCACTACCATTTAATTTTGTATTTTTCAAATGCAACATTATCTTATTTATATTGAGTATGAGCCATGAATAGACATGTCCCTTCACAATATATGTCTATTCATTAATTAGATTAATAACACAATAATAGATTTAATATCCCTCTCTCTCTCTCACACACACACACACACACACACACACACACACACACACACACACACACACATGAATTATATCTCATATATAATTATATTCAGGTTTATCCGACTGAAGCTATCAAACATAATTACGCCCTCTTAGCTAGAGAGGATAAACAAAAGACATATATTACACCATTGGTAATATTAGGAATGAAAAAAATTAATGATATCATTGATTAGAAGATATCCACCATTTTTATATCACATTTGATATCAAGAGTATTAACTTTCTAGAATATCAACACATGATATTCAAGAAATACTCAAATAAGGTTTGATATCATTTCTGATATCATGAGTATTGGTTTCCCAGAATATCAACACATGATATGCACCAAGTACTCAAAAAATATTGATATAACATTTAATATCATGAGTATTGGTCTCCTAGAATACATGATATTCATCAATTACTCAAAAAGGTTTGATATCATGAGCATTGGTCTCCCATAATATTAATGATACTCACAAAATACTCATCGAGTAATGACCTTCTTGAATGTTGAGATGCAAGATACTCACCAAGTGAGTAATGGCCTTCCAGAACATCAAGTCACATGATATTCACCAAGTACTCTATATAATTTCCCTCTAGAACATCAATTTGCAAAACATTAACCATGTTCTAAAAAAATGTTTTTAAGGTATGTGAACAGACATTCTCATAATGTTTACCATATAAACATCCAACATGAAAGGTATAACCTATCATTATCTGCATATATATTATAAGATATCCACCATAATAGAAAGTTAAGTTATTTTAAGATTGTCAACTTTTAATAACTTCTGCAAATACAACTAACATAATTTGGAAGTTCTCACTTCCTCATGACGTACATAAGGATAGGCCCATTAAAATCAAATATTCATGAGGTATATTCATGGATCACAGTCCTCTTGACTACTAAAATTTATTTATCACTAGAGAAACCATCTCAACATAGTTTACTCCCTCTAAATCAATATGATCGAGATCACCGAAGGTTGATTGAGTCATTGGTGCAATAGGATTTGTGGCTTTATCTATCTAGTCCAACTAGACTCTTTAGGAGTTTCCTTAACCTTTCAAAGGCCAGATTTACTAGGATGTTCCCAAGTTTTAGAATGAGTTCCTTCCCTCCTAGGTCTGGGACAACTCAATTCCTTAACAAGTCTCTAAACGCCTTAGGTTTCATCTAAGAAACCTTCTCGCTTCAAGCATCCTTACTTCCACTAGTACAGGATATTTTCCAAAAGTTATCCAACACCTCTCTTGATCTCCCATCACCATGTCTCTTTAACCTCTTCAATGGGTTTCAACCATTCTTTGATTCTTGGCTTCTAGATTGGTATATTAGGTAACTAGGCCTAGTAGAATTAGACCTCCTTAACTAGTTTTTGGACCTCCATTTGAAATTGGTCTAAATAGGCCCAAAATATATTTACACTTTTAGATACCCATTGGATAGGTCATACAATATCAAATTTTCTTAGGTGAGTTCTTCCTCTAAAGGCACAAACCCTGAAACCCTCAAGTAAACTAGGGATTCCTAGGTTTTAGGGAAAATTTACTTAGTCTGAGAGTGAAAATGTTAAATGGTGACCTCAAATTGACACATAACTTCAAAATATTCCCCTTCTCATCATTTAAGCATTATTACCTTGTATTCTCATGCAAAAGGTCTTTGAATTGTGCAAAAACCCTCTTCCAATAACTCAACACTCCAAGTGATCAACCAGTTTCTCAATTGCAAGGTATCCAACCATGGAAAATTGAAGTTGTATAGTTAAGAACATGTTTAATATACAACTCCTGATCATCCCATTGGTCCATGAGTGTTTTAGGCTATGGTTTGATAGGACTAGTTCATTATTACTTCCAAACCCTAGATGTAATGAAAGAACCAAAAAAACTCTAACTATATACAAAATGATCTAAAAATATTCTAAAATGCCAAGAAAAATCAAGTAAACATTCACAATTCTCTAAGAAAACAAATCTACTCTATACCACTCTATTCTACTCAAATTGCCAGATGTAATAGTATGGAACAACAAAGTTGCTCAATCCTCAAAGTGCCAAAAATTGATTGAGCCCACAAAAATGTTTGATTACTTGTTTTATAGGCCTATTGGATCAATTGGCCATTCCCACAACTAATTTCATTCACTTCTTGCAAAGTTGACAACTTTTTTGTAAAAATTGCAAAAGTTGCAAAGTTGCAACTTTGCAACTTTTCTTGCATTTTGTGCAACATTTACATCTTTTGCACAAATTCCCTCAAATCTTCACCAATATGGGTGGATTTTAATAAGAGAAGGAATTCCAAGTCCTTGGTCAAATCTTTGACCAAGTGCTGACCAATGTTGACCCTCTTAGTTAACTAGCCCTAGAAGGCAAAATAGCTTATTTAGACAATCTCCTAATGCTTCAATCTTATTCTAGTGTCTCCTTAGACTTACCATGACTAGGTTTGTTGCCTCAAAGGGAATTATTATAGACACTCACAATCCTAGCTTTATTTCTCTAGTTTCTTCAGGTAGTCTAGCCTACTTGATCAATTACTCCTTAAAAGCCCCTTTTCTTGTTTTCTTCATAGTTTTAGTGTCTATAATGTCTTCCAACTGTACTAGTTGAGGTGGAGGAAGATATATCATCCAAGATTTTTGAGATGCTTCGACTTGTGTGGAGTGACCATTCTTTTTTAGAACCTTATAGGAATTTAGATCATAGACATTAAAAATTGGGGATATTCTCAAGTAAGGTGGAATTTCAAGTTCATAAGAATTGGCTCCATACTTATGAAGTATCTTTAGTGGTCCAATTTTATTCATTAGTAGATTAGTGGTTTGGCCTTTTGGTAATCTCTCCTTCCTAAGGTAGGTAATGACTAAGTCCCCCACCTTGAATTTTACTTCTCTTCTAGTCTTATCTACCTACTCCTTATATTTATCCACACTCTTTTGTAGAGTTTGTTTAACCTGCTCCTGTATATCTTTAATATGATCCACAATATTCTCTCCTATAGTACTTCTTTTTCCCATATCTTAGGTATCTCTCAATTCCAAAACCCACCTAGGGTGATACCCATAAACAATCCCAAAAGAACTTCTCCCTGTGCTTCTATTCACAAAGTCATTCTAAGAATATTTTGCTTTTCCAATGACCAAATCCCACACTTGTCCATGTTTCTTGGTTAAGATCTTGAACAAGTTACCTGAAGACCTATTAAGCACTTCAGTTTGGTCATCTGACTATGGATGATATGCAGGGGAGAAAGATAAATTGGTGCCAAGTTTTTTCCACATTGTCCTTCAAAAATGGTCCACAAACTTGGAGTCTCTATCACTTACAATGCTAGGGATAAACTATGTATTCTCCCAACCTCTCTAAAGAATAGATCTAATATATAGAAGGCATCATTTTTACTCTTGCATGGTATAAAGTGTGCCATCTTTCTAAATTTTTCAAAAACAATAAAAAAACTATCAAACTCCCTCACTATTTTTGGTAGACCCAAAAAAAATCCATACTTAGGCATTCCAAAGGCCTGGCTAGAATATAAAGGAGTTGGTAGAGTCCAAAATTTGATGAAATACCTTTTCCCCTCTGAAAAATTGCACATTGTTCAACAAACTACTTAACATCTTGGTACATCTTAGGCCAATAATATGACCCATTTACTTTCTCCATTGTCATGTCAATGCCAGAATGATCTCCAAGACTACCTTATCATTTATCTTTGATGACATTGAGTCTTATGGAACCTTTAGGAATACACAATTATGCTAATTTGAAAAGTAAACCATCCTACAACATATAACCAACATAATCAATATGGAAATTGTTAGAAAAATCAGAGCAAATTTTGTATACCTTTTTAAAATCCTTGTCCTTAGTATATAGACTCTTGAGGTTATCCAAAACCATGCTCTATAGTTAAACCTCTTGTACTTCCATCACCCTCTAGCTAAGGACATCAACTACCATGTTTGAAGTCCCCTTTTTATTCTTTATAGTGAAGGTGTAAGCTTGAAGATACTCAACCCAATTTAGATACTTTTGACTAAGTTTGTCCTACATGTTTAGGAAAATCAAGGAATGATTGTCTATGTACACAATGAAATTCTTTTAGAGTAAATAGTGTTTCCACTTTTTGAGTAATTAGACAATGGAATAGAGTTCTATGTCATAGGTAGAGTATCTCTTTTTGGATTCATTGAGCTTCTTTGAGAAAAAGGCTACTAGATGGTCTTCTTGGCTTAATATTGACCCGATACCAAGATTACTAGCATCAAACTCCATAATAAAGGTCTTATTGAATTAGGGAACCTAAGGGTTGGCAATTCTACTAATTTTCTCTTTAAGTGTTCAAAAATTTCATTTTCCTTAGGGGTCCATACAAACTTACATTTGATTCCCCCTTTGATGATATTGAGGATGGGTGCCATGACATGGCTAAAGTTTCTTAAAAATTTCTTATAGAATGATACCAGGCCATGAAAAATTCTAACATCTCCTACTAATCTAGGAGTAGGCCAACTAAATATGGCTTCCAACTTGGACTTATCTATTTTTAAAATCCCTTGAGATACAAAAAAATTAAGGTACACTAGTTTAGTTTTAAGGAACTCACATTTTTCTAAGTTGATCATCAACTTCTCATGGTGAAGTTTACTCAAGACCTTTTCTAGATGTTGTAGATGCTCTTCCCTTGTCCAGCTAAAGATTAGTATATCATCAAGATAAAAAATAACAAAATTTCCAATAAATCCACAAGTACCCCATTCATTAATCTCATGAAGGTGCTAGGTGCATATGCCTGATCCTTATTTGGTGGTAGCTAGAATTCAAGTAAATCTTGGAAAAATAGCAAGCATCTTCTAAGAAATCCATTAGATCTTCAATTCTTGGCATGGAGAACCTATATCTAATGGTAATTTTGTTGATGGACCTTGAATTAGTGCACATCCTCCATTTACTATATTTATTTGGAGCTAGATCAATAGGCACTACATAGGGACTCAAGCTCTTTCTTATCAATCCCTTTTCTACAAGTTCTTGAACTTTTTTACCTATCTCTTCATTCTAAGTAGGGGTAATCTTGTAAGATACCTTGTTTTCTAGAGTAGGCCTTGGTATCAAGTCTATTTGGTGGTTGAAATCCCTCATGGGTGGTAGGCTGTTAGGTATATCCTTCACAATAATATCCTTGTACCTTAGGTACTTCAAATTATTTATCCTTCTTAGGTTCTTGTTTTTTCTTTAGTATAGTAACATATGCCCCTTGTTCAAGTTCATATTTTAGAACCTTAAGAAAATCCTTTCCCCCTAACATCATAACACTAGACCCTTTTTTTTTTGTCTTCTACCACATTAGGCAATGGATCCATTTGGAATCTTCTCACATTTTTAATTATAAAATAGGTTTTCTTCTCCCCATTATGTATGGCTTTAGTATCAAACTTCCAAGGACATCCTAACAACAAGCAACAAGCATCCATTGGCAAGATATCACATAGGACCTTGTTCCTATAGTTACCTATCTCAAAATCCACAAAAGATTGCTAATCTACAAGGAAATGCTAACCATTATTCAACTAGGACACCTTATAAAGACTCACATGGGGTAATATATTCAATTTCAACTTTTCTACCATCTCTAAAGACACAATGTTTTCAATTGAACCATAATCAACTATCACTTTGCATACCTTGCCATGTATCTACATGTGGTCCTATATAGTGCTTTCCGTTGTGGTGGCTTCTTCTATTGTGGTATCTTTATCAGAGTCCTCCTTATCATCAAAATTTCCCCTTCACATACTAGTCCTACCTTGCCCATGGGTGTTGAGGAACTACTAGCTTCATCCTCTTATGTTAAGGTAACTCTCCTCTCCATTTTTCATATACGGTAGCCCTATCAAGATATCTTCCCATAGTATGTCCCACTTGGATACAATGATAACACTTTCCTATAAACATAATAGTGCTTCTTTCCTATCCTCCAATTCTACCTCTTGATGGGATCCTACCCCTATAGTTTCCTCTGTTAACTCTACCTTGACTCTCTACACTTCCTTCTTATGGATCATTCTCCTTGTTCTTAGTAGAACTCTATCCTCTGCTAGAGAATCCCTTTCTTCTATATCCACTCTAAGATTTGCCTCTTTTAATTTTCTCCCCTTTCCTCTTTAGTTTTTCCTCTACTCTTAAGGAAAGTTGGAAGTATTTGTATAGTGTGTCAGGAGCTAAGATGGTGATCTTATCATGTATGGTTTTCCTTAACCCACCAAGATATCTAGCCACATTTTCTTTGTCTCTCTCCTACCTTTTAGACCTTAGAATAAGCTTGTGTAACTCCTTAGTGTACCCACTAACATCCAAATCCTTTTTCTTGAATTTCAATAACTTCCTATACATTTGAACCTTGTAATCTATAGGGAGGAATTGGCTTTTTAATCTAATTTGAAATTCTTTCCCATGAGGTGATATTTTTCATACCAACATATACCCTCTCTTCTTGCATGACATTATACCATATTAGTGATGATCCCTTTAGCCTTTCTTTGGCCATACTTACCCTCTTGTCTTCTACTATCTCTTTGAGATCAAAGTAATTTTTTATGGCATCAATCCAATCCAACAACTCTTCCCCATTTAGACTTCTACAATAAAAGGGTAACCCTTCAAAATAACCTCTATTGAGAGACTTAAGTGCATATAGGAACATATTTATCTCCTTGTTACTATCTCCCCACTCTATCAACACATATTTTTCTTCTACTTCTTCTTCTTCATTAGAGATATCTCCCCACTTTGTCAGTGCACCTTTACCCTTGCCTTTATTCTGGTCTCCCATCATCTCTTATTTTTGAGTTTTCATTATTTCTTGGAAGATTTACTTCACAATATTTGCATTGAGATCTTTTGGAGGAATTCTTTCTACTTTATTTCCCCAAAAAACTAATTCCTCTGTGTTTGACATAAATCTCTTTGAATCCTACTTTGATACCACTATGGCGTAAGTAGGATTTGTACCTTTATCTATCTAGTCCAACTAAACTCTTTAGGGGTTGTATCAACCTTCCAAAGGCTAAAGTTATTAGGACCTTCCAAAGGCTCCTAAGATTGAGTTCCTTCCCTCCCAAGTCTAGGACAACTCAATTCCTTCCCTTTAGGTTTCCTCCAAGAAACCTTCTCATTGCAAGTACCATTACTTCCACTACTATAGGATATTTTCCAAACTAGTCATCCAACATCTTTGATATCCTATCACCATGTTTGATCAAGCACTTAAATGGGTTTCAACCATTCTCTGATTCTTGGCTTCTAGATTGGTAAACAAGAAAACTAGGCCTAGTAGAATTATGCCTCTTTAACCAATTTTTGGACTCCATTTAAAATTGGTTTGAACAAGCCCCAAATGTATTTACACTTTTAGATACCCATTTGGATGGGTCATATAATATAAAATTTTCTTAGGTGGGTTCTTCCTCTAAAGGACCAAGCCCCAAAACCCTCAAGTAAACTAAGGTTTCCTAGGTTTTAGGGAAAATGCACTTTGTGTAATGGTGAAAACTTTAAATGGTGATCTCAGACTACCTCATCACTTCCAAATACTCCCCTTCTAGTCATTTAAGTAGTCTTACCTTGTATCCATACCTACAAGGTCTTTAAACTACACAAAAACCCTCTTCCAATGGCTCAACACTCCAAGTGATCAGTCAATTTCTCAATTGTAGGGTACCCAACCATAGAAAATTGAAGCTACATAATGAGGAATATGTTTAATATACAATTCCTAATCATCCCATCAATATTTGAAACCTTAGATATAAATAAAGAACAAAAAAACTCAAATATATACAAAATGATCTACCACTATTATAAAATGCCAAGAAAAATCAAGTAAACATGTATAATTTTTTCAGAAAAAAACTACTCCACGCCACTCTATTCTACTCAAATTGCCAGATGTGATTGCACGAAATGGTTACATGTTTTATATGACTTCTTGGATCAGTTGGGAATTCCCATAACTAATTTAATTCCCTTCTTGAAAAGTTGAAAACTTTTGTGTAAAAATTACAAAAGTTGCAACTTTGCAGCTTTTCTTGCATTTTGTGCAACTTTTACATCTTTTGCACTAATTTCCTCAAATCTTCACCTAGTGACTCCAAATCACCAAAATGGGTGGGTTTTGATTAGAAAAGGTGTTCCAAGTCCCTAGTCAACCCTTTGACCAAGTGTTGACCAATGTTGACCCTCCTAGTTAACTAGCCCTAGAAGGCAAAATATCCTATTTGGGAAATCTCCTAGTGGTTCAACATTATTCTAGTGTCTCCTTAGGCCCACCTTGACTAGGTTTGTTTCCTCAAAGGGAATTATTATAAACACTCACAATCCTAAACTTATTTCTCTAGTTTCTCACTAGGTGCTCCTACACCAATCGTATCCTCTATTTGTTCCATCCCTTTCAAGGTTACTCCTAATGAAATGTTAGCTTTATCTAGATCTCAATATCCCTTTGTTTCCTTGCCTCAATGGTTTATATGGATCTTATTTCATTGTTATCTACTCATTGAAAAACATATATGAAGAATAGTCACCAAATTGCAATCTTCATATTCTCACAATTCTTTAAAATGCCTATGAACTAACACAAACATTCTATTGGTTACAAAACCATGATGGAAGCCTTCCCTCAAGCATAACAAGATTGGAAACCATAATTTCGATCACATTGTAGACCAAGAACATGTTAAAGATCCCATATGTTTATGCTCAAAGTGAAGAAAAGTTTTGAGAATAGATGCATAATATTTTAGGGAAATGGTGCAATATTCACTAGGTTCCATTAGTCTTTCTCTCACTTCTCTTTGACTGCGATTTGGTTGAGCTCAAGATCTATGACATCGACCTATCTCACTTGGAAAATTAGTTGTAGCATTTTGTACCCACACACAAAACCTCTACAAGATTTCACTTGGGAACTCACACGAATGAGGAGCATTATTAAGTGACATGAGTTGAAGTAGACTTGTGGTATCCAATCATCTTGTTGATCTAACCTACCTAACAATTTTTATCCTTGGATTAGTATGCCCATGGAAAAACCTCAAGTGAAGTATTTCATCAAATGGTAAAACCTAAATGGTGTAATTATATTCTTAATTTCTGTATATATTAATGATAATTAGTTTCAAATGCTCTTTGTTGGTTAATCATTTGTCTTCCTTGATATTTGGTTTATTCCTTGACTCTTTGATTGCCCAATGGCTTATGAAAAACAAAGTGGTTAACAAAAAAATGGGTTAGCGTAGTAATCTATCAAAGACCTCTAAATTGAAAGGTACAACTCCCTTATGAATGCAAGATATGCAATGAATTTTTTCTTTCAGGTTTTTAGGGTATGCTCTTAACTAGAAAGAAAAAGAGACAAAATCCAAGTCGTTCAACACTTTAAACAACCTAGGCAAAATAAGGGGGACTAACTCACAACATGAAATCTATTACAACCTAGATGCAAGAGAAGGAAACATGCATTACTAGCTACTACAATAGGAAGAAATGAAGAGATGGTGAAATAAATAATTCCTAGATTATAGAGTTAGCTCACATTTTGATGATACCCAAATTGTCTATCCCTCAACTACTCCACACACTAGTTTCTAGCTTCCTTATGCAATAAACTAAATTAAACACATAGACCATGATAAACAAAAGACATGCTTATTCTAAGGAGAATAAGATGTATGATATTTTGAATGAAGGAAAGAAAACAAAGTTTATTCATATTCATTCAACTCTCAACATTAGTAAATTTATTAATTATGCACCAAAATGGCACTCTGCTCTACACTTGTGAAAAAATAAAACCTTTTTTGACCTGCAAAATCTCGACGAAAAACCCTGTAAAAACATATAGAGACAAGCAACCTCAGGCCGATGTGGCAACAGAAGAAAGAACAAGGTACATTTGACAAGAAATACTCAGTAAATACAACAAACATATTTGACATTTTTTGTGATATAGAGGAACCTCGCAGCCAATGATGTAGCAAGGGAAATAAAGATCATGAGTTGTACGTTCAAAATCCCCCTCCGCAGAACTCTCAAATCCGTTCTGAGGTGCACCAAAATCTAAAATTCCAAATTTTTTACAATAGATCAACTGGATAATCAGATCTGAATTTTCAATTTAACGAAATATGCTCACACAGAAAAATGCAAGGCTAGGGTTCCGGCTCCATATCAATCGATTTTACCACTGACAAGAAGTTTATCACCCTTTTCTATTTCCCCAAGTTCATACATCTCGCCCCATCGGAGAATCCATAATCCACATCACTCTGTGAACCCTAGTCCATCTCCTAGGTCATCTCTGTGCTACATGAAAGATGAACCGGTCAGAATTTCAAATGAAGCTATCAAATCTTCATGGGACAAATGCATAAGAAGAGGTATCTTTGTTATTTAGAATGGGCCACAGGACGTTTTCCCTTTGTTACTCGATTGGTTGGAGGAGTCCTGCAAGAACCAGGTAAGTATATTCACTTAGTCAGACAATGTACTTTTTTTACTATGTTTAGATGTGTCCATCAAAAAAGAATTTTTATTATGGTTTGAATGTTTCTTTAATGATCACTATGTTAAATTCATAGATTGGTCACACAATTTTAGAATAGAAAATTTAGACTGCAAGTTGCCTTCCTGGTTTGTTCTGCCATCCCTCCCTCCGAAGCTTTGTCATGAAGATATTATTAAAGCCATAGGATCGAAGGTAGGAGAAGTCAGAGGTATTGATGCTTCTTTCTACTACTGTAACAATTTCAAGGTGTTAATCAATGTGAAGATCAATCACCCTCTAGAATTTAACCAAAAATTTATAACCAATAAAGCATCTTATTATATCAAGTATCAAACTTATAAAAAGAGAATAGTTGATATTTTAAGATTTGATGAATTTCATAAAATCATGCCCAAGATTCTCCCCCTTACCTCAAATATCAGCAGTCAGTTTTCTTGGCTGAAGGTAATAAAGAGTAAAAGGTAGGAAGATCAGATCTCTCCAATATGATTCCAAAGTCAGGTCAATCAGAAAGAAAGAATAGTTGATGAAGCATTAGAGGTTTTACCTAATAAAAGAAGACTCAAATCAGTTATAGTTTCTATTCCTCAAAAGGACACAGACCTGGGATTGGATGATAGTCGTTCTAAAATGTAGAGTAGAAAAAAGAAGAAAAAAATTGCAGTGAAACATGTCAATGAGAATTGTAAATCTAGTCCCTCATCAAAATAGTTTGTTAACATAGATAAAGATGACCCTAAAAGGAATGTTACATTTCCAACAACAGTCATAAATCAAGATCCAGAACAAGATACATAAACACATGAGGTTCCTGCAGAGCATAAAGGAAGCAATTCTATGATAGATGAAAAAGTAGAGAGTCATTGGGAAACAAAAACTCTAGAGGGGTCCTCAGCATATAGGTATTAGAAGGAGCTTGAAGAGAATAAGGAAAATGCTCGACAAGGAGAGTTACAAAATAGAACTACAGATTGAGTGAATCATCAAGACATAGAGGAAGCAGAAAATAACATGCTTTTTTCTTTACCTAAGGATATATTGGAAATAGAAATTTCAAGATCAGAACTACAGGAACCTCAACATTTGAATATGGATATACTCCCTGAAGTAGAATTAACCACTTCAATATTTCATGGAACTAGAAGAACTTCAAAATTTTGGCAAACTCTAGATGGGCATCCTCCCTCGTCTTTTAGCCCAGTAGAGGCACAAACTTGGACTGATGGCAAGAGCCCTGAAGTCCCAATTGTAAAAGTCCTTCAAATTTTTTTAAATGAGGATCTAGAATTTACACAAGATACTGATCTATTAGAGATTGAAGATAATGGTTTGGAATAGTTAACAGAGGAGCTCATTTAGGTCTTTGACTTTGAGAACCTAGATAAGAGTACTATCTCTCAAAAAGAGGAGTTGGTACAGAAAATAAAAACCAAATTGGGAGGAAAAGATAATATAGCTGAGGATCTCCAAAGGGATATCATAGGGATCTAGATGGAGGACAGTGTAAGGAAAAAGGAAAAACAAAGTGGAAGTACACCAAAAGGCTATTAGGAAAATAACAGGACAAATATTGAAGAATTGATAGAAATAGAAAATAAAAAACTTGAGGAGGACAGTCTCAGGCATCAGATCTGCTAGGAATTGGAAATGGAGGAGTTTGTAAGATTAGAGAGAGGATTTGCATCAGCAGATCAAGAATGGGATATATTTCAGCAAGAGCTTGGTATACAAACGAATCAGGAAGGTTTAATTTCTCCAAACTATGGCAAGACAAAAGGAAAAAGAGGTAGGAGATCATTAAAGGAATTACGTGAAAATGAAGGTCTAGCTAGAGAATAGAGGAAAATTGATGAGCTGCTTATCATGAGGAAGGGGAAGAGCCTTCCTAAGGAAAAATGACAATAACATCTTGGAATGCTAGGGGTCTTAATGCCCCTAGCAAAAAAAGGTTATTTAAACAATATTTAAATTTTTTTAAATCAGATATAATATTAATTCAAGAAACCAAACTTAATAAAGGAGAAGGTGCTAAACTTAGTAAGATGTTGGGGCTATGGGATTCAATCTTGATTGAGGCAATAGGTGCCTCGGGAGGCTTAGGAATTATTTGGAACCCTAGGAAAGTAAATCTAACTTATCTAACAAATAATAAAAATTGGTTGTGTGTGAATATACAGGGTATAAAATTAGATATAAAATTCATTCTTATAAATGTGTATGGTCCTAATAGCATTATAGGGAAAAAAAATGTTTGGGATGAATTAAGCTCAATCATTATTGAACACAAAGAATATCCGATTATATTAGGAGGAGATTTTAACACGATTCTAAGCTTAGATGAGAAAGTAGGAGGTATTCAACATCTACCGCTTTTGTCTATAGATCTCAAATTATGGATAGACAAACTTAGTTTACTAGAAATTCCATCAAGCAACGACATATTTACATGGAATAATAGAAGAAAGGATAATAATTATATTGCGGAGAAATTAGATAGATTCTTCATGGGAGGTAATCTTTTTTCCAATAATAAGGATTTTCAATCCTCCATTCTGCCCTTTGCAGGATCGGATCATTTCCCTATTTGTTTGGAGATTTCTGAACCATCTAAACCTCCTAGAAATCCTTTTAAGTGTGAAAAGATGTGGTTCCAAGATCTGAGATTTCTTGAATTGATTAAAACATGGTGGACTCAAGAAAATTTCGTTGGGTCAAAAATGTTCATTTTCATTTCCAAACTCAAATTGCTGAAAGAAAATATTTTGAGGTGGAACAGAGAACACTTCAACAATATTTTCAAAGTAAAAATAGAAATTGAAGAAAAATTGGAAAACTTGAATCAGGAAATCATAAAATTTGGTATGAATTATGAGAAATATACTTTAGACAAAGAAATCCTCATGAAACAGGAAGATATTTTAGCCAAAGAAAAAACCTACTGGAGACAAAAATCTAGAGAGAAATGGTTGGATGAGGGAGATACGAATACTAAGTTTTTTCACAATTCCACAATCCAGAACCGAGCTTTCAAGAAAATTACTAGCATCTTGTCGCCGTAGGGTACATATATAGAAAGTCCACCAGAAATAGCAGACACGATAGTTTCTCATTTTAATAATCTACTGAATAATTATGAAGGGTCTAATAGGGAGGCACAGTCCCGAATGCTCAAATTTATCCCAAAACTGGTCTTTGCAGATGACAATAAAAATCTAAATAGACCAATATCTTTGGAAGAGGTTAGATCAGTAGTCTTTAATATGAGCCCAGATAAATCCCCAGGCCCTGATGGGTTCCAAGATTTCTTTTTTCAAAAATGTTGGGATATACTTGGGGAAGACTTATGGAAAGCAATTGAAGCCTCAAAGAACGATGGATCTTTGTTAGCTGAAATCAACTATTCTTTCTTTACACTTATCCCTAAAAAGGATTGTCCAAAACATCCTGGAGACTTCTACCCTATTGCTCTATGCAACACCATTTAAAAAATATTTTCAAAAGTCATAGCTAATAGACTCAAGGTAATTATGCCAAAATTGATCTCAGAAGAGCAGACAGGTTTTGTTTCAGGAAGATCGATTTTGGATGGCATACTCATAATTCAGGAAGTCATTCACTCTGCTACCATAGATAAAGAAGCATGTATGTTTATGAAGATAGACATATAGAAGGCTTACGATATGGTTGATTTTCATTTTCTCTGTAAAGTTTTAGAAGCATTTGGTTTTTCTCATCAATGGATAAATCTAATATTTAAGTTCATTTCTACTCCAAAGATTTCTATTCTCATAAATGGGATGCCTAAGGTATTTTTTGAAATATCTAGGGGTATTAGGCAGGGAGACCCACTATCCCCCTCCCTCTTTATTCTAATGGCTTAAGCCTTTGGGAGAGCAGTCTCTTACGCTTATCAAGAAAGAAAGATCTCTGGTATTGCTGTCACCAAGAATTTTCCTAATATTACACATCAACAGTAATCAGATGATACCATTCTATCTGGTAAAAGTTCCATTCAAGAGGCCAAGGGGTTTAAAAGCATAATTCAGCAATATATGGATGCCTCAGGCTAGAAGGTTAATAAAGAAAAATCGAATATTTTCTTCTTAAACACATCTCTTGAAATGGAAAATAGGATTTGTGGAATTATGGGATACAAAAAGGGAAAGTTCCCCTGCAAATATCTAGGCATTACCCTAGAAAAGAAATCGAGGTTCACCAAAATTTGGATGGACACGATCGAAAAGGTGGATAAGAGGATTGAGAGTTGGAAAAATAAGTGGCTCTCTAAGGCTGGGAAGATTACCAAGATCCGAGCAATCCTTTCAGCTACCCCAATTTTTCCCATGGCATGTCTTCCCCTTACTAATTGGATGTCCAAGAAATTTGAGACCAAACTTAGAAATTTCTTGTGGAAGGATAAGGAACATGACAAGAAACTTGCTCTTATTAAATGGGATAAATTATGCAAACCCAAGGAATGTGGGGGTTTAGGAATAAAGAAGCTACAATGGCAGAACGAGGCTTTGGGAGCTAAACTTGTGTGGAGATTATACCAAGAAAATGAACACAAATGGGCCAAAATTCTATATTATAAATACCTTGATCCATCGGATCCGAAATCATTGTTTAGGATGGAAAGGCTACCAAAAGGGTCAGAATGTTGGAATTTCATGTCAAATTGCTGAGGTATTATTAGTAAATTTCTTTCTTGGGATGTAGGGGTCGAGGACAAAGCTTTGTTCTAGGAAGACTCATGGGATGGACTTCCTCCCATCTATTCCTCCCCCAATTTAGAGAATCTTATAACTAAGTTGAAATCATAATGGGGCTATAGGGTCAAAGATTATAAAGTTAAAGAGATGTCAGATGGGGAACTACGTTGGAGATGGCAATCCATCGATGAATTAGAACTGGTGCCAGATTTAATCACTGATTATAAAAAGATCATATCGAATAGGAAAATTAAACAATCTGAAAGGCCAGATAGTCTTATCTGGGCTGGTTCAAAGGATGGAATCTACAATGTGAAGCTTGGGTATCAATCTATTATTCATTTGCAAAAGTGGAATTATGTAGAAATCCATTTAAAATTGTGTTGGGATGCATCCTGTCCACCTAAGGCGGGTTTCTTTTTATGGATCATCCTTCAGAATAGAGCTCTGACGGCTGATAGACTATCTAAATTCGGTATTATGGTCCCTAATTGGTGTGTTATGTGTAAACAAAGCAATGAAGATTTAGACCACCTCTTCCTCAATTTCTCTTTTGCTCAAAATTGCTAGGAATGGATTAAATCCCAACTTAAGTGGTCAACCCCTTTTCAGAATACACTTAAGGGGTTCCTTAATTCCTGGCCCACACATATGGTTCGAGGGGTGTATAGAAAACTTTGGAATATTTGTCCATCCCTAGTGGTATGGGAACTTTGGAAAGAAAGAAATCATCAAATTTTCAAAAATAAAGAGCGGAACTTAGTTAGTTTTTTGTTAAAATTGGAAGTGGCTATAATACAAGTTATGAATGCCTATCTAAGGAAATCCTCCCATGAAGAAGGCTCTTTCTCTTTTTGGGATGGTACAATGAAGAAACAATGGGCTAATCTGATCAACCCCCCCATGGTATATGCAATCAATAATAAGGTGGCAAGGGCTAATTTTAAATGGGTTCCTCCACCCCTAGGATGGCATAAACTGAACTTTGATGGTGCAGCAAGAGGGAACCCTAGTATAGCAGGTGTAGGTTGTATCATCAATAATGAAGAGAGGCAGTGGATTGCAAAGCTAGCCTCTCCTCTCCCTTCGATTTCTAATAATATGGCAGAATTTGAAGCACTGGAGAAAGGTCTAAAATTATGCCATAATCTAGGTCTATCTAAAATCATCATCGAAGGCAAATCTCAAGTCGTTCTTAATAGCATTAGGGTTAAAAAGACTCCTAATTGGATCTTAAACTCTAAACTCCAAGAATTTTTGATTTTAATGGAAAAATTTGAAGACGTATTAATTAATCACATTTACCAAGAAGGTAATACTATGGCTGACAGACTCGCCAACAGGGGTGCTGATGGAGAATCGCTCCTGATATATAACTCAGAGTCTTCTCCTCCTTTGAAGTATTAGATAGTATTTCATAATTATTCCTTTTATATTAATATACATACTCTTATATAAAAACATATATATACTCATATGCTAACATAACCATAAACATATATATATATATATATATATATATATATATATATATATATATATATGATTTATAGCTTATTAGATACATACCTGTACTAATTCCTATTAATGTTCCGTAATAATATACCTTAAAACTCTATATTCAATTAATAGGAAGAAAGAGATTATATTATAGTATTATTTAGCTATTTTTGATATTTTCACAATTGTATCCGTACTGTCTGTTATTATGGGGGTTTTAGTTTTATCAAATATTTACTATTTATAGCTTTATTATTATCTCCTGAGAAATATCCTTTTCTCTATTTTTGATTATGTTCGCATTGTTAATTTCTAGGTGTTATTCTATTTTCCTTTATTTTAGTTCTCCTTAGGTATTTTCTTGATTTACTGTCACTGAGATTATTTATATAGGGACTTTTCTCTGTAAGCAATACACCTGGACATAGCTACAATGATTAAGAGATATTAATTCCTAGCAATTTTCCTAAGCCTAGATTTCCATTCACTTCCATCTTGCTTTGCATGTTTTCCAGCTGGTCCCCAGTTGTAGATCATGTCATGAGATATCATTACTAATTAAGGGTCCAAAAAGTTATCATTAGTACATTTGAGTTGAAATAGGGGAGAGCAAGTTCTAGACTTGCCACTTGGCTCATGTGATAAAGGCTCTGGAAATGTGATCTAATACTCAATATTTAACATGAGTAGATGAGGTCACTGCCTAACATAGATTCTAATTTTGTATAAAGGGTACGCAGGATAGATCAGTAATGATGGTTTTTTCTGCTTTATGGGAATGAATTTTTAAGTAGAACACATAGAATTAGAGAGGCAGACTTCTACTACTCCTGAGTGTTAGCTTGTTGCTAAGATGGAAACCAATGTGAGTGTCTATCATATGATAGAAAATAAAACAATGGCCTTTCTCGAAAAGGTAACGTCGGAAAGATGGAGCTGTCTTCTGAGAAATGTAGATGATATGTCACGTTTTTCCATGAATAGTGTGTTAGGGGAAGATATCTTTGATTATAGGGCAACCTGGAGAATCAATAGCTCAATAATTGGGACTTTCATTGGAGTGATGGTAAGGGAAAAGTCTGGAAAAGAAGAGATTGTTAGGCTTTGTGAAGATATTTTTAATCTTGTCTCGAGGTGAGGGTTAGAGAAGGTGGTTCACAATATTGATGAAAAGGGTAGAATCCCTTACCCTAAAAAATATATGGGTCTTCCCCTGGGTGCGAAAGAGTTGAAGACTGCCTTGCGTCGACAATGCCTTATGGTTAGGGAAAATTTGGCCTTTTTTAGGGCTTGGCCTCAAATGGAAGCAAGTGTTAATTTCCTCCTATGCTGGCGTGGGATTAGGGCAGAAGACAATCTGGACTGGGTGGTCAGATATATCAACATGTTTAAATCCTATGTGAGTCCAGGTGTAATCTTTAATGATCTCAATGACTTGGAATTTTGCATTCTTAATGAGGAAAAATTGAGCAAACTCAGAGTTGATTACATACTCCCACCAAACGTAGTCATGGATGATCCAAACTCTGTTCTAGAGGTGATTATGGTCTCATGGAAACAATAGTATATGATTTTAAGTTCTTGATATCTAGTAATAGAAGACGGTTATGTACTCAGTTAGACTGAACTAGCATTAGAAGTCTTCTGGTAATCTTTTGGGTTCTTCATCAGTATTATACAAGATGTTGTGTTGATACTGGTTATAGTTTTACATAGTATAGCTTTGTATATCTCTGACTATATATTTTTTTTGTAAGGTTATATTTGGTAATAGAAAATATTTCCAAGTGGTCGGTGTTATGATGGATTCAGTATTTGTGCCATGCTTTTGTTTTATTAAGGTAGCAATTTTAGAATTTTGTGGCTGTCGAATAAAATTTGGGATTGTTGGCGACTATTTTATCATATGATGGTATCGTTTCCTTTGAATTAATCATGCAATTGGGTTGAATTGATTAAACAAAAATCTGAGGGTGTGTTTTTGATTTTTTCCAAAAGATCTAAGCTTACTCTATCAAGATTTATCTGGTTTCCTCATTCATGTCAGAAATAAAGCACATAGTCATTCGGCTAGTTTGCAATTTTGTCTTAATATTATGAATTCTTGAGCTTCTTTCTTGATCTGTATAGATAATATGGGTCTTTAAATGGTTAATCCTTATTTTACAGATCTCTTTTAGGTTTGGATAATGAATTCTTTTATCTATCAAAAATTCAGCATGTAGTATCCATGATTTCTTGATTATGATTCGCAATTTAGATTGCATTAACAAATCTATGGGATAGACATTTTAGATATGCCTTGTTTGATTTAGGTTACGATTTTAGATTTTTGTGACTTAATTTTGGTTATGTTGGAGATTGTTTTGTCAAATTTTGGTATTGTTTCCTCTTATAAATTTGCAATTGGGTTTAATTGATTGACCGAAAATCTGAGGGTTTGTTTCTGAATTTCTCCAGTATGTCTATGCCTCCTCTGTCTAGAGTTAGTTGTTTTCCCCATTCATTCCTGGAATAAATTTTATAGTCATTAGGATGTTTTACAATTTTAATCTTAATTATTATGAATTCTTGGGCTTCTTTCTTGGCCTGAATTGATTTTTTGGGTCTTTCAATGATTAATCCTAATTTCACAAATCAAGGGATTTGTAGTTAGATCTCTCTTAGGTTTATATATTGGAATCTTTTTATCGGTCAAGTAATTCAACATCTAAAGCTATGAATCCTTGGTAATGAATCATATTTTAGATTGAATTATCAGGATCTATGGGATAGGCATTTTAGATTTTGCTGACTCTCTGTATCTTTTTTAGATAGTTTATTACCTTTGTTTTATTTTGATATATAATGTGCTCTTTTGTTTTTTCCCCAGCCTTGTTTAGTATAGGTTTTATTTTAGGTTTAAATCGGTTTATGGTCCAAATTAGATGTAATTAGTAGTCAGATTATTAATTGTTCTGGCCTTATAAGGAATATTCATTATTGGATTTTGAATGAAAAGAGTAGATTGGATTTTGAAAAAGTATTCTTTAGGCTACTAACAATTTTATGTCTTGAAGAAAGAATTTGTTGACAGGTATCTTATTTCGGATTTTTTACATTTAGTTGGAAGGAAGTTATATTGAGTCAAATTTCCATGGGAATGCCCATATGTAATCTTATGTAATTGGTTAACTTATGTAACTTTGAGAACCGGGGTATGCCCCTAGAGTAATGTAATAAGATAGGACATGAGTCTCGAGCAAGACTGGAGGTTTTCTTCTCCATTCTTTCCTACCAGTGCCCATTTGAATGGAGAAATTCTATGTATCTTTTATCCCTTTCTTTAATATATGATCCAAGGCCTTGGCCGTTTATCGATAAAAAAAAATAAAAAAAATTAGTACATTTATTCCATATATTCTACTTTAAACTAAATGAACAAAAAAAGTTAAAATGAACTCAGAGTCTCACACAATAGTCCTAGCTATGGGGGTTTACCCAAAGTAAATTGTACCAATCTTATTAACTTCATCAAAGATTACATTTATAGGCCTTCTCAAAATGAATGGTTACATTGGATGATTGCTTCACAAAGCATCTCTAAATGAAATAATCTATAAATAGAACAAGCATGAATCATTGTCTGTTATAGAGGATGACAAAATGCCATGAATAACTACAAAAGAAAGAGAAGGGGAATAATGATAGGTGTCTAGAAAATCATCAAAACATCATGTCTTCTTAGAAGTAACTGATTTAGATCTATAAGATTTCATGGCTTCGATTAATTTGTCTAGCTCTTCAACATCTGGAATGATGATATTGTCAACTCGAACCATCCAATAGTCATGGATTTTTGTCAGTTCATCAATTCTAGCCACTCTTGATTGAAATTTATCCATTTCTCTCTGTTGATGTTTGAAACTATTGAACAACAAAATGCTCAATATCACAGTGAAAATACTCATACATTCTAAGGATTAGCCAATTCCTAATAGCAATTACATGAATAAACCACTATGACCCAACTTCAACAAAACTAAAGGATGGTTTCCTACTCTTTTGGCTCTACTAAACCAAGGCGGGTATACCTAGGGATGATTCTAATGCAAACTGCTATGTAGAGATTCTTTTAGTTTCATTCTAATTCTCATCTATTACCCACTTACACATGAGCAGTTTATTTCACTTCCTTTAATGTTCTCAAACTTGTATGCATCCCTTATTAGTAGCTTTGGTCATAATTCTGCTATGATTTACAAATATTCTTGGAAATAGCAGGTACCTATGACTCAGAGAATAGATATAAATGAGTAGTGACCAACATTTATAACTTTGAACAAAATGGAACGAAAAATAATTTTGATTTTATAATTGGTTTGATATGCAGCAACAGAATTCATCCTTGTTCATTTCTAACTTATGTGACCAGTGCCTTATCCATTGGGCAAAAAATTGACTATTGACAGGAGATCTAATTCAAATAACTTGTAAATGAATTACTCAATTGTAATCACCCATTCCCATTCTTATGAAGTATCCTTTTCATAAACTCATAAACCCTACTAATTTACTGAAGCATTTCTATAATTCCTTGAATTAAAAACAACAATAAAATTAGTATACAACCCATCCATATTGAATTTAGTCAATTTGAACCTTATTTAAATGACTTCAAAGTAGATAAACACATAAAATGGAGATAGAAATTGATGACACAGATATAATGCAAATACCCTTTTGTATTATCCTTTTATATGACTAATATAATGACCAATAGAATGAAAAGCCCAGAATACCTTGCTGATTCTATCATTTCAATATATCATCAAAAAGTACAACTAGAAATAAACTCAAAACAACTACACACTATTGTTCACAAAGTAGGTTTTATTTTGGTCAAACATTCCCTCTAAATCTACAATGTCAATAGGTACAACCATTTGTCCCATTAATCCAAAGGCCTCAACAAAAGAAGTTTTGTCCAATGTGCATAGTATACTCCCATTATTCCTACGAAATGTTCTAGTTATTGGATTGTAGGAATTCATTAGGGCCTTCAACAAGTCAACATCAATGAATACTTATGGAAATATCAATTTTGCCATGTTTCTGTTCCATGGGTTACACACTGGCGCATTTTCTGTTCTATTCTGATAAAAGTACATAAAAAGATCATAACCAGTCACTCTAGGGCTTTCAACATCCCGAAAAAAAACATATGGGTCTCAAAAAACATGATCATTTACAAAAATTCCATTCGATGATCCTAGGAGAATTTTCAACCAATCCTCAACATGCTTATTTGGTTTCCTAACCCTTGTCTTCTTCTTAGTCTTTGTAGCAGATTTCTTTCTTTTTCCTTCAGGTGTGACCTCTACAACATCGTCACCCTCATCTTCAACTTCAACTTCTTCTTCATGCATTTCTTCAACTTCTTTGTCCACCATCTTCTCCACAAGTATGTTCTTGACACTTTACATAGGATACACAAAACTCTGCAACTGGTAGGTTTTAGAATAGAACAGAAAATGAATTCTTCAAAGTAGAAAATATTCTATTATTTAATTAAACCCTTGATGTTTTAATCATGCATCTACCAAATTTTTCAATAAATTTAGCATGCACGAGCTTTAAAGCCATTCATGCAAGTTATCATCAAGGTATATCAATTGTGAAATTTGATTCTGATGTACTTTTCAAAGCTCTATTTTACTTGGCTATGGTGATTTTGTCTTTCCTTTTTACCTAGCATGATGAATTAGCTACTTTCTTTCAAATTACAGTCTCCCATTCTTACACTGAGTCAAACCTTCAATCTTCATAACACCAAAAATGCCCTTGATGGATCTCTACGTTCACTTAGAGATGCTTCAGCATATCCTAATTGTAAGAATGTAATGATGTCTTAGCACTGTATTGGAAATCCCTTTTACATTCTTATGATGCCCTTTACCCCATATGACCTATAACCCTTTTACTTGATACTTCCATTTTTATGATTTAGACTTTTGTCGTATAAGTGTAAAATCCTTATCATAGCCTTCTTCACCCTTTATGCCTATACGCAACCCTTTACACTACAACATCGAAAACCTTCTTACTGACACCTTCGATCTCATGATTCAACCATTACTCATATGAGCATAAGATCCTTGCTAAAGGCTTTCCTTTTATCCTTTTTATTTCTCCTTTGTGCCCTTATGAGTTGCCTTTACCTGGTAACCTCGAAGAGCCTTCTCAAATGATATCCCGCTCTTATGTTTACCCTTTCTCATAGAAGCGTAAAACCTTCTCTTCATCTCCTTTCTCTACCTTTTTATGCCTATATGCTGAAACTCCACTCGTAACCACAGAGAAAGGATAAAAAGGCTCCTCATTCATATGCTTAGCTTGCAAGTGTAATGGAATAATGAAAAAACTCCCCTTTTCAAGTATCAACAACCCAGATTTGATCTCAAAAAATTAAAAATAACATCATCGTTGATTTTGTGCACATGCAAAATTCATTCCTTAAGTTGTATGCAATGCAGGCTGGGCCCATCTGACATGGATGTCGTGTCTTCATCTGATTCACTTGCATCGAGGCCCATTTGACAATTCAATAGGTCCCACTCAACACTTTTACTGCTAAAGCAAGGCTTTACAATTTTTCAAGAGATCAAAAACATATGCTCGTAATCACATTTGAACTTTACTTCTGTTCTTATGGAATCCTTTTATCTGTAGAACCATAAAACCTTCTCATGCACCCTTTTTAGATCATGCTCTATGCCATTCCAAGGTATTACGCCCTTACACTATCCATTGAAAAGTATATGCATAAATCATGACTCAATACCTCTTTGCCCTTTCGTTCAACCGTTTACTCGTATCCTCATAAAGCAATATAACATCTTCCTTGAAATAACCTTAAGTGTATGCTCAGGAAATAAACTAGAAATAACATCTTACTTTCAATATATCATCAGAAAGTACAACTAAAAATAAACTCAAAAAAACTACACACTATTGGACCAACTGTATTCTCTCAAAAGACTCAAAATTATACAAAAACTCAGACCATCACATTGCCTTGAAAACTAATTTATATAACATGAGTTGCAACAAGCAAAGGGAAAATGTGATTGATAGGTGTCCTTTTACAAAAATGAGTACATCAAACTTTTTAAAAAAATCTGGACACCTTAATTCAAAAGGAAACAAAAAATAGTTACAGATGATAGCTGGAGCATAAGATCTTTAATTTTGTCTTTTTCTTTAACTGCTCCCTGTTGGTATAGCTTTGATTTCTGCGATCACTTCCCAGACAAATACTTCTCTTTTGGTGGGCCATTCACATTCCTTGACTGTTGTTAGTTCATCAACAGTTTTCTACCACCTGGCATAAATAATCACCCTTCCTTTATGAAAAACCTATTCATTTTAGTTTCAACCTTGAATAGGGTATCAATTAGTTCATTGAAAAGAAATTCATCAATGCCATCTTGGAAAATGGATACCACTTGTGGCAAGTCTATAATGTGATCAAAAGAACTAGACCACTCATTAAAATCTTTTATTTTGTCATCAAAATTAGTAATAGAAAGAATTAAAGAATAGAAACCATTTGTTAGCACTTTCATTTTTCTTTGAACTATTGCCAGCTTCCCTGTGAAAATTTGAAATAGGTCTTTCACTTTATCCATACCTTCCTTCACAGTAATAACTTTATCTGGGAGGTCTGGCTGCTTGGCTAAAAAGAGTATCAACCTGTCAAAGAATTGCATATGTGGCCCCCATTGTTGAAAAATAGGCTCAAGCCATCCAATTGCATTCTTGCATTCCTATTCTACAGATTGTAGATTGATGAATGCATTATAAGCATCTTGAGATATTCTTTTCAGAATGCTTATTCTATGATTTAATAGATTTATCAAAGCATTTTTCTTGGTTGCACTGTCAGATTGGGAAATTCCTATTTCCACACTAATCATAGGCACTGACACTGTTACCCCTATAGGTATCTCCTCTGTTTGGGCATCTGCTTCTACAGTGTGCCTTCCTTCTATTTCTTACCTTGGTGCATGTTCTACTTCTAAAGCTACCTTGTGTTGTTCCTTGAGGGATACTATCTCTACTTCTAAATTTTGTATCTTCCCCTCCAACTCTTCTACCTTTTGCTTTTGTACATGCTTTATTTTAACCTCCTCCTCATACAACTTCTAGACATCTATACATTCATTGTACATAGCAGCTAACTTGTCTTCAATTTGCTCAACTTTGGCCTCATTCATGAGTGCAAAATGTTTGACCAAGCTAGAAATTTCTCTTCCAAAAGTATTGTCCAATGTCCAAACAATCATATTACCTTGGGTAGTTTCTTGTATATCCATCATTTTTGGCTTCTTTGTATCAGGGACAATACTCCAAACTGCTAGGGTTTTTGTATCTGCATTAAAACCCGACCCTCTCTTCAATCCTTCACTACCACTAGCCTCATAGATAATAGATTCGTCCTATCTTCTCATCTGATCAAGGACAAAAGATCTCTCAATATCCCAATTAGGTATCAAAATCATACCACTCCTGTGTACTAACTCCCTAGCCTCAGCAGGGGTATTTGTTTTAGTCTCAGGATCATAAGCCAATAGTTTTTCAACTAATTCCTTATCCTTCTTAGGATCCTCTCTTGGCATGAGACTCAATGTGAGCTCATTTTGTTTGATTTTATAAAGAAAACTTTTAAACTCTGATGATTTAATGAAATCATCATCTTCCATGAACTTTTTAGATTGAATGAGCTTGTTATCCAATCTTGATGCTGCAACTTGAAAATTAGTAGAGACCTTCCCTACTTCTGTAGCCCTTTGGTGTAAATAATTTTGCCTAATATCAGAAAAATGCTCACGATTCCCTGGCATTAATTATAGGGTTCTGGTTACCACCTTTTCTGGGATGTGCATTGTCTTTTGTCTTTTATTTCCTTTTGGCACCCAAGTTGAAGCTGATGGTTTCTCCTCTTCTAATTCAATCTCCAATCGTGTATCTGGCTCAGGGGATTCTCTATTTACAATGGCTTCCTCTCCCTCTGGCTCATGTGGCATTTGTGACATAATGTAGTCAAAATTATCCACCATTTTTCTCAAGTTATTAGGATATGGAATCTCTATATAGAAATCCTTAAAATCAGGGTTGGGCCTCTTCAAAACCTCCTCTACTCTCCTTGTCTCCTCATATTTCCTTAATAACTCATCAACCTCCCCTGTTGCTATAGAACAAGATTTAGTATGCAAAGAACATTAACAAATAAAGTAAACATTCACAAACCAAAAACTAAATTCACATATATACTTAGACAAAGAAAGCAAACAAGAAGTGCAAACCTCACAAGAGAAAACACTCCATGCTTTCTTGATTCTGTAGATGTGTCCTTTTGCTATGGATGTATGCTCAAGATGCTCAAAAGCTTGCTTCAATGGAGATGGGTAATGGAAAATTGGTAGCTTTGTGAGCTCTCAATTTGGCATTATAAGGGTAAGATTGATGGCTTTGGTTCTCAAAATAGCATGGTAACTTTAGCTCAAAGATTGTTGATGAAATGGCTTGGGATGAGATTCAATTTATAGGCTAAGGGGTAGAGGGATGGAGGGCTTATATGCAAGGATGGATGAAGGCTTAAGGAGGGCTAAGATGCACTCAAAGGGGAGCACATGGATTGTGCTTGTTTAGCACCAATGGGAAGGTGACACTTGTCACAAGGAGGATGAGTGTGAGAGGGTAGGGTAAAGGGTTGGTTAAAGGCATGATGAGTGGGGTTGAGTATGTAAGAGGGATGTAAGAGGAATGAGTGTGGAAGAGTCATGAGTGGGCTTGTAAGAGTCTTTTATGTTTTGTAAGAGCACTCATGACTTAGTGGTTGGGCTTTTTGAGGGGAGACTTTGGTTTGAATTAGGAAAGTCTTAAACTTGTTTAGGGAATGTGAAAACATTAGGGGGTGGATTAGGCTTGGGTTTAGGATTAGATTAGGGATGTTAGAGATGTACAAGTGGATGGCATTAATGAGGGTGGGTGAGTTAGTGGCTAAGCTTGGTTAGTATGGGTGGATGGGGTGGATTAGGCTAAATGGAGGATTAGAGATAGGTTAGGGGTTTTTGAATTTGAGGATTTCATTTATCAAATAGATCTATTTAATAAATGGGGATTTTTGGAATTAGATAGAAGAATAGGATTTAATTGATAAATAATAGATTATTTGATTTATCAATTAGGACTATAGATGATTAATTAAATTAATCAACTAGGGATGGCAAAGGATTAATTAAATAAGAATTTAATTAATGATGCCTTTAGAGATGGCTAAATTAGATTACCAAAGCAGTGTAATCAAATTTAGGTGTCTACATTTTGCCCCTCTTTGACATAGTGTTGAGACAACACTATTTCAAAGAAGTTCGAATGAAGACGACACAAAGAAGATGTTTTAGCAACAAGGTTGCCCCAGTCTTAGATAAGAAGAGGAGAGACTAGACTTAGATGATGCCCCCTCAAGAAGGTGGCGGGGAGAGAAATGAGGCTCGACAACTTCTTGAAAAGTACAAGAATTTGAAATGAGCTAAGACACAGATTGCAAAAGAGAAGGGGCTGAATTAGCTCAAACTCTCACTATGGGAGAATGATGAAGGGAAATCAAGGGCACAACAGTAAAGCAAGCTTAAGACTTTCCAGGATTGGGGGGGGGGGGAGGAGGAGCGGAGTGCTATAAAAGGAATCCATGGTAGGGAGATGGATGGTAGAATGATAAAGCTGATGCAACAGGATTTCAAAGAGTCAGATTGGCGAAAGATGGGTTTCAGAGATCCCTAGGACTAGGATTGTGGATCTCAAAAGATGAGGCTTGATGGATTGATTTTATTGGTGGATCCCTAAGACTAGGATTGTGGATCCCTAAAGCTAAGCGTGAGGAGTGATTCAAAGAGATACTGATGCATAAGCTGGGGTAGGAGCGAGAGGTGTAGGATATAGATGGGGGATAATGGAGATGAAGGGAATCCATTGGAGCTTTTTGAGCGGGGGGATACTTCAAAGAGAAGTACCACCATGTAGTTGAGCACTAGATTTGCTATAGGACTATTGGTTAATTTCCAAGGTTACCAAGAACATCAAGGCCTTTTCACCAACCATCCAGAGGACTGACGAACTGACTCGAAACAAACACGCAAGGATTGCCCCAGTATCACACATGAATCCCAGAGGAAGCAGCGTGGAAATGACACTAGGTAACCCATAAGCAGAAAAAGAAAATGAGCAAAAGACTTGATCAAGACCTTACGATCTGATTGCCCCATTCGTAGCATACCATGATATGGAAGATCGTGGCAACCTTGAGGAGGGAACAAGGAGATTGCTTGGAAAAGATATTTCAAGACCCAAAAGGGAAGATCCCAAATCAAAAGAAAGTGAAAATCCAAAAGAGAACTATTTGCCAACGAGATGGGTAGGACAAGGTACTAACGGACCAAGATCAGACATGAGGAAAGCTATATCCTGCAAGGATCTATCAGAGAGCACCTAAGCTGATGGATCTGGATGAGTGATGTGTCTGGCAAGCTGAACTAAGAAGGATAACACTTTGGTGACATGAGATCTAGCTAAAGGATGCATTGGAATAGCTAACCAAGGTGTGCGATGTGCACAAGATGTTGATCAAGGACAAACTAACACGAACGCTGGATAGATACAATGGTACTAAGCTAAAGAGGATGTACAAGCTGACAGACCAAGATATGTTACAAATGTACAAGTTTGTTCATGTTTGGGTTTTTTTGAGATGGAAATGTTTGTGAAGGATGGGATGTCTATAATAGTTGATAGGTGGATAGGTAGATGGTTTGTGAAAAGCTTAAGGAAAATGGGATTCTGTGTGTGCATGTGATAGGATACAAGCTAGGATACAAGATTATTTACAAGCTAGAATATGGTACAAGCTTTGGACAAGATTCAGATATATACAAGGTATGTTACAAGATTTACAAGGTATAATACAAGCTTTGGAACAAGATTTACAAGCTGTACAAGAGGTATTGACAAGCTCCATCAGATTTTGGATATTTGATTGGAACACCAAGGGAACAAGCAGGTGTTTTATGGTATGGTGGGTGGATGGATGAGGGATAGGATAGTCATAGATAATGGATTAGTCTTTAGTGCACAAGGCACCTGAATTACCAGGTTTTCACCAAGGTACCTGTCCAAGGTGCTTGATTTGCCAAGTTTTCACCATTGGATGCTTATTTCTCTTTACTAATTTTTTTTTTTTTTTGTATTTTTCAAAAGCTGGGTATACCAAGGATCTTCAAGCATAGAACTTCTTGAGATGAATGATGTTAGTGGGATCATTCAAGAGTTCTCCTTCTGGTGTAGATAATTGATAGGCTCTGGAGCCAAAGGAGGCAGTAACCACATAGGGACCAAGCCATGTAGGTTCAAACTTGCCTTTCTTTTCTCGATCTTCTTGGACTTTCATATTTTCTTTGAGGACCATGTCACCTGGCTGAAAGTGTCGTGGGAGCACCTTCTTGTTGAAATTCCTTTTGAGACAAGTTTGATAGACTGTGAGATGGTCATAGGCTTGTTGTCTCTTCTTGTCTAAGAGATCTAGCTGGGTGAGTTGAGCTACTCTGTATTCTTCATCTGAGATTTTCCCTCGCAAAGATATGCGTAGTGAGAGAAGTTCAACTTCTATAGGTAATACCGCTTCGGCACCATAGACTAGGGAGTATGGAGTTGTGCCTGTGGATGTACGGAAGGAAGTTCAATAGGCCCATAGAGCTGGATTTATTTGAAGGTGCCAATCATGGCCGAAATCATTGACAACTTTCTTTAGGATTTTGAGGAGGGTTTTATTAGTTGCCTCTGGCTGGCCGTTACCTTGTGGGAAATATGGGCTAGAAAAGTGGTGATGGATGCGGAGGGAAGTGCATAATTCTTCCATGTTGAGATTTTCAAAGTTACCTTCGTGGTCAGTGAAGATGGTGGATGGGATGCCGAAGTGGCAAACAATGTGGTACAAGATGAATTTGGAGACTTGAAATCCTGTAGCTGAGACTAGGGGGACTGCTTCCACCCACTTAGTGAAATAGTCTGTAGCTATTATTATCCATTTATGTCCATCAGATGAGAGAGGTGTGATAGTTCCAACTAGATCAAGGCCCCAACAAGCAAAAGGCCAAGGTGGTGCAATAGGCTGTAGATCCTGTGCTGGAGCGTGCACAAGATTTGCATGTTGCTGACATGGGAGACACTTTCTGACAAAGTCACAAGAGTCTTCTTCAATGGTAGGCCAATAGTAGCCTACTCTAAGGATTTGTCATGCTAGGAAAATACCACTCGTGTGGGCACCGCAAAGTCTGGAATGTACTTCTTTTAATGCCATCGCGGCCTCATTTTCATCTAAACATCGAGAGAGGGTATCATGATAATCTTGACAATATAGGGTATTGGCTATGATAACATAGCAGGATGATTTTCGAACAAGGTTCTGGCATTGGGTGTGTGTGAGGTGAGGGGATATAATACCATCGTTAAGGTAAGCATGAATTTCATGGTACCAAGGGGATTGAGGACCAACCAAGATACAAACATGGTTTGAATCCTCATTCGCATAAGCGGGTGTGAGGAGCTGCTCAACTAAAAATTCATACTATGTAGCTTCTTGGAGAATTTCCAAGAGTGAGCCGATAGTGGCCATGGCATCTGCTGCCTTATTCTGCATTCGAGGCACTTGTGTAAACTGAAGCTTTGTAAAATGCTGGGTCAGTTGATAACTAGCTCTTTATAGGGTAATAGCTTTTCCTCTTTGGTTTGATATTCATTTAAGACTTGTTTGATGATGAGCTGGGAATCGCCAAAGATTTCTAACTCAGTGATATTCCATTCTGCAACTATCTTTAATCCTGCTACAAGAGCTTCATATTCTGCTATATTGTTGGTGCTAGGGAATTGTAGCTTGAAGGATTTTGGAATGTAATCTGCTTGAGGTGTAACTAATAATATTCCTGCCCCTAATCCATGAGAGGTGTATGAGCCATCAAAATAAAACTTCCATCGGGGCTGTTCTTCAATCAGGCAGATATGCTCATCTGGAAATTCTGTGAGCAAAGGATATGCATCTACTAGAGGTGCATCAGCTAGGTGATCTACTATAGCTTTCCCTTTGATTGCCTTTCTGTCCACATACTGGATGTCAAACTCACTTAGTAGCATAACCCACTTTGCTAGCCGACCTATGAGTGCTGTTCTAGAGAGCATATACTTGAGAGGATCAATCTTAGAGACTAGTTGGATGGTATGACTTAGCATGTAGTGGCGAAGCTTTTGAGTTGAGAAAAAAACTGCCACACAAGCTTTTTCCATAGGAGTGTAATTGAGTTCATAACCAACTAGGGTTCTACTAATATAGTAGATGGCTCTCTCTCTGCTATAATCATCATGTTGTGCTAGAAGTGCCCCTAGGGCAGTAGGTGTTGCTGATATATACAAGATCAAGGGATGACCAGGAACTGGTGGAACCAAGATAGGGGGATTGGTGAGATACTGCTTGAGTTGATCGAAGCTGTGCTGACATAAAAGATCCCACTTGAAGTTCTCATTTTTCTTTAGCAAGTGTGAAAACGGTGTACACTTATCTGCAAGTTGGGAGATAAAGTGCCAAACAGATTGAAGTTTTCCCTGAAGAGAGTGAAGCTGTCATAGTGTTTGGGGAGGAGGCATGTCTAAGATAGCCTTGACCTTTTTGGGGTCGATCTCTATACCCCGTTTAGAAACTATGAAGCCTAGAAGCTTGCCAGATGTGACCCCAAAGACACACTTCTTGGGATTTAGCATGAGATGATATTGGGCCAACCTATCAAAGACTTTTTCTAGGTCAGCAAGATGATCCATGGAGGTGTGAGATTTGACTAGGATATCATCCACATAATCTTCCAAAATGCTATGGATAAGATCATGGAAAATGGCTGTCATAGCTCTTTGATAGGTAGCCCCAGCATTCTTTAGGCCAAAAGGCATCATGGTGTAGCAAAAGGTTCCCCAATGGGTAGTGAATGCTATCTTATGCTGGTCCTCTTCTGCAATCTTGATCTGATTATACCCGGAAAATCCATCCATAAGGGATAGAATTTCATGTCCAGCTATAAGATCTACAATCATATCTATGTTGGGCAAGGGAAAATCATCCTTTGGACAAGCTTTTTTAAGATCTCTAAAATCAGTGCAGATTCTGATGTCACCGGAAGGCTTAGTGGCAAGGACCATGTTGGAGATCCATTCTGAGTAGTCGATAGGTCGGATAACCTTAGCAGCTAACATTCTTTCTAGTTCAGCTTTGACTAGTAATGCCACCTTGGGGTGCATTTTTGTAAGCTTTTGTCTGACGGGCTTGATCTTTGGATCGACTGCAAGATGATGAACTACAAGCTTTGGATCAAGTCCTAGCATGTCCTAATATGACCATGCAAATCGGCCAATGTTCTCTCGTAAAAACTCAAAGAGGAGGTTAGCTTGGTCTTGTGATAGGGATGTAGCAATGTGAACAATTCTAGGGATCTCTGAAGAACCAATGTTGACTTCTCTAGTATCCTCTATTAGAATAGAAGACACCTCTGGTCAATTATCTTGAGGAGGCAATACTAAATCCTCATGTTCTGCTTGTGGCTCTGGATTTTCTTGCTGAGGGGTTCTCTTCGCTGCCTTAGCTAGTCCCAGATTTACTTTAGTTTCAGTTTTGGGTGTATCGAAACTAGGTTGGGGATTTTCTCCAAAATACCCCTTGGGATCTAGCTTGTAGATGTAGGCAGAATCTAGCTTTGTCTTCTTTTGAGGAGTTTCATCTCCCATGAATCTTAGAAGTGCTTCCTCTGATGTGAACTCATCAATATGTATGACACTTGGTTGGTCCCAATCTATGAGTTGTGGATGAGCGAGTGGTAGGTCAATGAGATGGATGGATAGTTCTTGGAGAACAGAGTCTCCTAGGAAGATTTGGTCTGGGATATCATCATAGGCTCTCTTTTCAACTTCCTTGGGAATGTCTTCGATTTCAACAAGGTCGCGGTGAATATTCAAAAAAGCATGACCGTTCTCGTTGGTGCCCCCAGTTGTGGGTATGCCAAAGCCAAGACCTGACTTTGTTTCCCAATTATGTGCTTTGATGGGACATTGCATGCCCCTTTCTTTTGGTCCTAGTCCACCTCCTTGATAGTTCCATTTTTGAGTGATGAGCTTATGTTGTTGGGAATACTTCTGGCTGAAGTGATCAAGGCGTGCTTGATTTCTTGGAGGTGCATCCTTATGTAACTAGTTGTTGATATCTGGAGTGAGCTCCTCATGAAGAGGCGTTTTGGAGGACACAAAGGTGGTTGGGCCAAACCATTTGTATCAAGGAGGTGGAATCTCCTTAGCTTTGTGATATATTGGCCGTTCGTGGGTATGTGGATCAAGTGGGATTGCTTCGACAGCAAATGCATTTGATAGACTATATTCTCCATAGCCTTTGTTGTTGATCTTTACAATAGATAGGGTGGAGGTGAGGATGGTTTCTGCATCATTACAAGTGTGGGATGAGCTGACGATGGCTGTGCCGATGTCTATTCCAGGGCAATGGTTTGTATATGAAGCTTCAACCGCATTGCAGTAAGCAAAGGGTTCTGGATTGGCATGGATGGTTACCTCAGTGCCCTAATGTAGAAATTTGATGCACTGATGGTAGGTGGATGGAATGGACTTCATAGCATGAATCCATGGGCGACCGAGGAGGATGTTAAATGGTAGGTTTAGATCAACAACATGGAAAACTGTCTCTTGGATGACTAGCCCAACCTTAATTGGTAGCAAAATAGTCCCTTCTGTGGTCCTTTCCAAGTTGTCATAAGCTTTGATAGTGATAACCTCACTGATCATATCTGCCTCAGTATACCCAGCTTGTTTTATGAATTTTAGGGTGCAAATGTTCAAGGCTGATCCATTATCTATCATTACTCTTTTCACGGCAAAATTGGATACCATGATGGCTATGCGAAGTGAAAGGGTGTGATCTGGCTCAACCGTGGGTATGTCGGTGGGTTTGAAAGATAGGGCACATGAGGATGAAAGGTGTCCAACAAGATTACAAAAATTAGTAGCATTGATATCAGAAGGGACATGGGATTCTATGAGAGCACTATCAAGGATGTCTTTGTACACAGGACTAGTGCAAAGAAGGTCTAAAATGGATATTTGGGCTGGCATGTTCCCAAGGTGTTCCAAGATATTGTACCGGCTTTTTGATGGAGCTGATGGTGCTAATGAAATTGGTGGGCCTGCGATGTTAAATTGCGCTCTTCGAGTGGTGACCGCACACTCATTGTCTGGTCCTCGGATATTGATAACATTGACAAAAGGCTCTTTCTCAGATATACAACCTATAAGGCTACCATAGTCTATATAGGATGAAGTGTGGTCATTGTTCTTCCCATGCTGTTGGTTTGGCTGGTGGTTGTTGGTGGTGTTTTGGATAGGTGCTTTTCCAGGATTTTGGTTGTTGTGTGGAGGAAAAGCATTTTGATAAATTTGTAAGCCTGCATTGGGAGAGGTTTGGGCACCAATAGTGATTTCCTTCCGATCAATAAGGTCCTGTACATAGTCTTTCAGTTTCATGCATCTGAGGGTGGTGTGACCGTTTACCCTATGGAACTTGGAATACTCATTGTCCTTGTACCATGCAGCTTTGGATTGGCTTGGATCAATTTGCTGGGTAGGAGGAAATTTGATGAGGTTTTCCTTAGCCAATTTCTCAAAAATAACATCCAATGGCTCACCAAGGGGTGTATAGTTTCTAGGTGCAGGTTGGAATCTGGGCTTTTGCCTTGCAGCTACATTGATGGCATTAGCTTGATTGTTAGACCCTTGAAAGTTGGGTCTTGTATTGTGGTTTTGATAGCTTTGGTTATTTCGTTGTTGGTAATTGATAGCTTGTTGGTTGTTTGTTTGATATGGTGGGTTAGACTGGTTTTAAGAAGGACCAACGATATTCACATGTCTGGTGTCAGTAACCCCATCTGTTGCGACATGCTTGTTTTTGTTCCAATACCTAGACTTGTCATTGGAATGTGATTGATTTTGGTTGGCCTCTTTGTAAATCTTTACCACACCATCTTTGATGAGTCCTTGCTCAAGGATCATTCCTTTCTCTTTGATATCCTTATAGGTCTGCAAATAGTTCATGGTCATGTGGTGAGCCAAGCTGGGATGTGCATTATCAATAAACATTTTCACCACATGGCGTTCTGGCAAGGTGCAGGATATGTGGGTGGTAAGGGTTTGCCATCTTTGCAGGTATTCGGCAAGGCTTTCTCCACCTTTTTGCTTGGTGTGGACAAGATCAACTATTGATAGCTCTGTTTCAACAAGATGGGCATATTGGGCTACAAATGCCTCAGATAATTCAGCAAAGTTTTTAATTGTGCCATAGGGGATTCTATAAAACCATTCAAGAGCTGGTCCAGCCAAGCTTTTGCGAAAAAGGTGCAAGAGGAAGACATCATTGTATGCCACGTCCTGGCAATGCATGTAAAATTCTTTGATATGTGTGATAGGGTCTCCTTTTCCTCTGAATTTGTCAAATTTAGGTACCTCAAAGTGTTTGGGAAATGGTGTCGTGGTAATGGCTCTGTCAAATGGGTAAGGACACACATTCTCAAACTTGAATTTCTTTGGATCATTCCCTTCTTGGATGGCTTTCAGAGCTGTCTTCATTTGCTCCCACTCTAAATTGATAGGTGATGGTTGGGGTGCCCCCAATGTAGGAGTGCCTTGAGGTAGGTATGTGCTGGATGGGGCCATTGAATATGGATGGTTGTGAGGGATTTGCTGATAGGGATTGTACATTGTTTGGGCAGATGCATGGTGGATGATGGGTTGTTGAGGGGGAGGTGGCGCATATTGCTGCATGTGCTGTGAGGCTTGCTGTTGATATGGGATTTGAGGTTGGGATTGAGGAACATAAGCTGGCTGTGGGATAAATGGATTGCTTTGTGGAGGTAAGGTATAAGATGGTTGTGAGGCTTGAGGAAAGGATCAGGGGGCTTGTGGGGTTTGACCAATATATGTGGGTTGTGCCCCCATTTGGGATGGTATCTGCAAATAATTGGTGGTTGGCTGGGGTGGTGGATTACCTCCTAGAAATGGCATTGAAAAGTAGTTGGTAATTGGAGGTAATGGATTAGTTGGTGGTGGAGGTGGTGGGAATTGAAAGCTTGGGAATGGAACTGATGGGGTTTGATAGCTTTGTGGCTAGATTTGGAAGCTCGATAGAGTGGTGGTGGGAGCTGGGGTCACTTGGGAGCTTGGTAGAAGATTGGCAGTAGCTTGTGGGTTTTGATAGCTTTGTGGAGTGAAGGTAGTAGCTTGTGGATTTGTGGCTGGTGGTATTGAGCTCCCAAGACTTAATGGAAATGATGGGATTGTACTTTGGGCTGTGGTGAACAAGCTGGGGCAATGAAAGGTTGATTACTTGGCCCCATGGGTGGCATCCCTGTTGTATATTGCTGAGGTTGGCCAAAGATACTAGCACTGATTTGGGAGATGGGTGGATTTGGAAGGCTGGGTTGCCAAAATGTAGAACAAGATTTAGTATGCAAAGAACATTAACAAATAAAGTAAACATTCACAAACCAAAAACTAAATTCACATATATGCTTAGACAAAGAAAGCAAACAAGAAGTGCAAACCTCACAAGAGAAAACACTCCATGCTTTCTTTATTCTGTAGATGTGTCCTTTTGCTGTGGATGTATGCTCAAGATGCTCAAAAGCTTGCTTCAATGGAGATGGGTAATCAAAAATTGGTAGCTTTGTGAGCTCTCAATTTGGCATTATAAGGGTAATATTGATGGCTTTGGTTCTCAAAATAGCATGGTAACTTTAGCTCAAAGATTGTTGATGAAATGGCTTGGGATGAGATTCAATTTATAGGCTAAGGGGTAGAGGGATGGAGGGCTTAGATGCAAGGATAGATGAAGGCTTAAGGAGGGCTAAGATGCACTCAAAGGGGAGCACATGGATTGTGCTTGTTTAGCACCAATGGGAAGGTGACACTTGTCACAAGGAGGATGAGTGTGAGAGGGTAGGGTAAAGGGTTGGTTAAAGGCATGATGAGTGGGGTTGAGTATGTAAGAGGGATGTAAGAGGAATGAGTGTGGAAGAGTCATGAGTGGGCTTGTAAGAGTCTTTTATGTTTTGTAAGAGCACTCATGACTTAGTGGTTGGGCTTTTTGAGGGGAGACTTTGGTTTGAATTAGGAAAGTCTTAAACTTGTTTAGGGAATGTGACAACATTAGGGGGTGGATTAGGCTTGGGTTTAGGATTAGATTAGGGATGTTAGAGATGTGCAAGTGGATGGCATTAATGAGGGTGGGTGAGTTAGTGGCTAAGCTTGGTTAGTATGGGTGGATGGGGTGGATTAGGCTAAATGAAGGATTAGAGATAGGTTAGGGGTTTTTGAATTTGAGGATTTCATTTATCAAATAGATTTATTTAATAAATGGGGATTTTTGGAATTAGATAGAAGAATAGGATTTAATTGATAAATAATAGATTATTTGATTTATCAATTAGGACTATAGATGATTAATTAAATTAATCAACTAGGGATGGCAAAGGATTAATTAAATAAGAATTTAATTAATGATGCCTTTAGAGATGGCTAAATTAGATTACCAAAGCAGTGTAATCAAATTTAGGTGTCTACAGTTGCTACTATATTGGAAATTAAGTCCTCTACAGGGATTGGCTTTCTTGGAGGTAGAATGTATCCCCTAATGGCCTTGACCTCATTGGTAATGTAATTGTCAGGGTCATATATCCTATAGGGCCCAGTAGCAAATTTGTACTAGCCTAAATATTCACTTAATTCCTAAAATGCATTCTTAACTATTTCAAAATCTCCTAATTTAAAGTTTCTACAGACAAAAGTAGGCTTGTGCAGAGAGGGAGGGATCATTTCTTTATTCATCAACAAAAATTGCTAGAAGAATTCAATAATGTCCAATCTAGGGGGTAAATATTTAGGCAGAAGATGAGGAGGCTGTGGGCATGCAAACATTCTCATTAAAGTGCACTCCTTAAAAAAAAAGATACTCCCCTAGTTATGATATAATTTTGTTTTTTCATCTAAGAATGAGGGCCTAAGCAAAGTCTTCAAAACATTTGGTGCCCTAAAGAAAGTATGATCTAATTGCCTCATGATAACAGAATTGAATAAATTAAAAAACACAAGGACATTTGAATAATATAAATCCTTATGCCAAATACGAGTCTAGATTTGCATAGGTAACTCACCAAATTCATTAGAAGTTTGATCAATGAAATCCCTGCTAATGTATCCAATGTTGTTATATAGGATAAGGTGCATCAACGGTGAATAATGGTGGAACTTGAAATCTTTCATCTCTCCCTTCTTTGCATCACAAATCTGCATATGCATATTGTCAATGATGAAGGCTAAATAATCATACTCCTTGTGGTGGAAAGGGTCCTGTATATTACATGCCACCAGAAAGAGGGAACCATACACACAATCCTCTGCACCATCACTTCCCATCACTTTGTGCAACCCATACACTATGTTTTTGAAATAATTCTTAAATCTACTCAAAGGTAGAAAATCCCCCACCTTTTTTGGAAGTAACCCTGCCTTTTTTACCCTAAAAGGAATATGTGGTAGCATAACATTGTTCACAAAGTAGGTTTTATTTGTGTCAAACTTTCCCTATAAATCTGCAATGTCAATAGGTACATATATTTGTCCCATTAATCAAAAGGCCTCAACAAAAGTTCTATCCAATGTGAATAGTATACTCCCATTATGCCTATGGAATGTTCTGGTTATTGGATTTTAGGAATTCATTAGGGCCTTCAACAAGTCAACATCAATGAATACTTCTAGAAATATCAATTTTGCCATGTTTCTATTCCATGGGTTAGACACTGGCACATTTTCTGTTCTATTCTGATAAAAGTACATAAAAAGATCATAACTAGTCACTCTAGAGCATTCAACATCCCGAACAAAAACATATGGGTCTCAGAAAACATGATCATTTGCATAAATTGCATTTGATGATCCTGGGAGAATTTTTAGCCAATTCTCAACATGCTTATTTGGTTTCATGACCCTTGTCTTCTTCTCAGTCTTTGCAACAGATTTCTTTCTTTTTCCTTCAGGTGTGACCTCTACAACATCATCACCCTCATCTTCAACTTTGACTTCTTCTTCATGCATTTCTTCAACTTCTTTTTCTGCTATCTTCTCCACAAGTATGTTCTTGACACTTTACACAGGATACACAAAACTCTGCAACTGGTAGGTTTCACAATGGAACAGAAAATGATTTATTCAAAGTAGCAAATATTCTATTATTTAATTAAACCCTTGATGTTTTAATCATGCATCTACCAGCTTTTTCAATAAATTTAGCATGTATGAGCTTTAAATCCATTCATGCAAGTTGTCATCAAGGTATATTAGCCACAAAATTTGATTTTGATGTACTTTTCAAAGCTCTATTTTACTTGGCTATGGAAATTTTGTCTTTCTTGCTTACCTAGCATGACACATCAGCTACTTTCTTTCAAATTATGGTCTCCCATTCTTATGCTGAGTCAAACCTTCAATCTTCATAACATTGAAAATGCCCTTGATGGATCTCTACATTCACTCGGAGACGCTTCAACATATCCTAATCTTAAGAATGTAATGATGTATTGGCGCTATATTGGAAATACCTTTTACATTCGTATGATGCCCTTTACCCTGTATGACCTCAAACCCTTTTACTTGATACTTCCATTTTTATGATTTATACTTTCATTGTATAAGCGTAAAATCCTTATCATAGCCTTCTTCACGCTTTACACCTATATGCAACCCTTTACACTGCAACATCAAAAACCTTCTTACTGACACCTTCGATTTCATGATTCCACCATTAGTTGTATGAGCATAAGATCCTTGATAAAGGCTTTCCTTTTATCCTTTTTATTTCTCCTTTGTGCCCTTACGAGTTGCCTTTACCTCGTAATCTTTAAGAGCCTTCTCAAATGATATCCCATTCTTACGTTTACCCTTTCTCGTAGAAGTGTAAAACCTTCTCTTCATCTCCTTTCTCTACCTTTTTATGCCTATATGCTAAAACTCAACTCGTAACCACAGAGAAAAGACAAAAGGCTCCTCATTCATACACTTAGTTTGCAAGCGTAATGGCTTAATGACAAAAATCCCCTTTTCAAGTGTCATCGAAGCAAATTTGATCTTAGAAAATTAAAAATAACATTGTTGTTGATTTTGTGCACATGCAAAATTCATTCCTTAAGTTGTATGCCATGTGGGCTTGCCCATGTGATGTGGATGTTGTGTCTTCATCTGATTTGCCTTCATCAGGGCCCATCTAACAATTCAATAGGTCCCACTCAACACTTTTACTACTAAAATAGGGCTTTACGATTTTTTGCGAGATCAAAAATGTATGCTCGTACTCACATTTGAACTTTACTTCTATTCTTATAGAATCCTTTTATCTGTAGAACCATAAAACCTTCTCATGCACCCTTTTTAGATCATGCTTTATGGCATGTCGAGGTATTACACCCTTATGATATCCATTGAAATGTATATGCATAAATCATAACTCAATACCTCTCTGCCCTTTTGTTCAACTATTTACTCGTATCCCCGTAAAGAAATATAAAATCTTCATTGAAAACCTTAGGCTTACTTGCAAATCACCTTAAGCATATGCCCGAGAATGCCTTTTCAAACCCTTTGCGCTCACTCGCTCAACCCTATACCATAAGACCGTAAAGGGAAAATTTTAAGCACTCTACAAATGTTTTTGAAATTTTAAAAAGAAACCTAGGGTTTTTCACACTTAAGGTATTTTAATGGCTGAGTTGAAAGACAAACCTTGAGAATTTAAAAGGGAAAGACAACACATGAAACATGGTATGACTAGGGTAACCTAAAAATTTGAAAAATAAATGAGGAATGAAAATCCTAATCTGCTTAATTCAAAGACTTAAATGATTTTTCACCCTAATTTTTAGAGTTTTTCTATACTATGAAAAATCAGACCAACACCCTCCTCATGATGACATCCACCACTAAGAGCTCCTGAATCTTGGCCACTTGGAAGTTGAGTGGGTCAATGACTTTATCAACAAAAGCCAAGAACTTTGATTTCCTTCTTTCAATGTCCACAAGCTTTCCATTAGTGGACATGAAGGACTTTGTGTGCGAGACCTTCAAATACTAAAACAACTTTTCAATGATCTTTTGCACTAGGTCATGCACACCCTTGAGCTCATTTGTAGGTCTCATGGAAATTTCCATGACAAAGTCCAAGGATTGCTTCTAGTGAAATAGTGACTCCTTGCAGCTACTCTTCATAATCCTGTGAGCAATGACCATATTTGTCTTCATTTCTATCACTTCTTGTAGAAGGGCCAATTACTCTCTCAGCTTTTTTGCTACCTTCTATATGGTTGTTTGATGATTTGAAGCTACTTCTCTAAGCTTGTGAGCATCTAATACCATGCTTCCCAAATTTTCAACTAGTGGGGGACCTTGAGCCTTCATCTGATCTACCCATGCTTGGCCTACCTGCTCGATTGTCTTTCTTGTTGTAGCTTTAGGAGTAAGTTCTTGTTCTCCTCTACATTCGGGTCAAATTGACTATAAGAAGTTATCCCAAGTATAGACCTTATGTATTCCACTAGCTCTCTATTCAAGGCTTTCAACATCTCCTTCTCTTCTCTAAGCTCTTCCAACTTGTCCTCAATTTTCTCATTAGTTTACTTACACATGTTCACCATGGATTCATGAAGTGGGATGCCAAGATCAACTATCTTGATTTGGAAATCATCCTTTCAAAGCTCATGAAATCTGTCCTCTTACTATGGCTTAACTATCTCAAATAGCATGTGGCCAGTTTTTGAATGCATTTCCAGTGCAACAATTATCTTTTGCTTCTTTTTCTTCTTGGATGGCTGAGAGGAGGTGGCTTATGTGATCAAGTCCTTTGATGGGGTTGCATCCTTGTATCTCCTATTCTTCCTATCAATGGTCTCTTCAATCCAAGAATATGTAGAGAGCACATTGATAGAAAATTTCAATGTAGTAGGGTCAAACAACTTCCTTAGGATTAATGGAGTTGGCTTGCTCTAGGAAGCAACAAGGAATGCAACTATCTTGGTTATTGAAAGGGCTGAAGTATCCCCTTGCTGAGATGATTATTATTCCTAACCATCCATGGGGTTAGTATCACCATCTAGATTGATGACTTGAGTAGGGGAAGATGGCTTGGCCATTGAGTTTTCTTGGTCCTTCCCCTTATCCTTGTCATCTTTCTTCTCCCTAGCCTTCCTAATGTTTGGAAGAGGGCTAGTTCTGTAGGTAGGGGTGAGTGACACATTATTTTTTGGAGGTTGGTCTCCACCTTGGATAATGGACTATAATGGCCCTACATATGTTGATGTAATGGCTATAGTGGTTGTTGCTATGGTTGACTAGGTTCCTCCAGTTGATAATCCACTTGTGGAAGCAATAATTCCAGTCCTCTTTTTCCTTGGTCAGGTCCACTCTACCCATTTTTCTAATCTATTGATTATCTCTTGCATGAGAACCTCTATGGTGTTGATGACTAGATTTGTAGGTGGGGTAGACAAGATTGGTGTGCCCTTGATCTTTTTGTAAGATGTGGCATTCATGTAGGCTCCATCATCTGCAAGGTAAGAAACATCAACATAATCATTATATAATTTTATCTCATCAATGGTTAGCTGCAACCAAAATATTTCCCAAGTTTGGTACTAATTGAGACACCTAGATTAGAAGTCTTCAATGTCTAGAACATGCCTATAAGCATACCCCAACTTCAAATGATCCCTTAAGAGGTTAATTGGATCATATTGAGACCTAAGCACCTCATAGTCTAACAACTTGATCTTTCTCACAAAGCTCCTTACCAAATTTTGAGCATCTAATTTGGAGGCATATGAATATGGGCCAACAACTATAGAGAATGGGATCTTGACTATCTTCTTTACATTAAAACACATAGTGTTCACTTCAAGGATTTTTTGACATAGTTCAACTAGAACCACCTTGTCCTCTAAATATCTTGGAAACCTCTTAGGAAATCTATCATAGGCTCCTAATCCCAAATATGAGAAAATTAGAAACTAGATGAATGAGCATCCAAACTAGCTTATGACCAAAATTACCTCTGGTGAGAATATTCTTTCAGGGCATCCTTGCAATTCTTAACATAGCCTCATTGTGAAGACATAGTTGATAGTTGTGTACTCCTCAAAGCTTCTTTATAGCTACAACCGTGGGTAGAATTCATAAAAAATTGTGCACTTATCATAATTTGGGATGCTAGGGAGGCCAAGCCACAAGTGGTGGGTTGCCAATGCATAGATCAAATAAGAGGACATATAGAATTGCTTAAATCCTCTGGCCAAATTCAACCATGAGGTGAGCTCATCATAAATGATCTACGCCTAGTCAATCTGTATATAATAAGTACAAATTTATTGTACTAGGAAGAAGTAGTGCTTGATGAATTCCAAAATATCCTCTTTTCCTTTTAGTCTAAGGAGTGCAAGGATGTCCATAATTTCTCATTTTAGATTTGTGCCAAATAGAGTCTTTGATATTACTCTCTTCTTTGAGCGAGTAGTTTGGAACTAGATCCTCTGCATGTCTTCTTGTGTTAGTGTCTTCTTCTCATTGAACATGGATGGGGGTCTTCCTCATCCTTGAGGTCTTTGACAAACTCTTTCCCACTACAAAATAACACACTAGGCACTTTTTCTTGAGTTTCCTCCTCTTCTAGTAAAGATTAAATTTTGAAGGTCTTTCCTCCCTTCTAAAAAGTTATGGCATTTACCCTACCATAATATACAACTTCCTTATCAAACTTTCAAGGCCTACCTAGAAAAAGATGACAAGCATTCATAGGAATAACATCACACAACAATTTGTCCTTGTATCCTACTATGGAGAATTCCACCCAAGCTTGTTCATTCACCAAGATGCTTTGTCCCTTGTTAAGACAAGCAACCTTGTAAAGGTTGTCATGAGGTATCTTTTGTAATTTCAACTTGGTAACAACCTCCTCTGCTATTAAATTGTTAGTAGAACCAAAATCTACCACTACTTTACACACTTTTCCTAGGATTTTACATTTTATCTTAAATATTTCCCTCCTATGTTTAGGTTCATCAAGAGCTAGTTGTTTGATCAATACTCTCCTAAGCATGAGTTTCTCAATTTTTTCAAATTCAATGCAATCTACATCAGACTCTTTGCTACATTCCTCTTGTACATATGCCATTATTTTATCTTGATTCGAGGAGGAAGGCTTCTCGGGGCATTTGTAGGCTAGATGAACCAAGTGACCACAATTATAATATGTCATACTTGAAAATTATGGACCAAATATTCCTAATCATCTCCCTCTACTTGATCCTCCTTAGTTACCTCTCCCTCTATTGTAACCACCTCTAGAGAAGTTATCACTAGCTTGCTTTGTGAACTTGCTTTCACCTTTATTCTTCTGTTCACTACCTCTACCCTAGTAGCCTCCTCTTTTTCCTCTTTGGTTTCTTCCCTTGCCTCTATCCTTGAAGTTATAATCTCCTTTCCTTTTGTTATTTTCCTCTACCTTTAGAGCTAATTGATGACATCTTTGAATTGTGGTGGGTGCCCACAAACTGAGCTCCTCTTGGATATTCCACTTCAAGCCACCTAGATATCTTGCCACTTCGATTGGATCATCTTCTTACTAGTTAGATCTTAGACATAACCTCTAAAATTCCTAAGTATAAGAGGTCACATCTAAGTCTTTTTTCTTCAGTCCTTGTCTTCTCACATGGATCTGAATTTCAAAGTCTTCAGGCAAGAAGTTCTCCTTCACTTTAGTGACCATAGCCTTCCAATTAGCTATAGGAGTCTTACCCATGCTGAATTTTCATCTTGTACATACTTCCACTATATTAGATCTGAGCCTCTAAGCCTTGACTTAGAAACTTTAACCTTTTGTGCCTCTGATACCCCCTCACACTCAAAATGGTTTTCCATGCCATCTATCTAGTCCATGACTACATCTATGTACATCTTTCCATTGAAAAGTGGTACACTTTCCAAAGGTTTCCCCCCTAGGGCTTTGATAGCCTTCAAGAAGGGCTCTTTATTCAAGATAGGGTTAGGTTTAGGGACTACATCCTCCTTTTCTACCTCTTTACCCTTTTCCAATTCTTCTTCTTCCTTTCTCCTGGTTGCTTCAACAAATGCATCTAGTTTCATCTTCACCTCTACTAGGGATTCTCTTGGAATTACAATAGGAAAGGTAAACTTTAGGGAGGTGAATTAGTGCTTTTAAATTGAACCCATAAAACATTCACCATACATCTATTTCACATATTCAATAAGTAAAATAAAATACCATGTAAAGCATATACACCTAAAGCATGTAAACAACTAAGCATTCACACATATATGACATAAGATATGATTACCTAGAAACCCTCCAATGAGAAGGTAAAATAAGGGTGGGGATGACATCCACAAATATTCACTACTGTAGTAATAAAGTGTATCTAATAAAGGTTACAATGTTTGATCATGAAACATGATCTACCCTATGAAAGGTCTTCCTTGTTAAAGAATTACAAAGATTGTTAGGTCTCACCCTGTTAAGGATTTCAACACCCTATTAGAAGTGTGCTTGGTTAAAGGACTTCAACTCACAATTAAGTAAGCATCTTGTTAAAATATTTCAATACAACCTGTTAAGACTACTCTATTAAGAGATTTAACTGATTCACCTATTAGAATGTCTCAATAATGATCCCACAATTAGTACTCTATTTTTTTGATGATGGATTACCTTTATATTGATGTATACTTGATCCTTCTTGATCAGATGTCTCTTTGCTATTCACTATTTCCTTCCTTTGTTCTCCTTTAACTAATTCTACAATTGAATTTAGATCATAATACCTTGATCACATGAATGTCTTGGTTTGTGCATGTAAAACTCTCCTTGATCATTCATTCATTCCCTTTCACACTCATATGAAGTTTAGGGTTTGTACTCCTTAATAAGACCTTGGTGACTTAGGGTTAGCTATGAATCAACAACTATGATTCATCCATATTGCTTCTTAAACCTTCCCTTTATCTGATTGGGTACATGTAATACATAGGGATTCCCACTTAATATTCATCCTTATCACCAAAATATCATAATTCAATCCTTAAGTCAACGAAAATATGGTTTACATAGTAGTTCATGCCACTACTAACAACTATGACAAAATTGTGTTCCTCAACATTTGAAGTCCTAGGTGCTCGGCAAATACTATGACTTCAATGCTGTCACTTGAAATCTGAATGACTCAGCATCAACTACTTGCTCAGCTCCTAAATCACTTTATACATACTATCTGCTCAACACTTAAGTGACTTGGCACTCACTATTTACTTGACATGCTCTAATTTATATGTTGTGCTCGGTATACATTACTTGTTCAACATGAACTAATTAAATGACTTAAGTGCATAGACACTCACTTTTCAAAACCTATCTGAGATTAAGAATCTCCCCCTTTGACATGAGTGTCAAAAAAACTTCATCATACATTAATACTCTTATTCTTATGAGCATAACATAGATGACTATTTGACTTCTATACAAAATTTCAAAATATCAAAGTTTTGTAACATGACTTATACCTCAAAATCTTTTTACTCCCCCTAAGTTGTTTGATCTATTCTATATTGTACTTTGTATCAAAATCTTTCTCTATTTTTTGCTTGCTTTCTCTTACTTCCCCTTTTTGACACTGATGTCAATGGGTTATACATTAATAGTGTATTTGTCCAAGAAATATTTATGGACCTCAAGTATTATTTTAAGAGCTACATTCCAATTACGAAAAGCTACCTCCAAAGAGTTAATTTTTATGGCTAGCTCAGTAGCAAGGTATACTAAGCCATCTAATGTAGAAAGATTGGGGTTTTTCTTCATAAGTGTTTCTGCATAGCCGAGCTCCTTGTGTAAAACATCCATGTGAGGAGTCAATGTAGACTGAATGCTAATAAGTGTAGCCCTTATGTTGGCTTCATTTGCTTGTAATGATGCTAACTAACTTTGGGATTGTAAAAGTGTCCTAAAGTGTTTCTCACTTTGAGTTGGAGTCACAGTCAATTTTACATTGGATGACTGCATTTGACTCTCCAAGCTCAAGATGTGATTCCTTATCTCCTATGTGAAGAGTGTAGGATTGCACAATTTGGTGTATACAGAGAAAATGTTCTCTAGAACTTTCTTCACACTATCTATCTTAGTTGCCAATGCAACCTATGTCAGTGCAATATCACTAGATATTTTCTTATTCACTTTATTTTTAAACTTCTTCTCAAACCATTCTAATAATTTGACATTAGTATCCAAGCCTATATTCCTTACTCTTTCCACTCTGTTAGTCAATTTTTTAATGATAGGCTTTGTTTCATCTAGAGTAGGTAGACTAAATGCATCTAAGAAAATTTCTTTAATCTCAATCAAAGCTTGCTTCTACCTATGCTCACTATGAGTAGTTTATTATGTTTCTTTCTTGCGAGGGCCTCTTGAAGTATACCTATCTACTTAATTTTTATTGCTGCATAGTCAAACTTGGGCAATACAATTTCTTCATCTAGACTAACATCTCCATAAGTTATTACCTCTTCTACCTTAGATGAGCTAGGACTCGACACTAAGAATTACAATAGTATAGCATCTATGCTCAACCTCTGAAGAGTTTGACTAGGAGGAGTTCTAGATTTTGGTAATGTCACAAGTGCTTGAATTGCTACTAGCTCCTTCAGCTTGGGTGTCAAATTTGTCTCTTCAAGATTTTCCTTTTTCACCTCTTTGATTACAATTGCAACTTGATCTTGTGATGGGTGTGTAGGTATATCTACTTGACCTATTTGACTTTGTGTCCCATCATTTACTAGTGTTTCCAACTTGTCTCCTCCAACTATCTCAATCATGTCTTTTTCAAGTTCTTGTACATTTTTTGAGACTAGAGTTCCTTCCATGGGTGTACTGATAGTGCATCCTGCTATCTCCTTCCATTTATATATGACTAAGGTTTGTGAAGGTTGTACACTTGTGGCTTGATGAGTGATTATAGGTAGTTCTTGTGTTTTTACTTTCTCCCCTACAATCATAGACTCTGACTTCTAAATTTCATCAACACTTACCAATAAAAGGTTATCACATAATTTGGTTTGTAGTGTGGATTGGATAAGTATCTTTTTAAAATATTCCTTTATTAAGGGATTTATGTTTTGATCAGTAGGATGAGGAACATCCTTTACTGTGATAGTTTTAGTGTTTGCACTTATCACCTATGGAGGGCTGGCACTTGACATTTGTGTATCTTGTACACTCTAATCTAGTTGCTTCTCTTCCTTAGCTATTGCCTAATCATCAATATTCATATCAGTGTCTATCTCAGCTATGCCTTGATCATTATTATCCTCTTCATCATCTTCTACCTCAATAGGTTCTTGTTCACCATCTTTGGCTATGGATAGTCCATATGTAATCTTCCACATTTGTTTGGACTTTTGTACACCATCCTATATGTTGTTCTATTATATGCTAAATGCCCTATACTTAGGTACAAATTTGACAATATACTTCTTAATGGCTTTAGACATTTGTGCCATGCTAAGTTCTAGCATAACTTGAGCAAGGGTTGTCTCACTAATTTGCTTCTTTGTGTCTAAACAACAATGTCATGTTTGCTCAACTCTATCATATAAACTCTTAGGTACGAAGTTAACAATTTCTAGAGGAGCTTTCTTAAATGTATCCATCATGGCATATATTGCCTCCTCTACTTTAATTTTCTAAAATTTTCCAAGATTATCAAATTCAATGTGAGAGAAACTTGATAAATTAGCATTGTTTCTAACATTCTCACATAAGTTATCTAGGTTTAAGGATGGATTGTGACTCACCACTTGGAACTGGCTGTTGTCATTAGATTCTATCTTCTCCTCATTAGATTCTTCTTGAGCAATATAATTTCTTCTTGGTCTTTTATATGCTCTACCTTCTTGCTCTTTAGCCTTGGCTACCTCTTTAGCCTTTTGTGTAGTGACTCTTGTACTAGCCCTTGTGGTAGGTGCTATTGTTTTAGACTGGCTTGGTTTTGCAACCTTCTTTGGTCTTGTCACTGCTTGTATTTTGGCTTTTCTTTTCTTCTTGTCAATAGGAATAGATAATTCCTTGGCTTCTTCTTCCTCAACACCTTCTACAATTTCTATTTCCTCTTCTTATTGATCCTCTCCCTGACCTTGTGTTAGTTCCAATGGCACTTGAGCCTGTGTGTCTTCTTATTTTTCTTCATCTTCCTCTTCTTCTCCTTCGGCTCCTTCACCAAATTTTTCTTTTAGTTTCTTCACTAATTTTTTTTTCTTCCTAATCATAGAAGCACACTTCAACTCCATAGTGATCTTTGATTTGGCAATTCATAGTTGCCAAAAGCTTGGGCTTCTTTGTCCACTTCTTCTACAAGTAATGTTGTGATTGCTACAAAGGCCTCATCAACATTTATCTCATAACCTAGTGGCCTTAGCCATCTCATTCTAGGAATTGCTACTTGAACATATGTGTGATTAGTATCAACTAGGAAGAAAACACCATCATAATGTTTCCCCAATAGTGAGACTGGTATCCTTAATCTTTTCTTCATAGATTGTTTAAAATATTCAAATAACTAGTCATTATTGACTCAAAGTTATCATCTAATTGTTCAATAAATTTTCCTATCTATACTGCAATTGATCTGTTTGTCTTCCATACAACCTTACCAAATGTAGGAAATGTATTCTACACATAGAAGAAAATACATACTAGAATAGATTCAAATTCACACTGAGCACTCTTTTTTTTCCTTATTGCTCCTAGATTTTCAATGAATTGCTATAAATATAGCTTGACAAGATAATAAGTATGATCTTTCTTCACAATTTTGTAGCCCATGTCCACTACAATGTAAGGTACACTATTTAATCTATTTGACTGATAAAACTTGTGTGTTATTACCCTTACTACAAAAGCTATCAAGGGATCTATTGGTGTTTTGAAACGTTACAGGTTTCAAATTACCCCAATGAGAATATGGTACATCTAGGTGTAGCTAACTCCCATCTTCAACATATCATTTCAGAATCTAGGCCAACTATAAGGCTAGACCCTTCTTGTACTTCAAGCTTTGCAAAACCTAGGTAGGTGGACCTTAGATTCAATTAATATGGTACCAGTGCAACACATATTCCTACATCTAATAAGCAGATTTAACCCTTATATCTCCTAATACTTATGCAATAACATAGATCTGCATTAGCTAAGTGCAAGATAATGCAATTCATAAGTTGAATGAGGGCATTCTATTTTGGCTCTTCAACATAAAATATAAAGATGATTTGAATTTGATTTGATTTTATGTGGGTGGGGAAAGTGGATGAAAACCAAGTATAGAAAACAAGCTAATGATCCTATAGCTGATCAATGCTTGATCCATTGGGCAAATTCATAAATCCCTCTTATGAATTTTGGATATCCTAGACACATATCCTATGCCAAGACTCCAGATCTATCCATTTACCTTGTAAAGTGGATATCAATGTTCAATCTAAATCTCATTCTTACCTGATATCCTCCTCAATAAACTTGCAACCTTGTTGATTTCCTTAAAGCATTCATATAACTCCTTGAATTATAAGAAACAATGAAACAGCATACAACCTTAAGGGACTACAAATATGATCTAGGCTTTTTGTTCAAAGATCATAAAACATTACAACTCATTGAGAAAGGAGATAGTATTTAACATGAAACTCAACACTTGCTATTCTTTGCATTGATTTCCTTGAAATAATACATGAAAATGCATAAAATTGACTCACAAGATACCTAATAAACTAGACTATACAATAACATATGCTATCATACAAGAGAAAAAATGGTTGAAATGAGAAATTGATGGAATGGGAAGGGGGTATCATAGCCAAAGAAAAGCTTTATGGTTTGGAACCAACACATCCCATATCTTTCCATTCAGACTTCATCAATTCTAGAGCCAATTCTGCTAAATGTTTTCATTCTAGAATTTCCAATATTTTCCAACCCCTTGAAATGGATGAGAAAGAAGAAGATATAGACAAGGAATGAATTCCCAAATTTGATTTGAAGATGACATGTGTTCACTTGAAATTACCCCCTTTGTAGTGAAAAGAATTTCTTTAATCTCTCTCCCCTTTGATCTAATTTGGTTTGCATTAATCTTCTATACCTAACTTGAAACATCTCCTGTTCAATGATGAAAACCATTCTGTTTGCCCAAAATTTGAAAGCCTCATGAAATGCTGGTAAAAATTTGGGTTTAAACTGAATAAAGGTAATCAAAAGTGACCCCAACTACATTTTTACCATGTTTTACCAATCTTGAAATTATGTTTTCAATTTTAGCCCATTTCACTGAGAAGGCCCCAAAATTATAAATCTTCCTATAGCCACTTATGGTTAACACTTGCACAAAATTTGACTGCAAAAATGGAGAGTTCATTCTTTGGCAATTCCAACGATATATTATACTACATATTTTGGACAAAAATGGTGCCCTTGAGACTGAATTGAAAATTTGGCTCCCGAGCTGTGAACAATCATAAAAATGAAAAATTTAAATGATTTATATAGTTGAACTATATAAAATCTTAAAATCATTTTAATCTTTAAAATTTGAATTTATGCATTGAAAACTCTAAATTTTGATTTTATTCCCTTCCATTTTCAAAATTCCCCTTATCTCTCCAATGCCACATTACCACATGTCCACCTCTAATTCACTGATTGTACCTGAGCGAGCCCTGCATCTCCAATCACTTATTTACTTTCCTTTCTTATTTTCCATTTATGATCCAATGACATAGGTTATCATAGCATCATAGACCCCAAAAATTCTCCTCATGACCACACGACAAGGGGCCCAACGTGGCAGGTCAAAATTTGTTTAATTGCGTCCTTCTCCATTCCTTTGCATTTATCTTTACAATCATATAGCAACCCAATGCTATGATGAAATCTTTCTGTGGCATAACATCATAATGTTTGAAACTCCTCCCAATCTCACGACAAACTCATTATTTTCATATCATTGTAGGGCTTCAATTTTGGCCATCTGACCCTATGATCAGTCATAACATCAGGGCACTTCAAATTTTGCTTGGTGATCCTATGATTGGTTGTAAGATCATAGATCCTCCTCATTTCACATCTTGATCCTCTGATCCTACGATTTAGGAGTGAAAATATGGATGATTCATCTTCTACGTGACATGCTAGTAGTCAAACCAATGAAAATTTACCATATGTACCTTTCCTTCACTGCTGGCTCTTCAAACTAGACCCACTGATTCTTAAGGACACGTGTCATTGAGTCTCTACCTCACTATACATAAAGAGTGAGCATGTTGCCACAATGACAAAGCAACAACCATTGATTTCATCTCAATTTGATGGTAGATATTTTAATGTATTTTTTAATATTAGAGTGGTGGGTCCCTCCATTTACCTTGCTCGCTATGTCGCTATCCTTAAAGTTTGAGCAACTCTTCATAGTGATGTAGCGAGAACCATAGATCTGCATTTAATCTGAAGGTTAGGAAGCTGCATTGCATTCACATAACTATGGTGGGTCCCTTGGTCACAATTTTGCATGGGGTAAATAGTGCACAACTTCTCATAGCAACTTGGTGACTATCATTGATCTGGTCTTGATCGAATGGAGGACATTCTTTTATCTAACTTTTGACTTGTGCGTGGGTCCTTGACATCACATTTTCCTTATGTTAGGCTGGTGCTTACCTGCATTGTTTAAAATTTGTGCATGTTTGTAATGCGGGGAAGTGCTATTTATTGATCTTATTAAAATCTACAATCAATCAAAATCTTCCCTCATTAGGATCCAGTCAGCCAAGTCAACCAATGAAAACTTTTTGTATGCTCTAGCTCATTTGACAACTGCCACGAGAGACACATTACTAATATCCTCTGAAAGAGTGGGTTCATGATGTCACTAGGTGCCATGTTATTGTTTTTTGTGAAGGTACTATGTCACTAATAGTGGGATGTAAACTTTTTCTGATTGCGACATAGTGACTCATCGAAAAAACTAAATTTTGGTAACACCATTTGCACTTCATTATATTTGGTTCCTTTTCTATTTTTGATAGCTCTGACATGAAACACATAACTAAAACCTTCTAAAACAATGTACTTTTCTAGTCACTGCGTCTCCATTTCATGACACCGCTAGTCAATTTTGTAGCAGTCGCTATGTTGCTATACATAAAACACTTGCATCTTCACATTGTGATGACATGACTTCCATAGATCTTGTAAGGATCAGATGGTGGGAGACAAAAGGAAAAAGGCACTTGGGGGTACAAAATATTTAAATAGGACATGAAATATTCGAGATTTAAAAAGCTTTGCACCTAAATAAATTTAAAAGGAAAGCAAGACATAGGGTTTTATGGATTTTTCAAAGGTCATTAAAATGCAAGGCCAAAGAATCAAAAACCCTAACAAGGAAAATAATGAATTCAATTCTAATTTTTAACCTAAGATTTGGAAAAACTAATTTTGTAAAAATCAAACCAACAGTGGCTCTATCTGGGGATATATGTCCTTTGTGGGCATGGCAAGGATTTAGATCTCTGGAAGAAGTAGATCATTCACTTGACAACAAAAACTTCTTTTGAACAACTTTATTGAAAGCAGGAAAAGAACTACTCCTACTATCTACAAATGAAGACCCCAGGCCCCTGAATTTCAACAAAACTTCTTACCTCTATCATAAATCTGATTCTAATTGACATTTTCTTAAGGTAAATTGAAACTTTCATTCATATCATTTTCACCAATTTGACACACATCTTCAATTTCTTCAATTGGTAAAACAAAATCATCACAATTACTTTCATAGTGCATGTAAAAACTTGGCATAACTTCAATCTCTTGCTCACTATGAGAAAGAACATTAGCATGCTCATGAATAGCAACATCAAACTAAAACTGATCTTTATAAACTAACTTGTGAACATCATCAATCGAGAATACAATGGCCTTATATTCAACTTCATTAAATGAGTTATATATATCGCTCATACCTTGACTTTGCATCTCCCGAAATGTTGCCGATTGGATTTCAAACGAGTAATTAGATTTATATTCACACATGACATTATCATCAAAATCTGAAATCACTCCATAACCTCCTGATGTATCTTCACAATTGAAATGTTGATTAGTTTTTACCTCATATGAATCATCATAAAACTTACTATGAGGTGTTGGATTCTCTTCAAAGATGACTCCATCAAACACCTCATCTTCAAGCTCACAAAATGCAACATCATTAGAAAATTCAATATCACATATGGAAGAACAATATTTTGATTTATTACAATAGTATGATAGTGTATCACTATTTGCATCTAGCCCAACTAAATCTGAAACTTCCATGTCTTCTTCAAACAATGGATTAATAACTCCATGCAAGGATCCTCTTTGAATATTTGGAAAAAAGATGGGCTAATCATCATCACAATTCTCATCATATAAAGTGTTAGTATACACTTTAAACTAACTGCCCATTTCATCTTCATGGAGACTCTTAGTGTATGAATAAAAATTAGGACTATATGAAGAATCACTTTCTACTTCATCAATGAAGAATGTAGAAAATAGATCAATATTAGCTATATTGTCTTCATGAAGGTGATTCAAATTTCTTGCAAACTAATCATCTTTAGGTGTTGACGCATTAAACTCAAAATCATTTGTACACTGCTGATTATTACTACTTGCATCTTTACACCATTCATCTACACAACTAATCAATTCATTTTTATAAACAATATCTTTATCCTCATATTGTGTAGACAAATATTCTTTACAAATTTCAACCTCTAGCTGATTTTCACAATTTTAAAATGGAATTTCACTTTCAGATTTAGAAAAAAAAGTCATACCTTTACTCACGTAAGAGTACTTACTTTTGTCATTGCTTTCCTCTTCCCAATTTGTACCTAATTCATATGAAGATGAACATATACTATCATTTTCCTCACTTTTATTTGAGTAACCACTCTCATCATCTCCTTCATATGATGCCTCTTGATTATATATCAGATCAACAACTTTATTGTCATCACTTGAAACATGACTTTCAGCTTCTTCGTTCTCATATTGAGATGAATATCTTTCAACTTCAAATTTTATAACATTCTCAACATGATGCAATCTATGAATAAGAGAAATCATTTCTTGCATATTTGATTGATCAAGTGAATCCACCTTATCATCCACTATTGAAACATTACAAATATATGCACTCTATTCTTTTGACTGTGACTGAGACAAATATGACTCACTAACCTCATCATGGCTTTGGCAAACATTCTATCTTACCAACCTCATTTTAAGTGTAGCTAGTTGCACAACCGGTGAGAGCACTATGGGGTGCCGATAAGTGACTACTCTTTTTGTCATTTTTCAAGCTTTTTTGGTCACATGTTTTAGGTTTTTGAATGCAAAATATTAGGAAATATTTTAAAAGTATCACACAGGTACTAATAAAATATCACACAATATTTTGCATCAGAAAAAGTGTCACACAAGTAGGTTTAGGTTTGTCATATAGGCTATACTCATTTGTTGCCTGCATCAATGCAAAATATTGTACAAAAGAATTGTATTGCACTACTTTACAAAAAGTATTGCACAATATTTTTCCAGCATTTTGTATCACCTACATGTAGGAAAAGTATCGCATAGATTATTTTTGAAAAATTTTCATTGATTTTTGTGCATTGTGATCATGTTTTTGATTGGGTACTAATGTTTACATGTTTTATGGTTGTAGGAGGTATTTCCAATACTACTTACTAGAGCCCTTAAAGTGGTGGGGTTGTGAGTTGTCCGAAATGATAGATGATGAACATGCTGCGATATTGGCCATGGGATTAAGATGGGTTATTCAAATGCCCGATATATTAGCAAACCATGGACTACTGACTACACTGGCTAAGTGGTGGCATAGTGAGCATAATACCTTCCATCTATCAACCAAAGAGGCCTCAGTTATATTGGAGGATGTATATCAGATTCTTCTAGTGCCATGCTATAGTGATCCTGTAAGTTATATTCTTGATTTCTCTTATCATGCTTTGCAAGTTCTGATATTGTGCAAGGGATACTGATGCCAAGTTTGGTTGAATGTCATAGATGTATTATGAACAGAACCTAATAAAGGGGTGAGCCATGATGCAGTAGTTATTCTAGGATGTTACCATCCTTGACCGCCATCTGAGCTGGGAGTGACTCACTGATGATTATGGAGAAGATTACCCTCTTTCTAGCTTGCTACGTTCTTTGGTAGCCCAGGCCTTGGTGACAGACAAGGGCCAAAAGGGCTTCCCACTAGGATTGGGTTGATTGGTGGCAGATTTGATTGCACAACCATGCAGGATGGCATGGTGGCCAACTATCCTAGCAGATATGTACCATGAGCTCCATGAGGTAGTATATCATAATGGCCATTCCTAGGCATGCAGGGCAGTGTTGGCACAGATCTGGGATTGGGAGCATATTGCAATGATCTAACTATGGGTGCAGTCATGGGAGCAGAGCCAACCCTATATTTTTGGTTACAAAGGATTTATCCCATAGACTAATAGTGGGGACATAACATATTACTAAATTTTTTTTGATGAGCTAACAATATTCATATGGCGGCCTTACCGAGATTACCATAGATGGTCTAATGTCTAGGAGTTGGATTACATGAGGTATAATAGGCTACTGGTAGGTAGGCATTTATAGATTATGGAGCAGTTTGTGATTAGTTGGGTATGGAAACAATTTGTAGAGTGTCAGGTGATATCTGTAGAGACTACCACCTATGTTCATTTTCATTCTAATGAGACACAAGGTTGGCTACCTATGTTAGATTACTAGATAGCAGTATGAGAGACAGTGGCTCTAGTGCAGGCTCCTTGGGATTATTGGCCAAATGTGGCAGATGTAGGAGTAGACCCAACATATTTATATGAGATGTAGAGACACCCATTTTCTCAGTTTATAGAGCTCGATGCATTGCCCATAGTAGGGGGACACGAAGGAGGTAGAGGTGGAGGAGGAGGCAAAGGTGGTGAAGGTAAATGGATGGAGGTTGGAGAGGGTTCTCACTTTGGGAGGAGGAGGACATGAGCACAAGCTGCTAGAGAGGAGGAGGAGGAGGTGCCATTGAGATGGCAATGAGTAAGGTGAGTGGAGGTGCATGCAGAGTAGTCAGCCTGAGGGGATGATGACTGAGATGCAAGGGTCTATATCTTAGAAGTGGAGCTATAGGTGGCTCGGGTCACTATTGTAGTATGAGATCAAAAACTTATGGATGAATGGGCTCAGGGAGATGAGCTCTATAGGGAGCAAGATGCAATGAGGCAAGAGGCATCTCATCATGGTGTATGTGCTACCTATTATTATGTTGCCTATAGGGGTGTGGTGTTGCCAGGGTAGGGACTTCTTGATTACTCAAAGTGGGCAGGTAGGTTAGAGGGTGTGATACAGCTGCTAGATAGGAGATAGGCTCCACCACCAGGGCCACCACCAACTAGAGAGGGTGCAAGCCAATCATAGGTCAATTATGATAGTTTTGATAGTTTTGATTGTACGTCATGTATTTTTGAGATAGATATCCATATTTTGAATCTTAAACTTGTATATATATATATATGAGATACTAGATTTGATCAACATTTTTGTGTATTTGTCTAAATGGATTTTTCAACATTTTTAGTTTTCATGTGATGTTTTAGTTTCTATTGCTTGGTCATCTATGTATTGTTTGGATACTTATATGTATATGCTCATGTATCTCTCTTATATATTGTTGGTCTATTTTTTTGCATGATAAATTTTCCCATTTTAGGTATTAAAAATTAGATTTGAGTCTATTGTTAGAAGTTAGGGTTTCTAGTTTTTTGGTCCTTGCGGTTTGTTACCATTTGAAAACTTTGTCAAACCTTAGGTCTTGTTTAGTTTTGAATTTATCTTGGTGCAAAATCTTTTAAAATACGAATATTCATTGCTCACTTATTTCTTGTCGTGCTAAGTTACCTTTTCCAAAATCTTTTCTCACCATTTGATCTTGGTTAGATCCACGATTTTTACTTTTTTGTTATAAAAAATGCAAGGTCTTTTACCATAGCAACATAGCGACTGTTAGAAATTGAGTTGTGGTATCATAAAGTGAGGTCCAACGTCGAAAATGTGTATTGATTTGAAAAACATTTTGGTCTTCTGTGTAGATGCTCTAAAATGGTTAGCATCTATGGTTTCATCAATTCCTCATACTAATTCATCCCATTTTCTCATTCTACTAATTTTGATCTATTCACCAACTTGATCATATCTCAACAATGTTTGTTGTCATTCATATCCTCTTTAACATCAATTGCATGTCATTTCAAGACCATTTCAAATCAACTCAAAATCACTCCAAATCAACTCGAAATCAGTCTAAAACATCACAAAGCACATCAAACATCCAAAATCAATCATCACCTCTATAATCCTAGGCATTGTTGTGGCTTTCAACGCCTTTGAAACCTATATCTATCAAGTCTTATCAATCTGGCCTTAGTACCATCATGGCTTTCAATGCTAGGTCAAACTATCATTCATGTCATCTAATCTTTGACATTGTCAAGGCTCTCAGTGTCAGATCATGACATTATCAAACCACTTTAAGAATATTGACCTGTTTGTTGATATTATTATAATCAACATTATCAATCAATCTCAATCTTGTAGCATTTACAATATTGGTTAAATGTTACGTAGCTTTAATTCATGTCGTGTCCTTGGCATGTTAATAAATCAATCAATTTGACCATGGCTTTGGTCTACCTATTATCATCCTATTCAATCCATATCATCATCACATTTTAATCAAAGGATACTGTCACACTTATTTAATCAATTTGGCCAATCATTTAACAATTTTCTCTATAGGATTAAATAACCCATAATTTGATCCTATCATTCTTACCAATTATTCTTCAACTAACCTCCTCAATTAATTGATATTTTATTAATTAATTGGTTCATCATCCAAAAACCATGGAAAATCTTAATTTCCTAAATCATATTTTTCACCATTAATTCTATTTTTACTAATTTCTATTTTGTGGAATAAAGGATTTTTAATTCAAATATTCCATAAAATATTGACATCATCATGACACATGGGTGTGACACCTTGTAGATTCTCCTTTGACACTTGGGCTAAGATATGTCATAATCCAATATTCTTTTTCTCTTATGCACATCCATATTTGGCTTCCTTTGTCATAGATTCTTGATTTTAAGTGGGTTGAGGTGTCATATGATGCATCATAGATTCTCAACCATATTTAGCCTTGTTTGACTTCCAAGCACCATAGAATCCTACACTTGGCATTTTGTGTCACATGTGTCATGGATTCTCAAAGGAATCTTGTGCCAAGTTTCATATCTAAGGGTGACAAATCCAATGCTCTCACCTTGTGTGTTGATTATAAAATGAGCATTCTTCCTCTCATTTCAAGTCCTCATTCCTAAGTCTTTTCAAGTCCTTGGCTTCTTTGTATTCTCATACCATTTCTCTCAAGCTAAAATCAAAACTTCACATATTCTCATAGCATCATCACTATCATAGACTTTTGCTTCAACATTATGTTCACTATAGGAATTTGGAGCTATATCATATGGAGAAGAAAGAAGGACATGGGAGCTACAAATGAAAGAGGGAGCTTTTAACATTGTGTTGATTTCTTTTGATTCATTTGGAATTCATGGTATACTAGAGGGTGTTAATGTATGATTATTGAGTTTGTGATTTTCTCATAGTATGTTAGACATTAGCCCATTTTCTAGGTCCTACAATTTGGTGAACCCAATGTGAACATGCTTATCTAACTTGGGTTTTCTTGTTTTGTCCTTGTAGATGCAAGGAAGGAGCTCACTTGGAGGAGTATAATGATTATTCTCTCTTTTTCATTACACCTAGTCTAATTAGGGGGCCTAGTAATATTATCTTATGCTCTCATTTAGACATTCTGTTAGCTTGCTGTCCTAGGGTTCACTCTGCTTTGTCAAGGTGCACTTAGGAACCCAAGGAGGAAATTTTAGGAGTTTAAGAACACCAAAACCCATTTCTATTGTTCCTAAGTCACCAAATACACTTAGAACTTACCAAATGCACCCTTCTAGGCTCAAACTGCATCATGGGCATAGTCTACATTGTCTACGTTCACTTGGGAGTACAGGTTTCAAAATTTGTAGTTTCTAGGTCTTATTCAGGCACCATTTTCCCACAACTTGCCTCTGACTTCCCAAATGCACCTAGAAACTAATAATGGAATAGTCTACACTATCTAAGCACACTTGGGGGTGTTCTAAACTATTTTGGCCTTCTAGGGTGCAGTCTACTTTGTCAGAGCACACCTAGTTCATAGAAAACACACACATAACATAGAATCTGTATCTAAGGTTTCTATCACTTTCTAGGACATAGGTTAGATGATTTTGTGTTATTGATGGTCTATTTGTAGCATGTGGTGATCATTGGATGAAGAAATGATCATGAAAAACTACTAATGTCTGTTTGCAGGACATTTTTGAAGACCATTATGTGTTTGTCAAAACCATGTGTGTGGATTTCCTAAATTAGATAACACTTCATTTGGTGCTTAAAATGAACTTTGTATTTTCTACCTAATGTGTCTACAATGTTTAAATCCATTTGAGTTGCATGGAAATATCCTCTTCCCTCACCATTCGTGGATCTTGTGTGTAAGAGAAAACCGTGTAACTTCTATAGGAAGCCTGCCTTGGACCAAGATACCCGATATTGGGTATGCTAGGGGACGACTTCAGAGTAGTAATGGGCCAAAAGATAGGTCAAAATTCTAGCCACTATATTAAGCTCAATTATGGTGAAAGCCATTTCAGCAGTATTGCTGAGTGATAGCTCTCCTCCAGTACCCTTGTGGTGCATCAAACCCTAGTTCTCGGGGCTAGGAGACCTTTTGAGGAAGTTTATCATTCACTTGTTGAATGGAATGCCCTTACTAAATACCATGTTTTAGTGGCCAAAATCCTTTCTATCCACTAGCTCAAGGGGTCACCCATGCCTGTGAAGACATCCTACATTCTCGCAGTCCTTAGTAGAGACAACAATCCCTTAGGAAGTCATGCCCCTTGGGAAGTAGATCTTGGTAGCCCCGAGAAGTGAGTTCACTGTAAGGGGGAGCCTATGGTGCCAAGGTCCTAAGTTGTTTTCTCTAGATAAGCATGACTAAACTTTAGTTCAAGTAGGAATTTAGTGGATATAGTCCTAAAGCCTAGGTTGTGGTGTGACTATTCACTTTTAACAACATCTATTCTTGTCTTAATGTGTCTTACGTGAGTGTAAAACATTAATCAAGATAAAAGCCAATTAAAAAATTTACATTGTGGAACTTGAAAAACCTTGTCAAACATCAAACATTTTCAAAACCTTGTATAAACTTTACAAACTTTGGTTCAACACATACAAATCTTGGAAAACATGGCAACTTGTGATCCTAAACATGCTTGACAAAATGTAGATTTCATCCTTGCATAGAATCCACTTGCATTCACCCTAGTCTAGGCTTCATACTTGCATCATATAGGCTTCATCTTGCACCCTTTAGTCCTCATTTATTATCCCTTACCTTTCATATTGCATTCATTAGGTTTTAGTGTACATCCCTTAGTTTTTTGCATTTTCACCTCAAATTCAACACTTTGCATCTCCCACCATGCATCTTTGCATACCCAACCCTCACCTTGACCACTTTAACCATCATTCTAGATGTCCCACACATCATTTTGAACCTTCATTGTAATCTTAGCCTTGCCCTCTGTAATACCCCAAAATTGACTCATTACCATGATCACCAATTTTGGTCTAATCTGATCAATCCTAAAGTCCTATTTCACTAGGCAATTCTAATTCTGATTCTGACTACTTGACTTAATTTTTAGATGTAAAAAACCCCAATTTGCATTAATCGTACTCTTTATTTAATTTCTATAGTATTGACTCATATTAGTCACATTAAAACTATTGATTAAGATTTAATTTAATTATTAAGTATTTATACTTTAATTAAATTAAATTGTCAACTAAGGCTAATGTACTAAGGAATTAAAAATATTTAATTTAATAATTATGCTCACTTTAATTAATTGAATGTGATTATTCAATTAAATGAAAAAGGCATTTATGAGGTCATATCTCACTTTATGAAATTAAATAATATCTTCAAAATCTTCTCTTTAGTTCCAAAATGGAAACTTTGAGTGAACTATCTCTCAAATTGGAACTAATCTAGTTAACTTGTTCTCACACTCATGAAAAGCTCAATCAACTCTCATTTCTTAAGGAAGTTTCCATTTTAACTAAATCTTTGCTTCAATCCTAACCATTGATCCAATTTGATCTCACCCGTTGATAGATTCCAAGAATTCTATTTAAGGAACTCATAATTCCTCATTACAGAGGTTGAATTTTATTACTATCGAATTGCTGCTACATTTTGCACTCACATAACTCATTGCCATCTTTCATACATTTCTTAGCTCAATTTCATATAGTTTTAGAAATGCATACATTTAGTGTAATTTGTTTTACATGTTCTTAGATTAAAATGCATATCTTATTCTAGAATACTTTGCACATTCATTTAGATTAATTGCATTCAAAATCCTTCATTCTTAGAGGGTCTAGTTGCCTACACTTCTAATATGAGGATATCTAATATGTAAAATCCCTTTAGATAGAAGGAAACAGGTCAACTTGTTGGATTTGTTTCGAGCGAACAATCTCATGTTCATCTTGGGATGAATACACATACAAAGACCATGTTGAAGTGTGTGTGTTAAATAGAGGCCACATATTCATGCATACATTTCTAGTACCCACCGTGGGGCCGAGAAAATCAATTTCTTAGGCATTCTCTACATTTTAAAATTATTTTTAAAACTCTTTGTCCATACAATTTCGTATAGATTCTGGAATCTTTGCGTGGGATAATCCATTTTCGCACGAGGATTCTAAATTCTCCGACGAAGATTCTTTCAGTTCACGCGAGAAAGTACCCAAGTGCATGAGTCTTAGCATGGTACCTTATTTCTTCGCATGGGTTGTAAAAGGATTTCACACGGCTTTGCTAGAGATCTCACTCAAGATCTTGTAACAACAGCTTTAGTTTTAAGCATTTTTACTTTGCAATTTACTCAATTTCTTTAACGTACTTTTCTTGGAATCTATTTTTCTTTGTCCTTTGGTTTTTTTTCTGTAGCTTAACTCTTATTTTTAAGATGATTTGTCAAAGAATCCTTATAAAACCCACTCAAACATAGATTAACTATTTTCTTGAAAAATGATTGTCGAAGACACCTTTGTCGAAGACTATACTTAAAACCCACAAAACAATGTGTCTTCTTTTCTTTCTTTCCAAACTAGATTAAATAAAGCTTGCAAAATTCTTAGGGTGCAAGATGGAAGAATAGGAGATTATGCTCTTCACCACTTGGAGGTCATGACCAAGGGTGAATTATAAACCTATACACTTTTGAAAGATGACATTCTGAGGGAGGCAAGTAGCTTAGTGGTTCTCCAGTGCTTGTTCTCTTCTATGATAAGATGATGATTTTCTTTTAAGGGAATCCAAATCTTTAAGGAAGGATGAGTCTAGATTGATTAAGCTAATTGGGTAATCAATCTATTTTGCATGTTTGGGTGAGGAAATAAGGTAGAGAATTATGCTCTTTCCCCTTGAGGGAAATTAGAAACTTGGACCCTTAAATCTAGACCACTAGTCTATGTCAATCCTTTAGAGGGCCTTTCGGAGTAATCCAACCTTTGAGAACAACCCAAGTGAGCACACTCCTTTCACTAGAGATTCCAAATCACTCTAATAAAGAAGCCTTGTAGAGCAAAAGACTCCAAGGCCAAATTAATTTCTTCTCCTTCACTCACAATATCACATGTGAAGGAGAGGCTCTATTTGTGCACTAGTTGGCACTAGTCCCTAGCTTGCTAAGAAAGTAGTGTGCACTTTTAGATGTTGGTGTGGGCTTTTGGTCTCAACTCTGCTTGTGGAGCCACTAGGGATTAATTCAAATATAATCCAAGTAAAAAAAATTTAGCTAGAGGCTACTCGGTTCACCTCTGAAAGGAGGCATAATCTTTATGCAAGGAGGGGGAAGAATCTCTCTTGTAGAACTCACCATAGGCATGCTACTAGAGGTTTGAAGGTGGTATAAACACTCCTCCCCTACCACAAGGGCACTCATTCAGTGTATACTATTGAGTCATTTGAATATACCAACACAGGTGCCCTCTAGGGGGTAACATGGCTATGTGAGGTACACACATGCACATAAGATGTGGAACAAAAGTTTTTCCTTCTCTACCAATTTTTGTTTTTAGGGATAAAAGTGTGTTTGTTCTTGAGTCATAAACAAGTCCAAAACCGTCTACAACAAACAAAGGACAAGACTCCCCTATCCTATCGAGTTGCTTTGTCCTCGACAGGACTATTTTTGACTACTGCTTGTTTGCCATTGTCTTGTTCAAACACTTTGCCTTGGTTGAAGCTTAAACATCTGTCCAAACAATTTCTCAAAGTTAAAATTTCTATCTATCCAAACAATTGAGAAATCTCTTCAAAATCCAACGTTGTTGTTAATCTGGTCCTAATTTTTTTGCACAAACTTTTACTTTCTCGTGCAAGGATTTATATTTTCATGCAAGCTAGTCCAATCTTTGCGTGAGATCTTGTGTGCACCCACATGAGATATTGCCACTGTCTTAGTTGTCTTTTCATTTCTTTGTGTGAGCCAAAGAAATAATTCTCTCAAAATTAAATTACTATTATGAGTCTTTACGTAACTCAGTGAACCTCCTCGTGTGGCTTAAAGAGAATCTTCACGTGAGACCTTGCTCTATAACTGTCAAATCAACTTATTTGACCAATCTACAATCTTCATTTAGTATGATGCCTATATTGAGGTGTCCTTTCCCTATTTGTACATAGTCTTAAATAGTGACATTTAGCTTAACCAAAGATTTGTGATCCACATTTTGACTAAGTCTTGTCCTTTAGTTCTTTGGATTCTCATTCTTTGGTGCTTGTCATACTCCATGTTACATTAGTCATAACCTTGGGCTGTTCTAGCCTTCAAATTAGACTATTTGTGCCTTAGTATACAACATTCTTGTCTTATCCTATTGAGACTCAATCTTAGTGCAGTCCTTCTCTAGGTTCTTGCCTTTTGTCCTTGTTTATGACTATTGCAACCAGGAGCGGCAACATGTTTTATCCTCTTAGACTTAGGTGAGGTCATGCTAGGGGTCATAATCATGGTAGAGGTTTCTTACCTTTCATTACACAATCTACATCTAATTCATCTAGTGAGGCATCTTCACGATCTCCCTCACCAGTCCAGGAACCCCAAATTCAACGAACATTTTCCATAAACCTACAACAAATTTAGAATGCTTTGTATCAAGAGGATACTGAGATAGGTAGAGGTCCTATATTCCCAAACATAATGTTTGACTCCTTTTTCAAAGGACCTTTCGAAACACAACACACTAAAATTGAACATGTTCCTACAATGACTAATCATGAACTTGAACATGGTAGTCATAGTAGACATCAAGAACCACCTAGGAATGAAAAAGAGAAAGAGAAAGACCTTGACACCGATGAGGAACAAGAAGAGGTGGAAATACTCCTTGAACACATAGCAAAATGTCAATGAGACAAAAACTTTCAAAAGGCCCCGGGAATCCTACTCAACAAAGAGAAAGAAAAGTATTTTCTCAAACTTGCCCAAGAAGGAGCAAAGTTTCCATCTCATTTCAATGTGGAAACTATTATCATGCCTGAGGAAGAAACTGAGACTTCTAAACTCCAAAAGAAATTGAAAATTATGCAAGACCAATTGGCTTAGATGATGCATGAGAAAGAGAAACCCACAAAAAAATACACATTGGATGCTCTTTGTCCATTTCCATTTGACAAAAGCATTAACATGTCGCCTTTTGCACGAGGCGTAGAGCTACCCAAGTATGCCAATTACTTTGGTACCACTGATCCCCAAGATCACTTGTGGGAATTTGTTTCTTTTTTTATGGATTTTATACATGATCAAACATACCTCATGTGTTTATTCCCTAGAAGCCTAGGTGGTCAGGCTTTAGAGTGGTTTTCACATTTACCTCCCAGTATTAAGACGTTTGATGAAATTGCCAACTTATTTGTTCCACAGTATTCTCATAATATTCAACATCCTATCAACATTCAAGATTTATGCAACCTTAAGTAGAAAGTTGGAGAAAATTTTCTCACATTCCTCTAATGGTGGAGATAACTGTACACTAAGTATTCCCACAAAATTCCAAAAATGAAGAAGCTTGGTATTTTCACTGATAACCTCTTACCTAATTTTAGATACAGAGTCCAACTTCAAGGTTCACGTACCTTTGAAGACATGATCACACAAGCTATTTGTATCAAGGAATTTATGATCAAGAAAGGTGAACTCACTCTTTAGAGGGACATAAAAAAAGGTTCCACTTCCAACAGGGATAAAACCAAACATGTCAACAAGAATCGAGAAATTGTACATGATAGAGTTGTTGACAATGACACCCCCAAACCTACTAAAATGACATTTAATCTCATAGATGGCCTCAAAACAGCCAAAAAAATTGAGAAACCTCCTCCTAACAACAAGACATCTAGGAATAAACCAGGAAAATCATGGGCCACATGCCCCAAGTGAGAATATACACCCTTGGGAGAACCTTTGGATGTGGTTTACAAAACATTGCTACAACATAAGCTTATTTCACCAATGGACAATCTTCATCCCTATGATCCACAACCATATCCACCATGGTGGAATGAAGCCTCATTTTGTGAGTATCACCAAAATAAGGGACACAAAACTAGCAACTACATAAACTTGCGCCATAAAGTCTAGCACATGATTGATGCTAGTGATCTTGTGGTAGATGGACATAACAAAAACTTAGATCACAAGGCATTCAAATATCTTTTCCCACATTATGAAGAAGGAGAGACTCTGAAACCACAACCTAACAACAAGGTCAACTATGTATATTCCAATGATGACAATGTGATCAACATGGTTGAACCTGTGGATTCTAAATATTGCAATGTTATTACCATTAAGGGAAAACAACCTAATGACAAATCTAAGACACCATTTTTCTTGAGGGGCCCTACTCTCAATTCAATGGATAATACACCCTCGCAACACTGTGCTAATGCTATCACTCACTCTCATGCCAAGTTGGTGCTCAAAGGCCCTGCGCCTTCTACTTCTAATCTTAAACAACATGAAGAAAAAGCCCTTGCTTGTCCATCTAGCAAAGGGGAAAAACCCATAATGAACTTGACAAAAACTAGTTATAGTTTTCTCGATCAATTAAAATGAACTAATTCTCACCTGCTCATAAGCAGATTCTGGACAAAGCCCTTGCTGAGGCAAATGTTCCTCAAGATCTTGATCTTGAGCAATTTCAATCTATGGTAGGTCACCTAACCTCGCCTTATCTTATGACTTTCTCCGAGGAGGATGATAACTCACTGAGTCACCCACACAATCAACCTCTACACATCGAGGTTATGATCCATCATACACATATTCATGGGTACTCATCAATAATAGTGCTAGCCTAAATATTGTCTCTACTACTCTCCTTAGACAATTGAATTATTCTAAGGACTCTGTTAATCCTCAATGAAAGATCACTATCAAAGCGTATGATAAAGTAGAACAAAAGTCTCTAGGTCTTGTGGTTTTACCCATTTGTGTTGGTCCTATAGAGAGGGATGTCACTTGTCAAGTACTTGACATTCCCTTGGCTTACAACATTCTATTAGGACAGCCATGGATACATGAGATGCATGCTGTACCATCCACATACCACCAATGCATCAAGTTCCCATTTCGTGGCTCTGAAGCTACTATTCCTCCCACTACTAGCTATACCTACAATATGCTCAAGGCTACTGAAACTTTTGTCCCTGCTAACCGTGAATCCACTAATTATCATGACAATAAGCTAAAAAAAATTGAGCAGTCATTCAAACTAAAAGAAACTAGCATGGGAGAGTATCACATTGAACCAATGCTATCATTGAAATCTCTTCCAAAATCTCCTCATCATTATGGGAGACCCATAGAGACAAAGAAGCCATTCATATTGATACCTTAGACCGAATATAATGGCACTTTTGTTTAGGCTATAGTGTCCTTAGAGGATGAAAGTGAAAATAGAGCTATTGTAGCATGGCTTTATAGAGAAGAGGCTCCAAAAGACTTAAGAGAGCAACCTTGAGAAATCACTCCTGAGAAATATGGGCTTGGTCTTAGGCTTATAAAATGTTTTGGTTACAAGGGAACTGGCCCTATTAGATGTAATAAAAATGGTATAATTGATCCTATCAAAGCATCAGCTCGAAGCAATAGTGATACAACTGGCCTAGGATTTAAGAAGGTTCCTTTCCATTTGGGACCAAATAAATTCATACCAAAACTTGAGAGTTCATCTAGAAATGAGTCACAAGCTGATTCAAATACTCAAAAGGAAGAATCTAATGATGAGAATTCCTATCCTCATCCTATTCCTCTTGATCTTTCTTAATTATTCACTGAGCCAGATGACTTTGTGCCATGTGTTAGCACTATGGATGATACTAGTGACTCTTTTGAGGGAAATACTGAGCAACTCAAATATCATTCAAAAAAGGTAGAATCTAGTCAGTCATTACGTATTGGGTATTTGTGTAAGAACCCAGAGGATGAAGGCGAGTATGTTCCTATCACTATTGGGGAGTTCTATAGTCTCTCACCATGTAGCATTGATTTTAAAGAATATGAGTTTGAATCTCTTTTAGAAGTGACTACTGATAAAGACATTGACCAAGTGCATGTTTATGAAAACCAAATCAAAGCGGGTGATATGTCTAGGGTTAGGTTGCATGGGTCTGATCCAACTAGTGTCCTAGAGTCATCAATTTTTGACATTCATACTTAGAGGTATTTGAGCACACCTGTGGACGAGGTCGCCATAGGTATTTAATTGCTAGTCCAAACACTTAATGACTATATTGTGAACACAATTGAACCAGCTGCCACCCTCTCACTCACACATCCTGAGCTTATAGACTGGAACCCTAATGCATCTAGCAAAGTCCACATGTTCCAGAATGACTATGCTCTCACTTGTTACCTAAACACTATCGAACCTATAACATCTTCCACCAATGAGCAGAGTGTCAACATGATTGAGGTTGACATCAAATATCTCAGTCATATAATTAAAAAGAAAAAATGCAAAAAGTATGATGGTGAAAACCACATTGTGGAAGTGTCAAAACCTAAAAAAGTAAAAAAAAAAAAGACGTATCCAAGGGTGAAAACCTCTCTGAGGTGCCCACGGATGAGATATTTGATGCACTTCCTAATCACTTTTAGGAGAGATCATCAGTTTTGATAGAGCTAATGTAGCCAATTAACCTGGGCACAGAAGAATATCCTCATATGATACATCTGGCACAGTCGCTGTCACCTAAAGAAAAGGAAGAATTCATTGTCTTTTTCAAAGAAAAGAAAATAATTTTTTCTTGGACATACTTTGACATGCCAGGACTAGATCCTAATCTTATCATGCATCACTTGTCCATAGCACTAGGCATCAAATAAGTTAAACAAAAGCTTCAAAAAATGCATCCTCATGTTGCATTGTTCATCAAAGTGGAACTGGAGAAACTTCAAAAAGCTGGTTTGATCCATGCAATTGACTATGTTGAATAGATATCCAATATTTTTCTAGTTTTCAAGCATGATAAATCTATCAAGGTTTGTATTGACTTCCATGATCTTAACTTTGCATGTCCTAAAGATGACTTTCCACTCCCTAATATTGATATGATTGTGGACATGACGGTTGGCTATGAGATGTACTCACTTATGAATGGTTTTTCTGGATACAATTAGATAAAAATTGTGCCAGAAGACCAGGAGAAAATGGTGTTCACATGTGCATGGGGAATCTTTTGTTGGAATGTAATGCCATTTGGCTTGAAGAACGCTGGTGCTACATATCAGTGGGCTATTACAACAATTTTCCATGATATGATGCAAAAGACCATGGAAGACTATGTTGATGATAACTTGGTCAAAAGTGCTAAATGCAATACTCATCTAGAAGATTTGGGACCCATCCTAGATCGTATGGAAAAATTTAGTCTTCAACTTAATCCTAAGAAATGTGCATTTGGTGTCACATCAAGAAAGTTGCTGGGATACATCATTTGTGCAAAAGGAATTGAGGTAGATTCAAATAAAGTATAAGCAATAATGGACATGCCACCTCCTCAGAACATCAGTTAGATGAGAGCGCTAAAGGTAAGGCTCCAATCTATTTGCATGTTTATCTCACAATTGGTGGATAGATCACAACCCTTCACAAAGATCCTACATAAGGGTGTAAAATTTAATTGGAGCCAGGATTGTGAGTAAACCTTAACATAGATCAAACAATATCTTGTCAATCTGCCAATCCTGATGCCTTCTATCCATGGGAAGCCTTTTTTTTTATACATTTCAAAAACTAAAATGTCTTTGTGAATCCTATTGGCTTAGGAAGACAATGACAAAAAAGAAATGGCTAATTATTACTTGAGCCGGACACTGATCTCTTATGAGAAGAACTATAGCATTATTGAGAAAGTTTGCTTGGTAGTTGTCTCTGTTTCCCAGAAGTTGAGACACTACATGCTTGCCCACACTATGTGGCTCGTGGCTAAAATAGATCCACTAAAGTACTTGCTTAGTAAGGAAACTCTCACAGGAGGATTGGCTAAATGGGTTATGATACTTATTGATTTTGACATTCAATACGTTGAATGCAAGGCTATCAAGAGATAGGCAATTGTAGATCAGCTGGCCGATGCACCAATATAGAGTCTTTTTCCAATGAACACTGATTTCCTAGATGAGTTTATTCTAACACTCACGTACCACACATGGGTCATGTTCTTTGATGGGTCCTTCACACAACAAGGATCAGGTGTTGGATTACTCTTTCTTGCACCATAGAGGTACTCATTTCCCAAAGCATACATGATTCTATTTCCTTGTACAAACAACATTTTGAATGTGAGGCTTTGATCAATGGCATGAAAATTGTGGCCGAATGGAGAGTGGATCAGTTAGACATCTTTGGTGAATCTTAGCTTGTAATCAACCAAGTTAATGATGTGTACCAAAAAAAGGATGAGAAACTAATTCCTTACAAGTGCATGGTTGATGACTTAAAGATGTATTTTGCACACATTAACTTCTAACAAGTTCCACGCATAGATAATAAAGTGGTTGGTGCTATGGCTACTTTGGCCTCCCTGCTACAGAGGCCTAAAAATGACCTCTGACACAAATTCTTGGTGGAAGCATTACACTACCCAGTCTATGACACCCCTGATTCTAGGATGATCTTTTGTATTGTTGGAAAAGAATCATCTTTCTACCACCACATTTATTCCTATCTCCCTAATCAAACCATTCTAGAAGGTCTAACTCAGAATGAGAAACGTTACCTAATCCATAATGCTTCACATTATGTCATTATTACTGATGATCTGTATAGGAGAGGTCTCGATGAAAAAATCCTTAGGTGCTTAGAACCTGAAGAGTCCAAATATGCACTAATTGACATTCATGAGGGTATTTGCAGATCTCACTCCAATGGCCTGACACTAGCTCGTAAACTCCTTAGAGCTCGTTACTATTGGCCTAAAATGGAGCAAGAAGCTATCAAGTATGCTCGATCTTGCAAGCAGTGTCAGCTACATGGGAATCTGATCCATGCTCCAGCTAGAGAGTTGATTCCCTCTACTACAACATGGCCATTTCAACAATGGGCCTTTGACTTGGTGGGATAGATCCACCCAACCTCCTCTAATGGACATAAGGTCATTATCAAGGCTACAAATTACTTCACGAAGTGGGTAGAGGTAGTACCTCTCATAGTCACCAATGTAAAATTTTTAGCACTTTTTATCACAAACTACATCATCTGCAAATATGGTGTATCATCCTCAATCATTATTGACAATGGAGGACAATTCAAGAACAAAGACCTCAAGGAACTATGCAAGAAATTTAAAATTACATAGCATTGGTCTTCCATTTATTACCCCTAGGGTAATGGTCGGGTTGAGGCATCCAATAAGGTGATCCTCAAAATTCTTCATTGCACAGTCAAAAAATTAGGGTGAGACTCGCATCTCCAGATTAACCCAACCTTGTGGGTGTATAGGATAAGCATCAAAACTCCAATGGGCACGACTCCCTTTGATTTGGTGTATCGAATGGATTTTGTGCTTCTAATAGAGGTCAAGATTCCTACCTTGAGAATCTCTATGAAGGGCCTTATTACTGATGATGACTATAGGATAGCTCAACTTCAAAATCTTGTGTTACTAGATGAACAATGACAAGTGGCATGTGATCATTTGTGAGCATATTAACAACGAATGTCAAGAAGCTACAATCGGAGGGTCAAGCCACGTGGCTTTCAGCTAGGTGATCATAGCAACGCATCCAAAAAGGGAAGTTTGAACCAAACTAGCTTGGTCCTTACATCATTATGACAATATATGGATATGGTGCTTACTAGCTTTCGACAACCAAAGGAGAAGTGCTCAAAGAACCTATCAACACTCTCCACCTAAAGTGGTTTTACAGTTGATCTAATATCAGTAGCTCTTTGTAAATATCTATATGTCCTGAAAAAAAATCCTAAAAATTAGAAAAAGTCCTGAAAAAATTGTTACCTTGGTGAAAACCTAGCAATAGGCACCTTGGTGATACCAAAAACATTAAAAAATTCAAAAAAATCCAAAAAAAAGTCAAAAATAGAAAATACAAAAAAATTGAAAAAAAAAAAGTGCCATTGATAAAAACCTAGAAATAGGCATCATGGTAGCAAAAAAAGGAGATTTCTGCCAAGAAGATGAAAACCTGGTAAACAAGTGCCTCCCTTTCCCAATGCTCCATCTTGTAGCACATCTTCTAGTTCTCTGTACAATTGCTTTACTACTTTTCATACTTTCTGCTCATTTATCCATGGATTGAGTCTTGTCACGGCTTAGGGGCATTCCCCTTCAGTGTCACTCTTTTTGAGATTCTCCTCATAGAATATCCTTCATGATAGTCACCAGTAGTCCTCACTGCATCTGCCTATTGTCACCAGTGTCACTATTTTTGAGATTCTCCTTCATAATAGTCACCAGTGGTCCTCATTACATCTACCTACTATCACCAGTGTCCCTCATTCTCAAGATTCTCCTCATAGAATCTCTTTTGCAATAGTCACCAATTGTTTCAGCTGTGCCTACCTATTGTTGCTTGGGTCACATCTCTAGATTCCTTTATGGAAGATCTCTCTTGCATCAGTCACCAGTCATCCTAGCTATGTTTGTCTACTGTTGTCACCCTACTGAAGAGATTTCTTTCAAGCATGTTCTAGACACTGACACTTGACATCAATCCCATGACAAATAATAGTTTCAAAATGACATGCTTGTTTGGATATGCTCAGCTTTTTCTTTGTTTGCTTTGTTTTTGCTTTATAATGTCCCTTCGAGCAACTCGATGATGTTATTTTTGATTAGACAAGTAATGACTTGGGGCATGATCTTTTCTTTTCTTTTTGTTTGTGGTTTAGTTCCAATTAGTTGACATATTCCTATGAGAGGGGTGTCCACTATAAGAGCCTCCATCTCGCATTGGATGGCCAGGTGTATCTTGACTCCTTTTATATGAGTACATCAATAATGTTGGTACTTCTCCTTGTTTGTTGGAGTGAACTCTTCATGCTACAGTATATACTGATACTCGTCCTCTTAAGTGAACATACAGGTCACTATAAGTATACCTAGCACATTTCTGTCTTAGGTTATGAACGCAAGGGTCATTGCGGATAGAATACTTACTAAATACTTAACATAAGATGGATCTCTTATGTGTTTGGTGTGCCTATCATGCAAGCAACATTCTGGTCATCCTAGTGTTTATGCTTTGATGCTTATGTTAACTTGCTATATTAAAAGGGACAAATGTTCTGGTCATTCTGGCTTCTTGTGCCTCGAATGCTTACATTTAATCCCAAAAAACCTATAATATATAATCTATTCATATTCCCATGATTGCAATGTTAGTGGGAATTGTATAACATACGAGCTTTGTTCTATATCCAGTGATGATAAATTGTTGAGGCTCGGTAACCAGACCCAGGGTTGCATTTAACATAAGTCTTGCATTACATGCTTCACTTGCATAAACATGAAATTTGATTGTGATTCTATTTCTCCCTTGTGTGATGAGGGATTGGGGGCATCTTCAAACATGTAAGGTTTCTGCATGGCTGCCCAAGCATTTGGTTCGTCGATTCGTGCTCCTCAATGGGATACTTGTCACTTTCAAGAAAAAAATGCAACACTACATGACATGTTATTCCATTTCCATATGCATTGCATCCATATACTCATAATATCTATTCTACATGCTCATAATCACATCATATCAAAGTAAAACATACATCTCATAATCATCATATTGACATCTCATGTACATCAAAGTGAAGCAGACACATACAATGACATGTACACAATGATACTTGACTCAAAATCATATATATATCTATAAAAAAAATGGGTCAGTACAAAAATGGGCACTACTCGAGCGCTATCATTCAATATGATACAAAATGGTGCTGGCACACTAATCAATACATAGCAAGAGATCAAAATCAAGAGCCAGGCACATAGCATCTAACTCTATCCTATACCCTCATCTCTAGGAGGAGAAGGAGTAGTAGGTGGAGGAGGCGATAGTGGCATGTCCAGCCTTGTAGGAGGTCATGCACCTCCAAACTCTCATGCATACTGTGAAAAGTGTTGTACCTGTAGAGCCTCATCAGGCACCACTATCAAATATGCAAAAAAATAGTAAGCTGCCTAAGCCAACTGTAAGTGGACCTTGTCCTGTAGCATCTCTGCCCTCTACTTAGCATTCTTAGCATGCTCTCTCCATCAATCAATCTCCCACTGCTGCTTTGCCAGTTGTGTGTCACAAATAGCTACCTATATCTGTAGCTCTCCTAGCTGACAGGAGGCCACATGAATCTGCTCTCTGTAGTGCTGCATGATATCCTGCACTCCGGTAGCAGGCTACTTTGGGATCTCCTCATCTAGCACTTGGGTGCCTACTGTGGTGGTGCCTGCTACTGAGGAGCCTCCTGCTATGGTGCTTGCTCCTCCATCCTTGGCCTCCGTCATTGAGCCTATGTGTACCACTACCACCTACACCTGTGTCTGATCCCATTTGACATGGGGGAATTTGTGTCTACTATACCTGGTGCCAGACCTATGGCTGTGGTTATTCCTATTACTGAGGTACCTCTTGCTGTTGAGGTGCCTGTCTCTAACCCTGCCCTGCTCTCCCTAGTGGGTCTGTGAATCATGGGAAAGGGTGACTAATTAGATATGCTTGGTATGTAGGTGTCATCCCCAGATTAGCAATGTCAGGGAGGTAGTCCCACTGTGTCACAACCAAGTTGTGCAAATCTATCATAGATCAGCCTAGGTCTAGTTGTGGTGGCTACCCCCACTCTACATCCCTCACTAGTTTGGTGTAGGTGCAGTACTCCTGTGAAATGTCCTATAGTTAGCCATACTACTGCCACACCTATGAAATCACAAACCTCTTAATGATTTGTGATGTCATGCCCAATAATGGTAATGAGCAGAACATCCAGCCCAACTCCCTCGGAGTGTCATCCCAATCCTTCATCTCTCACCAGGGCCACCATACGATGGAGACCAGGTCATTGAGATGTGTTCGCCAGTGCTCTTTCTTACCTAGGAAGACTTGGGTAATGTGCCCCTGATATCTGCAAATATACAGCTCCATAGGCTCTCGGGTCTCCTCATGAATGGGCCTACATACAAGAAGATGCTCCCATGCCCAGATCTATAAAACATAAACTCCTACTACCATAGTCTTCTTCCCATGGAAGACTATCTTGTGCATCTTGTGGAACATATGGGACAACATGCACTGACCCCACCCAAATATCTCAGGGGCCTCTACCATCTGGGAAAGCATGACCCCCCAACCACACTCTAAGCCGTGTTGCCCCCTATTTGATACTAAAAAACAACTCAGGAAGATTGCTAGCACTGATGCTAATTTGTGCGTCTATCCATAGGTGTTCACAAGCTCATCCCAACTGATGGCTCGACCCTTCAGTAGCTCCCTCTCGAACATAATAGATAGTGCCTTTGTACCTGCTTGGGGCACCACATCATACACCACACTTGCTCAATGAAATAAGATTCTCAGTATCCTCCAAATGTCCTCTAGGGTGATGGTCATCTCCCCCACTAGCACGTGAAAGGTGTTCATCTCTAAATGGAAATGCTCCACCAAGGCTGTGAGTAGGTCGTGATTCACTAGCACTGCTGGGATTTGGCATAGAGAAGATAAGCCCAATCGAGTGATATGTGCCCTATTTGCATCATCGAGACTCCTAATCAAAGCTTCATAAGGTGGGTAATTTGATCTGAACAACACATCATCGAAAACCTCCTACATACACAACCAACAACAATAAGAAAATGATTAGTACCGGGTCAAAATGGTGGAACAATGCAGATAAAAATGTAAATTTTACATTCGAAAATAAAAATTTCACACTCAGCTATCACAGATTTTCACACAAAGACATCAAGTTCTTGCATGAGAACCGACATTCTCGTGCACAAAGATTGAAATAGATTTCTCATTCTTCACATGAGAGGTGGGTATCTCCCGCATGAGAAAAGTCACTACTGTGCACGAAAAATAGAGGATCCTATTTCTTCGCGCGAGAAAGGATAGTCTCCTATGAAGAACAATTGACAAAGTCCTAAAATGTGCTAAAAAATGTAATAAATGACATCAAAATACATGAAGAATGAAAGTACAAAGTTGGGATATTGATGACTCACTAGAGGTCTGTAGTCTACCGGTCGGTTGTGTCGTCGGGAGTGCTCAAAATGATGATCTTGCACATTCACTGCCATCTTCCTCTTAGAGCTACTATTCACAAAAGAAAAAATGTACAAATGATTGGAAAATGACCCCTTTGGGTTCTTATATAACTATTGACTTAATTTTTCAAGGTGCTTTGATTTGTGCAAAAATCACCCCTCTGGCTAATTTGACCATTCTGAATCCATTTTTGGGATCGAATTCAAAATCTGACACACCTCAATGCCCTAAAATGTGTTTTAAATTTTGGGGACCAACACAATCAAACGCTTGTGCAGTCTTATTTTTTTTGATATTTTAGGACTCTTGGAATCCTTTCAACTCTATTGTTGGGTGAAAATGTGGTACAAATATTAAGGATAAATGATAAGATTAAGAGCCAGTTCATCTCACATTTAAATATCAATCCAGGGTCATAAACTCATGAAAGGTATAGTGGCTATATGTTCAAGGGATGAAGATAGCATGTCAAGTGGGGATGGATGCAACTGAGAACATGTGGAAGGAAACCTACAACAAACCAAAACAAAACTAGCGATAGGAGCTAAGCTGAAACCTACAATAAATGAAAACATAATTGGTGACAGGAACTGTCACTTCCTATGATAGGAATGAAACATTTAAATCTAAAATAAAATAATTCTAAAAACTAGAAAGCATGATAACATGCAAAATTTAATCAAGAATTTAACATTGCATAAAATAAATAAGAAACCATAGAAATATGAATTCACACTTATATCTTAAACAATACATGAATCAATAATCAATTACAATAACATGAATTAAAACAAGTAAGCTAATATAAGAATTTTATATAAGAAATCAAATCAAAACATATATAAAATAAAATACACTCTAATCTAAAACAAATCACCAGTCATTTTGAGAAGTGGATTCTGCCTCCTTAGTATGCCTGGTGATGGAAATAAATGATCCTCTATGCTCCTTCAATCAAAACAATGATATTTTATTCATCCATATATAACAAAGAATTTACATCGAATCTTGCTACAGGAAGATTTGTGTGCAGAAGTGTTTTTTCTGATATATAAATTTGCTATAAATCTTCTCTCCTCCCCCTAAGCTGATATTACAAACTTATTTATAAACCATGGCTACAACTAATATCTAAAACTAATATCTAAAATAGTGTAAAACAAAATAACTTATTTTGGCCTATGACCAACAAAATACTGGTGTACATGTAATCTTGGCCGCAACAATACACTAGAAAATGCAGCCTTGAGAAAACTGCTTCTATCTTTCCTTTCCTTCCATTTCTAAAGATTTTGCTGCAAGGAAACTTAATTGGGTCCATTCTGGACAAAACCTATGTCTTGGATTTTCCAAATTCGTCCTCATTTGCTCACAAATTGAAATGCAAAATTGATTGTTGTAAAGTGGACACATATTAAAAACAACTCAAACTGGTTTTTATTTTTTTCCAAACAACTGGCACATACATTATAGGCTCTCCTTAATTAGCTCTTTCAACTCCAATGGGACAACAATAACAATTGATTGATAGATATACTTGTTGCGAACTATATTCTCCAAGGCATCAAATAATAATGCTTACTAATAAAGACAATCAATAATTATTTTCCATATTTTAATCCTAAAGCTATATTAAGTATGTCTTATATATTGAATCATATGCAACGTAAAAATGGTGAAATAATAAGGAAATGGAAAGGAAATGGAATGTAGAAATGGTTAGAAAGGTGTATGAAAGGGTATAAAAGGTGATATAGAATAGGACATAATCGGGTCTCATCATCTACATTCTTCATATTTTCAAAATTCATTTTGGAAATAGTCAACTCAAGTCAACTGTTCTCAATTCTAGTCAACTCTTTGGTCAAACTTGGTCATTTGGACCTCGAAATCATGCTCGATTAACTCCAAATTTTCTTTTGATCATTTTGCTCTCTTTTATATTCTGATGTATCTTGTAGTTCTTCAGTCTCTCTTTATCTACTACTTTACATCATTTTTCTAGTGTGTCATCTTTTGATTTTGCTCCCAAGAAGTAGGATGATTACATCATTGAACTAAACTTCAACTCCATCGATTAACTCCTCATCACTTGGGGCATCTCATCACTCGGGGCATTTGGTTCCCATCTTATGTCCTCATCACTTGGGGCATCTCATCACTCGGGGCATCTTATCCCCCTCTTTTTGGCATCTTTATCATCTATTTCATTTGGTCATCAGTTGATTATAGGTATTGAGATAGTCTAAACCCAACTCCTGAGGATCAAGACTCATTCTGGGGATGATTCTATGACTCATAATTGGATCTTATTCAGGTATCTAGATGTTCAATTTCATACATTTCTTAGCTCAATTTCATATAGTTTTAGAAATGCATACATTTAGCATAATTTGTTTTACATGTTTTAGATTAAAATGTATATCTCATTCTAGAATACTTTGCACGTTTGATTGGATTAATTTCATTCAAAATCCTTCATTCTTAGAGGATCTGGTTGCTTACACCTTGAATATGAGGATATCTAATAAGAAAAATCCCTTTAGATAGAAGGCAACAGGCCATCTTGTTGGATTTTTTTCAAGTGAAAAATCTCATGTTCATCTTGGGATGAATCTGCATACAAAGACCATGTTGAAGTGTGTGTCTTAAAAAGAGGTCACATATTCACGGATACACCCTCTACTATCTAGCTCATTGTGGCAACAATCTGGAAAACATAGCACCTAGAATTTCCTTAGTTTCAAACCAGTTTAGCAACTGCACCCTAAAACTACCATCTGCACCCAAACTAGCCCCAACTACACCATGGGCTAAATTTTACTATCTAAGCACACTTGGTGGTCTGAGGACTCAATTTGGGATTCCAGATAACATTTTGTGGCTTCAACAGTGTCCATAGGTACCTAGATATGTCCCTCTATCTCAACGTGCCCTAATTTGCATTCTGCATGTCCTAGTCTTCATTTCCTCCACTTAGGACATCATTCATTAGGTCATAACCTCCATTATACATCTCCTAACCCATACTAACATCAATTCCAACATCCTAGCTTCCTGGCATAGCAATTTGGCAACTACCTCTCTCAGATTCAGTAGACATTCAACCTAGCTTCCCAACTGTGCCATGAAACTACCAACTACACCCAAACTAGCCCCAACTGCACCATAGGTGGAGTTGGTATTGTTAGAGTGTACTTGGTTCTATCATGGCATAGTTGGGCACTTGTATGACCATTATAAGCCCTAAAACTCCATGTTAGGACCCAAAAATACATCTAGGAGCCTTTGTACCTCCCCATTTTGCATTTGACCCAAAACTGCATCTTGCACCCAAAATCTCATTTTACATCTTAGGAACTTTACATATTGCATGTCTAATCAGCATAACCATAATTTTGAGTCACCTAAATGTCATTTTGAACCCCCAAAACCTTTGAACTTAGTCAAAAATCTAAACAAAGTATGAGTCTTAGAGTATCTCCTAGTGTTGATGGATGATGGATCTTGACTAGTTCTTTTATCTTTTCTTATAATTTTGTTTGGTCAAACTCTATCTATGTCTTGATAGATTTTACCTTGTCATCTTTATCATTTTGATCTTTTTTTCTTTTATCACTTTTTGGTCAAGATCCAAAGTCCATTATCACAAGGTTAAACTCTTAGACAAAATACTTTCTAAAGATTTCACCTTAGTCGTAAACCTTGCATATACCTTTTTCATTAGCATAATCACATTCCTAGTGCCCCTAAACATCATTTTGACTTACCCTAGTGGTATATTCCCCCCATCTTACATTTTTCAAAACCTTAGCATCATTTCCACTATCAAACCTTATCAACTTGCCAATCAACCAAATTGCCTTCTTGATCATTTATCCTCATTTTGCATACCCCAAATGGCATTATCAACCCTAGGAAACCATCTCTTTAATATTCCACCTTGCATGCATAAACCCCTAGCATCATTACCAAGTCCAAAATCCAACCCTAACCTTCATTTTTCATACTATAGGGTCACTTGCATCTCCTTTAGTCAATCTCCAAAATGTCACTTTGCATTTGCATTTACATGGTTTCCTAGGACATTTGCATCTTGCATATCAAAACCTCACTTCATTTGGCATTTTCCTAGGTTTCATAACATCCTTAAACACCTAAAAATCCAAAGAATAGTCATATCTTGCATACCCACATCCTCATTATCAAGTTTTGACTTGTTTTACCAACTGCACCCCTATTTTACTAATTGCACACTTTAGGTGCACAATTGGTAGTTTCAGAGTGCATTTGGTAATACAAGACTTCATTCTAGGTTCTACAACCCTAATATGCACTTCCATAGGCTTCATTGCAGCTCAAAACCTTGTAAAACACTCTAAATCACTCAAAAAATTCACATTTTGCATTTTAGGCACCCTAACACCTCTATTTACCCATTGCATACCTCCTACTTACCAACTGCTTACCTTTAGGGCCCCAAGTGCACCAAGGGTGTACTTGGTATTATTTGAGCACAATTGGTAGTTTAGGAGTACACTTGGGAGGCAGACAGTCCATTTAGGCTTTCCTCTTCTTCATCTGCATCCTTAAGTATCATGCCAACACTCACTAGGACACAATCAACTTAGAGGCCTAAAGAACTTTATCAACCCTTATTTTTTGAGGCACCAACACAACCAAAACCTTGTCCAAGGAAAAAGAAGAGCAAGAAAACCCAACAAACCTTTGACAAAGACCAAATTGAGCCATCACAACCTTTACTTGTAGACCCCTTAAACATGTATCCACAAGATCACCACAATCAAGAGATGATGCAACAAACCCTGAACAACACACGTACCATGAGGTTTTCTCCAAACACTTCCCCTACACATGGGATGGTTCAATGGAGTCCTGAATTTGAACCTACATTCATGTTGATACCACCTAGAGGTGGAAGTGTACCAACCACACCCGAGGATGAACAAACACACTCCTTTGAATTCAACAAACCCAATGCAAGTACCTTTGACTATAACACATAAAACATAAAAAAAGTTACTATACACCTAAGTCATGATTTTGACATAGACAATGGCATCATTGATGAAGAAATGGCTAGGCCATGTCAAGACAAATTTTTTTGCAAGAACTTCAAACTTTTGGTAGCCTAAGAAATTGTCAAATTCAACCCAAATGTGGAAAGACCTAAGTCCAAACATCAAACCAACACAACCATTGAAAATATAGGACTTAGATAAGGAAAAGAAACCTTTGGAGTTTTCAAACACAATAATGGAACCAATAAGATCCCATCAAGAACCAACAATCGAAACCCTCCAAAGTACGTTTGAACACACCAACATTAATCCCTTGTTTGATGAACCACAACCAATGAAGGGAAATAAGACTCTCCCTAAATATCCCAAGAGGACATTAAGACTCAACATGATGCAACAACAAGGCACACCTAAAGGGATTTGTGCTCTAGGGATGACAGACATACCTCCTTTGGAGATAGATTAACAAAGTGCACCTTTGCTCCTAACTCTACCAAGTGTTATGATGTCAAATGTTATGGAGCCTCTCATGAGTACAACATGTGAAACATCAAATGCCACAATCCCTATTGATGCACAAAGGAAAAGTCTTATTGACATTACACCCATTCCCAAAAGGAATGCACCTCATTGTCAAGTCAATATGATGTCCCAAGGAGAAACCTCTAACACAGAAAGGTGCCAAAGCAACAATACCAACATGGTGGTCAATTTTCAAGGACTTAGTCAACTCTCATGACAACATCAACCTATAGTGGTAAAAGGACTTAACACTTCCAATCCACAACCAAGTCTACATCCACTTAACACACATTCCACATATCAATAGCAACATCAACCACAACAATGACAACCTAAAGTTGTGCAAACATCCAACATCCATAATATGTAGTCCAACATAGACCCATTTTACTTCAATGTAATGTATCAAAAATAATTCTAACAACAACAAGCCTTATTTGTTAAACAACAAGAGAAACTCAAACAATAGTTAGAATACCAATGAGGCCTCGAGCAACAAATTGCATACCAACAACATTTGTTACAACAACAACATGTGCCACAACAAGCTCAACATATACCTCTAAAAAAAAATCACATACATGGTCTCACATGCAACCAATAGAGGTATCCCAACAACAACCACAACAAATGGCACAACAACAACACATGGTACATCAATTGTAGTCAATACCACAACAAGTACCACATCAAATACCACAAAAAGTACCCCAACATGTGTCACAATAGGGCCCCTTTTGTCCTCAAGGTGACAACATACCTCCACCACCTAGTGACACATCACCAGACTCATCAGACATAGAAATGTCAGAACTGAGTAGAGATAACTCCTACCACAAAAAATGGTCTACTCATAGGCACAAAATACTTGAAGGGAAAGATATCATAGAAAACCCTAATGAAAAGCTATTTCAACAATTCAAATAATTTTCCAAACAAGTCAAGGCATTGGGAGCCCAAAAGAAACAAGCTCTATATAAAGAAATAGATCCACATCCTAATCCATTTGATAAAAGTCTGTATATGCCTCCATTTCCAAAACACTTTGAGGCTCCAAGTTTGAAAAATATTGAGGAAAATTCAACCCTATTTATCACATTAGAGAATTTTGTGCCTCTTGTACCGAACTTAGTAATGAGCTCACTTACCTCATGAGATTGTTCCCTTGTTCTCTAGGTGGGCCTACACTTGAATGGTACTCCAAACTTCTTGGTAATATCAAATCTTGTTCATAACTCATAGACAAGTTCACCTCCCACTTTGCCTTCAACATTACAAATAAGGTGACACTCCTTGACTTGTGCTCAACTAAACAAAAGATGGGAGAACCATTTATCACATTCTATTGTAGGACCTAGAAAATGAGCTAATGTCTAACATATGATGAGAAAATCACAAACTCAATAATCATATGTTAACATCCTCTATTCTACCACGAAGGCCAAATGAATCAAAAGAAAGCAACAAACTATTAAAAACTCCCTCTTTCATTTTTAGCTCCCATGTCCTTCTTTCTTCTCCATATGAAGTAGCTCCAAATTGCCTATAGTGTACACAATGTTGAAGCAAAAGTCTATGATAGTGATGATGCTATGAGAATACTTGAAGTTTTGATTTTATCTTGAGAGAAATGGTATGAGAATACAAAGATACCAAGGACTTGAAATGAGAGGAAGAATGCTCATTTTATAATCAACACACAAGGTGAGAGCATTGGATTTGTCACCCTTAGATATGTGACTTAGCACAAGATTACTTTGAGAATCCCTGACACATATGACACAAAATTCAAGTGTAGGATTCTATGATTCTTGTAATTCAAACAAGGCTAAATATGGTTGAGAACCTATGATGTGTCATATGACACCTCAACCCAGTTAAAGTCAAGAATCTATGACAAAGGAAGCCAAATATGGATGTGCGTAAGAGAATAAGAATATTGGGTTATGAAATATCTTATCCAAGTGTCAAAGGTGAATCCATGAGGTGTCACACCCATGTGTCATGATGATGTCAATATTTTATGGAATATTTGAATTAAAAATCCTTTATTCCACAAAATAGAAATTAGTAAAAATGGAATTAATGGTGAAGAATATGACTTAGGAAATTAAGAATTTCCATGGTTTGTGGATGATGAACCAATTAATTAATAAAATATCAATTAATTAAGGAGGTTAGTCAAAGAATAATTAGTAAGAATGATAGGATCAAATTATGGGTTATTTAATCCTATAGAGAAAATTATTAAATGATTGGCCAAATTGATTAAATAAGTGTGACAGTATCCTTTGATGAAAATGTGATGATGCTACAGATTGAATAGGATGATAACAAGTAGACCAAAGCCATGGTCAAATTGATTGATTGATTAACATGCCAAGGACACATGACATGAATTAAAAATATGTAACATTTAAGCGATATCGTAAATGCTACAAGATTGAGATTGATTGATAAGGTTGATTATAATAATATCAACATACACAATCAATATTATTAAAGTGGTTTGATAATGTCATGATCTAATAGTAAGAGCCTTGACAATGTCAAAGATCAGATGACATGAGATAGTTTGACCTAGCATAGAGAGCCATGACAGTAATAAGGCTAGATTGATAAGATTTGATAGATTGATAGGTTTCCAAGGTATTGAAAGCCATAATAATGCCTATGATTGAAGAGATGATGATTGATTTTGGATGTTTCATATGCTTCGTGATGATTTAGACTGATTCTGAGTGATTCCAAGTTGATTTGGGGTAATTTGAAATGGCTTTGAAATGACATGCAATTGATGTGAAAGAGGATATGAATGATGAAAAATACTGTTGAGATATGATCAAGTTGGCCAAGAGATTAGAATTAGTAGAATGAGAAAATGGGATGAATTAGTATGAGGAAATGATGAAACCATAGATGCAAACCATTTTTGAGTGTCTACATTTTGCCCTTGTTTGATACAATGTGATTTAGAGCATTGTGTCCAAGAATGCTAATGAAAAAGCCATAAAAGCATGCCTAGAAATGTGGTATATATATGAAGAGCTATTGCAACAATTCAAACAACTTTCCAAACAAGTCAAGGCATTGGGAGCCCAAAAGAAATAGGCTCTATATATAGAAAGAGACCTATGTCCTAATCTACTTGAAAAAAGTCTATTTATGCCTCAATTCCCAAAACACTTTGAGGCTCCAAGGTTTGAAAAATACTAAGGAAAAGGCAACCCTATTGATCACATCTAAGAATTTTGTGCCTCTTGTACTGAACTCAGTTACGAGCCCACTTACCTCGTGAGATTGTTCCCTCATTCTCTAGGTGGGCCCACACTTGACTGGTACTCCAAACTTCCTGGTACTATCAAATCTTGGTCAAAACTCATAGACAAGTTCATCTCACACTTTGCCTTCAACATTACAAATGAGGTGACACTCTTTGATTTGTGCTCAACTAAACAAAAGATGGGAGAACCATTTATCACATCCTTATTATGTTGGATAAGCTTAGTCAGTCAATGCTCACTAGACATTCATTAAGAACAAGAAGTAAACTTATGCATTGAAAACTTAGTCCCAAACTTAATGTATGAACTCAAAATCAAGAGTTAGGTTACCATTTCTAAACTGATGAAAAAAGGGGCTAGTATTGAAGATGCTCTTATCCATAAGGGAATCCTCAAGATAAATAAAGAAAACACAAACACCAACTCATCTAATGAAAAGGAAAAAATTTTCTCCAAAAATAAGAATTTGACTAATGATGGTATTGTAGATGCACGTACAATTAGCACAACACAACCTCAACTAACATTCAAAGGTGCAAACCCTTCAAATTCACAAACTTTGAATCAAACATCAGCCACAATAGAAGACCAAGACTTCCATGTAGGACAAACCTTAGAGACATCCTAGAACCAAGGACGAGAAATTCACACCATTGGACATACCTCTTGAGACTATACTACAACAATTACTCAATAATAACTTCTTACAGTTACCCTCGATCAAAGATGAACCATTAACTAAAGCAGATTGGTGGGATGACAAAAAATTCTATGATTACCACCATACTAAAGGACATAAGACCTCATCATGTTTCCAACTAAAGTACACAATACAAGATCTCATTGATGATGGTATAATCACAGTTGATCCATGATGGCTAGAAGCCAACTCTAATCACACTATCTTTAAAGATCCTTTGGGTAATCATAACAAAGACAAACCCTCCAGTTCAAACTCAAACTCACAAGGTAATGTGAATTACACGTGCACTGGATATGACTACACCATCAATTACCTTTAGTGAGTTAGATTCCTGCATATCCATATTCATCTTAAAGGTTGAAGACCCTCATTGTGCTATCACTACACATTGTACCAAGATCACTTTGCCTAGAGCCCCCTCTAGACCTATTGCATCTACTAGACCTACACCCCCTAATAGAGCTACTGCTCTCACTTCATTTGATTATAGCCTTGTTGAATATCTCGGCAAGAACCCAACACAAATATCCATTTTGGACCTATTACGTGCATTGGCCCAACATCAGAAGATCTTGGATCAAGCCCTTAAAGAGTCAATAGTTCCAGATAACATGGATGTTGCCTAGTTCCAAGCCATGGTTGGGAACCTATTAGCCTCACAACATATCACCTTTTCCCCTCGGGATATTCCTAAGGCCAAACATAAACACAATGATCCCCTTCATCTCGAAGTATTCATCCATAATGCCAAAGTCAAATGTGTCTTAATAGATGGAGGAGTAGGACTGAACATATGTACTCTTAAGGTTAACAAAGGTTTGGGTTATTCTGAAGATGGTGTGGATCCCTCTTGAAGAATCACAATAAAAGCTTATGATGATGGTGAATGCTTCTCTAGGGGCATCATCATATTGCCCATCAAATTTGGCCCAACTATTGAAGACACATTATTCCATGTAGATATAGAAATGAATTGCAACATGATACTAAGATGCCCTTGGCTTCATGCTATGAAAGCAATACCCTCTACATATCATCAATGTTTTAAATTTTCCTATAACAACGTAGAGCTTACCATCCCTCATGATCCAAACCCTTTCAAGTTTTGTGCTAATCTAAGAGATGCTACTGTATACCAAGTCCCAAGAAAAAATGAAGCACAACCCACAAGTTCCTCTAAATATGTGGATGTAGATTTACTCCTCAGTAAGGCCAAGGAAAAGATGAAGATTTAAGATAATGGGTGTAGAGAGTACTTTATGTCTCAAGTATCCCACATTAGGGAGACCACTTTCTCCCCAATATTATGGTAAATCATAACTATTGCAAGCTGTTGGACTGGGAAACTCGCTATAACATTGCATCGAGTACAACTCAAGCAATTACATATTTCCATGAGCAATATCGAAATACAATTATATGTTGTAACATAAAACTTGAGAACATTATCTTGGGTGAGGATTTCTGCTCCAAAGTGTCTAATTTTGGGCTAGAAAAGATGATGAAAAGGGAACATTCTCAAGTCATTACCATGGTAAGGGTCACAAGAGGCTCTATGGAGAGTTCAATAAAAGCCAATTGACAAAGGCTCTTCGAGTGGTATTCTAGTGCATCCAAGATAATGCGGCTATGAGACCTTACATGGGGTCATTGATTAAAATGTTAGAAGGGTGTTGTTTGATACTGCTTTTGACTATTCCTCCATATTAATCTCTCAATGAACAATGGGAATTGGAAGAGATAGAAGTCTCTTGGGCTTCTCTTATTTGTATTTTCAAAAATTAGTATTCTAAAACTTTTCAAACTTTGAATTTGAATCAATTCACATTTCCTGAAAGGGTGGATGGTATGTTTTCTATATAAGCGGTTGTAAAAGATGTAAAAAGGGTTTGGCCTTTTCTGCATACAGTCAAAGAGCTGGAGTAGGAGGGGGGTAAATTGTTGATGTAACAAGACTTAATATTGTAGAGTCAATAAAGGGTGTTTTATGTCAATAATTTTTGTTCCATTTAGTTAGCCTGTTGTTCTATGCATCTTTCTTTTAAATCTGAATTGTAGGAAGAAAGGAAAGATGTTTCATTCTTTTTGTAATAAGGATATAAATTAATCAGAGTAAGTTCTTTGGGAGATTCAGGGAAAGATTCAGAAGAAGTTCTTAATCATTTCATTTAAATTTTTGTAGATAGTTGCTGGGTTATGAATTCATAAGATTTGTGGATTCTATAGCTTGGTTTGTAGATTAGTAAGTATTTCCTGCCTGAATTAAGCTCTGCTTAGACTTAGTCCAGTTAGCCTCTTCTACTCTCAGGTTAAGAGCATACCCTGCATTAGTTTAGAATCAAAACATAATTCTTTGAAAATCATTCACATAGGGAGCTGTACCTATAAATTAAGAGAAAAGCTAGTAATTAGAAGTTGGCTTTTCAACTGTTGTAAGCAGATGTTGTTCAGCATTCAGGCATTAAGAGTCATATTTTCACAAGGAACAAGAAAGGACAAATCTGTTTACCAACAATTACCTACACAGTGCATGATTTTGAGCTTGAACTGGGGGCATATCCCTACCCAATTTTTATCCATTGGACTTATCACATAACAAATTGGAGCTAACACTTGTATATTATTTTATGATCCTAAGGAAATCCTAAAAATTTAAATATGATCATGAAAAAATCCTAAGAATTCAAATATGATCCTAAAAAAATCACTAAAAATCATAAAATGCCCTAAAAAAAGCACTAAAAGTCATAAAAAGTCCTGAAAAAATCACTAAAAATCAGAAAATGTCCTGAAGTAAACCCTAAAAATTGTAAAATGTCTTGAAGAAACCAATCACACCAAAAACATCAAATATCCTCAAAACCCCTAAAAATCACAAAACCTATCAAAAATTTGTAATAAACCTTGTAAATAGCCACTGTGAATAATCACCCCTTTTGCATGAACACTTGCACTTTGCATACTAAAACTCAAAGCACTACACTTTCAAGATAATCACACCTATCTGAGGAACATGAACCAACAATCAATCCAACATGTCACCAAGAACCTATCGCCTGAATCAACAATCAAAACCACCACATGATCAACCTATCAAACACTATCTAAAGAACTCAAACACTAAAAATCAAGTAATAATGGACAAGAATAGCTATTGGCTCATGTTGTTTAGTGAGTGATTTATTTTTCGCTTTATTTTTCTTTGATCATGTTCATATGCCACTTGATGATATACAATAATCTATGAGAGTGGTTGGGATGGTTCATGGTCATATTTTATTTATTTTTGTTAAAATGAACCTTTGAGCATCTAAGGCATGTAAATATGCCTTAGGAAGTACAAGGTCATTTTCTCTCTACATCGTGCTTGTTTATGCAAAATTTTTGCATTTTTCACTCTGGCCCTTTATGCCATGATGTGTTGCATTCCATTTGCCATATCAAAATAAAGCTCCATTTGACATATAATGCACTTTCTAAAAGCAAAAGTCTACCCGTCATACTAACAATTCCTCATCTCATCTCCTCCATCTTCTGTGTCTTCTTCATCCACTACCTTGCATCTCATTATTGACAAATTGACCTATCATATGCATATCTCAATTGATTTCTCAACGGGGCACCCATATATATCATTCCCACTAGGGAATGTTGTTATGGCCTTCTCATTAGTGTTCTTTGGCACAACACTCTAAATCACATTGTATCAAAGAGGGGAAAAATGTAGATTCTCATAAATGGTTTGCATCTATTGTTTCATCAAAATGAAGCTCCACTTGACATATAGCACACTTTTTAAAGAAAAAGTCTTCATCTCATTCCAATTGGTCCTCATCTCATCTCTTTGGTCTTCTTTCATTCATATCTTCATTCATCACCATTATCATGTTTTCTGATACAACAAATCATCTTCATTTTGCATTCCTACATTCCTACATTATCCTACACTATCTGTCAACCTTCTAGGGCTATCCACCTAGTCTAGCCTCATTCTAACCCCTGTTTGACCCCTGTTTGACCTTGAAAGACTCCTAGGTGCCTAAAAAGCATGGAAAAGTAGTAAAAAGCATGAAAAAGCATAAAATTTACAAAGATGGCCTCGATGTACTTACTAGAGGTCCAACATCTACCCACCATCGAAAGGTCTGCACTTGTTCACCATAGTGTTGCTCCCTGGGTAGTCGATCCATTCTCCTTTCTCCAAAGCTGTTTTCTTCCAAATGAGAGTGAAAATGACTTTCAAAACCCTCTCCAAGCCCTTTTATATTGTGTTTCTACCTAGATGATGTGCATGAGGTCTTTTCTATGTTGGTCGTGATTCTATTTTTCACTCAGAAGCCCATAACTTTCACATTTTAGCTCTGATTTTCAATCCATCAGTTGCTATGGTTTTGTTTTCTCATTGTTGATGAAATTGACCTATCATATGCCTATGTTTGTCAATTTCTTGAGGGGGCATAAATATATACCACATTGTTGGGGCATGCTTTTATGGCTTTTTCGTTAACATTCTTTGACACAACACTCTAAATTATATTATATCAAAGAGGGGAAAAATGTAGATGCTCAAAAATGGTTTGCATCTATGGTTTCATCACTTCCTCATACTAATTCATCCCATTTTCTCATTCTACTAATTTTTATCTCTTGGCCAACTTGATCATATCTCAACAGTGTTTATCATCATTCATATCCTCTTTCACATCAATTGCATGTCATTTAGAAACCATTTTAAATCAACTCGAATTCACCCCAAATCAACTTGGAATCACTCAAAATCAGTAAATCATCACAAAGCATATCAAACATCCAAAATCAATCATCATCTCTTCAATCCTAGGCATTTTTGTGGCTTTCAATGCCTTGGAAACCTATCAATCTATCAAATCTTATCAATCTGGCCTTAGTATTATCATGGCTCTTAGTGCTAGGTCAAACTATCATTCATGTCATATGATCTTTGACATTTTCAAGGCTCTTAGTTTTAGATCACGACATTATCAAACCACTTTAATAATATTGACTATGTCACAATATTATTATAATCAATCTTATCAATCAATCTCAATCTTGTAGCATTTATGATATCGGTTAAATGTTACGTATCTTTAATTCATGTCATATGTCCTTGGCATGTTAATCAATCAATCAATTTGACCATGGCTTTGGTCTACCTATTATCATCCTATCAATCCATATCATCATCACATTTTCGTCAAAGGATACTATCACACTTATTTAATCAATTTGGCCAATCATTTAATAATTTCTATAGGATTAAATAACCCATAATTTGATCCTATCATTCTTACTAATTATTCTTTGACTAACCTCCTCAATTAATTATAATTTTATTAATTAATTGGTTCATCATCCACAAACCATGGAAATTCTTAATTTCCTAAGTCATATTTTTCACCATTAATTCCATTTTTACTAATTTCTATTTTGTGTAATAAAGGATTTTTAATTCAAATATTCCATAAAATATTGACATCATCATGACACATGGGTGTGACACCTTGTAGATTCTCCTTTGACACTTGGCTAAGATATTCCATAATCCAATATTCTTTTTCTCTTACGCACATCCATATCTAGCTTCCTTTGTCATAGATTCCTTACTTTAAGTGGGTTGAGGTGTCATATGACGCGTCATAGATTCTCAACCATATTTAGCCTTGTTTGACTTCTAAGCACCATAGAATCCTACACTTGGAATTTTGTGTCATATGTTTCATAGATTCTCAAAGGAATCTCATGCCAAGTCACACATCTAAGGGTGAAAAATCCAATGCTCTCACCTTGTGTGTTGATTATAAAATGAGCATTCTTCCTCTCATTTCAAGTCCTCATTCCTAAGTCTTTTCAAGTCCTTGGCTTCTTTGTATTCTCACACCATTTCTCTCAAGCTAAAATCACAACTTCAAGTATTCTCATAGCATCATCACTATCATAGACTTTTTCTCCAACATTGTGTGCACTATAGGCAATTTGGAGCTACATCATATGGAGAAGAAAGAAGGACATGGGAGCTACAAATGAAAGAGGGAGTTTTTAATAGTGTGTTTCTTTCTTTTGATTCATTTGGCTTTCATGGTAGACTAGAGCGTGTTAATGTATAATTATTGAGTTTGTGATTTTCTCATAGTACGTTAGACATTAGCCCATTTTCTAGGTCCTACAATGTGCTTTATCCCAGAGTTGTCAGTGTCAGAAAGGATGCACATGTCACCAGAACTCAGGTTTTTCTGATGAGTTTCTATGTCACAACTAAAAAATCTATGCACCCTACTAGTGGCAATATAGTGACTGATCAGAATATGAAGAAAGAAATAACCTTTTAAAATTGACGGTGATCACAAAATTCTCATTGTTAGAATCTAATAAGATTAATAACCCAGAAAACTAGTGCAAAGAATAAATATCTAAACTATGAATGCAAATGATACAAAATCAAAATAGCATCATAGAGTTAGTCTCCAAGAGAGTAATGCAAATGCTGGAAGCAAAATAGCGTTAAGAGGATGCAAAAACAAGAGATGCAAATACAAGCCAAGTAGCATGCTTATATAGGCTAGGAAGAGGGAGGAGGTGGCAACACCAACCAATGATGAGCAACCATCTATCAGACTAAAGATAGAAAAGTATCTTCCCAAGATAGCTAATGGATGCTCACATGTATGAAGGTGACACCTCACAACCATTCACCTAATAAGACATGCTTTATTAACCTAAGCAAGATTACTAAAAGTGTAGGAAAAATATAGCAAAATAGGAAAAATAAAAAAACTAAACTAACACCCATGTGGTATCATGAATGTGCACGACCACTAATTCTGACAATAGTATTAATTGGTGTAATAATTATTGATATGTTATCTTTTCTTTGTCATCGAAATATAGTTCTCACTGGAGGTCATTATGTCACAACTAGGAAATCATTGTGCCTTGCTAGTAGTGACATAACGATTGCTCGGATAATACAAAGGATGACACTCTCTTGAAATGGTTGGTGATTATGAGGATCCTAACAAAAATATTTTGGAAAGTATGCATTTATTTCTGACATTCATATCAATTATGGTTATCCTATTAAAAATTTTCCTGGCACTGAACTTTGATAGGTCACCGAAAGTCGCTATGTCGCAATTGAAAAGTTAATGGCTTTCACCGATAGTGATGTAGTGACTTGTTGAAATTTCATGATGTAACAACAATTTCAAAAGGTGGGCCCCAATGAATTCTTCATCAAAAATGAGTTATGTGGATCCAAGACATTGTGGAATCCTACTAAGCATTTATACGTCAAAAACTCTAAATCTGCTAGAGGTCGCTATGTCGTGACCGAAAAAGCTTCACGCTTCACCGATAGCAATGTAGCAACCCACCTCAAAATAAGAAACATGTCAAAATCAAGAAGATGTGATGTCACTAAGGATTAAAATAATATATATATTCTAGCATGTCAAGATAGCTCAGTGTTACCAAGAAATGCGAACCCACTTCCAAGTCAGAAGCTAGGTAAAGAATTGTCATTGTTTGATCAAGATGAGGTCAATGATAGTCACTACCTTGCTATGGTGAGTTGCTCAAGGATTATGTATAATGGCATAGTGAGTAAATCAGATAAAGATGTGGCCTACCATATTCATATTATATGATACATTGAATGTCTTCCGCTTGATCAAAAAGGAATCAATGATGATCACTACCTCGCTATTGAATGTTTCTCACTTTTTATGCGTAGTGACATAGAGAATAAGGAAAATATTGGAGGGACCCACCTATAATACCCCAAAATTGGCTTATTGCCATGATCACCAATTCTGGTCTATTTTAATCAATCTTAATGTCCTATCTTATTAGGCAATTCTTGTTCTGACATTCGCTACTTGACTTAATTGTCAGATGCAGAAAACCCTAACCTATGTCCATCATACTTATTATTTAATTCCTATAGTATTTACTCATATTAGTCACATTGAACCTATCTGATTTTAAAATAAAATTAAATCTAAAGTATTTGTACTTTATTAAATTAAATTGTCAGCTAAGGCTAATGTGCTAAGGAATTAAATTTATTCAATTTAAGAAATATTCCTATTCTAATAAATTGAATGAGATTATTTAATTAAATAGAAAAGGTATATATGAGGTCATATCTCATTTTATTAAATTAAATATCTTTCCTCATTCTACTCTTCATTTCTAAATGGAAACTCTAAGTGAACTACTTCTCAAAATTGGAATCAATCTAGTTAACTTGATCTCACACCCATGACAAGTTCAGTTAACTGCTCATCACACTCAAATCAAAAATAGTTCACTTCACCTACACAAGAAAGTTTCCATCTTAACTAAATCTTTGCTTCAATCCTAAACGTCGATTCAAGTTGATCTCACTCATTGATGGATTCTAGGAATTCTATTGAAGGGACTCATAATTCCTCATTAAGGAGGTTGAATTGAATTGATATCAAATTGTTGTTGAATTTCATGCTCACTTAACTCATATACTTGCACACATTTACATTCCTAGCTTAACCTCATTTAGTTTAAATATGCATATTCTTAATCTAGTTTCCTTTACATGTTTTTAGATTAAGTGCATATCTCATTTTAGATTACATTGCATTCTCACATAGATTAGCTACATATCAAATCCTTCATTCTTAGAGGGTCTGGTTGCCTAAGCCTCATTTCTGAGGATATTAAACATGCAAAATCCCTTTAGATAGGAGGCAATAGGTCACGCTATCGAGTGTTCTGGATGAAAAATTTAATGTTCATTTTAGGATGACTTCACAGGTAATGACCACGTTGAAATGTGTGTGAGGTTCAAAGGCCCACATTTCATACATACATTTCTAGCACCCACCATCGGGCCAAAGAAATCAATTTCTTTGGCCTCATCTACATTTTTTAAATGTTATTTTAGTGTTATGTCTGTACTGTCCCATACCAATACTCAAATCTTCATGCGAGAAATTCCATTTTCGCATTAGGATTTGAAGGTTGTTGCATGAATTTTTATACCATATCATGCCAAAAAGTGCCCCATTATGCGAGTCTTCATGTGGCACATCATTTTCTTGCACGACTTGAAGAAAGATTTTGCACGACCTTGTGCAAGATTTTGTGCAAAAATCTGCAACAACAAGTTGAATTTCAACATTTTTCAGCATTCTATTTGTTCAATTTTGCTAACGTGTTTTTCTTGGAATCTGTGTTGTTATGTTTCTCTGATTTTTTGCAGCTTCACTATTGTCTGCAAGACATTTTGACAAAGATTTCTTATAAAACCCACTCAAACAAAAATTGACCCTTTTTTACAGGTTGATTGTCTAAGATACACTTGAAGAAGACCATTTACAAAAAAAACTCACAAAATAGCATGTCTTCTTTATTTCTTTCAAAACATAGATTAATTAGGGCTTGTGAACTTCTTAGGGTGCAAGATGAAAAAATAGGGGATTATGCTCTTCACCACTCAGAGGTCATGACTAAGAGTGAATCAAAAACCTAGACGCTTCTGAAAGATGACATTCTGAGTGAGGCAAGTAGCTTAGTGGTTCTTTAGTACTTGTTCTTTTCTATGATGAGATGATGGTTTCCTTTTTAAGGGAATCAAAATCTTTACAAATAATTAGTCTAGATTGATTAAGCTAAGTGGGTAATTAATTTGTTCTACATGTTTGGGCGAGGAAATAAGGTAGAGGATTATGCTCTTTCCCCTTGAGGGAAATCAGAAACTTAGACCATTAAATTCAAACCACCAGTTTGTGTCAATCCTTTAGAGGGCCTATCAGAGTGATCCAACCTCCGAGGATGACCCAATTGAGCACACTCCTTTCACTAGAGATTCCAACTCACTATAATCAAGATACTTTTTAGAGCAAAAGACTCCAAAGCAAGATTAATTTCTTTTCCTTGATTCTTGATATCACATATCAAGGGGAAGCTCTATCTATGCACTAGTTGGCACTAGCCCCTGGCTTGCTAAGAAAGTAGTGTGCACTTTTAGATGTTGGCATGGGCTATTGGTCTGAACTCCTCTTGCAAAGCCACCAGAAATTAATACAAATGGAAGCCAAGTAAAAACCTCTTAGTTAGAAGTTACCCGATTCACCTCCAAAAGGAGGCATAATCTTTGTGCAAGGAGGGGGAAGAATCTCTCCAATAGAACTCACCATAGGAATGCTATAGGACATTTGAAGGTGGTATATGCACTTTTCCCCTACCACAAGGGTGCTCATTCAGTGTATACTATTGAGTCCTTTGAATATACCAAAAACACAGGCGCCCTCTAGGGGGTGACACGACTTTGTGAGGTACACACATGTGCATAAGATGTGGGGACAAAGGTTTTTCCTTCTCTACCATTTTATATTTCTAGGGATAAAGTATGTTTTTTATTAAGTCTTCAACATATCCAAACTTCCTCAAATAAACTAAGAGGCAAGACTCCCTTGTCCCTCTGAGTTGCTTTGTCCTCAGCTAGAATGTATTCGACTATTGCTTGTTTCCCACTGTCTTGTTTAAACACTTTGTCTTGGTTGAAACTTAAACATCTATCCAAACAATTTTCATGGTTAACCTTGCTATCTATTCAACAAATTAGTCCAACTAGCCCGTCAATCTGTCCAAACAGTCAAGAAATCTCTTTGAAATCCAACATTTTTGTCAATATGGTCCTTATTTTCATGCACAAACTTGTATTTTCACGTGCGAGAATTCATCTTTTCATGCGAGCCAGTTCAGGTCTTTGCATGAGATCTTGCGTATACCCACATGAGATCTTTCCAATTGTCTTTGCTATCCTATCACTTCTTCCCACGAGTCAAAGAAAGTATTCACATGAATTTAAATTGCTGCTTTGATTCTTTGCATGACCTGGTAAATTTTCTCACGCAGCTCACAGAGAATCTTCGCGCGAGACCTTGCTCTAATAATTTTAAATCAACTTATTTGACCAATTTGTGACCTATATTCATTCTATTTTCTACATTAAGTTGTATGTCCTTTGTCTAAAAATGGTCCTAAAAAATGGCACTTTGCTTAGCTAAAGACTTGTGTCTTGTGCTTTGACTAGTCTCATCTCTTAAGTTGTCTTCAACCTCGTTCTTTAGTGCTCATCATGCTTTGAGCTACATTGGTGATAATCTTTGGCTATTCTAGCCTCTAAATTAGACTATTTGTACCATAACATACAACATTCTTACCTTGTCCTTTTTTTTAGAGAATTAGTCCTAGTACAGTGCTTATCCAAGTGTTTTTCTCTTTGCCCTTGTCTATGACTGTCGCAACAAGGAGTGGCAACATGTTTTATCCTCTTAGACTTAAGCGAGGTTTTGTTAGGGGTCATAATCATGGAAGAGGTTTCTCACCTTTTGTTACATAGTTTGCATCTAATTAGTCTAGTGAGGCATCTTCATGATCTCCCTCACCTGTCAGGTCACCTCGAGTCCAGCGAACATTTTCCATAAACTTGCAACAAACTAGGAATCCTTTGTATCAAGAGGATACTGAGACAGGTAGATGCCCTATATCTCCAAACATGATGTCTAACTTCCTTTTCAAAGGACCTTTTGAAGCACAACATACTGAAATTGAATACATTCCTACAATGACTAATCATGAACCTGAACATGGTAGTCATAGTAGACATCAAGAACCACTTAGGAATGACAAAGAGAAAGAGAAAGACCATGACATCGATGGGGAATAGGAAGAGGTGGAAATACTCCCTAAACACATAGAAAAATGTTGAAGAGACAAAAACTTTCAAAAGGTCATGGGAATCCTACTCAACGAAGAGAAAAAAAAAAGTACTTTCTCAAGCTTGCCCAAGAGGGAGCTAAGCTGCCCTCTCATTTCAATGTGGAAACCATTATCATGCTTGAAGAAGAAACTGAGACTTCTAAACTCCAAAAACAATTGAAAATTATGCAAGAACAACTATCTTAGATGATGCATGAGAAAGAAAAACCAAAAAAAACATACACATTAGATACTCTTTGTCCATTTCCATTTGATAAGAGCATAAACATGTCTCCTTTCCCATCAGGCATGGAGCTACCTAAGTACGAAAAATACTTTAGAACCACTAATCCCCAAGATCACTTGCGGGAGTTTGGCACCTTGTCTATGGAGTTTATACATGATCAAACATACCTCATGCATTTATTCCCTAGGATCCTAGGTGGGTAGGCTTTGGAGTGGTTCTCACACTTACCTCCCGGTATCAAGATGTTTGATGAAATTTCCAACTTGTTTGTCTAGTAGTATTTTCATAACATTCAACACCCTATAAACATTCAAGATCTATGCAACCTTAAGAAAAAATTATGAGAACCTTTTCTCACATTCCTCGAATAGTAGAGACAACTTTACATGAAGTATTCATGCAAAATTTTGAAAATGGAAAAGCTTGACATCTTCATTGATAATCTTCTATTTGATTTTGGATATAGAGTCCAAATTTAAGGTCCACATACTTTTGAAGACATGATTACACAAGCTATTTGCATCAAGGAATTTATGGTCAAGAAAGGTGAACTCACTCTTCAGAAGGATAGAAAACAAGGTTCCACTTCCAAAAGAGATAAAACCAAACATGTCAACAAGAACTGAGAAATCGTACATGATGGAGTTGTTGACAATGTCACCCCCAAACCTGCTAAGGTGGTGTTTAATCTCACAGATGGCCTCAAAGTGGCCAAAAATGTTGAGAAGTCTCCTCTTGACAACAAGACATCTAAGAACAAACCAAGAAACTCATGGGCCACACGTCCTGAGTGAGAATATACACCTTTGGGTGAGGTTTACAAAACATTGCTACAACACAAGCTTATTTCACCAATGAAGAATCCTCGTCCCTATGATTCACAACCACATCCACCATGGTGGAATGAAACCTCAGTCTATGATTATCACCAAAATAAGGGACACAAAACTAGCAATTGCATAAACTTACACCATAAAGTCCAGGACATGATTAATGTTGGTGAACTTGTGGTAGATGGACATAACAAAAACTCAGATCACAAGGCATTCAAAGAGCCTTTCCTAGCCTATGAAAAAGGAGAGACTTCAAAACCACAACCCAACAACAAGGTCAACTATGCATATTCCAATAATGACAATGTGATCAACATGGTTGAACCTATGGATTTTGAATACTGTGACGTTATTACCATTAAGGGAAAGAAAGATAATGACAAACCCAAGACACCATTTGTCTTGAGGGGCCCTACTTCCAACACAATGGATAACACACCCTCGCAACATTATGCTAATGTTGTTATTCACTCTCATGCCAAGTTGGTGCTCAAATGCCCTGCGCCTTCTACTTTCAATCTCAAACAATACAAAGACAAAGCCCTTGCTGGTCCATCTGGAAAAGGTGCAAAACTCACAATGAACTCAACAATAACTAGTTATAGTGTTCTTCATCAACTAAAATGAACAAATGCTCAAATTTCTATCTTTGACCTACTTAAAATCTTGCTTGCTTATAGGTAGATTCTGGACAAAGCCCTCACTGAGGCAAATGTTCCTCAAGATCTTGATCTTGAGCAATTTTAATCCATGGTAGGTCACCTAACCTCACCTTATCTTATGACCTTCTTTGAGGAGGATGATAACTCATTGAGTCACCCACACAATCAACCTCTGCATGTCAAGGTTATGATCCATCAGACACGTGTTCATCGGGTACTCATTTATAATGGTGTTGGCCTATTGTCTCTACTACTCTACTTAGACAATTGAATTATTCTAAGGACTCTATTGATCCTTGATGTAAGATCATCATCAGAGCATATGACAAAGTGGAACAAAAGTCTCTAGGTCTTGTGGTCTTACCCATTCACATTGGTCCTATAGAAAGGGATGTCACTTGTCAGGTGCTTGACATTCCCTTGGCTTACAACATTCTATTAGGATGGACATGGATACATGAGATGGACGCTATGCCATCCACATATCACCAATGCATCAAGTTCCCATTTCATGGCTCCGAAGTTACTATTCCTATCACTACTAGCTATACCTATGATATGCTCAAAGCTCCTAAAAATTTCATCCCTACTAATCATGAATGCACTAATTATCATGACGATAAGTTGAAACAAATTGAGTAGTCATTCAAACTAAAAGAAACTAGCATGAAAGAGTATCATATTGAACCAGTGTTGTCATTAACATCTCTCTTAGAGTCTTCTCAACATTATGGGAGACCCACAAAAAAGTCATTCGTGCTAACACCTCAGACCAAGTATAATGACACTTTTTTCAAGGCTACAGTTCCCTTAGAGGATGAAAGTGGAAATAGAGCCATTGCTACATGGCTTTATAGAGAAGAGGCTCCAATAGACTTAACAGAGCAAGCTTGAGAAATCACTCCTAAGAAATATGGGCCTAGTCTTAGGCTTATGAAGCATTTTGGTTACAAGGGAACTGGCCCTATTGGGTGCAATAAAAATGGCCTAATTGATCCTATCAAAGCAATAGTGATACAACTGGCCTAGGATTTAAGAAGGTTTCTTTCCATTTGGGACCTAATAAATTCATACTGAAACCTGAGAGTTCATTTGGAAAGGAGTCACAAGCTGAGTCAGATACTTGAGAGGAACAATATGATGATGAGGATTCCTATCCTCATCCTATTCCTCATGATCTCACTAAATTCTTCACTAAGCCAAATGACTTGTGCCATGTGTTAGCACTGTGGATGATACCAGTGATGCTTCTAAGGATAATACTGAACAACTCAAAGATCATTCAGAAAAGGGAGAGTCTAGTTAGTCATTATGTATTGAGTATTTGTGTAAGAACCCAGATGATGAAGGCGAGTATGTCCCTATCACTGTTGGGGAGTTCTATAGTCTCTTACCATGTAGCATTGATTCTAAGGATTATGAGTTTGACTCTCTTTCAAAAGTGACTACTGATAAAGACATTGACCAAGTTCATGTCTATGAAAACCAAATTAGAGTAGGTGAAATGGCTAGGGTTAGGTCAGATGGGTTTGATCCAACTAGTGTCCTAGAGTCATCAATTGCTAACATTTGTACTTAGAGGCATTCGAACACATCTATGGATGAAGTCACTGTAGGTCTCAAATTGCTGTTCCAAGCACTCAATAACTATACTATGAATGCAATTGAACCAACCACCATTCTCTCACTCACACATCCTGAGCTTATAGACTGGAACCCTAATGCCTCTAGCAAAGTCCCCACATTTCAGAATGACTATGTTCTCAACTACTACCTAAATGCTATCAAACTTGTAACATCTTCCACCAATGAGTAGAGTGTCAACATGACTGAGGCTAACATCAAATATCTGAGTCATACAATTAAAAAGAAAAAATGCAAAAGCTTTGATGGTGAAAACCACATTGTAGCAGTGTTGGAACCCAAAAAAGAAAAAATAAAAGATATATCCAAGGGTGAAAACCTTTTTGAAGTGCCCACGGATGAGATATTTGATGTGCTTCCAAGTCAATTTTAGGAGAGATCATCAGTGTTGATAGAGCCAACACAATCAATTAATCTGGGCACAGAAGAACATCCTCATATGATACATCTAGCACAATCGCTTTCACCTAAAGAAAAGAAAAAAAAAATTCATTGCCTTTTTCAAAGAAAAGAAGATAAATTTTGCTTGGACATACTCTGACATGCCAAGACTAGATCTTGATCTTATCATGCATCACTTATCCATAGCACTAGGCATCAAACTAGTTAAACAGGAACTTTGGAAAATGCATCCTCATGTTGCATTACTCGTCAAAGCAGAACTAGAGAAACTTCTAAAAGCTAGTTTCATCCGCATAATTGATTATGCTAAATGGATATCCAATATTTTTCTAGTCTCCAAGCATGATAAATCTATTAGGTTTTGTACTGACTTCTGTGATCTCAACTTGGCATGTCTTAAATCTGACTTTTCACTTCCTAATATTGATGTGATAGTGGACATGATGGCCGACTATGAGATGTACTCACTTATGGACGGGTTTTCTAAATACAATCAAATAAAAGTTGCACCAGAAGATCAGGAGAAAATGGCTTTCACATGTGCATGGGGAACCTTTTGCTGGAATGTAATGCCATTTGGCTTAAAGAATGCTGGTGCTACATATTAGAGGGTTGTTACTACAAGTTTCCACGATATGATGCATAAGACCATGGAGGACTACATTGATGATACCTTGGTTAAAAGTGCTAAACATAATATTCATTTGCAAGATTTGGGACCCATCTTGGACCGTATGGAAAAATTCAGTCTTCGGCTCAATCCTAAGAAATGTACATTTGGTGTCACATCAAGAAAGTTGCTGGGATACATCATCTCTACAAAAGGAATTAAGGTGGGTCTGGAGAAAGTACAAGCAATAATGGACATGCCACCACCTTGGAACATTAGTTATATGAGAGGAATACAAGGAAGGCTCCAATCTATTCGTAGGTTTATCTCACAGTTGGTGAATAGATCACAACCCTTCACAAAGAGCTTACATAAGGGTGTGAAATTCAATTAGAGCTAAGATTGTAAGCAAAGCTTAACATAGATCAAACAATATCTTGTTGATTCACCAATCTTGATGCCTCCTATCCATGGGAAGCCTTTGCTCTTATACATTTTAGCAACTGAAAAGTCTCTAGGAATCCTATTGGCTCAGGAAGACAATGACAACAAAGAAATAGCTATTTACTACTTGATTCGGACACTGATCTCTTATGAGAAGAGCTACAACATTATTGAGAAAGCTTTCTTGGTAATTGTCTTTGCTTCCCAAAAGTTGAGACACTACATGCTTTCCCATACTACGTGGCTTGTGGCTAAAATAGATCCACTAAAGTACTTTCTTAGTAAGGCATCTCTCATAGGAAGATTGGCTAAATGGGTTATGATACTCAGTGAGTTTGACATCTAATATATTGAATACAAGGCTATCAAGGGAAAAGTGATTGCAAATTAGCTGGTTGATGCACCCATGTTGAGTCTCTTGCCAATGAACATTGATTTCCTTGATGAGTCAATTTTGACACTCACACACCAAACGTGGGTCATGTTCTTCAATGGGTCCTTCACACAACAAGGATCAGGTGCTAGATTACTCTTCATTACACCATAGAGATATTCATTTCCCAAAGCATACAAGATTTTGTTTCCTTGTACAAACAACATTGCTAAATATGAGGCTTTCATCAATGGCATGAAAATTGTAGCCAAATGGAGAGTGGATTAGTTAGACATATTTGGTGACTCTCAGCTTGTCATCAATTAGGTTAATGATGTGTACCAAACAAAGGATGAAAAAATAATTCCTTACAAGTGCATGGTTGATGACTTGAAGAAATATTTTTTGCACATTACCTTCCAACAAGTTCCATGACCAGATAATAAAATGGTTGATGCCATGGCTACTTTGGCCTCTCTACTATAGAGGCCAGAAAATGACCTTCGACATGAGTTCTTGGTGGAAGTGTTACACTACCCAGCCTATGACACCCCTAATTCTAGGATGATCTATTCTATTGTAGGACAAGAATCATCTTGCTACCATCACATTTATTCCTATCTCCAAAATCAAACCATTCTGAAAGGTTTGACCCAGAATGACAAACGTCACCTAATTCATAATGCTTTGCATTATGTCATTGTTATTGATGACCTGTATAGGAGAGGTCTCGATGGAACACTCCTTAGGTGTTTAGAACCTGAAGAGTCCAAACATGCACTAATTGACATTCATGAGGGCATTTGTAGATCTCACTCAAATGGCCTAACACTAGCTTGCAAACTCCTTAGAGCTAGTTACTATTGACCTAAAATGGAGCAAGAAGCTATCAAGTATGCTAGATCTTGCAAGCAGTGTTAGCTACATCAAAATTTGATCCATACTTTAGCTAGAGAGCTAATTCCCTCTACTACAACATGGCCATTTCAACAATGGGCCTTCGACTTGGTGGTTCAGATCCACCCAACCTCTTCTAATGGACATAAGTTCATTATCATAGCTATAGATTACTTCACAAAGTGGGTAAAGGAAATACCTCTCGCAGTTGCCGATGGAAAAATTGTAGCTCTTTTTATCACAAACTACATCATCTACAAATATGGTGTACCATCCTCAATCATTACTGATAATGGAGGAAAATTCAAGAACAAAGACCTCAAGGAACTATGAAAGAAATTCTAAATCACACAACATTGGTCTTCCATTTATTACCCCTAGGGTAATGGCCAGGCTAAGCAATCTAATAAGGTGATCCTCAAAATTCTTCATCGTACAATCAAAAAATCAGGGAGAGACTGGCATCTCCAGATTAATCCAGCCCTGTGGGTGTATAGGACAAGCATCAAAACTCTAACAGGCACGACTCCCTTTGCTTTGGTGTATGGGGTGGATGTTGTGCTTCTAATAGAGGTTAAGATTCCCACCTTGAGAATCTCTATGAAGGGTCTTATTACTAATGATGACTATAGGATAGCTCGACTTCAAGAGCTAGTGTTACTAGATGAATGTCGACAAGTGGCATATGATCATCTACGATCATATCAATAACGAATGTCAAGAAGCTATAATCAGAGGGTCAAGCCATGTGACTTCCAGCTAGGTGATCTCATCCTGAGAGAGAACCCTAAGAAGCAATAGCAACAAGTCAAAAAAGGGAAGTTTGAACCAAACTGGCTCGATCCTTACATCATTACTATAGTATATGGATCCAATGCCTACCAACTTTCCATAACTAAAGGAGAAGTGCTCAAGGAATTTGTCAACACTCTCCATCTAAAGCAGTTTTATAGTTGATCTGATATTTGTAGCTCTTTGTACATATCTATATGTCCTAAAAAAATTCATAAAAATTAGAAAAAGTCCTTAAAAATTTGTTACCTTGGTGAAAATCTAGCAATAGGCACCTTGGTAACACCAAAAAAATTTGAAAAAAAAAAACAAAACCAAATCAAAAAAAGAGAAAAATACAAAAAAAAATTGAAAAACAAGAAAAGTGCCATTGGTGAAAACTTTGAAATAGGCATTATGGTAGCAAAAAAAATGGAGGCTCTGCCAAGAAGGTGAAAACCTGGTAAATAGGTGTCTCTTGTCCCCAATGCTCCATCTTGTAGCGCATCTTCTGATTCTCTATACAGTTGCTTTACTACTTTTTCCACTTTCTGCTCATGTATCCATGGATTGAGTCTTGTCACAGCTCAGGGGCATTCCTCTTTAGTGTCGCTCCTTTTGAGATTCTCCTTATAGAATCTCTTTCATGAAAGTCACTAATAGTTCTAGCTATATCTACCTATTGTTGCTATTGTCACCCCTTTTGAGATTCTCTTCATAGAATCTCTTTTGCAATAATCATAAGTCATTTTGGCTGTGTTTTCCTACTATCACTAGTGTCACTCTTTTCAAGATTCTCCTCATAGAATCTCTTTTGTAATAGTCACCAATTGTTTCACATGTGTCTACCTATTGTTGCTTGGGTAATGTTTTCAGATTCCTCTATGGAAGATCTCTCTTGCATCAGTCATCGGTCATTCTAGATGTGTCTATCTAATGTTGCTCAGTCCTCTTTAGGTTCTTCATCTTGAAGATTCCTCTTTGACCTCAGTCACCAGTCATTCTAACTATGTCTGCCTACTATTGTCACCTTACTGAAGAGAATTCTTTCAAACATTTTCTAGACACTAACACTTGACATCAATCCTATAACACAAAAATGAACTCAAAATGACATACTTGTTTGGATATGCTGAGCATTTTATTTGTTTGTTTTGTTTTCACTTTATCATGTCTCCTCGAGCAACCTGATGATGTCATTTTTTACTAGAGAAGTAATGACTGGGGGCATGATCTTTTCTTTGCTTTCTATTTGTGGTTTACTCCCAGTAAGTTAACATATTCCTATAAGAGGGGTGTCCACTATAAGAGCCTCCATCTCATATTGGATGGTCGGGTGTACCTTGACTCCTTTTATATGAATACATCAATAATGTTGGTTCTTCTCCTTGTCTATTGAAGTGAATTCTTTATGCTATAGTAATATCTAATACTCATCTTGCTAAGTGAACGTACGGGTCACTACTAGTATATATGACACATTTTTGTCCTAGGTTACAGATGCAAAGGCTGTTGCAAACATGTTATTTACTGATTAATTAGCATAAGAAGGATCTTCTGTGTGTTGGGCATCTCTGCATGCAAGTAATATTCTGGTCATCCTAGCACTTAAGCTTTGATGCTTATGTTAACTTGCTATATTAAAAGGGACAAATGTTCTGGTCATTCTGGCTTCTTATGCCTTGAATGCTTAAATTTAATCCTAACAAAACTATGATATATGTCCTATTCATATTTCCATGATTGCAAAGTCAATGGTAATTGTAGGATGTTTAAGATTCATTTATGTCCCATGATGATAAATTGTCAAGGCTTGGTAACCAGACCTAGGGTTGCATTTAATATAGTCTTGCATCACATAATTCACTTGCATAAGCATGTGATTCAGTGGAAATTCTATCTCTATTCTTCATGATGAGGGATTAGGGGTCTCTTCAAATGTATCTAGACTCTCCACAACTACACAAGTGTTTGGTTCATTGGTTCATGCCTCTCAATGGAATACCTGTCACTGTCAAGCAAAAACATGCAACACTATATGAGATATTAGTTCATTTCCATATGCATTGCATCCATATACTCATATCATCTACTTTACATAATCATAATTACATCACATCAAAGTGAGCATGCATGCATCACATAACACATTCATCTCATTGATATCTCATGTACATCAAAGTAAAATAAACACATACAATGATATCTATGCAGGGATACTCAACTCAAAATCTCATATATATATATATATATATATATATATATATATATATATATATATCAAAACAATGTGCCAGTATAAAAAAATGGGTGTTACTTGAGTGCTATCAATCAAAATCATACAAAATGGTGCTGGCACACCAATGGATACATAGCCAGAATCAAAATTGGGGGTCAAAGTAATCAAGAGCTAATTGTGACCTGTACCATCACCCCTTGTAGCTGGAGAAGGGGGAGGAGGCAGCATATCTAGTCTCACTGGAGGACGAGCACCCCCAAAATCTTAGGCATACTAGGAAAATTGAGGAACCTATTGAACCTCATCGGGCGCAACTATAGAGTATGGTAAGAAATAATAAGCTGCTCAGGCCATCTGCAATCTGACCTCATCCTAAAACATCTTTTCCCTCAACTCGATTGTCTATACCTACTCCCGTAGTCTTAGGATCTCTTGATCTTGCTCAGCCAGTTGTGCATCCCTCACTGGCATTGCAATTTGTAACTCTTTGATCTACCAAGAAGCCTATCGAATCTACTCCCTCTATCATCGAAACAACTCTGGGGATCCTATGGTAGGCTGCTCCTACATCTCCTCATTGAGCATCTTAGGTGCCTACTCAGTAGGTGCCTGCTCCTCCACCCTTGACCTCTATCACTATCTCTGCCCTCCACTGCTGCCAATAGCCCCTAGATCTGATCCCATCTACCATGCTCGGATCTCTACCTACCTAACCCTCTACCTCACCTCTAGTAGTGGGCCCTACAATACTTCCTACTGGGGAGCCTACTATGGAGGAGTCTGCTACTACTCTGCTGGTGCCTTCTATGGGCATGGTGCTACTTCCCCCAAAGGATCTATAAATTGTGGGACGGGGTGACCGATAAGATATGCTTGATATGCCACCATCACCCTTGCATCTACTACCTCTAGATGGTAGTCCCACTATGTCACAACTAGGAGTTGTTGCCCACATTGATAATTGATTTCCCTACATCTAGCCTCACCGGCCATCCCCATGTCAGATCCTTCGCGACTCGCGCATAGGCACAAAACTCCTAGGAGATGTCCTACTATCTCCCATATTGTCTTCATACTCAACTGATGGCAAACCACTCAATGATTTGTGTAGTCCTACCTATCAATGATCACAAGCTAAACATAAAGCTAAGCTCCCTAGGAGCATCATCACACTCCTTTGTCTCTTGCTAGGGTCACCATACAACAGAGACTAGGTCATTAAGACGGGACCTCCACTACTCTGTCTTACCCAGGCCTACCTAGGTAATATGTCCTCTATATCTACAAATGTATGGCTCTACAAGCTCCCAGGAATCCTCAAAAATTGGTTGTGTAACTAGCAGATGCTCCCATGCTTAGACCTATAAAATGTACACACCAATGGCCATACTCTTCTGCTCATGGTACACTATCTCGTGCATCTCATAGAACATATGGGTGAGCATGCACTAGCCCCAGCCAAATCTCTCTAGTGCATCCAACATCCTCTACAGCATGATCCCCCATCCACACTCTAGTCCATGCTATCCTCTATCAGGTACCAAGAAGCAACTAATGAATATGGCCAAAACTATGACCAACTTGTGTGTCTACCCATATGTGTGGACAAGCTCATCCCAGGTGATGGCCCATCCAATTGCTATCTGTCTCCCAAAAATGGTACACAATGCATTTGTACCTACCTGGGGCATTTTGTCATATGATACTCTCAGCCCATGAAATGGTATGCACAGGATCCTGTATGTGTCCTTGAGAGTCACAGTCATCTCTCCCTAAGGAAGGTGGAAGGTGCTCATTTTCAAATGGAAATGCTCCACCAATGTAGTCAATAGGTCATGATTCACTAACAATGCTAAGATCTAGCATAGATAAGTGAGTCCCAATCTATCTATATCAGCCATGTCCTCTACATCTAGGCTCTGCAACAAAGCCCCATACAATGGATAGTGGGATCTAAATGAAACATCACCAAAGACCTCTTGCACACACGAACAAATTCCAATGACAAAGAAAATGGTTAGTAGTTAATCAAAGAATTAGAATGATGAAGAAACAAATGCACAAATTATGCTAAAACATAAAAAAATACAATTTTCAAACCAACTGTTGTCACAGGTTTTCGCGCAACGATGTATTTCCTTGCGCAAAAATTCATTTCTTCATGCGAGAATGCATATCTTCGCATGAGAAAACATGTCCTTCCATGAAAAAATGCACGTTCACACCCATGCTCAAATCCCTATGTGAAGAGAGTCTCTCTCATGTGAAGAAACAAGTTTTCATGCGAAGAGAGATAGTCTCACGTGAAAGATGACAACCATTTGCATGAAATTCTAACCTTATTCGCACGATAAGTGGGTATCTCTTGCATGAGAATTCCCACTAACGCATGTGAAGATATGCCAAGTTGGTGAATCTTCATGTGAGAAGAGAGAGCCTTCGCACGAGAAAGGATAGTCTCACACGAAGATGGATGTTGACTACCTAAAAATGTGCTAAAAGTGCAATAAATGATCTCAAAATGTGTGAAACTAAAAGTACAAAGGATGGTTATCAATCACTCATCGGTGGTCCATAGTCTGCTAGCCAGTTGTGTCGATGGGAGCACTTGAAATGGTGATACCTCATGTTCACTGCCATACCCCTCTTAGAGCTCAATTCACTAAAAGATAAAATGCACAAATGAATTGAAAATGACTCCTTGGGCCCTTATATAGGGGTTGACTTGATTTTTGAAAGTGCTCCAATTTGTGCAAAAATCACCCCCCTAGCTAATTTGACCATTTTGAATCTATTTTCGAGATTGAATTCAAAATCTAACACACCTAAGTGCCTCAAAAACACATTTAAAATTTTGGGGACTGATGCAATCGAACACTTGTGCACTTCAAAATTTTCTGATATTTTGAGATTCCTAGAATTCTTTCAACTCAAAATTTTTCATATTTTCAAAATCCATTTTGGAAAAGTCAACTCAAGTCAACCATGGCCAATTTTGGTCAACTTTTGGTCAAAGTTGATTTTTTGGACCTCAAAATCAAGCCAAATTAACTCTGAATTTTCTTCTAATTATTTTGATTTCTTCTACATTCTGTTGAATCTCAAATTTCTTCTACATATCTTTATCTACTGCTTTATGCCATATTTTTGGTGTGTCATCTTTTGATTTTGCTCCTGAAGGGGTAGGATGATTACATCATTGAACTCGAATTCCAAATCAATCTGAGTCCTAATTGCTTAGGGCATCTTGTTCCCATCTTATGTCCTCATCATTTGGGGCATCTCACCACTAGGGACATCTTGTTTCCCTCTTTTTGGCATCTTTGTCATCTATTTCATCTTGTCATCATTTGATTATAGGTATCGAGACAATCTAAACCTCAAATCTTGAGGATCAAGCCTCATTCTGGGGATGATTCTATGATTTAAAATTCAATCTAGCTATCTTTTATCAATCTTAGGTATCTAGATGTTCTATCTGGATCCTTAAAGATTAAGCTCCATTCTAGAGATAGTCTTTTAAATGCTTATTAATCTCAGGTATCTAGGTGTTCTATCTGGATCCTTAAAGATTAAGCTTTGTTATGGAGATAGTCTTTTAAATGCTTATCAATCTCAGGTATCTAGGTGTTCTATCTAGATCCTTAAGGATTAAGCTCTATTCTAGAGATAGTCTTTTAAATGCTTATCAAATCTCAGGTATCTAGGTGTTCTATCAAGATCCTTAAGGATTAAGCTATGTTCTAGAGATAGTCTTTTAAATGCTTATCAAACCTCAGGTATCTAGGTGTTTTTATCTGGATCCTTAAAGGTTAAACTTTGTTTTAAAGGAAACCTTTAAAATGCTTATCAATTTAGGTATCTAGGTGTTCTGCTTGGATTCCTTAGGATCAAGCTCCGTTCTAGAGATGGTTCTTAAAAGCTTATTAATTGCTCTTTGTATCATCAATTTTAGAACCAATCTCATCTTCGCATCATGCTTTCTAATTTTCTTTGAATTGAACATGTTGCTTGCACATTCATTAAAAGAGGGGCAAAATCTAATACCCCAAAATTGGCTCATTGCCATGATCACCAATTCTGGTCTATTTTAATCAATCCTAAAGTCCTATCTTATTAGGCAATTCTTGTTCTAACATTCGCTACTTGACTTAATTGTCAGATGCAAAAAATCCTAACTCGTATCCATCATACTTATTATTTAATTCCTATAGTATTTACTCATATTAGTCACATTGAACCTATTTGATTTAAATTTCATTTAATCTAGAGTATTTGTACTTTATTAAATTAAATTGTCACCTAAGGCTAATGTACTAAGGAATTAAATTTATTCAATTTAATAAATATGCCTATTCTAATTAATTGAATGAGATTATTTAATTAAATAGAAAAGGTATTTATGAGGTCATATCTCATTTTATTAAATTAAATATCTTTCCTCATTCTACTCTTCATTTCTAAATGGAAACTCTAAGTGAACTACTTCTCGAAATTGGAATCAATCTAGTTAACTTGATCTCACACCCATGACAAGTTCAATTAACTGCTCATCACACTCAGATTAGAAATAGTTCACTTCTCCTGCACAAGGAAGTTTCCATCTTAACTAAATCTTTACTTCAATCCTAACCGTCGATCTAAGTTGATCTCACCCATTGATGGATTCTAGGAATTCTATTTAAGGGACTCATAATTCCTCATTAGAGAGGTTGAATTGAATTGATATTGAATTGTTGTTGAAATTCATACTCACTTAGCTCATATACTTACACACATTTACATTCCTAGCTTAACCTCATTTAGTTTAAATATGCATATGCTTAATCTAGTTTCCTTTACATGTTTTTTGATTAAGTCCATATCTCATTTTAGATTACATTGCATTCTCACATAGATTAGTTGCATATCAAATCCTTCATTCTTAGAGGGTCTAGTTGCCTAAGCCTCATTTCTAAGGATATTAAATAGGAAAAATCCCTTTAGACAAGAGGCAATGGTTCACGTTGTTGAGTGTTCTGGATGAACAATTTAATGTTCATTTCAGGATGACTTCGCAAGTAATAACCACGTTGAAGTTTGTGTGAGGTTCAGAGGCCTGCATTTCATACATACACCATCATTATAGTAATGAGAATGCAGTAAAATGCATGCCATTAGATTAATATTAGATCAAGGGTAATCACTTCCTCGCTATGGCAATATGCTCACTCTTTATGCATAGCAAGGTAGCAATTCAGCAACACATGTCCTCAAGGAAAAGTGGGTCTTGTTCGAAGTGCCAATATTGAAGGAAAGGAACAAGTGGAACCATTTCATTGGTTTGACTACCAACGTATTAAGAAGAAAGATGAGTCAAACCTATTTTTATCCCTAGATCATAGGATTTTTCAAAGATCAATGATACAAATTTAAAAAGGAAGGTGATGCCACTCTGTTGTTCCATTCTATGCATTTATTAGGAATGAAAGCTTTGTCTGTGAGAAAAAAAAAGTATAATACAAGATATTTCATCTATTCCAATCTCACATGAACAAAGATTTCAAGTTTTCTAAGCACAAGAGCCTACTGAGAATATTGTGTTAAGCTTAGCAAAAATGTGAAGTAGTTTCCCATTTGTTCGTGAGCTATTGCAGAAGTTTAGGGAAGAACAAGCTTACAAGCAAGTAAGTACTTATACACTATAACCTCTATAGCATTTCAGTTTCTTAGAATTAAAGTCAGGATGCCTCCAAAGAAAGTGTTTTCTGGGCAAGTGAATTATATGAATAGAAATGTTCATGATGATTTGTTAGAGTTACTCTTAGAGTCCACCACTGAGACCATGCAGGTTAAGAAATTATCTTCCGTAAACCCTAGGCTTAAAATTGTAGAATGCATGTATGATAAAGGTAAGTGGGTTAGGGATGCAACAACTTCACAAACTAGTCTTGTTTTGTTTAAAAAGTAGTTTTCAGAGAGGAATTTGTTTTCCCACATGCTAATGTCTAAAATTTTGATTTGGGAAAACTAATAGTTCCAAGTGTTTTCATAGATTATGATTTTATTCAAGCCATTGCAAAGAATTATGATGAAGCTATTAGAGTGGTAAGAAGAATTAATGGTGTGCCCTTGGTTTCAATCAGTCCTGAGGAAATTAGAGAGGTTTTTCACCTAGAGCCATTGATAAATTATCATGTGCCAATTAATTTGCAAGAATTAGAAAATGAATACAAGGTAAAGAAGGATGTGATTAGGGGAGGTGCACCAAGGACACGTATTGGCACAATTCAAATTTTTCTAGTAATCACTCCAGCCTCTATGGAATCCTTTAAAAAGGATCTTTTCACTTCCCAGGCTATAGAAATATACAAGACCCTATGTAGTATTTTTGGCAAGGACAAATAGAATTTCATGCCCATCAGCCTTATGTATATGATGGTTTAGATTGCTTCCTTTGATGTAGACATTATTTTCAATTTTGCTTCTTATTTGACTGAACAAATTCATACTGGTTTGATTGGAATTGCAAAAGGGAAAGTGGAGAAAACTTTTTTCCATTATTCTTTGTTGATGCATATGTTATTATTTAAGGGAGTGACATTTTTTGGTAAGGAAATGGAGTTGAATAGAGATGAGGATGGGGAAGCACTTCCAGTCTAGTTGTGGAGTGCAAATATGACCTGGGATGTAGAGAAGGCTAGCTTTATCAAGTTTGATAGGTATTTTGCTTCCAAGTTGAGATGCGTCATATTGAGTGACAATCCTAGAATCCCCAAGGCACTAATGAATTTCATCAGGCCTATGGACAATCCCAGTGGTTTGAAAGTTTCACACAATTGGGGAGATATCATCCCATATTCTGTTTCTACTATTTTTAGTATTTATGGTTTTAAAGGAAGCCCTCATGTGTTGCCCTACCAAGTACCTTTAAAAGTAGGAATGGCTAAAGTTTTGTGGTAGTTAGGAGGATTGGAAGAGATGTATCTATTGAAAAGGAAACTGGGGTCAATTTTCCCTACTTGTACTGTGGCCCATCAGTTTGTAATTACTAAAGGGGGTTGGCTCTTTTTACATAAAGTTTTGGATTAATACAAAATTGCTATTTCCTAGCCCCATTTTTGTGATACTGAGGGGTTTTATAATCAGACCTTGAGACTTAGAATTAAATTGGAAAAATTCAAACATGACTCATATTATCCAAAGGAAATCATAAGGAATGAGTTCTCCTTGCAGGAACTAGAAACCAAAAAGGAAAAGTGGAGAGTCTATTCTAGGGTTTTAGAATTCATTCATTGTTTTGATTAGAAATATAGTCCTCTAGATAATGCTAATATAAAGGTTGATAAAATAAATAAGCTCATGAATACTTTCCCTAAAATAATGGAAGCCATGAATGAGAAGAAATAATTCTTTATTGATTCATACCCAAATAAGGCCAAATAGGTCATGAGGAGGTTGGCTTTCACTCCTAATGTAGGAGCTGGTCAAATGATTGTTCAAAAGAGACCAGGCTATACTATAATTCAAAATAAAAAGGCCACTGTGGATAAGGGAAAGAAAATAATGGGATCCACCAGTGCAGTCCTAGAGGAGAGACTTGATGAACCTTCTCCTAAGAGGCAGAAGATAATAAAGGAACTGAGTCCTCAAGTTGAGGAGTATTCACCCACTCAGTCCCCTTTGTAGATTAGAGAAGAACATCTCACTAGAGAGCAGATTGAGCAAATAGGGTTACAAGGAGGTGTATTTATCACCTAGGCAGAATTAGATGAGGGAAAACCTCACGAGCCTCCTGTGCCAAGTTTGGATTTGATAGTTGCAGATTATAGAGGTAGGGTATTGGACCCTATATTAGAATAGGCTAGTCATCACTTTTTGTTTGATGACAGTTTTATTAAATCTAGGGCTTTTCTCCAATTTGCATGGTGGGCTAATATGGGTATATTTGAAGAGAGGTGTAATAAATTGAGAACAAAGCATCCAGAAATGGATGAAACTTCCTTGCAAAATTAGGTAAAAGAGGAGATGATGAAGGAGTTTCAGAGTATAAGCCCTGAGCAGGAAAGACAGATGGTCAGAGCATCAAAATTTTTTTTTTTACCCAATTGGGACATTGCTGATGCTCTAGTTTTTAATTCTATTTCAAATAAACTTGATTTACAAGACCAAAATAAGAAAGACTTCTAGGGCACTTCTTTCAGTGAAGACTAGGCTACCTTGGTCATCTAGTCATTGAAGAGAGGATCAAGAGCCACCTCATCACAACCAAATGATTTTGGTTTGATGGGAAGTACAATTGTAAGAAGAGTAGCTAATACTTCTCATGTGCAGGCTACACACTAGAATGTAGATTTATCTCAATTTGTTTTGGCCACTGCTCAAAAGGAAGAAAAGGCCATGTTTGAATTGCAAAATAAGTATGAAACAATTTTAGAAGCATACAACAAAGAAGTTTAAAAGAGGATTGAACTAAAAAATAAAATTATGGGAAGATCTACCAGGCCAAAAATAACACATCCTCACCCTCCAGTGGAGCCTTTTAAATCCAATCCTCTTATAGAAATGCCAGACACCCCACAATGGCCTCAATATTAGACAACAATATTTTGAGGAAGAAAAAAGTAAACTTTGGGCATTACATGTGGAGATGGAAGTGCAATATGAGGATAAACTTGGGAAGGCTCTAATGTACTTTGTAGATAAAATTGAATGGCCCCTATTTTATGACCAATTGGCAAAAGTAATAAGTATATGGGAGGAATTGAAAACCCATGATGAAACCTTGAAGCCTATTGTTAATAAGTGGGGAAAGAGAAAGAAAGAAATTACCTTTTTATGTTATTCTATTATAAGGTCTTCCCATGACCATATTGAAAAGGCATATGATATTTCTAATGATTTGTTAGATTTTGATAATAGAAGAGTTGCTTTGCAAGTAAAGGTTGTCTCTTATTTAAGCAAATACAAGAATAAAAAATTTGATTCATTTCCTCGTGCCTTGGATAGAAAGAATAAATTAAAGAATAAGGATGAATGGGTTAAGGAATTGGATGACCTATTCTATCTGAGGATGAATAAGGTTATAGATGAAAAAGGGCATGCTTTGTGGGCCACCACAATAGAGGAATTGGTAAAAGTCTAGCTATTTTTTGATTCTTTGAAACAAAAATTTGTTAGTATTGATAATGAGGCTGAGTATATACTTAAGAAGAAAAATGATATTCTACAATTCAACTAGCCAAATGATGCACAATTTGACACATGGATGGGAGATATTACTTCTAGTGAACAGTTATAAGAGGTCGGTATAGATGATGATGAGGTTTAGGAGGACGAGGTATAGATTATTGACACAACAACACCAGATCCAAAAGATGAGGAAGATGAAGGTCACCAATTGGTTCCAGCTATAGGCTCAAAGACCCAGGATGTGGACATGATAGAAGATCAATTAAGGATAAAAGCGGTTTTGTCAGTTCAAGATAAAAATATTGAAAACCCATGAGTAGAAGTTGATTTGAAAACATTACCATAGGATTTGACATTGGCTAGCTTGGTAGCTACATATTTAAAAGAGTCAGAATAGTGGTGGCAAATCAAAAGAGCTAGTAACTTGTTGTGATGTAATAGAAATGGGACCTATCAAAGAATATATTGATGTGTTAGCTTTCTATTACACTGAGTTTTTTTCTTTTGGAAACCTATCAATCACAATTGCCCTTTTCTTGTTGCAACTCATGCCTATATAAATGAGTTTTGAAGGCATTGTGAGGGTTTGAAAGTTGATTTTTTTGTTTTTGTTCAAAAAAGGTATAGTTAGTCCAATTGCATGTAGATGTGTTGAGTTTACTATCAAACTTGTACTCTTTGATAATACATACAAATGACAGCATCAATAAGATATTCAAGGGTTCTGATTGAATTTATATTAGTCATTGTATTAGTCATCTAAAAGGATAATACAAAGGGGTATTTGCATTAGATTTGTGTCATCAATTTCTATCTCCATTTTATGAGTTTGTTTACTTTGATGTCATATTGAATAAGGTTAAATTGATTGAATGCAATCTAAATGGGTTGTATGCTGATACTATTATTGCTTATAATTCAAAGAATTATGTAAATACTTCAGTAGATGAGTGAGGTTTATGAGTTTATAAACTAGATAAATCATAAGAATGAAAATAGGTGATTACAATTGATGAGTTCATTTACAAGTTAATTGAATTAGATCTCCCACCCATAGATAGTCTTTTTCCCAATGGATAAGACATTGGTCGCATGAATTAGGAGTGAGTTGGGGTAAATTTTTCTTTTGCATATCAAATTAATCACAAATTCAAAATCACTCTTGTTCCATTTTGTTTAAAGTTATAATGTTGGTCAACACTCATTTATATTTAATTTTTGGATCTTAGGTAGCTGCTATTCTTGGAAATAATTGTAAACTTAAGGAGAATTAGGACCAAATCTACTTAAAAGGATGCATATTAGTCTGAGTGTTAGGAATTAGAGATGAGAATCAGAATGAAACTAATATAGTTCTCACATATTAGTGATTATCTAAGGCATCCCCTAGGTAAACCCGCCTTGGTTTTGCAGAGCCTCAAGAGTAGGAAACCATTCTTGGTTTTGTTGAAGTTGATCCAAATGGTTTGCACATAGAGTTGTTAACAGGAAGTGGCTAATCCTTAGATTGTGTGAGTATTATCAATTTGGTGTTGAGCATTTTGTTGTTCAGTAATTTTAAACACCAACATGTATGATGTTTTTAGCTTTCATGTATATGATATAGACTAATGTTTCTAAAAATATGTGACACTTGGATAGATTGAATGTGATGTTTGATTAACCCCTTGTGATGACAAGATAGCAAAGGATGAAGTGAAAGATCAAGAAGATAAAAAAGACATGATAAAGAAGAAAGTGAAAAAGATGCAAAAGCAGTTAGCTGACATGTCCACAAAAAAGATGAAGAGAGAACTCTCCCCATATGCAAGAATTGAAGACTAAGCTAAAAAAATGAGCCTATAATGCAAGCTAATATGCAAAGTGGTTTACCAACAAGGGGCACATAGCATTTAGACTCTTATTTCATCATTGAGCATTTATTAGGGATATTATAAGATCATACGACCATCACTAGTATAACTATGAGGATATGAATATGATCGATATCAAATAGGTATGTGGAAATCCAATCTAAGCATTAAAAACATATAATTCAAGATGACTATGCAATTAGATTCCCTAAGTTTAGTATAGCAAGATTACACCTGTATCAAGGCATAAGTGCCAGGATAACCCTTGAATGCAGTCTTGTGAGAAAAGTCAAGGATGATATGTTTATATGTCAAAGTGTCCAATAGGACAAGCATTAATGCTTAGAACACTATAGACAAATACAGTGTACCCACAAGCAAAAATCAAGAAAACATGCTCCATGCCCCCAATCTTCTAGTCAATGACATCCTCGAAAGACTATTAAGGAGGGAACACATAGTAAAGAAATCATCATAGACAACACACAAAAAGATTAACATAGCTCAGTCATTTAAGTGTTTAAGTGTGTGTGTGTGAGTTACTTGGCCATTTCTTCAAGACTTGATTCTAATAGTGAGAAATATCATGACATCAGAGACCATAGGTAAACTATCTGAAAGGTGTTGAAAAGCACTTGATGTCAAGTTGGGGGTATTGTTGAGAAACACTATTGTGTGAGTTGCCAAAGAAAATCTATGCACAAGGAGACCTCAAATAGGCTAAGCAGTTGTGCCCTTTAGATAAGGACATGAAATAATCCCAAGCTAGGAAATGTGTAGCAAAATGAGTGATTGAGACTGATAGACATAGGTGCAAGGGTCTAAAGTAGTGCTTGTTTCTAGGTTTTCACCACTTGGTAGATTTTTTTTTCAAGAGGTTTTTAAATTCTTTTGTATCTTTTGAATTTTTCTGACTTTTTTGGTGATACATCAAAGTGCCTATTGCTAGGTTTTCACTAAGATGATCATTTTTTTAGGACATTTTCTAATTTTTAGGATTTTTTCAGCATCATAGATATGTACAAGATAGTTGAGTAGTAAGCCTCTAAGTATAGAACTTTTTTAAATGTAGGACATTGATAGGCTCTACAAGTTCTTCACCTTCAAGAGTAGACAGCTGATAAGCACTAGACCCAAATACTACTATGATAATGTAAGAGCCTAACCAATTAGATTCAAATTTTCCCTTTTACTCTCTATGCTACTGATTTTTTGGATTTTCTCTAAGCACGAGGCCACCTACTTAAAACTCATGTGGGTGAACTTTCTTACTATACTGAGTAGACATGCATTTTTGATAAGCCCTCATGTGATAAAAAGCTACCTTATCACACTCATCAAGAGTCTCTAATTCCTATATTCACATAGTTCTATGGTCTTCATCAATTATCAACCCATGTAAGGAGACTCGCAAGGAGGGGATCTCTACCTCTAATGGGAAAATGACCTTAGACCCATAGACTAGAGAAAAGGGGGTGGCCGTTTTAGGAGTATGGATGGTAGTTATATAGGCCCAAAGTGTTGAGTTTATCTATAGGTGCCAATCTCTCCTAGACCTATGAACTATGTAATGCAATATTTTCAGCAATGTTTCATTGGAGGCCTCCACTTGGCCATTCCCTTGAGGGTAGTAAATAGAAGACCAACTTTATTTGATTCAAAATTTCTTACATAAATATTTGAGGTCCTTATTTTTGAACTATCCTCCATTATAATTGACAATAGAGGAATAAATGCCATATTGACAAATGATGTGGTTTAGTATAAATAGAGTAACATGTTTGCCTATAGCAGTAGATAGTGGCACAACTTCAACCCATTTGGTGAAATACATAGTTGCTGTAATGATGAACTTGTGACCACTAGATGAACTCAGGTGAATTTTTCCTACCAAGTCAAAGGCCCATTTTTGAAATGGCCAATATTTCACAGAAGGAATCAGCTCACATCCAGGAGCATGAATTAAGTTACCATAAAGTTGGCATTTTAGACAAGATTTGGCATAATGAACAACATCAACTTGCATAGTTGGCTTGTAATAAACCACCCTAAGTAGCTTTCGAGCAAGTGCAAGACCATTAGAACGTGCCCCATAAATATTATCATGGACTTTGGAAAGTTCCTTTTTGGACTCTTCTAGTTCTAAATATTTAAGCAACATTCCATCTAGACCCTTCCTATATAGGTCACTAGAGACCAAAGTGTAATGTAAGGCATTGTGGAGGAATTGACATTTTTGGCTGTGTGTGAGGTTCTCAGGAACAACTTGATCATGTAGGTAAGAAAAGATGGCCACATAGCGAGAGGAATCATGACTGAAAATAGTGTAGATCACTTGGTTATCTGAGGAATCATAGGCAAAATGACATAGTTCTTCTACCAGGAACTCAAATTGCAATTTGTGTTCTTGTAGTTGGAGGATAGATGCTAGAGTGGCCATAGCATCAACAACCTTGTTTTCTACTCTAGGAATTTTCTTGAATGTCACAAAAGTGAAGTAATTCCTTACAACATCTATCAACCTTTTGTAAGGTATTAACTTGTCATCTTTTGTTTAATAGTCACTGTTCACTTGGTTAATAACAAGTTGAGAATCTCCATTGATATGTAATTTAGTTATTCTCCATTCAAGAGTCATTTTGATCCCATTTGTTAATGTCTCATATTATATAATGTTGTTTGTATAGGGGAATAAAAATTTTTAAGATTTGGGGATCGTATATCCATGATGGGAAATAAACAAGATACCTGCTCTAGCTCCATTTTGTGTATGAGAACCATCAAAGAACATTTTCCAAGTTCTCTTAGTGATGTACATAATTGAGGAATCTATGAATTAAACTTGTATAGGTGTCATATCCTCTGGTGGAAAATCAGCCAATTGGTCAGTTATAACTTGTCCTTTGATGGCTTTACATTTGACATACCGAATGCCAAATTCTAAAAGAATCATCATCCATTTAGCAAGACAACCAGTAAGCGCAGCTTTGCTCAAAAAATATTTCAAAGGATCAATTTTAGAAACTAGGTGAATCTTATGTACTAACATGTGATGTTAGACTTTTTGAGAAGCAAAGACCACTGCAAGATAGGCTTTCTCAATGGTTGTGTAGTTCATTTCATAAGAAAACAAAGTTTGAATAATATAATATATAGCCCATTCCTTACTAGTCTCATCACTTTGGGCTAATAGCACTCCTAGAGAAGAAGTTGCAGCTAAGATATACAAGATCAAAGGTTTCTCTGGAATAGGTGGCATCAAAACTATAGGTTTTTCCAAGTATCCTTTGATTTGGTCTAGACTTTGTTGACACTCATCATTCTAGATATGAGTAGAACCTTTGTGCAAATTCTTGTTAAAAGGTTGAGCTTTATCAACCATTTGAGAAATAAATCTTCTTATGGATTGTAGATATCCTTGTAGACTTCTAAGTTGGTTGATATTTCTTGAAGGAGGCATCTCCATGATAGCTTAGACCTTTTCAAGATCAATCTCAATATCTTTTGTTGAGATAATATAGCTTAGCAATTTTCTAGAAGTGACACCAAAGGCACACTTTTTTGGGTTTAGCTTAAGTTGAAATTGTTCCATATGGTCCAATATCAGACTAAGGTCTTCAATATGTGTATCTTGTTTTATAGATTTTTCTAGTGTGTCATCAACATAGTCTTCCATATTTTTATGCATCATATCATGGAATATGATGGTCATTGCTCTTTGATAGGTAGCACTAGCATTCTTGAGCCCAAAAGGCATGACATTCCAATAGAAAGTACCCCATACACATGTAAATGTTGTCTTCTCTTGATTAGCTAGAGCTATCTTAATTTGATTATACCCAGAAAACCCATCCATAAGGGAGTATATTTCATAACCCACAATCATGTCCACTATCATATCAATGTTTGGTAGTAGAAAGTCATCCTTGGGAATGCATTGTTAAGATATCTGAAATTAGTACAAACTCAGATAGTTTTATCATGTTTGGATACATGTACAATGTCAAAAATATATTCTGCATAGTCAATAACTCTGATAAAATTTGCACTCAAGATTTTTTCCTATTTCCCTTTCACCAAAAAAGCTACATGTGGATGCATCTTTCTCAATTTTTGTTTAGCAGTCTTGATATTAGGAGAAATAGACAAATGATGCATGATAAGATCTATGTCAAGCCCAAGCATATCTGAGTATGTCCATGCAAAATTGATCTTTTTGTCTTGAAAGAATTGGGTAAATTGTTCCTTCTCTTCAACTGACAATGATTGAGCTACATGAATTATTTTAGGAGATTCTTCTATCCCCAAGTTGATAGGTTGTGTAGGCTTGATGAGAACTAATGATCTATCCTAAAAATAGCTTGGCAAACCACCAAATACCTCATCTACAAGTGCCTCAAAGAGGTTTTCACCATTAGATACATCTTTATTTTTACTATTTTTAGGCTTGGATACCGCCACAATATGGTTTTCACCATCTGATCATTTATTTTTTCTTTTGATTTTATGACTAAGGTACTTGATATTTGATTCTGTCATATGACTCATGGGTTCACTGGTGGAAGAAGTGATAGGTTCAATGGCATTTAGGTAAAAAATGATCTCATAGTCATTTTGGAAAGACTATATTTTAGGCCTTTGATGTCAAATGGACCAATCTATGAGATCGGGATGAATCAATGAGAGTGAGGTGAAAGCTTCAAGGTTATTGATGCAAAAAGAGTCATCTTTGTTGAAATGCAAAGTTGAGCCTATAGTGAATTTCACAAAGGTATCCAGATCAGGAATAGTCCTAGAGGGACCAACATGTTGAAATCTGATTGAAAAGATCACTATTGAAGAAGAGTGATTGTTTACAAAAAGGGAGATTGTTGATAAAGAATGTTTTCAATCACTGTTTTGTCACTGATGTCAAACTTGCTATTTTTTGAATGATAATTTATTATAAGATCTAAGTACAATCACTTAGTTGATTGATGAAGTGGATTTAATCAATAAGATGTAACAAAAGCACCTACAAGAAAGGTTGAGTTATATTTTTGTAATGGCGTACAAGGATCAATTAAGAAAATGATAAAATTTGATGTATTGATAATACACTTAAAGATACAGAGGTTGGATACACTTAGAAACTCTAGAAGAATAAGTTATAATAAAGCTATTTGCAAAGCTTGACTAAATTCATTAGTGGGTGCCAAGCAAGCTAGTTCATGCTGAGTAGATTATTAGTAAGTTCCAAACAAATGCAAAATCTAGTGTGTGCTGAGTGAAATAGAAGGAGTCGAGAAAGTTCAAGTGCCAAGCAAGTGATAGGTGTTGAGCATCAGATAAAATTAGTTGATGCCAAGTGAATCCACAGTAAGTGCCGAGCATCAATAAAATATAGTAGCTGCTGAGTAACACAGTATGTGTCAAGCATCAAAAATTAAATAGTGTCAAGCTACTGCATTATTAGAAAAATCAAAAATTCACTAGATCTAAGCTGACAAGTTTGTTACCTTGAATTTTGTGAACCAGAAGGAAGATAAGGATGATGAGCTGGTGGTACAAAATTTTAGATAAACCATTTTTGGGCAAATATAGGTGGATTTCTCATGATGTTTCTAGAAGAAACAAGATTAAGGGTAGATTCATTGAATCTTATCTAATCCATTCGAACCAAAATTAAGAGTGGGAAAAGTATTCCAAACTTCTATTTAAGGAGGTATAGGTCAAGAACCAAGAGTTTTTGAGAGGGTTAGTTGGATGTCAAGGTGAAGGAATTGAGAAGGAATAATAGAGTATAGAGACTCTGCTTTGATAGATGACTATAGAGGTGATTGCATTGGTACATTGAGCATAGAGACTCAAGAAGACAAAGCTTGAATGGGAACAAGCTATCAAAGTTGTAGAGACTAAAGGCCAAGCAAAATTTGTGAGCTGAACTATGATCTAAAATCTACAAGTTATGTTGTAAGTTGTATTAGATCAAAAGCCCTTATTGTTACTCTCTAACAATTGTATCAGCTAGGGTAAAATCCTATGGACTTAGGTTGGTTTAACAGCCATTTGTAAATCCTTTAACAAGGTGGCATTCAAAGTGAATGTCCAGGTCCACTTCTAATAGGGTTGTTGAAATCCTTTAACCAGGTCACATTTAACAGTGTGTTGTAGCAATTAATAGGATAGGCCTTTCATAGGGCATCACTTCAAAAGAATGAGAATTTAGTAGCATGTTGCTAGTGGTTTTTCCCAAATTGGGTTTCTACATAAATCATTGTATTATGTGTTGATCTTTCATGTCTTATTCCTGCATGTTGATTTTTACAATAACCTGCTAAGTAGAAAGTATAGCTTCGATGCATGATTAGTTTAATGGGCTCACTATACTTGGTGAAAAATTTTATTAGGACATTTGGACCTTGAATAACTGATTCAACCCCCACCTTAGTTATTCTAAAGCATTTCTAACACTATGTGATCTACTAAAGAATTTGTGAGCCAAACTCATCTGACCCTATACTTGACTCATCTACTACATTTGGTTGGGTTGCATAAGTTTGAATGAAATCTACTCCAAGTTTACAAAAGGCGTCTGATAAATTTTCCCATTCATACTCTTGAGAGTCTGTACTCTAATCTCTAGTAATTAGATGAGCAATATTTTTTCTAATCCATCCTCTATTCAAGTCTTCATGGTTAGATTCATCTTGTTCTAGTTGTCTAAAGGTGTAAGCCTCATCATCATCATCATTGGTGGTAAATGTTTCTTCTCCCCATAGAAGGGAAGTTATGGGAATAAAGTCCTCATCTTGTGAAGTGACAACAACAAAGGGAGGATCATCATCCTTTGATTCACTAGATATGGGTGCACTTTGAGAAAATGTTGTTATATTATCCTCTAACCCAAATCCTAGGCTAGCATTATCTCAAGTATCATGACCTTGAGTATGACTTAAAGGTTCAACTAGAGCTTTTTTATTACCAGTTAAGGACCCATGGCCCTGATAGCCTATGTTTGCAAGAATCTTATAGCCTTTCTAATATTGTTTAGGAGAAATGGGAGTGATGACTATGAAATCCTCCTCATCTCCCTCTCCCTTATATATCCGATACCTAATTGCTTGTTCTTCTTTCTCTATGTCTAGTGGAATTAAGGACTGCACATAAGTGTTGAAAAGGGTCATGGCGGAAGTAGAGGGCTTCTTTTTAGCAGATGGTTTTCCATAAGACTGAGGGGAAATAGGTACAGTAGCAATGGAGTCTAAAGTGTATTCACCCATAGCAAGGCTAATCATTTTCAATTTATGTTCACACTCTATAAAGGACAGTGTCAGCTCATGAGAGGACTAATTATATGGAACCAATGTTTTAGTAGTGGATAACATGTTGATGAACATGGAGTTGTCACCAAGGACAACTATCTTAGTGCCATTAAAAGGGAACTTGATGCACTGGTGATATGTAGAAGGCACTGCTTTCATGTGTCATGAATCCATGGTTGTCCCAACAAAAAATTGTATGCAAGTGGTATGTCTAAGACTTGAAAAATGAGATCCTTCTCAACTAGACCAAATCTAATTGGAATTTTAATTAGACCTTTAGAAGGTCATGTGACCTCATTATAGGCTTTTATAGTGATCTTGTGACTAGGGTCAATGGAAAATTCTAACATGTGTAACTGTTGAATCACGTTGAATAAGATTATGTTTAACCCTGCACCATTGTCTATCAAGACTCGATGAACATGAGTGCAAAAGATTTGAACTTTGACATGTAGAGTAAAGTTGTGGGGATGACTAAGACATTGGTCATCTTCTTTAGAAAAGGTGAGATAACAAGGTGAAGAGATATGGTTCACCATAATTTGGAATCATTCTCCATCAATATCTGTGGGAACATTGGTAGAACATAAAGCTTTTTTGAGGATATCCTTGTGCAAAGGGGACAATTCTAACAACTCAAAAATGGAAATTTGAGCCAGTGTACATTGTATTTGACTGACAAGGTCATAGTTGGAGGTCCTACAAGTAGTTGGTTGTTTAGAAGATGAAGCATTCTTAGGATCAGAGGAAACTTTTAAGAGAACCTTAGATTGCCCCCTAGTGATAGCATTAAGTGGTTCACTTTGTGATGAGAAAGAGTCAGTCACTCAAAGCACCACCTTAGGTCTAGAGTCATTATGGTGTTGAGAAATATTGTGCATTTTTAAGATAACTTTGAGTCATTCATCTACATGTTGGTTTTCATCATTAGAACTTTCCATGCAGAAACAAAAAATGTCACCCTTTTCGATAGCAACATCTTCAATGCGATACACACTCTCAACCATGTCATTAAAGGATGTGAATAACTATTTTCATAGATCAAAGTATAGCTCTAGTATAAGGGTATTGCAAAAATGTCAATTTTTTAGCCTCAGGTTCTTGCCAAGGATAGTGAGAGTATAAGGATCTCCATCATTGAAGATATGTTGCAAAGGGTTCCCCCAGTTTTTGTTTGATGTTGCATAAAACCAACACTATCACATGATGTTGAATATTGTAGGAGTATTGCTAGATAAAGTGTTGTGTAATTTTGTCAAATGTTTTAAGAGGACTTTTGTGAATCATTCCATAGCTTTCCCTCTTAGATTCCTAGGAAACAGATGCATAAGAAAGGTGTCTTCATGCATAAAATTCATGCTAAGAGCATAAAAATGCCTCACATGATCATGAGAATCACTGTTTTCATCATATTTGTCATTATTAGGAACCTCTATATCCTTAGGAAATGGTAGCATGTAGAGACTCCTATCAAATAGAAGAGCACATATTAATTCAACAAATGAAGTTTTGGGCAATTCTTTTGAAGTTTGCAGTTGTGCAAATTGTTTCCTTAGTTCTTGTATTTCTTCCCTTCAGATTTTAGCTTTAGTGGGTTCTTTTTTTTGAATTTTGTGTTCCACATCAAAATCTTGAGGGAGTTTCCAACCTCTTACTACCATGTATCAAAATTATTGGTCTATGTTTTCCTCTAAAGCTCTAAGCATTAGTATTGAGCAAAGTCTTCTTGTTGAAATTTTATAACATCCTCACTAGTTAATTCTTCATCACTTTCATGATGGGAAGGGCACACACCCATGGTAACTCTAGGAGTTCTTGGAGGTGTGTTGTTGCCATCATTTCCATCAAAGGGATTTCAAGAGCAAGTCCCCTTGTTCCCTTCATGGCAGGTATGATTACTGTTTTTAGCTTGTTGTTGTTCTTTCTCCCTAGCATACATGGCTTCTAGGATTCTTTGATTTTCATGTGCTTGTTCTTCTAAGTACTGTTGGACTTCATCGGGGTGTACCATGGTGACCAAACCATTCTCACCTTTAGGTGTCTCATAGGATGTGTCGAACAGGTTTTCAAAATTGTAAAGAAAATTATGCCTAACATTAGCTATTTGTGTTTGAAGAGGTTTAGGGTCTTCTAGACAAGGTTGTCCACAAGGATGTCTAGGTGGGATTTCTAATTGTTTGAAGACATGAGGGGTGTGACTACCACTTCCAACTTGAAATCTAGTTGTAACCAGCATCTAAGGACTTGTCTTTGCTTAATAGGACAAGAAAAGTAAGTCATATTTGAAGCTCTTACAATCAAGATTAGTCACTTGTCAAAGTATAAAAGATGGCTTGTCAAATAGTGCTCAAGAGTTTACAACACTGGTGACTCAAGCCGAGTGAGCAAGCAAGAAGCTCAATTAGTGAATAGCTAAAATAGAATGGTAATTAGATCTTGACAACTGATTCATTAGTGATGTTTCAAGACTTACATCTGATAGACTAAACCTATCTTTTCAAATTAGGACAATTTCTTAACGCATAGATGTGTAATCAAGACCAGGGAGGATAGAAGTGATGAGACCCTAGATTAGAAAAAATAGAATGTAAACCCTATTTTGATAGCAGACAACCTCATGCGATACTTTTTAAGAGACTAGGTGATATTAGGACAACATAATACATCGTATGACACAGTTCAAAACACCCCTGCGATACTTTTCTTGTAGATGATAGTTTGCCCAAGGTGAGATGATGGATTCTAAATACTAGGATGATAGAATTTAGTAAAGACGTATGAAAAAATTTGTGAAAAATAATGTCATACAATATTTCTTTAGTAAAAAAATGATAAAGTGCCAATTTTTGTGCAAAAAGGACAAGTATGACTCCAAACTTTTATGTTTTAGTTGGTCAATCAAGTGATTTTTTGGATCAAATAGGGTGAAATTTCAGTTTGTGCCAATTATCAACAAGGTTTACAAATAGTGGGGGTATTAACATCTCTCAAACAATTGAAAAAGGGTAAAAAAAAACCTTGCCAACATGCACTTGTGATATCAGAACAACCTTTCTACCAATATTACTTAGATGCTTGATGTGTAAGAATGTTAACACTAGTCAACACATTTGAAAATAGTAGCCAAACAATCTACCTTAAATTCATGGTTCATTACTCAACAACTTGGCCCACGCTTGATGCTCCTTTGCCTCACACAAAGTGGTTGCCACAAGAGATATTGGCTTTCTCATGGAAGTGCCATAAGCACAACCAAGGGAATACATATGGTGAGTGTAAATCTATGGGTGATCTAGGTAGTCCACTAGGATTGATCCTTGCACCAAGAAGTTGAGCGACAAAGTAGGGTAGATACTAACCTAGAGTGTTCAGAAAGGCCTTTCATTCATAATGTTCCTCTTGCACCCAATTAAAAGGACACCCCATCTTGTGGTGGGTAATAGACCTTGTAGCCACAAGAGCACCTCAAGGATTCTTGCGTAGTGATCTCCCTATGGTCAAAATTCCATAAGTGATCAAGAAAAGAAAAATACTATCTCTACCAAGGTTTTATGTCCTTGATAGCTTGAGTTTATAGTGGCTTGGAAGAGTCAGATAATTTTCTTTTCCCCACTTGGGTTGTTCCTCTTAGATTGTCCAAGAGTAGGTCCTCTAAAGGATCCTAACTACCACAAAATGGATCCACTCTCAAGGTTCAAGATTTTTGATTCACCTCAAGGGTGAAGAACATACTTTCCTACCTCAATTGCTTCTCCCAAACACATCAAGAAGATTCAATTATCCACTTGTTTTTGAAATCCAAAAGTGGGTCAAGATTTTTAATTCACTGCAAGAGTGAAGAGCACACTCTTCTATCACCAAAGAACCTCAATCGCAAGTCTAATATGCCTATAAAAGAACAACCAATAGATGCCACTAGTAGATGCTACACACAAAATAAGAAAGAAAGAAAGTTGATTTTTTATGCATTGGACAGCCTTGCAAACAATCGTTAGTAGCCCTTATGCATTTGAAGCTTTGACATGTGTTCTTTTAGGAAATTTAGGCAATTTTTAACACTTCAAAACAACACCTTTCAACCACAACCATTAGCACCACAAGTTAGCCTTAAAATGAAAACAAATCTATGAATGAATTTATATAAAAATAGCTAAGGATGTGTAAAAATCAGCAAGCAATAAGAAATAACAGAGAAACTAACCAAAATACTCCAAAAAGAAAATTCAAACTAAGTGATAGTTTATGCTAGAAGAATGTCATATGATACTTCTTAGTATATGTGGGTTATAAAATCTTCCTATGTGATATTTATCACTAAGTTAGGCAACATAATCTACAATACTGGTGCAACAGTTCTTAGTATGGTCATACGATACTATTTCCACAAAGTATCACCTAACAATTATGAGAACTGTTGTATGAAACTAGAAAATATCACCTGAGAACTGTGATTAAGATAGAAAAGAAAGTGCAAACAGAAAGAAGAAAAATGCAATAAAAATGGTGAAGTGGGGGACAAAACCTGATGTTCAACCCCATGGTGGGCACCAAAAATGTACACCCAAAAAGTGCACTTCTCTAAACCATTCTATCCAAGATATTCCATACATTGGAAATCTTGAATGGTGGCTTAGAGCTCCCTAGTCATGGAGTGCAAGAGGCATACAAATAAGCATAAAGAAAGGTCTTAGTCGAGCCTTGGGAATGTAGCATGTGCTAGTAAACCATGAGATGGGAGATTCTTTGAACAAGACCAAGAATGCTAGTGTCAAAGAACTCTTGAGTATGCAATGCAAGAATAACTTAAGATGAAATGCACAATGCAACTAAGATAAACAAATAAAACTGTTGCATCCATGCTAATTAAACTATCTGAGCTAAGCTATTGTAAAGGAACTACATTAACATGCAACTAGACTAGAATGCTATATGCGGAAAATATCATGGATGAGAGAATGTAGACAAGAAATAGAAGTTCTACACAAAGAGCTCTCAAGAATTCAAATAGTAAACTTGCAGCATAACAATACTCAAGAGTGTGGATCCTTTGAGGGGGAAAGCTCTCTCCCTTTTGAAATCATACGGCTAGTAGAGATCAAGATGAAGATGGTGGATGATCAACGGTGGAATTCAAAAAAGAGGAGTGATCCATATGCACACACAAGTCAACCAATAGAATATAAGTTGACTTTTCATATAATAAAAAAGTCACTAAGCCTTTTTCTTTTAATTTAAAAATTGGAAAATGACTTTATGTGCGCACTTTAAATGGGTTAGATGAATGGGGTCTTTTATTTAATTAAAAGAGGACATGTTCTTTTACTCAAATAATGAACTTAGGATAACATAGTCAAACTATAGGTTATAATCAAATTAATTTATTATTAGCAATTTGATCTAGGTAATTGATTAATTAAATAAAGCCAAAATGTTGAGAAAGGGGCTAATTGTCTAAATGACCATTTTTAGGTGATTATAGAGACATCTTGTTTGCATGCTACATCTAGAATAGCTTTGAAAATAGATTGTTTGATCTCATTGCTAATTATATAAACATTTAGAACCCCTTTTCCATCTACTCCTTTTTCTTTAGAAGAACTAGATGCCATTACATATATCTAGGGTTTACAAAATTTGAAACTACATAGCTCAGTACACAGTATATACCTTATAAATCCTAATGAAATTGTGTCAAACAACTGTTCAAATCTCCTACAAATGCTTAGATGAAATTTTACAAATTGCCTTTAGCTCTTCATCTTCTTTCTCAAATTCAAATGATGTTAAATGAGTAGAAATCAATCAAATAGCCCTTAAAATGTTGCAATTAATGCTAAGTGCTTACATAATTATAAGCTCAACATCAATTGATTTTTGGATCACTCGATATCCACATGTCTTGGAGGGATTGGAATAACTAGGGCCAAAGGCACACCTAGCTATCCTACTATTTGCACAAAGTCAACATAGCGAAAACAATGACAAAACAAACAACTTGGGAGATAGAAGTAAAATCTTTCATGCATATATGCATTCAAAGATCTATTACATGCCTAGCTGTAAAGTCTTTTGGGTTACAACTAGATATAATCTAACTATAATCTTTGATGATCCAATTCATATTCTTCTTTCTCTCACTCTTAGTTCTATCCCTAAAACTCAATCCTAGACCTCCTTAAATACTTGTGTGGCCATAGGTTGACCTATAACAATATTAACTTTACATTAAATGCATGCATAACCACAAGTTGTCTCACATCAAATATTAACTATCGATATTGAAATTAAATATGTGCAAGGTTGGCACAAATTGGAATTAGACATAGACAACTTGACAAATGAAGGCTCTACAAAATACTAACACTCGACATCGAAATGAACACTCAACAACCACACAAACTCAACAACTAAAGATCACTCGACAACCACATGAACTTGGCAATGAAAGATCACTTGACAACTGCACAAACTTGGCTACCAAAGGATGACTCAACAACCAAAGATCACTCAGCAACAATTATGAACTTGACATGAACTAGAAAGCTTGACATCCTCTAAATGCTCAAAACCCACTAAGAACTCAACAATGCAAGACATTTCAACTTGGAGGAACAAGGAAAAAAATTGAAAACATACAAGATAGTAGAAAAACCTAGGATGCTCCTACATTAGAAAAATCTAGTGTCACAACCCAAGCTAAATCCAACTCAAATTGATAAATTCATGTAGCATCTTTACTAGGTTTGTTTTTCCATTTTACTAAATACTCATAGTAGTCTTTTCCTCTTGTGCTCTTACCAACTCTCTGATCCAATATCTATTCAACTTCTTCAATCTGCTTCTTGGGATAATCATTTGACACCTCCACTTCATCTTTTAACTCATGATATTTTTATAAACTAGCAACATTGAATATAGAAGATATATCCATGTCATTAGGTAACCCAAATTTACATACATTACCACTATCAAACTTCTTCAGGATCTTACAAGGTCCAAACTTCTTCATCTTCAGCTTACTGTATGTTCCAACAAGAAATCTTCCTTTCTTTAAATGAACCATCACCTCGTCACCAACTTCAAAGTCATGATGTCTTCTAGATTTATCAGCATTCTCCTTATACTTCTAATTACTTTTTTCCAACCTCAACTTCACTTCCTTATGCAAAGATTCCATAAAATCAAAAAATTCTTCCCTAACAATAGTTCTCTTTTCTTCACCAACAATATCTCTCAAATTTCATACTCCTCTAGGCTATATTCCTGTAACAATCTCAAAAGGTGTTTTCCTTGTACTTCTATTTACAGAATTATTATATGCAAACTCATGTTGTGCCTACACTACTTTCCAATTACTTGAATTATCTCCTACTAAACATCTCAAAAAATTACCCAAGCTTCTATTCACAACCCCTATCTATCCATCTATCTATGGATGGAATGTAGAACTAAACTTCAACTCAGTACCCATCTTCTTCTACAAAGTCTTCCAAAAACAACCAACAAACTTACTATCTCTGTCAGAAATAATGCTTCTTGGTAGTCCAAGTAATCTCACAATCTCTTTGAAGAAAATTTCAAAAATATGTTCAACATCTAATGTCTTCTTACATGGTATGAAATGAGCCATTTTAAAAAAATCTATCCACAACAATAAATATAGAATCATACCCCTTCATTGTCTTAGGCAATCCAAGAACAAAATCTATACCGATGTCACTCCAAGGTTTCTCAAGAACAATAATAGGTGTATATAAAGAAATATTTTGACTTACTCCTTTTGTAACTTGACAAACTCCACAACTCTTCACAAATTTTTGAACATTCTTATACATTTGTGGCCAATAGTACTTATCCTTCAACAAATTCAATGTCTTATCAATTCTAAAATGTCCAGCCAATCCACCACTATGCTTTTCCTTGATCAAATTAGTTCTCATAGAACTTATAGGGATACACAACTAAATTCTTTTAAACAAAATACCTTCTTGAATGAAATATTCATCATACTTATGTGATCTTTTAGATTTGGTGTTGTATACTCTCTCCACGCCTCAGAAAAATTAGGGTCAGTATCATACAACTCTTTCATTTTATCAAAACTTAGAACTTCAACCCTTCATTTCAGTCAACAAGGAACATCTTATACACAATGAATCAACAAATCTATTAGCAACTCCAATCTTATGCTTGATCACAAATATAAAACTCTACAAATACTCAACCCACTTCATATGTCTCTAATTCAATTTATGTTGACTTTCCAAGTACTATAAAGCTTTATGATCAATATACAACAAAAAATCATTAGGAATCAAATAATGTCTCCACTTCTTCAATGCTTGAACAATAGCTTTAAAATCTTGATCATACATAAAATACTTCCTTTTAGTATCATTCAATTTATCACTAAAGAAAGCAATAGGTTTACCTTCTTGACTTAATACAACTCATATTGCACTACTACTTGCATCACATTCAACTTGAAATACCTTATTGAAATTGGGCAAAGCCAATACAGGTAACTCAACAACTTTTTGTTTCAAAGTCTCAAATATCTTATCAACTCCATGTGTCCACTTGAATTCTTTTTTATCTCCTCTCATTGTCCTAGTCATAGCATCACAAATAGAACTAAAATTTATTATAAACTTCCTATAAAAACTAGCCAAACCATGAAATGATCTTACCTCACCCACATTCTTAGGTGTAGGCCATTCCAAAATTACTTTTACCTTCTTAGGACCCATCTTAAAATCATCAACTAAAATCACAAATCCCAAATATACAATCTCCTCTTGCATAAAAGAGCAATTCTTTACATTAATCATCAACTTCTCCTCTTTCAATCACTATAATACTTGTCTAATATGCTCAAAATGTTCTTCCTTAGTCTTACTGAATATCAAAATATCATCCAAATAAACAATCACTAACTTACCCAAGAATATTTTTATAACTTCATTCATCAACCTCATGAAAGTACTAGGTGCATTAGTCAAACCAAAAGGCATAACGAACCATTCATACAAACCATTTTTTACCTTGAAAGCATTCTTCCATTCATCACCTTCTCTAATTCTGATCTAATGATAACCACTCTTCAAATAAATCTTAGTAAAACACTTTTCTTCACCCAAATAATCCATTATGTCATCCATCCTTGGCATAGGAAACCTATATTTCACTATGATCTCATAAATAGCTCTGGAATTAGTATAAATTTTTCATTCTCCATTCTTTTTAGGTGCTAACACAATAGGTACATCACATGAACTCAAGCTTTCTCTGATCAAACCTTTCTATAATAGCTCATGCACCTATCTATTAAGTTCTTAATTCTCTATAGGTGTCAATCTAAATGGTACTTTGGTCAGTAAACTAGCTCCAAGAATCATATCCATACAATGACTTATACTTCTCATTAGAGGTAAACCATCAGGTATATCCTCTGCAACAATATCTTTATACTCATTCAATAATTCTACAATTTCTTCAAGTACTTAGTCAATACTACTAGCTGTCACTTAATCAATACTTTCTAGTGCTTAGTTAATACTATTTTTTAGCACTCAATTACTATTGAGACAACTTGATTTTCTTGGAATTATTGCAAAATAAACTTGATTCTTCTTCACTTCTTTTTCACATTGTTTTCCATTAACCATGCAAACTTTTATTGTAGTATAATTGACCTCATCTAGACTTTCAATCAAAGGAGGAAATATTTATTTTTTCCCATTCACCTAAAGAGTATATTGATTCAATCTTCCATATAGCATATTTATCATATTTCCATGGTCTACCCAACAGAATATGACAACAATCCATAGGCATAATATCACACAAAACTTCATCAAAGTAATGTCCAATCTTGAACTTCACAAGGCATTGCTCACTTACCAATATCGTATGCTCATCTTTGATCCATGAAACGTGATAGGGTTTAGGATGCTTCAACCTCTACAATTGCAAATTTGTAACCAACTCTTCTAATGCTAAATTTGTAGAACTTTCACTATTAATGATCACTTTGCAACATTTTCTAGCCATCCTACATCTTGTCTTGAAAAGGCTTCTCCTTAAAATAGGTTCCTCATCACTTCCCTTATTACATAAGATTCTTATCACCATCATATTTTCTCTAGCCTTAGGTCCACTTGGTGAACCCTCACCATCTTCTTGAATCACAAAATTTATATTACCTTGCCCACTTTTAGAACATCTACATTCAAAAGATCTATGTCCCTCTTTTCCACATCTAAAACAATTACCAAAAAATCCACCTCTAGAATAAGAATTACCTCTTCCATGGTGAGGACTAGTACCTCCTCAGTAATGATCACTAGCTTTCCACTCGATCTTGTCTTTTTCATCATTCTTCCATTCAGATTTTCCATTGCCTTGCACATAATTATCAGATCTGCCACCTTCTCCATAAGATCTACCTCTACCTCTTTGGAATCTACCACCTCTACCTCTTTGTCTTTGCTCATGCTTTTTTGTCAAGATCTCCTCAACTTTTAAGGCCTATTGGTATGCTTCTTCCACACTTTCCAATTTCACAAAACTTATTTCATCTTGAATTCTATATCTCAATCCATTTATGTATCTTGCAATTTTCTCAACATCATCATCCACATGTGCAGATATGATGTCAAACTTATAGAATTCCTCAGTGTGCTCCTTTGTAGTCATGTCTCGTTGCCTCAAATTCTTCATTTTTCTCAATAAGCTAGCTTGGTAATTTCATCTTGAATTCTATATCTCAATCCATTTATGTATCTTGCAATTTTCTCAACATCATCATCCACATGTGCAGATATGATGTCAAACTTATAGAATTCCTCAATGTGCTCCTTTATAGTCATGTCTCTTTGCCTCAAATTCTTCATTTTTCTCAATAAGCTAGCTTGGTAATTAGTAGGAAGGAATTTGTTCTTTACTTTTTTTTACCATCTTCACCCAAGTCCTAATCTTCTCCTTTCCTCTCCTTTTTCTATCAGTTTGTAAATGCTCCCATCATAGTGAGCATGTCCTTTAAACCTAGTAACTACAATCTTCACCTTCCTTTTATCAAGAGTGTTTTCATACCCAAAAATATAACACAACATTGGTATCCAATTTTTCATCATAAAGAAAAACTTCCATAGCTGGCTTTGAATTTTCTTGAAATAACACTCTCAACAACCTAGCTTCATCTTGATCTTCTTTAGGTTCTAGATTAGGGTTTGGTGCTACTGCTTCATCATCACTTGCATCATCAAGATGTGCTCCTCTCCTCTAGGCTATCTCTACATCATCTAATCATGATACAATTTGTCTTAGTGTATCTAATATTGTATTATCAACATTTCCTCTACCTCGAACCACATTTATAAATTAGGTTTCTACAAGATTGTAACCCTCTACAAGTTGTAGGCCAAATCCTCAAATCTGCTACCCTACAACCAAATTCACCTAGGGTTCTACACAATCCAATCTCCACATAGAAGAATCTTGAACTTTGATGTCACCTGATGCAAGGAGGGATTGGAATAACTATGGCCAAAGGTGCACCCAACTATCCTATTGCCTGCACATAGTCAACGCAATATAAATAATGATAAAACAAACAACTCAGGAGATAGAGGAAGTAAAAGCTTTTATTCAAAGATCTATTGCATGTCCAGCTATAAGGCCTTCTAGGTTATGGCTAGATATAATCCAATTATAATCTTCAATGATCTAAATTTGCATTCTACTTCTTCTCACTCTCAATTCTACCCCTAAAAATCAATGCTAGACCTCCTTAAATACTTATGTAGCCACAGGGTGACATATCAAAAAATTAACCTTACATTAAATGCATGCACAACCATAATTCAGCTCACATCAAATATTAACTACCAATATTGAAATTAAATACATGTAAGGTCAGCCCAAACTAGAACTAGACATAGATAACTTGGCAAACAAAGGCTCCATGAAATACTGACACTCAACATCCAAATGAACACTCAAAAACCACATGAACTCAACAACCAAAGATCACTCAACAATCACACAAACCTGACAACCAAAGGGTGACTTGACAACCAAAGATCACTTAGTAACCACACAAACTTAACTACCAAAGGATGACTTAGCAACCAAAGATCACTTGGAAACAACTATGAACTCGACATCAACTAGAAAGATCAACATCCTCTAAGTTCTTACCACCCACTAAGAAATTGACAATGCAAGATATTTCAACTCAACATCACTTTCCATGCACTCAATAACCATTACTAGACTTTTCATGCTTGACAATAACATGAAAAAGATGACAAAACTTTAAAGATTTTTCCTTGATTTCTAATAACACTTTGCATATTTATTCATGCATATGTAATATTTTCAAAACTAAATCCTTGGAACTAACATATGGTATATCTTTTAAATATTAGTCCCACATACCTCTTGATTGCTTAGTTTGATGAGGTATGATCACCCAAACCATTGGGTGAAGTGATCCCATCTGCACTTGATGTGCTAAAATCCTCCTTTCTCTTCCATGTCTTGTTCATCTCATTTCTAACATTTTCAATATCTTCCATGCATTTTCCTTTGTTGAACTCACAACTTGGTGCCTTTGACCTTGTTAGACAATATTGACTAATGTGACCAATCTTCAAACAACTAAAACATGTTTTTTTCCTTAACCACCTTTTGTAATCACCTTTGAATTGTGTTCTAATACATTTCTCAAGAACATGTCCATACTCTTGATAGTAGTGAGAACTATACCTTGTATTATAATCCCAATTATAAAAGTTGCCATTGTTCTTTATCTTTGTGTTCTTGTTTGATGACCAGTTGGCTTTGGATCTACACTCAAAAGCTCTATGTCGGTACTTTTATAAATTATAACAATATCTTTCAAATCTTTGAGTGAGCATGGTCTTGATTCTACATTCATGTGCATGATGACCTTGTTTGTTGCACTTATGGTAGTGACCCATGTTATTTTTCTTAACATTCTGATTTGTAGTCTTGCTCCTACACACATTAGTAGTATGTCCTTTCTTACCACAATTATGACAAGTATTTTTGAGCTCTTATGTTTGTTACTTATTTCTTCAACACTTTTGGATGATTCTCCTTCTTCAGTACTTGTGTGTCCTAGTCTAGATGTATCATTATTAGATCTGGGGGATCTCATCAGTTGTTCAAAGTACTTGATAGGTTCACTTGGTTAATTGAAAATTTCAACAAACTCCTTTTCCCTTTTTAGATCATTGCTCAACTATTCATTCTGCAACTTTAGTGTTGTGATCTCAATGTTTTTACTATTTATTTCATAATTAGTAATCATGACTTGATTCATTATTTCCAATTGCATGTGAGAAATCATATTTACTTCTAATAATTTCTCCTCCAGTCTATTGGTCAAAAATCTTTTTTCATCTTTAATCATGATTTTATCTTCCATAGCTTTCTTTTTCTATTCTATCACCTCACATAGTAATATGGCTTGTGACTCTTGCTCTATCTTAAGATTTTTGATCTCTTTAGCTAGAGTTCTATTCTTTTGCATTAGATATGCAACTACTACATCAAATTCATTAGAGTTACCATTTTCAAATAGCTTAGTAGTGTCCATCTCTTGGTATTGTGTGTCATTCTCCTCAATAGAAATTTTTTTCCATCTTCTCAATGGTTTCTTTAGATATTCTCTTGCTTCTTTCAACTGATGTAGAATGAGTTGCATTTCAATCTCCTAGTTCTTAATAACTTTTCCCAACTTGTACATTTCTATTTCCAAGATCTTTCCTTAAAAATGTTAGGCTTCACTTTTAGAGAACTAGGCTTTAATACCAATTGTTGGAATTACAATAAGAAAGGTAAACTCTAGGGGGAGGGGGTGGGGGGGTGAATCAGTGCTTTAAACTCTAACCCATAAAATATTCACCACACACCCATTTCACATATTCAATAAGTAAACTAAAATACTACATAAAGCATAAAAATCTAAAGTATGTAAACAAGTAAGAATTCACACATATATGAGACAACATATGATTATCCAAAAACCCTCCAATGAGAAGGTAAGAATAGGGTGGGGATGATACCCATAAATCTTCACTAGTGCAGTAATAAAGTGTATCTAATAAAGGTTACAATGTTTGATCATGAAACATGATCTACCCTATGAAAGGTATGCCCTGTTAAAGGCTTACAAAGACTATTAGGTCTCGTCCTGTTAAAGGATTTCAACACCCTGTTAGAAGTGTGCCTAGTTAAAGGACTTTAACTCATAATTAAGTAAGCATCTTGTTGGAGGATTTCAATACAACTTGTTAGGACTACTCTATTAAGAGATTTAATTGATTCACCTATTAGAATGTCTCAACAATGATCCTATGATTAGCACTCTATTTTCTTGATAAAATATCACCTCTATACTAATGTATACTTGATCCTTCTTAATTAGATATCCCTCTGTTATTCATTATTTCCTTCCTTTGTTCTCCTTTAACCAATTTTGCAATACAATTTAGATCATAATACCTTGATCACCATGAATGTCCTAGTTTATGCATGAAAAAATCTCCTTGATCATTCATTCATTCCCTTTCATACTCATATGTAATTTAGGGTTTGTCCTCATTAAGAAGACCTAGGTGACTTAGGGTTAGGTATGAATCAACGACTATGATTCATCAATATTACTACTTAAACCTTCCCTTCACCTAATTGGGTGCATGTAATACATAGGGATTCCCACTTAAGATTCATCCTTATCACCAAAATATCATAATTCAATCCTTAAGTCAGCCCAAAAATGGTTTACATAGTAATTTGTGCCACTACTAACAACTATGAAAAAACTATGTTACTCAGCATCTAAAGTCCTTGGTGCTCAACACATATTGTGACTTCAATGTTGTCACTCGACATTTAAATGACTTAGGATGCACTACTTGCTCAGCTCCTAAATCACTCAACATATACTATCTTCTTGACACTTGAGTGACTCGACATATGAGTGACTCATTACTCATTGTTTACTCAGCATGCTCTAATTTACATGTTGTGCTCAACATACATTACTTGTTTGGCATGAAGTAAGTAAATGACTTAAGTGTATAGAAACTCAATTATCAAAACCAATCTGAAATTAATAGATTCTTCAAGAACTCTATTTTTGTCCCTTTGTTCATCAACTTCCTTAGCTAGTTCTACATTTTTCACCATGTTGGTTTTACCTACTAATCCTCCAGTAGCTACAGACATGCACCACCCATTCCCAAATCTTTAACTTGCTTTGATACCACTTTGATGTGAAAATAAACCTTTCTCTCTTTCCCCAAGTACTCTTAGGGTTCCCTTAGGTCATTTACCTAACCAACTAGGTTTCTTCTCAACCTATACTTCCTAGGACCTTGCTCAAGAGATCCTAATCCTTCAGTTGGGATACATCAACAAAGTACCATCATCTTGCTTACTATCCAACTCCAATCGACGCCTAACCCTAAAGTCCATCTATGATCCCCAAGGGTATTATCCAATTACCTAAGGTTTATTTAGATCTATTACAACACCTAAGACCCTAACCAATGCTATGGTCATGGGCACTTCCCTTCCATAAGTGTTAAAACATGAAAATGTTGCAAAATGGGCTACTAGGATTAGCCATCAAAATGACTTAAAAATATGATATCATAAAAATTCCCTTAATAACCCCTCAAAAAAATTGGCATTATGGATAGCCTTTTTAGTGTACTTAGAGATTTTGTAATTTTCTAACCCCCAACCTATCCATACAACCAAAGCACTATTTTAGGCTTAAAATGTGGGTTTCAAGGGTTTAGTGGTTGTTGGCTTTAAAGACCACCTTAGAGAGATTTAAAAGACACATCCTTTGGAATGGAGCTAGGTTACACCTCCTTCTTACTTGCTACATCCCTAGATTGAGGTATCTATACTCTCAATCCCCTCGATTGCTTGTTTTATGAATTGTGATCCTTAGCCAAGTTGCATTCACTTGCCTAGGGAATCACTTTATAGATTCTTTGTGACACTTCTAAGGGAATTTATTCTTGGTACATAATTTGCATGAACATTAGTTCCAAATCCCAAAATGCCAGAGAAAACCAATGGTGGGAAGTGGCCCTAAGATTCCATGTTTTCAGTGCAACCCAACTTAGACCAACGGTCTGACAAAACCAAAATAAATTTCTAAAATAGCACAACCTAATTTAAATTTTAAAAAAAAACACTATATAAAAATTTAAAATAATATTATAGAGCCTTATCAACACCAAATTCACACCATCCAATCCAACTCTACTCAAAATGCCTTAAAAAACATAAAATTGGCAACCCAAAATACTGTGCATAGTTCATATAGTATTTTTTCTAACTTGACCAACCCATGGAAAAGGTTTTCCTCCTAATTTTAAATATTCCTCCATTGGTTTCATAGCTATTCTAAAAAATTAGAGCATTTCAAACTCAAACTTGCAAAAAGTTTCTCTTAGCAAGAAAACATTGTCATGACAACATGACAACATTTCAACAACTTTTTCCCAAATTGGAGTTAGACCTCCAAACTTGTTCCAAAGACTAGGTAAGCATGTAACATGAATTAAATGTCCTCAAATAAAATTTCTAAGGCCATATGAACCTTATTAGACCATATGACCCTCTCTAGGACCTAAGTCACCTAGTTGACAATGATTTTTCAACATTTAGCAACTTGGCCATTTTGGGTCTTGTCAACTCTCCTAAACACACCTAAGTACCAAATAGAACCTCTTATTTGACTAGTGATGTGGCTATAATCACTAAAAGACAAAAAAAGGAAACCCTAGGTTTCATACTAGCTTTCCTAGGTGCTCTTGCACCATCAAAGCTTCATAAGCCTTTGGGCATTGGCAAAATCATATTTAGAGCCTATTAATCACTGTCACAACTTCATCCTTTAGATTAACACTTGATGTAGTTTTATCAAAGGGAAAATCAGCTTGAAAGCTTAGAATCGATGGGGCATGAAATGTTAGGGAAAGATAATAGATAATGAGGTTCGAAAAAACTTACTTCTCATCAAGAGGATACCAAAACACATCCTGACCATGCCTAGATCACTTAGACCCCACTTAGGTGATGGGTAAAGGTGATGCAAAGGAAAACTAACAAATAAAGAAAGTAAAGTAATTCGAGAAAGATGAGAAGTGACCTAAAAGACACTTAGACATTACATTTGGAAACACTAACTTTCATTCCAGTGGCTTCAAGCTTCAAAGAGTAAGACTAAAACTTGGCAACAGTTGGCTCTAACTATAGACTTAGGTATTGTAAATGTTTGAGAAGGGACCAAAAATCTCTAGTTTCACTTAGCTAGAATAATAAACTATCATTAGAAACTAAACTAAGCATGCAATAGAAAGGAAAAATAATCTAGTAAAGCAAGAAAACAAAGCAAGGAACAACACAAAGAAAACTTACCTAGACTAACATTAACTGTAGGGGTTACCTACTTTCAATTGTCAACTTCATACAACTTTAGATCTTGGCCATTATAAGAAAATGGAAGAAACTATCCAAAAGGATATGCCAGAATGAAATATTTTTTCTCATTTTCTTGCATAATCTTGAAAGGGGCCTTCTAGAGGGAGACAAACTTATGATGCATACCTTTGGGCTTGTTTGTTCTATCCCATAGAAGGACTAAGTTTCCCTCAATGAACTTCCTTGGCCTAGACTTCTTATCAAAGAATGTGTTCATAGGCTTCAAATGTTTTGTAATATGATTAGCCATCCTTTTACATTCTTCTTCTAGTTTAGTTAGGTACATAATGTGCTTCTCTAATCCATCTTGGAATTCTAGATCCTTGATCACTTTTTGTAGTCTACAAATGGATAGCTCTAGTGGGAGAGGAAGACTAGCTCCAACTCCATATACCAGCTCAAACGAGAAATCTTGATTGCCTTTTTGGGTGTAACTCTGTCTTCCTAGAGTACATCATACAATTTCTTGTACTAGTTCTTCTAGTTCTTAGAGACCAAGTTCTTCGTGATATTGATCAATTTTTTATTACTTGATTCTACTTGATCATTTCCTTGAGGGAAATAGTTAGATTAGTAATTGAGATGTATACTATTGTCATAATAGGATTCTTTAATTTCCATAGAAGAAAAATAAGAAGTGTTCTCCATAACAAGCTTAATTGGCACTCCAAACCTTATCAAGATGTTATCTTTTATGAATTCATAGAAAACCTTCGAAGTAGTTTTATTAGTTGGCTTGGCCTCCACCTATTTAGTGAAGTAGTTCTTAGAAGTGATGACATAAAAATGACTGTAGATGAGGGTGGATTGATAGGTCGAATGAAATCAATTCGCCACTACTAAAAGGGGCCTTCAATTACAACTGGCTTTAAAGGTAGAGTAAATATTGAGGCTTACTAGAGAACATCCTACACTTGTTGCACTTGACCACCCACTTATAAGCATCCTTGAACATTCTAGGCTAGTAATAAAATTGCCTCAAAATCTTGTATGTTGTAACTGTTGATGAAAAATGACCACCACAAGCCTCATTGTGAAAACCATGAAGAAACATCTCTTATTGAGGTTTATCCACACATCTCAGGAAGGTTCCATCTATTTCTCTTTTGTATAGTTAGTCCAATAAATTAGAAAATAGGAAATGTTTGAGAATCGTAAATCCTAAAGGCTAACCATTAGTGTACTTGAAGATTCATCTTCCTAGATCAAGTCCCAACTTTCTACAATTATTTTGCACAAGCCATTTTCTCTCACCAATTTGGTTGGCCTCAGGTCAATATCATACCTTTGAACCTTTATTATCCATGCACTTCTAGTGTTGCAATCTATCTCTTGTTGAGTCAATATCCTCTTGACAACTGAATCAGATATAAACATAGCATAATGAGAGTGCAATACACATAATCTAAATTTTTTGAGTACCGTTACCTTGCATAGGCATGCTTTTCCATTTGAGAGTATCTCAACTCATGCTCCTTAAGTGGGGTACTCATGAAAGAAATTGGTGCTTGGATGCCTTCCTTGTTCTTGCATGAGTATCATGAATAACATATGAGATGAGGCATAGCAGTACAATATGAACTCCTTGGTGTAATTTGGATGTAACATTATGAGTGTTGTGGCTATGGTGTCCTTAATTAAATTTAAAGTTGTTCTTCTAGAATCATTCCATTTGAAACTTTGACTCCCCTTCATCATATAAAAAATGCACTCGGTGATTTTAGAAAAATCAAGGAAAAAACATCTCAAAAAATTCACCTGTCCAAAGAATGATTTGACTCTAGATTTACTTCCCAACAAATTCAGTTGTTGGATGGCTCTAACATGTTCTAGGTTAATCCTAATGCCTTACTAAGAGACTATGTAACCTAATAGTTTGCCTTCTATAACACACAAGACTAATTTCTTGGGATTGAGTGAAATCCCATGCTCCCTACATCTTTTCAACACTTTTTCCAAGTTCGTTAGATGATTTTCTCTTTTCTTGGAGAAGACTGTCAAATCATCTGCGTATATGATGATGATGATCTTATCCTTTAGGTAAGTGAAGGAGGAATCATAATCCTTTGAAAGGTGGTGCCAACATTAATGAGCCCAAAGGGAATTTTGTTATATGAAAATATTCCCCAAGAAGTGGTGAATGCAGTCTTGAATTGATCTTTCAAGTTTACCTCAATTTGATTGAAACCTAAGAATCCATCTAGAAGAGACATCATTTTCGACCTTGCAATAGTTTATAGTAGATGATCCATGTTAGGCATGGTATAGTTGTCCTTTAGAGAAGTCTAAGTCAAATTCTTGAAATCCCTCACAAATTCTAATCTCCCCACTCTTTTTTTGGATAGGGACAATGTTAGCTATCATGGTCAAATTATTTATGGGGTAAATAATTTTGGCTTCTAGCATCTGGTGAACCTCCGTAAAGATGGCATCTAAGACCATAGGGTTGTAGTTATAGTGTTTTTTCCTAAGGGGAGTAGCCTTAGGTTTGAGGGGGATTTTTTGTTCAAAATCACCACTCCTAAAGGTCTTTAGGTCTTCACATCCCCAAGCAAATACATCTTGGTATTCTATCAACATTTCTTTTTATTGTGCTCTTTCTTATTTTGAGAAACTGATACCAATATTAACCATCTTGGGTTTATATTTGATGCGAATGTTCATCCCTTCATATTCTCCAAAAGTTTCACCTTTCCTTCCCCTTGCCCTTCTAATAAATGCATAGTGCCTATCAAATAGTTTCTCAAGGGAAATAAGGTGTTGAGGGATCTTATTACCTTTGAGTTGCTTAGCTCCAAGCTCCAACTCGTTCTCAATGTCAAGTGAGAAATCCTTGTAGGTATTTCCACTCCCTTCAAGGTACTAGTCACTGAAAGGTTCAAATCCTTCTAGGAAGGACTAAAATTTATTATCATAATTAAACACTAGCCATGTCTCAAAATTGTTAGGAACATTTTTCCTAAACAAAACCTTGACCTTTTATTGATTATCTATTAAATCTAGATGTAGGAGTAGTAGCAAGGATGATGCAACTAACAAGTTAGCCCTTGCATTCTGCTCCCTTGGAACAACTTGTATTGAGAAGGCATCCAGATGCTCAATCTCATCCTAGATCTTGTTTCTATAATTTTGAAGTCTAGCATTCTTTATAGAGTATTGAGCTCAACTTGCTTCACTATAAGCTCTTTGTCTCCTTGAGCTCTTAAGATCTTGAATCCTTTCTACTTTGCAATAGTGATACCCAATAACAATTCTTCACACTCTACGTTGTTGTTGGTGTTTTTGAATTGTAGCTTGTATGCAACCTGAGTTACTATTGATAATTAGTTATATGTAGATATTTAAATGTTGTCATTAATAGAAACACGTGATGTAAATGCTTGTAGAAAACCTTGGAAATAAAGATACTTAGGTTTTTGGTACTCAAAAAATTGTCTAAGTATGAAAATGGTTTACAATAGTGTGTTACTTTGTATGCAACCTATTGTCGACACTATATTATGACTAGAAAGGTTACATGGATAAAGAATGAAGTGAGTTGAATATATGGTTAGCACTGCTTGCAGAAATAATAACTTTGACTCTTGTTATTCAAGTTCTAGTGAATACAGTTATGTGTTTATCAGACATGAACAAAGAACAATATTTGCAGTATAACTTGTTTATACGATGTTAATTTTGAGAGAGAAGATATATGGAAAAAATATACATGTTGATGATGATATGTATAACCTTGGACATCAATACAAACACTATGGAAAAGAGATATTTAAGATCTACAAAACAACAAAATGAAAGGTAAAGGAATTAATTTGTTTACAAAATAATTACTTGACCAATTAGGGATGATATCCTAGATGTTTACTCTAAGTTGGGAAAGTTTATTTTGGTCCTAGCTGACCTAGCAACAATTTTTGAAAATGCATGGTATTTATGCAAAGACATCTTGTGAATTATTTGTGAAGTCACGTGTGAAAGTTATGAATGCTAAGTTTTGTATCATATGCAGAAGCAAGTCTTTGATAACTTAATTTTTTGATCTGATATCGAGCTAAGGTTAGAGATCAACTAAAAGAAGGTACAACATCTATACTTTTGTATTTGAGGAAATTAAAGGATAAATTATTTTTTTGGGCAATAAGCTCCTCTTGTAATTAAAAGTGAATGTTTGGGCAGTGAGCTCTTCTTGCATCCATTGTACCACAACTCCCAACTAGGTTGGAATCTTGTAATAGGGATTCAAAGTCTCCTAACAAGAATTCTTATATACTTAAAGTGTTCATAGACTCCTAATAAGGTCCATCCTCCAACAAGGAATATATATATATCAGGATATCTTTGAGGGCATTATTCCCACCAAGGTTTTCCTTTGGTCAGGGTTTCCCTAGTTAACAAAATATGGTGTTATGAGTTCTCTTTGTGCATGGTTACTCTTACTATTCAACATTACTTGTTTACTTTCTTATGCATGGTTCAAAGTAATAAATAATATCCAGTTGGTAACAAAAGTTTGTAGAATGCTAGTTCACCCCACCTTAGTATTCCCTATTTCTAACAATTAGTATTAGAGCTAGGTTAGTCAGTAGAGGCTTAACAATTTGAGTAAGATCCCTATGGATATGGAACAATTGATGAAGAACCTTGAAGAGGCACTTGAACAAATTGATCTTCTTACTGAAGAAAGAGATAAATTGAAAATTAGATATAAAGACTCCAAAGTGTACATTGGACAACTGAAGCACACGATTGAATATCTCAAATGCAAGCCTAAATCTACTAAATCTAAAATTGGTGGTGATGAATATTCAAAGTTAAAAATAGAGTACAAGATCTTGAAGCATGAATTAAAAATTACAAATCTAAAGTTGAGTTTGAAGAATGATCCTAGCAAAGTTGAATCTAATTTGAATATTAAAAATTTAGATCTTAGAGCCAATCTAGCAAAGAGGACATCTGAACTTGAAGTATTACAAGCAAATTATGAAGAACTTCAAAAGTACAACATTGACTCTTGTTTTCAAATTATATACATAAGAGTTGTTTGGAAAAATGAGCTCTGCTAGGTTTGTATGACTTTCATATGAATACCCATTGGTTTCCACCATCTATCATACCACATTTAGTGTAGGAATTAGTTTTCATTTATAATGAGCTCAACCTTCTTTGACCCAACAATTGATGCTAGTGCTAGAGTTGCTATTGCTACTGGAGAGAATGGCTCTGCCGACCAAGCACCTGTGTAAGTTCGTACCCAAGGTGTTTTACGAGGTAATTTCTCTCTTGATATTATTTTGAATTTCAAGGAGTTTGATAGTGCATGCACATGGCTAGAAAAACAAACCCTAATTAGGTATTTTTTGGGTCATACTCCTAAAAGAATGTTGTAGGAATGGGTTTCCAAGGTTTGTACACCTTAGGGTGTTCACCTTGAAGGCATCCAAAGCCTTACCAAAGGATTTTCCCTTTTCACTTTGGTAATTTAGGCCAAGTTGAACATGTTTTTGTGTGAGCTCCTTGGACTATCAAGTCCTTTCTCTTGGTATTTCAATGCTAGTCACAAGATTCTGTTGTTTCTAATGATTAGAAGTTTAAGGTGCCTATTTGGATAGAGTTCCCTAGGCTTCCCATTCCTTGCTGGCCTTTTTTGATAACTATTGTGTAAACTATCATCAATGTTGTGTGCCTTGAATTGGACAAGTTTTTCAATGTTTGGCCCTAGCATAGGGTTTGTGTTGAGGTCGACCTATTTAGGGACCTTAAAAATATAGTGGAAATTTAGATATGTGGTATCACCTTTACTCAGAAGGTGCTTTACCTTAGCCTTCTAAATACCTACTATTGGTGCTAGTTAGTTGAGCATAAGATTAGCGATTATCCATTTTTGGACCATAATTGATCCCTTATTTTGAAAGCTAAGACTGCTACAACTGCAAAGAAAGATGAATGGGCTACGATGGTGAAATAATTGAAGGGTTTAGCTGCGACTAAGGGAAGCTCTTTTCCTATGGATAATGATAGATCTAGCTTAAGCTAAATACTAGAATCCTTAGTTCCATTTCTCCCTCTGCCTCCTGTTTCAAACCTTGGAGGCCATAGGACAATAGGTGTTCATACCCTAGATCCACACCCTCTTTGGACTCGAGCACCGCAAGTAGCATCGATGATTACCCAATAAATGCTACATTAGTCTCATAGCCCAAATGGCTAAAATGATTTTTTTGATAATGGGGAGAAGATTCAGAGGGTTATTGATCTTGATGACTCCTCATTTGAGGCTCCCTCATTTTTTCACAAAAACTTCTCCTCTCTTGGGGATGAGGATGACATGCAAGCTAGGTTAACATGAAATTCCTTTCATGGAATGAACAGGGGCTAATAGACCTCCCTAGAAAATACTCTATCTATAATACCAAGTGTCAGCTTGATCTTGATGTGCTTTGTCTCTGAGAAGTTAAAGTTGTTGGATTTCTTCTTGCTCTAGCTTGTCATGTTATTAGGCCAAATAGTACCATGTTTCCTTCTCAGCATGAAGTTAATCAAGGTGGTGTTGTTACTCTTCTCTCCCCTGATTTAATTTTCTCTATTATTTTTGACCATCTACACAAAGTGGTTTGTATTTTTTTGTCTTTTCAAAATCATTCTTTTGGTATTGTTAACATTTATGCCCCTAATGATGTTGTTGATTATTCACACCTATGGTGTTGGTTGGTAGATCATTTACCACCTATGACCTAGGTTTTTTGTGGGGACTTTAACATGATCAAGTTAGCCTCTGACAAGGAAGGTCTTCTACCTTTTAGATGGGTAACTACTGAAAGGGAGGCCTTGTTTTACATACAGAAAAAGCTAGGTCTTTTTGATCCTAATGCAAGCCGCTACCACCCAGATGTGATTTGACATACTTGGTCCAATTTTTGAGCTAGATTTGACCAATTTTGTAAGAGACTTAACAGGGCTATTATTTCTATGTAGTCCTTTTTTTTCTTTTCTCAAAAGAATACCCAACCTATCACTCCCTTGCTAGATGTGACATTGTTAGATCACTTCTCAATTCTCTTTTCTATCACCTGGTAGATAGCTCAACCTCACCTGTGTAAAACCTATTTTTATCTCAACACTTCCTTGTCCCATCCTCTAACTATTGCATGCATCTTGCATGTCTAGAATCTTGAACCTTGGCCCCACACTCACCATGGTTGGATTCAATGGTGGAATGATGCTATCCTCAGTACTGCGATATTTCTTCACATTTATAGTAGATAATTGGCTATGTACCATAGAAGATATTATGAAGCCACAATCCAAGATCTACATACAACCTTTGAAGCTCTTTCCATGAATCTGTGTTATACAAATCTCTAGGTTTGGCTTGTCAACCTTTCGCATCAGAAAAGGGTTGCAGAAAACTATGTTGCTCGAGGAGCTCAGAACAAGGCCCATCTCCATTAGTTAGAGATTAGTGATCAAGATTCTAAGGAGTTTCTTAATGTTGTGAGGGCTTTCCATTTTTAAATTTTGATAAATAGTTGATCTCCAGCCTTGGGCCATTTGAACTCATGAGGTGATCTTGTATCCCCGACCCCTTTTTTGTGAATATGTATCTTTACTTTTTAATTATTGAAAAGGTCTATTCATCAAAAAAAAGAGTACAACACTATTGTGAAAGGTGAACTAACTCAAAGAAAGTTACAACTTGAAAAGCTTTATTCTAGTAGAGAAAAGCTTAATGAACAAATGTTAGTACAAAGACCTACCTTTGATAAGACTGGTCTTGGTTACCTATTTAACATGTCTACAAAGAAACCTAAAAGTAGATCTGATCTAAAAGAAAAAGATAAATCTGATGATAAGAGGTCAATCTTCTGATAAATCTATAGAAGTTCAACAAGACAAGGAAACTAAGAAATTGGATGAACCTAAGCAAGTTGAATCTCCTAAAGAAACTAGGTATGAATTTTGAGGTAACTATTTTTTATGTAATTAAATAGGTCATATGAAAAGAGGTTTTGTAAATAAGTCATTTAATCATGTTAAAAAAATGTATTGTCATAATTGTCATGGTATTGGTCATAAATCAATTGATTGTAAGAAATCTAAATATGATAATGATAATAGGAGTAGTAGAATGTATGGAAATACTATCCCTATAGATAGAAGAAGATCTAATGAGAGGACATCAAGCTAAAGAAGGCCTTATGAAGAAAGAAAGTAGATCATATGTTTTAAGTTTAGTAACTTTGGACACATAGCTCAGAACTATCAAGCACCTATTAATCAATCAAATCCTAGAAGCAAAACCCTAGTATGTTAGTTATGAAACAACTTCAAACACATAGTGAAGTATTGTAGAATGGATAGAAGGAATAATGGAAGAAACTTCAGAAACAAAAGGAACAATGTAAGAAACTTCAGAAATGATAGAAGGAATCATGAAAGAAACTTTATAACTAATAAAGACAATGAAGATCAAAGAAATGTAGTTAGTGAACCTTGAGAAGAACTTGATGAGACATTTGTAAAGTGATTAACTATTGGATCTGGAAAAAAGTTAAATGATGCAGAGAAAGGGAGATTGAAGTCAGTAATCAAGTTTTATTCAACCAAGTTGAATTGAGCTTGGTCACAACATCAAAATTTGAAACTTCATTTAGAGGTCAAAATGTGAGTAGGGAGGTTGAGAAAAGGTGTATCTAGATGAGTTTAGGCTATAGCTAATATCACTTGCAATTTGGAGCTTACTAGAATAAGTTAGAAAGGAATCAAGAGTTACTGTTACAACAGAGAAAGTTTATTCTATGACAAAAGATGAAATCTATGTTTTCACAACAAATTTTGTGGAGAAAAGTTTTGTGGAGCATTGGCATGATGAAAGGAAGCTATGGTTAACGCTGGGTAGCATTTGAAGATCAAACAAATGATTTTGAGCAGATATTTAATTTCAAAATGAAATTATCAGCTTTTTGATTTAGAAAAGTGTGGAATTAATGCAAGTTCAAGTTGGATACATAAATAAAGTATGAACTTGACTATTTCCACATTGCAATTACCTTAGAAGCTCAGATCACCTAGAAGCAATTTGTCAAAGTGATTTGGAGAAAAACCCTACTTCAAAAAATGTATTTTATCATTTTTTGTGTAAATTTGTTTTCGATAAATTCCTATTTGGTGAAATCGTGGATATGATAGTAGTTCACACTGTTGAGAATATTGAGAGACCCAAATTGAAGGTTTTCCCTATGAAACCCTTAGAATGAAACCTTAATTTGGCTCTATCCATAACTTTGAACAATGTAGTTTACTTGGAAGATGTAGGAAGTTACTTGTCTAGCAAGTTTGAAATTGTTGAAGGTGAACTTATGAAAAAGGATATGGAATTTTTTTCAACCATGACATGACTGTAAAGTCCAGATTTGATCTAAAAGATTTAGATTTATTTAGATATTACTTCTACTATGAACTTGATAACAAAGAATGGACTCAAATTATATTAAGTAGAATTCGTAATGGGAAGTTTTGGATGGGAGACAATGTAGTTGACATTTCTACTAAATTTATTAATGAGGTTTATGGTCTTAATAAATAAGGAAGTGTGCCCATCAATGAGAAATTAGTCAAGAAGAAGGTTGAACTCAATACTAAAACAATTTACAATGGAAAGGCAATGATGATCATCACCATTAAACAAAATGGTTTGAGATTCTTGAGTGGGATAATTGCATATTCTATTTGTGCAAGTTCTAAGATTGATGAGTTGTCCAAAAGCTTTATCTATGTAACCTACAAGATTTTTATTGAGAAAGAACAAGTACATTTGAGTGAGATTTTTAGAGTACAACTCATGGATAATCTGGAGAAGATTAAGAAAACTAAGAATGGTGTATTCAAATTTTAGTCACTAATCAATCATATTTTCTTTCACATACGTAAAGGATTTCCATTTCTATCAGTTACAAAGATCATGAGTAGTGAAAGATGTACTATGGATAAGAAAATAGATGTATGTAGAAGGCATCCTACAGATAAAATCTTGGATAGTGAAAATTTGATTATGAGAACATTCTAGAATGAAATGAAATAAAGATTTAGAATTGTACCAGCAATTGTTGATAGATTTAAGGATGACATATGCTTTATGGTAGATACAAACCTAACTAATGTTGAAGCAATAGAACCAAGGGAAACATTTCTTGAACCCTTAGGTTATGAATTGAGTGATGATGCAACTATTGGTTACATTGATCTATTGTTGAACTCTAGAAAGGACAAAACCTCATACAAATTTGGAGCATATGGAGAGATAACTTAGTCAGCTTACTAGACATCTTTAGAAAAAGCATTGATTGAGGTTGGTATGGCGAAAAGAGAATCATAGGCAGTTATAAACATAATCTCTAGATTGAAATAAACTAGTGAAAAAGGTGTGTTGTATGTGCCACCTCTATTAGTTGGTCAAGCATCCAATGTATCCATTATCATGACTCCTACAGAGAAAGCATCCCATATACTACTATATCAGTCGAGCAACCTAGTGAACCCAAAAGGAAGTCTGAAAGGCTAGTTAAAGTTGAGTCTCACAAGTCAAAAAGAGTTAAGAAACAAGTTATTGGACCTGAGAAAAGGAAGAAAACATTGTTGACAATTGCATATTCTAGTGTGGAAGAAGAAGAGGAACAAGAAGTTAAGCAACCTAAAAAGGTTATTGCTTCTAAGTAGCTAGCAAGTAAAACAACACAACCTTGGCAACTAAAGATAGAAAAGATTAACACGACTATTACCAATGAGGGGAACTTTGTGCAAATGAATAAGTTTTATGATTTGTACAATGATATTGAGAATGAGAAAATTGATATCTCTACTATGAGATATTGTTGGGATTAAAGATAGAGTAACTGAGAGGGGGGGTGAATCAGCTACTAACAAAAAACCTTAATCACATATCCCTTAGCTGTCTTCAGGATCTGGTTACTACTGATACTCGATAAAAAAATGTTGTAACTCAATAAATTAAACTATTACTTATGTTCAAGAATTCATGCATGTAATTGAAAACAAAATGACCACAAGAGACACCAAGTTTAATGTGGAAACCCAATATGGGAAAAACCACCAAGTAACTAGTTACTAGTTTTTCACTCTTCTGAAGTGAGCCTTGTTAGGAGCCAACCCTGTTAAAGGTTACAATACACACTGTTAGGTGTGACCTTGTTAGAGGATTTTGATCACCTTGTTAGGAGTGGCCTTGCTAGAGGTCTTTAGAACAATTCAACTGAACTATCACCTTGTTAGAAAATTTACAAAATGGCTATTAAACCAACTTTGTTAACAGATTTGAAATCACTGCTACAATTGTTAGAAAGCAACAATGAATTGACCTGAACAAGATGCAACTGAATTTGCTAATTACAGGTCTTTGTTCAGCATCATTAGATCCTCCTTGATCAAATATGGCTTTGTTGATCCTCAATGATCTCTAATCATCCTTCAAATTCGCTTCCACAATAATCAGTCCTCATATCACATTAATTCCACTTTCACACTTAGAATTCACAACTTGACCTCTTAATTATACCATTCAGATTGTCAAGTCAATCCAATTACATGTTACATTTACCAATAAACCATACATCAGTCAGGTACAAATATTACTCTAAACAAATAAATTTTATTTCATACAACAATGAAATCCTTTACTGGCTGACCCTGCTCGGTAAATACTGCTTCCAAAAATTTCTTGAGTTAACCTTCTTGACTTGGTTAACATTGCAATATTTGTAAAATCCTTTGCCTTCTGAGTTTACTCAGTAAGAATTGAATTCCTTCATGAGAGCTCGATAAGAACTGCTTCTGCCACATTTCCTTTAATGACTGAGTGAGCTCGCTAAGAACTATTTAATCAGTAGATACTGCAAGTTTTCTTTACTAAACTTTTGAGCTCTGTAGACTCTATCCTTTTCCTTGCTAACCTTCTAAGCTTGGTAGACATTGTTCTTTGCCTTACTGACCATCTGAGCTCGGTGGACTCTATCTGATAACTAATATGACATTTGTGTGACATCAAAGACAACACACAATTGAACAATTGTATCCAACAATCTCCCTCTTTGGCATTGATGGCAACACAACATGTCATAGCAGAATGAAATTTGAAAACAAGTCTTTTACAAATAGATTACTTCACTTTCTTTTTCAAACACAGTAAACTCCCTCTTTCACAATAATCTCTCCCTTTTACATAAACTCTTATTATTTTGCAAATTTTAGAAAGATATGACAGTATACTCTCCCTCTTTGATAGCACATGCCAAAGACAACTTAAAACAACTAAATAGAATTGTACCTGATGTACTAATTCATATGCAATGTCTTTATTGGCTTGCTACATCAACTGATAGATTTTCAATTATGTTCCTATTGATGCATCACTAAAACTATATTTTAGTGAGCTTCAGATAGGGGAATGACCCCTAACTTACCTCTTAGATACAAAAATGCATCCTTAGGTAAAGGTTTTGTGAATATGTTAGCAATTTGTTCCTTTGTATGAACATATTCCAATCTTATTTCCTTTTCTTGTACCAATTCCCTAACAAACTGATACTTTATGGCAATATGTTTGGTTTTTGAATGCATCACTAGATTCTTGGATATGTTGATTGCACTTGTGTTGTCACAAAACATAACAACAAGTTCTTTGATTTCTTGCTTCATACCTTCCAATAATTTTTTGAGCCACACAATGTTTGAAAATTTTACTACTACTGCAACATATTCAGCCTCTACTATGGATTGAGATGTACAATTCTGCTTTTTACTTGTCTAAGAAACCAACCTTTTTCCAAGAAAGAAAGCTCCTCCACTTGTACTCTTTCTGTCATCAACATTCCCTGCCCAATCTGCATTAGTGAACACTTTTAAATCTATATTTTCTCCAAGTTTATACCATAATCCATAATCTTCAGTTCCTTTTAAGTATCTCATGATCCTTTTGATTTCCATCATGTTATTTTCTTTTGGTGTTGTTGAGAATCTTGCTACAATTCCTACTGCAAGGGCAATGTATGACCTTGTGTGCACTATGTTGGTGTTTGAAAACGTTACCTGTTTCCAATTATCCCCATGAGAACCTGACATATCTAGGGGCAGCTAACTCCCATTTTAAACATATCATTTTAGACACAGGGCCAACTATAAGGCATGACCCTTCTTCTTCTTCAAGCTCTGCAAAACCTAGGCGGGTGGACCTACAGATTCTTTATATGGTACCAGTTGTCAAAACATACACTGAATCTATTAAGAAGCAGATAAAACCCTTATTTCTCCTGATAACTCATGAAATAACATTAATCTACAGTAGCTAAATGCAGATCTAGGAATCTCAAAAGCTGAGTGAGGGCATTCTATTATAGCTCTTCAACATGAAAGGGAAATTCATTTGATTAAAGATGTTGATTCAACAAAACCTCAAAATTGCAATAGTACAACCAGTGATCCTATAACTGATCAGTGCCTAATCCATTGGGCAATTACATGAATTCAAAACATACATCTGTGACATCAAGACATATCTCATATACCCAGACATCAGATCTATCCAACCACCTTGTGATTCAGGTATCAGTGTTCATTCAGGTCTCATTCTTACGAAATATCCTTCTCAAACAACTAGTAACCTTGTTTAAACATATCGAGCATTTACTTGGCCCTTTGGTCCAACAACAAAATACATCAAACATACAACCTGAAAGGGATGCAAATGGGTCTCAAATCTTTGTTCCAAAACCACATAAGACTTACAGATTGCTGAGACAGAAGACAAGAATCAGAACAAAACTAGTGAAATTGTTGCTCATATGTATTCATTTCCTTGAAACTATACATTCAGATGCATAAAATTAAAACATGAGACAACCTAATATCTCAAAACTATCTGTATTATCTATACCACTATTGTTCTCATGAGAGTTTTGCTGAAGAAAATGGTGTCACGGTCATGGAAACATGTCAAAATACTGGAACCAATGGTCTCACAATGCAAAAATTGGAATCCCTAATGGTATCACAGCAATGAACTTTTTCTTCCCAAAAACTGGAACCTACTGGTTTCTCAGTAACAAAAACTGCCACCAAGAAAAAATGAAAGATAGAAAGATATAGCAAAAGAAAGAATCTCAGATCTGATCTTCAAGTGACAAGTGTCCATTTGAAAAGAAATCCTCTGTAACTGAATAACTTCTTCCTTCCATCTCCCATTCTGATCTGATCTTGTTTCATCATTTCTATTACTGACTTGCAAAATATCTCTGTTGAAATTATGAAACCCTTTTGAGTCACCAAAGTATTTGATTTGCCTTATGAAAATGCCAGTGAAAATGAGTTTTTACTAAGTAAATTTGAACAAATTTGACCCTAACTGCATTTCCATTGCCTTTTACTGATATTCAGGTAATTACCTTGACAAAAAATCAAAACTAAACTTCCTAGTCTGAAAATGGTTGCAATTTAGGTACCTGATAGAAAACCCCCTTTAGCAAGAACACATTGCTACCTGTGCAAAAATTGACTCTGAAATTGAAAAGTTCGTCTTCTCCCGATTCTGGCGATATATTGGAGTCCATGTTTTGCTTACAGAAAACCCCTAGAATCTTATTTCGAGAAATGCCCCTCTATTATAACTATCAGGTCTGCATTCCTTTTTAAATTTAAAATTTGAAAATTTTAAATTTATCTAAAGTTAAAACTTTAGAATAAAATGTCCCCTTTTGCAAATTTTAAAAATCTGATGTGCATCCATTATAAAAATAATAATAAAATATTATTATTTTTTATTCTTCAATTTGCCCTTGCCTTCCAATTAGAGTCAACAGAGTTTGACCAACCTTTCTACCATGTGGCAGCCTCTGATTGGCCAACCACTGTTCACAAATGCCATGTCAGCATCATCAGGACCCAGTGCCACATGTCGAGAATGCGCTTCCCTGCATTTTTTAACCTCCGCGCAACTCTTTTTGCGGGGAAGCATCGTTCGTCAATTTTTGACACGTGGCGGCATCTGGTTCAATGACACCACATCAGCACAGTTGTTGATTCGTTTAAAATTTTCTTTGACCCCACATCTTGCTGATGTCATCTACGGGTACAGGGCCCACACCATGGATTGCTGCCTTTACAAAATCCCTTAGTCTTTGGACACCACATATTTGCAAAGACTTGTATTTAAAAACTTTAAAACCCTCCCACATAATCAATATGGGATAAAAATCTTGCCCTGTGGCTTCTCTATTCTTTCCAAGGTGTTTGGTGTTCTCTTGCTTGCTAGTGCTCTGTTCACAGCGTGAGGTTCCTTCTTGGCTGGCTTATGGCATGAAGTTCTTTTATTTTAAAACTGCTCCTTTATGTGGCGTGGGAACTTTTTCCAGAGAGCTACGGCTCTATTCTTGCTTTGACCTGCGTTTTTCCTATGACTGCCTTCAATCTATGAGCTCCTCTGGTTTTTGTTTGCTGGGCGTTTCCTTTTGCTTCACACCGCGCAGCATAGTGGTCTTGTTCTTTCTTACTGCCTGCGGATTTTCTTCATGTTGAACCTTTCTCCATCGTTGAAGCCCCTCTTTGTATCTTGTTTCCTCCTTTTTTTAGAAGTTTCTCACTTGATTGACTGCAGATTTCTTTTCAAGTTTCATGTGTGGGATGCTATTTGCAAGGCGGCTCCCTTCTGAAATGCATGGACGCTTCACTCCTCAGGTGAATCAAAAAACTCATCCTATCAATTTGGGGACGGACTACTTCAGTAACCGATTCACTATCAAATTTCTTTAGTATGTTGAAAAGAGGAACTCGAGGAATGATATTCTTCTCCATTGCATCTTTAAATAGAGGAGGAGGAGGCAAATCAAGTCCAAGCATAAGGAAAGGCATTCTACAGACTTCTATGACCACATTTTCTGGACCTGCTTTATCCTGAATACCAGTTGCTTTATGTTGTTGCTCCATGCCTTCTTTCTTCTCATTCCCTTTCTTGTTTTGAATCTCTTTCACTACCTCTAACTCACCTTGAAAACACTTGTAAATAATGCTACTCTTAGATTTCTTTGTCCCTCCAAGGTCCGAGTGAAGGGTATTTAAAAGCCAAGACATGAACTCCACAGGATCTGACTGCACACCAATGCGAAATCGCTTCTTGCTGGCTACCATAACTGCCTGAAGAAATTCACGGGGACTCACCTGTCCCTTGAAATTAAGAGCATGCCATATTTTCCTTTTCAATTCTCCAAATCGATGAACAAGAGGGGACTTGCAGTTCTGATAATTTTCAGGAATAAGAAAAAAGTTTCTTAGAGGAGTAATCTGCATTAGTGATTGAATGGTTACATTGACAAAATCAGTTTCCTTGATGTTGTTGAGACCTACCATGCCAGGTAAATAATCAGATCCATCAAGTGCCCTAGACCATTGCTTAATAGTATCAAGTTGCTCAACCTAGTCCCTTGAGAACCTTGGGTTCAAGACATGTCGAATATCATCCAGTGAAGGATCATTAACTTCATATCCAAATTGATCATAGAATCATCACTAAAAACTTAATGCAATTATTTCCACCCCACTATGAAATCACTGTCAAGAGGCCTGTTACCTGCCTTTAAAAACTTATTCATACATCTGACAGAGACCCGAAACTCTAGATATATCATTTCTCTGACATGTTCAGCAGGTCTGCAAGATCTCGTTGCATGACAACATCGGGGTCAAAACATATCGACCTCTGAAGTTGCCTCCTTAAAATTACCTGCAGAGAAACACGTTAGAAAGCAATGAACTGGGTTTGGAATTGACCTTGAATGCTGGGCAAATTAGCACATGGGAAAACAAAAACTTGGACACTCATTCTTTGTCATGAGGACATTACAGATCTATGATTTAGGCTCATTACGAATAACAGGGCGCAAACGACATTCAGTCAAAGTGGGCTACTTAGAAATTTGCAAACTGGAGATGCTGACAGAAAGCATTTTTTTGCAAATGGAATTGACCTGGAAAAGTGTGCAAATGGATTCGTCATAACTTGCAAATTGGCACACTTAAAGTACTTTCAATATAGAACATAGGGAAACCAACCATTTTATCATACCTCTCATAGATCAGGAGATATCACATCCTGAACAGGGGTTATAATCAATCTGCAATTACTGACACCAGTTAAAACTTATAAATTGTGTTTGGAATCATGCTTGAAAACTGACCAAACAGATTCGTCATAAGCTAAAACTTGGAACATAACAAGTATCTGATGTTTATAATTCAATGCAAAAGGAATTTTCTCATTTGGGTCAACTGGTCAAAATTTATTGCACGTCAAACAAGGCTTCCCAGAATTTGGAATTAATTGCAAAAGCATGAAAACAGTAACTAACCAACTTTGAGGAACTCAAAACCTAATCAAACGAACTTGAAACAACTCAAAATTTGAAACATAGGTTCTCGGGTATGGACACTAGATAATCTCAAAATGGAAAGTCATGATACATTTTTGGGTGCAAGATATTCATTGGCAAACATAGCCTCTTGTCGTTGTTTGACACTAGGGCAGAATTGCAAATTTGACAAATGCTTGAAAAAGGACTCCGCCAAATAGCTCAGAATGATGATTTAACCTCATGGAATAGGTAGATAGGCTGAATGGAAAGTGTTAGAAACATTAAACACCATTTATGCATTAACTCAACAGCGAGGTACATAGGCTTCACAAAGCAATTACAGGCTTGATTTTTTCAATAGTGCTCAAAATTGACCATGCAATTTTGAGCGCCAACACACTACATATTGCAACTTTCCAATCATAGATCTATACAATTTCTTATCCACTTCCTTTGATTCATCATCCTTGGTAAGTTTCAATCCAGTACACATAGGAGTCCCAACTGGTTTGCAGTCTTCCATACCAAAAAAAATTAGTATCTCCTTGATGTATTTAGATTGAGTGATGTAGATGCCATTCTTACTCTATTGAATTTGAAGACCAAAAAAGAATTTGATTTCACCAAACATTGACATTTCAAATTCCTTGTTCATTAGTTCTAAAAATTCTTTGCAAAGCTCATCATTTCCTATGGATAAAGTATCATCTACAAATATTTCTGCCAAAACAATCTTATTATTTGGTCCTTCCTTTATGTACAAAATACTATTATCATTAGTTCTTTGAAAACCAATCTGAATAAGATAGTTATGCAGTCTTTCATACCATGCTCTAGGGGCTTGTTTCAGACCATACAATGCTTTATGCAATTTGTAGACCATGTCCTTCTTGTTTGGATCAACAAAAACTTCAGGTTGTTCAATGTAAACCTCTTCATCCAATATACCATTGAGAAATTTTGACTTGACATCCATCTAATAAACTTTGAATCCTTTGAATGCAGCATATGCAAGTGAGGCTCTAACACCTTCCAATCTTGCAACAGGAGCAAAATTTTCTTCATAGTCTACACCTTCTTCTTGTGAGTATCCTTTGCATACCAGTCTAGCATTTTTCCTTCATACCTTACCATCTTCATTTAACTTGTTTCTGAATACCCACTTAGTTCCAATCATATTCTTGTCTTTGGGTCTAGGTACAAGAGTCCATGTTTTTTTTTTCTCTATATTTTCTATCTCTTCATTCATAGCTTCAATCCAACTTTCATTGTCTAGAGCATCTTTGACATTTCTAGGTTCAAAATTAGCAAGTAAACAAGTGCCTTTCAACTTACTTCTTGTCATTGTTCCTTCTGATTTATCTCTAATGATCTGATCTGGTGCATGATGCTTTCTAACATACTTGGCTAACATGGGCTCCTTTCCTTTTGAATGACTTGTATTGTTATCCTTTTGTGTCTCAACTTTTGGTTCTAATTCTAATTGCTCAAGCTCGGTAGATGCTAATTTAGTAGCTTCTGTTTGCAACTCAAGTTCTTGCAACTTGGTAGGTACTAACATGGTTTGAACTTCTTGTCACTCAGTTAATGAAGACTCGAGAGTTGAATATTCTTGATTGACAGATGTATTTGGTATTGTATCAGTTTCAATGTAAACAAATCTCCTATAGTCTTCATGTTCTCTTTTGCTTTCTTCTTTAGTTCTTTCTGCAAACTCATCAACTTTCACATGTGCACTTTCTATGACTTTGTGAGTAGATAAGTTCAAACATCTATATGCTTTACTTTTGCAAGAGTATCCCAAAAATATTCCTTCATCACCTTTTACATCAAATTTACCTTTTATAGATTCTTTCAAAATGTAACATTTGCTTCCAAATACTTTTAGATAACTTACATTGGGTTTGTAGCCATACCACAACTCATAGGGTGTTTTGAATGAATCATTTTTTAGTTGTACTCGGTTCAAGGTATGAACTGTAGTGTTGATAGCTTCCTTCCAGTATTTGATAGCAATGGTTTTTTCAATCATTAAAGTTCTTGCATAATCCATGATAGATCTGTTCTTTCTTTCTTCTATTCTATTTTTTTTAGGAGTTCCAGGTGCTAAAACTTGTCTTTTGATTCCTCTTTCAATGCAAAAGTTATTGAACTCATGTGAAATGAATTCTCTACCTCTGTCAGACCTTAAGCATTTCAGTCTTTTGCCTGTTTCTTTTTCTATTCTAGCCAAATACCACTTGAACTTTTCAAATGCTTCTAATTTCTCTCTTAGGTACATGACAGTCATCATTCTTGAATAATCATCAACAAAAAGAATGAAGAATTTCTCACCAGTATAGCTTTCATGCTGATAGGTCCACACAAATCAGTAGGCACAATTTCTAGAACTTCTTCAGTTTGATAGTTCTTTCTTTTAAAACTAGTCTTTCCCATTTTACCAATTTGACAATCCTTGCATAGACTAACCTCAGGTTTCTTTATGTTAGGAATGCCTCTTACTTTTTTGAACTTACTTATTTTTATCAAGTTTTCAAAGTTTACATGACATATCCTCCTATGCCATAACCAACTTTCTTCAATTTGAGCAATAAAACATGAACATTCACCAAGTTCAAGATAAAACAAGTTACCTTTTGTTTGATTACTTGATCCAATCAGCTTTCCTTTATCATCCAGCAATCTTGCTTTTCCATGCATAAATTCCACTTTGAATACATTATTGAGTAGTTGTGCCACACTCAATAGATTATGCTTCAGTCCTTCTACCCAATATGCACTATCACATACAAGTTCCTTGGTCAATGAGATTCTTTCTTTTCCTTTTATGCAACAAGGTTCATTGTTACCAAATCTTACACTGCCACCACCATAGTCTTCAAAGTGTTAAAACTTAGTTTTATCACCAGTCATGTGATGAGAACAACCACTATCTATGATCCATGTATCATTTTTTCTCATATGAGAAATGACTGCCATTTCTTCATCATTATTAGACTCATCTTTCATAGCAATGTAGACAATTTCATCTTCTTCTTCATCATCAAAATCATTAGTCTTTAGCCATGAAACATGTTTTCTTACCTTTATCCTTGAATGATTTGAAGTCTTTATTGCCATTGTACTTGTGACCTTTCTTCTCATCCTTGTTCTGCTTATTTGGGCACCTAGTAGGAATATGTCCAATTTCTTCACTAGAAAAACATATTAGAGGAACCTTACCTTTGTATTTCTCTTTGCCTCTTGAATAATTTCTTGCTAGTAGAGCTTCAACCACCTCAATATCACTATCTGAACTTTGTTTTGATTCCTCATCACTGTCTGATTGTGGATCCTTCATCTTTTTCCCTTTTTATTTGAGTGAAGCTTGGCTTCAAATGCTGATTCAATGTTCTTTGCAGCTAGAACATAATTATCATAGTTGTCTAGCTCAAATATAATCAATTTTCCAACTATGGCCTCTAAATTTATCTTATGATTTGCTTCACATATTCTTTCTTGAATTGCAAAGACTCTGATTGCATAGATAGGAAATAGACTTCTCAGAACTTTACTTATAATTGTCTCCTCCATGATATCTCCTCTAGATGCTTTGATAGCACTAACACATGCTTTAACTCTTTCAACATAATTTGCAATATTTTTATCTCCTCTCATCCTCATTTGATCAAATTGTCCTCTCAAACTTTCTACTTTGGCTCTTCTCACATTATCATCTCCTCCATAGATCTCTTTCAGCTTGTTCCACATTTCAAAGGGAGTTTTGCAATCCTTGATGTCATCAAATTATTCATAACCTAGAGTAGATGCTATATCTATGATCATGTTATTGTGAGTTTTCTTTTCAACAATATCATTGACAAATAATGTACCAGAAGGTTCTTCATATTTTTCATCGAGGTACTTTAGCCCTGTATCACCAATAGAAGCCAGATGAAGCCTCATCAATCCTTGCCATGCTGATAAATTGTCCCTGTTAAGTCTTGGAATTTCCCTTTTGTAAGACATCTTGATCTTTATCTTAGATCCTTGAAATATTTTCCTGTAAGCACCAAAAGATCTAATACCAATTGTTGGGATTAAAGATAGAGTAATTGATAGGGGGGGGTGAATCAGTTACTAACAAAAAATTTTAATCATAGATCCCTTAGATGTCTTAAAGATCTAGTTACTATTGATACTCCATAAAAAAATGTTGTAACTTGGTAAATTAAACTATTACTTATCTTCAAGCATTCATGCATGTAACTGAAAAAAAAATGAACACAAGAGACACTAGATTTAACATTGAAACCCAATATGGGAAAAACCACCAAGTAACTAGTTACCAATTTTTCACTCTTCTGAAGTGAGCCCTGTTAGGAGCCAACCTTGTTAAATTTTATAATATACACTGTTAGTGGTCCCTAAATGAGTCGAGCACTTGCTCAGAATAGTTTACGAGTTAGATTTACAAAGACTACATTAGTCAATCTAACACTAGAATCTTTTAATTATCGATCTGAATCCAACATGTAAATTCAAATCTCTAATCTATAAAGCTCAAAGGAATAACTATAAGAAAATCACAAAGAATAGAACTAGGATGATAACGGAGTTCATCAAGAATTGGCTACGTCTTCAAATTCACCAAAAAAATGAATCGATCTATTGCCTTCAAGACTTGGAAACACCACAAGTTACAAAAAGAAGTTAGCTTTCACCTTACAAGAGGCCTCCAAAAAGAAACTTCGCCTATGATGATAGCTCCTGTGTTGGCTAGATGTCCTTCTAGAAGAACAAGAAGAAGCTTTGCAAAAGCTTTCACAAAATGTAGATTCTTCGCCAAGTTACAAAATTTCTCCAAGGAATGCTTGGCTTACAAGAAGAATTCCTACGAGAAGAGTTGGGAAGAATTAGATTCAAAATATTGGATGATCCACTGATGACCCCCCTTAGGAAGATCCTCCTAGTCCCCTTTTATACATAAAAATAAGCCAAAATTAGGCTTAAACAAATTGTTTTAAATATAGGTCTTATTAATTAGCCCCTATCCGAAATCCCCCTTTGGCCATTTTAGGGGATTAACCTTATCACTGATTTGGGGGTGAATTGTTAACAAATTAACAAATAAACCTATTTTTAATAGGTGTTCGGGAACTTGATAAAGCTTAAGTATAATCTGTGCCCATAATATCTTAAACTGCTAAGAAAGTGAATTGGCCCACATTATTTTGGGCAGGCTGTTGGTCGGGGCTTCAAATCTCGCCAGCGGCTCTTTAGGCTTCATTTTCTAGCATGTATAGCTTAAATAGCATGGGCGCCAAATACATATTGAAGGTGATGAGTGGCCCAATGGCTACCACCATGGGTTTGGAGCTTGGAGGTTGTAGGTTCAACTCCGAACAAATATTTTGATGAAATAAATTGTCCTGTCGCCACATAGGTGCCACGTGGCACAAAACTGTTCACTCCTCCGCTATGTGGATTGCCACTTGTACACCTCCCGTATAATCCAAGGTGTCATGTGGGCTTCCTTGCCATTCACATGGCACCACATTTTTTCCATGTAATGCCACATGTCAATTTTTGACTGGCTGAGCATGCTGACTGTACTTGCCACATCACTAGTCAACCCTTTTCTTGGGTGAACTTTGACCACTCATAACTTTTGCATACGAACTCCTTTTTTGACAAAACAAATGCCATTGGAATCATAACGATGAGACCTTTTCAATGATGCCAACTTTGACCAATTTAGTGATGATAATTTTTTCCACCTTTTTTCTCATCCTTGATAGCTGAGTTGACCAACCTTTGACCAAGCTTTGACTGGCAATATCTTGCACAAATAGACTCATTTTTTGCCTGTTCAAATTGTGCCAGATTTAGAATTATGTGCTCTACGTGATGGCACTGCTTTCGAGACAAATTGGAATACTTCAATTTTTGGTCCTGAAGATCCTCCTGGATCAAACCTCCCCACTGAAGAACTTTTGGTCCTACAAAAGTTTATAACTCCTTCAAAACATCTCACATTCAGAATTTTGCCACTTGCCACAATCTAAATCTCATGAACACACTGTCGCATCTACCTGGTGTGGCCTTACACTTTGGCAATGCAAGAATTCACAACTCCTCATGATGCAGTTCAAAAATGGAACTTAAAATACCCAAAGCAAGAAGGAAAAGCTGAGTATGATAAACCTATCCCCCAGTGCTTCTCACAGGGAGTTCACATTATGCATCTCTCCCCATCTTTAGACATGCTTCTATTTCTCCGCCAACTACTCGAGCATGGTATCTACACCTCAGCCTAAAATATTCCTTCACCTTTGTACGTTGAAATAGCTAATTCAAGGCTCTTCCATAAAGCTTGGGTCACGTTCATTTGTAACAACAAGGTCATTGATAAAATCCTTCATGAACTTCAACTGAGTTCATACGTATCTTCAAAATGGCTTCAACTGAGTCTTCAAGCTGAGAACATATAAGGTCACTATTGACCGTTCTCAACAACTCTATCTAAAAAGTGTTCTTCAATTGAAGCTTCGCACTAAAAGAAACTGCAAGAAACAAATTTATATCCTGCAGTAAGAAGTTTTCAAGTATCTCTTTCCACTGATTACAAGAGACAAGGCTTCTAATAGCCATACAAGTTCTCAATTAGGAAGAAATAAAACTTCATAAATAAACTATTACAAAAAAATTTAATGAGTTTTATTCTCACAAAACCACACTAGCTTATCAACATTTATTATACTAAAAACACATAATAAACACACACAAGTTGATATACTAGTTTGACGAGCGATGTTCCCAACTCTTATGAAGTTGTTCAATGAGACCTTCCTTCTTAGGTTTCTCACTCCTCTATTGCTCTTCCACTAGGATTGCTTCAGGAGTGGTGGAGACTATTGGTGCTAACTGTGCCCTAGTCTCTTGCTTGGTGGTATCAGGTGCCACCTTGATCCCTTCCTTTCCTACTCTGGGTTGACTGGATTCTGTAACAAACTTAGGGAAGTGTCGAAGTTCTGGGTGCAACTTCCAACACTTCTCTATCCAATGGCCACTTATCTGGCAATGGATGCAAAAGTTTTGGATCTTTTCATGCATCTTCTTCATAAAAGACTCAGCCTCAACATGATCTAGAGAATTTATCTTTGACAAGGCTTCAAAGTTATTGTCAATTTCTCCAAATCCCAATCCTAGCTTTCGAGGCCTCTGCTTTGCCTCAATAGGATGGGTCATGCCTTGTTCTTGGATGCCTAAGCCTTTGCCACTGTATCCCATCTTGGACATTAATTTCCCACTGATCCCCTTTGTATGCTTCTCAAAGCTTCCAATGGAGTGATGTTCAGGTTCCTACTTTTGTTCTGATGTAGAAGATGCCTCTCTCCAACCACTATGGTTGGTAGGGGCTTCAAACTATCTCAGTTACCCTAGTTTTTCACAAAAAGCATAGTGGCTCACATTCTCCTTCGATCCATAATTAGCCCATCTTCCATGAGCACAAGGGAATCCTTACTTTGGTGAAGACTTCACAGCTAACAATGTAGTCATACTTCCTGGTGGAGTGACTGGAGAGTATGAGGAACTTCCAGGTGGGGTGAGCGGAGAGTATGAGGAACTTCCTTCTACTCGTGGGCTTGGTGCATACATGCCCACACTCTCCGAACAAAGAGTACTCCTTTTAATGTTCTCTCTTTGAAACATCTCATGCAAGCTCTGCTTTTCTTGATTAGCTTCTTCTAGAAGCCTTCAGAGATTTGCATTCTCTAGCTGAAGTTGAAGATTGGCTTCTTCCAATTCTTGGATTCTATCATCTTCTTCTCGACTATCTTGAATGAGAAATTCCATTTTCTCTATGATGGAATGAATACTTTCCATCATAGATGGAGTTACTTCCTCTCTTTCTGGTGTCATCGTGAGCAATACACCTACAATCACCTTGTATACAATTTTCCAAACTGGGCTCTAATACCAAATTTGATTCGTAAATAAGTCGAGCACTTGCTCGAAATAGTTCACGAGTTAGATTTACAAAGACTACATTAGTCAATCTAACACCAGGATCTTTTAATTATCGATATGAATCCAACATGTAAATTCAAATCTCTAATCTACAAAGCTCAAAGGAATAACTTCAAGAAAATCACAAAGAATAGAACTAGGATAACAATGGAGTTCATCGAGAATTAGCTACATCTTCAAATTTTCCAAAAAAATGAATCAATCTATTGCCTTCAAGACTTGGAAACACCACAAGTTACAAAAAGAAGTCAGCTTTCACCTTACAAGAGGCCTCCAGAAAGAAACTTCACCTATGACAATAGCTCCCGTGTTAGCAAGATGTCCTTCCAGAAGAACAAGAAGAAGCTTTGCAAAAGCTTTCACAAAATGTAGATTCTTTGCCAAGTTACAAAATTCCTCCAAGGAATGCTTGGCTTACAAGAAGAATTGTGACGAGAAGAGTTGGGAAGAATTGGATCCAAAATATTGGATGATCCACTGATGGCCCCCCTTAGGAAGACCCTCCTAGTCCCCTTTTATACATAAAAATAAGCCAAAATTAGGCTTAAACAAATTGTTTTAAATATAGGACTTATTAATTAGCCCCTATCCGAAATCCCCCTTTGGCCATTTTAGGGGATTAACCTTATCACTAATTTGGGGGTGAATTGTTAACAAATTAACAAATAAACCTATTTTTAATAGGTGTTCGGGAACTTGATAAAGCTTAAGTATAATCTATGCCCATAATATCTTAGCAACAGTTCATGTTATTTTGGGTAGGTCATCGGTCAGGGGTTCAAACCTCACCGGAAGCTCTTTAGGCTTCATTTTCTAGCATGTATAGCTTAAATAGCATGGGTGCCAAATACATATTGAAGTTGACGTGTGGCCCAATGGCTACCACCGAGGGTTTGGAGCTCAGAGGTCATAGGTTCAAATCCAAACAAATATTTTGATGAAATAAATTGTTTTGCCTGCCACATAGGTGCCACGTGGCACAAAATTGTTCACTCCTTTTCCACGTGGATTGCCACTTGTACACCTCCCATATAATCCAAGGTGCCACATGGGCTTCCTTTCCATACACGTGGCACCACCATTTTTCCATGTAATTCCATGTGTCAATTTTTGACTGGCTAAGAATGCTAACTGTACTTGCCACATCACTAGTCAACCCTTTTCCTAGGCAAACTTTGACCACTCATAACTTTTGCATACGAACTCCTTTTTTGACAAAATGAACACCATTGGAATCGTAATGATGAGACCTTTTTGATGATGCCAACTTTGACCAATTTGGTGATGATGAATTTTTCCACCTTTTTTCTCACCCCTGATAGCTGAGTTGACAAACCTTTGACCAAGCTTTGACTGGCAATATCTTGCACAAATGGACTATTTTTTGCATGTTCAAATTGTGCCAGATTCAAAATTATGTGCTCTATGCGATGGCATTGCTTTCAAGACAAACTGAAACACTTCAATTTTTGGTCCTGAAGATGTTAGAGGATTTTGATCACCCTATTAGGAGTGGCCTTGCTAGAGGTCTTTAGAAAAATTCAACTAAACTATCACCTTGTTAGAGGATTTACAAAATGGCTATTAAACCAACTCTGTTAAGAGATTTGAAATCACTACTACAATTGTTAGAAAGCAACAATGAATTGACATGAACAAGATGCAACTAAATTTGCTAACTACAGGTCTCTGTTCAACATCATTAGATCATCCTTGATCAAATATGACTTTGTTGCTCCTCAATGATCTATGATCACCCTTCAAATTCTCTTCCACAATAATCAGTCCTCATATCACATTAATTCCACTTTCACACTTAGAATTTGCAACTTGACCTCTTAATTATACCATTTAGATTGTCAAGTTGGCCCAATTACATGTTACATTTACCAATAAACCATACATCAGTCAGCTACAAATATTACTCTAAACAAATAAATATTATTTCATAAAACAATGAAATCCTTTACTAGCTGACCCTTCTCGGTAAATACTGCTTCTAGAAATTTCCTGAGTTAACCTTCTTAACGTGGTTAACATTGCAATTTTTGTAAAATCCTTTGGCTGCCAAGTTTACTAGGTAAGAACTAAACTCCTTCATGAGAGCTCGGTAAGAACTGCTTCTACCACATTTCCTTTGATGACCGAGTGAGCTTGGTAAGCACTGTTTACTTGGTAGATACTGCAAATTTTCTTTACTAACCTTCTAAGCTTAGTAGACTATGTCCTTTGCCTTACTGACCTTTTGAGCTCAGTAGACACTATTATTTGCCTTACTGACCATCTAAGCTCGGTGGACTCTATCTAATGACTGATATGACATTTGTGTGACATCAAAGACAACACACAATTGAACAATTGTATCCAACAGATATATGATTCTTAACAATTTGAAACTTAAAGACATTAAAGACATTATGAATCTCAAAGTCTATGACAAACTTATAGAAAAGAAGGCACCAGTTCATGAGGAAGATGTGGAACTTTGAAAATCCATGATATGAACTATGTGCAAAACTAATGACAAATAAGAAATCAAGAAATTGATGAACAATATAGTACCTTACTTATGAAGTAAGATGAGGCCATTTCTATTTATGGGATGTGAGAAGAATGTCATAGGAAGTGAAATAGTTGAATTCATCAACAAGATGATGTTTGAGCTAAAGGAAACACCTACTATGGTAGAGAAAACTTTGGAAGTTTTAGTAAGTGGTAATACAATGCAAATTGATCAAACAAATATTACTATTAATATTGTACATAATCCTTTTGTAAGTTGTGATTAGCCTGAGTTCGAAAATATTCAAGATCAATTAAAATTGATTGAAGAGGAGAAAAATTAGTTAGAAGAGGAAAATAAAAATGTTGAAGAAGCCAAGTTGAAGTTTCTTGAGGAGGAAATGAGGCAGGATGAAGAAAAGAAATAAAAGGAAAGGAAGGAAAAAGAGAAGGAAGAAAAAGAGAGAAAAACAAGGGAGACAATAGAGAAGAAACAAAAGGAAGATGAGACTAAAGCATCTAGCTCATCCACTTCACTATCTCTTGCCAACCTTATAGGTGATGATGATGATCAATTTGACTTGATCTCATCTTTGACCAAGTTGATTTAAAAGAACAAGAAATTCAAGAGTCTAGAAAGGACATTAATAGAGGTGACTGACAGATTGCATAACACTCTGGTAGCCAAACATATAGAAGAAGACCCCAAATAGAGAGCCAAAGTAGTAGTAAAATATTTTGATGATGAATTTATAGATTTCTTAAGTGTTTTAGAGTCTAAGGCTCAAATTTCTCATGGTGTTAATCTTTTTAGCACTATTTGTTAGAACATAAAGAATGATTTGTTGAATTTTGATACTTATATCAAGGAACTCCAAAGATGTCAACAAGATGTCAAGGTAATGTACATAAAATTTAATTTATCTCATAGGTTGACTAAAGATTTGGATAATAAGACAGAAGGAAAGCTGAGTGAGCTAGAAGCTCTAGTGTTAAGTCAGTTACAATAACCCTCTAGCAAAGTTGATGATTTTGAAGGAAAATTTGTTGGTGTTCACATTGACATCAAGAAACTGCAACTTGAAAAAGAGAAAATTTGAAGAAAATTATCATATTTCAAAGAATCCATAGCTCTAAAACTATTAGCCATTAAGAGACAATTGGAGGAATGTGTTAAAACAAAGGACACTTATTCCAATTTCATATATTCCAACCTTAATGCAGTTGAGATTGCATCATATGCCTTGTAGGCAATTCTCACTACTACCAAGGTAGTCAAGGAGACATGGGAGAAAGGTATGGACTATTTAAAGGAAAATTTTTATGATTATATGAAGATGATATTAGCTTGAGGCAATGAGGTAGTGATTTTGGCAAGTTTTGACAGTTTTTGATTGCAGTTAGACAAAACTTTTTGACAATTTTTGGATATGCTGAACTTTTCCATTGATGTCAAAGGGGGAGAAGTTGTTTAAGAAAATTGTTAGTAAGTTATGAATTTTGTAGTTATATCTAAAGGGGAGTATTTATAATAAATGAAGATGAAGCATTTGTAATAGATGGTAAGTATAGTAATGTTGTAAGTTTTGGAAAAAATATTGATACTTAGCCAATTTTCCTACTTTGTTGCCATAAATTCCAAAGGGGAAGATTGTTGACAATTTTCTATATGTAGATATGTAAATGTTGTCATTAATGGAAAAACGTGATGTATATGCTTGTAGAAAACATAAAAAATAGAGATACTTAGCTTTTTGTACTCAAAAAATTGTCTAAATATGAAAATGGTTTACAACAGTGTATTATTTTGTATGCAACCCATTGCCGACATCATATTATGACTAGCAAGGTTACATGGAGGAAGAATGAAGTGAGATGAACATGTGATTAGTATTTCTTGTGGGAATAATAAGAAATACTAACTCTGACTCTTGTTATTCAAGTTCTAAGGAATAAAATTATGTATTTATTAGACAGGAACAAAGAACAATATTTGTAGTATAATTTTTTTATATGATGTTAATTTTGAGAGAGAAGATATATGGAAATAGTATACATGTTGATGATGATATTTATAACCTCATACATTAGTATAGATAGTATGAAAAAAATAAATTTAATATTTACAGCACAATGGAATGAAAGGTAAAGGAATTATTTTGTTTACAAAATAATTACTTGACCAATTAGGGATGACATCCTAGATGTTTACTTTAAGTTGGGAAAGTATATTTTGGTCTTAGCTAACCTGGAAACAATTTGTGAAAAGGCATGGTATTTATGTAAAGACATCTTGCAAAATTATTTGTGAATTCATGTGTGAAAGTTATGAACGCTAAGTTTTGTATCATATGCAGAAGTGATTCTTTGATAACCTAATTTTGTGATCCAAGATTGAGTTAAGGTCAGAGATTGGTTGAAAGAAGGTACAACATTTATACTTCTATATTCAAGGAACTTAAAGGATAAATTACTTATTTGGGTAGTGAGCTCCTCTTATAATTTAAAGTGCATGTTTGGGCAATGAGCTCTTCTTACATACATTGTACCACAATTCCAAACAGGGTTGGAATCTCCTAGCAAGGATTCAAAGTCTCCTAACAAGGAATCTTATGTACTGAATGTGTTCGTAGAATCCTAATAGGGTCCATCCTCTAACAAGGAATATATATTAGTATATCATTGTTGGCATCATTCCCACTAGGATTTCCCTTGGCCAAGGTTTCCCTGGTTAATAAAATATGGTGTTATGATTTTTTTTGTGCATGGTTACTCTTACTATTCAACATTACTTGTTTACTTTCTTATGCAATGTTTAAAGTAATAAATAATATCCAATTGTTAAAAAAAGTTTGTAGAATACTAATTCACCCCCTCTCAGTATTCCCTATTTCTAATAGTTGCATCTCCACTTGAGGATGCAAGCACTACACCAACTCCAGACTCAACAATAGTGCAACTACCATCAAACTCTAGTGTCAAAATACTTAGATCAATAGGAGGATCTAGTTGTTCTTCTAAATAATTAGAGTCAAGGAATATAATGTAATTCTTGAACTCCATTCTTGATATAGGATATATGCCTTAGGATCATTAGATTTTAAAATTGTGAATTTGGCCTTTTCCTCAGGTTCCAGCTTGATTTTCTTATTCCCCAGGAATAATAGCATGGGACAAATCCATCTTCATTTTTCCTCCCATGTCTCTACAAAATCTTGTACTCAAAAGCATCCCATAGTTGGCCAGAATATGTGCTACCAAGATGGTTAGCTTCATTCTCTTTGAAGGATGAGCAACCAATGCTATTTGTGGATCTTTCACTTGACCTATTAGAGGGACTTGCTTTGTATACATGGAATAGAAATGTCCAAAAATTTTGATAATGGTCAAGCTAAGGGCACAAACAACTAAAGAGGGAATGCCATTATCAAAAGCTCCATAATCAATAATGTAGTTATTATGCTTATGATCATTTACATATAAGGCCACATAGAATGGGTCCAATTTCTAACTAGGGGAGGTAGCCAAAACTGATGCCTCTTCCTCTTTGAAGAGCATTGAAAAAACATACTCTTCATCAAATAGTGGGCCATATCCAATTGAGGTTGGTCATTGCTAATGGTAGAGTTGACATTGGACTAGATTTCAGCATTGGCATCACTTTTAAAATATTCTACTAGCTTTTTTTATTCAATAGGATGAGTCTTGAGATAATCAAGGGGAGACACCTAGATATGAGCATCCTTACAATATTGTATAATGTCAAATGAAGATTGAGGCTTACCATTTGGATCAAAATTTGACTTTTCTTTCCTCCAGGAGGAGGAAGTGGATGCTCTAGCTACAATTGGTGAAGGGCTAGTAGCTATGATCTAGGAAGGAATGGATTTCACTAGGTTCTTCTCTCTCTAACTTCTTGTATCCAAAGTCATCTAAATTCCATCTAAGGTGGCAAAGAAGTATCCTCCAACCTTTGAATTTGATTCTTACTCCAAAAAGAATGTTCCAAAGTCACCATGGGGAGCATAATCCTCTTCACTTTTAGGATACTTGATGGTTAGATCATTAGTAATAGTGATTTTCTTATATCTATTCATTTTTGGGCAAGAATCACCATCATGATCAGCTCATAGATGAAAAATGCACATATTTTGCTTCTTGGGAGGTGCCTCAATTGAAAGCTTTTGTTGAGTAGATGTGATGCAAGAGCATCCAGAGGTATAAGGGCAATCCTGTGTCACCCAAAAAAATGTACTTAGACTTAGTTTCTATTTTATGTCTTTACATTTTTGGATACCTATTTGGCTCAAATAAAGGTTCCAACTCTCATAGTTCAACTATCAGTGCATTTGAAAATCTCGAAAAAATAGGAGCATGCAATTTGGCCATCATTTTGGTGACCTAGAAGGTGTGACTTGGCCAAATGAATGTAATCGAGATTTAGAGCATTCCAGAAAAAGAATCAGGTCAAAAGGCCCCACGGTTTGAAAGTTATTACAGTTTTTTGGGTTTTGGAGACCCCCTAAGAATGCTTCAAAGTCAGGTTTGGGGCATTAAATGACCTCAAAAAGGGTCAAAAAATGGGGGACGAGCGAAGCTGGTCCATAGGGCTATAGAGCACTTCGAGAGCTTTTCGAAAATGTAAATGGTTCGTCAATCGAAGTTACGGTTCAAAAGTTATGCCTCCCGAAAGTTTGGCTACTGTTTCTGGATTCTTCTAGAATTGCACCGACTTCTAACGCAGCTTCCGGAACCTTCTATTTTGTCGGTGGATTCCTACTAGCACTTTCTAGAATGTACTCCTAGTCCTTAACCCTCCGGGGTCTATTTAAGGAGATTTCTAGCATTGTCAAAGGCAGTTCGGATTGGAGCTTGAGAGGAGGTGCTAAAAGGAGAAATATTCTCCAGATTTTTGCTATTGTAAGCCCGCAGGGCATGTTTTGAGTTTATTTTCTCTGCACTATTTGTACCAGCTTATTTTCTCAGTTAATATAATTTCCCCTTTCTATTTTGTCTATTTTGGTTGTTGGGTTGTGTCCCCATCAAGTGGTATCAGAGCGGGTTTTCCTGAGTGTGTAGATAGAGCGCCGACTGTGAGGCAGTTTGCACCAGGACTGTTTGGCTGTGGGTTCGAGTTAGAAGATGCCTCCATGAAGAGAGCGTGGTGGAAGGGCCAGAGCTGTTGATCCTGAGGAGGTTAGAGCCCTCCAGAGACAGGTACAAGCATTGCAAGAGGAGCTTCGTAGAGGAGCAAATATTGCCGCAGATGACAATAGTGAGGATGACAATGAAGAGGAAGTAATGGAAGTTGACGGGGAAGTTTTGAATCCTGTAGAGGAAAGGCTTTTTAGGGCCATTTCTAGGTTTGGGAAAAGACCTAAAATTGAAGTGGGTATATTTTCGAGAAATTTGAAACCAGATGAGTTGATCGATTGGATCAATGAACTGGACGAATACTTTGAGTATGAGGATATAAGGGACCCAGATAGGGTTAAGTTTGCAAAGGCCAAACTAAAAGGCCATGCCAAAATCTGGTGGAAAGAGATTCAACTAGAAAGACTTAGAAGAGGAAAGGAGAAGATCACAAGATGGGATCGCATGGTGGACAAATTGAAGAAGCAGTTCATTCCTGTGGACTACGAGCTTGATATGTTTAAGAAGATGCATGGGTTAAAGCAAGCAGGAAGGTCAGTCCAAGAATATACAGAGGAGTTTTACCAACTCCTGATTAGAGCGGGTCATGCAGAAGAAAATAAGGAGAAGGTTTCTCGTTATATCAGTGGGTTACGACCTAGCATCCAAGAGGAATTAAGTCTGGTAAGAATGACCAGCGTTGAAGAAGCATACCAGTTTGCCCTACGAGTTGAAGAGAAACTGAGTAAAAGGTTTGAAGGAAGACAAAGAGGGCGCGGTCAAGGAGGAAGGGGAAGCGGTAGATCATCTGGAGGCCGCAATGAAACTCAAAAGAAAAATGAAGATGAGAGTACTAGCAGGAACCAGAGGAATGAGGGTTTCAACCGCTCCCACGATCAAGACTTTGGAAATCAAAGAGGAAGAGGTAGAGGACGTGGGAAAGGAAGAGGAGGCTTTCGTGGTACCTGTTTCCATTGCAATGAAGAAGGTCATCGTGCCTTTGAATGCCCTCAATGACAAGGAAGGACAGACAGGAGAGCTGAGGGCCAAGCTAGGGTTGCTCATGTGGATGAGGATGCACAATCATCACATTCAGAGGATGCAGAAAGAGGAGAGACCTTGGTAAATGAAAGAGTCCTACTAAGTGGTGAAAATGAACCAGGACAACGGAGGAGTTTGTTCCGTACCAAATGCAAGTGTGAGGATAAATGTTGTGATGTGATCATTGATGGTGGTAGCACTGATAACTTGGTATCCGAAGAGATGGTCTCTAAGCTGAAGCTCAAGAGGGAGAAACATCCCCAGCCCTATCGGATTTCTTGGGTAAAAGATGATCATAAGGTCCTAGTAAGTGAACAATGTTTAGTAAAATTCAAAATTGGGAGTTACCATGATGAAGTTCTCTGTGATGTTATTTTGATGGATGTTTGCCATCTATTGTTGGGTAGACCATGGCAGTTTGATAGACATGCAATACATGATGGACATGCAAACACATACTCTCTGATAAAGGATGGAGTTCGCCACAAATTGAAGCCCATGAAAAAGGAAGGTGAAAAGGTATGTAGCAGTGCTAGGATTTGTCTTGTTGATGGAAGGAAGTTTTTAGATGGCATGAAACATCAGCGCATGTGCTATGCTTTGATTCCTAGAAAAGATAAAAAAGGTAGTAGTGAAATACCATTTGAAGTTTCAGATTTACTAGGAGAATTTGGAGATATTATCTCTGATAATGTTCTAGATGGATTGCCACCAGCAAGGCAAATCAGTCATCAAATAGATCTGATTCCAGGAGCTAGTTTGCCTAACAAGGATGCTCACAGGATGACTCCTACTGAAACAAAGGAGCTAAATAGATAGGTTCAGGAGCTGTTGAGGAAGGGCTTGATTCGAGAGAGCCTAAGTCCATGTGCAGTACCTGTAGTACTTGCACCAAAGAAGGATGGAGAGTGGAGGATGTGTACAGATTCCCGAGCTATAAATAGGATAACCATCAAGTACCGATTTCCTTTGCCAAGGATGGATGATCTTATGGACTGCTTGAGTGGAGCTGAGTACTTCACAAAGATAGATCTGAAGAGTGGCTATCATCAAATACGGATTCGAGAAGGAGATGAGTGGAAAACAGCCTTCAAGACCAAGGAGGGTCTTTATGAATGGTTAGTCATGCCCTTTGGATTGACGAACGCCCCAAGCACCTTCATGCGGATCATGAATGAGGTACTTTAGAAGTTCTTGGGAAAATTTGTTATTGTCTATTTGGATGATATTTTAATTTTCAGCAAGACTTTGGAAGAACATTTACTGCATATTCGTAGTGTCCTTGAAAGGCTAAGGGAAGAGAAACTGTTAATTAATCTAAAGAAGTGTGTCTTTGCAAAAAGGGAGTTACTCTATTTGGGATTTGTTATATCACCTGAAGGTCTCAAAATGGATCCAGAGAAGGTAAAAGCCATCTTGGAATGGCCTACTCCAAGGTCTGCTACTGAGGTAAGATCATTTCATGGTCTGGTTAGTTTTTACAGGAAGTTTATTAAGAATTTCAGTGGCATATGTGCACCTCTAACTGATACAATAAGAGGGGATAGCAAAGAGTTCAAATGGACTGCAGCAGCTGCGAGAAGTTTTGAATTACTGAAGAAGAAGGTGACCGAACAGCCTGTGTTGGCACTTCCAGATTTCAGAAAAGTATTCCAGGTGGACTGTGATGCTAGTGGTAGCGCTATTGGGGCTGTATTAAGCCAAGAAGGTAAGCCTATTGCATATTTTAGTGAAAAATTGAATGATGCAAAGAAGAAGTATTCTGTTTATGATCAAGAGTTCTATGCGATAGTTCAGGCCTTAAAGAAATGGAGGCATTATTTATTGCCAAAGGAATTTGTTTTGTATACTGATCATCAGGCATTACAGTACCTAAATAGCCAAGGTAAATTGAATCAGAGGCATATGAAGTGGGTAGAATTCTTGCAGAGTTATACATTTGTGTTAAAGCATAGAAGTGGAAAATCTAACAGGGTTGCAGATGCATTAAGTAGGAGGCAGTTGTTGCTTACAAAAATGCAGGTTGAAGTAGTTGGGTTTGATGAACTCAAGAATTTGTACCCCGAGGATCCTGATTTTACTGAAGCATGGAAAGCTTGTAAAGAACCTGTGGCTGTAGATAGAACCAAGTGGTTAGACTATTTGATTCAGGATGGCATGTTGTTCAAAGGTAGTCAATTGTGCATTCCAAGGAGTTCCATGAGGGAAAATCTGATTAAGGAGAAACACAGTGGAGGGATGGCAGGACATTTTGGTCGGGATAAGACCATTGCCATTCTTAGAGAACATTATTTTTGGCCTCAAATTTCACAGGATGTGAAGAAGTTTGTACAGAGTTGCCAGGTTTGTCAAGTTGCCAAGGGGTTTAATCAAAATACTGGCCTATATCAGCCATTGCCTGTTCCATCAAGGCCATGGGAGGACATAAGTATGGATTTTGTTCTTGGATTGCCAAGGACACAAAGGGGTAATGACTCAGTATTCGTGGTGGTTGATAGGTTCTCCAAAATGGCACATTTCATTCCATGCAACAAAACTCATGATGTTGTCCATATTGCAGACTTGTTTTTCAAAGAGGTGGTAAGACTACATGGTCTTCCAAGGAGTATAGTTTCTGACCGAGATACTAAATTTGTGGGGTATTTCTGGAGGACATTGTGGAAGAAGTTGAGAACAGACTTGAAATTCAGTTCCACGCATCACCCACAGACTGATGGCCAAACAGAAGTGGTAAATAGAAGTCTGGGCAATTTGTTGAGATGTTTAGTTGGAGATAAGCCCAAGGGATGGGATTTGATTCTACCACAGGCAGAGTTTGCTTATAATAACTCTGTAAATAAAAGTACTGGAAAATCACCATTTCAAATTGTATATGGAAATAGCCCAAGGACTGCACCAGAATTGAGGAAGATAGAACAAGGGGAGAGAACAAGTGCTGAAGCTGAGGATTTTGCTGAACACATCAAGCGTCTACATGAGGAGGTCCAAGCACACATTATCAAGATGAATCAAGAGTATAAAGCTAGGGCTGATCAAAGGAGAAGACATAAGGAATTCCAAGTAGGGGATCTTGTCATGGTGCACTTACGAAAAGAAAGATTTCCAGTTGGTACTTACAACAAGCTGAAAATGAAGAAATTTGGCCCCTGCAAGGTTTTGAAGAAACATAACTCAGGAAATGCATATGAGGTGGAGCTGCCAGATGGTATTCACATTTCTCCCATTTTTAACATTGCAGATTTAACAGAGTATCATGATGATGGTGCAGATGAGGAGCTAGTTTTAGAGCCATGCCCAATTCCTGCTTCTAAGAAGGAGGAGATAGAAGACATTCTAGATCATCGTGTGGGTAGGAGTACTAGAAATAGGCAGTATGAAGAGTATTTGGTCAAATGGAAAGGATGGCCGATCGAGGACTCAACTTGGATTTCAGCAGCTGAGGTTTCCCATTTAGGATTTCCTCTACCATCCATAAAGTGACAGGGTCACTTTTCAATCTACCCTGGGTGTCTGATGCAGGAGCATCCAGAGGTATAAGGGCAATCCTGTGTCACCCAAAAAAATGTACTTAGACTTAGTTTCTATTTTATGTCTTTACATTTTTGGATACCCATTTGGCTCAAATAAAGGTTCCAACTCTCATAGTTCAACTATCAGTGCATTTGAAAATCTTGAAAAAATAGGAGCATGCAATTTGGCCATCATTTTGGTGACCTAGAAGGTGTGACTTGGCCAGATGAATGTAATCGAGATTTAGAGCATTCCAGAAAAAGAATCAGGTCAAAAGGCCCCACGGTTTGAAAGTTATTGCAGTTTTTCGAGTTTTGGAGACCCCCTAAGAATGCTTCAAAGTCAGGTTTGGGGCATTAAATGACCTCAAAAAGGGTCAAAAAATGGGGGACGGGCAAAGCTTGTTCATAGGGCTATAGAGCGCTTCAAGAGCTTTCCGAAAATGTAAACAGTTTGTCAATCGGAGTTACGGTTCAAAAGTTATGCCTCTCGGAAGTTCGGCTATCGTTTCTGGATTCTTCTAGAATTGCACCGACTTCTAACGCAGCTTTCGGAACCTTCTATTTTGTCGGTGGATGCCTACTAGCACTTTCTAGAATGTACTCCTAGTCCTTAACCCTCCGGGGTCTATTTAAGGAGATTTCTGGCATTTTCAAAGGCAGTTCGGATTGGAGCTTGAGAGGAGGTGCTAAAAGGAGAAATATTCTCCAGATTTTTGCTATTGTAAGCCCGCAGGGCATGTTTTGAGTTTATTTTCTCTGCACTATTTGTACCAGCTTATTTTCTCAGTTAATATAATTTCCCCTTTCTATTGTGTCTATTTTGGTTGTTGGGTTGTGTCCCCATCAAGATGACAAGTGTAATGGTTTGTCTTTATGTTTCCTTTAAGGAATATCTTGATATGGTTGTTGGAGTGTAGAGTTAGGTTTTCCCATTTGTATCTTCATTATAATCATTTCATTTGAGAGTTTCTAAAGCATAGCTTTAGTATTGTTAGATACACTAGGGGTAGAGCTTGTAGAAGCTCCACTCTAAATCTCTCTTTTCGACTTTCTGACTACTATGAAATCATCCTCCAATTTGATTGCCAAGGTTTGAACAACCAATAGATTATCCACATGTGCACGTCTTATTTGAAAAATTATGTCAGGGACAATGGAGCTAATGAAGAACATCTTCTGGTTATTAGAAGTAGGCCTACTTGTAGCAAGGATCCTATTAACCAACTTATTGAATTTAGCAATGAAGTCTCTCATAGGAACACTAGGTTCCTTCCTTATTTGGATAAGTTGAGTCAAAAGAGTATGATCATCCTCTATACTCTTATAGCATGCTTCAAACCGGTTATGCATGTCATCCTAGGTTATGATACATCCTACTAGAAGGTGCTAAAATCATCCAGTTGTGTTCTCAACCAAAGGTTCCACAAACATCTTTATTGGTACATCCTCATGCTGAGGAAAAACAGCATCACATGCAATAAAGAAATTTGTGATGTGCTCATTAGTAGAGATCTTCCCATCACCATTGAATTTTGGGAAATTATTTCTAGAAGCTCTAGGGAGATCATTGTTGGTAGCAAGGCACAAAGGACCAATAGCATTACCCTAGGGAAAAACCATTGAGGCAAGGAGGATAACTAGTATGGGCTAAAAAGTGACAATAGTAGGGGTAACAACTTTGTGAAGAGTGAGGGCATTGTACAATGATGAGATTTGATTATGGAAAATAGGAGGCAAAGATGAATGGCTACATATCTAGGTAATAGGGCAAGGAGGTAGAAAAAGAGCATCATGAATACCTTGATATACTGGATCCCAAGAGTATTTTCCCCCTCTTCATATAAGATCTTCCAATATAGGGAACTCAACTTTCTACAATTCCTCAAATATGAGGTTGACTTTCCCTTTACCACAAGCGCTGCAAGTATATGTAGAATCTAGGGTGAACTACCTTAGCTCACAATGACCACACTTCTCTTAATCTTCCTTCCTACAAAACTCCCTCCTAATATTCAACATTGGCTTCCTCTCTTTTGAGGGAAAAGCTTACTCTTCTATATTGGTCAAGGGACTTTCAAATTTTCCAGGTGAGGGTATTCAATTGATTTATGATATCCTCTTGTTCATCCTAGAAATTAAGGTTCGGTTTCACTACTGAGATTTGTCCCTCATGAGGCAACACCATTTCTCCTTAAGAGTTGTTAGATATGACTCAACTATTTGAGTGACATAGAGATAATCTCTAAGTTTCTCAATAAAGCCACATACATACCTACTTAAGAGAACATAGGATGTATGAGTAATTCCCCAGCAGAGTCACCAAAAACTATTGGTTCACAGTTTGTCTTCCTTGATAATTGGTTTATGCCTTGACTCTTTGACTACCCAATGGCCTATGAAAACAAATTGGTTAACAACATAATGGGTTAGTGTAGAAATCTATCAAAGACCTCTGAATTGAAAGGTACAACTCCCTTATGGATGCAAGATATGCAATGAATTGTGTCTTTCAGGTTTTAGTGGTATGCTCTTAACCAGAGAGCTAAAGAGGTAAAAACTAAGTTGTTCAACACTTTAAGTAACCTAGGAAAAAAATGGGGGACTAACTCACAACATGCAATCTATTTCAACCTAGATGCAAGAAAAGGAAACATGCATTACTAGCTACTATAACAGGAAGAAAGGAAGAGACAGTGAAATAAGTAATTCCTAGATTATAGAGTTAGCTAATATTTTGATGATACCCAACTTTTCTATCCCTTAGCTACTCCACACACCAATTTATAGATTCCTTATGCAATGAACTAAAATAAAAAAAATACCACGAAGAACAATAGAGAGAACAAAAGACATGCTTATTCCAAGGAGAATAAGACATATAATTTTTGAATAAAGGAAACAAAACCAAGTTTATTCATATTCATTCAACTCTCAACATTAGCACATTCATTCCATATACTTCACTTTAAACTAAATAAACAACAAAACATAAAATGAACTTAGAGCCTCACATAGTAGTCCCAACTATTGGGTTTTCCCAAAGTAAATTTTGCCAATCTTATTAACTTCATCAAAGATTACATTTATAGGCCTCCTCAAACTAGAAGGTTACATTGGATGATTGCTTCATAGAGCATCTCTGAAAAAAATAATCTAAAAATAGGACAAGCATGAATCGTTGTCCATTACGTAGGCTAACAAAATGCCATGAATAGCTACAAAAGAAAGAGAAGGGGAAGAATGACAGGTGTCTGGAAAACCATTAGAACATCATGTCTTATTAGAAGTAACTAATTTATCTCTATAAGATTTCATGGATTTGGTTACTTTGTTTAGCTCTTTGATATTTGGAATGATGATATTGTTGACTAGGACCATCTAGTAGTCATGCATTTCTATCAGTTCATCAATTCTGGTCACCCTTGATTGGAATTTCTCCATTTCTTCCTTATGATCACATCCACCATTGAGAGCTCCTAAATCTTAGACACTTGGAAGTTTATTAGGTTAATGACTTCATTAAAAAATTCCAAGAACTTTGATTTTATTCTTTCAATGCCCACAAGTTTTCCATTAGTGGACACAAAGGACTTTGTGTGCAAGATCTTCAAATGTTAAAATATTTTTTCAATGATCATTTGCACTAGGTCATGCACATCCTTGAGCTCATTTGTAGATCTCATGGAACTTTCTATAACAAACTCTGAGGATTTCTTCTAGTGAAATAGTGACTCCTTGCTAGTCTTCAAAATCCCGTGAGCAATGGCCAGATTTGTCTTCATGTCTATCACTTCTTGTAGAAGGTTCAATTTCTCTATCATCTTGTCCAATGCCTTCCATCTGGTTGTTTCATAATTTTAAGCTATTTCACTAAGCTTGTGAGCATCCAATACTAGGCTTCCCAAACTTTCAATTAGTGGGGGATCTTGAGCCTTCATCTAATCTACCCATGCTTGGCCTACCTACCCAAATTGTCTTTCTTGTTGCAACTTTAGGAGTAAGTTCTTATTCTTTGCTGCATTTAAGTCAAATTAACTCTAAGAAGTGCTCTTGAGTACAAACCTTATGCATTCCACTAGCTCTCTATTTGAGGCCTTTAATATCTCCTCTACACTAAGCTCTTCTAGCTTGTCCTCAATTTTCTCATTAGATGAATTTTTTCCTATAGATGCTACCTTTGCCCTAGTTCAAAATGTAAATTACAGTATTCACTCCTATTGGAGCTCACATTTTCACCATGCAGTCATGAACTAGGATGTTGAGATAAACTATCTTGATATAGAAATCATCATTTGAGAGCTCCTAAAATATGCCTTCTTTTTGTGGCTCGGTAATCTCAACTAGCATGTGGCCAGTTGTTGAATCTATTTCTAGTGCCATAATTTTCTTTTGTTTCTTTGTCTTCTTGGATGGCTGAGAGGAGGTGAGTTGTGTGATCAAGTCCTTTGATGGGTCTAAATCCTTGTATCTCCTTTTCTTCATATCAATGCTCTCTTCAAGCCAAGACTCTACAAAGAGAACATTAATAGTGGATTGCAATGCAGTGGGTTCAAACAACTTCCTAAGGATTAATGGATTTGGCTTTCTCTAGGAAGCAATAGGGAAGGCAACTGCCTTGGTTACCGAAAGGGCTTAATTATCCCCTTACTTAGATGCTCCCTATTCCTAGCTATCCATGGGATTAGTATCACAATCTAGATTGATGACTTGAGCAGGGGAAGACACCTTGGCCATAAGTTTTATTTTTTCTTCCCTTATCCTTGTCATCTTCCTTCTCCCTAGTCTTCCTAATGTTTGGAAGAGGGCCAATTTTGTAGATAGGAGTGAGTGGCACATTCTTTTTCCAAGGATTGTCTCCACCTTCGAAAGTGGACTATAATGGCCTTGTAGATGTTGATGCAGTGGCTATAATGGTTGTTGCTATGGTTGACTTGGATACTCTAGTTGATACTCCACCCATGGAACCAATACTTCTAGTCCTCTTTTTTCTTGTTTAGGTCTACTACACCCATTTCTCTATTCTCTTGATTATCCCCTACATGACATGCTCCATGGTGTCAATGACTAGATATGTAGGTGGGGTAGACAAGATTGGTGTGCCCTTGATCTTTTTGTAAGATGTGGGGTGCATGTAGGCTCCATCATTTGCAAGGTTAGAAACATCAACTGAATCATTATATAATTTTATCTCATCAATGGTTAGCTGCGACCAAAATCTCTCTCAATTTTGGTACTCATTAAGACACTTGGACTAGAAGTCTTCAATATACAAAACATACTTTTAGGAATACCCCAACTTCAAATGATCCCTTACAAAGTTAACTAGATCATATTGAGGCCTGAGCACCTCATAGTCTAACAACTTGATCTTTCTCTAAAAGCTCCTTACCAAATGTTGAGCATCTAATTTAGAGGCCCATGAACACTTACTAACCACTATAGGGAATGGGATCCCAACTATCTTCTTCACATTAGAACACAAAGTTTTCACTTCAATGATCTATCGACACAATTTGACTAGAACCACCTTGTCCTCTGGATATCTTGGAAATCTCTTAGGAAATTTGTAATGTGATCCTATTTTCAAATAGGAGAAACTTAAAAATTGGATAGAATAAGAATCTAAACTAGCTTATGGCCAAAATTGTCTTTAGTGAGAATCTACTTTCAAAGCATCCTTGCAATTCTTAGTATAGCCTCATTATAAAGGCATCCTTGATAGCTACATACTTCCCCTAGCTTCCTTGCACCTGTAGATATAGGTAGAATTCATAAAATTTGGTTTGGTCATCATAATTTTGGATACTATGGAGGTTGGGCTATAAGTGGTGGGTTGCTAATGCATAGATTATATAAGACGACATGTAGAATTCCTTGAATCCTCTAGCCAAACTCAACCATGAGGTGAGCTCATCACGGATGATTTTTTTTCCAGTTGGTTTACATATCCTCAACACATATTTATTGTGCTAGGAAGAAGTTATGCTTGATGAACTCAAAAATATCCTCTTTTCATTTCAATCTAAGGAGGAGTATGAGATTTTTTGCAATATCTCGTTTGATTTTTGTTCCAAACAAAGTCTTTGACATTTTTCTCTTCTTTGGGCAGGCAATCTAGAACTCAATCTTCTACATGTGTTCTTGTCTAAGGATCTTCTTCTCATTCAACATGGATGTGAAAGACCCAATATAGATACATCACAATACTACTCCTTCACAGGAATGTCAAATATAGACTGCATCAGTGCCTTGTTGATTGGTATGAGAATAGATTGGTTAGGAAACAAAATCCACTTTATTGATAGGTTGTATCTTTCTATGCATTCCCTTACAAGATTATGTGCATGCACTACCATAGGAAAACCAACTGCTTCAACTAGTCTGCTAACTTTGAGTTTCTAAGTGACTGGGTAAATGGGTTGAGAATTAAGTCTCCTATGAAGATCACCCAAATCGTAGAATTTGAAGGATGTGTTTGTAAGCTCTTTTAACTCACTCTCTAGGCCAATTAGCTTATCATAACCAACAACTTTTATTTCCATTTTCTATGATTGCATAGGATGTAGTTCTTGATAAATAGCCATTTAAATATATTTGAAGAAATCAATTACATGTAATTTCGATGAAATGGCTTTAGGAATTAGAAAGTTGGCACCAAATGAATGAGATTAAGTTTGACCAATGATTATAATGACATAATTCACATTTAGTTCCATGATTAATGACTATTTAAACTTTCTATTCCTCTTCACTTAAATACTAAGTACCTAAAAGCACTCTTACTTTACTTAAAGTAAAGTGATATGACTAAGAATCACTTAACAAAACAAATGCTTTTTCTTTATGGGAAGTGCCTTACTTTCCTTTAGAATATAGAATGTAGATATACTTAATAATATCAACACATGTGTGAGAGAGAGAGAGAGAGTGGATTTTCCTTCTATCCAAAATTGTAGCACGAGGAGTAATCCTTTTGCTAGCTTATGCACTCCATTCTTCCACTTTCTACCTAAGGCTTTTAATAATGCATCTCCTTTATATCAGGCTCACATTTCCTTTGCTAACTTCTTTGAAAGTATCTTCTGAGCATCTTCGAAGGATATTTGTATTTTAGGGTAGCTTGACTTTCTATTCTTAAGCCCCTAGAGAAGTAGCCCTTTTCATTTCCTTGGGGTAGAAAACCCCTCTCTCAACAATATTTTCCAAACTAAAGCAAAACAAACAAAATTCAACGTTTTACTTCAATTTGATGGCCTCAATGCTAAAAATCAAGCATGCTTTACTAGTTGTGAGTCTTCAAATGGTTCTTTCAACATCATACTCACACTATTTGATCATTGGGGCTAAGATTTGACTTAAGTTCACACAACTTCAGAAAAAGAACTACACAACTTCATTTCCATGAATATGCAACAGAAAAACCATAGACCAATGTTCCCTCATGACACTTTATTTTACCTCCATGAATTTGAATGGGATTCATCTTGGCTTCTATCCACGTCTTCATATGCCTTTAGGCATTGGCAAAATCATATTTAGAGCCTATTAATCACTATCACGGCTTCATCCTTAAGATTCACACTTGATGTAGTTTGCTCAAGGGGAAAATTGGCTCGAAGGATTAGAATCCTTGGGATATGAAATGTTAGGGAAAGATAATAGATAATGAGGTGTGAAAAAATTGCTTCTCATTGGGAGGACACCAAAATACATCAAGACCATTCTTAGATCACCTAGACCCCGCTTAGGTGATGGGTAAAGGTAATGCAAAGGGAAACTGACAAATAAAGAATGTAGAGTAATTCAGGAAAGATGAGAAGTAAGTGACCTAAAAGACACTTAGGCATCACACTCACTTTCATACAACTGACTTCAAGCTTCAAAGAGTAAGTCTAAAACTTGGAAACACTCTCCTACAAATGTACCTATCAAGGAACATCTCATTGTAAATGAATTCTATAGGAGACTTAGGGAATTAAATGGAAATAATTTCTAATTTCAATAGCATAAACATTTCATTTTTTGAAATCTTCTACTACTCATATCTTCACTCTCAACATCAGAGAGAGAACATATATGCTACATTCCCTGATCCCTTGAGAGAAACACAGCAAATTGTAGTACTTGACACTGCAAAAATATCATTCATTAGTCAATGTATCTTTCTCAAACCTCATGTTGTCCTATCCCATATCAAAAACCTTGGAAGATTAAAAAGATAATTAACATGGTAATACCTTAAAGTGTAGACCACTTCATTATCAGCCCCATTAGGATAATCTGTTAGGCTTCTGTGAGATTTTGACCTCTTGGGATGCTTCAGTTCTATAGACATTTCTACTATTTTTGCATTTTATGTGTAGCCTTTCACAACATTGGTAGTTATTATAGTATTTTTATGTCCCAATATGAGGCTACTTGCCTCTTGATATTTAGGGCATTTATCTTCTAAAATAGTGATTGTCACTGCAATGTTATCTTTCAAGGAGGGTAAGTCATATGAAGAATCCTTCTTTGTTTTTTTTTTTTTTTTTTTTTTTGCCTCCAAAACTATACAAGAGTCACCTCATAGTCATCTATTTTAGATGTTAGATATTTCACTCTCCATGCTTGAACAAAAAAAACTATCTGATTCAATTTCTCACATTTGTAGCCTACCTCTAATACCATATTAAGTTTTTGAAATCATAGCAACTGCACTAGCATTGCCATTTAATTTGGGTTGGTGTTTTTCAAATGCAACATCATCTTATTTATATTGATTATAGGGAATGAATAGAAATTTCCTTCATGGGACATGTCTATTTATTAATAAGATCAATAACATAATAACAGATTTAATCTCTCACACACACATATTAATTTCTCTCATATAAAGATCACACACACAAATTATATCTCATATACAATTATATATAGGTTTATCCAACTAAAGTTATCAAACATCAACATTATGCATGTACATGAAGATGTCAAATTATCACATTTCAGAGATGTTCAAAGAGGAGAAATCTTGGTTACTAGAATAGCATTTTTAATTGATTAAAATGAACCTAAAAAAAGGAATAATTTGTTCACCACTAGGTGCGAATGTAAAGGTAAAGTATGCAATGTATAGTAATAACACAAATAATATAATTTTTAAAGAATAGATTAATAATTTGAAGTTAGAGAGGAAGGAGCATCTAAATCCATACTAGATTTCTCAGTTACAAAAGGATCATAAGGATTTGGCTAATGAACAATACATGGTCAAGTTTAATATTGGGAACTATCATGATGAGCTTATATTTAGTATTATTCCTATGGATATTTTCCATTTTTTGTTGACAAAGCCTTGAAATTTTAATCATTTTCCAATACATTATGGGTATGCAAATACATATTCTTTGATAAAGGATGGAGTGTGACACGAACTAAAGCCATTGAAAGAAGCAAAAGAAAATGTATGTAGTAATTCTAGAATATGTTTAGTTGATATAAGGAAGTTCTTGGAAGGTGTGATCCATGAGCATATGTGTATTCCTCTAATTCTAAAAGTTTGAAAATTAGTAAGTAGAATATGTACCTACAAAAGTTTTAGATTAGTTGGATGAGTTTTAGGATATTGTACCTAATAATGTCCATGTCAGATTGCCTCTTATGAGAAATATCAATCAACACAAGAACTTGATTAAGGAGTCATTTTCCAAATAAGGTAGCACATAGATTGAAACCATCAAAAAGTGAATAGTTAAACAAACAAGTGTAAGAGCTATTGCAGAAGGGGTTGATTCAAGAGATTCCAAGTCCATGTGTTATACAAGTATTATTAACACCAAAGAAAAATGGGGAATTGAGAATGTCTACAAATTATTGATCTATCAATAATATCACTATCAAGTAAATATATCTCTTGCCAAGGATTAATAATATTATAGACTATTTGAGTGGATAAATGTATTTCACAAAGATAGATATGAACAATGGATATCACAAAATCCAAATTTGATAAGGAGATGAATGTAAGACAACCTTCAAAAAAAAGGAGGGATTGTATGAGTACTTATTCATTCCTTTTAGGATATCCAATGCACTAAGCACATTCATGCAACTTGTGAACAAAGTATTAAAAGAGTTTTTGGGAAAGTTTTCCATTTTTTATTTGGATAATATTTTGATCCTCAATAAGACATTCGAAGAGCACATAGTGTATATTTGTAGAGTGTTGGAAAGGTTAAGGAAAAATAAATTGTTTATTAATCTCAAGAAGTGCAATTTTATGAAGAAGAAGTCTATATTTCTAGGATTTTTAGTTTCAGTAGAAGATGTAAAATGACACTTAAAAAGGTGAAGGCTATCCTCGAATGACCTACCCTAAGGAGTGCTACAATGGTAAGATTTTTTTCTTGGTTTGGCTATATATTAGAGAAATTTTATTAAAGATTTAAATAGTGCTTATGGACCCTTGACTAAAATAATGAGAGGGGATAGAAAGGAGATTAAGTGAACTACAAGAGAAAATAAAAAATTTCATTTATTGAAATAGAAAATTCTAGAACAACTTATTTAACACTTCTAGATTTTAATAAGCTATTTCAAGTAGACTGTGATGCTAGTGGTAATGTCACTGAAGTTATTTTGATTCAAGTAGGTAGGCTTGTTTCTTATTTCAATTAAAAGTTAAATGATTCCACAATAAAATATTCTATTTATGATGGATATTTTTAAGCTATAGTTTTAGCATTGAAGAAGTATAGACATTATCATTTACCTAAGGAGTTTGTTTTATTTACTGATCATCAATCTTTGCAATATTTGAATAATCAAGGAAAATTAAATCAGAGGCATTTAAAATGAATTGAGTTTCTACAAAGTTATACATTTATTTTGAAACATAAGAGTGATAAATCTAATAAAGTTACATATCCTCCTAGAAGGAGACAATTTTTGTCGACAAAGGTGCAGATTGAGGTCATTGGCTTCAAGGAACTCAAACATTTATGTGTAGAAGATCTTGATTTTGGAAAAGCTTGAAAATATTGTAACAAACCTATTACTCCCATAACTAGGTGGTTGGATTTCACCATCCATATTGGTATGTTATTTAGAGGAAGTCAATTGTACATTCTGAGAAGTTCTTGAGGGGGGATCTCATCAATAAGAAGCATATTGGAGGGTTGGATAGATATTTTAGTTGAGGTAAAAATATTGCTCTAGTTGGTGAGAATTACTTTTGGCCACATTTGTAGAAAGATGTCAAGAAGTTAGTATAGATTTTTGGACTATATCAAATGGGAAAAGAAGTCAAGCATAATATAGTTTTATATAAACCATTGCCTATACCATAGAAGCCATAGGAGGATATCAATATTGACCTTTGTTCTTAGTTTTTCAAGGACTCAAACATGGCATGATTTGATATTTTTTTTGGTTCATAGGTTTTCAAATATGATAAATTTCATCCTTATAACATCACTAATGATTTTGTTCATGTGGCTGAATTATTTTTCAAAGAAGTAGTGAGACTACATTGTCTAAAAGAGCATAGTTTCATATTGAGATACAAATTTTGTTGGGTGCTTCTAATAAACATTATGAAAGATGTTAAAGACATATTTGTAAGTTAAACTCAACACATTATCCACAAACTAATGGATAAACATAAGTGGTAAGTAGGAGTTTAGGGAATTTTCTTGTGATGCTTGGTTGGAGATAAACCAAATGGATGGGTTTTGATTTTACTATAGGAAGAATTTGCATATGATAATTTCATCAATAAATATACTAGTAAATCATCAATCAAGATAGTATATGGAAGTAGTCCTAGAAATCCTTTTCAACTAAGGAAATTGGATAAATGGGATACAAGTAGAGTCAAAGTTGAAGTCTCTTCAAAACATTTGAAGAATTTGTACGAGGAGGCGAGGAAGTACATTACCAAAATTAATATAGATTACAAGGCTTAGGTAGATAAGAAAATGAGGCATAATGAATTTCATATTAAATATGAAGTCACGGTTCAATTGAAAAAGGAGAGGTTTCTAGTGGGAACATATAATAAGTTAAAGTTAAGTTAAATATGAAGAAGATTATACAATGCAAGGTACTGGAAAAGTATGATTTGGGACATGCATATGAAGCAAAATTGCCTAGTGAATTGAATATTTTACCAATGTTCAAAATTTCAAATCTAATAGAATATCAGGAAGGAGATGTTAAAGATGAGGTCACATAAGCACAATAGAGTATTCTAGTAACTACTTCATCTATATAGAAGATTGAAGAAATTTTATACAATTGTGTTGGAAAAAGAACAAGAAATATGATATATGAAGAATATATGGTCAAATAGAAAGGATATCCTATTGAATATTAATCATGGGTGACAAGGCAAGAGGTTAATCATATTGGTTTTCCTTTGAATACTTGAGATGTGATAACTTCTCAAATTACCCCAAGTTGCTAATGTAGGAGCATCTTGGGTGTAAGAAAAATCTTGCATCACTCAAAAAATATTTATATTTTTTTATCTTTTTCAATAACAGTTATCCCAATGCAAATTTATAAGTTGTTTCACTAAGCTCATAGTGTTTTGATTTCTTCCCTAAAGGTTAACTTTAGATATATTAGTCCACCAATAAAGTTCCATTGCAAGATCAATTCTATTTTTGAAGATATAATTTCTTTGATATTGGTAGCAAGGTATAAAAACTTTAAAATAAGTTTTGAAGCCTTTTGATGTTCTGCACAGGGGTCAAACCTTGGCTGACTAGAGATTTTTAAAAATAGGATTTGTATATTAGTTCATGGAATTTCCAAAAATAGGGTCATAATAGTGTTGGAAGCATGAATTCTGATGATATTCCTATGGGGGAGTACTATAAAAATATGATTACATCATTATAATAATAATATGTTACATTCATGACTATGTCTATCATTCACGTCAATGTAGCAGTTTTGTATAGTATTTGATAGAAGAAAAATAGAAAGATCAAGTTGGTACAGATAGTCATTTGAGCATTTTCACTAAGAGAGGTTAAAAAAGATACTACTAAGTGTCTAGTATACACAACTAACCTTAGAAGCCCAAGATTTAAGTCTAGAAGAAGTTATGCAAGTTTTGGTGAAGATTGTTCTAAGATAGAGTTTATAGAGGCATGTTCTGGTAAAATTATTATATCTCTTAGAAAATTTGTTATTTTGAGAAGCCCAAGTCAAAGATGTAAAGAAGACATTCTAGAGATGACATAGCTAAGCTTGCTCATCATAATATTTCACGTAAAAAAAATTATTCAAGTTACAAGGTGGAAGATTAATGTTATTACTAAGTGTAACATGTTCTTAATGTGGTCCTATAATAATTAAGTGAGAAGGTGCAATAGCTAACTCGAGGAATTGTTGTATGGATTTGGTATAAAGGAAGGGCGTTTTCCTTTATCATGTATGGAGGAAAGTGAATGATTATAAGCAACATGAAGAACAGATTGCAAAGATATGTAGAGTAGAGTGAAGGTGAAGGAAACTTCATTACTAAGGTTTTATTGTGTGATCTGAAGTTTGATACTTGGATCTGAGGTTGGGGACTTGGTCTACAAGGTTTGAAAGTGATTGGTCCAATTGACAGGACAAAGAAAAAAAGTTAAAGTACAATACATACAATTATTCTATAAGGAATAGTTGAGAGATCAATTGGATAGTGAGTTCAATGGTCTTACCCCAAAAGCTATTTGGAAAGTGGGTCCTTCTATCTTCTACAACTCCTAAAAGGGCTGAAATATTCTAATAAGGATTCACAGTCTCCTAATAGGGGCTCATATGTACTAAATATTGTAATAGATTCCTAATAGGGTCCATCCTCTAACAAGGAATATTTAAATTAGTACATCATCTTGTGGGCATCATTCCCACCAAGGTTTTCCCTTTGATGAAGTGTTTCCCTAGTTAACATATCTAGTGTAATTGTGTATGTGCATCTTTGTATGGTTTATGTTTACTTTGGTTGAATGGTTAAGATTATTTAAGGTGGATACACATTTTAATTATTGGATAACTAATTTAACACTCCCCCCCCCCCCCCCCCCTACCTCCTCAATTATCTTGATGGGCTATTATTTCTAACTATTGGTATTAGAGAATCAGGTCCTTGAAGATAAAGTTAAAAAAATTGGGATATCCATGGTGAACATATTTAGAAAGGATAGTCTAAAGTTTGGTGGAACAAATTATGACAGTTGGAAGGAAAATATGAAGACACATCTGCTATGTATGGGTCCAAGATATTGGATTTTGACAAAATTAGAAAAGACAGTCATTACTAAAAAGGATTTGGAAACCTGTACCAAGGAAGAAAGGGAACTTTTCATGTGTGACATGAGAGCTAGAGAAGCAATATTATCTACACTTCCTGAAATTAAGTACAACCAAGTAAATGTTAGAAACAATAGTCTACCAAGATAACTAAGAGGGGGGGTGAATCAGTTATCCAACAATTAAAACATTTATCTTATTTTATCAAGCTTAACTATTCAACCAAAGTAAACAAAAACCATAATAAAATGCACATAGACAAATACACCAGATATGTTGACGAAGGAAACCTTGATTAGAGGGAAAACCCTAGTGGGAATGATGCCCACAAGATGATTTACTAATATAAATATTCCTTGTTAGAGGATGGACCCTGTTAGGAGTCTATTAACACATTTAATACAATGAGTCCCTGTTAGGAGACTTTGAATCCCTGTTAGAATATTCCAACCCTATTAGGAGTTGCAGTACAATGTATGCAAGATGAGCCCACTGCCCAAACATGCAATTTTAACTACAAGAAGAAGTTACTTCTTAAACATGTAATTTATTGTTTATCTTCCTCTTTTTCTCTATTCTATCCTCTATTTTGTTAACCAAACCAATCACTGTTAGACCTTGTAGACTAGGTCATGAACTTCAGATCCAAATACCAAACCTTAGATCACTCAAGAAAACCTCGACAATGAAGTTTCCTTCACTTTTTCACTATTCTACTCGACTTTGGATTCCACACTCTACTACTTAACATTGATTATTAAGTCATATCATCACATCCCATGATAAAGGAAAATGTCCTTCCCTTATACTAAGTGCTCAAAATAATTCTCTGAGTTGGTTGTTAGTCCTACTCAATTAATTATTATAGGACCACATTAAGAACAAATTACACTTAGCAATAACATTAATCTTCCACCTTGTAACTTGAGTAATTTTTTGTGCATGAAATATTATGATAAGTAAGCTTAGCCACATCATCCTCAACATGTCTTCTCTAAGTCCTCAAGCTTGATCCTCAAGATATCAACTCTTCTAAGAGATATGAAAATATTACCAGAACATGCCTTTATAAACTCTATCTCAAACAAGACATCACCAAAACTTACATTAAAACTTCTAGACTTACCCTTTCTTCTTCCAACATTAACTACATATACCAGATACTCAAAAGTATCTCACATGACTTTGGATGGTTATAATACTCAACTAGTTATCTATACCAACTTGATCTTTCCACTGTTCTTCTATTAGATACCATAGAAAATTACTATGTTGAAATCAATGACAAACTTAGTCATAAATGTAACATATCATTATAGTAGTACTCCCCCATAGGAATATCATCAACATTCATGCTTTTTACCAATCTTCCAACAATCTCCCCCTTTGGCATTGATGGAAACATAGATGAAAAACATATAGTTCCAAGAATACCAACAAAAGACTATTCATCTTCAAATCCTCTTCATCAATCATTCTCCCCCATTGATATACTTCAATGTGCTCTATACCAAATTGTCATTCTACATACTATGCTTATGTCAAACATCTTCCTCAGCATACTATTTTTCATGCCAAACTTCTCCCCCATTGACATCAATGTTAAAGGTTTCAACAACCAACATTTCTACATCAAACTTTACAACAGCTGATAATTACTAGCATGAGTGTCAAAAGACATTGTTCAAACTAACAACAAACAAGATTCCTAGATGACTCTATCCATCACAGATAGTCCCCCATACAGTCCAAACAAACAATGGTGCTCTATTACCCTGGACTGATGCATTCTTGCATCTTCTACTCTAATGTAGGAAGGGGCATAACCCCAAGCACACCTCTCAAATACACAAAAGTTTCTTTGGGAAGAGGTTTAGTGAATATATTTGCAATATACTCTTTAGTGCTCACATACTCCAATTTGATTTCCTTTTCTGCAACTTTTTCTCTCAATATATGATACTTAATAGAAATGTGCTTAGTTCTTGAATGCAACACTAGATTCTTAGACACATTTACCATGCTTGTGTTTTCACAATATGTAATAATAGGTTCATTGATTTCTATCCTTATATTCTTTAGCTTCATCCAAATAACTTGATTGCAATTATTTGTTGCTACAACACACTTTGCTTCTATTCTATATTGAGATGTATAATCCTACTTCTTGCTTAACCAAGCAACCAATCTTCCTCTAAGAAAGAAAGTTCCTCACCCATACTACCTACCCAATCTGCATTAGTATAAGGACTTAGGGTGAAATCATTAGATCTATCATACCATAATCCAAACTCAGACATTCCCTTTATATATATAAATATCCTTTTCACTGTTGGATAATGTGCTTCTCTAGGATCAACATGAAATCTTGCAACAATTCCAATTATATTTTCTATATCCAGCCTTGTGTGAGTCAAATATAACAATTCTTTGATCATAGATATGTACTTCTTCTATTCAACAATAGATGTCTCATCCTTTGTGGATAAATTATTTCCAGTTACCATAGGTGCTCCAATGGGTTTGCATGTTTCCAAACCAAACCTTTTCAATAAATTCTTGAAGTACTTAGTCTGAGAAATAAAGATTCTTTCTTTATTTTATACAATTTGCAATCTTAGGAAATATTTCATCTCTCCTATCATACTCAATTCAAATTCTTTCTTCATTTCTTCTACAAACTTCTTACTTTCTTCATCATTTCCTCCAAATATAATGCCATTAAAAAATATTACTAAAATCATCAAACTATCATCAGTTTCTTTCCAATACATATTACCATCTACCATACCTTTGCTATATTCAAGCTTTATCAAATGCTTGTCCAACCTTGCATACCAACTTTTGGGTGCTTGCTTCAATCCATACAATGTTTTCCTTAGTTTTCATACTATCTCCTTATCATCTATCAAAGGACATCCTTTAGGCCACTCAATGTATACCTCTTCTTCAATTTCTTCATTCAAAAATGCTGACTTGACATCCATCTAATATACTTTGAAATTCTTATGTGTTACATAGGCTAAGAATAATATTACTACTTCTATTCTAGCCACTGGAGCATAAGTCTCCTCATAATCTATTCCTTCTTGTTGTGAGTAACCTTTTCATACCAATCTTTCTTTGTTTCTTACAACTTCTCCTTGCTCATTCATCTTGTTCCTAAACACCCATTTAGTTCCTATCACATTCTTGTCTACTGGTCTAGGGACCAATTCCCATATCTCATTCTTTTTGATCTGATCCAATTCCTCTTTCATAGCTTGCTTCTAAAAGTCATCTTTACATGCTTCATCTACATTCTTAGGCTCAACTTGAGATATCAAGCATAGTTCTTTATGTACTCTGCTTCTTTTCATCACACCTTTTTCTTTGCTTCCAATGATCTATTCAGATGGATGATTCTTTATCATGTTCTTTCCTAAAGTAGGAGTTGTTATCTCAACTCTTGGCTCTACTAAAGGTTCTGAGCTTAGTTCCTACCTTGGTTCTCCTTCATTCTGCAAATCATTATTAGTCTCAAGAAATACTTCATCATTCCTTGGCTTAGTAACAACATCATCATCTAAATTGCAATCAACTATTCTCTCTTGTATTTTGAATTTCTCATCAATTCTTATATTTTCACTTTCCATAATAGTCTTAGTTATCTGATTATAACATCTATAAGCATTTATTTTCAATGAATAACCAAGAAACATTCCTTTACATTCCAATCTTGCTTTGTTTCTTGCAACTTCTCCTTGCTCATTCATCTTGTTCCTAAATACCCATTTAGTTCCTATCACATTCTTGTTTGCTAGTCTAGGGACCAATTCTCATGTCTCATTCTTTTCTATCTAATCCAATTCCTCTTTCATAGCTTGCTTCCAAAAGTCATATTTACATGCCTCATCTGCATTCTTAGGCTCTACTTGAGATATCAAGCATTGTTCTTCATTTACTCTACTTCTTGTCATAACACCTTTGTCTTTTCTTCCAATGATCTATTCAGATGGATGATTATTTATCATGTTCTATCATGAAGTAGGAGTTGCTATCTCAACTCTTAGCTCTAATGAAGATGCTAAGCTTAGTTCTTGCCTTGGTTCTCCTTTATCCTACAAATCATTATTAGTCTCAAGAAATAGTTCATCATTCCTTAGCTTAGTAACAACATCATCATCTAAATTATAATCAACTATTCTCTCTTGTATTTTGAATTTCTCATCAATTCTTACATTTGCATTTTTCATAATAGTCTTAGTTCTCTGATTATAACATCTATAAGCCTTTCTTTTCAATGAATAACCAAGAAACATACCTTCATCACTTCTAGCATCAAACTTACCAATGTCATCATCTCTCTTTATGTAATACTTACTTCTAAATATTCTAAAATACTTAACTATAGGTGAGTGACCAAACCACAATTCATAAGGTGTCTTGTTTGTGTCTTTGTTGGCTTGCATTTTGTTCATAGTGTAGACTATTGTATTCATAGCTTCTCTCCAAAATGTCTAGGATACATCATTCTCTACTAACATAGCTCTTGGAGCTTCTATAACTAATTTTTTCTATCTCTCTACAACACCATTCTTTTAAGGGGTTCTTAGAGTTGATAGCTATCTTTTGATTCCATTTTCTTCACAAAACATATTAAACTCATTCAAAGTAAATTCTCCTCCTCTATCTAATCTTAAACATTTAATCTTCACACCATATTCAATCTCAGCCCTATTCTTGAATATCTTAAATTTGTCAAATGCCTCAAATTTCTCTTTAAGAAATGAACCCACATCATTCTAGATAAATCATCAACTAGAATCATGAAATACCTTTCACCATAGAATCCTTTAGTCTTTGTAGGACCCCTGAGATCTGTGTGTACAATTTCCAACTTCATTGTAGTGGTAAACTTCTTGTCGAGAAAAGAAGTTTTTTTATGTTAGCCAAAACACACTCCTTGCAAATAGTGTTAGTATGATTTACAATCTTCAGCAAATCTCTAACTAAAAACATTCTACTAGTCCTCAAAATACTGTCAAAGTTTATATGACAAAATCTCTTATACCATAACCAACTATCATCTACCTTTGCAACCAGAAATGTCATTTCAGTAAGATTCAAATGAAATACATTGCCTCTAGATATAGTTCCTATTCCAATTACCTTTCCATCTTTATCTTTGATCATGCATGTCTTTTCTATGAATTGCAATTGATAAACTTTGTCTACTAGTTGTCCAATAGTCAAAAGATTGTGTTTTAAACCATCAACAAAGTATACATCCTCTGTGTTAGTTTTACCATCAAGAGTTATAGATCCAATACCTTTAACTTGGCATGCTGCATTGTTTTCAACTCTGACAATTCCTCCATCCTAACTTTCAAAATCAACAAATTTGTTCATGTCACCAATCATATGATGTGACAATCACTGCAAATTATCCAGTTATATTTCTTCTCAACCTGTGATACCAAACTACCTCCTCTAGAATTTCTTCTCTAATTGCCACAAATCTAATTTCATCATCACTAATACTTAATGCTCATTCATCAAAATCATTATCTTCATTTGCATACAAACATTCTTTATCTTTTATAGGCTTATGATTTCCCTTATAATTTTTCTCCCTTTTATGAAACTTATATGCATAATGACCATATTCATCACAAGTCCAACATTTAAATATTTTCTTACCTCCTTTTTCTCTTCTTATTAGAAGGGCTACTCCTTCAATCTGTCTATCTTCCTTAGATCTATTTTTTCTAGAAAAATCTACTCTAGCACTTGTTCTCCTTGATAATTTAGGTCAAATATTCAAGGCACTGAAAGCTTCTCTATTTTGTTCAATTCTCCTAATTGTCTAAGTTTATTCTCAACTACTTCTAGTTTTCCAAGCAATGTCTCGTTTGTGAAATCTTTGGTGCATGATATTAACAACTGTATCATCTAAACTGTGACTTAAATGGTGGTGTTAGAGTCTTCAATATCTTCCATATAACCTCATCATCTTCTTGTGTTCCTCCTTAAGCTTTGATACATGTAGTAATTTCTGATATCTTGTCTATATATGTTCTTATAGATTCATCTTCCATTATTTTAGTATCTTGAAACACACAAATCCAAATTATTAGAATGTGCATCACCTTTAAAACTATTTTCCAAAGCTTTCCAAATCAAATGTGAAGTAGCAAGTGATTTTACCTAATTATACTCAATTTTAGGAAGTGTTGTCAATAGTGCTTCTTTAGCTCTCATGTCACACATAAAAAGATCTCTTTTTACCTCGGTGCAAATTTCCAAATCCATTTTAGAGATGATTGTCTTCACTAATTTTTTCAAGATCCAATATCCCAGACCCATACACAACAAATGTGTCTTCATCTTTTCTTTCTAGCTATCATTATTTTTTCCATCAAACTTTGGACTAGCTTTCCTGAACATGTTCACCATGGATCTCCCAAAGTTGTTAAACTTTATTTTCAAGGACCTAATGCTCTGATACCAATTGTTAGAAACAATAGTACACCACTTAGATAACTAGGGAGGGGGGTGAAATAGTTATCCAACAACTAAAATGTTTATCTTCTTTTACCTAGCTTAACCATTCAACCAAAGTAAAAAAAAAAACCATAATAAAATCAGCATAGATAATTGCATGAGATACGTTGACTAGGGAAACCCTTGATTAGAGGAAAAACCTTGGTGGGAATGATACCCAAAAGATGATGTACTAATATAAATATTCCTTGTTAGAGGATGTACCTTGCTAGGAGTCTATTACAACATTTAGTACAACAAGTCCCTATTAGGAGACTTTGAATCCTTGTTAGAAGATTCCAACCTTGTTAGGAGTTGTAGTACAATGTATGCAAGATGAGCCCACTACCCAAACATGCAATTTTAACTACAAGAAGAGCTCACTACTCAAACATGTAATTTACTATTTATCTTCCTCTTTTCCTTCTTCTATCCTCTATCTTCTCAACTAGACCAATCATTGTTAGACCTTGTAGACTAGGTCATGAACCTCATATCTAAATACCAAACCTTGGATCACACAACAAAACCTTGGTAATGGAGTTTCCTTCACTTTCGTACTGCTCCACTAAACTTTGCATTCCACAATCTCTACTACTTATCATCGATTATGAAGCCATATCATCACATCCCATGATGAAGGAAAATGTCCTTTCTTTATACTAAGTCCTTAAAAAAATTCCCTGAGTCAATTGTTAGTCCTCCTTAATTAATTATTATAGGACCACATTAAGAGCATGTTACACTTAGTGATAACATTAACCTTTCACCTTGTAACTTGAATAACTTTCCATACAAAAATATTATGATGAGCGAGCTTAGCCATGTCATCCTCAACATGTCTTCTCTATGTCCTCAACCTTGATCCTCAGGATATCAACTTTGCTAAGAGATATAAAAAGTTTACCAGAACAAGCCTCTGTAAACTCTATCTTAGAATAGAATCACCAAAACTTATATAACTTCTTCTAAACTTATACATTCTTCTTCTGACATTAACTACATATACTAGATACTCATAATTATCTCCCATAACTTTGGATGGTTATAATACTTAACTAGCCATCTGTACTAACTTAATCTTTCTATTGTTCTTCTATTAAATACCATAGAGAATTGCTATGTTGACATCAATGAAAAACTCAGTCATGAATGTAATATATCATCATAGTAGTAGTCCCCCATAGGAATATCATCAGTATTCATGATTTTAACCAATCTTCCAACAATCTACCCCTTTTGCATTGATGGCAACATAGATGAAAAATATCTAGTTCCATAAATACCAACAAAAGATTATTCATCTTCAAATCCTCTTCATCAATCATTCTCCCCCATTGATATACCTCAATGTGCTCTATACCAAACTATCTATAAGAATTTTCCTTAGGGAAAAATTCACCCAAGAACTAAGAACTCAAATACAAGGACAGCTATAGACCAGAAAGAGAGAGTATGATCAGAATAACAACTATTCAATTCAATATGCCTTTAGAGTACACTAGAAGTTCCTATATATAAAGGCCTCTAAGATGCATCTAGAATGCCTCAAAATCAGCAAGTCATACAACCAAGCACATGTCCACCAGATATGGGTTATCCTCCATTAAGCACAAAAGTAAGTGCAATGATGAGAGGATAAGCCTACGAGGGTGTAACATGCAAATCAATGTTGTAGACAACATGTGAAAAAAAGGGAGTGCAAATTACTATGTTGTCTATATGACAACACAATGAATGATGCAAACTCTAGTGTTGTATACACCATGTGCTAAAATAGAGTTCCATACTTCTATGTTATCAACATGACAACTCAAAAAAGGTGCACAAACTCCTAAGTGTCTCACAAAATAAAATAATAAAAAAATGCATTAACCTAAGTAAACTTAAGTAAGTGTGAATAGTAAATACATATTTACACCAACACTATCATTTCACATACTATTCTTATGCCAAACATCTTCCTTAGCATACATTTTTCATGCCAAACTTCTCCCCCGTTGATATCAATGTCAAAGGTTTCAGCAACCAACATTTTTGCATCAAACTCTACAACAACTAATACTTATTGGATCAAGTGTCAAAATACACTATTAAACTAACAACCAAAAAGAGTCCTAGATGACTCTATCCATCACAAATACTCCCCCATACAAGAAGCATTAGTATTCAGTCTAGACAAACAATGGTACTCTATTACCCAAGACTGATGCACTCTTGCATCTTCTACTCTGATGCAGGAAGGGGCATAACCCCAACACCAACACCCCCCCTTAAGTGCAACTTAGGGGAATGCCCTTAAACTTACAAAAACAAGGATGAAATGCAAGATGGGTATTGGCTAATAGGCCTTGTTAGGTACCCATGTACATAATGAAATACAATCTCTCATAAAGTAGAGAAAGAGACCCCCCATTACAACATATATCTAGTATATACAATAGTGAAGAAGGAGAGAGACAAAACCTCATAAGAGGAAAAAGTCCCCCCCATAAGAAAAAAGAGGAAGACAGACAAGGTAATCCCCCCCCCCCATAAATGAAAAATGCCTACTAGTGAAAGCTACTCAAAGGAAGAAGTTGGTCCAAGAGTGCAAATGACATTCTCCCCTTTGGAAGAAACAATGGCAAAGGTGCAATCTTAAAGATATATGGTGGCCCTAAAACTTGCTAAAGTATCCCTATGTTGATCCTAATGTTCACCCCTTCCAACTATGTTGAAAAGAATGAATGTGGATCTAGCAAGTATGTCTGTTGAACCTATCCTAATGAGCCATCTATCTCCTCAATTGATAAAGAAACCTCTGACAACTAATTCTCATAAGGATCCACAATCACATCAACCTGTGAAGATCAATCATGTAGAGAATGGACATGAGGGTCAGAGTGAGCCCTCACAACAACTATAGAAGGATCATCATCATCAATGAGAAGATTTATTCCTTAATGTTGTCTCCCAAGTCTGTGATGTGTGACTCCATGAACAAACCTGCAATGTCTACCATGTAGTCATCAACTGAAGCTAGAGCTGAAAGACAACATGTGCCATGTTGTGCTAGACCTTTCACTATGGAAATATAAGCATGTGGGCTATACTGATGATGTGACCTCTCACTACAACTGTCGATAGAACCCTACATTCTTGAATCTATTAAAGCACTATCGCTATTGTCACTATCAATTTCCGCTATGTATGAAGTACAAAGAGTATTAGAGGATAAGCTAGGTGAACTTTCCTCAAAGTGAACATCCTTCTCCACAAAGATATGATGGGTCTCTGGATCCATAAGTCTGTAAGCCTTCACATTGTCTTCATATCCTATGAAAGTACAAGGCCTAGGTGACAATGCCTTATATCCCCTAGAAGATAGATTTTCCCATGATGGACAAACAAAGACTCTGAAATGACTCGCAACTAGTTTTCTACTGCACCATGCCTCAAAAGGAATCTTCCCATCTAGGGTATTATGAGGAGACCTATTAAGTATATGAGTAGCACTACTAATGGCTTCAACTTCAAGTGTAGGATCAAGAGACTTGGCTTTTATCATGCAACTTGCCATGGATTTGAGAGTCCTAATCCTCAGTGCTACAACATCTATCTTATGTAGACTGAATGCTGGTGGGTTTTGAAGATCAATTCCCTCAAGTTTACAAAAGTCCTTAAGTCTTCTATCGATATATTTGTTCTCATTGTCCATCTAAAGAACCTTGATGGCTTTCCTTGATTTGTGTTCAACATGAGTCTTAAAGGCTTCAAGCTTATGAACCACTTCACTCTTATGATGAAGGGAGTAGACCCATGTGAATCATGAAAAGTCATGAACAAAAGTAAGGATGTAGCAACCTTGGCTAACTAAAGTAACTACAAAAGGACCTGCTAAAACCATGTAAACCAACTAGAGAACAACTGGTGTCCTGGAAGACTTTCCTTTATCATACTTCTCTTTGAGATGCATATCCATTAAACATTTGAACACTCACTCTTAGAAAAGTTGATGTTAGGTAGACCTTTGACCAAGTTTTTAAAGCAAAGTTGTTGAAGATGGTGGAAGGCATGATGACCAAACCACTCATCCCATAATGTGGTTTGTGAAGTAGAGTGAGTCAACAAGGCTTGAGAAGGAGATGTAGGCACAAAGTGGGAGAAGGAATAAAGCCTCTTGTCATCATTGACTTTCCCCACTACAACCAATTAATCATCTTTGAGATTGTGCACCATTACTAAATCTAGAAGGAACTCAACTTTGTGACCATCTCCAAGGTGAGTCATTTGGTAAACTAAGAGGAGATTGGAGCTAAGTTTTGAAACATAGAGAGCATCTTTGAATTCCCCATTGTCCATTTTCACATGTTCTTTTCCTTCAACTTCCACTTTGGTATCATCTCCCATGAAGATGTGTGGTACCTTTGACTACTTCAATGAAGAAAAGTCTCCCTTTGAAGAACCCATATGGTAAGAGGCACCTGAGTCAAGTATCCATTCCAAAGAAGAACTTTTTTTTTCCATAAGTGCTTTCCCTTTTCCTTTTGAAGAGGTTGGAGTTGAATCTTTGGAAGTACGTAGCACTTGAATCTTGTTCTTCCTCAGTAGGTTTTCTAACTCATCGATTCTTTTCATCTTGCAATGATTCTCATCATGATTTGGCTTTTTGTAATATGCACAAAAAAGTTTGTCCTTCTTTTCATTACTTCCCTTCTTGTTGGAAGAAGAATTGCCTTGTTTTGAGGAAGATCTTTGTGTCTGAGATTGTGATTTCTACTTCCACTGCTTCTTCTTCTTCTTATTGCTATAACTTTTCCCTCCTTGACTTGATTGGTGCTCATCACTAGCCACCAAGGCTTTGGTCTTTGATGTTGTGAGAATTCCTAAATCCATCAAGTGAGATTGTTCAACAATCAACATCTCTACAAATACATGAAATGTAGGTTTCTAGTAAGTAGTTCTCATGGTCAACATATGAGTATTGAAACTCAAAACAAAGGAAGCATACTCTAAAGGTAGCCTCTTCAAGACATGATGAATCAACTTTTCATCCTTCATGGGATTTCCACAATCTTTAAGAAGTGCCCTATACTCATTGGCTTTGTTGATGTAATCATGAATTGTGTCAAAATTCTTTGGATCCAAGAGAAGTAGATCATCCTCAATCTGAAATCCATTTTCCTCATCCACCTTACCATACAATGATTCAAGTTTGTCCCAAGCTGGTTTGGATTCTATAAACTGGCAATGTAAAAGAAGAGATCTCTATGTACACAACTCCTACTAATTCCTAAAGCATGTTGGTCTTGTTTTTTCCATTTAATGAGTTCTTTAGCATTAGTAGGTTTGGTAATTATACCATCAACATAAAGACTGTAACCTTTTTCCATTAATCTACTCCATGCAATATCTTTCCATGTAGAATAATTGCATGAAGTTAGAGGTGGAAATTTGAATGAACCCATGATGCAAAAAATGAAAACAGCACAAAAGAGAAACACAAGAACATAGTACACACCACCCTTTTTCACTCAATCAAAAGTTCACCCCAAAAAAGATGCTTTTGGCACTTTATAACTAGTATGTGTACAATGGACCACTTGTCAAAATGAACAAAGTAGAGTTTCTAATTTTTCTTTTACAACTACCCTTTGGGGCCCAAATTTGTTACTAATAAATGTAGCTCAAATATACAACAATTCTGAAAAGTAATCAAAGGTTTATAATGTAGAAAAACCCTAGTTTTAAAAGTGAGATTTTTGTCCACACAACCCTAGAATCTGACTACAAATCTAAAAAGTAGACAAAAAATAACACACTTCCAAAGAAAATAGAACCTAAAGAAGTGACCAGATGTGCCCGTATGGAGCGTTTGAAGTTGCAAAATGAAGGATTATGTAGGTATAGTCACCAAAAAATGTAATTTCTAAAAAATCCTTGTATAAAAACTAGAAAAGAGCACCTCCACTAAAAATTTCAAGAAATTCTACCCAATTTCAAAAAAAATTGCACCTAAATTGGAGTCCGGATGTTTGAGTTATGGGCTTGCAAAATTAGGCTACCAAATAAAAAATGCATCTGAAGAGGGGTTTGGAAAAAAAATTGCTATCTTAAATTTGATGGTAAAATGGTCATTGCAATAGTTTAAAAGTGACTAGAAATGATGGTTAGATGGTCATCAAATTTAACCTAGTGAAATGATGATGTCAACAAAAAAAAGACCACCTAGGTGACATGGCAGTTGACTAGACCATACGGCTGTATGGATGGTGACACATGGTGTTATACAATGTATGATATGTTTGTATGATATTGGGCTGATGTTTCAAAGTTGTATGTGCAATATGTTGACATGTATCCTATGTGGCCTACTGAGTCAGCTTCTTAGTGGGAGGAGAGTAGTCCACGTGGTTGCTCGCTAGGTTGTCCACGTGTCTACTTGGAATTTCATGTTGATGTGGCAGACACTATAAATGGGTAGCATGTGGTAAATGTCTAAGTTTTTCTATCTGACGCATCTCTTGAGCGTAGGGACTGACATGTGACAGTGTCTTTGTGTGCCACATGGAGGGTCACAGGTTGCTTGAAAGCATTCATGCTAGAAAGTTTTCAATGCATGGGAGTTGGAGAGTTCAAAAACACCGCCAACGATTGCAAAAATACTTGCCAAATTTTTTCATTGTCCATTGCAAAATGTAGGTTTTATCCCACATTGATTGTAGGATAGGCCACTACAGTGGTTAAAAAGGATGTTGTTGGTCTATGAAAACAAAGAATAGCCGCAGGAAGCGTTGGCTAGCTAGGTTTGATTGTTAGTACCATGAGCTGCCAAAAAGTCTTCAATGCCAACATCGATGAATTTAGTGGTCAGTTCGGTTGCTGGTTATGCCACCCAAAAATTTGATGGTACGGCTACTCATTGAAAAAAAATATTCTCCCCAACAAAATAACAACAGAGGAATATTCCTTTGCATAGGGCCAGGATCTGACAACCCGATTTTGCAAAAAAAATTCTCTATTACCTAATCAAAGGGCAAAAAAAATTTTGAAAAAATATAGTCAAAAATGAAGAGAAAAAAAAATCCAAAAACTAATCAAATAGATCTGCAAATGACCATACCCAAACTACAAATTGGGGCCTCCAAGTGTCGATTTGCAAAAAAAAATTCCTCACAGTCAACTTTGGGGTAGGGTAGCCTAATTTATAGTCAATCTTCACTGAATTAGTGTTCTAGATGCAATGGCAAGGTCAGATCTGGCTCTAAACACTCCCAATTTCTGTAGTACTCCAGATTCGAGCTGAGGTGTTGAAGCAACAATGGTCTTGAATGACTATGTCATGAGAAAATATCTAAGCTTTGATACCATGTAAGAATTTTTCTTAGGGAAAAATTCACTCAGGTACTAAGAACTCAAACACAAGCACAACTATAGACCAAAAACAAAGAGTATGATCAAAATAACAATGTATTCAATTCAAAATGCCTTTAGAGTACACTAGAAGTGCATGTATATAAAGGCCTCTGAGATGCACCTAGAATGCCTCAGAATTAGCTATATGATATGTCATACAACCAAGCACATGTCCACTAGATATGGGTTATCCTTCATTAAGCACAAAAGTAAGTGCATTGATGAGAGGATAAGCCTACAAGGGTGTAACACCCAAATTAGTGTTGTAGAAAACATGTGCAAAAAAGGGAGTGTGAATAACTATGTTGTCTACATGAAAACTTAGTGGATGATGCAAACTCTAGTGTTGTAGACACCATGTACAGAAATAGAGTTGCGTACTTCTATGTTGTCAACATGACAACTCAAAAAAGATGCACAAACTCCTAAGTGTCTCACAAAATAAAATAATAAAATAATGCAAAATAATAAAATATTGCATTAACCTGAGTAAACTTAAGTAAGTTTAAATAGTAAATACATATTTACACCAACACTATCATTTCACATACTATGCTTATGCCAAACATCTTCCTTAGCATACATTTTTCATGCCAAACTTCTCCCCCATTGACATCAATGTCAAAGGTTTCAGCAACCAAAATTTTTGCATCAAACTCTACAACAACTGATACTTATTGGCTCAAGTGTCAAAAGACACTATCAAACTAACAACCAACAAAATTCCTAGATGACTCTATCCATCACAAATACTCCCCCATACAAGAAGCATTAGTATTCAATCTAGACAAACAATGGTGCTCTATTACCCTAGACTGATACACTCTTGCATCTTCTAATCTAATGCAAGAAGGGGCATAACCCCAAGAATACTTCTCAAATACTCAAAAGTTTCTTTGGGAAGAAGTTTAGTGAATATATCTATATTCTACTCTTTAGTGCTCAGATACTCCAATTTGATTACCTTTTCTGCAACTTTTTTCTATACTTAATAGAAATGTGCTTATTCTTTGAAAGAAACATTAGATTCTTAGACATATTTACCATGCTTCTGTTATCACAATACATAACAATAGGTTTACTAATTTCTATCCTTATATCCTTCGGCATATGCTTCATCAAAATAACTTGATTGTAATTATTTTCTACTACAACATACCTTGCTTCTGCTATACTTTGAGATGTACAATCCTGCTTCTTGTTTCACTAAGAAATCAATCTTCCACCAAGAAAGAAATCTCCTCCATAGTACTCTTTCTATCATCCATACTACTTGCTCGATTTGCATCTAAGCACTTAGAGTGAAATCATTAGATCTATCATGCCATAATCCAAACTCAGATGTTCCCTTTAGATATCTAAATATCATTTTCACTACTACATAATCTGCTTCTATGGGATCAGCCTAGAATCTTGCAACAATTCCAATTGCATTTTCTATATCTAGCCTTGTGTGAGTTAGATATTGCAATCCTCCAATCATAGATCTATCCTTCTTCTCAATAGTAGGTGTCTCATCCTTTGTGGATAACTTGTGTCTAGTTACAATAAGTGTTCCAATGGGTTTACATGTTTCCAAACCAAACCTTTTCAATAAATCCTCCAAGTACTTAGTCTAAGAAATAAAGATTCCTTCTTTATTCTATACAATCTACAATCCTAGAAAATATTTCATCTCTCCTATCATACTCATTTCAAATTCTTTCTTCATTTCTTCTGCAAACTTCTTACTTTATTCATCATTTCCTCCAAATGTAATGTCATCAACAAATATTACTAAAATCATCAAACCATCATGAGTTTCTTTCCAATACAAATTACTATCTACCATACCATTGCTATATCCAATCTTTGTCAATTGCTTATCCAACCTTGTATACCAAGTTAAGAGCATGTTAAGAGCATGGTACACTTAGCAATAACATTAATCTTCTACCTTGTAACTTGAATAGCTTTTCATAGATGCAATATTATGACAAGCGAGCTTAGCCACATCATCCTCAACATGTCTTCTCTATGTCCTCGACCTCAATTATCAAGACATAACTCTACTAAGAGATATAACAATTTTACCAGAACATGCCTCTATAAACTCTATCTCAAAACATATATCACCAAAACTTACATAACTTCTTCTAGGCTTATCCTTTCTTCTTCTAATGTTAACTACATATACCAGATACTCAAAATTATGTCCCATAACTTTAGATGGTTATAATACTCAACTAGCCATCCATACCAACTTGATCTTTCCACTATTATTCTATCAAATACCATAGAAAAATACTATGTTGACATCAATGACAAATTCAATCATGAAAACATATCATCATAGTAGTACTCCCCCATAGGAATATCATCAGCATTCATACTTTCAACCAATCTTCCAATAGTAAAGTCACATATTACTTCTCATATGATTTGGAAATCTTTGGAAAATTGTTTTGAAGGTGATGAACATTCTAAGAAATTGAGGCTACAAAGTTGGATTTGTGCATTTCAAGATGCTAAAATGATGGAAGATAAATCTACAAGGACATATGTAGGTAGGATATTAGAAATTACTACAAGTATTAGATCTCAAGGAGGAACCAAAGAAGATGATGAGGTGATATAGAAGATATCAAAGAGCTTAACACCACCATTTAAATTAGCAATTCAAATGATATAGTTGTTGATCTCTTGTACCAAATATTTCACAAAGGAAACATTACTTGGAAGACTTGAAGTAGTTGAGAATGAGCTTAGAAAGTCCAAAGAATTAATCAGAACAAAAATAGATTTTAGTGCCTTGAATATTGACTAGTTTATCAAGGAACACAAGTGCTACATGAGGCTTTACTAGTAGTAGTAGATCTAGTGAGGATAGAAAGATAGAAGAAGGAGTAGCCCTTTTGGTAAGAAGAGAAAAAGATGGTAAGAAAATGTTTAAATGTTGGACTTGAAATGAATTTGGTCATTATACATCTAAGTGTCCTATAAGTGAGAAAAATTATAGAGGAAATTTTAAACCTTGAAGAGATAGAGAATGTTTATATGAAAATAAAGAAGATGATTTTGATGAACAAGTAGTACATGCTAGTGATGATGAAATAGGATTTGTAGTTATTAAAGAAGAAAGTCTAGAGAAAATGGCTTTGGTATCATAGGTTGAAAAGAAATCTAATTGGATAATTGATAGTGGTTGTTCACATCATATGACTAGTGATATGAACAAGTTTATTGACTTAAAAAGTCATGATGGAGCCATTTGTCAGAGTTGGAAATAATGCAACATGCCAAGCTAAATGTATTGGATCTATAACTCTTGATGGTATGACTAACACTGAGGATGTATATTTTTTTGATGGTTTGAAACACAATCTTTTTAGTGTTGGAGAACTAGTGGATAAAGGTTATCAATTATAGTTCACAGAGAAGATATGCATGATCAGAGATAAAGATGGAAAGGTAATTAGAATAGGAACTAGATCTAGAGGTAATGTATTTTAGTTAAATCCCACTGAAATGAAATGTTTGGTTGCAAAAGAAAATGGAAGTTGGTTATGGAATAAGAGATTTGGTCATATAAACTTTGATAGCATTTTGAAGACTAGTAGTATGTTTGTAGTTAGAGATTTGTCTAAGATTGTAAATCCTACTAACACAATTTGCAAGGAGTGTGTATTGGAAAAGCATTAAAAAACCTCTTTTCCCAGCAAGAAGACCTTTAATAGGGTTGGTTCCTAACAAAGCTCACTTCAGAAGAGTGAAAATATTGGTGGCATATTATGGGTAGTTATTCCCAAATTGGGTTTTCATTTTAAATAATAGTGTTAAACTTGTGTAAATGATATTTGTGATCATTTACAGTTAATTTTTTACATTCTACAAGTTTTTTATATTTAGGATAGTGGATAACTAGTTTATGTTACTAAAATTTTATACAATAGAGATTAAGCTAATAAATATTAAGATCTGAAGTAGTTGAAGTGTGTGTTTTTTCAATTAGTACATCTCAACCTTGGATAACTAATTCATCCCTCGTCTTAGTTATCCTAAGCATTCTAAAAATTGGTATCAGATCTTTTCTTCTTGTAGAGAAAAGTTTGGAAAGTACTTGAAGCTAAAAGATGTATGAGAAGGAGGTGCCAAGGTTGAAAAAAGAGAACTTCCCTACATGGAAAAGTTTTATGAGGCTACATCTAGCAGGAATTGGTGATGGTGTAATACATTTTGTATGTGAAGATAACAATTCTTCCTATGATAGCTCAAAGTTGAAGGTGAAGTAAGAACACAACCAAGCTATGTTAGATATTGCATTAGCCCTAAGCTATATTGAGTTTGATGACAATAAAGATTGAAAGACTACCAAGGAAATGTGGGACACACTGTAAACCATCTATGGAGGAGACAAGAATGTCTTCAGGGAAAAATTAGAAAGTTTGAGAGGTAAGTTTGATGAAATGAGAATGATGGAAGATGAAAATATTGTTTAGTATTGTAGAAGAATCAAAGAGTTTTTTTATGTTATAAGAGGAGAAAATGGAAACATTGATGATGAAACTATGATCACTGTGATCACCAAGGTATTGAGAACTCTACTTCCTATTTATGCTATTAGAGTTTTTGTAATGCAAGAATTGAGATGTACTCCTGGTAATAACCTAACTCTAGAAGGGTGAGTGGTAGGATTACTACATTTGAGATGTCAACTTTTGATAATTTCACTCCTACCACTATTGAATCTTCTTTTAAGTCACAATTGGTCCTTAGTAAGAAAGGAAAAGGAAAATGTGTGAAAAGTGACAGTAATGTTTCTGATGATGAACTTGAAGCATTGATGGCTAGAAGATTTCCAAGAGGTAGAGGAAAATACAAAGTTAAACTTCCTATATGTTTTTCATTTCACAAAGTTGGTCATATTTTTTTGAGATGTCATGATAGAGAAGACAAGGATAAAAAAAAAGTACAAAGGAAGAAGAGATGACCAATACAATAGGAGAAACAAGGACTAGAAAGACAAAGGCAAGAAATCTTGTTACTTGCTGAAGAAGAAATTGATAATGAATCTGAAAGTAATGATGAGGAAGTTGTTTATGTTTCTATGAAAGGAGATTATGATGAAGATGAGAAAAATACATTAATTTCATATGTGAATAAAGGTGATAGATATATAATTGATAATGGTTGTTCACATCACATGACTAGTGATAGAAGTAAATTTGAAACCATGGGACTATACAATGGTCATTGTGTTAAGTTTGGTAATGATGTACCATGTCTTGTGAAAGGTAAAGGATCAATACGATTAATTGATAAGATTGAATCTAACAATGTTTATTATGTTGAAGGATTTAAATATAACTTATTGAGTGTTTCATAGTTGAACAAATCAGGATACAAGGTTGAATTCTATCATAAAAAGGTCAAGATATTTGATGTTGATGGTGAACTGATTGGAAGTGGTGATCAAATGAAAGCTAACTTGCTCTATTTGGATTTATCTGATCAGACGTGTTTATTTGCACAATATAAGATAATTGGTTATTGCATAAGAGGTTATGTCATGTCAATTTTAATGATTTGGTAAGCATGAGTGAGATGAAAAGAGTAAGAGGTTTGTCAAAATTGAAGAAACCTGACAATGTTATGTGTAAACAATGTCAATTGGGAAAAATTGCAATCTAGTTTCAAGAGCAAGACATACACATCTAATGATATTTTACAATTGGTTCATACTCACCTTTGTGGAATTATTGGTGTTCAAAGCTATTGTGGAGACAACTATTTCATTCTATTTGTTGATGACTATTCTAAGATGATGACTATTATGTTTCTTTTTAAAAAATGATACTTTTTAGTTGTTTAAGTGGTATTTAGCAAAAGTTGAAAAGGAAATAGGTAAGATTTTGAAGTGCTTGAGATCTAATAGAGGTGGAAAAATTATCTCTAATGAATTCAATATATTCTGCAATGATAGTGGAATCTAAAGAAAGATGTCAACACCTAAGACCCCTCCCCAAAATGGAATAAGTGAAAGGAGAATTAGATAAATCATGGACTATGCTATAACATTGATGATAGAGAAATATGTATCGCACAAGTATTAGAGAGAAGCTATAAGTACAATAGTGTATACCTTTAACATAATGCAAGTCAAGAAATGTATAAATGTTACACCCTTTGAATTATGGTATGGATGTGCACCTAATGTGAAGTATTTTAAATTTTTTGGAAGTAAATGTTATATACTAAAGGATAATAGAAATGGAAAACTTGATGCTAAAAGTGATGAAGGCATATTCCTAGGATATTTCACTAAGAGAAAAGCTTATAAGTGTTTGAACTCTAACACTATCAAAGTTGTGGAAAGTGCAAATGTGAAAGTTGATGAATATGTGGAAAAGAATGAAGTTGAATGCAAAAAGGAACTTGAAGATTACAGCACATTCATATATGTAAATGAAAGTTCTCCTTGCACCCTACCTAAGAAAGAGAGAAAAGTTACAAATCAGCAACAAAAAGTGAATGTTGAGTTACAATAGCTAGTTGTCGAGCAACAAACTATGGGTGTCAAGCAATAGAAAAATGATGTTAAGGAACATGTAGAAGATGTCAAACATTAGGAAGACAATGTCGAGAAAGAATAACCTAAACCTAAAATTAAACCTGAACCTAAACTTGAACTAAAGAGACTAAATGAGCTTGAAATCATTTTTCAAGATGAACCTATAGAAGAAGAGAGAAGGAAAGAACATGTACTAGGAAAGTATGTGAGAAGACACCATGCACCTGAGAAATTTATTTGTAACAAAGAACCTAGAGTTATGGCAAGGAAAGGACTTAGAAGTGAGACATGATTACTTTGTGAGTTTGAACCTAAATCAATAAAATATTATTTGGAGAATGAGGTTTGGATTCAAGCAATGAATGAAGAAATTGAGTAGATAGAGAAGAACAAAATATCGACACTGGCAACTAGACCTAAGGACAAGAATTTTATGGGAAAAAAGTGGGTATTCAGGAACAAGCTCAATGAAAAGGGTGAAGTCACAAGGAACAAGGAAAGATTGGTATGCAAAGGATATGTACAAGAAGAAGGAATTGATTATGGGGAAATATTTTCCCCTGTTACAATATTAGAAGGATTTAGAACACTACTTTCATATTCTTCTTATAAATAATTTAAGGCATACCAAATGGATGTCAAATTTGCATTTCTAAAAGGAATACTTGATAAAGAAGTTTATATTGAGTAGCCAGAAGGATTTTTTGACCCTAGAAAAAAGAAAATGGTACGCAAGTTGCACAAGGCTCTACATGATTTGAAACAATCCCCTAGAGCATGGTATGAAAGACTATACAATTAGTAGAGATTGGATTTGTTATAATTAATGATAATTGTTGCCACAAAATTTTGCTCCCATGCATAAAGTTTGACCTATAGACAACCTTGTGAAACATGGAAACAATATCCCAATTGTGGACTTGAACAATGAGATTGAGTCTCTGAAGAAGGTTGGCTTCCTCGACATTCTTGAGAGGAAAAGGGAGAAGGAAATGCATGAAAATCAAACCACCTAATCTAATCTAAAGGGGTGATACACTGAAATAGTATGTTCATTCTTATCTCTTCCTAGAAAAGTACAGCTCATCAATATAATCTCAAAGTACACAGATTCAATCCTTGCTTAACTTCACAGCCACATATAGATCAGAAACCAAAAGAATTCTATTAATAAGGAGCTTCACTCTAAATCATTAAAAAGGAAAATAGATACAATCATAAAATCTAAAGAATAGAGGCAATACACTAATAGAAGGCAAGAGAGAATTGCACAACATATTAATGGAAGAAAGAGATACAATAGAGAATTATATTCATTTAGGAGCAAAAGGAAACTATAGTAGTAGAGCATGCAAATACAGCTGATACAAAATTAGAGAAAAGATTGAACCTTATAAGGGTTACAAAATTTTCTTTTATAGCTCAAGCATAACTGAGAAAACTTCTACTGAAAGCCAAAACTCAACTACTGCCTTCAAGTTGTAGAGAACAATCACTGTAGATCTAGGGAAGATTTGATTGGGTGTACATCCATATGTAGGAAATTTGATCTTTACATGCAACTTGGGCCTTGAATAGATAGAAATGATGGCCACAATTGCTCTGATTGGATAGATGGATAACCATGCTAGTGGTACAATGCAATCTGCATTCATTAGGCATGGAGAATACTCAAAATAGTAGTTTTAATTGATTAAGGACCCATTCTCCATTAAAAAGCTACTTTTTTTCATGTTTGTGACCATACCAGGTCAGCCATGTCATCATTCAACAGAATTCAACAATCAAACCTGCCATGCAGCCCTATAACCTTTAAGCATTATGCCACCTTGCCCAAATTATCTACATATTTTTTTGACCTATGCCTACTTTTGTTCATGGCTTCACAACTCATTTCCCTTGCTAACTATTTGGCCACATGAAACCACAATTGTTTCATCTCATGCCTTTATTTCCACTTCATAGCTTGAAAACACTTTATCCCTCTAACTCTTGCAAGCTTGAAAGTATCATAGAATTGACTGCTCTACATCTTTACAACTGCTAGGACTTAACATCCCTCTAATTATGTAATGTTGCAATACCTCTATCTTTAACCATGTTGCCCCATCAAAATTTCCAAGCACAAAACATGTTTGGAACATGCGTGATGTTGTGATAGCGGCTAACTTAACTTTTTTAACCCCATATCACAACTTCACAACTTGAATCTTTGTTCATTACTTAATCATGTGAAGTTGCAATGACCATCAACCTGATTGTTCTCTCATTTATTTCAACCTCGCATCCTTGAAGATATTCAATGCTTATTTACCTATGACATTGTAATAACTACTGAATTGACAACTTCATGTCATTCCAACCTCACAACTATATTCCTCCATTGACCATGTTGACCTATGAATCTACAAAGATATCTTTAACTATTTATTGCTTTGCTACAACCCTAACTCTTAACCCATCTTTTAACCCTATGACATTGTTGGTGTTTTAAAATGCACTAAAAATACTAAGCAACAAAATGCTTAATACCAGAATGATAGTAAATACACGATCTAAAGACTAGGCAATTCTTATTAAAAATTGTGTATGTAAAGTATTTGAACCCAACTTAAACAAAACCACAGATGGTTTTCTACTCTTTTGGCTCCGCAAAACCAGGGTGGGTATACCCAAGGATGATTCAAAACTGGAACAATAGTATGAGGATTATTCTTAGTTTCATTCTGATTCTCATTTCAAAAATCCTCAAACATATACATTATTCTTTACTAACTTGATAAACACATCCCATAAAACAGATATGGCCAAGAATTCTTCTATAGATCTATAGATATTCTTAACAATAGTGGCTAACTGAAGCTAAAACATTCCATGTAGACAAGTATTGGCCAGCCTTTGAAGATCTACAAAAAATAAAAGTAAAATTTGATTTAATACTGCATCTTGATAACCATTTATGATATATTTCTCCTTCAGCTGAATAAATTTGATTAGTGCCTAATCCATTGGGGTTTAGAGTCTATAGCAAGTTCTCAGATCTAGTTTGTTGCCTTACAACAAATTCTATCAGCAATTCTTATAAGAATCCATCATTCAAAATCCTTTCCACTACTAAAGAAACCTTATCACATTCATCAAAGCTTTTATTTAATCCATTGATTTAACAACAGTGATAAATAGATATACAACCTAACTAGATTGCATTCAATTGCACAAGCCTTTACCTATACAATATCGAGACAACCAAGTAATTGGAAGGAGACAAGATTCAGAGAAGAATAATATGGGGACAGTTCAAAATTTTTATTCATCTTCTTTGAAAATGGTATATCATTTACAATAGACTCAGAATGACCTTTAGAAAGAAACACAGCTCATTCTATAATAATGTATTTTCAGAGAATTGACAGAGAAAATACATTATAAACTTGCTTTCAAAATTTGGACCAAAAACAGACTAAGCATATTACTTAGAAAAATAGAATTCGGGCCATTCTTTAGCCTTGGGATCTCACTTAAATAGTGTGAGATGCAACAAGCTTCAGGCTAAAGACAAATGAAAGGTGTCCTTTAAAAGACACTTACATATACTTGTAACAAGATGACAAAAATGCGAGTAACAGCAAAAGTTTTACATCAAACATTCCTTTTGCGGGCCCTTTTGTTACATGCTCCTGTGTTGCTAAGTTGGTTACTATTCTGATCCTTCCTCGTATGTAGCAGCCAAATTAACCAACGATGAGTTTGTTCTGATAATGGCACGTCAACTTCCACTTGTGGGCTTTCACCATCTTTATCCTGTAAGGGGGAAATAACTTCTACCTTTTCCCTTTCTTTAGTTGTATTGGCATCTTGTGGTCCCAAGTCTATAACTGAAGGTAACAGATTATCCTTGTCTTCTTCTTCTGGTTGGGTCTGAGTAGTGACAGGGTCAATGATTCGGATCTCCTCACCTTGCATTTCATCACTATCATCTTCATCTTCATCAAACTATTCAACGGGAGCCATATCTGCCATCCATTTGTCAATTAATGTATCATCTAGCCAATTGAACTGTAAAATATCCCTCTATCTTTTTAGCACATATTCAACATCCTTATTAATGGTAACAAAATCTTGCTTTAAAGAATCAAAGAATATTTGGGCTTTCACCATTTCTTCTATTATGGAGGCCCACCATGCATGCCCTGATTCATTCTTAAATAGAATAAATCATTAAGTTCCTTTGCCCATTCCTCTTTTCCTTTCAAGTTATTCTTTTTGTCTAGGGCATGAGGAAACAAATTGAATTTTTGGCTCTTATATTTCTCAAAGTAGCCTACTACTACTTTTTTTAAATAAATCCTTTTATTACTAAAGTCATTAAGATCAGAAGCAATATCAAATGTTTTTCCAATTTGATCAAAAGAATTATCTAGGACAGAGAAACACAAAAGTGTTATTTCTTTCTCCCTTGTCACCCATTTATTCAAAATAGGCATTAGAGCCTCATCATTAGATTTCAAATCCTCCCAGATACTGATCACCCTAGCCAACTAATTATGAATTAACGGCCATTCAATCTTTTCCCCCAAATATGTGAGAGCCTTTATCAATTTATCTTCATATTTGGGTTCTAATTCTACATGTAAGGCCCACAGTTTACCTTTTTCTTCTTCAAAGTCCTCAGTAGTTTAGTATTGTGGCCTTTGGGGTGTATCTTGTCTTTCTATGAGAGGGGTGGATTTAAAAGGTTCAACTCGGGGGGTGAGGGTATGTTATTTTTGGCCTAGTGGTTCTTCCCAATAGCTTGTTCTCAAGCTCAATTCTCTTTTTTACTTCTTTATTGTAGGCATCCACCACTGTTTCATACTTGCTCTGTAGGTCAGTCATTTCCTTTTCTTCTTTTTCTGCAGTGGCCAAGGCAAATTCAGAATAGTCCATGTTCATGTGGGTTGCCTATAAATGTGAAGTATCAGCGACTCTCCTCACAATGATACTCCGTGTTAGTCCTGAATCATCAAGTTGTGATGAAGTAATCCTGGATCCTCTTCTTAGTGACCACATAACAAGAGCAACTTGGTCATTACTGAATGCTGCTCCCAAGAATTCCTCTTTATCTGGATCATGTAATCCCAAATTATTTGACACAAAATTAAAAATTAAGGCATCAGCAATGTCCCAATTTGGCAATAATAAAATATTTGCATCTTTCACCATCTGTCTACCCTCTTTAGGGGTTATATTCTGGAACTCTTGTATCATTTATTCCTTTATTTGATTCTGAATAGATCCTTCATCCATTTTTGGATGCTCTACTTTCATATTCCTACATCTTTCCTCAAAAATGTGCATGTTTTCCCTCCACGCAAACTGATGGAAAGCCCTAGATTTTACAAAATTGTTATCAGACAAAAATTGCTGACTGGCTTGTTCCAAAACAGGGTCTAATTCCCTTCCCCTGAAATTTGCTACAGTTAGTTCAAAACTAGGCACAGGAGGCTCTTGGGGGTTCCCTTCATCAATTTCAGCCTGGGTAACAAAAACTCCTCCTTGTAATCCCATTTGCTCAATTTGCTCATTGGTGAGTTGTTCCTCCTCAATTCTCATAGGAGTTTGGGAGGGTGCGTAGCTTTCATCATGTGATTCCTCTTCCCTTATTATTTTTCTTCTTTTGGGAGAAGGTTCAGGGGGTCTTTCTTCAAAAATAGTACTAGTAGATTCAATTATCTACTTTCCTTTGTTTACAGTGGGCATCTGATCTCGAATGACAGTGTATCCTGTCCCCTTTCGCACAACCAGTGGACCTGCCCCTATGTTAGGGGTGAAACCCAATTTCCTCATTACTTCCCTGGCTTTATCTATAAAAGAATCAATAAAATGTTGTTTCTTCTCATTCATTACCTCCATTATTTTAGGGAATGTACTCATAAGCTTATTTATTCTATCTGCATTAGTTGCAGCATTACTAAGAGGACTGTAGTCCTTATCAAAACAATTAATAAACTCCAAAAATTTTGAATAGACTCTCCACTTTTCTTTCTTTGTTTCTTGCTCCTACAGAGAGTATTCATTCCTTATTACATCTTCAGGGAAATAAAATTCATGTTGAATTGCGAGAAGTTTGATCCTATGCCTAAGAGCAGAATTAAAGAAATCTTCTGCATCACAAAAATGAGAGTGAGATTTTTCCATCTTATACTGATCCAACAATTTGTAGAGGAAAATCCACCCTTCCTTAGTTATTACAAACTGGTGAGCTACAGTGCAAGTAGGAAAAATTGATCCTGTTCCCCTTTTGTGCAAAAAGGTTTCCTCTACTCCTCCCAGCTACCATAAAAATTCAGCTACTCCTACCTTTAAAGGCACCTGATAGGCTAGTACATGGGGTGTCCCTTTGAATCCATAAACTCTAATGACAGTTGAGACCGGATATGGGATGATATCTCCCCAATTATGTGAAACTTTTAGACTATGGGGTCTGTCCATAGGCCTAACAAGGTGCATTAGTGCCTTAGGAATTATGGGATTGTCACTCAATATGAGGCACCTTAGTTTGGAAGCAAAGTGCCTATCAAATCTAAGAAAACTAGCATTTTCTGCTTCCCCAGTCATGTTTGCACTCCATAATTGAACCGGTAGAGCTTCCTCCTCTTGTTCCCTGTTTAGTACCATTTCTTTACTGAAATATGTAACCCCTTTAAACAAAAACATATGCATTAATAGGGAGTATTGACCCCAAACGTTCTCCACCTTGCCCTTTCCAATCCACTGTGAATCTCATTAGCCAGGTAAGATGAAAAATCAAAAATTATTTCTACACCGAAAGAGGAGATTTGGGTGATAATATACATAAAGCTCACAGGAATAAAATCCTCTTCACACTCTTTGAAGACTCTGCACAGGGTCCTATATATCTCTACTGCCCTGGCATTAAAGCATGATTTCTTGAAAGGTTCTTTAGAAGATGATGTTATTGTTGGTAGGTTTCCAATTCTACCTATGTGGGCCTTCAGTGCACCTTGTCTAACTATATCCCTTTTTGACATATATTCTTTTTCTAATTCTATCAAATCAATGGGCACATGATACCTAGTGAGAGGTCCCAAACTAAAAACTTCCCTAATCTCTTCTGGACTGATGGTAATTAAAACTTCACCATCTACTCTTCTCACTACCCTAGTGGCTTGATCATAACTCTTCACCATGGCCTCAAGAAGGTCATAATCCATAAACACACTAGGAACAAATAGCTTTCCCATATCAAAATTCCATATATTGGAATGTGGGGCATATAATTTCCTTTCTGCAAACCATTTTCTGAACAAACTCAAACTAGTTTGAGAAGTTTGAGCATCCTAGACCCAATTACCCTTATCATACAATCCATCATCTATCCTTAGCCTAGGGTTCAATGAGGTTAACCTTTTAACTTGCACTGTCTCTACAGTAGACTCAGGGAGCAACTCAAGCAAGTCATCATGCACATTTCTATCCAAATAGTTTATTTGACCTGAAAATCCCTTCTTCGAAGGCATCTTGAATTATTTTTTACAGAACTAAAAAGCCTACAGAGATTATGGTAGTACTACTTACTTGAATTCTATCTTTATTTTCCTTTGTATTTTTGCAAACTTTCCACAAACAAACAATTTCACAAATTCTGCCAGACTTTAGCACGATTTCCTTCAGTAATTACTTCTGCACAGGAATGGCTCAGTATCTTTTCTCGTGTAAGATGAAACTGATGAAATCTTCTGTGTTATACTCTATTTTTCTCACGCGCAATGCTTTCATGTCTAATTAATATAGAGAGTGGCACCACATTCTGCGTTTAAAGCTGTGGCGTCAATCTTCAAAAATCTTACGATCATGTGATATGGAGAAAACAACTAGGCATTGCACTTGACATGTTGGTCAATTTATCCAATGAAAATTTACCACGTACATAACTCTTTCCTTGATGGTGCTTAGTTCGGACCCACTGGCAATTGAAGACACGTGTCAGTAGGTCACTACTTTGTTATGCATAAAGAACGAGCACCTTGCCATAGAAAAGCAGTGACAACCATCGATCTGATCTTAATTCAGTAGATGATAAGTTACTATGCTTACTCAGAAACATGGCGATGGGCCCTTATTCGCTATGTTTCTATACTTATCCCCCTAGCAACTCTTTATAGTGAGGAGACGACGATCGTTGATAAGAGACTGAATCAAAGGTGGGGAAGCCGCACGAAGTTTCTTGATAAATGGTGGGCCTTATACTCGCTACGTCGCATAGCTTAAACAACATGCAACTTTCCAACGCGAGATAGTGAGGACTGTTGATTTAATTCTAATCTGACACTCAAGATCTCTTGCACATTTGATCAATGGGGCATGGGTCAAGAACATTGATGACGTATGAAATTTTGCACAGTTGGCACCCCGTAAGACCTTACTTTAGTCCTAGTCATCATCCCACATTACTAAAAGTCCCATCGGCTGTTGATTTTACGGTGTCTCACTACTTCGCTAATGGCGAGATGTCAAATTTTGTTGATAGTGAGGTAGTGAAACATCGGAAAAATCATCATTCCGGTGCTGACTTCAAACTACTTTTGTTGGGTCCCCTTTCCTATTTTGATGGTACTTGCAATGTGTACTTGACTAATAAATCGGCTAGAAAACAAAGCTCTGATCGTCGTATCTTCATTTTGTAGTCCCATTTTATAAACTTTTTAGCACTCGCTACCTCGCCATACATAAAAAGTGCCCATGTTTGCATAGCGAGGTAACAACAAGGGTGGATCTACTTAGATCGGACGGTTGGGGAATTTGAGAGAAAAGGTATCTCGGGGACACGGAAGATAAAAAGACAACAAAATATTCACCCTATCTGAAAATTCAAATATTTTGTGCCTGACAATTTACGAATAGAAAGAAATGTAGGGTTTTCACAAAAGTTTTTTAAAGGCTAGCAAATGAATGAATTATCTAGAAACCCTATTATCCACTAGAATGACAAATCTGACTTTTCTACAATTGGACAAAAGACTTCTATCAAACAAAAGTTAGACCAACAGTGGCTCTATCTGGGGATGATAGACTACTTGAGTCTATGCAAGAATTCAAAATCTATGGGAAAGAAAACCACATACTTCGTAAAAAAGACAACTTCTTCAGAGAGCATTGAGCAACACATAGAAACAAGGAACAGGACTGCACAGGGATATTTACAAGGACTTACAGAATATACAAAATGTACAAAACAACAGGAAACCCTAAAACTATTGTTCATGGAGAAAAATAAGTATTTTTCAAGAAAAATACCTCTTCAAGAACTGTCTATGAACTGGCAATTCAAGAATACTGTCAAATACATCTTTGAGTATATAAGAATCTTCACCCCAAGTATTTTCAATTAGATATGGGCCTAACCAAATAGGATCAAATTTTCCATGTTTTCCTTTATCTTCAATTCTGGCATTCCACATTAAGACTAAATCTCCATCTTCAAACTTTTTTCTTACAGTTCTTTTATCATACAGTGTCTTGACTTGCAATTGCAACTTTTGGTTCTTTAGAGATGCTTCTCTTCTGGTTTTTGTCAGTCCTACCAATTCATCCATTCTTTCTTGCATTTCATCTATAGTATCTTTATCATACAACTGGATGTAATTGTAGAGTCCCATCAAGTTGTTCTGAGGCATTCTGGCTTGAATTCCATACACTAAATCAAATGGAGCTACACCAATTGCTTTCTTTATAGTTACTCTGTCAGCCCATATTGTCAACTGTAACTTGGAATCCCATGCCTTTTTATTATCATCCAAGGTTCTCTTAATGACCTTCAATAGGCTCTTATTTGTGGACTCAGCTTGTCCATTCCCTTGTGGATGATATGGAGCAGATGATGACCTTGTTATTCCATATTTATCACAAAATTTGATGAATTCTTCAGACCTGAAGAACATAGCATTATCTGTTACAATTTTCTGTGGACAGCCAAATCTAGAAATAATATTATTCAGTAGGAAATTATTGACAACTTTACTTGTTACATTTCTTGTGGGGATAGCCTCTACCCATTTTGTAAAGTAGTCAGTAGCAACTAGAATCCAAGAATAGCCAGTGCTAGACTTGGGGAAAATCTCTCCTATGAAATCTAGACCCCATTGTTAAAAAGGTGCTTGAATCTCCACAGCCTTCAATGGGGTATTTCCTGATAACTTTAGCTTTCCAGCAAACCTCTGACAAGGGTCACACTTCCCAACCATAACTTGGGCATCCTTGAAAAGGGAAGGCCACCAAAATCCAGCCCTCATTATCTTATGTGCAGTAGTTTTGGCCATATAGTGTCCCCCACACACTCCAGCATGTATTTCTTTCAAGACCTCTTTTGCCTTTTCCTTATCAACACATTTCAATAATACTCCCTCAAAATTTCTCCACCATAGGTTGCTTTGGACAATTACATACCTGATGGCTTGCAATTTAGTATTCCTCTTTTCATTTTTAGGCAAATGGGGAGGAGCTTCCATGTGTTGCAAGTAATATATGACATTGGTGTACCAATCACACTGGTCCATGTCACATAAGTCAGCTCTAAGATCATCATTTACCAAATTTATGTGATTAGCCTCTAGATTAGCTTTAGCCATGAGTTTGGCCAAACCTTGACCCCTTACTAACTTTGTTATCTGTATATCAATGTTGAATTCTTGGATTCTATTGATCCATCTACATCTCCTACCTGATACTTCTTTTTGAGAAAATATATCCTTGACTGTAGCACTAGGTACAAAAGCGATAATAGTAGCACCTACTAGGTAACATCTAAAAGCTTTTACAGCCTTTACTAAAGCATATGCTTGCTTTTCATTAATTTCATACTTAAGTTCAGCGGGCTATAGTGACTTACTGAAAAAGGCAATAGGCTATTCATATCCTTCTTGATTTTTCTGCAATAAGACTGTAGCCACATTGTGGAAGGATGCAAAAGAAAAAATATGCATGGGTTTTGAATAATCTGGGGTTCTCAATACTGGAGCATTTTTTATTGCAATTTTAATATCCTAGAATTCTTGTGAAGGCTCACCATTCCAATCTATAGTGGCTCCCTTTTTGAGCATCTTTGAGATAGGTCTATTGATCTCAGCAAAATTTGTAACAAATCTTCTAAGGAAATTAACTTGGCCAAAGAAAGATTGAATTCCTTTTACATTTTTTGGCTTGGGGACTTTGTCAATAGCCGCTACTCTCTCAGGGTCTATTTTCACCCCATCCTTAGACACTATATGTCCTAGTAGTTTTCCTTCTGTGACCCCAAATGTGCATTTCTTTGGGTTTAAAGAAACTCCATATTCCAGAGCTTTGATAAAGATTTTTTCCAAATGTTTGCAGTGATCCTCAGCCTTATTAGAATATGTTGTAAGATCATCCTAGTACACAACCATAAATTTATCAATATAATACATCCATGGCTCTTTGGAAGGTAGCTCCTGCATTAATCAAGCCAAAAGGCATCCTCACATATACATATGTTCCCGATGGGGTTGTGAAGGCTGTCTTGAACTGTTCACTTTCCTTTACTAGAACTTGATTATATCTAGAGAAACCATCCATCATTGACATTAACTTAGAGCCAGTCACTTGCTGCAACATGGCTTCCATATTTGGTAGCCCATAATTGTCTTTCAGAGATGCAATGTTTAAATTTCTAAAATCCACGCATAGCCTAATATCTCCATTCTTCTTCCTGACATGAACCAAGTTTGAAACCCAGGTGGAATGCTTGATTGGTTTGATTATCTCGCCATCCCTTAGTTTCATCAGCTCTTCTTGCATTTTTGGGGCCAGGATAGGATTCACTGGTCTCTGTTTTTGCCTGAAAGGTTTTACACTGTCTTTTAATGGTATAATATGTTGGAACAAATCCTCCCTATAAGCCTTAAGGTCATCATATGACCAAGCAAAAACATGTATGTATTTCCTAAGCAGGTCAATCAATATTTTTTTGATTTTAACAAGTAGATTTTGGCTGATATAAACCCTTTTGGGAACTTCATCAATAACCAAGTTTATCTCTTCTAACTCCTGAGGCTTGGGGTCATTAACTCCTGATTTTACTTTGTCCTGGTTATCAAAAATATTTTCCAAGACTACTAACCCCTTTGGCACCTTATTTGTTTCCAATTGCATAATCTTTTGACCAAAAATGGTTTCAATCCATTTATGGTTTCAATCAATCCACTGCAATCCATTTCCTAACTATGGTACTTGTCTTCATTTAACAAAAAAATTGTAATATCTTTATCATCTTCAAAGACCTACCAATTTTCAATGTTATCAAGTATGGAAGGTCTATTTTGTACCTCAATCTAAGAGATTCCTGCAAATGATATCTCTTTTGGCTTGATTTCTACATTAGCTAACAAATCAGCCATCTTATTTTGAGTCCTATCTCTCCATGAGATCCCAAATGCATCAAAGAATTCTATCTGATCCCAAATCGCATTTCTATACTGCTTCAATCTCTTATTCTTGGATGAGTAGGTTCCTTTGATCTGAGAGATAATTAGTTTAGAATCCCCTATGACACAATTTCTTAATTCTATGATGTATGGCAACTTTGAGTCCTAGCAGCAATGCTTCATATTTTGCAATATTATTTGTGCAGGAAAACTTCAAAGTGAATGAATACCTAAAAGTGTTATTTTCAGGGGATACAAAAACTACACCTGCCCCTGCACTCTTTTTAGAACTAGCCCCATCAAAGAACATTGTCCATAATTTTGGTGAGCTCATGCAACATTCAACTTCATGTTCAATGATAGCAGGTAAATTTTCAACTTCCTGAATAATTAATTCAGCCCTGAAAGCATTAATCCTAGTATCTAGGAAACAAGTGGTATCTTTGTCAATTTTTTCTCCTAAAATGTGATTAACCCTTGGCTCCATATTTACCCTGACAGCTTTGTCCCCTATATGAAAAGTGGCATAAGTGAGATCACATTGCAGGCTTCCCCCCATGGCAGCACTCTATTTCCTAGAGAGTAACATTCCATAGTGTGGAGGTATATCTACCACAAGGACAGACATGGTTAATTCTACTTTAGGATATGCATCCAATTTGAATGGTAAGGCATTTATGGTACCTATGACTCGGACTTCCCTAGCATCCATTCCTCTGCATCTACCTTGCTTGGTATCCACCTTCAAACCTAAGGCTTCCATTACTTTAAAAGGTATTATAGTGTTGGAAGCTCCTGAGTCTATCATGCAATTTTTTAAGGTCTTCCCTTTTATGATTAGACTGAGGAAAAAAGGATCAATATCTTCTATAAATGCCACTAAGGAATCATCTAAAAACATTTGAGAAATCTAGGATATGATACCACTATCCTCTATTACTAATGGGGTTTGTTGGGACACAATTTTCTCTACAATAATATTATTGTTTCCTATTCCACCCAACCATGACAAAGCCTTATTCTTATGCTCTTCAATTCTAAAAAGTTCTAACAAGGGCACTTTTACAGTAATTTAAGACAACATAGATATCATATCAATAGGTTCAACAACAGTGGGTTTTACAAGAGTACCTAGAGTTGGAATCTTTTGAGCAGTAGGCACCACATTTTGCTTGATAACATCAAGTTCTGATTTCTTTGGTTGCATAATTGGTTTTGTTTCTTCACTTATCTAAAATTGAACCTTCTTCTTTGGTTCCCATTTCTTAGCCTTATTTTCCTTGATCTTAGGCACATCTATATTGACTTTCTTGTTTTGATCATTCATCTTATGAGTGATATCTTTGATGAATACACTAGATGGCTTTCTTGCATCATTATTTACTGCTCTATTTCTCAAATTGTAGTTACTATGGACTTATGAAATCATTTTTGTTGTAATTCTATCAATCTCCTCTTTGGAGGGCATTCTTAAGCTTGTGAGACCTACATCAGAAAATGTACTGCATACCTTATCTGTATCATACCCTTCATCATCTGAAAGCACTTGTTGATGATGTAAATGGTAAGCAATTCTTTGGCTAGTAATATCATTTTCAGGCTCTTTTGAATCAGAATCTATCAAATCATCACAAATGCTTACCATATTGCAACTTATATCATCATGGCTTTTCTCTTTAGTTTCTTCTTCAGGTTGCACTCCTTGACCTTGGGCAAATGACTGAGCAATAGCACAATAATCAGCAAAATGAGGTGATTGACATATAATGCACCATGGTACATCATCATTCATATTTATAGTGTTGCTTTGCAGGGGATCTGGAGTACCCTTATCCTTCACATTGTGGGTCTGGTTGGGAACTGGCTTACCATCTTTCCACTGAGTGGTGTAAGGGTAATTTTGCATTCTAGGCTGCCTATTGAAACTGTTGTTATTCATAGGGGGTCTTTCAACAACATTTGGCTTATTGAAATTAGTGGAATTCATCTTCTTGAGTAATTCCAAAACCTGGCCTATAGTAGGTTCTTCGGGCTTCTTTCCTATAGGAGTTTTGTCACCCTCCCTTTTATTATTGTTCTTAGGATTAAAAAGCTTAGGATCATCCCTCCTACCTAGTTTTCCAGATGACTTCCTATTATTCTCTATATTTACTGCAATTTTATAGGCATCCCTTAAACTTTTGGGATCGTTATCCCTCAATTGATAAGCCATTTTGCTATCAAAAGCATTGAAATATGTTGTGAGACATACATCTTCATTCAACCTCATAACTTGAAATAATCAGTACATACCTTTTTGGAATCTTACATTGAAATCAAATGTGGATTCATTGGGATTCTTCTTGATGTTGTTGAACTCATTCAACATGAATCCTGTATTAGTGTTGTCTCCATGTTTCTCTTTGAAAAATTTCTCCAAATCACTCCATGAGGTAATACTATCATCAGGAAACCTCCTAAACCAATCCCTTGCATCCTCTGTTAGTGAATGCACAAACAATTTCATTACCATATCTTCATGTTCAACTTCATAATCATTCAACATATCAATGAAAATTCTCAAATGTTCTTCACCAGTAACAGCATTATTCCCAGAGAACTTAACCACTTTATCTCTTAAATCAAACGATATGGGATGTGAAGCACCAGGAATACCAGAAAATGATATTTGTCTATACTTTTCCTGATATACAGGTTTCTTTTGGAAACCAGGAACATTTGAGGTACTAGCTATATTAGCTTGACTCAGAGGAGCAGCTTGGGATTGTTGAGGTGGGACAAATGGGACTTGGGTGCCAATAGTGGAAGATGAGGTAGGAGCAGAATGGGGTATTCCCTGAGTTGAGATTATTGGACCACTAGCTAGTGCAGGAATTGCAGGTGGGATAGACAAATTGGGCCATGAAGCCAATGCAGAATTAGATTTTATGAATTGGATTTTTCTCCTAGTTTCTGCAGCTTGAGCTTCATTCTCAACCTTCTCAAGTTCTTTTGCAAGATCTTCCCTCTCTTTTTGAGCCTTCTCAAGATCTAGATCTAATTTTTTCATGGAGGGTTGTATAGGTTTGCTTGGCATAGCTTGAGGCTCATTTATTTGGATTGCTATAGCCTTGCCTTTCCCCTTATCTGGAGCTTTTGCAGTGGGTTTTACAAGATCCACTTGAACAGGTTTATAGGCTTGGATTTGAGCAATAACTAGTTCTTGCATTTGATTTAGGCATTTCTCTTGTTCTTGAACTTTAGCTCTTAGATTATAAACATCTCCAAAAACATCCTTATGGAGAGTTGTGGTATTTTCTTCTAACTTTTTATTTTGCTCCTTCAAAGCAGCCATCCTTCTTAGCAAAGAATCCCTTTCTATTATGGCATCCAAGGCGGCTTGCTCCTTTTCTTTTTCAAGAAAAATGCATTTAGCTTCTTCCTTAGCAATCCATTTCTTCAAAAATACTATTTCAGAGTGCACTTCTTTAGGATCTGCAGAGGTTTCCTCTGAATCAGCAGGGTCATCCAGATCTATAAGATTTGGCTCTACATAAGGGAGTGCTCTGGGATTAAAAGGATTATCAAATGAATTCCTAAATCCTAGCCTATAGTTCATATCTGCTATAGGATATGGCCTTGATGAAGCAATTCCCATAGTAGACACGTCTTTGTCTTGAAAGAATCTCTCATCTGGTAATGGGGTACTGAAAATGCCTCCTAAGAGTCTTGTAGTTTCGGATTCAGAACTAAGCGAAGAAGACTCTCTTCCTACTACTGGTTGATAATGAGAATTGACGGATGCATTACCTCTAGGTTTTCAAGTGGGATTTGGGTCTATCTTCTTCTTATTTTGGTTCTTCCTACCGCCTTGGGGTAGATCAGTATACATTGATACATCAGGATTGGCTCTTATGTAAGCTCTTGTGTTCTTTCTCTTATCAACCATATTCACCTTTTGTTACAATAAGCACTAGCTTCAAAACCATGACTGAGTCGCCACCCTATTTCGGGAAAATATGTAATGACACTTATTTCTGACTCAAGGAAAACAATACACAAGTAGAAACAAAAATATCTGGCACAGACAGACCAATCACTAATGTTGTAAGACTGCAACTCTTTCTTGTTAGATAAGACACTTGGATAAGCTGGATACGTCAGTGTGTAGCAATAGTACTTGGGCTCTATCTTCTTTAAATTCTCAAGGTTTGTCACTAAAAGATTCTCTTATAACCACGGGCAGAACTTAGATAACATGAAAAACACATACACATCAGGACCAAAGAAACTGCAGTACTTTCTCACAAATGTGTTGGACAACTCCCTAGCAGAGTCACCATTTTGTTGGTATTTTAAAATACACTAAAACTACTAAGAGACAAAATGCTTAATACTAGAATGACAGTACATACACGATCTAAAGACTAGCCAATTCTTATTAACAATTGCGTATGCAAAGTATTTGGACCCAACTTCAACAAAACCACAGATAGTTTTCTACTCTTTTGGCTCTGCAAAACTAGGATGGGTATACCCAGGGATGATTCAAAACTGGAACAACTGTATGAGGATTATTATTAGTTTCATTCTGATTCTCATTTCAAAAATTCTCAAACATATACATAATTCTTTACTAACTTGATAAACACATCCCATAAAACAGATATGGCCAAGAATTCTTCTATAGATCTGCAGATGTTATTAAGAATAGTGTCTAACTAAAGCTAAAACATTCCATGCAAACAAGTATTGGCCAGCCTTTGAAGATCTACAGGAAATAAAAGTAAAATTTGATTTAATGTTGCATCTTGGTAACCATTTATGATATATTTCTCCTTCAATTGAATAAATTTGATCAGTGCCTAATCCATTAGCATTCAGAGTCTATAACAAGTTCTCAGATCTATTTTTTTGCCTTACAACAAATTTTATCAGCAATTCTTATCAGAATCCATCATTCAAAATCCTTTCCACTACTAAAGAAACCTTATCACATTCATCAAAGCTTTTATTTAATCCATTAAATTAACAGTAGTGATAAATAGATATACAACCTAACTAGATTGCATTCAATTGCACAAGCCTTTACTTATACAATATCGAGACAACCAAGTAATTGGAAGGACAAGATTCAGAGAAGAATAATATGGGGATAGTTCACAATTTGTATTCATCTTCTTTGAAAATGGTATATCATTTACAATAGACTCAGAATGGCCTTCAGAAAGAAATACAGCTCATTCTATAATCATGTATTCTCAGAGAATTGACAGAGAAAATACATTATAAACTTGCTTTCAAAATTTGGACCAAAAACAGACTAAGCATATTACTTAGAAAAATAGAATTCAGGCCATTCTTTAGCCTTGGGATCTCACTTAAATAGTGTGAGATGCAACAAGCTTCAGGCTAAAGACAAATGATAGGTGTCCTTTAAAAGACACTTACATATACTTGTAACGAGATGACAAAAATGTGAGTAACAGAAAAATTTTTACATCAGACATTCCTTTTGCGGGCCCTTTTGTTACATCCTCCTGTGTTGCTAAGTTGGTTACTATTCTGATCCTTCCTCATATGTAGTAGCCAAATTAACCAATGATGAAGTTTTTTCTGATGATGGCACGTCAACTTCCACTTGTGGGCTTTCACCATCTTTATCCTGTATGGGGGAAATAACTTCTACTTTTTCCCTTTCTTTAGTTGTATCGGCATCTTGTGGTCTCGGGTCTATAACTGAAGGTAACAGATTATCCTTGTCTTCTTCTTTCGGTTGGGTCTGAGTAGTGCCAGGGTCAATGACTCAGATCTCCTCACCTTGCATTTCATCACTATCATCTTCATCTTCATCAAACTGTTCAACGGGAGCCATATTTTCCATTCATTTGTCAAATAATGTATCATCTAGCCAATTGAACTGTAAAATATCCCTCTATCTTTTTAGCACATATTCAGCATCCTTATTAATGGTAACAAAATCTTGCTTTAAAGAATCAAAGAATATTTGGGCTTTCACCATTTCTTCTATTGTGGTGGCCCACCATGCATGCCCTGATTCATTAATGACTTGATTCATTCTTAAATAGAATAAATCATTAAGTTCCTTTGCCCATTCATCTTTGCATTTCAAAATATTCTTTTTGTCTAGGGCATGAGGAAACAAATTGAATTTCTAGCTCTTATATTTCTCAAAGTAGCCTACTACTATTTTTTGTAAACAAATCCTTTTAATACTAAAGTCATTAAGATCAGAAGCAATATCAAATGTTTTTTCAATTTGATCAAAAGAATTATCTATGACAGAGAAACACAAAAGTGTTATTTCTTTCTCCCTTGTCACCCATTTATTCAAAATAGGCATTAGAGCCTCATCATTAAATTTCAAATCCTCCCAGATACTGATCACCCTGGCCAACTAATCATGAATTAGCGGCCATTCAATCTTTTCCCCCAAATATGTGAGATCCTTTCTCAATTTATCTTCATATTTGGATTCCAATTCTACATGTAAGGCCCACAGTTTTCTTTTTTCTTCTTCAAAGTCCTCAACAGTGTAGTATTGTGGCGTTTGGGGTGTATCTGGTATTTCTATGAGAGGGGTGGATTTAAAAGGTTCAACTGGGGGGCGAGGGTATGTTATTTTTGGCCTAGTGGTTCTTCCCAATAGCTTGTTCTCAAGCTCAATTCTCTTTTTTACTTCTTTATTGTAGGCATCCACCACTATTTCATACTTGCTCTGTAGGTCAGTCATTTCCTTTTCTTCTTTTTCTATAGTGGCCAAGGAAAATTTAGAATAGTCCACATTCATGTGGGCTGCCTGTACATGTGAAGTATCAGCGACTCTCCTCACAATAATATTCCCTGTTAGTCCTGAATCATCAAGCTATTATGGAGTAATCCTAGATCCTCTTCTTAATGACCACATAACAAGAGCAGCTTGGTCATTACTGAATGATGTTCCCAAGAATTCCTCTTTATCTGGATCCTGTAATCCCAAATTATTTGACACAAAATTAAAAATTAAGGCATCAGCAATGTCCCAATTTGGCAATAATAAAATATTTGCATCTTTCACCATCTGTCTACCCTCTTTAGGGGTTATATTCTGGAACTCTTGTATCATTTTTTCCTTTATTTGATTCTGAATAGATGCTTCATCCATTTCTGGATGCTCTACTTTCATATTCCTACATCTTTCCTCAAAAATGTGCATGTTTTCCCTCCACGCAAATTGATGGAAAGCCCTAGATTTTACAAAATTGTTATCAGACAAAAATTGTTGACTAGCTTGTTCCAAAATAGGGTCTAATTCCCTTCCCCTGAAATCTGCTATAGTTAGTTCAAAACTAGGCACAGGAGGTTCTTGGGGGTTCCCTTCATCAATTTCAGCCTTGGTAACAAAAACTCCTCCTTGTGATCCCATTTTCTCAATTTGCTCATTGGTGAGCTATTCCTCCTCAATTCTCATAGGAGTTTGGGAGGGTGACTAGTTTTCATCATGTGATTCTTCTTCCCTTATTATTTTTCTTCTTTTGGGAGAGGGTTCAGGGGGTCTTTCTTCAAAAATAGTACTAGTAGATTCAATTATCTGCTTTCCTTTGTTTACAGTGGGCATCTGATCCCGAATGACAGTATATCCTATCCTCTTTCGCACAACCAGTGGACCTGCCCCTATGTTAGGGGTGAAACCCAATTTCCTCATTACTTCCCTGGCTTTATCTAGAAATGAATCAATAAAATGTTGTTTATTCTCATTCATTACCTCCATTATTTCAAAGAATGTACTCATAAGCTTATTTATTCTATTTGCATTAGTTGTAGCATTACTAAGAGGACTGTAGTCCTTATCAAAACAATTAATAAACTCCAAAACTTTTGAATAGACTCTCCACTTTTCTTTGTTTGTTTCTTGCTCCTACAAAGAGTATTCATTCCTTATTACATCTTCAGGGAAATAAAATTCATGCTGAATTGGACGAAGTTTGATCCTATGCCTAAGAGCAGAATTAAAGAAATCTTCTACATCACAAAAATGAGAGTGAGATACTGCCATCTTATACTGATCCAAAAATTTGTAGAGGAAAATCCACCCTTCCTTAGTTATTACAAACTGGTGAGCTACAGTGCAAGTAGGAAAAATTGATCCTATTCCCCTTTTGTGCAAAAAGGTTTCCTCTACTCCTCCCAGCTGCCATAAAAATTCAGCTACTCCTACCTTTAAAGGAACATGATAGGGTAGTACATGGGGTGTCCCTTTGAATCCATAAACTCTAATGATAGTTGAGACCGGATATGGGATGATATCTCCCCAATTATGTAAAACTTTTAGACTATGGGGTCTGTCCATAGGCCTAACAAGGTGCATTAGTGCCTTAGGAATTATGGGATTGTCACTCAATATGAGGCACCTTAGTTTGGAAGAAAAGTGCCTATCAAATCTAACAAAACTAGCATTTTCTGCTTCCCCAGTCATGTCTGCACTCCATAATTGAACTAGTAGTGCTTCCCCCTCTTGTTCCCTGTTTAGTACCATTTCTTTACCAAAATATGTAACCCCTTTAAACAGAAACATATGCATTAATAGGGAGTACTGACCCCAAACCTTCTCCACCTTTCCCTTTGCAATCCCCACCAATCCACTGTGAATCTCATTAGCCAGGTAAGATGCAAAATCAAAAATTATTTCTACACCGAAAGAGGAGATTTGGGTGATCATAAACATGAAGCTCACAAGAATAAACTCTTCTTCACCCTCTCCGAAGACTCTGCACAGGGTCCTATATATCTCTACTGCCCTGGCATTAAAGCATGATTTCTTGAAAGGTTCTTTAGAAGATGATGTTATTGCTGGTAGGTTTCCAATTCTACCTATGTGGGCCTTCAGTGCACCTTGTCTAACTACATCCCTTTTTGACATATATTCCTTTTCTAATTCTATCAAATCAATGGGCACATGATACCTAGTGAGAGGTCTCAAACTGAAAACTTCCCTAATCTCTTCTGGACTGATGGTAATTAAAACTTCACCATCTACTCTTCTCACTACCCTAGTGGCTTGATCATAACTCTTCGCCATGGCCTCAAGGTGGTCATAATCCATAAAAACACTAGGAACAACTAGCTTTCCCAGATCAAAATTCCATATATTGGCATGTGGGGCATATAATTTCCTTTCTGCAAACCATTTTTTGAACAAACTCAAACTAGTTTGAGAAGTTTGAGCATCTTGGACCCAATTACCCTTATCATACAATCCATTAGCTATCCTTATCCTAGGGTTCAATGAGGTTAACCTTTTAACTTGCACATTCTCTACAGTAGACTTAGGGAGCAACTCAAGGAAGTCATCATGCACATTTCTATCCAAATAGTTTATTTGACCTAAAAATCCCTTCTTCAGAGGCATCTTGAATTATTTTTTACAAAACTAAAAAGCCTATAGAGATTATGGTAGTACTACTTACTTGAATTCTGTCTTTGTTTTCCTCTGTATTTCTGCAAACTTTTCACGAACAGACAATTTCACAAATTCTGCCAGACTTCAGCACACTTTCCTTCAGTAATTACTTCTGCACAGGAATGGCTCAGAATCTTTGCTCGTGTAAGATGAAACTAATGAAATCTTCTATGTTATACTCTATTTTTCTCACACGCAATGCTTTCATGTCTAATTAATATAGAGAGTGGCAGCACATTCTACATTTAAATTTGCACCATCAATCTTCAAAAATCCTACGATCATGTGATACGGAGAAAACAACTAGGCATTGCACTTGACATGTTGGTCAATTTATCCAATAAAAATTTACCACGTACATAACTCTTTCCTTGATGGCGCTTAGTCTAGACCCACTGGCAACTGAGGACATGTGTTAGCAGGTCGCTACTTCGTTATGCATAAAGAATGAGCACCTTGCCATAGCGAAGCAGTGACAACCATCGATCTAATCTTAATTTAGCAGATGATATGTTACTATGCTTACTCAGAAAGACGAAGGTGGGCCCTTATTCACTATGTCGCTATACTTATCCCCCTAGCAACTCTTTATAGGGAGAAGACGACGGTCCTTGATAAGAGACCGAATCAAAGGTGGGGAAGCTGCACAAAGTTTCTTGATAAATGGTGGGCCTTATACTCGCTACGTCGCATAGTTTAAACAACATGCAACTTTCCAACACGAGATAGCGAGGACTGTTGATTCTGTTCTAATCTGACGCTCAAGATCTCTTGCACATTTGATCAATGGGGCATGGGTCGAGAACATTGATGAAGTATGAAATTTTGCACAGTTGGCACCCCGTAAGACCTTACTTTAGTCCTAGTCATCATCCCACATTACTAAAAGTCCCACCGGTTGTTGATTTTATGGTGCCTCGCTACTTCGCTAATGGCGAGATGTCAAATTTTTTTGATAGCGAGGTAGTGAAACATTGGAAAAATCATCATTCTGGTGCCAACTTCAGACTACTTCTGTTGGGTCCCCTTTCCTGTTTTGACAGTACTTGCAATGTGTACTTGACTAATAAATCGGCCAGAAAACAAAGCTCTAACCGTCGTATCTTCATTTTGCGGTCTCGTTTTATAAAATTTTTAGCACTCGCTACCTCGCCATACATAAAAAGTGCCCATGTTTGCATAGTGAGGTAAGGACAACAATGGATCTACTTAGATCGGACGGTTGGGGAATCTGAGAGGAAAGGTATCTCAGGGGCACGGAAGATAAAAAGACAACAGAATATTTGCCCTATTTGAAAATTCAAATATTTTGTGCCTGACAATTTATGAATAGAAAGAAACGTAGGGTTTTCACAAAAAATTTTTAAAGGCTAGCAAACGAATGAATTATCTAGAAACCCTATTATCCACTAGAATGAAAAATTTGACTTTTCTACAATTGGACAAAAGACTTCTATCAAACAAAAGTCAAACCAACAGAAGCCATAATAAATGGAATCACATCATCGCTCCCATAAATTTGAGTTTCCCTTAATTGCAAGTAAAGATGAAAAGACCATCAACTAAACTACTTTGTTGAATCGCAAGTTCACAACTTGAAACACTGAAGCCTATCGATGGAGCAGTATCTCATATGCACTTGGTCCCACCATGACACGCATCCACCCATCACTCCCTCGTAACTTGAAACTAGATTTTAGCATTTAACCTTGTGAGAATGTGACCAAAGGATTTTGTTGCTTTGATACCTTAACCCTGAGGTATCCTTAACCATGTGCGACGATGTGAAATCACTGAAATGAAATTTTTTGGTTAGCTTTCATGTTGCTGCAACTTGAATCCTTTTAAGCCTGATGCTACCTATGATGATGGGATTGATGCTGAGTTTATCTATTTCGCACCTTTGCAGCCCTTTTGATGGTTAAGACATAAACTGCAATGGTAGGGCGATGAAAGGCAGTCACAAGATCATGACTTGAAATATTCATAAGAATATAGCATGCCATATGAAGAATTTTAAGGACTTAGGGACATTAAAAAATAAATAAGGTTCTTATGTATCCCTAACATACTTGCATTGAAATAAATGAATAATTCAAAGAACCTAGGTATGGCCATCAACCTAGTTTTTTATGAGAATGGCAACATTGGAATAAACAAGGGGTGGGGGACTAAAATGGCTAACTATAGACACCTAAATTTTTCCAAATCACGTGTCTTGACCAATTAAATAAATATTTATTATTTATTTAATTCCCTTGCCTTTAATTAAATAAATGTTACATTTATTTAATTATGTTCACCTTTTCTTGATTTAAACAAACTAAGGTTTATTTAAATCCTAACCTATTCCCACTTGCATCTAACCCCTTTCACTTTAATTAAGTATGTCATTTACTTAATTAATTCCCTCCCAATCCCACTAGGAATTAAATATTGCATTTAATCCTATTTGAGCACATGGCTCCTACATTTAACCCTCACCTAACCTCACTAGCCTAACTAACCCATCTTGCTAAACCTACACACTTCCTAATCATGCTTGCTTTGCATAATCATCCTAGCTAATCACCTCTTAATCCTAAGTGTGTTCTCACACATGTGTGAGGAATCCTCACACATGTGTGAGAGATGTTTACACTTTCCTCATCCTTCATGTCTTGCATGTCTCTTGCACACTTGTCCTCTTGCATGAGAATCAAGGTGTCTCACACGTGTGAGAAGCCATCCTTCTCACACCTCTTGCACACTTGTCCTCTTGCATGAGAATCAAGTTGTCTCACACATGTGTGAGAAGCCATGCTTCTCACACCTCATTGATCATGTCACCATCAGAGGTTTCTCACACATGTGTGAGCATATTTCCCCCTTTGAATGGTCAAAACCCTAGTCCATGTGGAGTCTACTTGTCCTCCACCTCATTGACACCTCATCTATCCTGAGAGATCTTAGCCCTCCATCTTGCATTCAATCTTAGCCATCCATTTTCCTATAAAAAGAGAGCCCTCTCCTCATTTCCACATCTACCATCTACCTCATTGTTATGCTATTGGATTTGTGAGCAACCACATCCCATCAACAATGAAATCATCTATCACTTGATGGTTTCATGAGGTTTGCATAGTGCTATTTTGTTGTTCATTTACATGTCTTTCTTTCATATTTTGAGGTTTTTCATGATAATGTAGGAATGTGCATTAGTTGCTTAGTTTTATTTCCTTAGTTACATTTTTATGCAACACACTAACATTTTTGGTGAGTCTGAGGGAATAGTTGCCTGCTAAACATGGACTAGTGGCCTTAAGAAATCTATTGGGCTATAGATTCACAAAAAACAAACCCTATTCTACAAACAACAAGAAAAATTGCAACCTCGACAACTACAAAACTCCAAAACTTTACTATCTCACAAAAAATAGCCTACGCTCATGCACTTCTTGAAAAGAAGAAAAAACCTAATCTATTATTTACAAAAAATTACAAAGATGGGAGGTTAAACAAACCCATTAACTGGTTTGTTGGAGTAGCTACCCTTCCTTACTAGCTAATTTCTTCTTTCATGAACATGGGCAGCTGAAAATATTAGCAAGCATAACAAGCGTGATGCTACATGGAATATCTACCTCGTAATGTTAAAAACAATAAAGCATTTGAACATTGGGACCCCTTGGTCTTGAGAAAGACCATCTTGCTTCTCCTTGTGGTCTTCTCCTTCATGCTTTGGAATGAGCATGACTGGGGGCAACTTGCATTGTTGTAAAGCTAGATGCCTGATGGTGCATGCTCTTGATGGTGTAAGGTCAAAGGAATCATCCTTGACCACTTGGTTGTGCTCTGCAATCTTTGAATCCTCTTGGATAGCAAGGGCTAGCTCTGATGGTATAATTGGTAGTATGTTCTCCACTAGCCCATATAAATCCGTGTAAACAAGGGGCTGCACCTCCTACACTTGAATAGGATCTCGTGGTATGGAAGGGAGGGATGGTTGTGTCCTTTTTGCCTCTGATGTAGGACTCATCATGCTCATCATCATTTCTTGTAGTTCCTTGTCACATTGTTCCTTTTTTGTAGCCAACTCCCTTGCAAGAATTGCTTCATGCTCTAGTTGTTCGGCCTCTAGCCTCTTCATAAAATCTTCCTAAACTTCCTTGAGAGCTCTACCTCAAGTTATACTCATTGTGCTTCTAGCTGCTACAACAAGAATTCTCCCTCTAGAGTGTGTGATGGTTCATGGGTAGCAATTGATACCTCTTGAACCTAGGGCAGCTTAGGCAATGCTCCTCCTCAATCAAATCATGAGAGACCTCCTACTACAAAAAATGGTCTAGTTTTTCTCCTCCTTGTAGTAGACCCTTAGGTTTCACCCTAGGCTCAACAGCCAAACTTTGTTCCTCAAGAATAGGAATAACCTTTACTCCTTCGTTAATGTAAGAGGGTAGCTCTTTAGATTAGAGGATTGGAACCTCGTCCTTCTTCTTAGCCACTACCTCTTTGCTCTCCTCAATAGGCTACAACCTCTCCATAGATGGCTTTGCATACCTATCCCTCTCACTTTCCCAAAACTCTAGATTTAGGCCATCAAGGGTCTATACCATTGGTTGACCCTTAAAGAGTGAAATAGTGATGGGGATAGTGGGCTCATGGGGACACCTTATTCTCTAAAGGAATGAAGAGTGTACAACAGTAGGTCCTTGTAGTAGAGGGGGACTTGGAATAGAAACTTGAGGAGGGTTGATATGCCTGAAGTAATAAAAACTCCTCCTTGGAGGCTCCTACACTTCACCCTCTACATTTGGGCAAGCTTGAGCCTTATCTCCTCAAAATTCCTCTATATTAGTTCTTTCTCCTACTACAACTGGAGAAAAGCCTCTTGATCCTTATTGAAAATAGCAAAGGTCTCTTGTACCATGCTACAAACATGGATCATTTTACCACATTATTAAGTTGTTACACATCGCCTCAAGCCAAAAATCATGAGGAGCACAACATAAGCAAGAATCCCACTGTGTAAAAGCTCATAAGGGTTATGAACTTCTTCAAAAGTCCTTCCCAATTTAGAATAGCCAAGGCACAAACCAAATATATGGTTGCAAAGTTCCTTAAACTTGACCTCAAGATTACTATAAGGTTTTATGGGAAACTAAACATGTTGAGGTAGAGAATAAGAGGACTGGGAATAGCCTCTTCATGGTATGGGGGAAAGTGGGAGGCATTTCCATGAAAGATATCCATTGTAAAGCTTTCAAATAAGTATCTTCATAAAAATCCTAAAGAAACCAAAAAAATGAGAAACATACCAGCACTCAGTTTGTTGAAACCAATAGATGCATAGAGTCATCATGGTGTTAAATGAATGGCTCCAGAGGTTAATGGAAGTGAGAAAAATACCCAATTTCTCATTGAATGGACCTTCGAATTGGCTAACCAGTGTTAGAGTAATAAAATATTTTCTTATTAATTAAATTATATTGATATAATTATTAACTTATTATCTCTAGTTTACATAAGCTAAACTTTGGGCATATAATATTTAATTCTTTTATTAATTATTATCATGCAACCTAGGTTAGTTACCTATTAGGGTTTTGATCTCCTTTTATAAGGATTAATCTCTTTGTAATTTATTCATTCACTTTTTATAATAGCAATTTCTCTTTTTTCTCATCAAGAATGTCTCATCTATGGATCTGCAAATTCCAACCTCCATAGCTTTTCCTTCTTTCATTCTATGATAGGTGTATGCAAGTAGGTGATTCTTGGGAGTTGTGGGGTTGAGATTTCATCAACTTCAACATGGTATCAAATTTCCAGATCTTCATGCCTCTAGTCTATTTATGAGAAGTTTAGCTTGGCTTTTCAATCTATGATTTTTTTTCTTTCAGAGGGTTTCATTTTTTAGATATTTTTTGTATTGAATCTGGGGGTGACCATTTTTCGATGCATTTTGAGCCCAAACGAACATCACCGTTGAGCTCAAAGCACTCAAAAACCCTATTTTCATATAAAATTTGTCAAATTTGGACATAGTTGAAATATAAGGAAAAACAAAATTGCCCCCAGATTGAGCACATTTCTCGATGTGGTATTTTTTAATTTTGCATGTTTCCTAAGCTAGTGACTTTCAAATTTCGCTATGCAGATCAACATTTTTGTTTCAAAATTGAGATTTTGGCACATTTCTCGGGGTGATAGTTTTCTAAATTTTGTGCACAAATTGAGATTTTTGCACATTTTCTGAGATGGTGATTTTGTGATTTAGTACACAAATCAAGATTTTTTGGCACGCAAATTAAGATTTTGGTCACACAAATCGAGATTTTTGGGCTCACAAGTTGAGATTTTTTATGAATGCAAATCGAGATAGTTTTTGGTATAGAACTAACACCCTTCCCAAGGCATTCTAACATGAGTCCTGAGGCAATGATTTTTTTTACTTTTCTAGCTCTTTTTTTGGACCTACATTTGGTTTTTTGGCCATAACTTGCTCATTCAGACTCTATTTTTCGCAAACAAGTTATCATCGAAAAGCTAATTTTGATCCCATCGTGATGGTGTAGTTTATTTGGATTTTTTATGTTGTTTTGTGACTTGTTTTGGCTGTCAAAGTCATAAGTTCTATTTTGCACTTTGAGAGACATATTTTGAGACATTCTATTTTCCAAATTCTGCTCCTGGCACATCCCATTCAATTTTTTGTTTTTTTGCATTTTGATGGATATCTTGGTTATTTTAGGTCTTGAGATCAATTTTTTTACTGCGGATGATTTTTCATGGGTTATTCTATCTATTGTATTAGCCTTCTATCTCTTTCAATCTTTGTTGACATCCTTTTGTTGTATTTTTACAAACGCACTGAGATGAAGTGTCACTCTATTGCATTTAAGGATCTTGAACAACTTTTTGTTTTGTTGTACTAGCACTACATTATACAGTGTGGCCATATTTCCCATCTTCCTTTGTCGATTGAGTGTTCCTACCATGACATTAGCCTCATAATGTGTCAATGACATGTGCCATTATAAGTGTTTGTACTTCTTTTGTACTCTCGATGTTCTTGGTTCTTCTTTTTGCAAGAGCTATTGTATTCAATTTTAGTGTTCATGTCTTACCTCTCAGCATTACAGGGGTTATGTTGGTTCTATTTCTTTCTTGGTTTGATGGAGTGAGCTATGTATTTCAGTATTTGATCCTATGTACTAGGCGATTGTAGTGGTTGGATACCTATGCATTTTAGTGAGATGGATCATTTACCATATAGACATTCTGATGCAGAAGCATCGAGTTTGGATTTTTGTGGAGTTATTTTTTCATGGTTAGGGATGTGTAGGAGACACATTGGAGAACCTTTCTTCTTGATTGCATAGGGATTGGATGGATTGAGTTAAAACTTGGGTGTATAACTAATTATCCTTAATTAATGAGAGATTGTGCACTTCAGGTATTAAGAGGGTCTATATTAGATCCTTTTTTCAAGAGCAAAAGTCCTAATTCATTATAGGTTGGGAGATATGGAAATTCTCCTAGAGTATCAATTTCTAGCAGTTTTGTGCGAGAGTCTGTTGTGTGTGACTTTCAGGATGGATGTGCACTTTTCCTTGCAGAAGCAGCATTTACACATTTAAGGGGTTGTAGAGGACCTATATTTATACCTATGGTTTGAAGCATGATTTCTAATTCAATTAGAGCTAGGTGATATCATGATTTTACTTGGATATAAATTTCTAGACATTTAATTGTTGTTGCAGGCCAACTTGTGGCATTTAATGTATGTATTTGTATTTAATTTGTGTTTTGGGCTAACTTTGTGGCTTAGATTGGTATAAGTAGGATTAGTGGGGAAGTCTTTAGAGATTATTCATCCATCATGGAGAAGAGGAGGTGGTAGAGGAGCGAATTTGGTGAAGAGCTAGTAGTTGCAGCTTGGAAACAAGGAGATTGCTTGGTGCGCTTGCGAGCACAAGCTGAGATCTTCCTTGGGGGTTTGTACCAGAGTGTGGATCTGGACTAGCTAGGGTTTTATTTGGATCTTAAGGGATCTTATAGAACTATTACTTTCTTTTTGATTGGCTATAACCAGGAAGGCCTTACAGCCTGGTACATTGCATGTAATTAGTTATATTTTATAAATATATTATTGTGATTTTGTATCAGATCTTGCATTATTGCTTCTTGCTTTTCTGTTTCCACTACATGGTTATATTTTTGGGGACTAGGACATATCCCTTGGGGATTCTACTGCCTTTCACTATGTCAAATGGTATCAGAGTGAAGGTTGTTCCTGAATGTGTAGATAGATCACTGAAGTTGAGGTAGTTTGTACCAAGACTTGAGTGGAGAAGTAGATCTGATTTGATCTTGATCTTTGGTGGATTTTATTTTTGGAGTTCTAGATCTCTTGGTTGTGAGGTGGCAAAACATGGTTCTAACTTGCAATTACAGAGGGCTTGTAGATGGGTCACTAGATGTGAAGATGAAAGACTAATCTTGTTGAGGCACGATTGTAGAGAGTTTGTGTATTGCAGATATGTGGTCTTGGACATGTTATGTAGTTCTTGATTGCTCATGCAAGGTGGCAAGTTGTGATCTAACTTGCAAACAATTTGGTTTTATCATAAGGAGTGTGGGAAGGATTTGTTGTAGAGGGTTTGCGAAGATCTTGGAAGATGGCTCTGAGAGGATTGGACCCTAAAATAATTTCAATTCTCCATAATGTGGTGGAGAGAAATTTTTCTAAGATGGCTGCTCAATTTGAAGCTAGTTTGTCTGATCAAACTAAGAAAAAGATTTCTTAATTTGAAACTAGTTCGTATGATCGAGATAAGGACAAGATGAGGAAGGCATTCTATAGATTTTTTTGGAGTTGGAGTCTACCAATCTGAAAGAGAGTTGTTTGGCCAGTTAAGAGACTTGTTCATGAGAGAAGATGTCATAGCAAGGTTGAGGTGGAAGAGGTTGGTTTTGCTTATTAGTTTGTGAAGTCTAATACAAAACTTGTAGAGCAGTTAGAGGTTATTGGTAAAGATATTCCTAACCTTTTTGATGTTGGGATAGAGATTGGTTTTCATGATCAGTTTGTTGAATCTAACATGGAAATTGTGGAGCACCTAGTCATGGATGATCCTGTTGATGTTGGTGATGAGTTGTGTTTCATAGAGCATCTTGTTGTGAGCAATGAGATTGTTGAGATTGTTGATTTTTTTTTGGGTCTACATGATACTGCAGATTTGTATGTTCCTAATTTTCCTATGGTTGACATGGCTGAGGATTTGCATGTCCTTCTTATTGGGGATCTGAATCTACATGTTGTTGCTGATATGGAATTTGTTTTTGGTGTGGATTCACTAGGTGCTAATGTGGATTAGGGTTTGTTGATGAAGCCTTGTGTTTAGTTTGTTCTTGGGTATGAGCATGTTGATTGGGTTGCCCATACATATTTGATTCTGATCTTTCAGTGGATGGAGAATAGAGGGTGGATTTTGATATTTTTTCTATTGACTTTGATGAAGTGGAAGCCTTTGGTAAAGATAAAGTTGGTTGATGTTCTTTTCTTTGGGCATCAAAGCATGGGACATACTTTTCTATTTACCTAGGGAGTCTGATGTAGGAGCATCAAGTTTGAATTTTGGTGGAGTTATATTTTCATGGTTAGGGATGTGTTGGAGATACATTGAAGAACCTTTCCTCATGATTTCATAGGGATTGGATGGATTGAGTTGAACTTTGAGTTGTTTGAACCTTGCTGCTGAAACTGTATTTTATTTTTTGGTTTCAGGGTGTTTGTTGTAGGGTGTATAACTAATTATCCTTAATGAATGAGAGGCTTCACACTTCAATAATTGAATAGGGCATAGATTAATTCCTTACATCAATATCACCAGTCCCAATTCATTATAGGTTGGGAGATATGGCAATTCTCCTAGAGTATCAATTTCTAGCAGTTTTGTGTGACAGTCTACTATGTGTGACTTTCAGGATGGATGCAAACTTTTCCTTGGGGAACCAGGCTTTGCACATTTAAGGGGATGTAGCGAACCTATATTTCTACCTATGGTTTGAAGCATAAGTTCTAATTCAATTAAAGCTAGGAGAGATCATGATTTTACTTGGATATCAATTTTTGGACATTTAATTTTTATTGCAGGCCAACTTGTGGCATTTAATTTATGTATTTGTATTTAATTTGTGTTGTAGGCTGACTTGTGGCTTAGATTGGTATAATTAGGGGTTGTGGGGAAGTCTTTAGTTATGATTCAGCCATCGTGGAGAAGAGGAGGTGGTAGAGGAGTGAATTTAGTGAAGAGCTAGTAGCTATGACTTGGAAACAAGGAGATTTCTTGGTGGGCTTGCAAGCACAATTTGAGATCTTCCTTGGAGGTTTCTACTAGAGTGTGGATCTAGATTAGCTAGGGCTTGATTTGGATCTTGAGGGATCTTGCATAACTATTACTTTCTTTGTAATTGGTCATAACCGGGAAGGCCTTACAGCCCGGTACATTGCATGTAATTAGTTGTATTTTACAAATATACTATTATAATTTGGTATCAGATCTTGCATTATTGCTTCTTGTTGTTGTGTTTCCACTGCATGGTTATATTACCAAGGGCTAGGACATCTCCTTTGGGGATTCTACTACCTTGCATTGTGTCACATTCTTTCATTCCTATTTTTGGAGGCCATGAGGATATCTTCCATATTTGATTGATCATCTCTTCAGACTTAGTCTTCTCTACCTAGTCATGGTCTATACAGTGGAGGCTTTTCATATCAGTAGTTTGGCAGTGTTTGCAGCTTCATGCTTCAATGGTGTTCGTCATGATCATCTTTTTTTCCTATCTTCTGGAACATTTTATTTTCATCTCTTTTTGGAATAAGGTTTTCCCCATGTGGTTTTCTCTATTTCTCCTTTTTTAGAGATTTGATTATGCTTGAGTACCTCATCAAGCCTTGTTGTCGGGACCCAAATTTACTTTTAGTAGAAGTTTCTAGGTTTTTAGCTACACCCTAAGTTTATCTTAAGGGGGAATGTTAGAGTAATAAAATATTTTCTTATTAATTAAATCATATTGATTTAATTATTAGGTAAATTATTATCTCTAGTTTACTTAAGCTAAAATTTGAGCATATAATAATTAATTATTTTATTAATTATCATACAACCTAGGTTAGTTACCTATTAGGGTTTTGATCTCCTTTTATAAGGATTAGTCTCTTTGTAATTTATTCATTCACTTTTGATAATAGCAATTTCTCTTTTTACTCATCAAGAATATCTCATCTATGGATATGCAAATTCTAACCTCTATATCTTCTCCTTCTCTTTTTCCTGTGATAGGTGTTTGCATGCAAGTGATTCTTGGGAGTTGTAGGGTTGAGATTTCATCAACTTCAACAACCAGTAGACTTATGAATATGAATTTTTCTATCTCACCGGGCATGCCAAAAATTGTTGTCACAAAATTTTGTACCCATGCGTAAAGTTTGACCTACAGACAACCTTGTGAAACATGAAAACAATCTCCAAGTTGTGGGACTTGAACAATGAGATTGAGTCTCCGGAGAAGGCCGGCTTCCTCACTATTAGGATGCACCTAATTATTCTTGAGAGGAAAAGGGAGAAGGAAATGCACAAAAATCAAACTACCTAATCTAATTTAAAGGGGTGATACACCAAAATAGTATGTTCAGTCTTATCTTTTCCTAGAAAAGAATAGTTCATTGATATAATCTCAAAGTACAAAGATTCAATCCTTGCTTAACTCCACAACCATATATAGATCAAAAAACAAAAGGATGTTATAAGGAAGGAGCTTCACTCTATATCATTCAAAGGAAAAATAGATACAATCATAAAAGCTGAAGAATAGAGGTAGTACATTAACAAAAGGCAAGAGAACATTGTACATTATATTAATGGAAGAAAGAGATACAACAAATAATTGTATTCATTCAGAGGCATAAGCAACTACACCTGATACAGAATCAAAGAAAAGATCGACCCTTGGAAGGGTTACAAAACTTTATTTTATAGCTCAAGCACAACTGAGAAAACTTCTACTAAAAGCCAAAACTTGACTACTACCTTCAAGTCGTAGAGAACAATCACTACAGATCTTGTGAAGATTTGATCGGTGCACATCCATATGTAGTAAATCTAATCTTTGCATGCAACTCGAACCTTGAAGAGACAAAAACGGAGGCCAAACTACTTTGATTGGGTAGATGGATAACCATGGTGGTGGTAGGAGGAAATTTGCATTCATCAGGCATGAAGAACACTCAAAATAGTAGTTACAAGTGATCAAGGACATGTTCACCATTAAAGAGTTGCTTGTTTTTTTGCTCGTGACTATGCCAAGTCAGCCATGTCATCATTCAATAGAATTCAACAATCAAACCTACCATGTGGCCCTATAACCTTTAAGCATTATGCCACCTTGCCCAGCTTATCTAACTATTTTGTTGACCTATGCCTACTCTTGTTCACAACTTCACAACTCATTTCCCTCATTAATTGTTTGGCCACATAAAATTGTGATCATTTTATCTCATGCCTTTATCGATGTTTTGCAGCTTGAAAAAACTTTACCCCTCTAACTATTGCGACCTTGTGAGCATCATAGAATTGATTGTTTTGCATCTTTGCAACTACCAAGACTTAACATCCCTCTAACCATGTGATGCTACAATACCTCTACCTTTAACTGCATTGCCCCATCAAAACTATCAAACAAAAAATATGTTTGGAACATTAAATGTTGCAGCAGTAGCTAACTTAACTATTTTAACCCCATATCACAACTTCGCAACTTGAAATCTATAGTCATGACTTAATCGTGTGAGGTTGTGATGACTGTCAACCTGATAATTCTCTCATTTATCGCAGCCTCGCAACCTTGAAGATCTTCAATGCTTACTGACCTGCAATATAGTGATAACTACTGAACTGACCACTTCATGTCATTGCAACCTCACAACTATATTCCTTCATTGACCATGTTGATCTTTGAAGCTATGAAGACATATTTAACTCTTGATCACTCTGCCACAACCCTAACTCTTAACTCATCTTTCAACCCTGTGAATCCATGAAAAAGGGGATCGTGTCATTGCTACCATAACTTTGGGTTACCCTTAACTACAAGCGAAGATGCAAAGACCATCAACTTCACTGCTTCCTTGAATCGTAACTCCGCAATTTGAAACACAGAAGCCTATCGATGGAGTGGTATCAATTCAATTTATCTACCCTCATTTGACAAGATACTCCTTCAAAATGATTAACGTTAAGCTTCCTCCTAACCCTTGTGATGTTGTGATGAAGAGGTTCATATGCACTTGGTCCCACCATGACACATATCTACTCGTTGCTCCCTCACAACTTAAAACTAGAGTTTAGCATTTAACATTGCAAGAATACAACCAAATCATTTCATTGCTTCATAGCCTTAACCCCAAGGTATCCTTAACCATGTGCGACAATGTGAAAGCACTGAAACGAACTATTATGGTTAGCTTTGATGTTGTCATGACTTGAATCATTTTAACCCTAATGCTACCTATGATCATGTAATTGGTGGTGAATTTATTTTTTCGCAACTTCATAGCCCCTCTTATGATTAAGACATAAACTATAGCAACAAGATAGTGAAAGATAGTCAGATGATTGCAACTTGAAACATTCAGAAGAACATAGCATGCAATATGAATAATTTTAAAGACTTGGGGATATCAAAGAAAGGAATCAGGTTTTTGTGTATCCCTAACATACTTGCATGGAAATAAATGAATAATTCAAAGAACCTAGGTATGGCCATCACCCTAGTTTTCTATGAGAATGGAAACATTGGAATAAACAAGGGGTGGGGGGATAAAATGGCTAACAATAACATCAATCTATACTTGAAGACGGGTTATAACAATGAGGTATTGTTATCTAAAATCTTTGTTGATAATATCATATTTGGAGGAAAGGAAGCATTATACAAATCCTTTGCAAATGAAATAAAGAAGGAATTTAAAATGTCTACATTTGGTGAGATCAAATTATTTGTTGGTTTACAAGTATATCAAATGAAGCAAGGAATCTTTGTTACTCAATCAAAATACATCAAGGAGATACTGAAAATTTTTGGAATGGAAGACTCAAGACCAGATAGTACACCCATGGCCACAAGACATAAGTTATCTAAGAATGATGATTCTACTTATGTGAACCAGACATTGTATAGATCAATGATTGGAAAAATACAATATGTTGTTCACAACAGACCTGATATTACATTAGCAATTGAGATAGTTGCAATATTTTCTACAAGTCCTAAGGAGAATCGTATGATGGAAGTGAAAAGGATATTGAGATATCTAAAAGGAAAAGAAGACTATGGATTGTATTACAAGAAGAATGACAATTTTGAACTAAAACTGTTCACTGATTCATATTGGGTAGGAAACGTTGATGACAGAAAGAGTACAAGTGGATGAGCATTCTTTCTAGGAAAGAGACTAGTTTCATGGACAAACAAGAAGAAGAATTGCATTTTACAATCAACAGTTGAATTGAATATGTGGCAGTAGTAGTAAATTGTTCAAACATCATGTGGATCAAGAAATTACTGAAAGGGATGAAGGAAGAGATCATTGATCCAGTGTTTATCTATTGTGATAACACAAGTGCTATAAACATATCAAAGAATCATGTAATGCACCCAAAGACTAAGCATATTACTATCAAGTATCATTACTTAAGAGAGCTAGTTCAAGGAAAATAAGATTGGAGTATGTGAATACTAAGGAGAAATTATTCAATATTTTCACTAAGGCATTACCTAAGGATGCTAATGAATATCTAAGAGAAAAATTAGGGGTGATTCCCCTAGATAAGGATACTTAAGCTAAGATGAAGCTCTGCATCAAATGTGTTGAGAAAAATATCTTACTAGTTGATGCAGATAGTCCTAGTTTAGGAACTCACTAAAGTAGTAAAGGGAGAAGCATAGAGTAAAGAAAGAAGAACAAAATGTTGTATCAGTCATACACAGATGATAGAGGTGATTAAGTACTGACATCAATATATCTACATAATCAAGATGAAGTGTATTTGGCATTGTTGTCAAAGAGGGAGATATTGTTGATGCAGTTACCTATGCAGAAAGAGGGAGAATATGTCAACAGATGTTATTTAGCAAGAGATGTTGCAAAGAGGGAGAGAATATATGCAAGGTATTCCAAGAAAAATAGATGACTCTAATTGATTTCATGATCTGATATGAAACAAGGAGTTATGTGTTGCATATCAGAGTTGTGTGGATGAGAATCAAAATGAAACTAAGGATATTAATGAAGATCTGATACTAAACACAAAAGGGAGTTTTCTCAATGCAGTACACATTTTTGGATTGCATGGTAATTAGAGGTGTTGTCATCAATGCCAAAGAGGGAGATTGTTGGAAACTACAATTGGAACAATTATTATGTTGTTATTGATATCAAACCTTATTGGTAAGACAGTTTTCTATTTGATTTGAGTGCCATATCAAAATGATTGAAGAAGAGGATTTGAGAAGTTGGACATAACAATAGCACCTAGAAGAAAGGTCAAGTAATGAGAAGAAACTACAATGGGCACTTGATTAGTTAGAATTTGATAAGATAAAGTGATTGTTTAAATCATGCTACAAGTGGGGATGACAGTTGCATTGAATCCTTGAAGAAGTTATCAAAGATTGACCAAATGCATAGGTTTGGTTAAGAAAAAGAGAAGAATATTAAGGAAATTGAAGTATATGTTGAGTGATGCTAGTGTCAATCGAGTGTCATTATATGTGCCGAGCAGAAGCAGTGTCGATCGAGCATCGATATTGACCAAGTGATAGTATATGTACTAAACAAGAATGATAGTAGCGTTTGAGTAACCCAATGATGATCAAGCATCAAAACATAGTGTTGGTCGAGGGACAACATTTTGATAGTTTATGAGAAAATCATGATTTCTACCTGACAGAGTTGATTTCTTGGAATATGTAAAGCGTTTCGAAGATAATGATGGATGACATGAAACATTTAAATCAAACGAAACCATGTTTGCACATTTCTATGTAAGGATTCAAGGAGTATTTTGGAGAATTTTCTAGAACAAAAAGGAGGAAATGAAATGTTGGAAGGATTTGATGAATCTAACCTAACTCTAAGATCTACAATGGTGTTTAAGTGGAAAAACATTAGAATTACCTATTGAATGAGGTACAAGGGCTATCCTAATAAGGTTCGAGCAGTTGATGATGCTATTGATTTGTGAACTTAAGCAGAAGGTTGAACAAGAGTTGTGAAAAGGTGAAGAGTGATTGCTTGAAAGATTTACAAGAAGATCAGAGATATAGATGACAATGAAGGCTAGTCTGTGGATCGACATGTGAACCTAATTGTGATCTATATTTTCAAAGTCAGTTATATTTGTCAGGTCAAAACCTGTTATTACTTTCTAACCATTGTATCAATATTGAAATCCTTTAATCAAGGTTGATATAACAATAAAGTGTAAATCTCTTTATCAAGGTGACATTCTAATGGATTTTTCTAAATTCCTCTAACTAGGCCACTCCTAATAGGGTGATTAAATCCTTTAACAAGGTCACATTTAACAAGGTTGGCTCCTAATAGAGCACACTTCAGAAGAGTGAAAAGATTAGTGACATGTTACTGATGGTTTTCCCAAATTGGGATTTCATGTTAAATCCTAATGTCAAACTTGTGTGGATGTTATTTGTGATGATTTACAATTTATGTTTTACATTTTGCAAGTCTATTATATTTAGGATAGTGGACAACTAGTTTATATTACTGAAATTTTTACAATAGAGACCAAGCTAATGAATGTTAAGCTCAGAAGTAGTTGAAGTGTTTGTTTTTCGAATTGGTACATCTAGACCTTGGATAACTGATTCACTCCCCCCCCCCCACCTCTTAGTTTTTCTAAACATTCTAATAGTCCTAAACCTAATAGAAATAAAGAAGATATAAATTAAGAAATTATCCAATTATAAATCAAAGAAATTTTTAAAGAAAAAGAAAAGATTGATTATAAAAAATGAGAGTACTGACAGGAATGATCCTGATGGTGGTGAAACATTATTTATGGCTTCAAGACCTTGTGTGATGGATTCTAGCAATGGTGAATCAAGCAGTGGATCAAAGGATGAAGTGGATCTTGAATTAGAATTGGAATGTGCTCTAAAAGAAATTGGTTGCTTGAAGAAAATGGTGTCAGATAAGGATCTTGAAACAAAGGTTAAAATTGCTATAGATCTGAGACTAGAACTTGAAGGAACCAAAAGGAAATTAGATGTGGTAAATTCTGAACTAATTCTCAAAACTGAAAATTGTTCTAAATTAGGAAGTGAGATAGTTGATTTAAGGAATGAAATCAAGAAGTTCACTTTATTTTCTGACAAACAAGTGAAGTTTGCAAAAAGTTTAGAATTGCTAAGTGAAATGTTGTCTCAACAACAATATTGTAGTGTCAAAACTAGAGTCAAATATAATAAAGTTGAAAGATCAACTAATGCAATAGACAAAATAAACATTATAGTAAGAAGATAGTTTCCTAGAACAAACTATTTATTTTTTGGTTGTTGTAACTTCTATAATAATTTTGGTCATAAAGAAGCTAATTGTAGGATATGCCAAGCCAAAGGATTAGTTTTGTAATTCCAAACTCTTTTGGCATCTTAAATAATTTTACGGACGTACTGCAAAGAATTATCATTTACATATTGATGATTCAAGTAGCAAGCTAACTAATAAAAAGGAAAGAAAAGTATAGATGAAAAAGGAATACAAATCTCTTGTTGTTACAACTTTGCATACTACAAAAGAAAACTTATGGATTATTGACAGTGGATGCTCAAATCATATGACTAGCAACAAAAAGTAAATTCATCCCATTTGCAAATTGGAATGGTGGTCCATTAAAGTTTCGATATAAGTCTACAGTTCCAATTTGAGGAGAATGCCCTTTGAGAATAATGGTATGTTGGAGGTAAACAATGTTTGGTTTGTAGATGGGTTAAAATATAACTTGATGAGTGTTAGTCAATTGTGTGATAATGTATTTTCAGTGAGCTTTGATGAACAAAGTTGTGAAATTAGAAAGACTAACTTAGGAGAGGTAAATTGTAGAGGGTAAACATACAGGAAGTAATGCTTGTGTTTTAAAAGAAGTAAAAAGCATAAATTGCTTATTGAATCATACATATGAGAGAAGGTTATGTTATAGGAGACTAGGACATGTTAACTTTGATAACCTAGTAAAAATCAGTTCCCTAAATTAAGTTACATTTATGCCTAAGATTGTGAAACCCAAAAATATTGTTTGCAAAGAATGTCAATAGGGAAAACAGACTAAAGTAAGTTTCAAGCCTAAAGAATATTCGAGTTTGTAGCCTCTTGAGTTAATTCATACAGATTTAAGTGGATCAACCAGAACTAAAGGTTTCAAAAATAAAAGGTATTTCATGTTATTTGTGGATGACTAATCTAGAATGACTTGGGTAACATATCTAAAGGAACAATCATAATTGTTTGAAAGATTTAAAAAATTCAAGCCATGGTTGAAAAAGAAACAAGTTATGAAATTAAATTCCTTCGATATAAGAAAGGTGGTGAGTTTATTTCTAACAAATTCATTGTTTATTATGAAGAAGAACGCATAAGAAGATATTATTTGGTAGCCAGAACACCTTGACAAAATGGAGTGGTAGAACAAAAGAACCGAACGATAAAATAAATGGATAGAACTTTACTTAATGAGCTAAACCTTTCTGATAAATTTTGGGTTGAAGATGTTCATATAGCAGTGTACATTCTTAACAAGGTACAACTTAGACCTCGTAGCAAGAAAACTCCTTACGATTTATGGTATGGTAAGTATGCTTCAATAAAATATTTTAAGCTCTTTGGAAGTAAGTATTATATTAAATGAGAAGAAGAGGGTCTAACTACTTTTGATTCAGAGTGTGATGAGGGAGTATTTCTTGGTTATTCTATTCATAGCAAAGCATACAACTGTTACAATAACAAGTTAAGGAAAATTGTTGAATGTGTCCATGTAAGATTTGATGAAGAACTGCACAAAGACAATTTTGATGATAGCATGGTTAATTCTTAAAATATATTTGAAATTACCTCTACTAATGTTACTACAAGTAATTCTAATGGCACAATTCTAGCATCCAATAATTATATGGAATTAGTTGAAGTGTCTTCAAATTGTGCAAGTAGAATTTCTATGAAAATATTGATCAAAATAATCCAACTAAAAGTCCATCTAAATTTGTTAAGCAAAATCATCCTGAGAAACAAATAATTAGTAATAAAAATGAAGGGGTTCAAACTAGAAGGAAAGATGCCAAAAACTACAATGAAGATGCATATTTTGAAAATGTGCAGTTGTCTTTCATTTCAGAAATGGAACCCAAAACTTATAGAGGCAAGTAAATATAAATGTTGGATTTTGCAGTAATGAAAGAAGAATTAACTCAAATCAAGAAGAATCAAATTTGGGAATTAGTTCCACGGCCTATAAATAAGAATGTAATTGCTGCTAAATGTTTTTTTCAAAATTAAACTAAATAAAAATGGTCAAATAGCCCGTAATAAAGCTAGACTTGTTTGTAAAGGTTATGCACAAATAGAAGGCGTTGATTTTGAAAAGACATTTGCTCATGTAGCTAGACTAGAATCTATTTGTATGTTTCTTTCATTTTCAACATATAAGTGTGGAAAATGGATGTATATTCAACCTTTCTAAACGCTTACTTAGAAGATGGACTTTACATGGAACAACTTGAAGGCTTTGTGTGTAGGAAAAGAAGGTTGAGTTTGTTGGCTTGAAAAGGCACTATATGGTCTTAAATAGGCACCAAAACCCTGGTACTCTAGGCTTGATCAACATCTTATCCAACATGGTTCTCAAAGAGGTAACACAGGTATTAATATGTATTTCAAGACTATTAATGATCAAATTTTTGTTGTAGTTGTATAGGTTGTATATATTGCTAATTATGCTAATTATTAAAATACAATATTATTTGAAACACTTCAAGAATACAGTAATCACAAAAAAAAATCTTAATTAATCTATATATACAAAGAATAATCATAGACATGGAAACATTTTTAATAAAAATATTTACTTTATAAAAGAATCATAAAAATTAATAAATATTATTCATTTTGTTGTAGATATTTTTCATATTTATGAAGAAAAATAATATTCTTTTATATTAATTTTTTTATTTGTATATCTCATATTACAATCTACATAAATTCAAATTGCATTAAAATTTAAATGAACTAGATATTTTAATTAGTTATTATTATCATTTATTAAGTACAAGTTGACTTGAACCCAAAACTTCTAATAAGAGGCTTACAATTTACCATTGTATTGTAGACTCTTGCATAGGAATATTTAAATAGATATTATTATAGATTTCAAACAAATACTTTCACTTGAAGAGGCAAAGAATGGAATATCTATACAATAAAGGATTGAAACTATTTCATGTCAAGTATTTTTTAATGTAAGATTTATTTATTTGTCTTTTGTTTCTAATCTACTTAAAAACATTTACTTTTATTTTTTCACTTTAAATTTAATTATATATATATAATGTTAACTTGGTGTGACCTTCTAGTATATAGATAATATAAACCTTGAATTTACATTCGTTCTACACATTGTATTTTGTTTACCTCTAAAATATAACACAATGTCAATCATAAGTAAAAATTTACAAAACCTCTTATTCATATATAATAAAATAAAATGATAACAAAAAAGTTACAATTTACAAAATTAAAATGAAACCAAGATATGTCTAAAGATAAATGAAGAGGACTAACAAATATCTTGAAAATACCCCATATATATATATATATATATATATATATATATGAAAAATTTCAGTTATTTAAGTGATCTAGGATGTATCCCAATAAGAATTAAAATATTTTTTGCTCTATGCATAATTCTGAAAATTAAACAACACTTGGCATGTTTTACAAATATCCATTGTACATACAACAGAAGATATAATTTGAATTAAATAAAATTAATAGCCTGAAAAACATCCAATGATCCTCTTGCTTGAAAAACATACAATGATCCTCTTGCTTCTCCTGCCATTCATATAGGTAATTACTTCTTCTTTTTTCGCGTATTTATGTCTGATTTCTTTTCATCATTATCATGGGTGTTTGTCAAATTATTTTACACCTCTAAACTATTAATCTAATGAAAAATTCTAATGACCCGCGAATCTGCCTCTTCTTTATCCAAGTTGAATATGCTTGTTTGCTAGATGGAATAGGAGATACAGTATCTAATTATAAAGTATTTATAAAAAATACTTTTTTCTTTAAAAACAATTGTGATCCGACTGTAGCAATTCCATGACCGATCCTCCCTTCGATGGCGACGACACTCTTTGTTCATGGAATACTTTACAGCAAAATTATTTCCTTTGTCAATAACCTTAGTGATTCCTTTATTATTATTATTAATATTGCTATTATAGATGTAACTATTCTTTAGCATCGTAAGGGATGATCTCTGTTGTTTTTGTCGATCATACCGTTGTCAATTACTCTTCAGGCTCTCATTATTGTCAACAACAATTCCTTCAGTCACAGGTGTTGTTGTCATGTCTTGAGATCCTAATTGTCAGGCTTCCCCAATATCTGAAGTTGCTAGTGTTCAATGGAATAGCCATTATTGAAAATCTTTGAGCAAAGTTTCCAACAGTCGTCGGCATCCGACACCGCCAAATTGTCTTAAAAATTCGGTAGCAAGTGTAGTAGGAGTGAACCTATCGACTCAATTAAATTATATCAAAGTATATTAGGTTATAAGTTTTATATAGATATAGATATTGATATAGATATAGATATAGTAGGCTCAATTTAATAAATCTACGGTTTATAATATATACTTTTAAATGTTATTAATATTTGAATTGGATTTTATATATATATATATTAAGGGTATAGATTAGGATGATTTGTTATTGCTCAACTTTTAATTCAATATATTAATGATGATATTATATTTTAAATATGTAGTATATTATATATTACTATTATATTTTTATATAGTATTTAATCATTTACAATTGTATGATTCCATTTTAGAAGAGGTCATGACAGTCCACCTTTCCCAAAGCTTGTCCTTAAGCAATGATAATTTATGCAAATCTTATCATGCAAAGTTAATGTATGCAAGAAAATACATACATGGAGTGTGCTAATACATGAAGACACTAGGAAAACATGAAGCAGACACATGAATGCATGAAGATATGAAGAAAATGCATTGATGCATGAAGACATGAAGTAGACACAAAGAAGATAGTATATGCTCATCTTATTTACAAAATTCTCTTATTTGTTATGTTTTTCATTATGAGTCCTTCAACCACAAAGTGAACATCAATTCACACATATATATATAATATTTAAAGAAAAAATTATTCATGATAAGTGAGTTAAGCTAGTTTCATGCTAAGCCCAAGAGCAGAACTTTGGCCCCCTTGGCCTTGGTGGCAAGTATTAGAAATCCACATGAGGTGGTCTACTTAGTGGGTTGCTTGCTTCTATTTGTGTTTCATATCTTCTCCAAAAGGAACCCTTAGCATCTTTCCCTTAACTAGTACTACAATGGGGTGTCCTAGATGTTCTCCCTTTTGTAGACTCTATAGAAATGCTTCTTGCAACAGGGTGTATTAAGTTGTATTTCCCTTAACTAGTACTACAATAGGGTGCCCTAGTCATTCTCCTTTAATCACAAAGTACTAGGGTGCTTCCTTAGAAATTCTCCCCTAACTATTTTTGTGATTGGGTGCCCTCACGATTCTTCCTTAATTGTAGACTCCATAGAAAATTTATTTTTAATTTCTCTTACTATCTTTCCCTTAACTAGTACTACGATAGGGTGCCCTAGTCGTTCTCCCTTTATCACAAAGTAGCAGGGTGCTTCCTTAGCGATTCTCCCCTAACTATTTTTGTGATAGGGTGCCCTCATAATTCTCCCTTAATTGTAGACTCCATTGGAAAGTCATTTATAGTAGGGTTCCTTTAATCTCTTACAATAAATTTTATCATGGTTATCTTAATAGAATTTTTTTTTTAAAAAATTGATTTACATGTTTAGCAATTAAGTCCAACTTACAAATTGTTTTATATTACTTGGGTTGAACGTCCTCAAAAATCCAGTGCTAACTCCAACATAGGATGGTGGAATCTATTAGAATGATTAGAATAACTGGGGGGGGGGGGTGTCTGGGGGGGGGGGTTAATCAGTTATCGTTAAGTCAAGATGTACAAATTCAACTTTTGACAAATTTTGACAACTTAATCAATCTCATAAATCCACTCAACCAATATAGCAACTCATCAGTAATCCAATGTGTTCATCTCGTCAATTAGATCTTTGTTTAGTATATGTTGAATAACAATAAATATCATGAAACATGAAAACAACATTCACACAAATATGACACCAAGATTTGGTGTAGAAACTCAATTTGGGAAAAACCACCAAGTAACATGATACCACTTATTCACTCTTATGAAGTGAGCTCAGCTAACCTGGCCAACCCTATTAAAGGTTACAAAACACGCTATTAAGTGGGACCCAATCACCATGTTAGGAGTGGTCTTGTTAGAGGACTTTAGAATATCCAACTAGAAAGTCACCTTAATTAAAGGGTTTACATTATGACTGTTAGGTCAACCATGATTAAAATATTTTCCTACCACAATGGTTAGAAAGTAACAACTAGGTTGATATGATAAAATAAAACTCACTTTGCTTGTTCAAATCTCCATTCATCTCATTCTTGGTTCATTGATTGGTCTTCATCACATTCTCCTCTCATATCTGCTTGGCAACTCTTCAAGCAATCACACTCTCACCAACTTCTCACTTTTCCTCTACAACTCTATTCTATTTATTTCACAAATTCTCCAACCCAACAACCTTGAAAAACATCTCATATGCCTCCTTAAATAGGTAGATTTAATATTTTGTCGCTTAAACATAATCATAGATCTTAGGGTTTGACCAGATTCATCAAATCTTTCCATTGTTTGTCCTTTTACTACTTCCTTGAAACTTCTGAAAACTACTCATTAAGTCCTCACCTTAGATCACAAAAATTCTCATGCATTAAATATGCCAGCTCCACAATCCCTACCTTTTACGCATTTTGACTTATTGGTAAATTCCACTGTCAACCTAAAATCTTGATTCTTTCACAAACTGTTAATTTGCTGACACTCGATCATCACTATGTTCTCCAACTCGATCATCATTGGGTAGCACGGTCGTCTCACTTGACTTACAATGGCTCACTCGACCTTCTTTGTGTTCCGTCATTTATTCAATTTTCCTTCATCTTGCTCAGCTATCACCATCACTCGGCTAAAATTGTTTTTCTCGACTATTACTTAAGTTCCTTAACCTTCTACTTGGTAATGCTTAAACTTCTTCATTGACCACAAGATACTAGATCAAATTTTGTTGTCCTTAAAATCAATCATTTTTTCTATACTTCAACTCATTTTTCTTCTTCACTTAATACAATGATCAAATAACATATTATCTTGTCAAATACCAACTGATCAAGTGCTCATTGTAATTCCATAATACTTACTCCTTTGTACTCAACAACTTTAACAATTCAACTTGTTATCTCTCTTTTCAAATCATCTTCATCAATCAACTGATATGGCACTCTACGTTGTTAGCAAATGTCTTACCATTAAGGTTTGACATCAATGAAAACATAACAATTGTTCCAATTGTAGTTCCAGCAAGAATCATTATGATAATGGTGCATGAAACAATCTCCCAAAGGCTCCTTAATGAACATAGTCAATTTCAAGGAATATTCTCCTTACTCTGACTGAGTCACTATGTCTTCCCTTCACAATCTCCTCCATCATATATTCGTTGGCATGTCACCCATCGAGACAATTTCCAATTCCAATAAATCCCTACATCATCATACATACAAATTTATGTAAAATGATAAAATTAATTTTAATATTCAACTTAATAATAGTATGCATACTATTTAACATTAAAAATTATGTGCATAATTTTAAAAGAATGTCTCTATTTATTGTAATGGCTATGATGTTATTGATTGCATCAACTTTTCTTTCTTTTATGGGTGCAATGCTCAATAATAAGGTTGTCACAAGTCGTTCATCGATCCATAACATTTATCCCCTATATTAATTTTTCATGGAGAACAATTTCTATATATCTTCTTCTACCCCATAGGATAGAAAGATCATACTCTAATACCACTTTAAATGACCCCAAGTAGGACTTTCTCTTAATTCACTTCAAGCTCCCAAATTGAAATATAGTAGATAATTTATGCATACCTTTAAGACTTCTTATACATGGTCTTTTTCTATGAATATATCCATTATCTTAGATAACCAATATGTATAATAACTATTTACTACATGATAAAATATTTAACTTAACATTATCTTTCTAATATTACTTCATTAAACTTAATAGCACCATACCAATCTCGAGATAACTTCATCTGGAAACATCGGCACATCACATGACGCTAGATGTAGGGAGTCCATAAAGCCTAGGTCACATCATAAAGATCGTATAAGAAAACAAGCAAGTTGGATTGATCACAAGCCAAAACAATAGGAAAGTTGCTCAAATGAACAGTAAACAAATAAACAAAAAGGGAAAAAAATTGGGTGATGCAAGATTGCCAACAACCCAAGAATGTTCTTGCATCAACACCACACCAAAGCACAAATTTATTGTATGATTGCTAAAACAAATACAAACAATATGTAGAGTCTACTCTTGCAAGTGTTTTTTCCTCCAAACAATTATCGCAACATAATAGCTTCACTCAACAAAGTTTTCTAAATTTTTCCTTCTATAACACATGTTTACACTGCAAAAAAAAGTTGTTTCTTAAAGAACTATGCTTATTCAATATATCTTCTACATATGTGTAGAAACTTCTTTTTTGCATAATTGTTGCATGATTAATATTGTAATACATATATTATTTTTGTACACGTACGAAATGTCCAAGACTTTTTCCAAAACTTTCTCAATTTACTCCAAATCTATCAGCATGAAAGATATGGTCCTGCCAATTTGCTTTCCCAAAATTGTGCATAAGAAAGAGATAAAATTTGACAACTACTTGTCAAAAAACCACATCTTATTGAAACTTGTTTACATTTATTTTCTCAAAGCACCCCTCCTTGCAACATGTGGCACAACCTCTCTTTTCAATATTAATTGCATCCAACTCCCATTGACCCTACAATTATGCTATGCACTTTGGAAGAAAAAATAAAAGACCATTTAAATTATTAAATCAAATTCACACGTGACTCCTAAGGTTGAAGCACCTTAATCGCAATAATCTTTGACTGATGAAGACCTTATAGGAGTCAAAAAATTATGCCATCTACTCAAGGCCCATAGAAATAGCATACCATATGAATTAATCAATGCTTATTGACTCTGTAAATGCATCTAAGTATCTACTTCTTCCAACTCCACATTTCCATCTTCCACCATATCACAAGCAAAATGAAAATATAAATCAATATATTTTTGTTTTTGCATGGAAAGTGAGATTGTTGGCTAAAAAAAAATAGTAATCTTAACTATCATAAAAAATAGTAATTTGACCTCCATCAAAACCAATATCACAACACAATCTTAAGCCTATTGGCTTCTTTACAAGCACAAATAGCTGCCATGTACTATGTTTTTCTAGTGGACAAAGCAACTACAATGTGTCGCTTACTCATCCATCTAATTACACCATTAAACATCATAAAAACATTCAACTAGTGGGTCTTTTGTTGTCAATCACCTATCCAATCCAAATCCATATATCCACGAATGCAAACTAAATGTCAAGGTCTGGAAGGATAATCCTAAAGACAAAAGGAATAATCACAGGTACCCCTTCAATACTTGAACACTCTCTAAACGAAATCTCAATTCGCCTGACTAGGATTGGTCATTTACTGTTTAAAGACTCCCAATTGTGGCAATGTCTAGTCTACTACAAATCAAAGCATACATCAAGCTGTCAACAAGAGATTTTGGACAATCTTCAAGAAAAAGTTGTGTCCAATACCACTCAAACATAAAGTTGTCATGTTGAATCTTTCCAAACAAGAGTTACACATGCATCCTTTGGTTCATCTTAAGCTTTATATTAGCTTTATGTTTAATGATCTCAATCTCAAAAATATATTTTGTTGTGCCTAGATTTTTCATTTCAAACTATGTTGTTAATTGAGACTTCAAATTTAAAATCATTATTCTACCATTTCTAGTAAACAACATATCCACATATAGGATATCGGCAAGAATGTGAACATAGTTAGATTTAAAATACACACAATTGTCAAATTTAAATATCAAAAATCCAAAAGACACCAAGTGAACTTTTGATACCACATTCTAGGAGACTTTCAAACCATACAAATCAGTCTCTTTACCTTTTTCAACAAAATGCTCTGACTTTTACATGTAAATCTCTTCCAATCACCACGAACAAATGTCATCTTTACATCCTATTGCTCAACTTCTAAGCAATATGCCACGACAAGTGATAATAGGGATTGAATAGGTGTAGCTTCAAAACAAAAAATTTTACCATAATCAATTACCTCCACTTGTGGATACTCCTTTGCAATCAATTGTGTTGTGTAATTCTCAACATTGCGATCTAGTCCCAAATTCATTTTGAAAACCCATTTACATATGTAATGTTGTATATTTGCACCCTTGTGTGATTCGCCATAATGTCATGTCCTGCCTTAGCTTTAAAAATGAAAATTCCATGTCACCCATTGGACCCTTCCATTTTAGCCTTTTCACCACTTGCTTTGAATCTCAGCCACAAAGCTTGACCACTTTGGGACGTCTGCATGCCAGAAAGATGTCCCCACAATGCACACCCGTCTATGAATCTGCAAAAATGTAGTTGATGTGTTACAAACTACCACCATACTGTGTAACACCTGATTCCATTGCTCACTGATGTGAGATTCAACCCAACAAACTTATTCACTTTTAGTTTACTTGGGCAAATTCTTCTTGACCTATCCTTTATACGTGCACTCCATACACCATTTTCATATCTATCTTATAGCATTCTTGAGCTGCTTAATATATTGAACAACTTCGCACTCTCCATCATCCTTACCTTTGCCTCGTTGGGCACTGAGTTCGTGATCATAAAGAGTAGCCTCTGATTCGATCTTATCTTGTGTTACTAAGGATGTAGAAGTGCCACCATTTAAAGTGGTTTAAAACAAGTGTTTTATAAGCATTTTTTTTAAAATCTGAATATAGTTTATAGGTCTGCTAATCTTGTTTTCTAAAAAAACTGATCTGTAATAATTCAAGCATTAAGGCAACCATTTCTTTCAGTCACGATCTCAAAAATAACAATAGTTTATTTCAATTGGTGTACATGTTCAAATGTTTTAATATGAATCAAAATGCTATTTGCACCATCTTTCCAAGTAGTTTAATTGTTCCAATCCTGTCCTGGTAATAAGTAAAAAAAATGTACCAGACAAACATTATTTAATAGCATAAAATGACCATACCTTTTTGTTGAACAAGATTCAAACATTTGAAAATTCTCGCAAAACATAGTGCCTAATGCTGAACACATAACGCATTGTATGGATTGATACATATTCATATTTTAAAACTATTTACTCTTCAACAACATGCCACCAATATTTAAAATAGATTCTGTGTTTATCATTTTCTATGTTTGGTGGTTTTGCTATAATTTTTTTCAGGCATTCTTACAACACAGAATGACCATCTGAGGGATGAATACAAAAGGACCTAAGCAACACATGTTGTACAATCTCATAATGCTCTAATGCACAGGAGCAGCCCACAACTTTACTTTTTTGTCATTGCCACACGTAGCTAGAATTGTTGTAAGAACATTTTCTGCAAAATCAAATCAAAATTTAGCCTTTGAATTCAGGAGATTAAGATATGCTGATACTTTGTGGCATAGAAGTATGCATTTCTGATTTTATTAAATGTCTAGGTTTTGCATAAACATAAAAACAAAACACAACAAACCTAACTGAAACCATTCTCATACATAAAAAAAGGAGCAAATTATTGCCTTGGTAATCTGAATGTTACCTTTTGCAATTTTCTGAGGTGCCCAAGCCATGCATGTGATGTCGGCTGGAACATAGATATAATTTCAAACAAGGTGATTAGGAATGGCTCAATCAACCAATGAAAATTCTTGTGAAAATTTCCAAATTTTGCTAAAAGCTCACGACCAGCAATTTGATATTTTACAGAAATGGTTTACCAAAATAAAAAGATAACAGAAATGTTTGTCGAAAAGATAACAGAAAGCTTCATGTCAAGGCATTTCCCATAAGCTTGATGACATTTAATTCATAGTCTGATGCTTACATATTTCATGACACTGTTAAAGAAATAATCCTTACAGATCAGAATCAAAAGCTCAATTGAGATCAGACCTACATAAAGAGTGGTTTTTACTCAGTGGAAAGCTTGCTCACTGGGGTATGTCAAGACGCTTCATCAATGCCTATGAAACACAATATATCATGGAGAGAGAGCTACCTATAATAATCTGATCGTCCACATACAAGATTAAGATCAAAACGTCACCTCCTACCACTGAGCGTAGAGTCTGGGATAGGAATGCCAAAAGTGAAAGCAGATGAGAGCAAAGAGAGTCCATCTCATACCAAGCCCTAGGGACTTGTCTGAGACCATAGAATAAACACCGAAGTTTGCAAACAAGGCAATAGTCCATAACAAAACCCACTGACTACTTCATATAGATATCCTAAAGATAGCCATGCAAGAAAGCATTGTTCAAATCCATATAAAAAGTTGATCATCCTTGCGATGCTGCAAGCGCACGTACAAGGCGAATGTAATCCATCTAGCAAACAGGGATAGAAGTCTCAAAACAATCAAACGTGGGCTCAACATGCATATATATGCTTGAGAGTATTCTTTGAACATGTGCACGATTATCTTCTGCAACAACACCAGATGTGCCAAATGCAACAAAATTATGTGCTTTGCAACATATTATCTACTGCCCTACCAATTAGGTGACCATGTACAATGAAAGCCTCTCAAAGGACAGAAAAGGAGAAAAAATACACGGGACAAAAATTCCTCTCCAAAAGCAAGTGATGCAACCACATCAAATGTAGGAAGGAAAGACCATCCAAGGACAACTTCATTCAGCCCATGCAGAAAATGCAATGGAAGATAACATCGAGATGCCAAAGGCTTAGTGGAGTTGTTTGCAACCTGCACCTCTGTCAAAATGTCATCCAAGATGAGAATACCATCCTAAATCAACTACCAAATGAAGGACATGTGGATCTTGATGTGCTTAGTCCTTTGATGCACCCCTAGGCTGTGAGAAATGTGAATGGCACTCTGATTGTCACACCAAAGAATAGTGGGACCATTGAGTGGAACACCAAGCTGTCCTCAAGTGACAAAGCCATGAAATAGATGATAATGCAATAGCAAGATGCTTCTTGCAAGACCATGCAATAGGACTTGAACAAAGACAAAAACAATGCCAGAAGTAGACTTTCCAACCATTGGAATCACCACACCAATCCAAATATGTGAAGCCAACAACTCAAGAAACCCCTGGTGAATACTGAATGCCGAAGTGTGTAGTGCCTTATATGTACCTCAAGATGCACTTGGCACCTTCCAATGACTGTCTTCTTGATTCATGATAAATCAAGAGACTAAGCCAACCACAATGAAGTTATCAGGATTTGTGTGTTCTTTATGCAAGAGAGCCAACCAACGGCCTATATAATGTAGCATCAACACACTAAGTCCAAGATCTATCATGTCAAAATGCTTCATCAATGCTTGTCAAACACTCTAAATCATGGAGAGAGAGCTACTTATAATAATCATATTGTCCACATACAAGACCAAGATCAAAACATTGCCCCCCACCACAGAGTGTAGACTCTCGGATAGGAATGAAAAAAGTGAAAGTGGATGAGAGCAAAAAGAGTCCATCTAATACCAAGCCCTAGAGACTTGCTTGAGACCATACAATAAACACCGAAGTTTGTAAACAAAGCAATAGTCCATAACAAAACATAGTGACTACTTCATATAGATCTAATATTAGTATCGATTCTTAGTGTGTCATAGCAGCTACATATGTAATGTGATTACCCATGTTGACGCTTCATACTTGTGATATGTGCAATCTGCTAATGTCATATTGTGGTCATGTTATAGTTGTATGTCTCTTGCTACAATATCCCCATTTTAGTTTATTCTTGTTCTGCAAAGGGGTTCGCCTAGAATTGAACCCCATAGGCAAATTATTATGGATAGAGGGGCTTCTGAGGCAAAAGCATGGTTATGGGGAGGGTCTTATCTTCTCCACATTTCAGTACGTTCCAGTTTGGTCTTCATTTGGCTCAGATTGGACTTGGTTTGGGCTTAGTTTCATGCACTTACTATTTATGATAAGTATGGTGATGAGTGAGAGTACCCCTTTCTATTTTTGGAAAGTGCATTTGGTCACATAGGAAACTAATAGGTGTGACTCCTATCTCAGACCTTATAGTAAAAGGATCAGTATTTTGGGAGTTATAATTATTTTAGTGACCAAATTATTATTAAATCATTAAATGGCTTATTATAAAGTTATAATTTAACTTTATTTCACTTGAGAGTTGAGTCATCAGTGGAAGTGGCTATTTATTCAATTAATTCATGGAAAGCCTATGCCAAGGAATTAATTAGAGTATTGCAGTAAATGAGTTATTATTTCAAATTCAAAAGGTGCAACCAAAAAGCAAATGCATTATTTATGTGAGAACTGTCATGGAGAAGCTAGTTGTTGGTGTGTGGATAAAGCAATTGGTTTTTCTATATATGCAACCCATTTGAATGAATTATTCATTCTATGAAATGTCCCTTTTCTGATTTTATATGATATTCCCAACCTCTAATCAGATTTTCAAGATCAAACAACTAATATCACAAAGATCCACCAAATTTCTCAAGAAACCCCAAATCGAGTATGCCAGAAATTGTGCCAAAAGCTTCACAGCTTCACCTATTATTAATAAATCTGAAAGTGGACATTTTTACAAAAATTTCAGCAGCATAACAGCTTACAAAATGACATTTCCAGATCCGTATAGCCTTTACAGAACAGTTCTCAAATGTAGGACAAAAACTATGCTCATCGAGCTCCCGAAATTAACACAAAAATGCCCAAAAACACCACAAAAACACTAATAATCTATCTCAGAAGTTTAATCACGTCCCAATACATATATTCAGCTCTATTTGAACACCTTAAAGTCTGAAATTCAGCAGCAACCCAAACTGATATGAAATACTCAACTGAAAACACCAAACTCATACAAAAAACACACCCGAAAACCCACAAATCTGCACTGTACAGCACAAAGGCAAACTCTGTATGAGCATGCACATGGAATGGCTTCAAACTCCCGTCCTTAGCCTTCTTGGAAACCTGCAAACTCCCGTTCTTGGGTCTCCCTGGAAACCTGCAAACTCCCGTTCTTGGGTCTCCTTCTCCACAGGTTTGGCAGCCTCTGAATAATAACAAAGAATGAGCAAAAATCAAGTTCTGGAATCTGCCCAAAATGCCTCCAAACCCCTTAAAAGAGGGCATAACTGTAACTCACGTCCAAGAGAGGTTAATGAAACATATTTTAATAATAATTTTCATTTATTAGTTCAACGGTTTCCAAAGATTAACCCCCTTTTTCCGAAACTTCACTTTCTTGGGCCTGCTTGCCTTAGCAAAGATTATTATTTTTTAATTATTTGAAAAGGGGACATGACAAGTCCTCCCCTCCCAAACATTGCTTCTCCTCAAGCAATGGCTGAACAATAAACCAATCAATCCACCTGGATCCCAAATGTAGTCATGAACTATACTACTACCAATTAACACAGGCTCCTGCAATATCCTCTGCAATATGACCAAGAGGAATCCATAATCAAACTGACAATTATAGCTCAACCAAACTCCAAAATCACAACTTCCACAGTCAGAAACCCACGAGACACAAACTCTTAGAACATCAAAACCCAAGTAAAGTGGACTAATCAAACCACCAACACAATAAATACCATCAACGCATCCCACTGGCCTATACGGAATGTACAATCCAACTCTACAACAATGGTGAATGCTCTCGAATGAAACTGTACCAAGTATGGAGAATCCACACACTATACAACTCCTGTAGTCAACACAACTTTGCAAATCACCGACCACTGTCTCATAACCATAACTCCCATGCACCCCTGATGGTAAAAAACCATCACAAGATAAACAGCAAGAAATGGAACCCAAACCAAATTTGCCTGCCATCAACTCCTCAACACAAGGATCAAATGCTAACTGATGTACATACCCTGCAATATAATGTTGATAATAAAAACCAACCTTAGTTAACAACTCACCATGAACAAGTGATACAACCCACTGTGATTGATCACCAGCTAAGTCAGGAGATGTCATAGCCAAAGGAGTAGAATCAATAACAACACCCGCTGAAGCATCACTCCAAAACTCCTGCTCTAAGTCATGTATTATCAAACTATCAACTGCAGAACCTATCGCCATGTTGAGCCCATCACAACTCTCATCCCGAGGCATCAAACTATCCCATAACTGACGATAAGCACCAGGAACCAAAGTACATCTCTGTATCATCATCTCATCAACATGGTCATCAAAGGTAAATTGATGAGCATACCTCACAGTGTAATGCCGATAGAATGCCCCAATCTCAGTCAGTGGCTCAGACTGTAATCCAGATGAAACTAACTGCAATTGATCATTAACCATGTTGGAACTGACTACTACCTCCGAAGATATCACCAAGGGAGTAGTATTACTAGCAGGAACCATGCCAACTGCTGACTCACCAACATCACACATGGTCTTTGATACAGCATCTCTAGTCTTCGTGCCATTAGTGCTAGAGGTCACCACCATGTCAAGCATACCACAAAAATCTGCTACAGCACCCAACTCAACTGAACCTAACTCTAGTGGGAATGAACCTGATATGCCAATGTTAGTATCAAGGATGGATGCATCCCCATCTCCATTGTCTCTGACAATCTCGACCATGGACATCCTCGGATCACCAAACACCACAGCTTGTGATTGTATAGAATCAGGTAAAGATTGTAGTCGCTCTAACTCCATGGTCACCTTAGCCAAATGAAACTGTGACTCCTTGAAAGCCAACTGTGTACTCTCAAGACTCTTAGAAGTCACCTCAAGCTACTTAGTAAGCTCACTCACCTCATCTTCCTTGGCCAACAATGCATCATATGCTATACTGCCCCACTCCATAAGATAATCTCTGTCGGCTACCAACTGCATATAATTCTGTCTCAAGATCCGAATAGCCTCCCATAAAGAGTGGAACTCTGTCAAGGAAAGATAACTGCCTCCGTGCTCATCCCTAGTAGGAGAACCCCATCCATAAACTGCTAACAACTGACGAGCAGCATCGAAATGCTGGCAAGTGATAGCAATGTCTCGGTCACTAACTCTCAACTGATTAGACACATGATGGCACTGGCTTGAATGTCTCCTACAAACCTCCTCAGATGCACTGTCTAAAGGAGTATCGTCAAAGTTACTAGTCTCTAGAGTATTACCATCCATATCCTGTGAATCAAATCTAAAGCTCATATCAACATACAGAGTATCAAAAACATTAGCATTGTTGTCCAACTCCTCTATACCCAAGGAAACTAAGTCTTCAAAACTGCCCACTACATCCTCCTGGATGTCATCAATGCCAATATGATCCTGGGACTCATCTATACACACTGCCAAATATGAAATATCATCAACACATTCCAGCAAGTATGGTCAACTGGATATATGAACAAAGCCCAACATCGGTGTATAAAAACTAATACCAACATCAGACAAGATACTGGCACAAGAAAAGACAACACCGTGTAATCTGCTAATCAAATCCATGATAGCACCCAAATAAACACTACTACCAAAAAGTGTTAAAGATCTCCAGTCAACTGAATCCCAAACGCCAATATAACAATCTCGAGTCCATATCCGTAAATTAGAATCAACTGGTGACTCAAGCAAACTCCTCACCTGAGTAATATGACCAATACCAACTAACTCCACATACCTATCATGATGAGATAATGAAGTCACAATACTATCTTTGTTCACCTTCAGTTGGCTAGACAAATCATGTGAAGTACTACCAGCCTCAACCTCATGTGATGAAGCATCTAACTGTGCTTGATACTCTTTCTCAGCAAAGTCATGAATGCTCAATGTCTGCTCATCTCTACCAGGTATCTCACCATCCTGCACAACAACGTCCTCATAATCATCATCTGAACCCACTACACTGTAGTCACTGCCTATTGTAACTATACCATCTTGAATACCTGTGACATCACCCTTTGACGACCTGTAAACAATTGTCTCAATTTGAGTATCAAGTTGACCGTTACTATCAATCTGTGTAATATCGTTTCCCACCACCTCTTGTGGTAGAGTAGAATCTGAGACCTCTACCTGGCTATCAGCTAGTTTCTCAAACTCCTCATGCAAGTTCTTGGTAATTGTGTCATCTGCCTTGTGAGAAAATCTGCCAAATAGAAATCCAGTCAACTTATCCACCTTAGCTGGGTCAGACAACATGTCATTCATTATACGATGGTGCTCAACCAACTGTTCAGACATGTCATGGCTTATTTTTATAAGTTTATCTCGAATGTCTAAATAACCATCCTTTCTACTGTTTTGACTCTGGATATCAATTGTCCAAGATCGTGTCCTTTGAGACTCTGTACTATACCTATCCATTCTAGATAAAGTAGAGTGTAACCCCAATAGGATATAACTTCTTCAAACACCAAGAACTAACATGCAAATGATTAGAAGTAGCATGCAACCATAGATTTTGACATGCAGCTAATTAGAAGCAACATGCAACCACCAAATTCACCAAGAACTAATATGCAAATGATTAAAAGTAGCATGCAACCATAAATTTTGACATGCAGCTAATTAGAAGCAACATGCAATCATAAATTATGACATGCAAGATCTGGGTAGTTGTCAAAACTGACATGCAAGATCTGGGTAGTTGTCAAAACTGACATGCAAGATCTGGGTAGTTGTCAAAACTGACATGCAAACTTCTACAACCACCAAATTCATCAAGAACTAACATGCAAATGATTAGAAGTAGCATGCAACCATAAATTTTGACATGTAGCTGATTAGAAGCAACATGCAACCATAAATTATGACATGCAATATTTGGGTAGTTCTCAAAACTGAAATGCAAGATCTGGGTAGTTGTCAAAACTGACATGCAAACTTCTACAAACCCTCAGGCTGGCAAGATCATGGCTCTGATACCACTGAAATGTCCCTTTCTCTGATTTTGTATGATATTTCCAACTTTTAATCAGATCTTTAAGATCAAACAACTAATATCACAAAGATCCACCAAATTTCTCAAGAAACCCCAAATCAGGTATGCCAGAAATTGTGCCAAAAGCTTCACAGCTTCACCTATTATTAATAAATATGAAAGTGGACATTTTTACAGAAATTTCAGCAGCATAACAACCTACAAAATGACATTTCCAGATCCGTATAGCCTTTACACAACAGTTCTCAAATGTAAGACAAAAACTATGCTCATCGGGCTCCCGAAATTAACACAAAAATGCCCAAAAACACCACAAAAACACTAATAATCTATCTCAGAAGTTTAATCACGTCCCAATACATATATTCAGCTCTATTTTAACACCTTAAAGTCTGAAATTCAGCAGCAACCCAAACTGATATGAAATACTCAACTGAAAACACCAAACTCATACAAAAAACACACCCGAAAACCCACAAATCTGCACTGTTCAGCACAAAGGCAAACTCTGTATGAGCATGAACATGGAATGGCTTCAAACTCCCGTCCTTAGCCTTCTTGGAAACCTACAAACTCCCGTTCTTGGGTCTCCCTGGAAACCTGCAAACTCCCGTTCTTGGGTCTCCTTCTTCACAGGTTTGGCAGCCTCTGAAGAATAACAAAGAATGAGCAAAAATCAAGTTCTGGAATCTGCCCAAAATGCCTCCAAACCCCTTAAAAGAGGGCATAACTGTAACTCACGTCCAAGAGAGGTTAATGAAACATATTTTAATAATAATTTTCATTTATTAGTCCAACGGTTTCCAAAAATTAACCCCCTTTTTCCGAAACTTCACTTTCTTGGGCCTGCCTGCCTTAGCAAAGATTATTATTTTTTAATTATTTGAAAAGGGGACATGACATTCTATGGCTTATGTTATTTTGTGAATTTGATGCTGAAGAGGGTTTTGAGAAGTTTGGGAAGTTTGTGTACTGAAGTTATTGTTAATTCCTCTCAGAATCACCTGCACCTTGAATTGGTTAATTTTTGTCAATAAATTGTGCCCATCTGTGTAGACACACTGCTGCAATCTAGACAAGTGTTTAGTGGATTGAATTATGCTGTTGATTGACCAGAATTGCTGCTACTCATCATGCATTTGGGCAGCCAGGAAGTCTGTGCATCAGAGGCCAATTCTGATCAAGTTTTGAAAGTCATGTGGGCATCTCTCAATCCAATATTCGTAGCATGGGTTTTGGAGCAGAGCTACGATTAATATATAGAGGCAGCGTTCAGATATTTCATGGGCTGCGATCACATTTAGGAGCTGTTTTTGTGCTGAGAGGCCATGTCTAAAACCTATCACATGTTTGGGGCTGCTGAAAGTTAACTGAAGATCTCAACACTGTTACCAGGTTCACTAAATGTTCAAAATGAAAATGAGTGTTATTTCATGCCGAGTGTTTGTTAAAATGCTTCATGGTTGTAGGTGTACATTTACATGCAAAAAATTCTGGTATATGCATTTGACATGACCATTAGTTGCCATTGCCTCTTGTTCTTTGCCTAGTCATTGTTGAGCTATTTTTGGGAGTGCTGAAGTCATATTCGTTGCCCATTTAAGCAAACAAATCAGGCAATGAATCAAATAGTTTTCCAATAGAGAACTAATCTTTCACTAAATCAAATTTCTGTATATATCTGATACATACAACTTCCTCGGCACAACCAAGTCATCCCCAATATTTTCATTGAAAATCATTAATATTTCCTTCCAAAATAATATTCTGATACCATGTTAAATTTATGAACCAGAATAATGCTATGTTACCGGGTTCAGACCCTGGAGCTCGGGTCCAGATCCAGATTCATCTCGGTTAGGATTCATGCTTGGGAACGAAAATTGACTTTCAATGGTTCCGTAGGATTTGGGCTATCCTGAGTTGATTTCAGTATGTAAGAAATAACAAAAAAAAGTTTTTAAAAAAACAAATAATAATAATAATAAAAATAAGCCTTGCTGATTCTGATTTTTGGTTGTAAGTTTGTTATAGTCATGATCATTGATTACAATTTAATAATTTACTATTAGATAATAGAATCTACATACTCATACTATTGATCTGAAGACTGATATATAGACTATTATTTATTATTTGATGACGTACAATGTTCAATGTTAATTGCTTGTTTGTCATTTGATTATGAATCATGATGTTCCAATTGAAAACTTAATGCAATGTTCAATGTTTATGTTTACTGTTTTCTACATCTTTGTATCTTATATTGTATAATTGTAGTACATCTTTTCATAACTAGGATTTTAAGTATAATATGTATAGTAATAGTATATACACCCCTGCTTCCCTTGCCACCCCGCTTCCCCAAATCAAGGCCCCTCTGCCCCCCATCTTGCATGGCAGTGCAACTTTTCATAAGTCTGTGTGTGTGTGTGTGTGTGTGTGTGTGTGTGCACATATATGTATGTATGTATATATATGTATGTATGTATACTCACGAACCCACACACGAACCCAAATGGGAATTTTTTTTGCCCGAACCCACAAACCCAAACCCCAAACCCGAATCTGTCCTGGAACCTGAATCGGCAACTTAGGAATAATGTTATTTTAGGAGTATAATCTGATTGTATCTCATTTTCTTCAGCTTATCAAAGATGAAAAATTATTTCTTTCTTTTATACTTATTGTTAGTGACACTTCACCAAGGGTCATCGCTCTTTTCTTAATATACAATAATATAATATAACAATTATATTATTATATACTATAATACCTTTAATATATTATATTAAATTATATAATATAATATCAATTATATTATCACACTAATAATTATATTATTATCTAATATAATTATATTATTAATAGTCATATCACAACAATTATGTTATCAATATAATTATATTATCACAATAATATAATTATATTATAACAACCTTTTATGTTAATCTATGTCAGCCTCAAGGAATCTAACCATTCAATAACATCAACACTCCCTCTTAGCTAGGGAGGAATCCTTTGTCCTCCTGATGATATCTTCAACACTCACGCTTATAGCTAGAGAGGAATCAATGTTTTTCTATTAGAGATAGTTCATCAACTGGATACAAAAGCAGGCAGTAAAAAGCTACAACAGCACTATCATCCAAAAAGTGCTGATCAAGTTCAGAGAATGAGATGAAACTTTACAATGATATAGACTGAATGTCAACCGAAATTAGCAAGACACAAGAACATGGAAACATCCATCTGATTTAAACATTAGATTCCTTATGCCAAAAAAAGAAATCAGCCTATGTTGTATAATCCCATCCATCATTGTTGCTTCTGACATTGGTGGTATTCTAGCTATCTCCACAGAAAGCATCTTCCTCCTAAGTACCACTGACCTCCTCCCTTTGAATGATATTGTCATGTTCTTGCAGGATCCCTATTTGAGTCTGGTCAGAAACAATAGATCTGGTTTGCTCAATTTGCTGAGATGGCTGAGTATTGGTATTCAGTCTATCCCTGCCTTCTCTTCAAGCACAAAACTGGAGAGCTTAATGTCCTCTTGGAATAACACCATGTTGCCTTCTCTAAGTAGCACCAAGAGCCTCTCCCTGATTCTTCAATGATAGCAGTGACCTGTGACATGATGTGAGAGTGGGTGAGTTTTAGAAAAAACTCAATAAGATCCCTTTGCCTTCCTTGGAAGAGTTCCTCATTCCTTTGCTTCCCGACAAACCATAGAATTTCATTAGTAAGAGTAAGCCACAAAGCATTAAGCTTTAAATCAAAGGCTTACACAAAGCCAGCAAGGATCTCCTGCCAAGACAAACCAGATTTTTGGTTCCATCTTAAATGATTACCAAAGAAAAGAGCCCAGATGTTATAGCCAAATTTGAATTAAAAAAACAAATGCTCAAAAGACTCTTTACAGTGATACATGGAACAAGAAATACACTGTTTACCATTGTGTTAGTGAACAGATTGTCCTCCATGAAAATACATGCAAATATAACTCTAAATGCCCAAGTAAGAAGACTAATCAGCACTAACAGTTGGGTCACTTCACTATTGAAAGAGTGTAAGCGCCCTCTAAATTTATCCAGGTACAGCTCCCCGTATATGATTTACAATAAATTTGGATATGGATGCTTTTAACCATAAAGCACAAAAGGATTACAAACATCTACCTGTAAACACAAAGTAGATGCAAAAAGCTAAATGACTACAAGCATATAAACAACAAATGAGACAAAGTCCATTGCATGCTGCGTTACAAAGAGAAAGAAAGTCTGAGAAAGCGAAGAATCAGAGCTTTAAAGACACTTTGAAATCAAATATATTCAGAAAACCATGATATTGAATGCATCTAGAGAAAACTGAAAGTTACACAAAGACAACGATTAGTGGAAAGAAAATTGTCCACATTCAAAGTTTTGGTATACAATTATCTCCCGATTCTCCCTTCTCTAAAAATGCAAAGACAACAAAGATCTCATTACATTATGCATCAAAATTACTATCTAAAAAGGAAACATGAATTCCCTCCCCTACATTACATTCAAAATCAAAATATCCCCTATTTTCCAACACAGTTCAGAAAAATAAACAAAACTCTACTCTTTCTTCCTCAGCCTCACAAAAAAATGGAATAAATCTGAAAAATCTCTCCTCTTGCTGTAGCCCATAGTTTGCAATCTCGAGGAGAGAAAAGAATGGAACCTTGTGTAATGAGAAAATCCTCAATAAATAAGCCTCCTTCTCTTCTTCAGTTTCCCAACATAACTGAATTCTTGAAAAACTTTTTGACTTCCCCCTTTTCCCATCTATTTATATCATTATAAACATTGTCTTATATCTTTGATGATACAAGGCCCCTATAATATATGCATGCTGACAGGTGGCATATAATTTGAAAATGAGGACTTTATATTACGATGATTGCACTTGGAATGGTGACGTTCTTCCTCCCACTAAGGGGGTTACCACTTATCTCAATCTTTACTCTGAAGGATATCTATATCACTCAATATCATCATCTTCCTTGCATGCACAAAATCTTTACTTACCTGCGTGGAAAAGAATTGATGTCCCTCTGACCTTAGTGAAATATTCTTATTTTCAAATTACTATGCTAATACCATAAACATGATCATTGCGACAACCAATAAATATGAGGCCACCAATCATTACTAGTGATGAAAATATTTCCCATGGAAGTTACAATTTTGTTAATTCATGACTAAATAGGGGCTGCACATTCAGGTATTGATTTTTATACTTGTCAGCCACATCTGTAGGAAACTTGTCAAGATCATCATTCAGCACTTTGCCTACAATCCGTGTGAGATTGCTATCAAACAATGACACATTGTGTCCTTCAAAAGTGTTGATATCAGAAGCAGTTGTGACATTATACCTTTGGGCTGCATCTAAGTCGACCTTCAGGACATGAATTGTTCCCGAGGAACTGCAAACACATACCAACCTATAAATTGTCTCCTGTTGATTTTCATTCTGTGAGACCAATCCAACTATCTCATCAACATAAGCAGACGAAGTAATGGGTTCCCCAGTGAAATGCTTCCATAGAAAATTTCCTTGCTTCAGATGGAAAGCATACACAAAACCATCTCTCGAACACACTAGTACTTGTGAGGACATGGCTGGAGAGACGTTTGGTCCAAACAATATAGGACCCCAGTGCTGGCCTGCCAAACACATTTGCCAGAGGTGGAAAAGGCAATTATATTTCCATTGACCATGCTACAAATCACATAACCAATGCAAGAATCCACAACCAATGATCCAAGAATTGGAGCTTGACATTCATACAACCATGAAATATTGATTGAAATTCCCTCTAAATTTACTATTGTCACTCTTCCACCCATTGTTGCGACGTAAACCTTGCTCTGGATCATATCATAAACTAGAGCTCCAAAGATGCTACCTCCACAAGCCAATTTAAAGACACACTTTGACTTTGTGGATCTAGTGCATTGTACAGTGACGTTGATAATTCAAACCAGGATGAATTGGAATGCATTATCGGTGTTTGGTGATCTCCATATGTCAAGCATTGTTTTGAAACCATTGACTAAACATGAACATCTGCAACTTCCATTAGGGCCCTCATTGTGCGCAATGTAAATTCATCTTTAAGCTTTAGGCTTGGCATCGAGCATATATTCTTCATATTTCTACAGTTCATTCTCGCGGGTCATATCTTAAGATGCACGATGCCAAGCTCATGGTCTTGACAAGATATTGTCGCTTGCTTTGCTTTATTCAAAGAAACTTGATTAGTTTGATCCCAATGAGCACCTTTATCCTTCATGCAGTACGATGAATCAACATATTTTGTGCTGCCATCACTCATGACAGGATATGGATGGGAGGCTATCAATGCCATCACTGTTGTTTTTTGTAATCTGTTATTATGAAAGAGAGACTCGTGGCTTTCCATCGGGGCCAAGGTGAACTCGTGTTCAAACCAAAGCTTCACACACACTCTGAAATGCTCATATCAGCCACCAAACTATAATATGTTCTAATTATTGCAAGCATTTTGTTAAACACTTTACGTGTGTCTCATACTCTATTTAGACCAATGGTTCAAAGGCGGCATTATGGACAGAGACCCATATTTTTATCCATTACAGATCATTGATCATGCTCTTTGAGAATATCCCGACCATTGCTAGGATGGAGCAAATGCAAATGCAGGTGACACTCGCTATGGCAGAAAAAGCATTTTCTTTTTTTAAAACCCTGATCAAATGTCTAAGAAAGCGCCATTATAGGTTTTGTAACTCAAGCATCAGAATTTGAGAAAGGTCTTTCGTGATTCATGTGTCTATTTTGGAGAGCTTGCAGGGTCTTAGAATCTCTACAAATCATTATAATTGTGGAAGCTTCGTTATTGTGAGCCTGCGGCTACAAAGGAGACTGAGCCTTTATTAATTATCATGATACATCTTCACAAAAATCACCGACACTTTATTTGCGTAAGAGAAATGCCACGCACTCAAAACTCCTTATTGTTGGCAGATTGAAAAGATTTTCAAAACATGAGATAATCTAATTACTTTCAAGATCGGCAGTGTCAATAAGAAAGTCATTCTCTCTGCAAATTGGTGATTGTGTTGACTTCCAGTCATACATTTTCCCATGTGTCTATTTCATTTGTGATTTGAGCACATATTCTCCTCTACTGCATTATGGCACTCGGGTTCATTTATGGGACCAAACAAAACTGATTGTATGCACCATAGATGTCATTATGTGTCGGTGTATGAGGCACTCAGCTTGGCTTTTTCATGACTATGGGATTTGATTCCAACATCATAATTCCTTTAGGCAATTTGAAATGACACTGAAAATTGGAGTTCACATTTCTCTTGAACCACTAAATTGTTCCAATAATCATGTCTTTGAGCTGAACTTTGCAATTGAAATTGAACTTCAAATCTGAAACTACATCCCAAACACCGACTTAGATCTGCATTTGACCTTCGAACTTTAGAACGTTTACTCTCAAACTTATTCATATCATCGACCTTTGAGCTTTGAATTCTAGCTTGAACATTGTGGATAATGACTGGCTTAATAAACCTTGAAACATGAACTCGAACCTATGACTTCAAACTCCATACCTTCCAACCGGGAGCTACTTTGGTGATGTTGAACTTTGAGCATTGAATCATTACACTCTAAACCCATAGGACCATTCTGAATTTTGTTTTTGTTGAACCTACAGGATGGGTCATCTAAACCACTAAACCACTTCGAACTACTTTGAACTAAGGTTCAAAGTGGTTCGAAAACAAAAATTACAAGTTCTAAAACCATGTCCATATTGGATACTAACACATTGGAAGAAAGAAAAGATCCAATAGCAAGCTTTTTAAGCAAAAGCACCCACCTGAAGCAAACCTTTTTAGGTTCAACATGAGAACGCCAAAACAACTCAAAAATAAATTGTCATCTATAACAAGACCATCTAAAACCATAGACTTGGTTGATTCTGTCAAAGATATACAACTTATAGCTAAGGAACTTATAAATTTGCTTACAAGAGAAGTCACCAAGAGGCTTACCATCTATCCACCAAACCTGCTCCAAAAACTGCTAACAATTAATGTATTACTATTTACCAAGGAAGAACTTACCCACTACCTTATTGATTAAAGTGTATGTCATGTCCCCTCATTCGCGCTAGTTCTTTTGGCACCTGGTTAATTTATCTCTACATCCGGATAGATTAATGGCATTACCAGTAAGGATACCTGTCAATCACAAGGGAAGATTTGTCTTAAGTTTGTCATTTAATGTATTAAAGTACTTTAATAATGTTACTTTATGTTTTAAAAGTCATTCACTTTATAAAGTGACTTAAGTGACTAGAAGACGAAATTGGTGTTTTAGCCCACATCTCTTATTCCAACACTTTTCCCTCACTTCGAGGTTATAAATATGAGACTTCGTCTTGGGAAAGAAGAAATGAAAGAGTTTATGAATTAAATATTCTACTGTTCTAGATGCTTAAATGTGACTGATAACTTGGAGGACGAAACCCCTTGAATTAATTGAGGAAGTTGGACGTCACCCCAACTACTCTTTCGGAATCAACATTCAATTTTCAAGCATAAATCGGCAAGAGAACAGTGAAGTAGATTCAAGTGATGGAAGTAGGTCATCTATCCAATCACACAATATAATAGAAGCTAGTACAATGGTTTTTTCCTCCTTGGTTTATACATAGTGAACGTGTCGGCTAAGGAAAAGAGATAGTGGCCAGTAAAGACATTGCAGGTGGGCAGTGAGAGCCACCTTCTATAACATTCCGGAGGAGTTTGCAGTAGAATACAGGGGCCGGGGTCTACAAGCACAAACGGAGTCTTCAATCACGGGGTCCACTTATAACCGGCATCTCCCTCCTAACGCTATTGAAGGATGTTGTGAGGAGAGGGGTAACCTGCGGACAGAAGACTGAAAGTGAGTGGGAATCACACTAATTCACAGCAGGAACTACAACGTACAAGAGTACACAACAGTAGGTGTAATCATCCCACGACAAGGAGAGAGATCTGGATTATCATTGGATGAGCAAATGACAATAGTCCTCCTCTTGATAAATCCCATGAATAGTCACCCACAGTAGCTAACTCCAAAATATCAGTAGTAGACAGTCAACTCAGGTCATAGATTGCAGATTATCTTCAGCGGCTAACTCCAGGTTCAGCTTCTCTTATTTATTTTTGAAGATTGTAATCTTATGTGCAAATAATGTATTGAATGCCATTCAGTATCTTATTATACTTTTTATTGAACTGTTGTATTCAATATTAGTTTGTCAACATATTTCCAAACTTGTTGTTGCAGTACCATATCATTCATATTTTGCTATACTAGAGTATACATCAAGAGTTTGGATTTCCTAGTGATTTCCATGGTTTAGACAATGTTCACACACCAACCATTTGAGTGTAAGTCTTCTTCTGAGAATTGGGAATGTTAAATTTAGACCTTATCTCCTCCCAAGAACCTATTTGATTATCCACCACAATATCATGCACAAGAGAAATGCCTTTTTTGTGCCAAAGCTTGGCCGAGCAACACTGAGTTAGGGCTGGGGGTTTATATTTAAGACTAAGATACCGATGCATCTAGTTTCAAGCAAGATGCGGGTGTTGATTTGTGGTGATACACGGATGCGTTAGGATGTTGCATGTTGCTATCAAGAAACACAATTCTTTCCTACGGATGCATGCGGGATGCTAGGGAAAGCATCCAGAGAGAATCGATAAAGCATTCAACCGACTCCAAAGAGCATCTGAGTTTTTTGAGCGCCCAGTCACCTAAGTGACTTACTAAAACATGTGTTAAATTGTCTATTTTATTATTATTATTTTCCTATTCACCTCAAAACCCTAAAAAAGCCCTAAAAGAGGCATTTTGTTTGCAGTTGGGCTCTCTTCTCATTTTATTTGCATACATCAATTATAGTAGATATATATATAGACACACACACACACACACACACTATATATATATATGGATGCACCCAAACCCATCCAAAATACCCCCAAAAAAAATCCGCTTATCAACACCCCGCACCCGCATCAGGATCAACATTGGTAACTTAGATTTTTGATATAAACCCCACCAAATAGATTTGTCTTTGATAGTGTAATAAGGATTCTTACCCACAACATACCTTGGGCAGACTAAGTGTTTGACATGATCCCATGCTTTCCAGATAGATTGGAACTTCTTTGAGCCTACAACCCTAACCTCAAAATCCCCAAAGACTATAACATCTCCCCATTGTTTTCCTTTCTTGATTTTATCTCTAATCAGATTGTTTCTAACCAACATTTTCCATGGTTCATTGCCATCAAGAGGGCCTTAAGAATCCATTTAGAGGCCAAAGCAACTCCTTGTTTTTTAATATCTCTCATGCCAAGACCTCCCAACTCTTTGGGGTAACTGCACCATTCCCACTTCATACTATGTCTTCGGCTATTACCCAAACCATCAAACCACAAAAAGTTCCTTAGAACCTTTTCAATGTTATTATTCTGGTATTTAGCCAATAACCATTTTGAGGCATAGTAGATAGAGTCAGATGAAAGTACTTTTTGTACCACTCGAGCTCTTCTTGCAATAGAAAACATGTGTTTTCCATTTCACGTGCTTGTTTTCAATTTTTTTATAAATCCAAGTCCACGTATCTTTCAGAGAGGGTTCAATAGAGAAGGGAATCCCCAAGTATCTCACAATATTGCGAGGGCCAATCCATTGCCACTCTTGCTCTCTAGCCTAAGTAGGAGGAGAGTCATCCCATCCAATGATGGAGGATTTCATAGGGGAGATCCTGGCACCAAAGGCTTTGCAAAAGAATTGAAGTCTACTAACAACATTATTAAAGTTAGCCTCAAAGAGATCCACAAAAAGAGCAATATCATCTACAAATTGTTCCACAATGAGCATATCAAGGTTAGGTAAGCAGATGCCCTTGATTGGTGGACCCAATTCCTTAGCCTTAAGAATATAATTCAAAGCATCTACAAAGAGGAATCAATTTTAGATTATGTCATAATGAATAATTAATGTAATTAGTTAGTCAATGTCTCAAGTCATACAAAGCATTATTTGAGACATCATTGTGAATCTGGTATGTAAGCCTCTCAAAGTTAACTTCAACAAATGAGGTGAATTCAATTTGGGATCTTACAAAATCGGAATGCATGCATGCATTTTTTGTGGCATGCAAAATTCAAATTGAACTTGGAAATCAACATAGAGTTTTTCCATAACATGAGTGCACAATTTCAGCACAATAAAAATGTGAATCATGCAACTCCAAACTTCCAACCTCCCTTCATTTCAACTTCTCAAATATCTCTATCGAGGCAATCACACAACATATTGTCAACTTGTAACTAAAGTATCCCACATTTACAGAAATGCCATTTTGGGAGGGAACACAAACCAAAAATTAATTTGGACTTTGACATCCAAGTAACAACTATTTTACTCCACACCTAGAAAGATAAGTTATCAGAAAATACACAAACAATTATTTCTGATTGATTTTAATTGCCAGTTTGCACAAAATGCTTTTGTGTCACGGTATGGAAATATCCAAGGATAGGACCCAATCTTCTGGGGCCTATATTTTGATCATATGAAGGCTTCAAGTCCCCTTTCCCTGCAATAGATTTATCATGGTGAGTTGTCGGACCTCGAAGCAATAGATTTATCTTGGATCAAAAGTTATGCTTCCTAGAAGTTGGACCACTTTACTTGAACTTCCTATTTTTTGCACCAACTTCTAATTTGAATTTCAGATCCTCTCCTTCGGCGCTTGTTCGCCAAATTTCAAAATGTAACTTTTTGTCGGACCGTCGGAAAGCTCTTTGAGTGGTCTACAACACTATGGACCGCCATCATATGTTCCCCATTTTTCGGGGCCATATGAGACCGTTTAGTACCTCAAATCTGACTCCAAAGACTTTTCAGGTCTTTGAAAACATAAAACTACAATAACTTTCAAGAAATGAAACATTTAAACTCGATTATTTTTCCAAAATGCTGAAAAGCTCATAAAAATAATGGCCCTCTTGCAACAAAAACTCATTTTACTACATTTTCATGTGTCCCTAAGATTTTCATGTGCCTGAAATCTAACATACAAAAGTAGGGTGGGAATCTGGGAGCTGGAATCTCTAATTTGCCCAAATTGGTATCCATAAATACAAAAGTTACTATCACTAGACATATTTTTGGGTGATACAAGATTGCCCTAATAGGCTAACACCATTGGATTCTCCTACATCAACCTCCACGTTGGATAACCATGTTGAATCTTCAACAAGTTATCCTCTCCAATTCACTAGGTAATCATCATACCACCTATTTCTAGTATTCCTTCCCATGCGGCTATCAATGATTTCTTCATTCTCCTCCTTCTCAAAGGTAGGAATTGGATATTGCTCAAGTATTAGTTACTCCTCTATACCACCTTCTTGATACTCTATTAAATCTGCAATGTTAAAAGCAGGGGAAATGTGGATCCCATTTGGCAACTCCACCTCATATGCATTCCCTGAATCATGTTTCTTCAAAATCTTGCAGGTACCAAATTTCTTCATCTTTAGCTTGTTGTAGTTGCCACTTGAAATTGTTCTTTCTTCAAGTACAACATAACCTGATCCCCAACTCGGAACTCCTTATGCCTCCTCTTCTGGTCAGCCAAAGCCTTATATAGCATGTTCATTCCAGTGATATGCTCGCACACTTCCTTATGTAGGTTATCAACATGTTCAACGAAATTCTCTGCGTTAGCACTAGTCTTGCCTCCTTGATTCATCTTTCTCAATTCTGGTGAGTCCTTGGACTCCCCCCATACACACTCTGGAATGGTGACCTACTAGGACTTTTATTTGCAAGGTTATTGTAAAAAAATTATGCCTAAGATAGAATCAAGTACCATCCCTTGGGCTTCTCCCCTACTAAGCACCTTAACAGGTTACCCAAACTTTTTGCTCACTACTTCAGTCTGTCCATCAGACTCAACTTTGTCTTCAATTTCTTCCACAAGATTCTCCAAAAGTACCCAACAACCTTAGTATCACAATTAGAAACTATACTCTTTGGAGGACAATGTAGCCTCACCACTTCTCGAAAGAATAAATCAGCAATTCAAATCACGTCATGGGTCTTGTGGCAAGGAATGAAATGAGCCACTTTGAAAACCACCACAAATACTAAATCATTGCCTCTTTGTGTCCTCGGCAAACCAAGAACAAAATCCATACTTATATCTTCCCAAGGCCTTGATAGAACAAGTGGCACTTGATAGAGTCCTATATTTTGACTAACTACTTTAGTTGTGTGACCAACTTGACTACATTGCACAAATTTCTTCACATCTTGTGACAATTGAGGCCAAAAATGATGCTCAATGATAATGGCAATGATCGTGTCTCCACATCTTGTGACAATTGAGACCAAAAATGATGCTCACTGATAATGGCAATGATCGTGTCTCAACCAAAGTGCCATGCCATTCCTTGCAAGCCTTCTAGGCCTTTGCAAAATTAGGATTGTCAGGGTACAAAGTCTTGAGTTCATTAAACCCAACCCATTTCTATCAACAGTATTTACCTCTTGCATAAGGCATGTGCAACTCTATTGTGCTTCAAAACAAATGTATAGTTCTACAAAAGCTCTACCCATTTCAAGTGCCTCTAATTCAATCTACCCTTAATTTTAGGTATTGTAATGCTTGATGATCAGTATACCAACATATTCTTTTGGCAACAGAGAATGCCTCCATATCTTTAATGTATGACATATTGCATATAACTCCTGGTAATAAAGAGAATACTTCTTCTTTGCAACATATAGATTCTTACTCATATGCAATAGGCTTACCTTCTTAGCTCAATATAACTCAGCTCCAATGGCACTGTCATTGGCATCACAATCCTCCTGGAACACCATGTTGAAATCAGGGAGTTCTAACGCAGGTTTCTCAATCACCTTCGTCTTCAGCAATTCAAAGCTCCTGCAATGCATTTGAACTCTTTTATATCCTCCTTATTGACACGGTTAGGGGTGCACAAATACTGCTAAAGTTTCTAATGAAATTCCTGTTGCCAAATCATGCGAAGACCTTGCCTCAGTGGAAAACATTGGACTGGGCCATTCTAGGATGATCCTCACCTTCTCTAGGTCGATTTCGAGACCATCAAGTAAGACAAAGCTACACTTCTTCAAATTGATCAAAAGTTTCTCCTCCCTTAGCTTCTCCAACACTCTGCAAATATGCATTAAATGCTCATCTAGTGCCTTATTGAAAATCAAAATATCATCTAAATACATAATAACAAATTTTCCCAAAAAATTGTTTAGTGCATTCATGAGCCGCATGAAGGTGCTTGGTGCATTGGTTAGCCCAAAGTGCACAACTAACCACTCATATAGACCTTCCTTGGTCTTAAATGCAATTTTCCATTCATCATCCTCTCTGATATGAATTTGGTGATACCCACTCTTGAGGTCTAACTTTGTGAAGTACTGAGCCCCACTCAAACAATCCATAAGATCATTTTGTTGACTTGGTGGTCAGCACCTGCTTCAGGGTTCGTGACATGGCTTGACCGCCTCTCGTGGATTTGGGTAAGTTTGGTGTTTGTGACATTCATTGATAGCTCGAGCTTTTGGCACAAGGGTAAACATAGGTATCAGAGCCTTGAGTCACAAGTTTGAATCTCAAGAGGTCTCCTTCATTTTGTCAGTACGAAACGTCAGTTGGTGTTAAGGGGGAGATTGTTGACTTGGTGGTCAGCACCTCCTTTGGGGTTCGCAACATGGCTTAACCGCCTCTCGTGGATCTGGGTAAGTTTGGTGTTTGTGACGTTTGTTGATAGCTCGAGCTTTTGGCGCAATGGTAAACATACCCACACATTCATCCTTGGTAGGTGAAATCTGAATTTGATGGCTATCTTGTTTATTGTCCTAGAGTTTGTATGCATCCTCCACTCTCCATCCTTCTTTGGTGCCAGTACCACACAAGGACACAAGCTCCCTCAAATCAGACTCTTCCTTGGCAATTCCTCAACTTTTCTCCCATCAACAAGACATACCCTAGCACTATTGCATACATTTGCCTCTTCCTTCATTAGGGGTTTCAACTTGTGACAAACTCCATCCTTTGTCTTAGAATAGGTGTTTGCATGACCATCATGTATAGCACACCTATCATACTACCATGGCCTTCTCAACAACATATAAAATACACCCATGGGTATGATGTCACATAGTACATCATTACGATAGCTCCCAATCTTGATCTTCACCAAGCATTGTTCATTAACCATGACCTTGTGGTCATCTTGCAATCAAGCAATCCAATACAAATGTGGGTGTCTCTCTCTCTTGAGATTTAACTTTGTGACCATCCCCTCTAATACCAAATTGTCAATACTCCTGCTATCGATAATCACATCACAACATTTATCCTTACTTGCACTAAGTGTGAAACAAACTCTTCCTTTAATTCTAAATCCTCTTCATTTATTAGGGTTCTCCTAACAACAAGGGTTTCTCCCCTCTCCACGTTCATTTGAGTGTTCAGACTAGACTTCTTTGTATGCATGTGCAACTCTCTCTTGGCCTTCAACTCTCTTATTTGTCCTTCCTTGGCATTGATGGAATTCAAAGGCTCGATGCCCTTCTTCACCACAATAGAAACAAGTTCCTCTAAAACTACCCCTAGTCCTTGTCTACGCCTTCCTCTTCCTCTTCTTCTTTGGTCTCCATGACTTTGATCACAAGAGCAATTCAAACACTCATTCCTCCAGTTTAGACTAATAACCACATCTTCATTTTTCCTTTGGTCATCATTTCGACTTACAAAGTACCTACCACCGCCTCTTCATCCTTGGCCTCGCCCTCTTTGCTTTCCTTGAAACCTCTTGTTTAGCTTCTCCAAAACTCTCAAGGCAAATTGGTATGCCTCTTCAATGTTGATCATTCTAACCACACTTAGCTCCTCCTTAATGCTTAGCCTTAACCCATGAAGTTAACAAGCAACCACCTCCTTATTAACTTATGAATTACCTATCCTGATGAGGACTTAGTAGAACTCCTCTATATATTCTTGGACAGATTTTCCTACCTACTTCAACCTTGCATCTTCTTGAACAAATCAAGATCATAACGACAAGAATGAATTGTCTCTTCAATTTATCCACTATTTGGTCCCATCTTGTTATCTTCTCCTTCCCTCTTTCAGTCATATCCATCTAGACGTCTTGCACCAAATTTTGGCATGGCCCTTCAATTTGGCCTTCGCAAACATGACCCTCTCTCAGGGTCTTCTACATCTTCATTCTTGAAATACTCCATATAATTAACCCAATCGATCAACTAATGTGGATTAATGTTTCTAGCAAATGTTGACACCTCAATCTTGGGGTTTTTTCCAATTATGCAAATAACCCTCAAAAGCCAATCTTCCTCTAGATCCATATCCTCTTCTTGGACTTCTTTGACCTACATCTCTTCTTCATGTTCTTCCTCACTTTTGTCTCTTACCCCAATCCCTCTTTGTAGTTGTTCTTGCAAGGATTCCACTTGCCTTTAGAGGGCTCTAAAACTCTCTTTTGTAACACCTGCAACACGTCTACCACAGTTTGTTCAGAGGCATTTTCTCACTTATGTCCCAACCCACAACCATAGTCCTAGTGTAGATTTCCTCACACTCAGCAATTTGTCTACACATTTAGAAGGGCACAACTCAAGATACAAAAGGAACACAACAGAAAAGAAAACTTATATTATATCAATGAGAAACTATTACATGCATTATAATCTAAACAAACCCAACCATATGCCCTATGTGCTACAATATTATTTGATTCTGGAGAAAACCACTTCTCAAAGTACCTTCTCCAAAACTCCCCAGAATTTGCCTTTGTAATGCCAGGATGGACCTTATATAGCCTATCTTGGGTTTAGGGCTAAGAATAAAAGTTACACTTTTAATTTTGACAATCAGGCACCAAAATAGAGGATCTGAAATCCAAATTAAAAGTTGGTGAGAAAAATAGAAAGTTCCAATAAAGTGGTCCAACTTCCAAGAAAGTTATTTAAGTGCTCTAAAGAGCTATAGATCACCTGGGAGCATCTTCTATTTTTCGGGGCCATACGAGACTAAAAAGTGCATCAAATCTTACTTCGAAGGTTTTTCGAGTGGTCTTTGGAAACTTAAAACTACTAACTTTCAAATGGTGAAACATTTCAACTTGATTCATTTTCCAGAGTGCTTAAAATTCCAATTAGCACCTTCCCTTAAACTCACACCCTTCAATTCTTTATAATTATGGCCCTCCAACAAAGTCACTCATTTTCTTACATTTTTATGTGTCCCTGGGATTTTCACGCATCCCTGAAACCTAACCCAAAAAACTAGTGGTAGATATCTGAGAGTTGGAATCTCTAATTTGCCTAAATAGGTATCCAGAAATACAAAGACATCAAATAGAAACTATCACTAGACATATTTTTGGGTGGTACATGATTGCCCTATCACCGTTGGATGCCCCTGCATCATCTTCAATAAAGCATTGCCTTAATCATTCAAATGAGGTATTACATGGATATTTATTTCATTCAAATCTATTTTAACTTGGGCAGTTAAAAATTACATTGCTGTAATGATCCTTAATTCTATTCTGAGCACCATTTGTTTACATTCCTTTTTATAAAACTTCTAAACTTTGTTTCACATTGATAGTCAGATGATTTCTAATTCAAAATCTTGACTGCCTTGAAAGTTTGAAATACACGTTTGTTCTCCTGCATGGAGATCAGTTACTTTAGTCTTTTACCATCTTCCTTATGTATAACAAGATTATGGAACTCTAATCTATCAGCCATCACGATTAAGGCAATCAATATTTCAAGTTTTGGACAAAGCATCCTTATTTTAATCATTTCCATTCATAAAAAATGTTTCTTTCAATTGTGACCACTGCTAAATCATTATCATAGTAGTTGTTTCATTTAAGATTTTGGCATAGCATTTTTAAATAAATTCTTAAATAGAATCTTTATACTGAAACCTAATCTTGCCCATAGAAATATCTTCAATGTTCTTAATGACAATCTTTCTGAAAATGTCCTAAATATTTCTGACATTAGTGATGAAATCTAACAAACATAACCAAGTGCCTTGACATCAATGACAACCTTTCTAACACTTTGGAACCCTGTAATCCAAACCCCAGAATTCCTAGAATCCCAAAATACTGCAAATACTCAACAAAATGGTTTGTCATTTGGATCAGATGGTTCCCTAGGCAACGTTTGATGATTGTAATCCTGCTTTGACTCTCCTACATGATTTATTGAGATGAAATAGAAGGTATAGCAACCCAGGCTGAGAATCCCAAAACACGAAAAAAGGCAAAGAAGGAAGCCAAGAGTGCAACTTGAAGAGTTAGAAAGAAGGGTAAAGGAAGAATGAGATAAGTTGCATGAGAAGAAATAAATAAGAAAGGAAAAGGAAGATGCAAAGAAGCGACAAGAAGAAGATGAGGGGAGAAGAGAAGAGAAGGAAAGAATAAGGCATAGAAGGAGTCTGGAAAAGAAGATAATAGCTCAAGGTCCCCTCATAAGAGTACAACCCTTAGAAACAAAGGAGAAAATATAGATCAAGGGAAAGCACTAACAATGGAAGCACCTTCCACAGAGGCCTCCCACTGCACAATGGCTTCAAACATGTTTTGAAAGGAAGAAGATTGTAGTTAAGAAAATAAGTCTTCAAGAAATGATTGCAGAATTGGAAGCGCAGAGAAATCCAAAAAGGCCTAGATTCTCTACTCCACCTCAAGGAATCACCAAGAAGTTGTGATAGACATTGTTGCACTTGTAACAGAGAGGAGGTACAAATCACAAAGCAGACTAATAGGTATCCCAAGGAAAGGTGGGGAAACAAAACAAATGGGGCGAGATGCTTATTGTTTTCTCCTTCAGCTCTCCTCTAGTCCTGATGATGGATCACAGAGTGTGATCCAAAGTGTTGATGCAATTAACACACTAATTTCCAGAAACTGCAGCTTACCATAGCAATGTATTTCAATTCAGAGCAATATTGCTGCAGTGGTTACTTTGTCTATGCTGTTGCTGAATCTGCAATTCGTGAGTGTTATATCATGCAGAAGTAGTTTGCACTTATTGCTAGATTAGTTATCTTGGAGTGGACTCGCACTAAGTTACCTTTACTGGATCATGCTTGAAAATTCTGGGCACTGATAAGATGTCAGAACTTCTGTAGTTTTAAAGTTGAAGTTGAAGTTTATGAGTCACTGAAATTATTGTTGGCTTCAGTGAAGGTTCATATAGTAAAAATATACTCTTACGGTCTGCATAACTGTTCTGAAAAAGAATATAGCAATTTTCTTCTTCTATTTGTATTGCATTACCATTTTGAGAAGGGATGTGGCCTGTGTTATTGTAAAATAATACTTCAGAAATATTTGTCTTTCTTATGCAAAATAATACTTCAGAAATATTTGTCTTTCTTATGCATAAGCAAACTGTGCAACCTTGGGGCAAGCAAATGCAAATGTTAAAGAAACTTAGAAGTAAAACCTAAGACAACATTACAGAAGGGGCTCATTCTTATAATGTTTGCAAAGTGTTTGGTAAATGTCTAATGAGTTAATGAAGAGACAGATCAAACCATAGTTGGGATATTGCAGTCTCATTGGTGCATTCTGATTCATAGTCTGATGTATTGATGTATACATGTGCTTAATGCTTTCTCGAGTATAGTTGATGGTGTGAACTAATTTAATAATGATCATTCATTATCTTTTTGTTTGCAGCCAGCATGCCCCTTCGTACAAACAGCCTAATGTCCACTTAACCATTTCAACACTGTTGTGACCCAACTATAGAGACCTCGGCAGGTCATTCCTCATTCGTACCTCTTTCAGAAGAAATTAGGTGGAAACATTAAACCTGTGTTGAGAGAGTCAAAAGGCCCATCAACACTTCCAACCCTTATCTAGAGCTAATCCCACTTTTACCAAATTCATGCAAAATCTTTCAAACTTCCACCTTTAACCAAAGTTCTCTTAATTGTTCATCTTTACCATCTTTTTCGTGAGATCAACCCGCCATTGTACCTCCCCCAAAAAGCATCTTTATCTACACATTCTTTCATGGGATTCCAATGTACAATTTTCGCTTCATCAGCATGTAAACTACCGCAACTGTTTTTACTAAAAAATAAAAATAATCACTTCCCCATCTACTACTACAAATGACATCTTATCAGTATTAGCAACATTATGTAATAAAAAAAATTAATCACCATATGCCCATCTACTAGTTCCTCACTTACACATTAATTGTTACAAATGTTTTTAAGAAATCATAGTTAGTTCCTTTCTGCACATTTATTCATTCTCTTCCCTTTTATGCATTCAATTACACTTCATCCATCAACAATGCCCTTTTCTCTAAAGAACTCTCAATTGTTGCACCTTTCACTTGTACATTATCAATATATTATAATCATTAGAAACTTGATTATCACTTACTCCTTTTCATCCTTGGCAAAATCTTCATGTGACTGATGACACAAACCGAACAGCTCTTAAATACTTTTCGTCTCCTATTTAGCAAAAGATTCTCTTTATCAGCTCCTCAATTGAATTGAAGACCTCCACAAGCCATCTTTCAACCTCTTAATTGGTTACTACTTCCAAAAGAATTTAAGCAACATTTTAAAATTTGACAGCTTGTACTTCTCAAACTTCTAACATCACAAATTTATCTTCAACATTGTCCTCTGTCATGAGGACTTCCTCTTCCTTGTTTTCAACTTCCCTCATATTTCCAAGCAAAACAGCCTTGTACAAAACAAGACTTTCATCTTTCTCCTACATAACAATCTTGTACACTTTCATATTTACAAATTCAAAAAAACCTCTTTCACTCACAGTCGTTTCTTCTGCAATGCCGTCTATTTGACATTCTTCATCCTTCTTTATCATATGTAAACTAAGCACGCTTCATGGCTTACGCTCCAACCTTATTGTTCCAAACAGATGTCCAGTATATTTTCAAATATTCCATTCTCAATTAGGATTTCATTTACTTCCATGTCACCAATGTGATATCTTTTACTATTTTCTGATCATGTCTACAGAAATTCTTCCACGTTGTTTAGCTTCCAACTTTTTCAATCTCAAAGGGATGTCCACAATCTTTCCATGGTATTGTTCTTCTTGGTATTCCTCTATAAGTTTCTACTAAATCGTACTTCAAAGCCAATATGTTCATAGTATTTGACATTACCAAGATCACAAAATCAGCTATAAAAATGATTTCAAAAAGCTTTCTCCTCTTTCATTTGTTGTGATAAATGGAGATCTAATTTGTATTAAAGAAGCATATACCGTGGAGGCATGATGCCATAAGTTACCCAATGATTGCTTCATAGTATTTGGCATTATTACATCACCCATGTGAAAGACTACATCAGACACTTACCAAGATCAAAATGATTTCAAAAAGCTTTCTCATCTTTCATTTATTGTGATAAATGGAGATCTAATTTGTATTAAAGAAGCATATACTTTGGAGGCATGATGCTGTAAGTTACCCAATGATTGTACTTGAAAAGAAAAATGTTTTCCCTAAATATATAATCCGTGAATGTCTTGTCTAACAGTCTTGTCAATGGTGCAGTAATTGCTAACTAAATTTTTAAGGGACCATAGGACTACAAAATTAGTATTTAGCTAAAAAGGATTTTAAGATATGACAATTTAACAACTACTTATTACAAGATTCAGCATCTACAAGTGAGAAATCAATGCTTGAGCTTAAGTATCTTTCAACACCAAAAAATGACTAAAAAAAGTACGTTAAGAAATGGATGAAATAAAAAATTCACTCAATGCCACAAATCATGTATGCTATTACAAGTCAATACAAAATTCATTCATCTCTTTTATTTCCTTCTCTTATTGTGCATCACTCATTGACATATAGACACAGTACAAAGTGCAATGACTGATAGTTTTTTCTAACCAATATAACAAATAGAATTTACTGTTTAAAACAACAATAACGGCCCAACTGGACAAAGACAAAGTGGGAAAAATTAAGATGGAGCTATTGAGGGTGGAAAATAGTAGACAAAATTGAACATAAATAAAAACGGGGACACTCACCATCATGAGCTTTGTCTGCTGTATCAAGAACCTCTCCAGTCTCCAAACTTAGCCACTGTAAAATGGGACCATGTGATGCTGCAATAATCTTATCATTTGGAGAAAGGGAAATCCGGTCATAATGCATAAAGCATCCCTTTTCATCATGCAGAGGTATTGGAAACACCTTCAAACACTTGGGGTCCTCATCAAGATGATACCGAACTGCCATCCATAAATAGAAAATTCACATTTTTTAGAATATAATGCCATCAGATATAAACATCACTTTCACGACTAATAATTCCTTATACATAAAAGGACCAGCATGCACACGAGATACAGAGCTAAAGAATAAACAACTGCCACTTGAAGAGTAGAAAAACTTGCAGAGTTTCAAAGACTCCTATCACAATGAAAACGAATTGCTCAAAATGGTAAGTTATTTATTTTCCTTGACTTGGGAAAATAAATGACCACGCCCCCATAAGGATAAAACAACAAGATATTCCAACACATACAAGTGGGATTTTTGCCAAAATATCTACTGATTATAAAAAGCACACATAACATGAATGCACATATTTGAACACAGCACACTACACAATCATACCAAACTGTGCTGCTAAAAGTAAACAATTTTGATTTGACATAAAAATCTCAAGCTCTCACTGAAAAACAAAATATATGAGACCTCAAGTGTCAAAGAAAAGAGATGTACATGGCCCATAACCATACTAAAGCTAGCACTCAGTATTTGAGTAGATAACTTGAAAAACTTGCAGCTATGAATCTTAAAACTGTTTAGTTAAATGCCAATGCACTTAGTGTTACATCCCAATTTTTTGCTAATTTAAAATAATCTTCTAGCCATTGAGAATTAATGTGAAATTAGTTGTTTGGTAAAGTTGTTGAGATATTTGATTCATGTGAAATGGAATTTTGGTTATTAGTTATTATTTCATATGACTTGTTAGTTAGTCGTTATGATGGAAATTGAAAAATGAATATTTTGGAAATTGAAAATGATTATGTGATATTTTATTTATATTTCAAAACTATGGTAAACATGTTATTACTCCGGAGCCTTTTGCCTTTTCCGCAGGAGCATGATGAAGGGGGGAAAGTGTTACCAAAATGGGAGTTAGGAATGGGACACCTAAATCCACTATCAAACCATCAGGTATGAAATCTAACCACCTGGATCAAGGATGAAACGGCTAGATTACCATGAGCTAACTAGTTGACCTATAACATTAAAAAACTCAAATAAGAAAGATTACCTTCATGTGTGGATGTTCTCAGTATATCTTGCAAATTCTTTCATGTCTTAGTATAATAACATCGTGTGTATACTCATATTTGGGTGGGTGTAAAATATGTGTCTGTACACACACACACACACACAAATATATGCATGCGACCTATAATTTAACACGTGTGTGTGTGTGTGTGTGTTATATGTTAAGGATACTCAAACAAGCTTGAATATAAAGGGGTGACATTAATATAATATAATAAGGCACAAATGAAGAGTTCACCAAAGAGGCCACCGAAAGAGTTTGTTAGTGTCACCAAGAGGCCACAGCAACCATCAGCAAGGTGAGGTGTTCACTCCACGTGATGAGTCTGCTTCATGTAACAAGGCAATAGCAGTCCATTCAGTAAGCATGAAGTATTAAATGTGACAGTGCTACTTGGTGGTTTTCAGTTCTTCACCGCAGCAAGAGTTAGCGCAAGACAGGACAGTCATCGATCCAAAAGGAGACTCGGGCATGAGACGGACATAGTAGAGGAAGACTGGGGGTTTTCTGGTTCCAGTCATTGGCATGGGCAGATTGGTACACGCCATCACAGACTGGTAGGATATAACTCCCACTAAGGGGGCAAATCGGATGCAGCATTCCAGAGTCTGGGCATCAACAGCAAAGAGGATTTCGTGGTCCCTACCCAACCAATCCGAAACCATGTAAGCCACCAGTTCTCACAGGAACAACGCATGCTGATATCTATTCTGGTATGTCCATTATTGTATTAAACACCAATACTGCTATGAAAAACATTGGTTGATCGTGAGATATGCCCTTACAGTATAAGTTCTTAGAAAATGATAAACAATGGGAGAACTTAAATAGATGATTAGATGTTATTCTGAACCTACCTCTTGTATAGTATCGTTACTCCATTGCTGTTATTGTTATATTGTGGAGAAGATTCTATTCTGGTTGAAAGCCTTCAGCACCCATTCTCAGGTTATTGTTGGTTCAATTAACTAAGATCAGGGGTACATGGGTTGGGAACATTACAGTGGTATCAGAGCCATAAGTCCTGCCAACTTGTGGAAAAAATTATTACATAACAGGGTGGATTTAACAAGAATAATGTCAGACGAGCATGAATAGGAAACCATACAAGTTTAGTCACATCTGTCCAGAACAAGCAGGATCTTCAGATCAGATTGATATTGAGGACAGTTACTCGATTGATGAAGAGTTAACATTTGGGACAAACTTACAGGTTGAACAAGGTGAACAGGTACAAGACACTCAAATGGCTCGTAATGAGAATGAACAAGAAAGGGAAGTAAGGGAAACCTTACGGGCTATTAGAGATGGGCAGAATAATATCGCCACTACACTTCAGTAGCTTATAGGTGCTATGCAAGAGTTAGCTCCTCCTCACAGGGCAGCACTAAGTCATCACAGTGGAGGTGGTAGTGTGGCAGGATCACCCCCAGCTGCTAGGGCCCCCACACGGAACACTGACAGGCCTTTGATGCCCGTTTTTAATGCAGATGAAGAGGTAGCACCACCCGTGGCATCAAGATTACTGTCAGATAACGTTATGGCTATGTATGATGAATGGGATTTATTCCCTAATCCGATTAAGTAGAATTTGTCCTTTGTTCAATACTTGAATCAAAAAAGGGAGACAGAGAGACCATTGTAGAATAGGAAACCTAGAGCACAAAATAGGGATTTGAAACACGCCATGAACAAATTATCTCTACCCATTTTTGATGGCAGCAATAAGACATCCACGAGAGCTTGGATTCACAGGCTAGACACCTACCTAACACTTTAGCCCATGTCAGAGACAGAAGCCACTAGATTCGCCACAATACATTTAGACGGAGCAACATATGATTGGTGGCATCGATAGCTGGTCTCCCAGGATCATGGTCTCATTAAATCTTATGAGACTTTCAGCTCTAAGCTGATCACCCGCTTTGACAGGAAGGACATTGAGGTCTATTGTAGGGATTTGGCACAGTTGGGACAGGGTGGATCTCTAGATGACTTCATTGATGAGTTTCAGCAGATTTCAGTGATGGTTCCAAACATGTCAGAACAGCGTTAAGGTAATGTTGTTTACGGAGGGTTTACAGGATAGATATAGAGGTTTGGTCAAGGTCCTGAAACCAAACACTTTGGATGATGCTATTAAGATCGCACACGATCTAGACTCACCCTCTTTGATACTACAGCCTCCTAAGAAACCTTATAAGGGGTCCACTTCGTTCCAAAAGAACAAGAACCAGCGTAAGGCTACCCCTCGCAAGCTGGACTTTGAGACATAGAATGAACTCAGGAGGAAGAAGTTATGTTTCACTTGTAGGGAGCCATGGACACCGAATCATAGATGCCTTGGCAAAGGCAAAATACATTATGTCAAGGTACTCTCAGAGCAGGAGGATGAGCAGCAAGAGGGCAGCGATGTTGATGGCAGCGATGAGGAAGAAAGTGAGGAACAACCACCTAGAGAGAGAAGGAAGGAATCCACTCAAGGACAACCTCCTATCATAGCTTCCCTTTCCAGCAATTCCATGGGGCATCCCTTTCGTTTGAAGGGAGTAGTTAGAGGGCAGCGTATTGTGTGTCTTTTAGATACAGGTGCATCACATAACTTCATAAGCACGCACTAGGTTACAAAGAGAAAGTTACAGATTGATGATATAGTATATACACGAGTTCAAGGTTAAAGTGACACGAGGTGAGAGATTGAGGTGCACAGGGAAAGTGTCAAGACTTCCGATTCACCTTGATGACTTTCTTCTTGAGGCAGATTTTTATGCGGTCGTTTTGGATGGATAGATGCCATGTTGGGAAGACAATAATTGGTAGGTACACAATTGATCATGATAAGATGCAGCTCAAATTCTTACAGGATGGCCGACAGGTGATCCTCAAGGCTATGTCAGAGGGTGAACTCAGGCTGATTTCAGCCCACGGGATGGAGGCTATTATGAAGCATGATGACATGGAGTGGGCAGCACATATGTTTCATTTACTCTAAGGCTACCTTAGACTCAGGGCAGCAGATTCATTTACTCTAAGGCTACCTTAGACTCAGGGCAGCAGATTCATATTGACATTCAGCCAGTGCTTGATAAGCACAAGAGGGTTTTTGAGGACATACCTCTGGACATTCCCCAAGATAGAGGGTTTGAGCATATCATTGAGTTAGAGGAGGGCGCCAAACTTGTCATCACTGCACCTTATCGTCATCCCAAGCACTATAAAGAAGAAATAGAAAGGACGATTAAGTAACTCTTAGACATGGGACACATCAAAAGCTAGCTCTAGTCCCTTCGCTTCCTCAGTCGTATTGGTGAAGAAGAAGGATGGCACTCTTTGCATGTGTATTGATTACCATGCTCCCAACAAGAGGACCATCAAGAATAGGTACCCTATTCCTCGCATTGATGAGTTACTAGATGAACTACATGGGGCAGTTTATTTCTCAAAGATAGATCTCAGATTTGGATACCATCAGATGTGGGTTCATGAAGAGGATGTGCATAAGACAGCTTTCCGATGTCACTATGGACACTATGAGTTCTTGCTTATGCCATTTGGACTCACTAATGCGCTGGCTACATTTCAGTCATGTATGAACCGTATTTTAAGAAAACAATTGTGAAAGAGCGTGTTAGTATTTTTTGATGATATCCTAGTTTTCAGCAGAACTTGGGAGGAGCACCTGCAACACCTAGATGAGGTACTTAGTATTATGGAGAAGCAACCATTATTTCCGAAGGATTCAAAGTGTGAATTCGGATTGACCAAGATTCTTTACCTTGGTCACATGATTGGTGCAGATGGGGTGAAGGTACACCAGGAAAAGATTCAGGCAATCCTAGATTGGACACCATCGAGGAATGTATCAGATTTGAGGGGTTTCTTTGGTCTTTGCTCTTATTACAGGAGGTTCGCTAGAGGCTTCTCACAGACAACAACTCCCCTCACCGATCTCACACAGAAGGCGGCATTTAGGTGAACAAATGATGTAGAGGTGACCTTTGATAAGCTCAAGAAGGTGATGAGCACATGCCCGATTTGGCACTACCCAATTTCTCTCGCCCTTTTGTACTAGAGTGTGATGCTTTAGAGAGTGGAATTGGAGCAGTTCTGATGCAGGATAGACATCTGATATCTTATGAGGGCAGGAAGGTCAAGGATGATGAGAGACTGTACTCCACCTATGACAAGGAAATGTTGCTCATTATGCACACTTTAACCAAGTTTAGACAGTACTTGGTGGGTGGCAGATTCACAGTTAAGACGGACCACAACAACTTGTGCTCCTCCTTAGAACAGAAGGATCTAAATGAAAGACAACAAAAGTGGGTCAGCAAGATTCAAGCCTATGATTTTGACATCATAGTAGAATATTGTGTCATTTCAGAGATATCAACAAATTGGAAGTCCCAGTTGTTGGTTGAGTATTTTAAGAATACTCAAACATGTCAGATTATGGATAGATAGCTTAAGGACAACAAGTACAAGGTAATCGATGATCTGATTTTTTATAAGGATTGAATCTACCTCGTACCAGAGTCTAAACTCAAAGCAAAGATTATGGAAACTCTTCATAATGCACCATCAATCAAACACCCAGGGTTCTTCAAACTTATTGACAGGTCAAAGAAAGGTTTTCATGGAAGGGCCTTGAGGACGATGTCCTCCAACATATTTGAGAATGCAAGACTTGTTAGCAGAACAAGTCAGAGCACGAGTTTCTAGCTGGATTATTACAACCTCTCCCTATTCCAGTGCAGAAATGGGAGAGTATCTCCATGGACTTTATTACAAGGTTGCCGAGGGTGCAGGGCAGAGCTTCCATTTTTGTGGTGGTGGACAGATTGACTAAGTTCGCTCACTTCTTTGCTATAGCGGTAGATTTGTCGTCTCTCAAGTAGCTGAGTTATTTTTTCGAGAGGTTTTTCGTCTACATGGTCTTCCTCAAACCATTGTGAGTGACAAGGATAGCAAGTTTCTCAACACCTTTTGGCAAGAACTATTCAAATTGGCAGGCATGGAGTTGACATGCAGCACGAGCTACCACCCCCAGACGAACGGGTAGACCGAGATAGTAAACAAATGGGTGCAGGTTATCTCTAGAACTATGTAGCAGGGCAGCAGAGAGCTTGAGTTAAACGGTTATATCTAGGGGAGTATTGCTACAACTCCTCCTACCACATGTCCATCTAGATGACTCCATTTCGAGCTCTCTTTGGCAACGAGCCTCCGTCGTTCGTAGATCTGCCTTTGCAGGACAGCAAGGCACCACTAGCTAGGGATTGGATACAGGATCAGCAAGACATTCTCAGATCTCTTCGGGAGAACATTCTACAGGCTCAAAATTAGTAAAAGATGTAAGTTGATCGTCATCGAACAGAGCAGATTTTTGAGTTGGGTGGCATGGTTTATCTTCATCTCCAACCTTACAGGCAAAGCTCCTTGAAGAAGAGTGGGTCTAAAAAACTTCAGCCTAGATTTTATGGTCCCTATCGCATTACTCAAAGGGTTGGGTAGGTCGCTTATGAGTTGAACTTGCCAGATGACACCAAAATTCATAACGTTTTCCACGTTTCTTGCCTCCAGAAAGTGATTAGTCAGCATTAGTACCCTCCACTGGATTGCCCCCACTTGATGTGGAATGGAAGCTAGTATCAGTTCCAGCAGAGGTGATAGAGGTCAAAGAAAGGAAGCTGTGTAATAGGTCCATCAAGGAGTATCTAATTCGCTGGAAAGATTGGTCGTTAGAAGATGCAATCTGGGAAGGCGAATCAATCTTGCAGCATCCAGCACTGAGATTTCTTGAAGGCAAGCAATCTAGGGAAGGGAGGACTGTAATGTCCCCTTCCCCGTGCTAGACCTAATGGCGCCTTGTTGGTCTATCTTTCCATCTGGATAGGTTAACGGCATTTATTCTGAGGATGCCAGCCAATTACAAGAGTCTATTTGGTTTCATTTGAGGTAGATATTTAAGTGGAAACTCCTAAAGGTTAAGTCACTTATTTTACTAAATTGATTTATAAAGTACTTTTATCATTTAAAAGTCACTTTATGACAAAAAGGACTCAAGTGACTAAAAGATAAAATAGGGTTTTATCCCACATTGCCTAGTTGTTCACATCTCCCCTCACATCGAGGTTATAAGAGCAAGTATTTGCATTGGGATTTACACCATGAAATATATCAAGATTCTGAAAGTTAATCTCGATTGCTTAAATGTGACTGACTACTCTTAAGGACGAAACCCCTTAAGGCAAGTGTGAGGAGTTAGACGTAGAGCCAGCTGCTCAGTGAGTACATCATTCTTATGAAGTTGATTGGTAATGTATTGTTCATATTGAATCTGCATTAGGTGCACGTTGGTTGGAGAAAGCAGACGCACAGGAAAGAGTTTGTTAGTTTCACCAAGAGGCCACAGCAACCGTTAGCAAGGTGAGGTGTTCACTCCACGTGATAAGTCTACTACACATAACAAGGTAGTGGTAGTCCATGTAGTAAGCAGGAAGTATAAAATGTGGCAGTGTTGAACAAACGTAGGAGTTAGTAGTGTGGTGGTTTTCAGTTCTTCACTGTAGGAAGAGTTAGCACAAGACAGGATAGTTATCTATCCAAAAGGGGACTTGGGCATGAGATGGGCATAGCAAAGGAAGACTGTGGGTGTTCTGGTTCCAGTCATAGGCACGAGCAGATTGGTACACACCATCACAGACTAGTAGGATATAACTTCAGCAGCTTACAGCTGCTATGCAGCAATTAGCTCCACCTCACAAGGTAGCACTGAGTCATCACAGTGGAGGTGGTAGTGTGGCAGGATCACCCCGAGCTACTATGGCCCCCACACAGAACACTGACAGGCCTTTGATGCAGTTGCAACAAGCAAATTCAGTTAAAACAATGAAATAAGCAATTGGCAATTCATCTCTTTTGTTGTACTTAATCTCTTTAAGCAGTCATATACTTTTGTTATAACTAATATTGATTAAAGAAAAAATTGCATACCTCAAGAGAAACTTATAAACATGGCCAGCAATGGAAAAGTTGTAGAGAATGAGGTGACCAGCGGGGCCAATCCTCAAAACTCCTCAAATATGTTGATCCATATTTTGCAAGATACACAAACAAAACTAGAAAATATGGAAAAGGGGATGAATGAAATGGCAACTCAAATTGGGCAAGGTCAGGAGGAGACAACATATGAAAAACAAAAGAAACAAGAAATAGCCAATGACCTATCCACTAAGATTAAGAGGATCAAACCTCCTAGGTTCTCAAGCTCCCTATCTGGAGAAGATGCCAAGGACTAGTTAACTGAAATGGAACAATATTTTGAAATCAAGAGTTTTTCAAAAACATCTAAAGCAGTATGGGGAATATATCATCTCTCTGGAGAAGTAGCTACTTGGTGAGGAAACACCAAAATAGAGTTCAACATTAAAACCACTTAAATCACTTGGGACAGGTTTGTCTCCATTTTCATAAAACCGATGGCTGCCCCGAACCTTCTACGACCAAAAACTGTTAGACTTCCATAATCTCAAGCAAGGAGATTTGACTGTGCACAAGCACTAGGAGAAGTTCACCCATTTACTAAAATTTGAAAGTTGCGAAGTTTATTATGGGCTTAAACAATAGGATTGGGGGAGTTGAGGATTCCTCGCTCCATGAACTATGGAGGAAGCTCTCGAGAGAGCCATTCGACAAGAGCACAAAATCAAAAGGGATGTCTCCATCTAAGATAATATGAGGAAGACTAGCTGGAACGCTGATAGTTCAGACTCAAGACTGCATAAAAGGAGTTTTAAGAACATCAAGCCTAACAAATCAGATTTCAAGGGAAACAGTGGAAAAGAGGTTAAAGGTAACCTCAGTGATAATGGCAGTAATAAAGGGAATGAAAAGAAGTGGCCACCCAAAGGATGTTTTACATGCAAACGGGACCATTACACCAATCAATGTCCCAACAAGTTCAACACCAACAAGCAGCCACGATCCCCACTACCCCCTTAGCAAATCGTTTATCAACAGAGAATACATGCAGCACTAGACAATCGACAAGCTAAACATTAATTGAGCCCTATAGAAACTCCAGGTAAGATTTATGGTAATCCCATCTCTATATTGATCGATATAGGAGCAACAGAATGTTTTATTTTCCAAAAAATTTTGGGTAGATTTTCTAAGAGAAGTGGATTTATTGCAAAACCTTGGACTGTAAAGTATGCAAATAAGACAACGGCTTGGGTAAAACAGTGTCTATTTAAGACCCGGGTACATTTTCCGAACTTCTCTTCCGAGGTAAATCTATGCATAGCACCTTTAGGGTCCAATGATATCATCATGGGAATAAATTGGCTCAGTTAGCACAAGGCTAAAGTGGATTGTCTTGTCAGGACAGTGAAGTGTTTAGGCAACTGGGGAAACCCCATAAGAATTCAAGGGATAATGCATGAGGTAAAACTTTGCCAAATCTCAGTCATGTAGCTTAAAAGATGCAGAAGCAAGGGGTGTGAAATCTTCATCGTAAAGATAGAAGACTTGAGGGAACCCCTAGAAACCACTTATCAAGATGACTACATCTTTGAAGATAGGGAAATCAAAGAAAAACTGAAGGAATCTTTTAGAGAAAAGTATTTGTACCTTAAAAACTTTCGAGATGTATTTCCAGAAGAACTTCCCAACTTATCTCCATCCAAAGTATTTGATTTCACTATAGATTTGGTGTCTGGGGCAAGATTCATATCAGGAAAGCCCTATCAAATGAGCGCCCTATCGAATGACCACTACAGAATTACTAGAACTGCAAGTGCAGATGCAAGACCTGTTGGATAAGAAACTCATTTGACCTAGTGTCTCACCTTCAGGAGCCCCAATAATGTTTGTCAACAAGAAGGACAGGACTATGACGCTGTGCATAGATTATAGGATGCTTAATAATGTCACCATCAAAAATAGGTACCCACATCCTAGGATTGACGATCTATTTGACCAGAAGAGGGGAGTGACAGCATTTTCTAAGATCGACTTAACATCGGGCCATCATCAACTTTGGATCAAGGTAGAGGACATTCACAAAACTGCATCCTTTGGTATATACATCCTACCCTTCACAGTATTACCCTTTGGGCTAACCAACGCCCGAGCAGCCTTCATGAATATCATGAATAGCATATTCCAAGATTGTTTGGACAAATTTGTGCTAGTTTTTATTGCTGATATTCTAATCTACTCACAAAGCACTTCAGAGGGATCCTCAAGACCCCAGATATCGAGGATATCAACTAGAAGACGATGGACTCTTGAGATATAATGGTGGGATGTATATACCCAAGGATGCAAAAATTCAAAGGATGATCTTACGAGAAATTCATACTGCTCCATATTCTGGACACCCTAGGGTGAAAAGAGAAATTCAAATGGTAGAATACATGGCAAGATGCCTCGAATGTCAAAGAGTCAAGGCAGAGCACCGCTATCTAGTTGGGCTATTACATTCAAATGAGGTTCCAGAATGGAAATGACAAATAATCACCATGGATTTTATTCAAGGGTTACCCATGACCCAGAACACACATAATACCATCCTCATGGTTGTGGATAGGCTAACCAAGGTGGCTCATTTTATACCAAGAAACCTAACAGATGGAGCACCAAAGATTGCATACAAGTTTGTGAAAGAAGTTTTTAGACTCCACGAAGTCCAAAAACATCCAGATTTTGGCAAAACTTATTCTCGGTCTTGGGAACCAAATTGAATATCAGCTCCGCCTACCACCCTCAGACAGATGGTCATACAGAAAGGGTGAACCAAGTATCGATCGTCAATACCAGTGGGAAATGTATCTTCCATTAGTGGAATTTGCATTTAGCAATTATTTCCAATCCTCTATTAAAATAGTGCCCTTTGAGGCTCTATACGGGCATAAGTGCAAAAGCCCTATGAGTTGGAATAGGATTGAGGACCGAATCATTGTCAGGCCTGAGATGCTTCTAGAGATGGAGGAACAGGTAGTTCAGATCTGTCAAAGGTAGATGGAGGCAAATGACCGACAAAAGAGCTATGCAGATGCAAAGAGGATCCCTAGAGAGTTCTCAGTGGGAGAAGAAGTCCTCCTAAAGGTTAAACCACAAAAAAGCGCTATCAAGTTTGGTAGAAACTCAAAACTAGCCCCAAGATATTTGAGACCATTTGAAGTGTTAGAATTCATAAACTTGATAGCCTACAGAATTGATCTACCTCCAGCCCTTGCTACAATGCATAATGTGTTTCACGAATATAACCCATCATGAGCATGTCATTAATTAGAATCTCTTGCAGGTGCCAGACCCAAGGGTCGTGGAAATAGAATAACTCAAAATACTCAAGGTGTGTAAGCTTGGCTTGCAGAATTGAGACGTAACTCAATGCAAGATCCAGTAGGATTAGTATACTAAGGAAAATGCCAATTGGGAAGATTATGATGAGATCTTCCAGAAGTTTCCTCATCTTTTTCCGAGAACTTGAACTATTCTGAATTATTTATGTTTTGGATTTATGTTTTTAGTTATAATATTTTGTTATATTGCATAGTTCGTCAAGGACAACGAAACACATGGGGGAGGGTATGTTACATCCGATATTTTTCCTAAATTAAAATAGTCTTCTAGCCGCTGAAAATTTGTGTGAAGTTAGTTGTTCAGTAAAGTTGATGAGATATTTGATTCATGTGAAATGGAATTTCGGCTATTAGTTATATTTCATATCACTTGTTAGTTAGATGTTATGATGGAAATTGAAAAATGAATATTTTGGAAATTGAAAATGATTGTGATATTTTATTTATATTTAAAAACTATGGAAAACATGTTATTACTCTGGAACCTTTTTCCTTTTTTTGCAGGAGCACGATGAGTATAGACACAATGTTATTATACTAAGACATGAAAGAATTTGCAAGATATACTGAGACCATTTACATATGAAGGTAATCTTTCTTATTTGAGTTTTTTTAATGTTATAGTTCAACTGGTTAGCTCATGGTAATCCTTTGTACATTCTTTCTTGTCTAGCCATTTCATCCTATAATTTAACATGTGTGTGTGTGTATCTATGTGTGTCTGTATACCTACATGTTAAGGATACTCAAACAAGCATGAATACATAGGGGTAACATTAATATATTAAGGCATGAATGAAGCATTTGTTGCCACCCTTTCCTTTTATTCCGAACCTTGGCAATGGTTTATTTATTTTTTGCCTTAAGTGATCACCTTTTTTATATCTCATTTATGGCATTGGGTTGTATGTTTCATTTTATTTTATTCAAATTTAAATCAAAAGGCCCATGTGAGCGCCTTGCCACCTCAATCATTCTTGTGTAACTAAGCATGGATGTGGGTACCTCTTTGCTTATCTTTGCTCACCTCAATATGGATTCATTATATACTTTGCCTCTCACCCTCTTGGACGGTTCTTCCAAACATCTTTGCCTTTACAGTAATTCATTTTACTTGCTATGGTTTTTTGCTCTCACCAAGCGAGAGGGTGATCATATTCAACAATTGTCTCTAAATTAGCCGAGCTTGTTGAGATTGTCCAGCATTCCATATACTGGATGGGATTATAATATTTGGTAGCGCAAGAGGGTGGCATACTTGACGCCATCACATTAACATTTTCCAAATTATGCTAAACCGATCTCAAGTCGTGCATTACATTTTGTTTATTATTTATCATGCTTAAGTCATGCATTTGAAATCGCCAAATTGCCTCATAGAGAAGACTTCTGTATTTATTTTCTTTCTTGAAACCCAGAATCAGGATGTTTTCGGCTAGAGTATTCTTCTTGCTATTAAGAACATGTTATAAAGAACCATCATGTTATCAAAACACCTTGCCTGTGATAACATTTTGAATGTGAATGTAATTAAGTTTTTTTTGTCAAAGAGTGCTAACTCATACAAAGATATGGTCAATATATCTCTGAGATGAGGTGCAGCTGCATATGATAAAGAAATAAACAGAATGAAAGCATAACTCATTTATGATGCCATAGGTCAGATTTGGCATGAAAGATGGCAATGTATATACTCGATAAACCAGATATCACATAAGAAACCTCCCCAAAATTCATCCACAAGGGCCACTATGGTCGAGATGGAGGGAATGAGAATATCCCCGCAATGAAAAGTGAATATAATCAGTAACAACACTCAAATTTCAATAACTAAGTTAGCTCATGGAAATCCTTTGTATAATTTCTTGTTGTCAAATCGAGCAGCGGGTGATTAGGCATCTATGTTGCCCATCCAAAATCCTTGGCCAATGTAGGTTAATGGCACGATTGTCATTGTGATCACCAAAGGTCAAAGTGCTAACAGTTAGAAGATAGGTTGATTAGAAAGTGTCCACACCCTCATCAGTTGACTAGCCGACACTCTAACACCAAGATGCTCAGTGGCAAGACAAGGTTGTCCCAAGCCTACTCCCAGGGTAGGGAGGGCCTTTCTCGATGGAGATTGTGTGGGGATACTTAAGGTCCACAATTGGGAAATTAAACCCACGACAATGCTTCTCCTCTTTTCCAGATGCCAAGACTTGCACAAGACAGGGACATCATCTGCTTATTCTCTAGTATTTACTTCATGTTTTTTGTATTTCATGGGATGTACATATTATTACCATGTATTTTAAATTTTGTACTTATTTCTAGATGTCAAGAAATTAGATATAGCCAAATACAAGTGAAATGGTAGTTTTAACTAAATATCATGTGAACCTAGTAGTTGAAATCATTGTTAGTTTCTAATTATGTGGAAATATAATTTACAGTTTCATATTTTCCATTTCATGTGAAAGAGTAGAATAACTGATATAACTGTAACTCTTTTCATTCAGTTAAGATTGTGATGTTATTTCATTTATCTAATGGTTAAATAGTTTTCAGCAATTTAGCATGTTACACTTAAAAATGATAAGGCCATTGAATCTGACCTGGTCAGAACTGAATTTAAACTAATGACATAAAATTTAATATTTTGTGAGCAAGTATAGGTAGTTAAAAACATCAAATGAAGTTATGATGCCAAATCTAGATGGCAGCAAACAAATTAATGATTCAGAGAACAGTGCTTGAAATCGTCCTAAAAGCAAATGTCATGCTGTTTTCTGGCATTACAAGTAGTTCAAAGAGAAGCTTCTGACAAACTTATCAGTCACATTCATAAACTGAAATGAAATCAAACAGATGGATTACAACTTGTAATAGAAAACATCTGCTTTGAAATAGATGAGAAATCTAACTATCAAATCCAGGGAGCGACACAAGTGCCTCTAATTGATACTGTACACATCAAATAACAAATCATTAAGCTTCAGTAAAAACAGGTCCAAAATTGCAAGGCTTTGGTCATAAACGTGCAAGTTTTACATACCATTGATGTTCCATAGCCTCATTGAACCATCCTTAGAAGCAGTAAGAATTCTTTCTGAATCTGATGTGAAGCAAAGCCAAGTCACTGCACTCTGCATGTTGAAAACTATTTCAGCAAAACTAGAGTTGCTTGAACTTCTTAAAACAATAACCTATTAATTGTATGAAGCAATGAACAATCTAAGTTAACCCTATGGATGCAGATGCACATTTCAAGGGCTGTGAGTTATTGATACACCATATAATCAGTACATGGGAAAGGGAACCCAATCCCTAAAACTTTCAACTCCAAAGCATGAAATGAAAAGTACAAATAAATGTCCCTCACAAGCTGCAAAGCATGATTCTAGTCTGCTAATATAGACTAAGGCTACAGGCTACAGAATGATGATGACCATCCTAATTTAAAATACTAAACCAAAAGCTTACTGCTAGTTGACAAAAACACTTGAACCACACTGCCAATATTGCACATGCCAGGAAAACATAAGCCTTCTCAAAAATAATAAAAGAAATTTAAATAATCGATGGAATACATATATTGTTAAATTCCATTCAAAAAAACTTCAACCATTTCTCTAGATGTTTTTTTCATGGATACGCCAGCTCGAGTCCAGGACAAAACAAACAAAATTATATTGAAAACCCATGTATCAGATGAGAGTTAATGGACGCCCAAATTTTATGCTAATGCAATATCTTATTAAATGATTAATTGACTCCACAAACTAAGTATAAAACTTCAATGTAAATTTTTGAAGACAAGATAAAAAGATAACACAAAACATACCTTATGACCTTTCAGCTGCATCACATTCACTGTCTCTTTAACTGAGCCATCCTTTGCGTAAATGAGTTCCCACACCTAAAATACAAAAACTGATTGATCATGTTAATCAAGGTTATAGTTTAAGTTAATTCAACAATTATATCTCTACACTAGCATATTTTATCTAAATAAAGCAAATGGGTAGAAAGAGCCTATAATAATAAATAACGCATGCCGTATTCAATTTTAGCATTATTAGATTATCAGTTCTAGACAAAAATAAATTGTCTGCTAATGAATGTAAATGGTGCCTGGGAACTGTCCACATAAGGTGCATATTAAAAACAATTCAGGCAAATTTTGGCAAACCAGATTTACAGTTTTATTTATATGCTACGATAAGTTGTTTTCTCCACATGGCACCTTCTGCCTAAATTTATACATATAAATTTAAAATACAGTCCTATACAACCACAGAATCCTGATTTAACAGAAAAATGGTGTCTTACTTAAAGAGCAAATATTCCTATTGTACAAATTGCATCAATATAACTGCTAGACATTTTATCAAACAAAAGATTTGGAATTTCCTGTCGACAAATCTATGGAGCTTGCAATTTTCTATAATTTATCCCAAGCAGATGAGTGCCACTTGTTAACTACAGATCTGTCAACACTTTTCTTAGAGGCATGCTTTAATAGACGATGCATATTCTGCCAAATAGCTTACAAAGGTTGTCAGTATGCTACATAAATTTAATTATGATTTGTATCTTAATACCTCAAATCTTAGTCACTGGTTTGGATGCAAGTACGAGAACAGGGTACATGGATGAGTGGTAAAAACTTTTGGGGGGTTTGGATGTGTTTGGGTATGTGTATGTCTACACACATACACAAATAGGCCTGTGAGCAGGACAAAAAATGAAACAGACTCTGAGGCTTTTTATGAGAAGGTGAAGTGGTGCAGAGGTTAAAAAATTAATAAAACCGTTATCGAGGGAGATTCTAAGCTTCTGATAATTCCATCACTTCTAACATGCAGAAAAATTGAATATTTGACTCACGGCCATACATGAGGATCTATGCCACGTGGATTACAAGCTGACACACATTAACCGCAAAGCAAATATGGCTGTAGATTTTCTGTCCAAGGCGACAGTAAACTTGATGAACAATCAGATCACGGTAAGGGCATAGGTTTGGACTGCCATCGAAGCTATCTAGAGAAAACAGTTCTTCATAAAGTTGAATTCGAGTAAGATCTGGGAAGGAACATGAATGCATATGGGGCTTTCTTCACAATCGCCCACTAGCAAGTCTCTTCTATTTGATGCAACCGAAGACGGGACTGATTGGTGACACTGTCTGTAATGAGGAAATGAAAGAACTAGGGGCAAATATCTTTGGAAGCATTCAAGCGGGTCTGCTCGAAAATCGTATAGATACATATGCATTTCTGGTTAGGGTGTATGAAGATGTTTTCTCTCCTGCACAAGTTGATTTTCATTTTAATGAAAGGGAGCTACCCCCATGGCAGCAATTTGCCATTAATATATATATACAAAAAATTGAAGAATTATACAAATTTGTAAAACTAAATCATTTCATAGTATCATCCTTCATCATTGATCAATGTCAAATGCCAAAGATGAACATTAATACTAAAGGGTCATTTTAGGGTTTCTAGCAAAAAATATAAAAAATACTATATTTTAATGATTTTTCATTGACTACACATTTTGATCTTACACATGTTCAGATGCACGTACAAGATGCGCATCTTGGACTACACATCCACAGTCGAGGATGTGCATCCGGATTTGGTACACAGGGCCAAGGTGTGCATCCAATACTATGTCTCACTGCAAATATTCAAACAATGGACAAAAATCTCAACCCAATACTCAGGGAAACTATTAAGTTAAATAAAACACAAAATAGTTGTAACCAAAACCACACTGGAATACACAACCACATGGACATCAAGACCCAAATAAACAATCAAGTTCATTAAATAAGTATACGATCTGGTGCAATAAGAGTTCCCAACCCTTGCTTAGAATAATGCTGTAGTAATGTCTAGCTCACCATGAAAAGAGAAGATAAATATGAGTCATCATAGGGAAGATAGCCATTAAGTTTCCCAGGAGTGAGTTCATGTAAACAAGTTACTAAGGGGGCAGAAATAAGGGAACATGTTGGCAACATCCTCACCAAACTTCACATTCCCCATGCTGACTTATCCTTTCCCCAAGGAAAACAAAAGTACAATAGACTGAAAACACATAATATCCAAAGTTCCAAACTGATTGAGAGTTGTAATCCATCTAATTAATATTCTGCATAGACAATTTGCACCTCTAATTTACAACAACCACTAATGTAAAACAGTGTTAAATCATTGTAAGCTTTGGATGTGTGATTTATTCTCATTATTGGCAAATGTACAACACTTGTAAAATATTAAAATCTATAGGTGTGTACGGTGCATTCGAGGGGGTGTTGTACATACCCTATACTATACATATGGTACTTAAAATGTATAAGACTATTAAGAAGTAACATCGAAAATTTGCAAATGCCAAATACTTAAACATTGAAGTTTTGAATATCAAATTACTATTAGAAATTAGAATATATAAAATTTAAATTGTTGAATCGACAAATGGAAGATTTCTATTATATCACAAATATCATAAAGATGATTAAAATGAGTAGCATGATATGAAAACAAGTACAGAATTTAAAAAATGTAGTGAAGGGAAGCCTAAAATCATAGAAAGTTCATGCGAGAGTGTAGCTTTTTCCACCATACTTCTGAACCGCTTAATTGTCAATATGTGTTAGTGATTTTAAAAATAAAAAGTAGTAAACTAGTTACAACAAAATACTCAAATGCTACAACTTCCATGTTTAATTACAATATGAAAATTACAAAAAACAAATAATGTTTCATTTTATTTCCTCCTCATTTAGGGAGAATTGGGGTGTGAGGTTTGTTGGCATACGAAGTCAATTTTCTTTATCTAGCAAAGAAAAGATTAACTATCCACAAATAGATTCAAATCAGAAGGAGGACACAATCACAAAAGCTTTCATTAATTTCTTCAAAATTCACAATTACATTGACCCATGAAAGCTGGGGAATGCCCTAAAATGTACATAAAGAAAATGCTAATACTGGACCTCTATCGACACTCCAAGGAGCTAGAATACTCTACCAACAAAAGATGTTTAAGACAACATCAACTCGTACATAATCAAAATAGTGGGGAGTAGATATGCCATATTGTGATGTGCACATTTTGTATTTTCTGCATTTTATGTATTTTCCCTCATACTTTAAACATGAACACAAACTGCTGCTGTCCAAAACTGTAAACGACACCTTCTTAATATCACTTTCATGGATTGTACCAGATCTAGTAACCTTTCATTAATAACCAAGAAAACATAAATGGACTGCAGAAATAAGGTGATATGGGAGAATTAATTACTTTTTTGCATTCACAATTTTATTAAAAAACATTGTTTTTTTATGGGGGTGCTAGCCCTGCACAGGATAATTGGGGGATGTCACAGATATTCATGCCTGCCACCCACCCCTTTTAACCTGGGAAATTCCCATGTTTCTCGGATGTTTTTTATATTTTTCCAAAAATTGGGGACAGCCTAGGAGCATCCCCTAGGAAACTCCCTGTCCCCAAAACATTTTGAAAATGGTGACCCCCAAAAAAATGTTGGGGACACATCCATGGAATTCCCTGGTATATTTCTTGTGAGAAATTTGTCTATTCCTATTAATGACTATAAAGTAATAACACCGAATTTGGCAGAAAATTAATGTAGCTTAAATTTATCAGACTTGTAGTCTGTATTTTTCAAATGATATATGTTTTTTTCTGTATTTTTCAATTTTTCCACACAAAAATTCCTTCACTATGTTCTTTTGCAACGGGTTCAGTAAGAACTTCTTGGACACCCAAGTGGGTGTCCTAAAATTTCTTCTAAAATTTCTTCATCCAACCACAAAAATGATTTACAAGGACTTGGAAGTGTTCCTTTGCAAAAATGCCGGTCCACAATCCAGGAACATAGTCTTACCCTTAATGCTAGGGACTGTCATTCATGAGGATAATACAAGAGTACATGTATAGATTATAGTGGTTTCAGGACATAAGAATGGATAAACTCTTCTGCACTTCGAGTTCAACTAGACCCAGAAGGGTGTTTGTGAAGGTAAATTTTTATCCTAACAGAGTTATATTTTGCATATGCTTAATCAGCTATATGTAGATTTCATAGCACTAGGTTATCTTTGATATAGTGATAGAATTTGACATTAAAGTGTACCTTGGATGCTATTGTAGTCTGCTTATTTGTAACAATTTAGTTGTGGGCAAATCTTGATACACAGTCTTAATAAACTCATGTAATGGTAAAAGAAAAGAGCAAGCTGTAGTAATATTGAATATGTTACAGACAAGTAACCTTGACATCTGCAGTAAAGGCAGCAGCGGCCACAAAACGTCCATTTGGTGAAAGAGCAGCCATGTTGTTTTTCAATTGATTTGTGTCCAAAACACCCAACTGCTTTCCATTCTCTCCTTGGAAAAGTCTGATATCAGTGCCTGCAATTTGAGATAACAACTTAACACACTCTCTAGCATTCCTCCTGGAAATATTAAAGCTTAGATATAGCAATCAAAATTTTAAGTATCTGTACAAGGCTAGAAACATTATAACAAACTTACGGAAAACTAATCTTAAATTGAATCAAAATCTAAAATTATAGGATATGCCATAGAGGAATTAAAAACTAAGACGCAAGTATTGTGTGTATGAAATTATCAAACCAAAACTTTTTTTGAACTTTTTATCAATTACTAAAGGTGGAAAACTTGATAAATGATTATAAATTTGTTAAAGTTTTAGAATTTAATTTATTATCAGAGTTAAGTATCTAATCCAAAAAATTAGTTGATCTTATTGTAATAAAGGGTTTACACAGCAATTTATTTGTTTATTGCATTCAAAACTTTATACACAAACTCATTCAACTCACCTGAATGACTTTGCACAAATAGATCGTCAACAACTATTTGAAATGTAGATTATGTATCAAAATATGCTCATGGAGCAATTCCCACTCAACACGGTTATTTGGTTGCATATCAGAGTGAGATCTTCAATGTGTCAATCAAAAGATACACAACATATGATTTTGAGCTTTATGAAATGTTCAAGCATGTATGCATTGAAGCATTATATTTTAGACAAGGAGACCATGATCCAATGGCAAATTGTCTAAGGCATTTGTCAGTTCAAGCTCTTCTCTCTATTCCTTATGGCTATGGACCTGAAGTTAGTGCATGGTTAGAATCGTATCCACCTAACAATTATTTTTCTTTTAAATATCAAAACTTGGTTTGTGGTAAACCAATTCAACATTTATACTTTGCATTATGTACTGCTCTACCACCTCGGTCACTTGTGTGTTCCATACGACGCATAAAATAGAAATTGATTTCGGAGGCCCAATTTAACAAGATTGTAAGTCATTTTTGAGAGAAGATCCTTCCAATGTTGCAAAAGTACTTCCATTAGCCAGACCTCAAGTTAGGTGTCAGCAAATACATTAGGGTATGTCCTTATGTACACAATAGCCAAGCTGGTCAATGAAAAACAACATTGCATTTAAGTTTGAAAATTTAAAAGAGAATATAAATCTATTTCCATGGTTTTCCCTATGACCAAACACAATAACAACTGTATTTTTTTGGTGATCAATGGATTTTTCCGAAATAGCAATTTAAGTTTCTTGCTTGAAAACCATCATCACATCGGAAACAACTCACCTCTATATCCATATTATCTAGGAAATATGGTAATATAATGAATGTGTTATTAACAAAGATCATAAATGATCCATATATACAAGTATACACGAGAATGTTTCTATAACAAACAGAGAGAGAGAGAGAGAGAGAGAGATGGAAATGTTCTAAAGAAAGAGAGAAAGTTTCCATATTTGAACAGAGAGAGAATATGGGAACATAGAAGAAGAGTGACCATTAGAAATATAAATAAATCTACAGAAGAGAAAGAAACAAAACTAGCAAGATTTAGCTATAATACCCTCCCTTAATGATCAATCTAACTTCGAAACAGCAAGAGAATCCTTGGAAGGCTCGGGCTAATAATTTTTGTCTTTGAATCTTTGATTGCCTTCCAACATTAAGTTAGTCAATGATGGCATCTTGCACATTTCCCAATGCACAGAAAACAAAAACAAAAAAAACAAAAAAGAGGCGATAGCGCAAAATCTGAAACATGAATCCCAATGCAGAAAACAAAGGCAAATGCAAGTATAAAGTTCAGGAAAATAATGACGTGTAGTTGGCATAGTTTTGAAGAAAAATTTCCAGTTGATCCAGAAAAATCAGATGAAGACCTAGAAAAATTTTCAAAAACCCTAGAAGGATTCTGAAATCAAAATTAATTGTTGGCAGCATAAAGTTGGAGGCACAGAAAGCGAGGTAGCCAGAAAAATCTGATAGTTGAGATCTCAAAAAACCCATCAAGAATCTACAATGAGTTTTTCAAATTGGCACAGAAAAAGAGAGTTTTGAATGAGACCCTAACCACCTGAAAGAAAAAAAAACTTTAAAAAATGCATAGTTTGCTAAAAAAAGGTGGAAAAGATTTGGCCGCAGATCAGAGGAAGAGGGTTGTTTTGGGAACCCTAGATTTTGTGTGGAGGAGCAGGTTAGCGGGTTTGCAACTACATATTCAAAAAACATTCATTGAACCATTTCCGAAGAAGTTGGGTCAAAGTTGTTACAAACTCTTGGGAACACAGTGGCTTTGTCATAAAGCGCTTGAAACACGATGAGTTGGTCAACGTCTTCCTGAGGCCTTGAGAAAGATAACATTTTCTAGGTTTTCAATTGTGATTACAAATTTGCAATCGAAAGTGCCCTCACAAGTTCAAATCTGCAATTTTTAGAGCAAAAAAGCATATTGCTCTGCACACTTAAAAGTGAGTAATTTATCATTTGTTTCGTCTCTCAATCTAGACCTATTTTCATATCATAATTGGGTTGATTGCTTACATTTAGCACCTAGACCTAACTTACACTTCTAATTAAATCAATTAGCTCAATTACATATTTACATTTTGACATCTTTAATCAAATCCTACATTGCATGAAAGAGGACTTGTTTGCGTACTTCCTTGATAGAATTTGACTTTAGTGTAAGCATCCCTTTATCTCCTTTGGTTTTGTTAATCTAACTTGGATTATATTGATAGTTATGTTTGGAAGCCCTTCTTTCTCTTGTATTGAATGGCTTAGTGTGAAAGTGGATAGTTATTGAATTCATCCCATCTAATTGGCATTGTTAAGTTCATTCCATCCAATTCCCCCTAAACATTTTTGTGAATGTAACATCCTATACCTCTTTCTTGGAGTTAGATCTCTCTCCCTTGAAGATATCCCTTATTTTGTATTATGAATCCAACTTGTGTCCCTTTCTTGGAGTTAGATTTTTTTTAATTGGGTGTTTACCCTCTTTTGTTGAACCCGATACATCTCTTCTTTCCATTTTTTGGAATTAGATTTAGCTATATTTGTGCGGTTAGGTCTTTCTTTTTATGCTCTTTGATATATTGATAATTGTGTGGTTAGCATTTCATTAGAGTTTCCTTTTGTGATCTCTTTAATGAGCTTCATTACATTGAGTCCAACCTCTAGCATCCCTATTTAGAGAAGTCGTAGACTCGTGCCTCTTTTGATCATGATTCATCTTTTCTTCCAAGGACCAATGATGATACTAATACTTTTCCTCAAGATCTCAATCCTATTATGGAGCATAACACTTCTCACTCTTCCCATGATGAAGATGAAGCCTTAAGGGTCCATTTGTTTCGTGGAAGATGACAGGAATTGGCTTTTTCATAACCCGGATTTGAAATTTTTTGTATTTGTTTCAAAATTAGAAAATTGGAATTGGATTTTGTAACTTCCAATTTGGTCACAAAACCAAGTTTTCTGACTTCCTACTAGCAAGAAGGAATTAAAAATCAAAACATGGTTATGTTTTTTGAGGAGTGTAAAAACAATAGATTGGACTACTTTTTGAAGTCTGCCTTCAACTCCAAGTTTACACATAAAAATGTATCTTCACACGCATCTTCCAAGTGAAAAAATTGCAAACCGAAAGGGTAAAACTAACCATTAGGGCAGCCATTGTCGACTCAAGGTGTTCCACTCAATCATGAAGAAGCACCACTTTTGAGCATTTTGGACTCTCTTCATGGCCCACGTATCCAAAAGTCTAGCATCCCCTCAGCCACCACTACTGTGAGTTCTAGTAAAGCATCACCATCGGTGCCACAATTATCTTCTATAGATAGTTTTATTTGTACAAAGAAACACACCTAGAGCACAGACATCATTGGAGGGAAGTGGGTGGAATAGGGATGTGCATCGCCAAGTAGACATTGTTTGTGTCGATTTTTGGTGCCACAACAACATTCTTTCAATGTTGCACAAAGTCCATATTGGCTGAATTTGATTATCGTAATGACTGTGGCAGGGAAAGGCTACAAGGCACCTTCTCATGCAGACTTGAGTGGGAGGTTCTCTTGTTTGAGTTTTTACATGTTTTAAGTTAGTGTTCAATCTTGGTATCTGATGTTGAATTTTGATTTTGAGTGTAGAGTAAATCTATGTCTTTTTCAGTGGAACTCAAGGACTCGCACGCCCCCCCCCAAAAAAAAATTCTCAAAGTACTCATCCCCGAGACATCCATGCACCGGGTACTTGGAGTACCAAATACTCCCACCTCCGTCATTTCACAACCACACCACTACTGGGGCAAGTAATTGAGTTTCTATTTTAATTTTGATTTTAGAATGTCAGTATTGGGTATGTACTATGTTGTTAAGTTGAATGCTCAATTGCTGTTCATGGTGCAATTTTGCTATGTTCAAGTATTTCAATTTGGTATATTATACTAATACATCATTTCATAACTAGCATTTCAAGTTCTATATGTATAGTAAAGACAACCCCCAAACAATTGACTCATAAAGCATCGTCTATCTAATCAAAGTGTCCAAAACAATCATTTTGGACATGATATCCTAAAAGTGATGCTTGAAGCATTGCCTCTCAACAAGAGCCAAAGAGCCATACCCTTTGTTAATTTGAGGTTAAAGAGTTGATCTCATGCTGAAGCGAGGACTACATAATGCAACCACCAAATGAGTGTAAAAAGAACAAATTTCCACGATGTGCCCTCAAAAAAGAAATGGAGGTGAGAGACCTTGAGACAATTGAAGACCATCACCTTGATCTTCCCCTTGTCCACCGTCAACTCTCCTAAGTCATAGAAAGAAGTGAGACCATCGTGGAGTCTTTGCGAACCATCCAAAGAAGAAGCCAGGAAGACAACATCAACCAGAGAGAGAGAGAGAGAGAGAGAGAGAGAATTCAAGACCTAGAGTAAGGGGTAATTATCCCACAAGAGGGAGTGTGCCTAAAGAAATGCTTCAAGCTTGTCAACGTTAAGTCTAAATAAAGGAGACAAAGTGCAACCCTGCTGCATCCTAATGATGCTCTGAATAAAGTTTAAAACCCCTTGAGGAGTCCAAATGCAACAGATTACAGTCTCATAGAGTCTCGTAATGGCAATCAAGAGAGTTTCTAAGAAAACAATATCGCACAGTCTCTGGAAGAAAGCCGTCTTGGGACAAAATCAAACGCCTTGCAAAAATCCACAAAGCAACGATACACCTTCGAGGAGCAATGGCGCACCTCCTCAATACTAGTTTTGAGAGTCAAGGCGTAGTCCATGGTCAAAAAATCTTGCCGGAAACCCTCCTGCCCTCCAGACCGAATGCCTCGGATCCATATCTCAAGAAAGAATAGTATGCAAAACTGTAGCAAACAATCTAGAACAAAAAAAAATTTAATCAAAAAAAGTGTACATAATTTTCATTTTGAAGTGTGCGCATAAGTTGTTCAAAGATGTTTGTAGGGCCAAAGATGTGGTAGAAGACCAAAAATTACAATGGAAACAAATTTGCTGCACCATACTTTCAGATGGATAGACAGAGAATAAACTGTACCATCATCAAATTTTTAATTTCTTGCAAGGATCAAAGTGGTCTTTATGAAATCCTCGGATGCCTCTAGCAATGCACAGACAACTAAAAGTTTGGATCTAATATTAGAAAAGTTGTGATGGAAATGGGGAAATCATAACCAACAATGCAGCAACATATGTGACAGCCAATAGGATCCTCCAAGAAAAATATAGCACACTTGTTTGGTCTCCTTGTGCAACGCATGTCCTTGACTTCTTATAGAAGACATAGGAAAATTGGATTTGGTAAGACCGGTTGTAAAGAATGCAACAAAGATAACAAAATGAAAATACATCTGCAATCACCCTTCAGTTCTCTATTTGATGAGAGAACACACCCAAGGGAAGGAATTGTTTAGAGCTGCAATTACAGGGTTTGCAACAATTTTATTAACAGTGAAAAGTATTCTTTCTTCATTGGCTTCTTTGAACCAAATATTTGTGAGTCAAGCATGGCTAGACTCTTTTTTCAAAAAATTTGAAGAAGCTTAATGTAGACAATGTTGCATTCATTGTCTTTGACAACCAATCTGCACAAAGAGCTACAGAGTTTGTTAAGTAACTTGAATGTTTTTTTTTTTTTTGTAATTTTAATGGGGTATCTTTACAAGGCGATAGATAGGGCAAAGGAGGCTATAAAAAATTACTACATGGGGGAGATCGTCAAATTTGACCCCAAATGGAAACTCATTGATAAGAGCTGGAGCGATCAACTCCATGCAGCAGGGTACTTCCTCAACCCTCATTTTTCCTTCTCATCATCCTACTTGGATCTTGATGAAGAGGCCATAGAGAGCCTCACTGAATGCATGCAGAGGATGATACCCCAAGTTGAGGTGAGATACCTCATTTATTCCAACTTGGACATGTACGAGAATGCAATGAGTAAAGCTATTCTCTTCAAACATGGTCAAGAGGGGAAGAAACACTCAAACCCCAAGTATAATATTTGGATTTTCAAAGTCTTTCACATGCATGATAAGTAGATAAAAATTGAGTATGTTTTCACATTGCTTTCTAACTCTTAAATATTTTAATTTGTAGATGATTTGTAGCAAAATTGGGGTGGAAATGTCCCAAATTTGCAAGAGTTGCCCTTTGAATCTTGTGCCAACCTTGTAGCAAGCACAATTAAAGTTTGTTTTTGGCCATCCACATGAAGAAGAACAAGTTAGCGCAAAAATGCCTCAATGACCTTAACTTTGAGCAATATAACCTTAGGTTACGCACAAGGAAGATAGAGGAAAAACCAGCTAGACCACTTGATTTGGATGACATTGATCCTTGATGTGATTGGACACCACACGTGCAGCCCCCAATGTTAATTGAGGATAAGATCGACAATTTCGAGAGGCAAGCTTTGGGGAAGGGTGCATTTGGAATGGGATTGAATGACTTTGAGAAGGATGAGGAGGTTAAAGATGAGGAGTCATTGCCAGTGCTATCGTCTACATCTAGGATGAGGTCAAGTCATAATCAGTTGTACAAAGGGAGGAGGTAAAGCCACAACAGACTTCAAGGATTACACCCCCTACCCCTCCAATAGTTTTCGTAAAGCTTTTGGGAAGGAGAAGGGGAAGCGCACAAGGAAGATAGAGGAAAAACCAGCTAGACCACTTGATTTGGATGACATTGATCCTTGATGTGATTGGACACCACATGTGCAGCCCCCAATGTTTATTGAGGATAAGATCGACAATTTCCAGAGACAAGCTTTGTCATGTCCCCAATTTCTGCCCTTCCTTAGTGACAATATTTCTAGCAGGGTTGGTCTATTATCTGGTTCCCATAGGCCAGCAGAGTGTAGAGGGAACCAACCCAGGGACTTTGAGAGTCATGCATGAGCTTCCCAAGTAGTTTGGAGCAGTAGACAACAGTTTCCTACAATTTAGGAGGGATTCCTAATTTGTAGGGATTGACTAGGAGTTGTCTAGGAGGCATTTGGAGACCTCGACGAACGTTTTGGAGACTTAGAGTGCATCTCCTATTTTTTAGGAGGCATTCCTATTTTTTAGGAGGAACTCCCAGTTTAGTGACAGTTCTCTCAGAGGTGCACACAGCAGGGGAGTCATTGGGACTCAATTTTGGTTGATTGGGGCTGTCTCCTACTTTTTAGGAGCATCCCTAGATTTTAGGGATGGACTACCAGTTGACACATCTTGTCCGGCATCAGTCATAAACAGGTGACAAGGTCAAATTCATGTTTGATTGGTCATTTTGGGCCTTTTGGGACCATTTGGGAAATATTTTGATATATTTAAATATTTCCTAAGTTGGTGATTAAATAAATTAAAATAAGGTTAATAATATAATCATTTTGGAGTAATAAGGGGATTTTGGCTTCAGTTGATCAGGTACACCTATGTGTTATAGCTCGTTGGAAAGGTCTCGAATTATTATACATGATTTTTACTATCTGTAGACTTTTTGGTGCCTTCAGCTATGGAATTTTAATAAAGTAATGTTTTTCCTATAGCATGGACGACTTTAATTGGGAAAATGTTATTTTATTATATTTTATTTAAAGGGAAAAGTGTAATTTCCCTTTAGGGTTCGATTTACAGTTGGAAGGGGATATAAGGAGATGGAGACCTAATTTCTTATTATCTTTTGCATATTGAAAAACTTGTTTTTGTGAATTGGCTCTGAGAGAGCAATTCTTCATCTGGGACGCAAACCCAAGGTTCTGGATTGGCTGGGACGTAGCCCTCAGCAGTTATTGGCATTGGATTCTTCAGACAGTGTGCGTTGCTATCAGGGATAGAGTACACCATTCTTTATTGTGGATTCAGGTTGCAGATTTATGGTTTCAGCATTACAGATTGATTCTTTCAGCTGGGACGTGATTCCTTGCAGTCTTACGGCTACCATTTGCAGCAATTTGGCATCATTGTTGGATGTAAGCTCCTTGGAACTGCATTGGATTTATTATTTGGCTTTATAAATCAGAAATCTGCCTGGTACGATTTATAGCAATTCTGATTTGACTCTATGTTCTTATTTATTTTCAGTCTCCTCTCATGTTTATTGTTCATTATTTATTACTATTGTGAAAACTATCAAAAAACACAAAACAAAAACAAAACCTTCTGCAACTTCTGTCTATTCTCAAAGACCATCAAAGAAATCACAGGAAAATATAGTTTATTAATTTAAAAACTACAGCAGATCAGCAAGGGCATCTATCAGGGATCTTTCAGTGGTATCAGAGCCTACATCCTGCCAGCCTGTAGGGTTTGTGAGAAATTGTCACAACAGATTTTGGCATCTAGGTATTGGATAAAAAGTTTTGATAATTCATTTTGGCATCTGGATATTGGATAAAAAGTTTTGATAATTCATTTCAGCATCTGGGTACTGGCTAAAAAATTTTGATTATTCATTTTGGCATCTGGGTACTGGATCAAAAGTTCTGATAATTCATATTAGCAGTACAGGGTCGATTTTTGCTCTAGCATGTTAGTTTCAGTTGGTCAGCGTGGTAGTTCATTATGGCAAAATTGTTAAGAGATATAACCCTGTGAAAAGAATGGGAACAATCACAACAAAAATTCAAGCTTCAATTGCAGCAGTTCAATGATTCTATGTCAAGGAAATTTGGACATGCTAGTGGATCATCATCTTCTTCTAGAAGGATCCATTGCCACTAGACAGGAAAACGGAAGTAATTAGCATACTTGAGGAGTATAATACTCTTCCTCAATATGTTAGGGAGAATTTTCATTTCAAAGATTACATTGACATGCATCCAAAAACTTGTCATAAGGTTAAGCTTGCAAAAAAGGAATACCATGCCATAGTTGATGATATGTTTTCATGTGAGAAAGAAGATTTGTGTCAACCTATCCATGTTCATGATAAAAACACCATAATGGATCAGTCACTTGCAGGGTATGCAGAAAAAAGGCATGAAGATGTGTTATCATTTGAGTTGCAGCCTATAAAAAACAAAAATCAGTCATCATGTGGGATTCCTAAAGAAGAAATAACTCTAGATTAGGAGGAGACACATAGCACACCATTGATTCATCAAGTTGAAAAATGGAAGAGATTACAATCATGGATCAGTCCATTAGGGATGCTAAAAGCATGTCTCCAAGGTCTGATACCTATTCTAATTTTTGCAATAATAGCTCTAGTCATGTGGTATCATCCATTTCACATGAAGGTAATGAGGTTGTTGAGTCTTCCTATGATGGTACTCAGGTTAAGTGTGTTGCACATGAGATTTATATTGTGGATTCAAACCACAAAGGTTTTGATTGTGTTTACCGCACCTTGGAAGATGTGAAAAAGGCTCAAGAGACGTGCAATGGATGGTCACATAGAGCTAAGAAGGCCAAGATGCTTGCTGCCCAAGCAAGACAACGCTTACAAGAGGTCAAGGAAAGATGCAATCAGCTTGATAATGCAAGAAGACAAAGAGAGTCATACATTAGATCCTTATTTCTTCCAAGGGAAGAAAGTGAGGATGTTGAGCATACAAGGGAAGAGCTTCTTGAGGTAAGTCCACAAGAAGAGCATGTTGAGATGTGTGAAGAGGAAAAGAGTTATGATTTAAAAAACTCAGTTTGGTCTAGTTTGCATCATGAAATTTATGATGTTCCTCTTTTAAAGAGCCCCTTAAAGGCTCCAAACAATGATGATATTAGTTTCACACTTGATGGACCAGCCACAAGTGTTATTTTCATTTGTGTGGAATGGAACATTATTGATTCTGATTTGGTTAGTCATGCATCATCTACAATAGAAGGACAATTGTTAAGATCATATGAAGCATCTTGTCTTAAAGAGATGATTAGGGAGACTAAGAGGCTGCTTACTAAGAAGATATTGCATTTTGATAATGTTTGGTTTGTTTGGCATACTACACCTTGGAGTTTGTTAGTAATGGAAAACATATCAGTTATGGAGATAGAGGTATGGATCGGATTTTGGGCAGCTAAGGCAGTTAATGGGACATGTTATATTCGTTTGAACACACCCCATGGACCAACACCTTTAGAGGAGTCACCTACTTTGGAAGGAGAGGCAAGAGAAGACCGCAAAAACATTGAGGAAAAGTATGAACATACTTCTGATTTTCTGACTTTGAACAGCAATTCTCTTTCATCTCATGAGTCAAACTTTGAACCTTGGGTTGGTTACATTCAAGTTGAGGCGTTCAAGTGTGAAGTTGATCCTTCCCTACTATGAGTTGATGATATATTAAGTTGCATACCTAGTGGACCAGCCACAAAGAGTCTGTCTTTGTTGAAAATTAGAAACATCTCTCAATCATCAATGGGTTTATCACCTCTTCCATATGATAGGGCAGCGATGTACCTTTTGATTGAAGATTCAGAGTTTTTAAATATTACATTGGGCTTTCAAGATCAGAATATAAGGGACTTCGTTGGTTACATGGTTAAACAAAACATTTACTAAACAACCTTTAATGAAGACACACTAATTTGTGAAAATATAGGTAAAGTTGCAACAGCTGTTTGGAAGAGTTGGAAAAGTATTCAACAAACTTTCCTTGCCGATGATTGGCTCATTTGTGAATTACTAACAGCATTGGTTGTTGGTAGTAATTGTGGCTTCATTTGGAGTGAAGTTATTAGTTGGTTAGATGAAGTACAATTTCACAACAGCAACATAATGAGTATCAACATGCCAGAGGGATGTGTCAGTGCAAAGATTTGGGATCTTGGTATCAACATGTGTTGGGCATTTCTTCAGTGGATTCATATTGGGTTGCTTCACTTTTGGTATACAGATGTTTACATCAGAGTAGCGCAATGGTTGGGTGGAGCAACATTTCTCAAATCGATATGGGATTTAGGAATTGATAATCCTACAATGTTGGGTACAAATGGCACATGCTTTGGTTTTTCTCATAATGGCATACATACTTCATCTTCGAGTTTGTCATCTACATCCATTGATATGGCAGTGGTATCCTTATTGATTGATGATTCCATAGTCTTCGATTCCTTATGGACTAGTGGTTGTCCAAGCTGGAATCATTTACTACTTGACTTGGCATTGACTACATCCATGATTCAGTATGAGGGCATTGAGGAGTGTTTCTTTGCGACATTTGTTGTTTGGCATTGGCATGATGACATCTATGATATCATTCGAGTTGCTGGTCAGAATTATAGCAGCATTGTTAGGTGGTCATGTGGGTTGGAATGCTGGTTTATGGGAGTTCAGTTTCACACCTTGCTAGTTTGCTTCATTGTATGTATGTTTCATGGAGTGCGGTTGAGATACTTCTTCATCTCATTCAGCACATTTGGTATTTTGGTTTGGGATCCGGGCCCTGGTCTCATTGATACATTGGTGCTTCAGGGTCCTAATGAATTGCTTCACAACTTGTGGTTCACTAATACTTATATCAGAGTGACGAAGCGTCGGCATGGTGGTTCCCTTTTGAGGTGGATTTGGAATCTTGGAATCACTTGGATTTGCAGTTCAATAGTTGAAGATGTGGAAGCCAATGTAGGCTTACTAGAGTTTCCGCCTTTAGTGTTCCAGTTTGGTTCTTTCGGAGAGCAATTCATTGAGGAGTTGGTACAGTATTTGATTGCTCTTCCTTCAGGGGGTTTTCAGGAGGTTACTTGTTTGGGTGCAGTGCAAGACAATGTTTCTAGAAGATGGAACTACAAACCTTTCAAGATGGCTTGGGACCCTGGGATCATTCTTGGTTATGGTATGGACTTGCCTGATGTTTGTGGAGTTGGATTGACATTGCTTGAGGACAAGCAATCTTTGGGAAGGGAGGACTATCATGTCCCCAATTTCTACCCTTCCTTAGTGACAATATTTCTAGCAGGGTTGGTCTATTATCTGGTTCCCATAGGCCAGCAGAGTGTAGAGGGAACCAACCCAGGGACTTTGAGAGTCATGCATGAGCTTCCCAAGTAGTCTGGAGCAATAGACAACAGTTTCCTACAATTTAGGCAGGATTCCTAATTTGTAGGGATTGACTAGGAGTTGTCTAGGAGGCATTTGGAGACCTCGACGAACGTTTTGGAGACTTAGAGTGCATCTCCTATTTTTTAGGAGGCATTCCTATTTTTTAGGAGGAACTCCTAGTTCAGTGACAGTTCTCTCAGAGGTGCACACAGCAGGGGAGTCATTGGGACTCAATTTTGGTTGATTGGGGCTGTCTCCTAATTTTTAGGAGCATCCCTAGATTTTAAGGATGGACTACCAGTTGACACATCTTGTCCGGCATCAGTCATAGACAGGTGACAAGGTCAGATTCATGTTTGATTGGTCATTTTGGGCCTTTTGGGACCATTTGGGAAATATTTTAATATATTTTAATATTTCCTAAGTTGGTGATTAAATAAATTAAAATAAGGTTAATAATATAACCATTTTGGAGTAATAAAGGGATTTTGGCTTCAGTTGATCAAGTACACCTATGTGTTATAGCTCGTTGGAAAGGTCTCGAATTATTATACATGACTTTTACTATCTGTAAACTTTTTGGTGCCTTCAGCTATGGAATTTTAATAAAGTAATGTTTTTCCTATAGCATGGACGACTTTAATTGGGAAAATGTTATTTTATTATATTTTATTTAAAGGGAAAAGTGTAATTTCCCTTTAGGGTTCGATTTACAGTTGGAAGGGGGTATAAAGAGATGGAGACCTAATTTCTTATTATCTTTTGCATATTGAAAAACTTGTTTTTGTGAATTGGCTCTGAGAGAGCAATTCTTCATCTGGGACGCAAACCCCAGGTTCTGGATTGGCTGGGACGTAGCCCTCAGCAGTTATTGGCATTGGATTCTTCAAACAGTGTGCGTTGCTATTAGGGATAAAGTACACCATTCTTTATTGTGGATTCAGGTTGCAGATTTATGGTTTCAGCATTACAGATTGATTCTTTCAGCTGGGACGTGATTCCTTGCAGTCTTACGGCTACCATTTGCAGCAGTTTGGCATCATTGTTGGATGTAAGCTCTTTGGAACTGCATTGGATTTATTATTTGGCTTTATAAATCAGAAATCTGCCTGGTACGATTTATAGCAATTCTGATTTGGCTCTATGTTCTTATTTATTTTCAATCTCCTCTCATGTTTATTGTTCATTATTTATTACTATTGTGAAAACTATCAAAAAACACAAAACAAAAACAAAACCTTCTGCAACTTCTGTCTATTCTCAAAGACTATCAAAGAAATCACAAGAAAATATAGTTTATTAATTTAAAAACTACAGCAGATCAGCAAGGGCATCTATCAAGGATCTTTCAAGCTTTGGGGAAGGGTGCATTTGCAATGGGATTGGATGACTTTGAGAAGGATAAGGAGGTTAAAGATGAGGAGTCATTGCCAGTGCTATCGTCTACATCTAGGATGAGGTCAAGTCATAATCAGTTGTACAAAGGGAGGAGGTAAAGCCACAACAGACTTCAAGGATTACACCCCCTACCCCTCCAATAGTTTTTGTAAAGCTTTTGGGAAGGAGAAGGGGAAGATGTAGACAGTTTTGATGTTGTACTTAAATTTACTTATAGTTTTACAAAGACAATTCGTGACTTTAATTTTGCTTCAAAACTATCAGGCTACTAGACATCAATATTCCACATGAGGATGCCATTTTGTACCCAATTTGCATATAAAAATGCCTATACTAGCTTTTTTTTTGTTTACTCATTTACTGACTTATTAGATGCATCTCCTCATTCAATTTTGCAAAAGAAAAAAATGGATTTCTAATTAAACTTAAGCAGTTTTCTACATTGCCAATTTTCTTTGCTGAGAAGTTGTTGAGTAATCACCTATTTTTTGCAATGCGCGCACCCAGGTCAAAATCCCGACGCACCCGGTGCGGTTGCATCATGCACCCGAGTACCCCACAGGAGAATTTTCCCCACCACCCCTGCCGCACCGATCGAGCACCCAGGTGGGACACTGTGCTCAGGTGCGTGGCGGGTGCTTGGGTGCAGGGGCGCTTGCCAGGTGCTTCCCAAATGCTCGCAAGGTGCTCCGAGGTAGATTGCCAAAGTCAAAAAAAAATTTTAAAATTGCTTCTTTTTTTGTTTATTAGGCATGCTAACCCTAATTGGGTGTGGGTCCCATGTGGTCTATTTAAAGGTTCAATAAGACCAATAGACCTCATTTTCATTTCACCATTTCATTTCATTGTTTTGGAGCAGCAAGGAGCTAAGTGAGCAAAAGAGTTTGGAGGAATTTGTGAGAGCTTAGTGGGTGATTTTGCAAGGGATTGCAAGATCAAGAGGAGCAAGAAGATTTGATTTGGCAAGTGTCTCCTCAAGTTCAAGGTAGGTTTTTTATATTTTACAACTTTTTTTGGTTTTAGAAATCAATATATAATTTTTAAATTTAGTATTTAGTTTTACTTTAAAGTTTCAACTTAAATTTTTGAATGTTTCATTCTTGAATCTTGTTGATAGTTGATAGTTCTATGATTTTTATTATCTATATTAATTTTTTCATTGTTCTTAAAATAAAAATATGGCAATATGGCATATGCTGAAACGTATTTAGTATTTAATATTTAGCTTCCATTTTAAATATTTTTAAATAGTAAATGCTAAAATTAAATAGTAAAGTTTTAAATTTTAAGTAGGCTGAAACTAGTTTGTATAACTTATTTTTACTTGGGCTGAAATGTATCATGATCATTATTATAATTTTATTTTCATTTTGTGAAATGCAGTTTTATAAATGGCATCTAGATCAGGCCAAAGTGCAGAAGACAGAGAAATTAATGAGGCAAGTGCATCTGATTATGAGTCTGAGCCCGAAAGAAGTGATCATGGGGCTGATGTACATGGTCAATCTGAGGAAGAGCCTCCTTATGTTGCCCCAGGGGTGCCTTCTATTGATTGCCCTTTAAACTTCTATTGATTGCCCTTCAAAGATTTTGACAAAGTATGCTAGGGGTCCTTATGATCCAAAGTCCCCTCTAAAACAATTTGCTCCAAAAATTACACGCCCTAAACCTTCAGGTGGTGGCACACATAAATGGAAGTATAATATATGTGGCATAGAATGGTTTGGCAGCATTACAAGAGTTAATTCACACCTTTTTTTGGAGTGGCTATGGCGTGAACCCATGCATATTCTTGTCAAACCCTGAGAATGTGAAATACAGAATTGAAGGGAACAAACTATGGGGCATTCCTGATGGTAGTGATGTTCCAGTGCCTAGATCTTTGTCTGCTAGGCAACACGTACAGAATATACAGCAGTTACAGGGCCAACAAGATACATCTACTCGTATCTTGCATCAGAGAGCAGGGACTATGTCACCTACACCATCATTTTCCTCACCTACACACAGTTCATCAAGGGATAGCGGTAGGGGGAAACGAAAAGCAACTACATGTTGTAGTGGTAGTAACCCCATTGCTCATTTATTTAACATGCACGCAAGGGACCGGTTAGATGATCTTGGTGATTTCTTCTTTGCCAATGGCATCTCTACACGTGGCTCAATCTCCCTATTTTGTGAGGATGATGTCCATAGCAGTGAACAAGGGAGAGTCATCATATGTGCCAGCAGGTGACCACAAGTTGAGGACCACAGTGTTGGATAGAACCTATGAAAAGGTTGGGATCTTGATGGAGCAAAATGAAAGCATGTCAGATGGATTCAAGCTACAGCATTATCATGGATGGGTGGACGGACATTAATCATCGTCCACTCATCAAAATTATGGTTACATGCACCGAGGGCCCATACTTTTTGAAGGCAATTGATTGCTCAGGGCATCATAAAGATGCTGATTTTCAGTTTCATATGCTTAGGGAAGCCATTGAGGAGGTTGGGCCACAAAATGTGGTTCAAATTGTGACAGATGCAGCACATGTGTGCAAAGCTGCAGGGAGGTTTGTTGAGGCAGCCTATAGACATATTTGGTAGACTCCATGTTGTGCGCATACTGTGAACAATGCACTCAAAGACATGGGGAAAATAGAGTGGATTAGAAATGTGGTTAGTGATGGGAGAGAGGTGCAGATGATTATCTGCAATCACCATGCATCACATGCACTTTTTAGGAGCTTCGCAAAAAAGCAATTCCTGAAACCAGTTGGGACCAGGTAGGCATCATATTATATTCTCTTGGAGAGAATGACTGAGTTGCAAGAGCCATTGCAACTCCTAGTTATGACACAAGAATGGAATCGATGGCCAAAGTCCACAACAAAGTAGGGGAAGAGGGTAAAGGAGACAATGAAGAGTGATCAGTTTTGGAGGGACGAAAAATACATAGTCTCCATCATTACTCCAGTGTTTCAAATGATCAGATATGGAGATGCAGATTCACCTAGCCTTGGAGAGGTTTATAAGTGCATTGATTTCATGCTTGGGCAGATGAGGGTTGTTGTGCGTGAGAGCGACCCCACTCTAGCATTCTATACGGAGCACATTGAGCCTATCATGCACCGCATGTGAGAGAAGTTGAACACTCCTTTGCACATGGTTGCCTATGCATTGAACCCAAAGTGGTACATACCTAGGCCTAGTAGAGCCACACCACTTCGGAATAATGAGGTGAAGAATGGGTTCTTTCGATGCATTGCCAGGATGTATGATATTGAGATTGCTAGTGAAATTCGCACTGAGTGGTCTGAATTTGTTAGTCTTTCATGTAATCCTTAAATCTTGATTCATTGCTCTAAACTCTTTATAATTATAAGTTTGTTTAATAATTAATTGTTACTTATAACTTTATTAAAGTTATTTTAATTTTGTGTTGTAAACTTTAAAACTTGTAACTTGTAGGATACTCGGATATTACAAAGGTGGATGTCAAAACCATGGCACAAAAGAATCCCATTATGTGGTGGAAATGTCATGGGTCACAGAAGTTAAAGATCAACTCACTAGCCATCCGACTGCTTTCTCAAGTTTATAATACTAATTACTAATTCCAGCCCTTTATAATCTTAACTTTAAGAGTTTTACTTTACTGATTTCAATTTATGATTCATTGGTTCAATAATCATTGATTTACCATTTTTCATTTGTTACAAATTGTACGAACATTTGTTTGTAAATTGTAACTTTTAACTTTGTCATCTCAGGTGTCTAGCTCCTCAGCTGCAGAGAGGAACGGGTCCACCTATAGGTTCATTCACTCTGTTAAGAGGAACAGACTTACCTCTAAGGGAGCGGAGAAGTTGGTTGCTGTACATGGTTACTTGCAGCTCAAAGATCGCAAGACACATGAGTACAAGGAGAGCCCTACAGCACAATGGGATGTGGGGCCAAAGGATCCAGCTCAGATTGATGAGGATGACAATGTAGCAGAAGCCAATGTAGGGCTAGTTGGTGTTCTTTTAGAGGATCAGGATCTTACCCACAACGAGTCTAATAGTTCCAGTGATGAGGACTTCGGTATAGGGGATGATTAGAGAGCATTTGAGATGATTCCATTCTCATTATTGACATTTTGTCATTTTGTTGATTGTACTCATTTTGATATGGCTATGATACATTATTATTATTATTTCATTGTTTCAGGCTATTCGGCTCATTGTCATCATGAGCATCTTTATGATATATGATATTCATAGAATCATATTTGAACAATGAATTTTGAATCTTGCATCTTGAACTAAGTTAATTTGTTAAATGATCATTGGTAATGGTTATGAAGTTTCAAGTTTCAAGTTTGAACTTATGGTTTGTGAATCGCATTTCAATTTTCTCTATTCATTGTATTCAACTATATTTGGTATGTTCATGTTATATAATATATTGAAGTATCATTTCATAATTAGCATTTTCAGTCATATATATTATATATATACTATGCAACCCCCTCCCCCCACTCCCCCGCCCTGTCACCGCACTCCCACCATCCCCCCGCCGTCCCCAAATTGAGGCCCTTTTTTTCCCACACTTGAAACTCGTCCCGACGTCCCCCCGCACCCCCACACCAAGGTAACACTGATTTTTCGCCATAATATGGCCCTTGGCAATAAGCTGCCGAGTATGAGTTTTTCAACTATAGGCAATACCACACAACTCAATCTATTCAAGCAAGCATCATCTATGAGAGCTTGTCCCAGTTGCAATAAGAATATGAGTTGTTGCTTTCCAACTGAACCATCCTATTCCTTACTCTTGTATTTATATGTACATTGTCATTCTTTGTAAGGCTAGAGATAGGTAGATGGTTGAATGAAGATAAAGACATCACATCTGTTACAAATCATATACAAAGCTAAGCAAAATAGAATATTTCTATAACAGTTCTACTGTATGTTCTCTATCTCCATTGGTGTCAAATCCCGCTATCAGAAATAAATCGTCCACGCTAATATACTAGCTCAATCTCTCTGATTGGGTTGACCACTGAACTTTAACACTTGGGCCTCAGATCAAAAGGGTGCATATTTTCACTCAGTATACTCAATATGGGGATAAAGACATTATGATTGGTACTCTGATGCAAAATGTCATACAGCAACAAAAGCTTGCATAAATTTCAGTTTCTTTTACTCAGTGAATGATAAACTGAAATTTGTAATACAATTGTCAAGTAGTAATTTTTATATAACTCTAATAGCCATCCACCAGCTGTTGCCAAAATCTTGAAAATAATTACTACCCAAAACTCTTCTCACAACCCCACATCCCTTGAGAGAAAGTCACAATCCCAAAAAACATTATCACAGTGGCTATTTATCAAAAGTCAAAATCCCAAAAAACATTATCACAGTGGCTATTTATCAATCATACTATAATCAACAATAAAGGAAAATAAATACCCTCCGAGCATGAAGCAATAATTGTACTGCCATCTGCATTTCCATAGGTTGCAGAAGTTCCAACAAGAGTTAAGATGCCTTTCTTGTCATGCACTTGCTGCTTTTCCCATTTCACTTCAGGCTGAGGAAGTTTGGATTGTTCATTAGCATCTTCAGATGACTTCCGAGCTGCTTCTCCATACATGTATAAGGAAGATCCAGAAATATTATGTGCTCCCACAACTAGCTGTGATGCTTCCTTACAAAATGTAACTGCTACTGGATGGCTTCCACTTGGCATATTGATACGTAGAAATCTATACCAGATCAAATAATAAAATGTTAGCAGTAGCATAATGGATCACTTGGATAAGGTTCAAATAATTAAGCCCACAAAAACAAGAACCATATTAACATACAGAAATAACTGAAGAAGATAAATAGCACCATAAATGGCAACAAGTTATGATAGTCAGTACAAGAGTTATAAATGATTTTAAATTGCTTACTTGAAACTTTTGCTCAACGCATCATCCAATTTAAATACCCTCACTACCCTATCTGCACAAGCTGCACATACATATAAATGACAGTGAGGATGGAGATAAAAAGCTTACCAATACAGTTTAAAGGAAAGTAACATCTCCCATTATGACATTTGAAAAATGTAATCCCACAACAATATATGCCACATGCATGAAAGTTGGCATCAAGCAAAACCTGGAAAACTTTTGAACATGGGATTTTGACACAGTTTAAATAAGAGCAATCTTCACATCAGTTTAGAACTATTATGATGACTGATTACAGCCACTTGATATCTTAAAGTTAATTTAAATTTCTAATCTACCTCACTAATAGAACATTGTTCAATAGAAAAGTTAAAGTTAATTAAAATTTCTAATCTACCTCACTAATAGAACATTGTTCAATAGAAAAGTTTTACATACACCACATGGATCTGGCAATTATCTTGTTACACAAGGTATGTATGTGAACTGAAGGAAAGATGCTGATTACCTTTGTCAATCAACTGTTTTGATATCTACCTACAATTATGTTAGATGCAATTATGGGTGAGATAAGAAATACAATTATGGATGAGATTAAAAAGACTAGCATTACTGTTGTCTGCATGTAAGGCATACAAGACAATTTTATTTGTGGTGTTTAACTGCAAGCAGTAGTATGGTCTCACATTGTTTGGCATTTATAATTTTATTTCACAGTGAGACTAAGTAAATTGACTAGGAAATTTTTGCAACTTGGCATGGATAAGTATCATGTTTTATGTTTTTTCAACAACATACTACACAATCAGCCCACACGGGTAGTGGAGTTGGCTTGGGCTGTGGGTTTTCTCCCCATAGGGCTTGGGTTTGACTCCAAAGCCCGAATATCACCTGATGCATCCATGCAGGCTGCTTAGTACATCCCCAGGTAATAGTTTCGTCTTAGCTTGCCCCAAAATGGGCATTGTGCTAGGTCATGGCAACCCTAAGCCAACAAAAAAAAAACATAACACACAATCCTGATTTTTGATAGTCAATATTCAGCTTCCAGATTCAAAAAATGTCCAATAAGATCAATGCATAAGATCCATACATTCTGGATACATATTAAAAATCTTTTTAAAACAGGAACTTCTTTAATAGTATGCCTCCCACGTGTAGTTTTTTTTGCTGCTCAATATGGTCCCACCCTAAATCTTCCTCGCCAACTAACAAAAGTGGAAAATCTACAGATAAGAGCAACTAGGTCTTCAAATCATCCCTTTACCCAGCTTGCAGTAATAGAGGCACTTACTTTAGTTGGCACACTTAATTTTGTTTTTTGTTGTTATTTTGCAATCGTTTATAGGGGAGAGAGAGAGAGAGAGAGAGAGAGAGAGAGAGAGATGTGCACAATATTTGTCTGATAACGGAAATAGTTGCAGCAATTAAATAAATCATAAATGATAATATTCAAGAAACCCACAAAACTGAAATAACTCAGATTTGCATCATGTGATTCATCATCTTCCATCTAAAACTTCTTGAGCATTTCTTTTGCATACTTAATCTGAGATAAAAATATACATTTATCTAACTGTGAAACTTGCAACCCAAGAAAAAGAGGAAGTTCTGCAAGCATAGACATTTCAAACTTTGTTTGCATTTGAGTAGCAAAATCTTTGCATATATTGTCATCATTATCACCTAGAACAACATCATCAACATAAATAACTACTACAAACATATACAAACCCATATATCAAAATATCAGACTTCTCGCCAATAACTCTATTAAAAAAATTAGTGTTTAGTATTTACGATTTTGTTATTTTACTAATATGCAAAATTTCCATTTGAGATAATTCTTAAACATCTTTTCATAACTAGACTTTCAAGTATTATATGTATATCAGCTTGGCTCTCATTCATTGATTTTGCTTGTACACACATAACAAGATGTTGGAATGAAAATTCTTTGGATTGTTGAGCACGAAACCCCTCTTCAGCTAGCCTACTTTTCTTAGTGAGAGATTCACCATAGCTGGTTGATTTTTAGATTGAGATTTCAGAGTTTGGCTCAAAATGTGGTAATAAGGGTTTGGTAAGAATGAATATTTCACAAATATTTTGATTTGGGTATTTGTAACAGCCCAAGATAGGGACAATAGAAAAATAACATCACCAAGACTAGGGTGCAGAAAATGCTAAAAATTTACTTGCATAAAAGAAATTCTTCATAAAACTTGATTTATTTCCAGATTATAAAACTGATTCTGCTAAGACGAATAAATTTATGAGCATTTCTGAGTATAGAAAAAGTATAAAAATTCAATCTATCTACCTAGATATTTCATAAGTGAGTTGACACAGTGCAAGGCAGGAGAATCCCCAAAAGAGATGTCCTAGCCCCCAGCAAATAACCACACAGTGGAAACACAACAACAATGCAACAACAAAGCAAGATCTAATACCAAATGCAAATCTTTATTCATAAATATAATTGTTTACATGCAATATGCCCGACTGTAAGGCCCACCGGGTTACAGCCAAATACAATAGCAATTACAATAATAATTCTGCAAGATCCCTCAAGATCCAATCCAAACCCTACCTAGTCCAGATCTGTAACACAATAGCAATTTGGTAGAAACCTTCAAGATCTCAACTTGTGCTTGCAAGCCACCAAGCAACCTCTTTGTTTCTAAACCGCAACCACTAGCTCTTCTCCAAACTCGAAACTCCACCACAATCCTGCTGTAAACTGCCTCACATTCGGCGCTCTATCCACAGACTCATGAAACCTCGCCCTTCAGCTACTCTCCAAACTCACTCCTCAACAATGAATGAATCACTCCATAAAATGAATGACTAAAAGACTCCACAAGACCCCTTAATTATACCCAACTAAGCCACAAGTTGGCCTAGCAATTACATATTAAATAAACCCCTTACATTAAATGCACATTTAAGCCACAAGTCGGCTCACAACAAACATTAAATACAAAACGTTAACCCTCGCATTAACCCTCAATTAACACACGATAACCACACAAAATACTTAGGACAAGCCCCAAGAACATATTTAAATGCACATAGGAGAGATAACCAAGACCACAATTAGGTCCACACACACTCCCCGATCGATTCACACGCTACATGCATTAAATACACCAAGAACTCCAGTCGGCACCAACACACTGTTGAGTGACAGCAAACTCCCAAGCATCGCCAGACTCCCAATACATGTCGAGCTCCTAGACCATGCCAAGCTCCAAGACCATGCCAAGCTCCCAGAGCATGCCAAGCACTAGCCACCAGCCCTTCTTCAACCAAGTACTAGTTCAAGCACCCTCCAAAGCAACTACTGAGCCTCCTCTCGTGAACTCCAAAGTAGTTACTGAGCAAACCCAAGATGCTCCTACATCAAACTCCCCAGGTAAATAGAAAAGTGTGTCCCACACTTTGATGCCCAAAGAAAGATCAACAACCATCTTTATCTTCACCAGAGGCTTCCACTCCAACAAGGACAAGAAAACCAATCTGCACATCATCCACATCTACATAACTCTATCAAACACCAAAATCTCAACCATCCAATCAGCATGCTCACTCCCAAGAACAAACTGAAACATAATGCTTCATCAACAAATCCTCATCCACAGCAGCAACACCAACAGCAACTGCATCATCCACGACCAAGTGCTCTACAATCTCCATGTCAGACCAAACCAACTGATCATGAAAACCAATCTCCATCCCAATATCAACAAAGTTTGGAATATCCTCAGCAAAAACCTCAAGTTGCTCTGCAGGTTCTATATCATACTCCACAAACTGATCAATAAAACCAACCTCTTCCAAATCGACCTTGCCATGCCATCTTCTCTCACGAACAAGTCTCTTAACCGGCCAAATAACTCTCTTCCAGATCGGCAGACTCCAACTCCACAAACATCCACGGAATGCCTTCCTCACCCCGTCCTTAACTTGATCAACCAAGCTAGCTTCAAACTGAGCAAACATCTCAGAAAGCCTCCTCTCCATCACATCACGAAGATTTGCAATCATCTCAAAGTCCAATCCTCTCGGAGCCATCTCCCAAGATCTTCACAAACCCTCTGCAACAAATCCTTCCCACGCTCCTTGTTATAACACTGAATTGTTTGCAAGGCAAATCACAACCTGCCACCTCGCATAAACAATCAGGAACCAAATCACAAGTCCAAGAACACGGATTTGCAATACACAAACTCTCTGCGATCATGCCTCAACAAGATCAATCTTCCATCTTTGCATCCATCAATCCATATATAAGCCCTCTACAATTGCAAGTCAAAACCACAATCTGCCACCTCACAATCAAGAGATCTAGGACTCCACAAAGAAAATCCACCACTAGATCAAGATCTTCTCGAATTTACTTCCCCAACCCAAGTCCTGGTGCAAACTACCACAACTTCAGCGATCTGACTACACACTCAGGAACAACCTTCGCTCTAATACCACTTAACGCAGTGCCAGGCAAGAGAATCCCCAAAGGAGATGTCCTAGCCCCCAACAAATAACCACACAACAGAAACACAACAACAATGCAACAACAAAGCAAGATCTAATACCAAATGCAACTCTTTATTCATAAATATAATTGTTTACATGCCATATGCCTGACTATAAGGCCTTCCGGGTTACGGCCAAATATAGCAGCAATTACAATAACAGTTCTACAAGATCCAATCCAAATCCTAGCTAGTCCAGATCTATAACACAACAACAATCTGGTAGAAACCTCCAAGATCTCAACTTGTGCTCGCAAGCCACCAAGCAACCTCCTTGTTTCTAAACTGCAACCACTAGCTCTTCTCCACACTCGCAACTCAACTACAATCCTGCTGTAAACAGCCTCACATTCAGCGCTCTGTCTACAGACTCAAGAAAACTCACCCTTCAGCTACTCTCCAGACTCACTCCTCCGAAATGAATGAATCACTCCATGAAATGAATGACTAAAAGACTCCACAAGACCCCCTAATTATATCCAACTAAGCCACAAGTCGACCTAGCAATTACAAATTAAATAAACCCCTTACACTAAATGCATATTCAAGCCACAAGTCAGCTCACAACAAACATTAAATACAAAACGTTAACCCGCAATTAACACGCAATAACCACACAAAATACTTAGGACAAGCCCCAAGTTTACAATACAGATTTAGATGCACACAGGAGAGATAACCCAGACCACAAATAGGTCCACACACACTCCCTGATCGATCCACATCGCGATCACACGCTACATGCATTAAATACACCAAGAACTCCAGTGGGTACCAACACACTGCCAAGTGACAGCAAACTCTCAAGCATTGCCGAACTCCCACTACATGTTGAGCACAACAGACCATGCCGAGCTCCCAAAGCATGTCGAGCACCAGCCTTTCTTCTACCGAGTACCAATCCAAGCACCCTCCAAAGCAACTACTGAGCCTCCTCCCATGAACTCCAAAGTAGTCACCGAGCAAACCCAAGATGCTCTTGCATCATGAGCGCATTGATTTTCTCTTATTTTTCTAAGATAAGACGATCAAAATATACAGATTTAAATACAAAGACCTCAAAAATTGTTTTGAAACCCTAGTCATCCTCAAAAAAATTAAAACATTTCAAACCCTTGTTGATATTGTTGAACTCACAAAAAACCAGCACTACATATTATAAATTTGTCCTATTTGTTTTTGTCCTCAATGATGATTAGAAATATGACGATACCTTGCTGTAATAGTCCAAAATCTGGACCTGTAGCTCTGAATTTCACCTTCAAATTGGCTTTCAAACCTGATAAACAATTGCATCCCTGAAAAATTATATTAATGTTGTAGCTTAAGTCAGATTGAATGGACTCTTGGCACCTGATTTGACAGGATTTGAACTACCTTTTGAGAATGCAGAAAACACCTAGGAATTAGCTAACGACCATGACAAGTATTCTCATGCAAGCCAATAGGACCAACTAATAAGACTTTACAGTCTTTTTCCCTTTGAATTCTGCAGGATTCGAGCAGGTATACCTTGGAATTTATCATCACTTTCCTTGACAACAATATTTATTATAAATTTCATAATAGTAGACATTTGCCTTTGGTTCTTCAAATTTAGATGCTATGTGAGGGATGCAAAATATCTAATTCTCCATACCCTACACCTCTCTAATCAAGCACAAGCTAACTTTCTAGATCTACAAATAAGACACAAGATAATGAAGATTTGATTCTTGATTTTTGATACAATGTAGCCTTACAAAACCTGTTCAACATCAATTTATGATCAGTGATTTATCCATTTGGACATTTACTCACAAAATATGACACACTACATCAGATCTATTTTCTCACTTTGTAAAAAGGAAATCGATACTCAATTTCAAACTCATATTTATCAAAATCCCCCTGGTACCTTCAATTTTTTCAAGTCATATCAAGCATTTACATAATCATTTTGATTAATAGCAAAATATGAAACAAGATATAATTCAAAACAAATTACAACTGAAACTCAAGATGATTGTCATTGAATTTCAGAAAATTGAAAGATAACACAAGAAGAGACAAGATCTGAATTGGGCAACCAAGTATTTCTTCATTTGTATTAATTTGCTTGAAATAATACAACCCAAGTATGAAATTCAGTGAAAATAAGTTGACTCAAGATACAATGAACACACTGCAACTCTAAACTTCCATTAAATGAACCAGACACGATAGTTTAGCTACACAGTATTGGACCAACTTAAAACATGATAATAGCATTCATTCTCTTTGAAATTTGGACCCTACTCTAGCCTTGGGAGCTCATTTATATAGATGAGTTGCAACAAGCTTTAGGCATAGAGAGACTGGACACATGTCACATTTCATTTGACAATCACAACTTGTTACATATAAGACAAAATAAGAAGAAACAACAAATGTAGATAGTTTCAAAATGAACAGCTGGCAGCATGTGTATTCAAGATCAGCTCTCTGTTTGCAATGTAAGTGTATCCATAGCAGGTGAACCGCAAAAGTAAGATACCCTATTGTAATGGTTGTCTTTCCTCTATTTGCACTCCATGATTTTATTCCAGCTTTGTTCAATCACTATTTCCATCAGGCAATGTTTTGATTTCTGCTACAACTTCCCAAATGGTTAATGTCAGTGTCAATGTCTAGCCATGTGGCATCTCTAACCAGATTCAGCTCATTCAGATTCTTAATCCACCTTGCATCTGTTATTGCCCTTGCATCTGCAACTACCTTATTCATATCCATTTCAATCTTATATAAAATATCAAAAACCTCATAAAAATTGAACACATCAGCATCTCCATTACAATAAGCCATGACTTTCTCATGATTCAAAATATTCTCAAATGATGTGGGCCACTCCTGACATTCCCTCAAACTTCCATAATTATCAACAATAAGGGGAATAAAACCATGTATGCCATCTGCAATAATTTTCATTTTATTTTGAATTAATTGCATTTTTCCAAAGAAAAACCCATCTAGTTCCTTAACCTCGCCAATCATTTTCCTAGTGGGAATAATGATTTCCTTAGGCAACTCCTCCTTCTGGGTTAAAATTGGAACTAGCTTCTCAAAGAATTGGCTATATGGGCCCCACTTCTTAAACAAATGAGATAAAAATGAGAGTGCCTTAGAGCACCAATGTTCCGCTTCTTGTAAAGAGATGTAAATGCCATGAACATTTTGTGAAACATTTTGTAATGCATTTATCCTATGAGAGAGTATACCTTTCATTGCTCTTGCTTCTATTTCCCTTTTGGTGTCCTTTTCATCAATAGCCATGCCTGATGGCTGATCAATCATCACTGTGGGTACTGATCCTTCTTCTTCTTTCTGGATTTCTTTGTCAATGACCTCTATAATAGGCCTTGTAGCACTTTTCAAGGTTCTTATTTCTATCTCCAATTCTGTGATTTTTTGTTCCATCACATAAGTCTTTTCATCTCTTCCTCATAATCTTTGAAAGTATGATGCAAATGATCCTCAATTTGAATCATTTTGTCTGAACTCATAGTTGTCACTACTCTTAACATACCAAACATTTATTTGCCATATGTAGTCTGTACACTCCGAAAAATCACATTTCCGTGAGGTGTGTCCTTCACCTCCATTTGCTTTGGCTTATCTAATTCAGGAGCAATACTCCGCACAACCAAGGTTTGTGCATCTATATTATACCCTGATCCTCTTTGTAACCCTCTTGGGCCAAAAGTTTCAAAGGAAATTGACTTTTCTTGTCTTCTTATTTGATCTAACACGAAAGATGAACTTAAGTCCCAACCAAGCAACAGCAACATCCCAACTCTTTTCACTAAGTCCCTAGCCTCTTCGATAGCAAGAGTCTCACCGTTGGGGTCATAGACTTGCAGTTTTTCAACTAGTTCAGCCACCTTCTCATCTAAATCTTTGGGCTGTAATGTTAGGGACAATTGATTTTGCTTTAATTTAAACAAAAAACTCTTGAGCTCATCACTCTTTACAAAGTCATCATCCTGCAAGAATTCTTGAGCCTGGATGATCCTATCATCCAACATCTTTCCTACAAGTTCCATTTCATTAGGAGCCTTTTCATTTTCAGTAGCTTAGTTGACAAGAAATTTTTGCCTCAAGTCAACAAAATACTGACTTTTCCTGTGTAAGATTTGCAAAACATTTTCTCTGAAATTAATTTATGCTTCTTCATCCCTCCTTGTGCCCAAGCTGAGGTGTCAAGCTGCTCCTCTTCTTAATCTAACTCAAGGACTACATCTAGCTCAGGGCAATCTATGTTAAACCTTTCCTCTTCTTGATCTCTCACTTCAACTAGCATGTGAGACACAATTTCTTGGTAATTTTGAATGCATTTATCAAATCTATCCAGATATTTTTCCTAATGATAGAAACCTGGAAAAGAGGGATCACTTCTTCTCATTTCTTCCTCAACCCTCATAATATCTCTCCATTTCAAAGTCCTATCCCTACAAATATCATCATATAAACAATTCTGAATAACATCCTCTTCCCACGAGGGTTTGCTTGGAGGCAAATTATACCCTCGCATTTGTTGTAATGCAGTCCTAACTACATCATTAGGGTCATAAATTCTAATAACTGAGGATGCTAATTTGTATTGTCTGAGACATGTATCAATTACTACAATGTTAAAATCCCCAATCTTAAAATTTCTACAAAGGAAAGTGCCCTTTCACCTTGCAGATCCTAATGCTCTATATTCATCAGAATCAACTGCCAGAAGAATTCCATAATCCCCAACCTTTCGAGGACAAATTTGGGTAGAACATTTGGTGGTTGTGGGCATGCATAAACCCTCATGATAGTAAAATTTTCAAACAAGAAAAGATCTCCCCAATCATGTTCCAATTTACAATCTCCATCATAACACTTAGATGGCTTTAGCAATTTTCTCACATTCAGTGTGTTGGTGTAAATTAGTGTTCACTATCTACACTTACTTAAGTTTACTTAGGTTAATGCATTATTTTATTATTTTTATTTGTGAGACACTTAGGAGTATGTGCACTCTTGTGAGTTGTCATGATGACATCACAGGGGTTTGCACCTCTTTTAAGCACATGTTGTCTACAACACAGGAATCTTCTACACACATATGACACTTTGTCATTTTTATCCATTCATCTAGAATGTTGGATAAGGTGCTTAGTTGTCTTATCTCCTAGTTGTTTCTAGAGACATTCTAGGTGCTTCCTGAGGGTCTTTATATACAGGCACTCCTAGTGTACTCTTATTATGGCATATTGAATATATCGTCATTCTGATCACACTCTCTCTTTTTGGTCTACAGTTGTGCTTGTGTTTGAGTTATTAGTTCTAGGGTGAATTTTTCCCTTAGGCAAATTCTTACATGGTATCAAAGCAACTTGGAGATTTTCTCATCATATAACCATTCGAGACCACACTTGCTTCAGCACCTCAGCCTGAATCCGAAGTACTGCAGAAATTGGGAGCATCTACAGCCAGATCTGACCTCGCCATTGCGTCCAGAACGCTGAACCGGTGAAAATCAACTATAAACTTGGAGATTTTCTCATCATATAACCATTCGAGACCACACTTGCTTCAGCACCTCAGCCTGAATCCGAAGTACTGCAGAAATTGGGAGCATCTACAGCCAGATCTGACCTCGCCATTGCGTCCAGAACGCTGAACCGGTGAAAATCAACTATAAACTTGGCTACCTTGGCCCAAAGTCGACCATGAGGGCAAAAAAAAATTGCAATTCGAAACTCGGAGGCCCCGATTTGCAATACGGGTATGGTCATTTTCAGATCTACAATTTAATTAATTTTCAGATCTGATTTTTTCTTTGCATTTTCAATTGCAAAGTTTCGGAAAAAAATTTCCCTTCAGGCACCCAACAGAGAAAATTTTTTAGCAGAATCGGGCAGTGACACCCCGGCTCTACCATTTTTGGAGGAATATTTTATTTTTGCAGGGCATATAATTCCTCAGTTCCACAAGCATATTCCTCATCAACGCACAGGCCGTACTACATGCCATTAAGTCCAAGCCCACTGTATTTACAAATTTTCAGCGCTCAACTAATACTCGGCCGAGCACATTACCCCGACCAGCCAAAGCCCATATCCCACGAGCTTCTCTTTGGTAGAGAGTCCGCAGTATTCTCTATATAAACAAGCCCGCAGGCCCTTCCCCACTCAATGTGGAATTTATTTTAAAACACGCAGCAGCAGCAGCATTGCATCATCTACCCGGCCTCATGTGTGAAGGTTCTCGGCGTTCAGTGGCGACTCTACTACTATTCTCGGCCTGCGAATGCACAAAAATCCGACGACAGTATATAAATCCCAACTGTTGCTTTTTTAAAAATCTGGCAACATCCCAGCAATATTTGGCCGCACAGTCCTCCTATCTCCTGCAACAACCTTTTCCGGTTCAGAATCTTCCGGCATTCACTGCATATTCCGACGCAGTCTCCCGCGGATTCCCGACGACAAACAGGATTCCCGGTCGGCGCATTTGACCCACACATCGTAGTCGGAATACACAGCGACTGGTTTGTTCTTCGGTGACAGAAATCTTCTTTTTCGGCACATGCGAAAAACCTCCCGCCCGCTTCAGATTTCCCGACGTCGCAGATTTTTCAGCAGCATATCAACGTTTTCAACAGGTTAGCTCCGCTTAGGCGATCAGTTTCCAGGATTTTTTTTGGCATTTTCAAGCGAACAGATTTGCCAAACGGCGACTGTTACAACTCTTCTCGCCCACTGACAGCTCTTTCACGCAAGTGTACAATACAATATTCGAACTTGCCAAAGACGTTTTGACAAGTGTACGCGGTGACAAAACTTGCCATAGCGACGAGACTGACACATAGGCCCTCCAGCCTACGACACGTGTCCACCTGACACGTTGTCAAGTGCCACACGTCATCCTCCACGCAGTCCAAGCGGACGAGTTACAGTCCACCACGTGGCACCTTTGAGACATTAACCGAGTCTGCCACGTCACCACGTGGAACTCGGATTGTTTTGCCAAGTGTACATTTTCGTACGGTATAGACGCCACATCACCAGTACGAAGAATTGAGTCAACTACCACGTCATCCCTAGTACGCTGATTTTTTGCTGACATCAGCAATGCACTCAGTTAAATTTGACGACTGTTTGACCATCAAATCCAGGGATTTTACAACTGCAGTGACAATCGTTTGACTGTCAAATTTAGACTCGCAGTTTTCCTTCCAGACCCCTCTCCAAATTGCTTTTCAATTTGGCAACCTGACTTTGCGAGCCCATAACTCGAACATCCAAACTCCAATTCAAGTGCGATTTTTTTTTTAATTGGGTAGAATTTCCTAAATTTTCTAGTAGTGGTGTTGTTTTTTAGTTTTAGTGCACAGATTTTGCAGAAATTGCATTTTTTGGCGACTATACCTGCATAATCTTGCGTTTTGCAACTTCAAACGCTTCGTACGGGCACATCTGGTCCCTTTTTCAAGTTCCATTTTTTTTAAAGTGCGTATTTTTTCGTCTACTTTCCAGATCTAAAGTCAGATTCTAGGGTTGTGTGAACCAATTTCTCACTTTCAGAATTAGGCCTTTTTCGGCATTGTAAAGCTTTGATTCTTTTTCAGAATTGTTGTAAATCTGAGCTACAGTGCTTAAGTGACAGATTTAAGCCTCATAAGGCAATTGTAAAAGCAAAATCAGAAAATCCACTTTGTACATTTTGACAAGTGGCCCATTGTAAACGCACTACTTATAAAGTGCCAAAGCATCTTTTTTTTTTTTGGGGGGGGGGGGGGGTCTTTTGATTGAGTGAAAAGGGGGGGTGTGTACTATGTTTTTGTCTCTCTATTGTGCTCTTTTCATTTTCTGCATCATAGGTTTTAAATGTCCTCCTTTAACTTCACGCAACTATTCTACATGGAAAGATATTGGATGGAGCAGATTAATGGAAAAAGGATATAGTCTTTATGTTGATGGTACAATTACCAAACCTACTGATGCTAAAGAACTCATTGATTGGCAAAATCAAGACCGACAGGCTTTAGGTGTTATCAAGAGTTGTGTACATGGAGATCTTCTCTTCCACATTAAAAATTGTTCAAAATCTAAAGAAGCTTGGGATAAACTTGAATAGTTGTATGGTAAGGTGGATGAAGAAAAGGGATTTTAGATTGAGAATGATCTACTTCTCTTGGATCCTAAGAATTTTGACACAATTCAAGATTATATCATTAAAGTCAATGAGTATAGGGCACTTCTGAAAGATTGTGGAAATCCCATGAAGGATGATAGGTTGATTCATCACATCCTTAAGAGGCTACCTTTTGAGTACACTAACTTTGTTTCAAGTTTTAATACTCATAGGTTGACCATGGGATCTGCTTACCACAAGCCTTCCTTTGATGCATTTGCAGAGATGTTGATTGTTGAACAATCTCACTTGGTGGATTTTGGACTTCTCAAGTCATCTAAGACCAAAGCCTTGGTGGCTAGTGATGAGCACAAATCAAGTCAAGGGGAGAAAAGCAACAATAAGAAGAAGCAGTGGAAGCAGAAAACACAATCTGAGACACAACAATCCTCCTCTCAACAAGGCAATTCTTCTTCAAACAAGAAGGGAAGTAATGACAAGAAGGACAAACTCTTTTGTGCATATTGCAAAAAGCCAAATCATGACGAGCATCATTGCAAGACAAAGAGAATCGATGAGTTAGAAAACCTACTCAAGAAGAATAAAATTCAAGTGCCAGGTACTTCCAAGGATTCAACTCCAACCTCTTCAAAGGGTAAAGGGCAAGCACTTATGGCAAACACAAGTTCTTCTTCGGAATGGATACTTGACTCAAGTGCCTCTTACCATATGGGTTCTTCAAGTGAAGACTTTTCTTCATTGAAGCAGTCAAAGGTGCCACACATCTTTGTGGGAGATGATACTAAAATGGAAGTTGAAGGGAAAGGACATGTGGAAATGGAAAATGGGGAATTCAAAGATGTTCTCTACGTTCCAAATCTTAGTTCCAATCTCCTATCAGTTTACCAAATCACTCACCTTGGAGATGGTCATAAGGTTGAGTTCCTTCCAGATTCAGTGATGGTGCGAAGTCTTAAAGATGGTTCATTGGTTGCAATGGGGAAAATCAATGATGACAAGAGGCTTTATTCCTTCTCCCACTTTGTGCCTAACTCTCCTTCTCAAGCCTTGTTGACTCACTCTACTTCACAAATCAACTTACGGCATGAGCAGTTTGGTCATCTTGACTTCCGCTCTCTTCTACAACTTTGCTCAAAACATATGCTCAAAGGTCTACCTAATATCAACTTTTCTAAGGGAGAATGTTCAGCTTGTTCAGTGGATATGAATCTCAAGGAGAAGTATGATAAAGGGAAGTCTTCTCGAGCTCCAATTGTTCTTCAGCTAGTTCACATGGTTTTAGCAGGACCCTTTGCAGTGACTTCAGTCAGCCAAGGCCACTATATCCTTACATTTGTTGATGACTTTTCGAGATTCACTTGGATCTTCTTCCTTCATCATAAGAATGAATTGGTTCATAAGCTTCAAGACTTCAAGACTCATGTTGAACACAAGTCAGGGAAAGCCATCAAGGTACTAAGGGTGGGCAATGAGAACAGATATGTCGATAGAAGACTTAAGAACTTTTGCAAAATTGAGGGGATTGATCTTTAGAACTCACCCACATTCAGTCCACATAAGACAGATGTTGCAGCTATGAGGATTAGGACTCTCAAGACCATGGCAAGTTGCATGATAACAGCCAAGTCTCTTGATCCTACACTTGAAGTTGAAGCCATTAGCAGTGCTACTCACATAATTGATCTCCTCATCCAGCCTTAGATGGTAAGATTCCTTTTGAGGCATGGTGTGGCAAAAAACCAGTTGTGAGTCACCTTAGAGTCTTCGATTGTCCAGCATGGGCTAACCTATCTTCCAAGAGTTGCAAGGCACCGATACCTAGGCCTTGTACCTTCATCTGTTATGAAGACAATGTAAAGGCTTATAGACTTACTGATCCAGAGACACACGAGATCTTTGTGGAGAAGGATGTTCACTTTGAGGAAAGTTCACCCAGCTTATCCTCTACTCCTCTCCACACATCCTACACAGTGGAAACTGATAGTGACACCAGCGATAGTGCTTCAACAGGTTCAGACACGTGGGGTTCTATCAACAGTTGCAGTGAGAGGTCACATCAGTCCAGTCCACATGCTTATATTGCCACAGTGAAAGGTCTAACACAGCATGGTACATCTCGTCTTCTAGCTCCAGCTTCAGTTGACTTGGGAGACAGACTTGAGGACATACATCTTCTCATTGATGAAGGTGATCATTCTACAATTGTTGCGAGGGCTCACTCTGACCCTCATGTCCATTCTCTACATGATCAATCTTTCAAGGTTGGCGTGATTGTGGATCCTTATGAACAGCAATTAGTGGAGGTCTCTTTGTCAATTAAGGAGATAGATGGTTCAGTGGAATAAGTTCAACAGACATCCTTGACAGATCTACATTCGTTCTTTTCAGCACAGTTGCAAGGGGCGAGCATCAGCATCAGCACAAGGATACTTGAGCAGGTTTCAGGGCCAGCATACATCTTCAGGAGTGTACCTTTGCCTTTGTTTCTTCCTAAGGGGAGGAACATCATCCTGCATTCTTGGACCAGCTTCTTCATCGGAGCGGCTTTCACTTGTCGGCATTCTTCTTTTGGGAGGGAAGCCTATTCTGTCTCTCTTCCTTCTCACATTCTCTTATGTATATACTGGATGTATGTCATAATGGAGGGGTCTTGATTACTCCATCCATTGATGCATCCCTATTTATCTCTCTTTTTGGGGGAGAGTTTTTCCCATGAGGTTTTCCCTCTTTCCCTGCTTTATGAAAGATTGCATTTTCATTATGTACATGGGTACCTAACATGGCATAGTAGTTGAGACCCATTATGCATCTTCATCCTAGTTTTCGCAAGCTTAAGGGCATTCCCCTAAGTTGCACTTAAGGGGGGGTGTTGGTGTAAATTAGTATTCACTATCTACACTTACTTAAGTTTACTTAGGTTAATGCATTATTTTATTATCTTGCATTATTTTATTATTTTTATTTGTGAGACACTTAAGAGTATGTGCACTCTTGTGAGTTGTCATGATGACATCACAAGGGTCCGCACCTCTTTTTAGCACATGTTGTCTACAACACAAGAATCTTCTACACACATATGACACTTTGTCATTCTTATCCATTCATCTAGAATGTTGGATAAGGTGCTTAGTTGTCTTATCCCCTGGTTGTTTCTAGAAACATTCTAGGTGCTTCCTGAGGGCCTTTATATACAGGCACTCCTAGTGTACTCTTATCATGGCATATTGAATATATCATCATTCTGATCATACTCTCTCTTTTTGGTCTACAGTTGTGCTTGTGTTTGAGTTCTTAGTTCCTGGGTGAATTTTGCCCTTAAGCAAATTCTTACACTATGGAACTCTTTCTAAATTACCATCTAGCATACTTAATACAAGGAACACAAAGTCATTGTAAAATGAAACAAAATTTGCATAAGGGTAAAACATGTTTCATACCCTTGTCCATCGAAACACAGGCAGTGCCTCTCCCATCTCCTCAATTTGTTCAATAAAACTTTCACTGATATGGCCAATATTTTTGTACAAAATCAGGTGCATTAGCATGAATAATGGTGGAACTTAGAATTTCTCAATTCTCCTTGTTGCACAGCCACAATCTTATTATGTATGTCTGTGATTATGTGCTTGACAATCATATCCGACATTTGTGCATTGATCCTGAATGTTGATGGCTATTACATATGTTGCACCAGTAGCATTCAAAGTCCCATCAACTCCTAATACTGAGTCCAAACACCATGGTGTTTTGGAAATATCTCTTGAAAAATTCAAGAGGCATGAACTCATCCACTTTCTTCGGAATTTCTCCCAATTTCTTCTCCAAAGGAATGTGTTGCCTCATGACTCGTCCAGTGAAGAAACTCTTTTGTGACTAGAAGGTATTCTTAAGCTTTTCCAACTCAATTTCTAAACCAATTGGTCCCTCCAGGCCAAATTCCTCTATGAATGATTCTTTGTCTAATGAACAAAGCACACTCTTATCCTTTTAGTGAAATGAGCGAGTGGCTAGATTGTAAGCTTTAGTCAAGGCTTTCATCAAATCTACATCAACAAATACTTCAAGCATAATTAGCTTACCCAAGTTTTTGTACCATGGATTTCAAGTTGGAGAGTTCTTCAGCCTATTATCGTGGTGTTGGTTAACAGTTTGTCTTCCTTGGATTTGGTTTATACCTTGACTCTTAATATGCCCAGTGTGGTGGAAAACAAAACAATTAACAACAAAATGGGTCGGTGCAGTAATCTATCAAAGACCCTTACCTTTAGTGCAAAGATTTGCAAAGAATTTGTTTTTAGTAGATCAACTAATTTGGGGTATGCTCTTACCCAAAGAGCATAAGAGGTATAACTAGATTGCCTAACACTTCAAACAATCTAGGCCAATTTCATATTATAACTCACAACCTCCATAGGATATGAATGTATGTAAGTCATTGTTAAGCTTGTCTAACACCTAAAATGCAATCTATTCTATCCTCTGAATGCAAGATGTAACAATGCAAAACTATCTACCAATGCACACTGCATAAGAAGAGAAAGTATGGCCAACTAGACAACACCCAGATTACCCAGTGCCTAAGATTTGACAATACTCAAATTGATTTCTATTCAATACTTTTCATTAACCAAATCTCGAACTTCTCATACAACAATAAAATGCATATGAACTAACTTGCACAGAATAGAGGAATTGAGATAATGTTGTAAATGAGGAAGGTAAAGCTTACAACTACTTAAAAGAAAGAAACAAAACCCAGTTTATTTGCAATCTCACAGCTTTCATTAATAGCACATTTCATTCCAAGCATGATACAAGACTCAAATGAACGGCAAAATCAAAATGCAAACGCAGAGTCTCACACAATAGTCCCACCTACAGGGGTTTGCCCATATAATAATTTTGTCGGTGTTATTCACTCTTCAAAAAGTTACACTTATAGGCCTTCTTACGAATGACCAATTACATTTGATGATTACATTGCAAAGCATCACTGAACAAATGAGTGCTAAAAATAGGATTGACTGAGTTATCGTCCATTACAAAGTCTAAGTCTATGAGGGGAATGTCAAATATGGCTACAATATCAAATGAGAGAAAGAGAGAGAACACTTGTCACATTGTAGGGAAGATGTATGTAACGCTTCTGACAAAGCATTAGTTCTTCTTTGGAGCTATGGACTTAGCTCTATAGGCCTTCATTGATTTGATTACATTCTTCAGCTCCATGACATTTGGAATAAGGATGTTGTCAGCTCTGAACATCCAATAGTCATGCATTTCTAATCAAATCTTCCACACTAGAAATCTTTGATTTGAACTTCTTTGTTGCAAATTTCAGGACGCAGTCCACTGCTATGAGTTTTGGAAGCTTTGCCACTTGGAAGTTTGTTGGATTAGAAGTTTTTTCAATAAATGCCAAAAACTTGGTCTTTAGTCACTCAACATCCACCAACTGATGATTATTGGTGACATAAGATTCATTATGCAGGACCTTTAAATATTCAAATATTTTATCCATTTCCTTCTTTACCAAATCATAAACCTGCTTCCATTCATTCTCAAACTTCACCGATCTCTCATATTTGAATACCAAAGATTGCTTCCAATGAAGCAACGGCTCTTAACCGGATTTAAGTATCTCATGATGCACAGCCATGTTGGTCTTCATGTCAACCACCTCTTGTAATAAAGCCAATTGCTCTGTTAAGCTTTTTGATTCCTTCTTCATTGAGTCCTGGTGCTTTGACACTGCTTCTCTCAATCTATCTGTGTCTAACAACAGTTTTCCAAGATTCTCTATGAAGGGAGGACCTTGGGCCTCGAGTTCATCTATCCACGCACAGCCAGTTTGACCAAATTACCTCTCTTGCTATAGCTTAAGCAATAGGTTCTTGTTCTCCTCTGCACTTGGATCAAATGCACTGGAAGGTGTGCTTCCAAGTGCAGCTCTAATGTAATCCATCAATTCTCTATTTGAGGCCTTCACTAACTCTTTCTCAGACCTTAACTCCTCCAGCTTAGCTTCTACCCTTGTATTAGTTGATTTACAGATATTGACCATAGAGTCATGCGTTGGAGTTCCCAAATCAACAATTTTGATCTGAAAATCATTTGGAGTTAATTCGTGAAACTTTCCCTCTTTCTGGGGTTCTGCAATCTCCACAAGCAAATGTCTTGAAGTCAAGTCTGTTGCCAATGTTGCAATGGTCTTCTGCTTCTTTACTTTCTTCGACATGCGTTGGGATTGAGTTGCTTGCACGATGAGGTCTTTAGATGGAGTACTCTCCTTGTATCTCCTCTTCTTGCTATCAATGGTCTCTTCCAACCAAAATTTAGTTGAGAGGACACTGAGCGATGACTGTAGGGTTATAGGATTGAAGAGCTTCCTCACCACTGGAGGTGTCACCTTGCTCCTACTAGCAAATGGAAAGGCAGTTGCTTGAGTAACTGAAAGAGCTAGAGTTTTACCTTGTTGAGATGCATCTTGCTCCTACCCATCCAAAGGATTGTTGTCACCATCTAGATTGAAGATAGGAACAGAGCAGGAGTCCTTGACTACTGATTTCTCCTTCTCTTGATCTTTATCTTTCTTTGCCTCCTTATCTCCCACTTTTTCAATGTCTAGCAAAGATCCTCCTCCACAAGTTGGAGGAACTTGTGTGTTCTTTTCAAGAGGTTGACCTCCTCCTCCACCAACAGATTGAGTTGGTCCAGTTGATGTTGATGTGGCAACAATGGTGGAAGTGGCAGCTCGTGATGACTAAGCAATTGCAAATGCTGCTCCACTAGTAGAACTAGTGGCTCCAGTTCTCTTCCTCTCTACTCGGGTCCATTCTACCCACTTGTCGGTCCTTTTGATGATGCCAGCCATGAGAATTTCCATTGTATCAATGACATGACGATCAGGCGGAATTGACACTATAGGAGTGTCCTTAATTTGTTCATAAGTGGAGGGCCGCATATAAGAACCATTGTCTACAATATCACTAACATCAATTTTATCATTATATAACTTGATTTCATCAACAGTTAGCCTAGACCAATATCTATCTCTAGTTTGGTACTCATTATAACATCCAGCCCAATAATCCTTGATATCCGAAACATGCCTATAAGCATATCCTAGCTTTAGATGATCTTTGACAAAACTAACCAGATCATATTGGGGCCTTAGAACTTCATAGTTGATCAATTTGACCTTGTTCTCAAAGGCTTTCACCAAATTTTGGGCATCAGACCTAGATGCACAAGAATAAGGTCCTACCACAATTGGGAAGGGGATGTTGGCTATCTTCTTTACATTGGAACATAGGGTATTCACATCTAGAATATGCCTGCATAATTCAACAAACACTACTTTATCTTCAGGATACCTGGGAAGTCTTTTCGAAAAACCTTCGAATGGTTTGATCCTTAGGTATGAGAATGATGGAAATTGAATAAAACAGCATCCGAACTAGCTCACTGTTGATATAGCTTTAGGTGAGAATCTCCACTCAAGACACCCTTGCAACTTGTGGCATAGCCTCATTGTGAAGGCATCATTCACCTTTACGTATTCTTCAAAGCTCTTTTCCAGCTGTAGACGAGGATAGAACTCATATACCTTAGTGTTCTCATCATAGTCTTCAATGTTGGGAAGACAAGGCCAAAGATGATGCATAGCATATATTAGGCATGATGACATGTAAAATTGTTTGAATGCTTTCGCCGAATTTAGCCAAGAGGCTAGCTCTTCAAATATGATTTGGACCCAATCAACTTGTAGTTCATTAGCGCAAACGGCCTGAACTACATAGAAGTGATGCTCAATGAAATCTAGGACTTCTTTGCCCTTTAATCTTAGCAACAGGGCTAAGATATCCACAATTTCCCTCTTCAAATTGGTTCCAAAGAGAGTCCTCGACATTTTAATCTTTTTGAAACAAGTCTCGAACCAAGTTCTCTGCATGTCCTCTTTTCTCAAAGTCTTCTTCTCATTGAACATTAATGCAGAAGAAGAAAAGTCTATGTCACAGTACTACTCCTTCACTGGAATTCCGAATGTAGACTGCATCAATTCTCTATTTACTAAAAGCATAATAGATCGGTCGAGGAACAAGATTTGCTTGGTTTCTGGGTTATACCTTTCAATGCATTCCTTCAATAATTCTGGTGCATGCACAACCATGGGAAAACCAGCAGCTTCGACCAAACCACTTTCCTTCAACTTCTGTGTGATTGGATGGAGGGGCTCAGTGTTTAATCTTCTACCAAATTACCAAGATTGTAAAACTTGAAAGAGGTATCAAAAAAGTTCTTTAGCTCACTCTCAAATCCAATTAAATGATCAAACCCAACATCTCTAACTGTCATTAGCTTATAACTTCACATAAAGAAAGCAATTGTTTCAACTAAATAGCCGTTGCTGAATGAGGGACCTCATTCGACAAAAGTCTGATCATATAGATTCGGAAATTGGATTGTTGGTGCCACACGAACAAATTAACACATAATCAACAGCCATAACAGTCAAATTTGTCATAAATTAAGCAGATCAACGACCATTTGAAACATATTCCACCGATATGATAGCTCATAAATCCGACCACTATAAAAATCACTTTAATCTCCTATAGTAGCAAGATTACTTCCTTTTTGGATCCTTTTACTTGGGTTTACTGAAAACTACCCTTTTTACTTGGGGAATCTGAAACAAAGGCTTGCACTTTAATCCATTAAGTGCGGGGAGAAAGACAATACCTTTTCCGCACAAGGCTTTTTCTCTTGATTTCTTCACTTAGCTTGAAAAAGCCGCAAAGAGAATTCCCTGCCTTGAGCATGTGAACATTTCATTTCCTTTGTATTGGGCTCACTTTGCAACTAACTTGATTAGAAGCATCTTTCTGGCATCTCCACAGAATATCTTTATATTCAACTTTAGAATTCATTACCTTTGTTAGTGAAATAGGATCTGTAACTTGTAATAGCACTTGTGGATGTTTATGTGTTTTCCAAGTTACTATACGAATGAGTATATATGTGGAATAAAGAGGCATGTCTCTTAAAGAGACATGTCTCTCTAACCTATTAACTTACATTAGTTATAGTTATAACACAAGTAATATACCCTCAATATATTATGATATATAACAATATATATAATAAGTAAGATATATATATATATATATATATATATATATATATATATATATATATATATATATATATATATATATATATATATATATATATATATATATAACTCTTAATATAAGTTAATTATTCCATATATAATATTTTTCATATATTATATATATCTCATATATAATATAATTTATCCGACAGAATTATAACATTAACACTCCCTCTTAATGAAGAAGGATAAAACACATAGATATTACACCATAGGTAATATTTCAAAAATAACACATATAGGAAATCTTTGATCAGAAGATTTCTAGAATATGATATCACATAAGTATTGGCCTATCAGAATATCAACATATGATATTCACCAATTACTATTTGATATCATATTTGGTAACATGAGCATTGGCCTATCAGAATATCAATCAAATGATATTCACCAAATACTCTGAGTAATGGCCTATCAGAACATCAACTAAATGATATCCACCAAGTACTCAATGTGGTAATGGCCTATCAGAATATCAAGGCAAGATATACACCAAGTACCAAAAATATATCTATACAAGCAACTTGTAGATAATCAAATTAATGATATCAACCACCTAGTTGTTGATTTATAAGATAAAGCCTTTACATGAAACAATTTCGCAAATATGAATCATGCTACAAGTTATTGTAAGGACGTCACTTTACAACAACTTCTCCTAATACAAGTGAGAATCATTTAGAAGTCATCACTTCTTCATGATGTACACAGGGGACATGCTCATACATGTATGACATCAAAGGTTTGCATGAAGTCTCCATGAATATTGTCAAGTGATGTTGTCACAACATTCACCATAAAACATATCAGAGAATAAGGTTTCTCCCTCTTAGTTTGATATCAACTTTTCTGACTTCTTAGCTCAAGGTTCTCTCTGATGAAGTATCAGACTTCATTTGAATCTGTTATCACCCTTCTATCCTCTTTGTAGCAAGTCATGTCATGCTTCCTTAGTTCAATGGTTATCCTGATAGCATAAGGCCTTCCAGCCTACATACATGAGACTTTATCCCATGAATCATAGTCCTTTAGCTGTTATAGTTTCTGACTAGTGGAGAATCCATCAATCAAGGTCTACTCCTTCTGAACCAAGATCATCAAAAGTTTGATTTAAACATTTATTATTTTCTACTCCCTCTATTTCTCCAAAGTTGCCTCTAATGAATTGTCAGACTCTCTCTCATAATTTTAATCAACGATATTTGCTTCAAGAAACTCACATTATCCAACCTAATCATCAGATGATTCATGAATCCTAAATCACAGCTTCTTTGAAGCTACTATCATAAGATTGAATCTACACAATATTTGGTAACATGCCTAATGTACCAATCTTCTTTTCCTGCAAGAACATCTTCAGAGACAAAAGAAAAGATCAAAGAAAATAGCTCTTTATAGTAATTATAGAAATACAGAATAAGAAAGAGACTACAATGAGTAGTTACATGCAATACCCGAGGATAATAAATACTAATCTGCAATAATAGTATAGGTTGCATCAAATTAGGAAATACCTTTATGTAAGAATTAAACAATTTGAGTATGTCTTATTTATTCCCATATAAGAATGGTTCAAATGGGAATAGAACATTGGTTATCATTCCCCCTTACAATGTTGGATTCCCACTCTTATATTATTGATCATAAGAAAGATTTGCATAATACTATAAGACCATTCTAATTCAATATAGATAAATATCTAATTTAAAGATATACTTTAATCTATAGTCACTTATATTTATAAGAGATTATGTTACTATCTTGATGCACATCAACTAATTCTTTTATATTTCATAATGTCACATTATTAAATTAAAAGATGTTACCCACACATATATTTCATATATTCATACTATTTTCATTTACATACAAAAAAACAATAATATATTATACTTACCTTTGGAATCGCTACCCAATAAGTTTATTACCTTAGTATTTTACTGAATGTATGCCCTTATGTTGTAGAGTCACAACTCCCACATCATCCAATAATGATCTTTGATCGTTGTCACTATTGATATTGTTAAAGTTGATGTCCGGCTCCTCTTATTCAATCTGCGGTCAACATTCAAATCAACATCATTCGAGGATAACAAGTTGAATTGTGAACTCTATTCAAACCCACGCAACCTCATTCCTTGCTTATTCGATCTGAGTTTTATTATAGAGATGTCATCTTGAGGAATACTTAAATCACACTACTCCAATAATACATCAAGTATATTTTAAAACATTTTGTCTCATAATTCTCCGCACATCGCATGTATCTCTATTGAAATTTTTCATTTCATACACCAAAGTATTCACAAACGAACTGTCTTCATCCTTTGATAAAAGTTGCCTTTCCATTTGATGGCGAGGAAATTATATCACTAGAAGATGTAAAATATCCTTTTGTGATCTTATTTGACTATCATTTTGTCATTCAATGCTATGATGATGAAAGAACTAGCTCTAATCTCCAAGAAATGCCTTACGACAAGAAGTCTTCAGGCTCCCAGATATAGACAATTACACCTTCTTCTTTTACATACATAATATACAAAATGATCTGGTGACTACATTTTGAGGTTGGATTTATATCTATTGTTTATATAAATTCCAAGCCTACTCGATTGCAATATTATATAAATTATTCTTCTGTTTGAAAAATCACTGCCTCTAGATCATAATTTTACAGTGTATACCATATATCATCATCACTGAAGACAAGTCTCCCATTCAAGGAATTAAGGCAAGGAGAGCAATTAAACATTTAAATATCTCATGTAGTGAAGCAAAGATACCCACTGCATATAAGGCATCCATTCATGATAAAGACATGAAATCATAAACCCCCATTGTGAATAACGAGCCTCATGAGGACAACAACTACATACAAGTCATCTTCCACAATTAATGAGCCTTAGGGAAGACACGTAGAGATAATATCTTTCCTATCAGGTAAGAGCCAATAAAATGGCATTTATCATCTTCATTTGATTGCTGAACACATTTTAGAAGTCTCATTGAAGAACATGAACCTCTAGTTGCACACATTGTGATGAACGAGATCTTCACATTCACTCGGCTAAGAAGATTCAACAGTACCAGTTCTTCCATACCTAGCAATGATGAATCCAAACATTCCAATTTCTGCCAATACTCGACATTTCCCTGTTGTAGCGGTTACAAGATGTTACCCACCTATCCTCTTTTACCATGTTAGTCCTTCTATCCTCTTTTATGCCAAACCATTAAAATTCCTAGAAGTTTGAATCTGCTCTGATACCATGTTAGTGAAATAGGATCTGTAACTTGTAATAGCACTTGTGGATGTTTATGTGTTTTCTAAGTTACTATACAAATGAATATATATGTGGAATAAAGAGGCATGTCTCTTAAAGAGACATGTCTCTTTAACATATTAACTTACATTAGTTATAGTTATAACCAAGAAAATAATAAATGTTTAAAAGATGTTACCCACACATATATTTCATATATTCATACTATTTTCATTTACATACAAAAAAACAATAATATATTATACTTACCTTTGGAATCGCTACCCAATAAGTTTATTACCTTAGTATTTTACTGAATGTATGCCCTTATGTTGCAGAGTCACAACTCCCACATCATCCAATAATGATCTTTGATCGTTGTCACTATTGATATTGTTAAGGTTGATGTCCGGCTCCTCTTATTCAATCTGCGGTCAACATTCAGATCAACATCATTCGACGATAATAAGTTGAATTGTGAACTCTATTCCATATATAATATTTTTCATATATTATATGTATCTCATCTATAATACAATTTATCCGACAAAATTATAACATTAACAACCTTTCTTGTCCTCTGGAAAGAAAACCTTGAATGTTTCTATTAGACAGAAAAGCACCATTGAGACCTTCACTTTCCGAAGAGAGAAGCACTAAGAAACATTTTCCTTTGCCATAGCCACTTTTCCTTATATATCCTCGAGATGAATTGATGGTCATGGATTCATCATTTAGTAATGCATATCAAGGGCCCGGATTAACTTCTTTATAACACCGCGCCTGGGTCCCACTGAACACATGCTATCTTCTGAATGGAGCACAGATTGTCTTGCTTTATACCCATAGCTTATTCATTAAATCACAAGCTTCGATCTAAGATAGCATCAACAATCAAGATATGATCTTAATCTTTGAAAACACGCTAGAAGATGTTCGCTCCTAGAGGTTGAGTAACTAATAACATTAAGTTATGTTTCTCTGCACAGAAATGAACTCTGACTTTGGATCTTCGATCTGTGAGTTTCTTAGCATCATATTTTGCTTCTCTTAGTCCTTTATACATCTACGAATGCCATTGTTGCTCGTTCTTTGGGGCCTTGATGAAGTTTACCAAAGACAGGAAATAAGCAGAAATGGACGGAATCCAGAGAAAACATCTGATTGTGGTAGGAATGAACTACAAAATCAAAGTAGGACTTTCTTCTCATCGGGAAAACGCTTCAACCAACCCTCCCAATCCTAGATCACCTACGAATTTAATGCAATGGAACAACAAGAATCCTGCATGGAAGCATAAGGGGGAAGTGGAGTAGGGAAAACCCAAAGAAAATGCAAAAGGTAAACCTTAGAATGTTTGATGAGAAGAGAGCCACCAAGGGGCTATCTAGACAAGAACTTGAACATAATTGCATTGAAAATTTCTCAAGCTAGAGGCTTAAAAAGGATAGACTGAATGTCTGGCAACACATAGAAGAACCATAAAATTTCAGTTTTGTTTATGTCTAGTACCATTGCATCTCTACAGAAACTATATGGGTCCCTTAACTTATGTAAGTTAGCACCTTGTGCATTTGAGAAGCCAGGAAGAAAATACACCCATTCACCTGCATAAGGGCTCTTCAATTTCTTCCTGTGAAATCAATGCACCCTCTTCTTTTGCCATTTCTAAATTGACAATCAACTTTGCAAATCCCTGTAACTCTTTTGTCTACAAATTCATAGCTCAAGAACTGTGGCAATGGCTTTTTTGTTATGACAGTTTTAAAAGCTTTTGCGAGTTAGAAATGGCCTTAACTGCATTTAAACTTTGCATGCATGAAATCTTTCAAATTCTAAGAAAACACTTTAACTTTGTGGTGTTTATACTGCTCTATCATCAATTTATCCCTATCAGCAACTGTATTATTCTTCTTGGCCCTCCTTAAATCTATCTATCCTTATAACCACTGCATGACATTTAAACTACGAAGCTGCAATCTTGCGACCAACCATTTCTTAACCCTAGTCGCACTTAATCTCAACATCTCTCTAACCCTCGCAAAGTTGCGCCTTACTTCATTTCATGTTCATCTCCACTTCACAACTAGATCTTGACCATTACTACTAGCTGTTACAATCACGCCACACCGCTAGCCTTAACAGTGTTAACTATTCGGAGCTTCGCAACCCTAAATGTTAATGCTTCTTAGACCCCTATAAAGACACACTCCCAGTTAATCTCTACTTTGCCTCTGTTAGCTGCAAACCGTATAATGAGGCTTAGATGGTGCACTTAACTATTCTTCTCAACCCTATATCTTGACTATTCAATTTAATTTGCAAAGCCATGCTCAACCTTCTTATCACCAAAACACAACCCTACCTTACTGCTTAAAAAATTACACCTACAAGGCACTTGATCGTAGCATCGCGGAGGTTAGGAGGTTAAAGCATGTTAGAGAAGAGATGTTGCACTTACCACTTTACCTTATTAATCATGACATCACAACCTTCTACTTGAACTGTGACACATAACCAGCAATGTTACACTCTGGTACTTTTGATAACCTCCTTGCCACTTCGCAACCTAAAACCTTAACTTTGTATATGATGTTGCGAACACATAATGGTTGCAAAAAACTTTTGACTCTCATGTTTCAGCTAAAACATTTTTTGACCATTGATCTTTCACTCTTTGTTCACCAGATTTATCCACATGGCACATACTCTTTCATCATTATCCCAGCGAAGCTACGCATAATTATCTTGTCGCTACCTCGCGAATTAAATTATTTAGCTTAAAGAAACTGCAAAGATGTAGTGTTCTAACTACTTCATAATAGTCGCAACATCGCAACTTGAAACTCTACCATGGTATTGACATCAAAGATGTTGTTCTTCACATTTCTTCACCCTATCGCCACTTCACAACTATCTTACAACTGTCAGGTCTGACTGTGGAGAGGTTATGACATTAGAAAAACACAGTGGATTGCAACATCAAAAACTTAATCATAACCGTTAGGCAAACTGTCGAGATGTAGCGCCCAAGGTCAAATCTCATAGAGTCGCAATCTCGCAACTTGAATTGCTAACTGTCAACAGAGACCAGAGATTTGGCGCTTGACTACTAATCGCCACTTTGCGACTTAGAAAAAGTAAAACCTTATGCCTCTTGCGAAATTGTGAATCATTTTAAGAAAAAGACTAAAACATGGGTCAGGATGGCAAAATACAATGAGGATTAATACAAGACACAAAAAGACCTAAGGTTTGAAATTTGGGGCAAAAGATAACAACAAGGAACTCAAAACAGACCCTTTGTAAAAATAACAAATTATTGTCCCTATGATACAGAAAATTTTTATTTTTTGGCCTATCAAAATAGTGCTAACATGGACCTAGAGATAATCCTTCTATGGTCATTGGTTAATCATCAATTAGTCAAACTCTACTCTCTCTGTGTGTGTTTGTCTCTGTCTGTGTCTCTATGTGTGTGTGCGTGTGTGTGTGTCTCTATGTGTGTGTGTGTGTGTGTGTGTCTGTGTGTCTCTGTGTGTGTGCATGCGTGTGTGTGCGTGTGTGTGTGCACGCGTGTGTGCATGCGTGTGTGCGTGTGTGTGTGGGTGTGTGTGTGTGTCTCTGTCTGTGTCTCTGTCTGTGTGTGTGTGTGCGTGTGTGTGTGTGTGTGCGCGTGTGTGTGCACACGCAAAAGAGACATAAAGCCATAATGCATAGATTTGACACAGAAATTAAGTCTTTATGCTAGGAGTCATTTAAGTTGCATAAAAACTTTAGAGATGTACCCACAACTTAAAATCTTCAAGTTTACTTAAGCTGCATAAAAAGATGAGCCCACAACTTATGAATAGAATAGAATACAAGCCTAGGACTCCACACTTATCCAATAATGCTGAGTCCTTTTCCTCTTGGGTAAACCAACGATCCAATGCACTATTAAGCCTCGTGGCTTAAGCTGGGGACAACATAAATTCATTTTTTGTGTTTAAACTTTAAAAGTTTAACGCCCTTTTGGAGTGCTCTTGGAGTTTTGAGGGGCTTAAAGACTTTTTTCCAGTGATAGCCAACGATTCCAGCTACACAAAGAATTGCATCTATGCTCAAAATTCTTGGAATGAATTTAATCATGTTCTAGGCATTGCCTAACAATTTCCTTGTTGTTAGGCAATGAGTTTCAAATCCCACAAGGGCGTTTGGGTTTGGCACAAATTCACCCCTAGAGATGAGTCCCCAGCTATTACAGAAAGGCATTCTGTTGTTCGAAGGTTACCAAACATCCAAAATTTGGCGTCCAAGGATTCCTAACAGGTGTGAACCAGTATTGAAGGTTTTACAAGCAACTGGGATTTCTTTTGTGAATCGACCCTGTGAACTACTTTTTTCAGCTTGCTGAAGCAGACATCTGAGTTGATTTTTTGAGTGCTAAAAAGGTCTGGTTATGTTTAACGTTGATTATGGTATGACTGAGATCCTAAGTTACCACTACCAGATCCTTCCCTTTAGCCTCAGATCCCAGTTCCAAATGGAGATCTGAGCAGAATCTAGATGAATCAAAAGGCTGTAAGTACCCATAAATGGGCCCCAGATTTCCATTTTTTTATTATTTTTAAAATTTAAAAAGCGTCTAAGCCCTGATTTCAACCAATAAAGCATGATCATTTGTTTATCTCTCAAGCATTTTTCACCATTTTTGCTTTGACCTACAGCTGTAGCATTTTTCTACATTGGCAAACGCTACGGAGAACTAAGGCCTGCATCAAAGACTATGAAATATTTAAGGAATAATTTAAACATTGACCTTCATTCCTATGAAGATAATCAAGATGAATTTGGATATTAATTTTAACATATGAACTATGGCTTGTAATTTAAATTTTCATCGTTTTGAGACTTTCGAAAAATATGAATATGATATATGAGGTATTTTGTTTAGAATTTTATTGGCGAGTATAGATTTATCAATTTTTGAGTAACATGCTCCTAACTTATTCTAATTATTATACGTTTGCAGATTTGAACCAATGATGAATGAACGTTGACATGCTACGTGTATGAATTTATAAATATACATATATATATATATATACTAAGTTGCCGATTTAGATTCGGGTTCAGATGTGGGTTCGAGATCGGGTTAGAAATTTGTTTGAACTTTTTGGTGGGTGGATTTGAATTTGTTTTGGGTTTGTCCATACAAAAAACAATTTTTTAAATGTGTGTATATGTATACGTATTATGTATGCAGCAGCAAAAAAGTTCATACACCACTATGCTAATTGTAAAGCAACACAGCAAAATACACCACCACATATATTAATGTTTTAGTCCAAATGACATATATTTTAACTTTTTGGCCTTCCTAATGGTCTATCTTATGGTTGGATGATTGGATTGACTAAAATAGACCAAAAAAACTTTAAAAGGTTTTAAAAATTATTTTTTGGCCAAAATCAGCTGGGGTCCTGCCACATATTTGCAAATTCGCCATAAAAATGGCAAAATTCTTGCCAGGTTTCAGCAGTAAGAATTTGGGCGGATTTTGAAGATCTGTGGCAGATCTTTGCAAGAATGTGACAAGGACCAGACTTTTGCAAGAACCAGACCAGACCTTGGGGTTGCCAGAGAAGAAATTGGTAACTGTGTGTATATATACAGAGAGAGAGGGACTCTTAAAAATAAATTTATGTGTATGTATATATATAGAGAGAGAACCGCAGTACCGGAAACCACCCAATAAAAATTTTGCCAAATCTAGGAATCCGAATCCAAACGCAAATCTGAACCAGAACCAGGATCAGCTACTTAGCTGAAATCTCATAGCAGACCTGTAGTATTCTTTGTTTCAACGTATGATGGTCATCTTGAGGTATTTCGGACCTGTAGCAGCAAGAAGATACATTATTTTTTCAGGTAATCATGTTTGGTTTAAATACCAAGGTCATACATCAGTTAAATATTTTGTCTTGAATGCAAAACTATCCTGATTTTGTAAACAGCAGTATGCTGATGTTTTTTCTGTTTTAGGTGATGTTAGGGTTATTTCTATAGTCACAAACTTGCAATGAATGAATTATATTGTTTGTGTTGAATGCCAAACTATCCTAGCTTTGTTTACAGCAGTACGTATGGTGATGTTTTTTCCCGTTTTTAGGTGATGTTAGTGTTATTGTCCACAGTCACATACTTGCAACAAATGAATGAAACAAATCAGATCACTTTATGTTGCAAGCAAATCCATTTGTGGCTTTTGGCAAACTACTACAACAGGAAAACTGAAAAAAACAGGGCTATACACACGGCACCTGTCTGTAGTTATTCCACGTATGCAATATTTTCCTGCCTTATCTTGAAAAATTAGCATATGGAACATAGAGCACACTTCTTTCTAATCAATAACTATCTTGATTATTTTATAAAAAGATTTCAAAAATTAACAGCTGATTCTCGGATCACAGCCTATGGAGAGTTAAAGAGTCACCTGTTGCCGGTATTATGTATAATACACTTATGCCTCGTGTCCAAATCTATATTGACTGACCTTACCTACCACAGTCATACTGTAAATTGGATTGTTCTGAGATACTACATCTCCCCATACGAATATTTAGTTATGTTCACATAAAGCAACTCCATTTCATGGTTTTCAACTTTGACTAAATTACTTCTTGTCCTTAACATTATGTATACAACTATATAGGTAAAGCATTCCTGAAGCTTTCTGGTTATTTCAAGAAGTCTATGTAATGTATATATCAGTTTGGTAGGATTATCTGAATTTGGGATCTCAATGGATTTCCTGTGCTGTTTTACACCTATTATGGAAAACAAATTTGTGATAATCTAACAAAAAAACATTCAATACATCTCTTGCAAGATAAGTTGGCAGATTTTCATTGAAGAAAAGATGTTGGTTCATGGAAGTTGAACAAAACCTTCATGAAGCAAGAATGACGAAATATAGCTCAAAACAAATAAGTGGGCTTCTATACAGTTACTGCTAAGCAGATCTGCTTTAATTATTTTTTAAACAAATAAGATAAAATAAAACCTTTTTTCTTAAGGTATGTATAAAACATACCTGTTGCCAAAGACAGGGCATCTGGCGAAAAGCAGAGCCCTGTGACTGCATCAGCATGTCCCTTCAATGTATTCAGATCCAAAGGGTGATGGCGCCGGGCTTGCACCTGCCATGTTTACCAAAGTCCCATGAAACAATTAAAACACTAGTACTAAATTGACAGGAAGACGATGAAATAAACAGTGCTTAGGAAAATGCTACCCACATTTCTTACTGTTTAATACCATAATTGATCAATATAAAGATTATTCTTAGTAATACATTGAGTAAAACGAAATTTTAGGGGTAGAAGCATTCGCACGTTCACTGCAGACTCCTCGGTTAAAATGCCAAAAACAGCGATAAAACATTAAGAGTAGCTAAACTATGCATCTAACTCTACAAGTTACCTGTCTCAGTGACATATTTACTAAAAAGAATGGCATTATCAAATTAAACAAGCTCGGAAAGTAAAAATTCCAGAGCTTTTGTGGCGAAGCTAAAGGACAAGTACTTACCAATATCACTAAAATGAACTCCATCACTAAATGGGCTGAACTCAAAAGTTGAAAACACAAGGAATTCCACAAAAGAATTACAGAAGTATAATAACCAATCTCAGCAGTATACATACTGAAAAGAATGGCATCGTCAAATGGGATAACCTCAGAAAGTCCAAAAAATAGGACTTCCATGACGGAACTAGAAGTTCATTCCCACAGGAGAGTTAATAAATATTGAGTCAGATAAAATGATGCATCCAACTCGATGGGTGTAGTGGGGCATTGTTGAATATTCAGTCGCTTTACCCAATTAAATAAATAAAGAGCAGTAAGTGGAAATTGTCAGCCCTAAAACAAAAAAAAATAAACAAAGAGCACAGTCGAAAAATTGATCTAACCTATCCAAAATATAGACAATTAGAGGTAGAGCAGTTCGTTACCTTTTCAGCGGCTGAAACATTGGATTTAGGGTTTATTTTCTTCAAAGGTTTCGAATTTTTATGACTGGTGGCAATGACCTCTGGATGCAATTCTACCGCTTTTTTTACCTCTTCCCTTTTTCTTCTTAAATAAAATGCAAAGAACAATGCCACGGATAAACCCCCAATAAGCCCTGATATGACGATACTCGTTGCAGCAGATCCTAAACCTTCTCCGTTAGCAGAAGTCATTGAGACTATTTTTATTTTTATCAATACAAATATGGAAAATATTTTAATTGTCGGATAGTCCAATTTGAAAAACTAAGGATCTTGGTTGCAAGAAATTGACAAAAACTAAAACCAAGGATCTTGGTCGCAAGAAATTGAAAAAGACTAAGTCGCAGATTCTGATCGGAGTAAAAGTAAATTCAATTCCCAGTTTTCGGTCACAAGAATATGAGAAAACAGGAAAAACGCTGTCGGTATTCTTGATAGTATTAGGTCTTTAACTGCTATCACTGAATTTGATAAAAAATAGGGGCGCGAAGTTCGATTATGGCTGACGATTTGAACACTTGAGTTTTACGCGTGTTTTCGATTTGGAGAGGAGTTCTCACAGAAGTTTGGACGACTGTTTCCGAGTTTTCGAGTTGGTCTGAATGAATGACAGTCTATGGGACCTCTAAAATAGCACGCATTTCAGAATGAAGTAAATAATAATAATAAATAATTTATATGATACTAAGATTTTGAAAATACTTATCATCATTTTGTCATTTAAGTCGCTGAAGTTTATAAAAAGTGTAGTGTCATAAAGACTCATTTGTTGCTTTAAAAAAGGTGTTGTGCTGTTGCATCATGCGATGAAAGTTTTTTTAAGTTCTTGTATTGTTGTATTGGTACCTAAGAAGAATGGATAATGGAGAATGTTGTATTGATTCTATAGTTATAAACAAGATAACAACAAAGTACAGATTTTTCTTTTTTCAGATGGATGGCATAATGGATTGTTTGAGTGGAGCAAAGTATTTTACAAAGATTGATTTGAAATGGAGCTATCATCATATCAGAATTAGAAAAGAGGATGAATGGAAAACTGTCTTTAAGATAATAAAAAGTATTGTATGAATGGTTGGCCATGCCTTTTTGTTTAACTAATGCACCTAGTACTTTCATGAGGCTGATGAATGAGGCTTTGAAGAAATTCTTGGATAAACTTGTGATTGTATATCTTGATGACATTTTGATATTCAATAAGACTAAAGAAGAACACCTTGAGCATATAAGACAAGTATTGCATAAATCAAAGGAAAAAAAATGTTGATCAATTTGAAGAAATTATATTTTATGAAGGAATAGATTGTGCACCTTCGTTTTGTGATTTCAGCTGATAGTTTGAAAATGGATTTTGAAAAGGTAAAAGTTATTCTTGATTTGTCTACACCTGAGAATTTTGAAGAAGTTAGATCATTTCATGTGCTGGCAAGTTTATAGGAAGTTCATCAAAAGTTTCAGTTCAATATATAATGCTATGAAAAAAACCATGAGAGGAGATAAGAAGGATTTCAAATGGACACATGGGCCACACAAGAGTTTCAAATCATTAAAACAAAAGGTTGCAAAGTGCCTACACTTGCTTTGCTTGATTTCAATAAAGTTTTTCAAGTTGATTGTGATTCTAGTAGAAGTACTATTGGAGCTATTTTGAGTCAAGAAGAAAGACCTGTAGCTTTCTATAGTGAGAAATTGAATGATGTTAAGAAAAGGTATTTAGTTTATGATCAGGAATTCTATGTTATTATTCAAGCCCTGCAAAAGTGGAGATACTATTTGATGCACAATGATTTTATATTGTACACTAACCATAAAGCCTTGTAGTATTTGGGAAGTTAGAATAAGTTGAATCGAAGACACGTGAAGTGGGTAGAGTATTTGCAAAAGTTTTCCTCTGTGTTGAAACATAAGAGTGGACAGCCAAATAAAGTTGTTGATGCTTTGAGTAGAAGAACGAATTTCTTGACAAAAATGAGAATTGAGGTACATGGTTTTGATGATTTGAAACATTTATATGAAATTGATCTTGATTTTGCATAACCTTAGAAAACTTGTAAGAATCAAATGCTAAGTGAGCAGAATAAGTGGACTGGGTATTTCATTCAGGAAGGCATTTTATTCAAAGGAACTCAATTGTCTATACCTAGAGGATCTATGAGGGATAATTTCATGGAAGAGAAACATAGTGGAGGACTTGGTGGACATTTTGGAATGATAAAATAATGAAATGTGTCTATTATTAGGTATTTTTGGACACAAATTTAAAAGAATGTACAAAAGATGGTTTAAGAAGTTGTAGAATTTGTCAAACAACAAAAGAAACTAGTCAGAATTTGAGATTATATTCACTGTTGTCTATACTGAATAAGCCTTGAGAAGATATCAGTATGCATTTTGTTCTTGGTTTGCCTAAAACTCAAAGAGGTAATGATTATATTCTGGTAGTGGTTGACATATTCTAAAAATGACTCATTTCATACCTTGTGAGAAAACATCTAATGCAATACATGTGGCTAAATTATTCTTTAAGGAAATAATAAGATTGCGTAGGTTGCCTAGGACTGTTATTTTAGATAAAGATACTAAGTTTACTAGTCATTTCTAGATGAAACTTTAGAAGAAATTTGGATATAGGGTTGAAGTTTAGTTCTACATTTCATTTGCAAACAGATGGACAAACTGAAGTTGCAAATAGAAGTTTGGGTAACTTGCTCCTACTAATTGGGATTTGATTTTAACACAAGCAGAGTTCGCATATAACAATTTTGTGAATAGAAGTACCAAGAAGACTATTTTTGAGATTGTTAATGGATTGAATCCTAAATGAACAACTAGATTGAGAGATTTGAATGTTGAGATAAGTGTTGAAGCAAAGGAATTTGCAAGTTTCATGAAGACTTTGCATGAGGTAGTAAAGAAGAATATGGTGGATGGTAACATTGAGTATAAACAAAGAGAAGATAAAAGAAGGAGATATAAATATTTTGAGGTTGGAGATGAATGTATGGTTCATTTGAAGAAAGACAAATTTCTAGTTGGTACCTATAGTAAGCTAAAGATGAAGAATTTTATTACTTGTAAGATCCTAAGGATAAGATCCTAAGGAATTTGGACGATGGAAATGCTTTTTGAGTTGAATTACCAAAAGACGTGGATATTTTACCTGTATTCAATATTGTAGACATCCTTTGGTACTTTGAAGTAGATGAGGAAGTAAAAGATAACCTAGATTATCCCAAGAATAAGGTTGATGGCATTAAGAAGGTTTTAGATAGTAGAGTAAGTAAGAGTACTAAAGGAAAATACTACATGGAATGCCTTGTTTAATGAAAATATAAACCAATGGAAGACAATTCATGGATAACACAATCTAAGTTGGATATTTATGATTCATGTTAGATATCAAGGTTACCTGATGTGGACATAAACTCTTTACTTACCCTAAGTATTTGACATAGGAGCATCTTGGATCAATGAGCAATCTTGCATCACTAAAAAAACATTTATTGATTTTTGTACCAATTTGTTGTTTGTGAAGTATTCATTACTTCTTGGAGTTTTTTATTGTGTGCATTTAATATCTTTTTCAGGACCTATTCTCAGTCCTTACCCTAGGAGCACAAAATTTGATGTGGCATATGCTTTGAGTTCTATGTCATTCTTTCCAAAAAAAAAATTGTAGTTAAGACTTGGATTTTTTGTATGAAAGTGGTAGATTAGTAGTAAGAAAGCTTCTTGGATAATAAGGAAATAGAAGAAGAAGGCAAACTTTTAGCCCTGTACGAGTAAACCTTTTGTATTGGTCATAACCTAAAAGGCCTCACAATAGGGCATTTGGATGTTATTACATATTTTTCATCATGCTAGTTTTAATCAATCAATAAACTTGTGAATTTGTATTGTCTCTTGGCTATAATTGTGTGCTTTCTTATGCGTGTACTATGGGCGGATTGTTAGGTGATCACATGTCAAAGTCAATTGCACCTTTAAGGTAATTGTATCTTTCATTTTATATTATTCAAATCTACTACATGCAAGCATTTCCATTATCAATTATATTAAAATTTACGATTAATTCCTTAACCTAGGGCTTGACCAAGACAAGCCCTCATCCAACCCAACCACAAAAACTCTTCTTTTATGTGTGTAGAAGTAAGGTATCAGGATTTCACATGCAAATCTATAAGTGACTATGTGGGTGCTTTTTGGAGAAGTTTGTTACAATATCGCCAAACTATGTCAATTGTTTTGTAAGGTGTCCTTCCTATAGGTTTACCTAGTTCTTTTTTCCTTTTTGTTAAATGATTTATGGGTTTTGTTGATTTCATCTTTCATTCCAAGATCCATGGTTGGATGTTTAGGAAAAGGTTTAGGTTGCAACTTTCAAAGCCAAAATATGTTTTCCTCTACATATTTCAAGGTGAGCCTTTCATATTTTATTTCCTTTCATATCTTTACCCTAGATCTATATCTTAATTGGGCAATTGTATACACATAGCATCTAGATTCACATTATTTAAGAAATTGGTTCAATTTTACATATACATTATCCTATAAGGTCCAAAGAGTACATTTCCTTCTATTTCATTCCTCTTTATAATTTGAATTTGGTATTGACTCCCTGCTTCCCTTGGGTTCTAGCTAACCTAATTTGGATTATAAGTGCAATCATATTTGTAAATTTCCTTATTTCTCTCACATACGTATTTGAATGGCTTAGTAGTCTGGATAAGCAAAGACCTACACCCCTATTAAAGTGTTTCCCTTCCCTCCTAAACATTTTGGTGAACCCAACATCATGCCCCTTTCTTATTAGAGTTGGATTATTTTAGATTTTACCTTCTTTTGATGAACATGATTCCATCAACATTTTCTCTTGTGTTGTTGCATTGCTCCTTTTCATTGGGTATTTTAGTAAACTTGTAGTTTGGAGTTAGATCTCTCTTATTTTTATTAAGTGTATACCTTCCTTCTTGGGATTTTTTTTAAAATGGTATTCTTTTAGTCTATCATGTTTTTCATGATTACTAATCCTCTTGTGTTTATTTATCATGCTTATGATGTTTATGCAATTTTTTATCACTATATGTTATTTGTGTCTTTACATGCTTTGCTTGGATTTGTTCTTTTATGGTTAACTAATACAAAGTTTCCTAATAGAGCATATTTCAATACTATCATTAGACTTTTATGTGGCTTTCTCATTTACCTTTTAGATGGCATTCATGATTTCATTAGTGATCCTCCCAATCTAATCCTAATCTTATGCCTTTTCTTCCTAATGAACAAAACCCCTTTATTCAAGGTATGGTTCATGATTCTGATATTTCACATTTTTAAAATAAACCATCTCCTCTATTGCCTCCTCCTACTTCTCAACCTTATCTTCACACTACTTCTCCTATAATTCCTCCTTACACCATATTTGCTCATAAATCTTTTGACACTACATTCTCTCCTTCTACCCTCTATCATACTTATACTATGGATTATAACATTATCGCTTCACAAGGTTATTAGGGTTTAGGTCTTGGTAATAATTAATGTGGTATTAAGACCTTTATTGACCCTCCCACACAACATCATAAGATAGGTCTTGGTCATGTTCTTTCTTCTAATGATCCTTCTTCTTCTCCTCCTCCACCTTGACCTCCTTTACGTCTTCTTCTTTCGAATAGGGAAGCTTTGGCCTTAAGGGTTTATCATCACCTTTTGCAAGGTCCTACATTACAATATCAACCATCAATTATGAATGGTGTTGCTATATTTACATGTCCTTTTTGCTATAGTAATGAACATTCTCTTCATGATTGCATAGAATTTATTGTCTATATTCATGGTAACATTGAAGATGGTAAACTTTCTTATACACAAGATAATTACTCTCTTCTTCACAAAAATACTAATAATTTCTAAACCCTATTATTTCCACTCCCTTTTATTTTGTATAATATGTTTAGGAGTGGTACATTAGGCCCTTTTTTCTTGTTCAAATTCACTGGGGGAACAGATTTTCCTTTTTGTAGATCTATTTGTTGGAAATATAAGAGGAGTAACTGAGAGGGGAGGGGTGAACCCATTACAACTAAAATAGATCCTAGATCCCTTAGATTTCAATACAAAACATAAACTCTTTTGATACTGATGTTACTCAGTTAACACACAAGCACTCAGCTAACACTAACAATATGTTGTAACTCGGCAAGCACTATAAGATCAACTATTACTAGGCAAATGTTGAACATGCAAATCTTAAGATATTAACTGTGATTAACCTTAATTAACTTAGTTTCATACACATAAAATAAATAGCATGAACACAAGTGACACCAAGATTTATCGTGGAAACTCAAATTGGAAAAAGAACACTAATTGCAACTAGTTATTATTTTTCACTCTTCTGAAGTGAGCCTTGTTAGGATTCAACCATGTTCAAGCTTACAAAATATACTATTAAGTGTGACCTTGTTAGAGGATTTAATCACCTTGTTAGGAGTGGCCTTGTTGGAAGTCTTTAGACACTTCAATCTAGAAATGCCACCTTATTAGAGGATTTGGAAAATAGTTGTTAAGCCAACTCAGTTAAGAGATTTGATACACTACTACAATGGTTAGAGAGTAAAAATGATATGACCTGATTGCTGATGCAACTATATTGTTGATTTCATTTCTTAATTACTTGATCCTTCTTGATTGAATATATCTTTGTAGCCCCTTAAGGACATTGTGCTTATCCTTCCAATTCTCTTCCTCTAAGCATCTTCTTATCTTCTACACACACACTCTCACACATTCAATCCTCAACTTTATCTTATACTTATATTATTATATACATTTTCAAGTCAACTAGAATACAACTTTAAATAATTAATATTCATCTCCTCAGTTGGCTAGAACCAATACACAAATCCATTAAACTAAATATGCCAAAACAAGAAAATCCTTTGTTAGTCGACCCTACTCGATAGACACTAACACTAGAATTATTTTCCTATTTTAACCAAGTGAACTTGGTTAATGTTGCATCTTCACAAACTTCCTTTGGTAACCGAGTGAGCTCGATTAACACTGGTTCCATCCAACTTTCCTTTATTATCTGAGTGAGCTCAATTAACACTCAACTTCTGCTAACTTCTCTTTGATGCCTAAGTGAACTCGGGAGACACTCTCTTCTGAACTTGGCAAACACTGGAATGGTCAACAGATACATGAAATTTTCTTCATCACTCAAGTGAGCTTGACATACACTGACTGGTAAAGATATGACATTTTTGTGTAACATCAAAGACAATATACAATTGATTAATTATTTTCAACAATCTCCCTCTTTGGCATTGATGGTAACACAACATGTCATAATACAATGAAATTTCAGAGAAAATTAAAGTAAGAAAAATATCCTTAGTTTCATTATGATTCTCATCCATGAGAACTCCCTCTATCAGTATGAACTCCCTTTGACTTTAGTTTCTCCCTCTATCAGCAAACTCTATCTTCAACATCTTCTAATAGCAATATTTTCATCTTGATATTAGACCAAGTTCTTCCACTTTGACATCTTCAAACAAAATTTATGTGATTTGACAACCAAACTCTCCATATGTGACATCTCATGAATCTGTACATGATGTATAGATTCATATGCATTTTTCTCTTTCATTACTGCATCAACTTGACTGATCTTCAACATGCTCTAGTTAATGCATCACTAAACTTCATTTAGTTAGCTTTAGATACAAAAATAACCCCTAACTTACCTCTTAGATACAAAAATGCATCCTTTGGGAATGGCTTGGTGAATATGTTTGCAATTTGTTCCTTAGTATTCACATATTCCAATCTTATGTCTTTGTCTTGCACCAATTCTCTTAGAAAATGATATTTTATTACCATGTGTTTGGTCCTGGCATGCATCACAAGATTCTTTCATATATTAATTGCACTTGTTTTATCAAAGAAGGTAACCACTAGATCCTTGATTTCTACCTTCATACTTCCCAATAATCGCTTGAACCAAACAACATTGGCACAATTAATTGTTGCTACAACATACTTTGTCTCTATTGTAGACTAAGAAATGCAATTTCGCTTCTTACTTGTCCAAGACACTAGTCTCTTACCAAGAAACAATGCTCCATCATTGGTGCTCTTCCTATCATCAACACTTCCTTTCGAATCTGCATTAATGAAGGCTTTCAAAACTAAATTGCCTCCTTTCTTGTACCATAATCGATATTCTTTAGTACGCTTTAGATGCCTCATGATCCTATTTATTGTTGTCATATGATTTTCTTTAGGATTAGCTAAAAATCTTGCCTCTATACCAACTACAAGAGCAATATCAGGACTAATATGTACAACATATTGAAGTTTGTCAATCATTGATCTTTATGTGGTATGATCTACCTCCTTGGAATCATCATTTTTGAAAATATTATGTCTACTAGACATAGGTGTTCTAATTGGTCTTGAATCCTCCATTTCAAATTTCTTCAGTATCTCCTTGATATATTTAGATTGAGTAATGTAGATGTTAGTTTGTAGTGACTGATAAGGGAAGTACTGTACATAATAAGAAAAATTGGGTTGTGGCTAACGTTGTGGCCGATGTATGGCTGACATATGGCCAACCTGTTGTAACCTCAGAGTGACATAAATACTTGTATAAAAGGGTTTAGGGTTAGGTATCTTTATTATATATGATGCAAAAATTGCTTCTTGTGGCGATATTGAGCTGTAAGGGATTATGGACTGTAATTAGGTTGTAATCACTAGATTGTAATAATATTGGACTTGTTTTTTGGTGGACATAGCTCAAGGATTGGGTGAACCACGTTAAATCTTGGAATCTCGTGTTCTCTTCTGTGTGATTTATTATTTCCTGATATTGTTTATATTTCATTTAATTGATATTTTAGTCTGTGGTTAATTCTAACAAGTAGTATCAGAGCGAGGTTGTTTTTTGATTATCCTATGCAAGAAAGTCTCACTATTGAGTGGGAGTCTCATGGTTGAGTGGGAGCAATGATAGATGAGGGTAAGCTGAAGGTTGGAAAGTTTAATGGGCAGAACTTTCAGTTATGGAAAATGCAAATGGAACACTATTTTTATCAGAAAGATTTATGGAAGCCATTGGAAGGAAAAATCAAGAATTAGGAAACTACGACGAATGAGGATTGAAATATTTTAGATAGAAAGGTGCTTGGAAAATTCTATTATCTCTAGCACCATTGGTGACATTTAACATTACAAAAGCAAAGTTGATGATAGAGTTGATGGAAACCCTAAAAAAATTGTATGAAAAGCCCTCCAATTCAAATAAGGTATTTCTCATGAAGCGTTTATTTAATATGAAGATGGTAGAAGGTGGATCCGTCATAGATCATTTAAATGAGTTCAATACTGTTATTAGTTAGTTATCTTCTGTGAGTATCAATTTTGATGAAGAAATTAGGGCTCTCTTGATTTTGTGTTCTTTGCCTAAAAGTTGGAATGGCTGTGAGTAATTCCATTTCAAGATCTAATACCCTAAAATATGATGATGTGATTGGTGTTATTTTGAGTGAGGAAACTCGTAGGAAAATCTTAGGTGGATCTACATTAGGAAGTGCTTTGAATGCACAAAGTAGAGGCATAACGACTGAGAGAGGAAATAATTCTGAAAATCATGGAAAATCAAAAGGAAAGTCAAAGGGGAAGAGGTCTCAATCCAAAGGACTGAGAGATTGCTAGTACTATGGGAAACCAGGGCATAAGAAGAAAGATTTTTGGACTCAAAAGAACAATGAAGGAGATAAACCAGAAGGGAACAAGGAGACAAAATTGGTAAGTAACAAATCCAGAGAGGATGCTTTGCTTCTATCTTTAGAAAGTGTTGATGATTCATGGGTTTTAGATTCTGGTGCTTCATTTCATGCTACATCTCATAGAGGTTATTTTATTGATTATGTCCAAGGGGATTTTGGGCTTGTTTATTTGGGGGATAATGAACCTTGTTAGATTGTTGGAAAGGGAAAAGTTAAGATTAAGTTACAGAATGAGAATCATTGGCTACTACATGAGTTAAGACATGTTCCAAGGCTGAGTAAGAATTTAATTTGAGTAGCCCAACTAGGCGATGAAGGTTGTGTAGTTACTTTTAATGATAAAAATTGGAAGGTTTCAAAAGGTTACCTTGCAATAGGAAAATGCACGAAAGTAGGCACCTTATATCTTTGTACAGCTCATATTGTTCCTTCTACTTTGATTGTTTCAGAGAAAAATGAATATTTAGAAATAGTTGTTATAGTTGAGCAAGGAGAACAAATAGTTGTTGTAGATTATGATACAACATTGTGGCACAACAAACTTGGGCACATGAGTGAGAAAGGTATGAAATTACTTCATTCAAAGAAATTTTTTCCAGGTCTAAAATGCGTTAATATGGATTTCTGTGAAATTTGTGTGTATGGAAAACAAAAGAGAGTGAGTTTTGTGAAGACTAGGAAGGAAAAGAAAAATGAGAGATGAGAGCTTGTGCATACACATGTATGGGGACCAACTCAGGTATCTTCCCTTGGTGGCTCTCATTATTATGTTACATTTATTTATGCTATAACTAGAAAAGTTTGGATTTATTTCCTTAGACAAAAATTTGATGTATTTCAAAATTTTAAGAAATGGAAATGCTTGGTTGAAAATAAGACTGGTAAAAAATTAAAATATCTTAGATCTGATAATGGTGGTGAGTATTGCAGTTATGAATTTGAAGATTATTGCTTCACTAATGGCATTCATAGACATAAAATTGTTACAAGGACTCCATAGGAAAATGGAGTGGCTAATTACATGAACAAGACTATAATGGAGTATGCAAGGTGTATGAGGTTAGATGTTGGGTTGCCCTTAAACATGTGAGTGAAGACTATCAATATTGTTCTATTTTTTATTAATAGAGGTCTCTCTACTCCTTTAGATTTTGGTATTCTAGAGGAAGCATGAACTAGTAGGAAGGTGAGTTGTTCTTTTCTCAAAACCTTCAGAGTGAAGCATTTGCTCATATGATTTTGAAAATAGAACCAAGCTAGAAGCTAAGTCAAAGAAACGCGTATTTTTTAGATATGGCATTGATGAATTTGGTTATGGGCTTTGGGATTTTGAAAATTATAAAATTGTAAGAAGCAAGGATGTCATATTCCATGAGAAAGTGTTGTACAGAGATTTGTTGCAGCAACATGAGAAGAAAGAAGATGATTATGTAATGCTAGATGATACTCCAAAAGATAATGTTCCAACAATTCCTCACGATATGCAACAATTGCCACAAAAAATACCACACACACTAGTACATGTTAGATGGTCAACAAGGCTAAGTAGACCTCCAAAAAGTTTTTCTCCTTCTTTGTACTCTATTTTATTAATAGATGCTGGTGAACCTGAATGTTATGATGAAGCTATGCGAAATAAAACACAACTTCTAAAATTTGCTTGGCAAACAAAGGTGTCAAGTGACAAGGAGATGGTACCGAGTTACTTGGCACACGAAGAAGCCAAGTGATCTTGGCAACAAAGGGCAACTCAACATAGAGTATGTCGAGTGAGCTTGGCATAAAGTATGCTGAGTGAGCTCAATTTCCAAAGGGAGGTGGAGCTCAGCAAGCTCTACACATGAATAATGCTTAGACCAAATGAACTCGGTCGATGAAGACACTGAGTGAACTTGGTAGGAACTACAAAGGAAGAGCTTGGTTAAGGAGTGAATAGAGTGAGCTATTTAACAAGTTTATAATTTAGGGATTATCATAATTAAAACATATAGAGCATAACAATAAAACTTGCAAGTATCAACTCCTCAAATATTGAGCATGCAATAACAAATAGAAAGGAGACAACAATATGCATGCTTGCTTTCTTTCTATTCAACTAGATTAAAACTATTGCAAAATTTGAGAGCATTTGACTTCAACTAGAAAACACTAAAACTTCAAAGTGATAAAACTTTAAACTTAAACTTGTAGCACTGAAGGTTGCATACAATACACCTAGAGAAATCACTGTTGCGTAGGACAAACCAAAATGAATTTACAAAATGACAAAGAGATTCAACACATGCTACTGCAAACATTGAAAGTAAACCTTCCTTTTTTCCTTTAATCTTTATTTTGAATATTCTTCCTCTACTCTGATCTGTTGATCTTCTTCTTGTCTTTGCACTCTACTTTTACACTCATTGACTTATCAAATGAATCGGATTCATTCCTCTTTGTCTTCCAACAAATTTTTTTCCTCTCATTTCAAATTCAAACTCACCTACCAAGTTGAATATTATCAAGCGGGTAGGTGGGCATTTGGATCTAGGGGCAACTGACCAGTCACATTAAATTTTTGACACTCCCCCTTTGTCTTGAGTCAAACAAAACAAGGATCACTCCTTATCCAAATCAACTACACCAAGACTCCTTCTTAGGTGCACAAAATTTCCTATGCTTAAAGGCTTTGTAAAAATGTTTCCTACCTATTGCTTAGACTTGCAAAATTTCATTTTGATATCTCCATTCTCCACCAAATCTTTGATGAAGTGATATTTGATCTTGATGTGCTTTCTTCTCCCATGGAAGACTGGATTCTTAGACAATGCAATTGAGGAGATGTTATCACAAAATATTTTGGTTCCATCGTCTTGCCTTTCATTAAAATCTATCAAGATCCTTCTTAACCAAATAACTTGACATGTTGTTGCATTTGATGCTATGTATTTAGCCTCTGTTGTAGATTGAGCAATAGTAAGTCGCTTCTTGGATGCCCATGAAATTGCACTTGATCCCATATGGAACATGTATCTAGAAGTACTCTTCCTATCACATTAACTTCTAGCCCAATCACTATCTGTATAACCAACCAACTTAAAATCATTATTTGCAGTATACAAAATCCCAAATCCCTAGGTACCATTCACGTACATTAGGATCCTCTTTCCTGCTTGCCAATGGGAATCCTTTGGTGTTTCTATAAATCTATAAATCAAACTTATTGCATGCATCATGTCAGGTCGAGGTGTTGTCAAATACATCGAGCTTCCAACCATACTCTTGTATAGTGTTGGATTCACACTTTTGCTACAATCTTCCTTGCTCAACTTTAGACTTACTATTGTTGGTGTTGGGTTTTCCTTACTATTCTGCATTTTGAATCTTTCCAAGATCTACCTTGCATATTTTTCTTGAGAGATAAAGATGCCATCATACATTTATTTTACTTCTATGCCTAGAAAATACTTCAAGAGACCTAGGTCTATCATTTAAAATTCATTCTTCATAGCCTCTTTGAACTTACCAATTAGGAAATTATCATTTTTCAGTGAAGATTAAATCATCCACATACAAGACAAAAATTAATAGTTTACTATTTTTTTCTTGATGTAGAGAGTGGGCTCACCATTACTTTTGCTAAAGCCATTACTCGTCAAGTATGAGTCAATCCTATTGTACCATGCCTTTGGAGCTTGCTTGAGCCCATATAGAGCTCTTTCAATCTATAAACCTTATGTTCTTCACCAAGAACTTTATAACCAGGTGGTTGCTCCACATAAACCTCTTCTTTCAATATACCATTCAAAAAGGCAAACTTCACATCCATTTGATATACCTTCCTATTGTGTTGGGTTGCAATTGCTATGACAGCACACATAATTCCCATTCTTGCAATCAGGGCATATGTCTCATCATAATCTCTATCATACTACTGCTTGTACTCCTTGACCACTAAACGTGCCTTATGCCTATCTATTTTTCCTTTAACATTGCACTTGGTCTTGCAAACCCATTTCATGCTAATTACTTGCTTCTTGGGAGGCAAAGTAGTTAACTCATGTCTCATTGCTTTCAATAGCATCTATTTCCTCATCCATTTCATTACACCATTTTTTTTCCTTCACAGCTTCCTCAAAATAAATTGGATTGCTATGAGAAAATAATGCAAAATTAACACTCTCATCATAAGCTTCCTTATACCTTTCTTATTGGTATATCTCCCTTAGAATTTTAGTCTTTCTTGGCAATAGGGAGGTGAGAGTGGGATTTGATTTTTTAGGGTTGTTTTTGCTATTGGTCTGCATACTAGCTTAGGGTTGTCTTGAAGTGCTTGGAGCTATCACTCGACATGTAAGGGATTTCTTGCCTTTTTTCCTTTGTTTGCAATTATCTATGTTTGTTGCTCCATTATCCTGCTCATCACCAATGTCTTCCTCTTCCTCATCAATACTCGACACTTTGCTTAAAGTGTTTGAAGATGCATCAACTGAGCCATCCCATGACTAATTTTCAATAAACTCCACATCTCTTGAAATGGTGATCTTCTCGATGATAAGATTATACAATCTATAAGCCTTTGATTCCGAGCTATAGCCTATGAAGATAACTTCACACCTTTGTCATCTAGCTTTTTCCTTTATTCCTTTTGCACATGTGCATATGCTACATATTCGAACACTCTCAAGTTCTTAACTATCCATCTTTTCCTTGACCAAGCCTCAAGAGGAATCTTGTCACGAACAGACTTTGTAGGACACCTGTTGATCAAATATACTACTGTTGCTACAACCTTTCCCCAATATTTAGTTGGGAGCCCTTTTGCTTTCATCGTGCTTCTAGCCATTTCAATAATGGTCTTATTTTTCCTCTTAGTCACTCTATTTTGCTGTGGAGTATAACTGGTTGTAAGCTCTTTCTTTATGCCATTCTGCTTATAAAAATTTACAAAAAAATTGGAGGTATACTTCCCTCCTCTATATGATCTAAGGACTTTTACATAGCATCCACATTCCTTTTCAGTCAGAGCTTTAAATTCAACAAATTTATCAAATGCTTCGGATTTTCTTTTTAAGAAATACACCCATGTCTTATGACTGAAATCATCTATGAATGTTGAAAAGTAAGTACTCCCACAATAGAAGTAGTTTTCATAGGGCCTACTAAATCAAAATGCATCAACTCTAATGGTTCTCGAGCCCTTCTAGAATTTCTAGAATTAAAAGGAAGCCTATGTTACTTACCCAAAATGCAAGCCTCACACTTGTCATATGAATCTACTATGCTTGGAAAACCATCTACCAGTCTTTTCTTGGACAACAAATTTAAACCAACAAATCTAAGATGTCCATACCTAAGATGCCAAATCTTGGAGGGGTCTTCAATCATGCTCCTAAGAGCTGATTGCTGATGTACTATTGTACATGCATGCTTGGGAGATGCAACACTAATTTGAGAAGAGAAGCATGTCTCTATCCTCAAAGGGAACATTTGGTTCTTTGTCATTTGGGTTGTTTCAAGTAATTTATTACTCCCATCCTTCTCATGAATGACAAACTAGTTATTTTCCATCAACACCTTGTATCCATTTTGAATGAGTTGTCCAACACTCATCAAGTTGTGCTTCATACTAAGGCAAATACACATTTTGTGTCTCCTTCTTCTCACCTTGCTTGGTGTGGACCATGATAGATCCTTTGCCCACTATGGGAATGGTTCCATTATTTCCCATCTTAATTTTAGACTTAAAAGTCTTATCAATGAAAGAAAATAAACTTTCATTACCACTCATGTGGTTACTACAACTACTATCTAGGTACCATACCTTGGGGTTTCCTTCTTCACCAATGTTGCACATGATGAAGGCTGTGGGATTGTTTGCATTTCCCATGTTCACATTAACCACATTTGCATTTTTCTTTGAATGATCACCCTACTTCTTCTAGCATTCACTAGCATAATACCCATAATTATGACAATAATAGCATTCAACATTGCTCTTATTGGAGTTGTAATTCTTCTTACCTCCTTTAGAGTTGTTTTGAGAGGTGCTTGCTCCCTCTTGGTTGCTTGCTTGTCCTAAGCTTTCTACACTAGTATTCCTTTGACCATTCCTTCCATGACCTGTACTCCTTGAGCCTCTACCAGAGCCATTTCTTCCTCTCCCCCTGCCTCTTGAATTTTCTTGAGCCTTGAAAGACTGCTCTTGGGAAATTTTTGTTGATCGGTTAATCTAGTGCTTATGGGTTTGAAGAGTTCCCATCAACTCATCCATGGTCAATGTGGTGAGGTCCTCTACTTCCTCGACGATCATCACAAGGTTTTCATATTTTTGAGGTAAACTCCTCAATATCTTTTCCACAATCCTCTTCTCTTCATAATCTTCTCCATTTGATTTGAGCTAGTTTATCAAAGTGGACATTCGTGAGCTGAACTTTGCAATAGGTTCATTGTCCTTCATCTAAAGGTTCTCAAATTCCCTTATAATCATCTATAGCTTCACTAATTTGACCTTATCAATCCCCTTTAAGTTCATCACAAGGATGTCGCATGCTTCCTTTGAATAATTTGTTATTGAAATCTAGGAAAAACTATCTCTATCATTGCTACCTCAATCAAACTTAATGCCTTCGCATCCTCTCTCCTTGACTCTTTCATCTGAGTCTTCTATGGGTTTGTAAGGGCAACATATTGTGCTAGGATTATAACACCATTTGGATCCATTTATTACAAACTTCCATAAATCATTAGCTATTATTATGGTTTTCATCTTCTTTGTCCATGTATCATAATTTTGTCCATTAAAGGACGATGGCTAGTACTATATCTTTCTTGCATCTCCTACCATGTCAAATATACCCAAAAAAAATTCCCTCACTATGGATGTGGGGCCTCAAAGCCCTGATACCATGTGAGAAATCAATCACAACCTCTAAAATTTGCTCGGCAAACAAAGGTGTCGAGTTACATTTTTGTTTGGCACAAGAGGGTGTTAAGTGATAGGGAGATGGTATCAAGTTACTTGGCACACGAAGAAGCTAAGTGAGCTCATCAACAAAGAGAAACTTAGTACAAAGTATGCTGAGTGAGCTGGGCAGGGAGCTTGACATAGAGCATGCGAAGTGAGCTCGATTTCCAAAGAGAGGTGGAGCTGAACAAGCTCTACACATAAATAATACTTAGATCGAATGAACTTGGTCGACGAAGACATCGAGTGAATTTAGTAGTAACAACAAAGGAAGAGCTTAGTTAAGGACTAAATTGAGTGATTTATTTAATAGACTAATAGTCTGAGGATTTATGTCATTAAAACACAGAGAGCATAACAATAAAAATTGCAAGTATCAACTTCTCAAATATTGAGCATGCAATAGCAAATAGAAAGGAGACAACAATATGCATGCTCGCTTGCTTTATATTCAACTAGGTTAAAACTATTACAAAATCTAGGAGCATTTGGATTCAACCATAAACTACTAAAACTTCAAACTAATAAAACTTTAAACTTAGACTTACAACACTAAAGGCTACATACAATACACTTGGAGCAATCATTGCTACACAAGACAAACCAAAATGAACTTACAAAATGATAGAGAAATTAAACATGTGCTATTGTAGTGAACCTTCCTTCTATCCTCTTATCTCTATTCTAAATATTCTTCATCTGCTCTGATCCGCTAATCTTCTTCTTGTCTCTACAATCTTCTCTTACTCTCACTGACTTATCAAATGAATCTGATATGTTCCTTTTTGTCTGCTAGCAAAATGTTTTCCCTCTCATTTCAAATTCAAACTCACCTATTGAATTCAATACTGTCAAGTGGGTAGATGGGTGTTTGACTCTAGGGGCAACCAACTAGTTGCATTAAATTTTTGACAAGTGCAGGTGGATACTAAGCTTTAGTGGGAGTATGTAATGGTAAACAAAATGGACTCCTAGCTAAAAAATAAAACTTAGGATTTATGCAAGTTGCTTGTAGGTAAACAAGTTTTACAAAATAAATGGCTTTATAGGTTGAAAGAAGAGGATGGAGGTAAGAAAAGATTTAAAGCCAGGTTAGTTGTAAAAGGATTTGCACAAAAAAATGGCATTGACTTTGATGAGATATTCTCTCCTATTGTGAAAATGACTTCTATTTGCACTGTTTTAAGTATTGTGGCTATTGAAGATTTTCATTTGGAGCAGATTGATGTTAAAACAACCTTCCTTCATGGTGATTTGGATGAAGAGATATATATGGCATAGCCACAGGGATTTGAGGTCAAAGGTAAGGAGAAATTAGTGTGCAGATTGAAGAAAAGTTTATATGGTTTGAAGCAAGCACCTCGGCAATGGTATCTAAAATTTGGCAGTTTTATGCATGAGCATGGCTATAGTAGTTGTCATTCAGATCATTGTGTTTATTTTAAGAGGTTGGATGGTGATAGCTACATTATTTTATGTATAGATGTTGATGATATGCTTGTAGCTAGGTCTAACATGGATCACATTGAGGAGTTGAAACACCAATTAGCACATTCATTTGCTATGAAGGATTTGGGGGCAACAAAAAAAATCCTTGCTATGAAGATTTGCAGAGATAGGAAGAACAAGAAATTGACATTATCTCAAGCTAATTATATTGCAAAGGTGTTGCAACGTTTCTCTATGGAAAATGCTAAAGTTGTCAACACACCTTTACCTAGTCACTTGCAATTGACCAAGGAGATGTGTCCAAAGACACAAGAAGAGGAGGATAAGATGTCCAAGGTACCTTATTCTTCAATTGTAGGAAGCTTGATGTATAATATGGTATGTACAAGGCCAAATATTGTACATGTAGTGGGAGTGGTTAGTAGGTATATGAGTCATCTAATGCTTAAGCATTGGAATGCAATTAAATGGATTCTCAGATATTTGAGAGGAACATCCAATAAGTGCCTACATTTTGGGGGATTTACTACTAATTTATAGGGCTATGTTGACTCAGATTTGGTAGGGGATATTGATACTAGACAGAGTACTATAGGTTATCTATTTACTATTAGCGGGGCAATAGTGAGTTGGGTTTCTCGATTATAGAAGGTTAATGCTTTATCCACTATAGAGGTAGAGTATGTTTCTACTATTGAGGAAACCAAGGATATGATATGGCTTCAACTCTTCCTAGAAGAATTGGGACACCCTTAGAGGGATAATTATTTGTTTACAGATAGTCAAAGTGCCATTCATCTTGTGAAGAACTATGCTCTGCATTCAAAGACAAAACATATACAGTTGCGGTACCATTTCATTTGGTTAGTTTTGGATGATGGACAGTTAAAGATGAACAAGATACATACAAATGACAATTTAGTGGATATGTTTACAAAGGTAGTGACAAAGGAGAAGTTGATCTCCTCTTCATCTTCGTTTGGTCTTCTAAACTGAATAAAATAACAAAGCAATTGAGTCTAGGGTGGTTTGATCTAGTGGGAGCCCCATGTGGTAGCAATATTTCTATAGGACTACTCTCCAAGTGGGAGATTGTTGTTTAGTGTGGCGCCTTATTAGTCCCCAAGTGGGAGTTTGTTAGTTTGTGGTGACTGATCAGGGAAATATTGTACATTCTTAAAAAATTGTGTTCTGGCCGATGTATGATCGACATATGGCCAACACGTTGTAACCCTAAATCAAAATAAATAATTGTATAAAAGGGCTTAGGGTTAGGTATCTTTCATTATGTGTGATGCGAAAATTGCTTCTTGTGGCAGTATTGAGCTATAGGGGATTATAGATTGTAATCAAGTTGTAATTAGTAGATTGTAACAATATTAGATTTTTTTCTTGGTGGACGTACCGCATGGATTGGGTGAACCACGTTAAATCTCGGTGTCTTGTGTTCTCTTCTGTGTGATTTATTATTTCTTGATATTGTTTATATTTGCATGTAATTGTTATTTATGCTCGTGGTTAATCCTGACAGTAGATACCATCTTTCTTCTATTGAATCTACAAGCCAACAAAGAATTTGATTTCTTCAAACATTGACATCTCAAATTCCTTACTTATTTCCTCTAAAAAAGCTTTGCATAAATCACCATTTCTAGTAAACAATGTGTCATTTAGAAATATTTCTACCAACACAATCTTCTTGTCTCATCCTTCTTTAATGTAAAGGTTGTTGTTATCATTTGTCCTTTGAAAACCAATCTTCATCAAATAATTATGAAGTGTTTCGTACCAAGCTCTAGGAGCTTGCTTGAGACCATACAATGCTTTGTGCAGTTTACAAATCATATCCTTTTGGCTGGGATCTAGAAAACCTTTAGTTTGTTCTATGTAAACTTCTTCTTCTAGAATTCCATTCAAGAATGCAGATTTCACATCCATCAACCCTTTATATGCAATATAATAAAGTAAGGTCCTAACACCTTCTAATCTTGCAATTGGAGCAAATGTTTCACCATAATCAATACCTTCTTCTTGAGAATAACCTTTGCATACTAACTTTGCTTTTTTTCTTGAAACTTCTCCATCTTCATTCAACTTATTTATGAAAACCCACTTTTTGCCAATTACATTCTTATCCTTGGGTCTAGGAACAAGAGTCCAGATTTTATTCCTTTCTATATGATCTATCTCTTTATTCATTTCTTCAATCCAACTTTCATTATCCAAAGCATCTTTAACTATTCTAGGTTCAAATTCAGTAATAAAACATGTACTTTTCAACTTGTTCCTTGTCATTGTACCATTTGACTTGTCTCCAATGATCTGCTCAGGTGCATGGTGCCTTCTGAATATCTTGTTAATACATGTACTTTGGATTTAGAACTTGTTCCACTTGCCTCACCATGATCTTTTGCATCATGCTTGGATCCCACTATTTGTGACTCGGGTCCTACAAATTTAGACTCAAGTTGCATTGGCTGTAACTCAGTAGCCTTTTATTGTGATTCAGGTCCTTCAAATTGTGACTCAGGCTACACTAGCTGCAACTTTGGTACTTATGGAGATTTTGGGGACTTGGGAGGTGAAGTATACTGACTTCCAATTGGATTTGGCACCGTATCATGTTCAAAGTAAATAAACTTTTTGTAATCTTCAAGTTCTTGGTTGCTCTCTGCTTCATTCTTTTCTACAAACTCATCAATTCTCGCATGTGCACTTTCTATGATTTTATGAGTAGTTAGATTCAAACATTCGTATGCCTTACTTCTATAGGAGTATCCTAGGAATATGCCTTCATCACCTTTGACATCAAATTTACCTTTCCTAGATTCCTTCAAGATATAACATTTGCTACTAAATACTTTCAAGTAACTTACATTAGGTTTGTAGCCATACCATAGTTCATAAGGACTTTGATTTGAGTCTTTATTCAACTACACTCTGTTCAAGGTATGAACTTTTGTACTTATTACTTCCTTCTAGTATTTGATTGCAACATTCTTTTCTATCATCAAGGTTCTTGCACAATCGATGATTAATCTATTGCTTCTTTCTGCTATACCATTCTATCGAGGTGTACCAAGGGTTGATATTTGTCTTTTGATTCCTCTTTTAGTGAAAAATTCATTAAATTCATTAGAAATGAATTCACCTCCTGTATCTAATCTCAAACATTTTAGCTTCTTTCCTATTTCCTTCTCTACTCTTGTCAGATACCACTTGAACTTTTGAAAAGCTTCAAGCTTATAGTTCAGATACATTATTGTCATCATCCTGGAATAATCATCAAAAAATAAAATAAAGAACTTATCTCCATTGTACCTCTCAACACCAATAGGTCCACAAAGGTCTATGTGAACCAACTCCAAGACATCTTCAAAATGATAGTTCTTGCTCTTGAAACTTGTCTTACCCATCTTACCAATTTGACAATTTTTGCACAGGGCCATATCAAGTTTCCTCAAACTAGTAATACCTCTCACTCTTTTATTTTTGCTTATCTTGATTAAGTTATCAAAGTTCACATGACATAATTTTTTTATGTCAAAACCAACTTTCTTCTACTTGAGAAATGAAACATGATCTTTCACTAAGATCTAGGTGAAATAAGTTACCTTTTGTTTGGTTACTAGACCCAACTTGATTTCCTTTTCCATCTAGCAGCTTGGCCTTCCCATTCATGAATTCTACCTTGAATCCAATTTTATTCAACTATGCCACACCCAGTAGATTATGTTTCAATCCTTCAACCCAATAAGCATTATCACATCTGAGTTCATTGGTTAGAGAAATACAACCTTTTCCTTTTATGCAACATGGTTCATCATTTACAAATCTTACACTTCCACCATCATAGTGTTCCATATGTTCAAACTTTGTCTTATCACCATTCATATGATGAGAATAACCAATATCAATAATCCATGTATCATTTTTTCTAATATGAGAAATAAGTGCCATTTTATCTTCTTCATTATCAGATTCACCTTTTATAGCAATATACCATCTCATCATCATCACTACTATCTAAATCTTTAGCCATGAAATAATACTTCTTACCTTTTTTCTTGTAGTCTGTGTAGATTTTGAAATCCTTCTTGCTTTTATACTTGTTCTTCTTCTTTTCATCTTTTTCTTCTCTGTTTGGACACCTCACAACAACATGACCAACTTCTTCACAATAAAAACATATTAAAGGAATTTTACCTTTGTATTTTCCTTTTCCTTTGGGATACCTTCTAGCAAAAAATGCTTCAATGGCTTCAAGGCCACTATCAAAATCATCATCCTCTTCAATTTTAGATTGTTTTCCTTTAGACTTTACAACTTTCTTCTTGAGTGATAGCTTGGATTTAAATGTAGACTAAAGATTGCTAGAACTAGGAACATAATTGTCATAGTTATCCATCTCAAATGTTGTCAATCTTCCCACTAGAGCATATAAGGTTATCTTATTATTTGGATCACATCTCATCTCTTGTATAGCAAAAACTCTAATTGCATAGATAGGAAAAAGGGTTTTGATTAACTTTCTTACCACTGTCACATCTTCAATTGTCCCTCCAGAGGCTTTGATTGCATTGATACTAGCTTTGATTCTATCAACATATTTTGTAAAGTTTTTATCCTCTCTCATCTTCATCTGATCAAACTGGCCTCTCAAGCTTTTTGCCTTGGCTCTTCTCACATTATTATGGCCTCCATACACATCCTTCAACTTTTTCCATATCTCATTAGTAGTAGAACATCCTTTGACCTCATCAAATTCAACATAGTTAAGAGTTGATGCAATGTCAATCATCATGATATTATGATTCTTCTTTTCAACAATCTCCTCTATAGTCATTATTCCAATAGGAGCTTTATACTTAGCATTCAAATATTATAGACCTAAATCACTGATGGTTGTCAGATGTAGCTTCATAAGTTATTGCTATGAATCAAAGTTATCTTTGTTCAACTTGGGAATCTCTCTCTTGTAAGACATCTTGATCTTTAGCTTATGTCCTTGAAATCTTTTCTGCAAGCACCAAAAGATTTGATACTAATTCTTGGAAATATAAGAGGGGTAATTGAGAGGGGAAGGGTGAATCAGTTATAACTAAAATAAATCCTAGATCCCTTAGATGTCAATACAAAACATAAATTTTGTTGATATTGTTGTTACTCGGTTAACACATAAGCACTCTATTAACACTAACAATATGTTGTAACTTGGTAAGCACTATAATATCAATTGTTACTCAAAATTTTTTGAACATGAAGATCTTAAGATATTAACTATGATTAACTTTAATTAACTTAGTTTCATACACATAAAATAAATAGCATGTGTAAGAATTTTTCTTAGGGAAAAATTCACCCAAGACCAAGAAGCACAATAACCAGCATAAAAGACCAACAGAGTATGATCAGAATAACAATATGATATTCAATTCAATTGTATAGTACACTAGAGGTGCCTATATATAAAGTCCTCTATGATGCATCTAGAATGCCTAGGAGTTAGCAAAGTGATAAGTCATACAACTAGACACATGTCCACCAAGTGTGAGTTATCCTCCATTAAGCACAGGAGTTAGTGTAATGATGAGAGGATAAGCCTACAAAGGTGTAGCATGTAAAATTATGTTGTAGAAAACATGTGCTAGAATAATAGTGCAAACAACTATGTTGTCTACATGATGACTTAGTTGTTTATGCAAACTCTAATTTTGTAGACACCATGTGCTAAATTGGAGTTGCTTACTCCAATGTTGTCAACATGACAACTCAAATGAGTATGCAAACTCTTAGTTGTCTAACCTAAGAAATAATAAAATAATGCATCTATCCTAAGTAAACTTAAGTAAAGAGTAAATAATTATTATTTAGACTAACACCCCCCCTTAAGTGCAACTTAGTGGAATGCACTTAAGCTCACAAAAGTTAAGATGAAATGCAGAATGGGTCCTAGCTACTAGGCCATGTTAGGTACCCAAGTACAATGCAATGAAATCTCTTTGCAAATGGAGAAAGAGGGAAAACCTCATGGGAAACCCACCCACCCACCCCCCTCCCCCCCCCCCCCCCCCTCAGAAAAAAAAAGAGAGATATGTACAATAACGAAGAGAAGGATCATGTGACCCCCCTGGTGAAAAATCTCACTCCCAAGAGATCTCGCAAATGAATATACTTGACCTTTGTGAAAGGCTTGGTGAAGATGTCAGCTACCTACTACTCAGTAGGACAATATTGTAGTGCGATGACCTACTCATGGATCAACTCTCTCATGTAGTGCATATGAACCTTAATATGTTTTGTCTACTGATGTTGAACTAGATATTTCAAGATTTCAATAGCACTCTGGTTATCACAATGAATGACTATGGGTTGGGGTAGATCAAATCCAAACTCTTTCATAATCTGTTGTAGCCATATAGTCTCTTTCACTACATTCACAGCTCCTCAATACTCAGCCTTAGTTGATGAAAGAGCAATGTTGTTTTGCTTTTTACTCTGCCAACAAATGGGGCCAAAACCAAGATGAAACACATATCTTGAAGTAGACTTGTGAGAATCAAGGTCCCCTGCATAGTCTAAGTCTATGTAGCCCACTAATTGAAGTCTTGTACCAGCTGCATAGTGTATTCCATGTGTATGTGTACCCTAGATGTAATGTAGGATGCATTTGGCTGCCTTTCGATGAAGTTCATGTGGCTCTTGCATGAAGCAAGAAACCATGCCAAATGCAAATGAAATATTAGAGCATGTATGTGTCAAGTCGATGAGGCTTCCCACCAACTGTCTATACAAAGTTGCATCAACAAGTGAAGAGGAACACTTTTTTTCTAACTTAACACCTAAAAGGAATGGGGTGGATGCAACCTTGTAGTCGCTCATGTGAAATTGAGCAAGAAGATCAAGAGCATACGTGGGTTGTGATAGTGTTATCCTTGATGAAGAGTGATGTATTTCTATACAAAGGAAATAGTGTAGTAGTCCCAAGTCTATCATCAAAAACCTATCCTACAAAGTAGCCTTAACATCATCGATGATGGATGCAATACTACTTGTAATGATCAAGTCATCCACATAAAGTACAAGGAACAAATGTGAATCATCCCTCTAAAGAATGTAGACATTCAGATTGAAATGACATTTGGTGAAGCCTTTGGAGAGAAGGAAGGAATCCATCTTGGCGTATGAAGCTTTGGGAGCTTGTTTAACTCCAAAGATGGACTTCTTCAATTGTAACATCCTTTATGAATCCCTATGACTACTCCATATATATCTCCTCATATAGATTACCATTCAAAAATGTGCTCTTTACATCCATCTGATGAACAACCCATCTCTGAGCTGCTACGATAGCTATGGTCAAACGAATGGAACTCATCTATGCCTATATGACTCCCTGTGGCTACTCCATATATATCTCCCCATATAGATCACCATTCAAAAATGCACTCTTTACATCCATCTGACGAACAACCTATCTCTGAGTTGCTATTATAGCTATGGTCAAATGAATGGAATTCATTTTTGCCATTGGTGCAAAGGTCTCAATGTAATCAATGGCTGGTACTTGAGAGAAACCTTTTGCAACAAGGTGAACCTTATGTTTAGCAACACTTCCATTCACTGCAAATTTGGTCCAATAGATCCACTTACACTGAATTAATTTTCTTCCCTTAGGAAGAGAGACTAAGTTCCATGTATCATTTCTCATAAGTGAGTTATACTCTTCCTCCATTGCCTTATCCCATTCTGGAATACCTGATGCTTCTTTAAATGACTGTGGATCTAAAGCAACTACAATATAAGCATGTGGGAGTGAATTGTGTTGTTATCTTATCCTCCTTGTATCATAAGGATTCCCTACCAATGGTCCTGCCACATCCAATGTCTGCTTGGCCCATCTAGGTCTAATGGAAGAAGACGTAGAAGATGTATACTCAACTTCAACTATTTGATGCCTTTGTTTTGGTTGGGGATACACATCTTCCAAGTCACTATTTTTATCATCACTCTCTTCAATGAAGGAGGAAGAAGGAGGAGTTGAAGAAGAAAAACTTGGACAAGTTTCTTCAAAATTTACACTCCTCTCATAGAATATATCACATGTCTCTGGATCCATCAACTTGTAGGCTTTATGTGAGTCTGTATATCCAACAAAGATACAAGATATTCTTTGAGCTTCTAATGCCTTGCATTTCTATGGAGGTATTCATGCCTATGCCGGATAACCAAAGACTCTAAAGTGCTTAATCATAGGTTTCCTGCTAGTCCATGCTTCAAAAGGAGTTACACCATCCAAAGCTTTATGAGGACTCCTATTTTGGATGTAGTTAGCACAATTCATTTCTTCCACCCAAAAGACTTAATCAAGAGACTTGTTTAATAGCATGCAAGTGTTCATCTCTTTAAGAGTTCTGTTTTTTATTTCAGCAACACCATTTTGCTATGGCGTATATGGTAGTGAATGCTGAAGGTCAATACTCTCTTGAGTGTAGAAGTCTATTAGTCTTGAGTTCACATACTCCCCCCATTATCTATTCGAAGAACTCTGATGAATTTCCCTAACTGCTTTTCCACTTAAAGCCTTGAAGCTGAGAATTCTTTTATACACTTCACTCTTGTGAGTCATGAAGAAAACCCAAGTAAAGTGAGAGTAGTCATCTATGAAGGTGAGTGCATAGTGTGACTTGCCAAATGATGGCACTGGAAATGACCACATCATTATGAAACAATTTAGGAACACATTATGGTCTCCAAGACTTTCCCTTTTCATACAATTTTTCAGGATGTTTTCCAAGTAAGCAACCTGAACAAACACCTTCTACAAATTGAATTTGAGGTAGACCATTGACCATTTCCTTGCTACTAAGCTAATGAAGATATTTGTAGTTGAGATATCTGAATCTCTCATGCCATAGTTTACTTTTTGCATTTGAATATAATAACAAGCCTTGTGCATTTGATGTTGGCACAAAGGAGGAGAAAGTGTAAAGCCTTGAATCATGATAGGCTTAACCAATTGCTATCATAGAGTCATCCTTAATGCTTTTCACTACCAATGAATCTGGAAGAAATTCCTCTTTATTACCACCTCCATAGTGAGTCATTTGGTAGACTGAAAGAAGATTAGAGGTAAGGTTAGGAACATATAGAACATCCTTGAACATTCTATTGTTCATTTCAACTTCACCTTTACCTTTAACTTCCACCTTAGTATCATCACCTACAAAGATGTGTGGTACCTCAGAATGTGTCATGGAAGAAAAATCTCACTTTGACGCACCCATATGATGTGTGACACCTAAATCAATGATCCATTCTTCTTGACTAATAGTGTTTGTGATTAAAGCATTCCCTTTGCCATTAGAATTTGAGGATGAATTTCCTTTGTCCTTATAAGCATTAGGCACTAGAACATTGTGTTTCTTCATGATGTGCTTCAACTCATCAATCTCCTTGTGAAAACATTGATGTTCTTCATGACCCATCTTTTAACAATAAGCACATTTTTTCTTCTCCTTATTAGTGTCCCCCTTCTTGTTTGTATTTGAGGAAGACTTGCCTTATTGATTTGATGGTGCTGTTATCTTTTCTGTATCCTCTTGTTTGTTGTTCTTCCACTTCTTCTTTTTGCCCTTTCCTTTATTTGAAGTTTGACTAGTTGAATTTTGAGAACCCTCATTATTAGCCACCAATGCCTTAGACTTAGACAACTTCAGAATTCCCATTGATTTCAACTTATTTTCTTCATCATCCAATAGTTAAGCATAACCATCAAAAGTGACTTTCTGATAGGTAGCCCCTAATGTAGTCTTTGTGGTGTTGTTAGAAGAAAGAAATGTGGAGCACTCAGATGGTAGCTTATTATGAATAAGATAGATTAACTTGCCATCTTTAATAGGACTACCACAATCATTAATCTTTGTTCTTAATTCATTCACCTTAATGATGAAATCTTGTATAGAATCAAATGTCTTAGGATTTAGGGAGACAAGCTGATCTTCAATTTTGTAAACATCCTCCTCAGACACTTAACTAGATAGGTTTTTGAGGGTATCCCAAGCATCCTTGGATGTCTTATACTTCTTGATCTGATAGAAGATTTGGTCTTCAACCCTTAATATAATATCCCCTAGGGCTTTCCTATCTGTCATTTCCAAAGCAATAATATCACTTTTAGATACTTGATCGCCTGCTAGTTTAGGAAGGGTACCGTCAACATATTAAGAAACTCCATTATGCATTAAATGACACCACATTTTAATTGACCATGTAGCATAGTTATGTGGTGTTAATTTTGGAAACTTAAGATTTCCCATGATGTAAGAAATGAAAGATAACAACAGAAAAAAGAGGAACACAACACCAAGAGACACCTCCCTACTTACTCAATCAAGAACCCACCCCCCTGCCCCCCAATGAAATATTTTGGCACTTTATACTTAATGCATTTACAATAGCCACTTGCCAATTTTGGCCTTAGGGGACTTCTAATTTTGTTGTTTACAACCTCTTTATGGAGTTAAATCTAGAACTTTACAATTTATCTTAGATATACAACAATTCTGAAGTTATATCAAAGTATTACAATGCAGAAAAGGACCTAATTTTGAAAGTGATATTTTTGTCTATATATGTGAAATTGGGGGACTTTGATCCTCACATACACTTCAACATAGTCATTACCTGTGAGATCATCCTAAAATAAACATTGTGTTGTTTATTCGAAAAGTCTAACAGAGCGACCTATTGCCTTCTAACTAGAAGGATTATGCCTTTGCTCTCAGAATGAGAAACATGCAACCAGACCTCTAGAACGAAGGATTTATGTAGCTAAATGAAAGTGCAATTAATCTAGATAAGATATGCAATTATTAATCTAAGAAATGAAGAAGCATAGTATGCTAAATGGATGCATATTTAAAATCTAAATGATATTACAATGAAAGAAATAAAGCTATGCAAATGTAAGCAAAGTGAGTAAGAATTTTAGCATAAATTCGACGTAAATTCCAAAATTCATCCTCTGTAATGAGGAATGGAGAGCTTCTTTTATAGAATCCAAGAGGTGATCGACGGTCAAGATTAACCAAAATGGATAGTCAAGATTGAAGAGGAGAGCCAGTCATAAAGATAACTTATGAAAAGGGAGTTAACTGGTTGCCTTTGAGTGATAAAAGTTGTTAACTGAGTCCTTTTGAGTGATAAAAGGAGCTAACTGGTTCTTTTTTTGAGTGAATATTTAATTTAATAAAATAGAATATGACCTCATAAATGGATAACTTTAACTAATTGAATAATTAAATTCAATAATTAAAAAGAGGAGATATCTTATTAAATAAAATGTATTTAATTCCTTTGTATATTAGCTAAAGAGGTTATTTTAATTTAATTAAAGTAGAACACTTATAATTAAATTAATTTAAATCAATAGGTTTGTATAGCTAATTTGAGTCGATATTTAGGAATTAAATAAATAATATGATTAATGCAAATTATGGTTTTCTACATTTGACACCTAGGTCAAGTAGCGATTATTATAATTAGATTTGCCTAGTAAAATAAGACTTAGAAATAGTTGAATAAACCAAAGTTGGTTAATATGGCAATGTACCAATTTTGGGGTATTACATTTTTCCCCTCTTTGAATGAATGTGTGAGCAACACGTTCAATTCAAAGAAAATCAAAAAGCATGATGTGAAGATCAAGAAATGATATTGATTCTAAAATTGATGATATGAAGACCAATTGATAAGCTTTTAAGGACTATCTCTAGAACAAAGATTAATCCCAAGGAATCCAAGCAGAGCACCTAGATACCCAAAATGATAAGCATTCTAAAGGTTTCCATCAGAATGAAGTTTAACCTTTAAGGATCTGGACAAAATGTCTAGATACCCAAGATCGACAATATTTAAAATATTGTCTCTAGAACGGAGTTTAATCTTTGAGGATCCAGATAGAAAAACTAGATACCTGAGGGTTGATAAGCATTTAAAAGACTATCTTTAGAATGAAGCTTAATCTTTAAGGATCCAGATAGAACATCTAGACACTTGGGATTGATAAGCATTTAAAAGACTATCTCCAAAATGAAGCTTAATCTTTAAGGACCCAGACAGAACGTCTAGATGCTTGAGATTGATAAGCATTTAAAAGACTATCTCCAGAACGGAGCATAATCTTTAAGGATCCAGACAGAATGTCTAGATACCTAAGATTGATAAGCATTTAAAAGACTATCTCCATAACGAAGCTTAATCTTTAAGGATCTAGAAAAAATGTCTAGATACCTGAGATTGACAAGCATTTAAAAGACTATCTCCAGAATGGAGCTTAATCTTTAAGGATCTAGACAGAACGTCTAGATACCTAAGATTTGAAATAATGAGATATATGACAAAGATGCTAGAAAGAGGGAAACAAGATGCCCCTAGTGGTGAGATGCCCTGAATGATGAGGATATAAGATGGGAACAAGATGCCCCAAGTGATGAAGATTTAAATTGATTTAAAAATTCTATTTCAATGATGTAATCATCTTGCCCCCTTGGGAGCAAAATCGAAAGATGACACACCAAAAATATGATGTAAAGCAATAGATAAAGATATGTAAAAGAAATCTGAAATTTAGTAGAATGTAGAAGGGATCAGAATGATCAAAAGAAAATATGAAGAGATCTAAATGATCTGAAGAAATATAGAAAAGATCAGAACGATCTAAAGAATATAGAAGAGATCAAAACGATCGGAAGAAATATAGAAGACAATCTAAATAAATCTTGGAAAGTTTTGAAGAAAGTGTGATTTGAAAAGATTTCAAGATTCACAAAGTATCAAAAGAAAGAATGGACTACACTAGCATTCAATCACACTAGTTTCAAAATTTGAAAATGTGATTTTGAGCTGTTTAAGCGTGTCCAATTTTGAATTCAATCCCGAAAATGGATTCAGAGCAATCAAAGTAGCCAAGAGGGTGATGAACCAATCATTTGTGCAGTCATGAAGAAACATGATACTTTCAATAAGCCAACAATTCCTCATCGCAAATGATGTAAGTGATCTGCAATCGAACCATGTGCTTATGCAATGCAATCTTATGCTAGATACAACCTTAAACTAGATGCAACCCTAGGTCTAGTTACCAAGTTTCAATAATTATCATCACTGAGTGTATAGTGAATCCTAGATGTCATACAATCCCCATTGACATTGCAATCATAGGAATATGAATAGGACATCTATTCTAGTTTTGTCAGGATTAAATGTAAGCATTCGAGGCACAAGAAGCCAAAATGACCAGAACATTTGTTCCTTTTCATATAGCAAGTGGACATAAGCATCAGAGCATAAATGCTAGGATGACCAAAATGTTTCTTGCATACAGACACACTAGACACACGGGAGATCCCTCTTATGTTAAGTAATCAATAAGTATTATGTCCACAATGGTCCTTGTGTCCATAACTTGAGATAGAAGTTGCCATAGACACTCGCAGTGACCCGTATGTTCACTTAGTAGGACGAGTATCAATATTTACTGTAGCATAAAGAGTTCACTCCAACAAGCAAGGAGAAGAACCAACCTCATTGATTTATCTATATAAAAGGAGTCGAGGTACACACAACCATCCAATACAAGATGGAGGCTCTTATAGTGGACACCCCATTTATATGTATGCCTTAGATCATTGGAACTAAACCACAAATAGAAAGTAAAGAAAAGATCATGCCCCCCAGTCCTTGCTTCTCTAGTCAAAAATGACATCATCGAGTTACTCAAGGAGACATGATGAAGCAAAAAAAGAAACAAACAAAGAAAATGCTCAGTATATCTAAACAAGTATGTCATTTTAAGTTTATGTTTTTGGGATTGATGTCAAGTGTCAATGTCTCAAACATAGATGAAAGAAATCTCTTCAGTATAGTGACAATAGTAGACAAATGCAGCCAGAAAGATTGGTGATTGAGGTCAAAGAGGAATCTTCAATGTGAAGAACCTAAAGAGGACCAAGCGATAGTAGACAAACATAGCCAGAATGGCTGGTGGTTGATGCAAGAGAGATTTACCATTAAGGAATCTTGACAAGTGACACAAACGACAGTAGGTAGACACATCTAAAATAATTGGTGACTATTGCGAAAGAGATTCTATGAGGAGAATCTCAACAAAGCATGAAACTGGCGACAGTAGGCAGACACAACTGAAACAACTGGTGACTATTGCGAAAGAGATTCTATGAGGAGAATCTTGATAAAGAGTGACACTAGTGACAGTAGGCAGATGCAGTTGAAACAACTGGTGCTTATCGCGAAAGAGATTCTATGAGGAGAATCTCAACAAAGTGTGACACTAGCGACATTAGGCAGACACAGCTGAAACAACTGGTAACTATTGCGAAAGAGATTTTAGGACACTAGAGAGTAGTGCCCCCAAGCTGTGACAAGACTCAATCCATGGATACATGAGCAAAAAGCAATAAACTAAAGTAGGAAAGCAACTGTACAGGGAGCTAGAAGATGCACTGCAAGATGGAGCATTAGGAACAAGAGGTGCCTGTTTCCTAGGTTTTCACCTTCTTGATAGGGCTTTCATTTTCATTTTTATTTTTTGCTACCATGATGCCTATTTCTAGGTTTTCACCAATGGCACTTTCTTGTTTTTCAATTTTTTTTTGTATTACCAAGGTGCCTATTGCCAGGTTTTCACCAAGGTAATGATTTTTTTAGGACTTTTTACATTTTTTATATTTTTTCAAGACATTTAGATATGTACAAAGAGTTTCTAAGATCAGATCTATAGTGCCTCTCCCATTTGACTTCTGTAAGTCATCTTGAGGGATGCAACCTCATTGATCCTTCATTGAGAAGGGATCATGATTGTGATCATGAGTGGTCTACACCATTGAGGTGATTGGATTTTTGTTTCTGTATCAGTTGCTTTGATTATGCTTTTAGCTATTTTGAGGTTATGATGTGATTTTTGGTTCACTGAGGTTTGTGCCAGTGGTTACCAGGATCGATGTGGTGTTATGAGGTTGTTCTGTGATCACCTTGAGATGGGTGTAGAGATTGTACTATGTACCTTTACCATGCTACTCTAGACTGGGTTCCTATAGTAGTGGTTAGTCATGTTTATGACTGTGTTCACTTATTTGTTCTAAGTGTATTTTTATGTTGTGATTAACAACCTTTATTAAATGCTTAAACAATTAGAAATGGATTGTCCATGTTGGATTATTTGGTTACCTGGTATTTGGACATATCTCTAATTTTGTTATGTGATGGATTTAATGCTATGGTTATTTACTTCATTTCTGCGTTGTTATGCTTTATGCGAATGTGAGTGATGTAAATAGATTATTTTAATATAATTAAATAAATGGTCAAATTAGGTGATTTAATGCATTTATTACTTTAGCTATGTTATTATATGCAATTGCACTTGATCGTGTTGTTTAGTGTGCAGGATTTATATCCTTGGCAGTGGCACATGGAGTTAGTGATTCAACCATTCATATTTTACCAATGTCGTCCTTGTATGGTGATGTATCTTTAATTAAATATTTAAATTAAACCTTTCGGTGATTATTAAATCCGAACTCATTTGCATTTTGTGATTTAGACCAATGAGCGTGTTTGTGCATTTAGAGTTTCGCATTATTGCGAAAGTTGTTAAGGAATTTCTCTGTTTTTGGGTTTCGGGCTCTTTACTTGATTTATTTTAATTTATGGCAGCTTTTCCATAGATGAATTCCTATTTATAGGAATAGGCTATTTTCATTTGGGTCAAGTCGGAGTCTAACTAGGTTGGCTAGTTATTTGCCCTAATCGATTATTCACTCGAAAAGTGAATAAATATCCAAAAAGGAATTTAATTCCTCACTTCTCACTTTCGAATTGGAAAGTTGGAGAGTAAAACCCAAAATCCTCTTCATGAAGATTTACTGTTTTGTTTGTTGTGGGAGCTATGGGAGTGGGATCGTCGCGAGGTTGAGCTCATTGGATCTAGCTCGGGGAAACCTTTGATTGCTGCGATTTTCAGCCACTTCTGCGGGCGTTTTATTTTTTGGTTCAGATTCTGATTTTGTGCTTTTGACTGTGAGGTAGGGCTTTCCTATTTTATTGTTTCTGCTCCATTTCAACTTCTATTTTTGGTAGCCATTTTTTTGGAGGTTGAGAACTAGTGTTCCCCTCCGTTTTTGTATGCTAGTTCTACCCGGTTGGGTGGGTATGAACATTTTCTTATTTTTCAAGATGAGGGTTTGGGATTTTGCACCGTTATGCTAGTTGTTTTTTGCATACAGTGTCTTTTTTCATTTATTTTTTGATTTTTGGGGTTTTTGTGCCCAAAGGTCAAATGGGTTTTAATTTTGAAAGTTTTTCAAAGTTTGGGATTTTCACCTCGTTTTGTGTGCCACCCTATTTTCTCGAGTTTTCTTGGCACAATGTGGGTCGTAGACTTGGATGATCCATTTTCATATCAGTCAGACCACTTTTGCATGTTTATGTTGCATTGGGATGCGTGTCATACCCGTACTCCCGTCTTTGTGTTCGATTAAGTGATTTGTTCCCTGTTGTTATGGTTTCTTTTGAACCTTTGCTTTTGTTTCATGGACACTAGGATTCATGTAGAATCCACACTCTCGGATTGAGGCCGGTGGAGTGAGTTCTTGAATTTTGGTCTTGTTGCATCATTGGGATTCGTGTAGAATCTATACTCTCGTATTGATGTCGTTGAGTGATTTCATGATGTATAGTTTTGTTGGCTTTGGGATTTGTGTAGAATCTGTCCTTCCTATGTTGCTTTCAGTTGGGTGTTTTCTTTGCATTGTGTTCTCATTCTATCCTTATGTTATGATCTTCGTGATGGTGGTGCGCCACACATGAGTACGTACATGTACGTTTGTCGGAGGACTTGCGGGTCTCGATCTTCCATGTTTTTTTTAGAAGTTTTGAACATTGGGGTTGGGATGGGAGTATGCATGCCCACGAGCACTTGTCATAGGATGAGCATGGGTAGGGTAGGGTAGCATATGGAGGGGGCTTCTATCTCGCAGCTTGACGATCATGGCGTCATGGGTTGGTAGAGGAAGCTTTTTATAAGTGATAATTAAATAAAATGTGTGAATGATAATAAAACTTAAGATAATAAAAAGGTTTGGGGTGCTAGAGCCTTTCCGTTGAGGGATGCTGAATCTGCACAAGTCTTAGCTTGGGCTTTTTGATGCCAAGCGACTCTCCGTGATGTTAGTCCCTACATAGTAGCCTATTGAGTGTCTGACTAGGACCTTTACTCCTTGCATTGTCTTAGGTTCTTGGTTTAGCCATCATACTGTCTGGCGTGAGTGTTAGCCTTGGATGTTATGCTTTATGTGTGTTTGTGGTTGGATCTTTATCTTCATCAGCACGACGGGTGTGGACCTACAGGTGCCATGTGGTTGGGAGGCATATCTACCTTCACCACTGCTAGGGATTGATGTATAGAGATGATCTTTTGTCCTAGTGCGACCGTTGCTGGATGTTTTCACTTGGTACTTCGGGTTTTGGAGTATGCTTTGTTGTGATTTACGATTTCATTGGGATGCTTGTATATCATGTTTAGATGATGTTATTTTATTTGACGTATTCCCTTATTATGATGTTTAGCATATGATTAGATGCTGTGAATTTTTGTATTAGCATATCTATTGCTTATTGTTGTTTAGCATGTGATAGGTGATGTTATCTACTGTAGGATTATCTTCTGATTTACTACTAGCATGTTAGATTTCCTTATGCTTATATTGTTGCATGTTGTAGTAGTGATGTCCCTATTACAACAATACCGACGATCTGGTCGATGGCTTGGGATGTTACACACGAGGGATGGCTAGGATCCATGATGGTCTTATGATGCTATTGACGGTTGGGAGGAATCACATACTTAGTTTGGTTGTTTTGTTATTGAGATGTATTTATGTACATTACGATGTTTCTTTTGTTCACTATGATGTTTATTTTAGTATGTTCCTTACTGTTATGGTTTAGATGGATAGATGTTCCTCTTTCCTTGCTGTTAGTGCATTCAAGTGTTCATTCCTCAATTTGTGTGGATCCGGTACTCCTCGATGTGGAGGTTTCCTTGTTTTTAAGCTTTTTGTTTACATTTTGTTGTCGCGCTGATTTGTTTTCTCGCATGGAAAGGTAGTTCCTTGCGCGAGAATGTATTTCCTCGCACAAGAGAATACACTTCCTCGTGCGAAAAGTCAAATCCTCGTGTAGTGCACATCGAGTCTTCACAAGTCCTCGTGCGAAGCCATGCACTTTCTCACGTGCAGTAGTGCACTTTCTTGCACGAAACTCGAGGATAGTGTACTTTCTTCTACGAGAAACAAGGGCTATCTAGGCTTGTTAGATGGAAGTTCAAAAGTTGGTTTTGGACACCCTTTTGGTTTTTACACCTTCCTAGTTCAAAATAGATTTCCTAAGGGGTTTAAAATATATCATTTAATTCCTTATACTTAAGATATATTTTAATATATGCAACAAATCTTTTGAGATAGGTTTCAGACCTCCCTGAGATAAGATAAAGATTCTAGGAAATTTTAGGGCTTAAAAAATCCAGACTTAGCCAAATTCCAGGTCTTTAGGATTTTAGACTTAGCCAAATTTTAGGATTCTACATCTACTTCCTGCATGGTGTTTCATTGGTGAGTGGTGGTTTCTTTGAGCCCTCATCCTGTGCGTGGTCTTTGTGGACCTCTTTTGTGTTTCTCCGTTGGTTGTGGCGTTCAAAGATTCATTGGTTGCTGGGATTGTGGTGAAGTATTCCATTGCAATCTTTGTGATCCCTGTATGATGTTGTCATGTGCATTCATACTAGAAAAAAAAATCTTGGCTTGATTTGAATCCTTGTTTCCAAGGATCTTCTGGCAAGGAATTACAAGATCAACTATAAAACCACTTCAAATGGAGAGTGTTGATAGGCTCCTTGAGCACTTCTCCCTCAGCTATTGAAAGTTGGTAAGCACCAGATCCATACACTGAAGTGATTATGTAAGGACAAAGCCAGTTTGGTTTGAACTTCTCTTTTTGGACCCGTTGTTTCTGATTCCTAGGATTTTCTCTTAGGATGAGATCACATAGTTGGAAGTCACGTGGCTTAACTTTCCTATTATAGATTCTTGACATTCACTATTGATAAGCTTGTAGGTGATTGCATGCCACTTGTTGACGTTCATCTAGTAAGACTAGCTCTTGAAGCTGAGCTATTCTGTAATCTTCATCAGTAATAAGGCCTTTCATAGAGATTCTTAAGGTAGGAATCTCAACCTCTATTGGAAGTACAACATGCGCTCCATAAACCAAAGCAAAGGGCATCATACCCGTTGGAGTTTTGATGCTTGTCCTATATGCCCACAAACTTGGATTAATCTGGAGGTGCCAATCCCTTCCATATTTGTTGACTATATAATGGAGGATCTTGAGGATTGCCTTATTGGATGCCTCTGCTTGTCCATTATCCTGGGGGTAATAGATAGAGGACCAATGTCATGTGATTTTGAATCTTTTGCACAGTTCCTTGAGGTCTTTGTTTTTGAACTATCCTCCATTATCAATAATGATGGAGGATGGTACACCATACCTACATATGATGTAGTTTGTGATAAAAAGAGCTATAGTTTTTCCATTTTCTATTGTGATGGGTACTGCTTCTACCCATTTTATGAAGTATTCTGTAGCTGTAATAATGAACTTATGTCCATTAGAAGAAGATGGTTGAATTTGACCCACCAAGTCAAAGGCCCATTGTTGAAATGGCCACATTGTGGTAGATGGAATGAGCTCCCTAGCTGGAGCATGAATTAGATTCCCATGGAGCTGGCACTACTTGCAAGACTTGGCATACTTGATTGCCTCTTGCTCCATTTTAGGCCAATAGTAACCAGCTCTAATGAGTTTGCAAGCTAGTGTCAAGCCATTTGAGTGGGATATGCAAATGCCCTCATGAATGTCAATTAATGCACATTTGGACTCTTTGGGTTCTAAACACCTAAGGAGTGTTCCGTTGAGACCTCTCCTAAACAAGTTGTTAGCAATAATGACATACTGTGAAGCATTACGAATAAGGTAACATTTTTGATTTTGGGTTAAACTGTTCAAAATGGTTTGGTTACGGAGATAGGAGTAAATGTGATGGTAGCGAGATGAGTCTTGTCCTACAATAGAATAGATCATCCTAGAATCAGGGGTATCATAGGCCAGGTAGTGTAACGCTTCCACCAAAAACTCATGTCAGAGATCATTGTTGGACATTTGTAGCAAGGAGGCCAAAGTAGCCATTGCATCAGCCACTTTGTTATTTGCTCAAGGAATTTTCTAGAAGCTGATTGCACAAAATAATTCTTTAGGTCATTAACCATGCATTTGTAAGGGATCAATTTCTCATCCTTTGTTTGATACACATCATTAACCTGGTTGATTATGAGTTGGGAGTCCTCGAAGATATCTAACTGATCAACTCTCCGTTCAGTTGCAATCTTCATGGCATTAACCAAAGCCTCATATTCAATAATGTTGTTTGTGCAAGGAAACAAAATCTTGTATGCTTTGGGTAATGAATATGTTTGTGGCATTATGAAGAGCAATCCAGCTCTAGATCCCTATTGTGTGAAGGACCCGTCAAAGAACATCACCCATATTTGGTGTGTGAGTGTCATAATTGACTCATTAGGGAAGTCAATTTTCATTAGGAGAAGACTCTGCATAGGTGCATCTACTAGCTGATTTGCAATTGCTTGTCCCTTGATAGCTTTTCGTTCAACATACTGGATGTCAAACTCATTGAGTATCATAACCCACTTAGCCAATCATCTTGTGAGACCCACCTTATTGAGCAAGTACTTTAGTGGATCTATTTTAGCCACCAACTGTGTAGTGTGGGCAAGCATGTAGTGTCTCAATTTTTGGGAAGCAAAGACAACTGCCAAGCAAGCTTTCTCAATGATGTTGTAATTCTTCTCATAAGAGATTAGCGTGTGACTCAAATAATAAAAAGCTCTCTCCTTGTTATCATTATCCTCTTGAGCTAATAAGATTCCCAAAGATGTTTCAGTTGCTGAAATGTACAAAATCAAAGGCTTTGCATAGATAGGAGGCATCAAGATTAGCGGATTAGCAAGATATTATTTGATCTGTGTTAAGCTTTGTTCACAATCCTGACTCAAGTTGTATTTGAAACCCTTGTGTAAAGTCTTTGTAAAAGGTTGTGATCTATCTACCAATTGTGAGATGAACCTGAAGATAGATTGGAGTCTTCCTTGTAAGCCTCTCATCTGGCTGATGTTACGGGGTGGAGGCATATCCATGATTGCTTGAACCTTTTCCGAATCCACCTCAATTCCTTTCATAGACACAATTTATCCTAGTAATTTCCCTCATGTGACGTCAAATGCACATTTCTTAGGATTGAGCCTTAGATTGAACTTTTCCATGTGCTCTAGAATGGGTCCCAAATCTTGCAAATGAGTATTGCGTTTAACACTTTTGACCAAGGTATCGTCCTCGTAGTCCTCCATGGTCTTATACATCATGTCATGGAAAATTGTAGTTACTACTCTTTGATAAGTTGCACAAACATTTTTCAAATTGAATGACATTATGTTCCAGCAAAAGGTTCCCCATGCAAATGTGAAAGCAATTTTCTCCTCATCTTCTAGTGCAATTTTTATTTGATTGTAACCAAAAAACCCATCCATTAGTGAGTACATCTCGTAGCTTGCCATCATGTCCACTATCATATCAATGTTGGGAAGTGGAATATTTTCCTTAGGACATGCCAAGTTGAGATCATGGAAGTCAGTACAAACTTTGATAGATTTATCATACTTGGAGACTGGAAAAATATTGGATATCCATTCAGCACAATCAATTGCGTGGATGAAACTAGCTTTTAGAAGTTTCTCCAGTTCTACTTTGATGAGCAATGCAACATGAGGATGCATTTTCTAAAGTTTTTTTAAACTGGTTTGATGCCTGGTGCAATGGACAAGTGATGCATGATAAGATCAGGATCCAGTCCTAGCATGTCAGAATATGTCGAAGAAAAATTTATCTTCTTCTCTCGAAAAAAGGCAATGAACTCTTCCTTTTCTTCAGGTGATAATGACTGTGCCAGATGTATCATATGAGGATGTTCTTCTGTGCCTAAGTTGATCAGCTATGTTGGCTCTATCAGCACCAATGATCTCTCGTGAAAGTGACTTGGAAGTGCATCAAATATCTCATCCGTAGGCACCTCAGAGAGGTTTTCACCCTTGGATACCTCTTTTTTTTTTACTTTTTTGGGTTCCAACACTGCCACAGCATGGTTTTCACCATCAAATCTTTTGCATTTTTTATTTTTTATTGTATGAATGAGATATTTGATGTTAGCTTAAGTCATGTTGATGCTCTGTGCATTGGTGGAAAATGTTACAGGTTGGACATCGTTTAGGTAGCAAGAAAGAGCATAATCACTCTGGAATGTGGGGACTTTGCTAGATGCATTAGGATTCTAGTCTATAAGCTTAGGATGTGTGAGTGAAAGAGTAGTGACAGGTTCGATTGTGTTCACGGTATAGTCATTAAGTGCTTGGACCAGTAATTTGAGACCTACAACAACTTCATCCATAGGTGTGTTTGAACACCTCTGCGTACTAACATTAGCAATTGATGACTCTAGGAAACTAGTTGGATTAGACCCATCCAACCTAACCCTAGACATTTCACCCACTTCAATTTGGTTTTCATAGACATGAACTTGGTCAATGTCTTTATTAGTAGTTGCTTCTGAAAGAGAGTCAAACTCATATTCCTTAGAGTTAGTGCTACATGGCGAGAGACTGTAGAACTCCCCAACAGTGATAGGGAAATACTCTCCTTCATCTTCTAGATTTTTACATAGGGACTCAATATGTAACACTTGACTAGACTCGCCTTGTTCTGAATGGGCATGGTGTGAATCAGTATTATCCTCAGAAGAATCACTAGTACCATTCATAGTGCTGACATGTGGCACAAAGTCATCTGGCTCAGCAAAGAATTTAGCAAGATCATGAGGAATAGGATAAGGATAGGGATCCTCATCATTAGATTGTTCCTCTTGAGTATGAGACTCGGCTTGTGACTCATTTCCAAATGAACTCTCAGGTTCTGGTATGAATTTATTAGGTCCCCAATGGAAAGGAACCTTCTTAAATCCTAGACTAGTTGTATCATTGTTGCTTCAAGCTTTTGCCTTGATAGGATCAATTAGACCATTGTTATTGCACCTAATAGGACTAGTTCCCTTATAACCAAAGCGTTTCATGAGTTGAAGACCAGACCCATATTTTTCAGGAGTGATTTCTCGAGCTTGATCTGTTAAGTCTACTGGAGTCTCTTCTTTGTAAAGCCATGCAGCAATGGCTCTATTTTAACTTTCATCCTCTAGGGGAATTGTAGCCTTGAAAAAAGTACCATTATACTTGGTTTGAGGTGTCAACACAAATGGCTTCTTTGCCTCTGAGGGTCTCCCATAATGACGAGGAGACTCTGGAAGAGATGTTAATGACAACACCGGTTCAATATGATACTCTCCCAGGCTAGTTTCTTTCAGTTTGAATGACTGCTTGATTTGTTTCAGCTTATTGTCATGATAATAAGTGGATTCTTGGTTAGCAGGACAAAAGTTTCAACAGCTTTGAGCATATTGTAGGTATAACTATTAGTGGTAGGAATAGTAACTTTGGAGCCATGAAATGGGAATTTGATGCATTGGTAAAATGTGGATGGCATGGCCCGCATCTCATGTCTCCATGGCTATCCTAAAAAAATGTTATAAGCCAAGGGAATGTCGAGCACCTGATAGGTGACATCCCTTTCTACAGGACTGACACGAATGGGTAAGACCACAAGACCTAGAGACTTTCGTTCAACTTCGTCATATGCTTTGATAGTGATCTTGTGTCGAGGATCAATAAAGTCCTCAGAATAATTCAATTTTCTAAGCAAAGCAGTAGAGACAATATTTAAACCAGCACCATTATAGATGAGCACTTGACGAACACATGTTTGATGTATGATAACCTCAATGTGTAGAGGTTGATTGTGCGGGTGACTCAGTGAGTTATCATCCTTCTTAGAGAAAGTCATAAGATAAGGTGAGGTCATGTGACCTACCATGGATTGAAATTGTTCAAGATCAAGATCTTGAGGAACATTTGCCTCAGTGAGGGCTTTGTCCATAATCTACCTATAAGTAGGTGAGATTTTAAGCAACTCGAAGATAGAGATTTGAGCATTAGTTCATTTTAGTTGATCGAGAACACTATAGCTGGTTGCTATTGAATTCATTGTGAGTTTTGCACCTTTTCCAGATGGACTAGCAAGGGCTTTGTCTTTATGTTGTTCAGGATCAGGAGTAGAAGGCGCAGGGCCTTTGAGCACCAACTTAGCACGAGAGTAGGTAACAACATTAGCACAATGTTGCAAAGGTGTGTTATCCATTGTGGTGGAAGTAGGGCCTGTAGACACCTAAAAACCTTTAGAAAATAAAGTATTTTTATTTTCTGAAAAAGTCCTGATGACATCATCATTAATTAATTAATTAATTAATTAATTTTTATGCCATTAAATCCCTTTATCTTAATTAAAAATATTTAATTAAGGAATCCCTCCCAAAAATGTTTAAATCTTATTTAAACATTATTTCCTTATTTATTAATTATTTAATTAATAAATTGACCAAAAAACCCAAAATAAATAAAAAATTTATTTTTTGCCCAAAACTTGGCCAATTTCCTTAAGACCACTAATCTCTTCCAAAATCTTCTAATCCTTCTTTAATTTTAATTAAAGGCTAATCCCATCATTTCCTACCCCTAATCCCAACTCAAAATATTTAATTAAGATTAAATATTAATCCTCATGTTTATTAAAAAAGTTTTAATAAATATCTCCTCAACCCAAACCCTTGAAATAAATAAAACTTTATTTATTTCCTAAAAATCTAATTTATCCTCATCCTAAGAAGTTCTAGACTCTTCTAAAAAGTCTTCATCCTCATCCTAGGAGATTCTAGACTATTCTAGAAAGTCTTTATCCTCATCCAAAGTCTAGACTCTCTTAGAAGATGTCTTTAAACCTAATCCTAATCCCCTCCTAACCTTGTCACATTCCCTAAACATGGGTTAAGAATTACTAACCCAAGCCAAAGTTAACAAATATCTCCTCCTTCACCCACCCTCATTAAATGCCATCCACTTGCCTATCCCTAAGCTAATCCTAAACCATCCTAATCCATCCTCTAATCATTTGCACAAGCCTAAGCAAGCTTAAAACCCTCCTAATCAAGTCCAAGTCGAAATTGCTCTCATCACCCTCAAAATATCTCAACCATAAAACTTTATGAAGCCCACTAGGCCATAAATGACTCTTCCAAGCCCTTTTATTGCTCTTACAAGTCATTATGAGGGTCTTTATGAAGATTTTATCCCTTGAGCCTCCTTTGTTGACTCATCGTTCCCTTTTACTCCATCCTCTCACCATGTGACATGTGTCACTCCTTGATTGGCTGTAAGGAAGCACAATCCATGTGCTCTCCTCTCATGCAATCTGAGCCCTCCATGAGCTTTTTCCCATCCTTGCATCTTAGCCCTCAATCCCTCAAGCCTCTTGCCTATAAATTGGATCCTTCCCCTTTGCAAAATAACACAATCCATGAAGTAAAGTCATAATGCCATTTTGAGAAGCCATTTTACATCAAAACCATACACTCACACCCAAATTCCAACTCCATTTGAAGCCCTTTTTGAAGAATAAGCTTGAGCATACATCCTATCTATTTAGACAAAGCTACTCAACAAGAGAGCTTCTCATTGAGAGAGCCCATTAATGGCTCATATTATCAATTGAGAGTTCATCTTAGTCTATCTTGAAGTTTATGAATTTTGTTTAGTTTGTAGGAGCTTTATTTAAATTTGGTTTCTATTAGCATACTAACATTGCTCATATACAGGGCTTGTTAAGACAAATGGTGTCTTGGGTTTATCGTTATCTTGTTTTCCCTTAATGGTAATGGCATTACATTATTTAAAATCCATAGGTTCAACCATGTTGATCACATTGTCATCATTGGAGTATGCATAGTTGACCTTGTTGTTGGGTTTTGGTTTTGAAGTATCTCCTTTTTCATAGGATGGGAAAGGCTCTTTGAATGCCTTGTGATCTAAGTTCTTGTTATGCCCATCTACCGCAAGTTCACCAACATCAATCATGTCCTAGACTTTATGGTGCAAGTTTATGCAGTTGCTAGTTTTGTGTCCCTTATTTAGGTGATACTCACAGAATGAGGTTTCATTCCACCATGGTGGGTGTGGTTGTAGATCATAGGGACAAGGGTTGTCCAATGGTGAAATAAGCTTTTGTTGTAGCAATTTTTTGTAACCTACATCCAAAGGTTCACCCAAGGGTGTATACTCTCATTTAGGGCATGTAGCCCATGAGTTTCTCGGTCTGTTCCTAGATGTCTTATTGTTAGGAGGAGGTTTCTTAGTATTCTTGGCTACATTAAGACTATCTGTGAGATTAAAGGCTGCCTTATTAGGCTTAGGAGTTACATTGTCAACAACCCCATCATGTACAATTTCTTAGTTCTTGTTGACGTACTTGGGTTTGACCTTGTTAGAGGTGGAGCCTTATTTTGTGTCCTTTTGAAAAGCAAGTTCACCCTTCTTGACCATTAATTCTTCTATGTGGATAGCCTGTGTGACCATGTCTTCAAAGGTATGTGGACCTTGAAGTTGGACTCTATACCTAAAATCAGGTAGGAGGTTATCCATAAAGATGTCAAGTTTCTTTGTTTCTAGGATTTTGCGTGAGTATTTAGTATAAATTTGTCTCCACCTTTAAAGGAATGTGAGGAAAGGTTCCCCAATCTTCTGCTTAAGATTACACAAATCTTGGATGTTAACAGGGTGTTGAATGTTATGAGAATATTTCTGGACAAACAACTTGGCAATTTCATCAAATGTTTTGATACCAAGAGGCAAGTGTGAAAACCACTCCATAGCCTGACCACCTAGACTTCTTGGGAATAAATGCATGAGATACATCTAATTATGCATAAATTCCATAGACAAGGCACCAAATTCCTACAAATGATCTTGGGGATCAGTAGTTCTAAAGTATTTATCATACTTAGGTAACTCTACTCCTCTTCGAAAAGGAGGCATGTCTATGCTCTTGTCAAATGGAAATCGACAAAGAGCATCTAAGGTGTATGTTTTTGTGGGTTTGTCTTTCTCATGCAACATCTGAGCTAATTGGTCTTGCATAATTTTTAGTTGTTTTTGGAGTTTGGAAGTCTCAGTTTCCTCTTCAGGTGTGATGATAGTTTCCACATTGAAATGATGGGGTAGCTTAGCTCCCTCTTGGGCAAGTTTGAGAAAGTATTTTTCTCTCTTTGTTGAGCATAATTTCCATGACCTTTTGAATTTTTTTGTATTTTTGACACTTTGCTATGTGTTCAAGAAGTATTTTCACCTCTTCCTACTCCCTATCAATGTCATGGTCTTTTTCTTTGTCATTCCTAGTTTGGTCTTGGTTTCTGCTATGTTCACTGTGTTCAGGTATGTAATCAACCATTGTTGGAACGTGTTCAGTTTCAATATGTTGTGATTGGAAAGGTCCTTTGAAAAAGAACTCAAATATGTTGTTTGGAGATGTGGGACCTTTGCTTGTTTCAGGATCCTCTTGATACAAGGGATTCTTGGTTTGTTGGAAGTTTATAGAGAACATTCCATGGACCCAAGATGATCTGACAGGTGAGGGAGATCGTGAAGATTCCTCATTAGATGAACTAGAGATAGACCGTGTATGGACTGAAGAGAAACCTCTATAGTGATTAGTACCCCTAGCTATACCTCATCTAGGTCTTTGGGGATAAAACACTTTGCCACTTCTTGTTGCCACAATCATAGACAAGGACAAAAAGCTAAATCTTAAACAAGGACCACACTAGAACATAGTCTCAAAAAAAAAGCAAGATAAGGGTACTATATACAAAGATACAAGTCATCTGACTAATGGCTAGAATAGCCAAAGATTATTATTATCATGACAAGCACCAAAGAACAAAGACAAAGTGAACAAGATACTAGACTAGTTTATGTGTAGGTCACAAGTCATTAGCTAAGCAGGAAGCACTGTTTGACATTGTTTGCAAACAGAAAAGAGGTAAAATGTTGTAGATAATAGACCAGATTTAGAGCACAAGTAGATACTAAATTTTGAAGCAATTTTTGCAAGTTTTAGACAATTGTGGATAGATTGTTGGTTGTTTTGACAAATTTCAGATAGGTAGTAAGATTGTTTTCAAGTTTTGGGCAACATTTTGGTTGTTTTGAACAAGACAATTGGTTTCTAGATAAACACGAGAAGCAAGCAGTAGTTTCAAACAACCCAACCGAGGACAAAGTTACTCGGAGGGGTGGGGGAATCTTGAGGTTGTTTTTTTGATAGGTTTGGACAATGTTTAAAGACTCAATAACAAACATTCTTTTATCCCTAAAATAAAAGATTGGTAGAGAAGGCAAAACCTTTGTCCCACAACTTATGTGCATGTGCGCACCTCACGCAGTCGTGTCACCCCTAGAGAGTGCCTGTGTTTTTGTTGTATTCAAATTTCTCAATAACATATACGCTGAATGAACACCCTTGTTGTAGGGGTCAAGCACATATACTACCTTCAAACAACCAGTTGCATGCCTATGGTGAGTTCTACAGGAGAGATTCTTCCCCCTCCTTGCACAAAGATTATGCCTCCTTTTAGAGGTGAATTGGGTAGCAACTAACTAAGAGGTTTTTACTTAGCTTCCATTCATACTAATCCCTGGTGGCTTCACAAACAAATTTGAGGCTAGCAGCCCACACCAGCATCTGTAAGTGCACACTCTTGACTAGCAAGACTGGGGTCGACGTCGACCAATGTAGTTTACAGAGCCTCTTCTTGATATGTGATATTAGAATGAAAAAGTGGAAATTAATATGGCTTTGGAGTCTTTCGTTGAACAAAGTTTCTTTATTACAGTGAGGTGGAATCTCCGACGAAAGGAGTGTGGTCACTTGGGTTGTTCCTAGAGGTTGGATCACTGCGGCAAGCCCTCTAAAGGATTGACTCGGACTAGTGGTTCGGATCTAAGGGTCAAAGTTTATGATTTCCCTCAAGGGGAAAGCACATACTCCTCTACCTTGTTTCCTCACCCAAACACAAAAGACATGTTAATCACCGAGTTAGCTTAATTGAACCCACCTTGTCCTATTCCAAGACTTTGATCCCCTAAAAGGAAGTCATCATCTCTTCATTAAAGGCTTCATTTGGGAGAACCACTAACTTGCTTGCCTCCCTCGGATGCCATCTTTCAGAGGCTTCTAGGTTTCTAATTTATCCTTGGTCATGACCTCCAACTGGTAAAGAGTATACTCCCCTATTCCCCTAGCTTGCACCCTACGAAGTTCACAAGCCCTATTTATACTATGTGTGAAAAGCAGTAAAAGAAGACACAACGTTTATGTGGGTGTGAAACAAATCTTCATCATGCATATCTTTGACAAGTATCCTGCATTCACACAGTCAGTACATGTTCCAAGTATTTGGATAAAAGGTATCTTCGTCAAGCATCCTGCAAACCACTGTTAAGCTATTGAAAACCAGAAATTAGAAACAAAATGCTTCAGAAAACAACATTAGTCAAATGGAAGCTTAACTATGGGAAAATAAAGTTTAACTTTTTTTGTTCTTTTTGATACCCATAAAATATTTTTTTAAAAAAAAATTATAGATTTTTGAAAACGTCCTGCAAACTACTGTTAAGCTACAAAAAAAAAAACATAAATCAGAAATAAATTACTTCAGAAAACAACTTGATAAGCTGGAATTTCAAAAATTGTATTTCGTATTATTGTTGCAAAATTTTGTGTGAAATCATGCACAAACCCATGCAAAGAAATGATGTCCACTGTGCAAGAATCCACGCGATTATGCACTTTTTCACTTGAGAAAGTGTAGAGGAAGATGTGAAATCTTCAGGTCTTCATGCAAAAAACTAGCTTTCTCATGCAAAAATTTGAAAACCTGTACAGATAGAACAATAAAAATGCAGAAAATATAAAAAATGAGGCTAGAAAAATTGATTTTTTGAGCCAACGGTGGGCGCCAAAAATGTATATGTGAAATTGGGGGCCTCTAATCCTCACATACACTTCAACATGGTCATTACCCGTGAGATCATCCTGAAATAAACATTGTGTTTTTTATTCAAAAAGTCTAATAGAGCGACTTGTTGCCTTCTAACTAAAAGGATTATGCCTTTGCTCTCAGAACAAGAAATAGGCAACCATACCTCTAAAACGAAGGATTTATGCAGCTAAATGAAAGTGCAATTAATCTAGATGAGAGATGCAATTACTAATCTAAGAAATAAAGAAGCACAGTATGCTAAATGGATACATATTTAAAATCTAAATGATATTACAATGAAAGAAATAAAGCTATGCAAATGCAAGCAAAGTGAGTAAGAATTTCAACATAAATTTGACACAAATTCCAAAATTCATCCTCTATAATGAGGAATGGAGAGCTTCTTTTATAGAATCCAAGAGGTGATCGACGATCAAGATTAACTGAAATGGACGATCAAGATTGAAGAGGAGAGTATGTCATAAAGGTAACTTCCTTATGAAAAGGGAGTTAACTAGTTGCCTTTGAGTGATAAAAGGAGTTAACTGAGTCCTTTTGAGTGATAAAAGGAGCTAACTGGTCCTTTTTTTTGAGTGAATATTTAATTTAATAAAATAGAATATGAACTCATAAATGGATAACTTTAACTAATCGAATAATTAAATTTAATAATTAAAAAGAGGAGATATCTTATTAAATCAAATGTATTTAATTCCTTTGTATATTAGCTAAAGAGGTAATTTTAATTTAATTAAATTAGAACACTTATAATTAAAATAATTTAAATCGATAGGTTTGTGTACCTAATTTGAGTTGATATTTAGGAATTAAATAAATAATATGATTAATAAAAATTATGGTTTTATGCATTTGACACCTAGGTCAAGTAGCAATTATTAGAATTAGATTTGCCTAGTAAAATAGGACTGAGGAATAGTTGAATAAACCAAAGTTGGTTAATATGGCAATGTGCCAATTTTGGGGTATTACATTGTCCACACAAGCCTATAATCTAATTGAAGATCTAGAAAGTAGATGAAAATAACACACTTTCAAAAAAATGGAACCTATTTTCGATTACAGATGAGCTCGTATAGAGTGTTTGAAGTTGCAAAATGCAGGATTGGATAGGTACAATCACTAAAAACTATAATTTCTAACAAATTCATGCACCAAAAATAGAAAATAATTACACCACTAAAAAATTTAGGAGATTCTACCCAAACTCAAAAAAATTGCACCTGATTTGGAGCTCAGATGACTGAGTTATGGCCTCCCAAAGTCAGATTGTCAAATCAAAAATAAATCTGGAGAGGGGTCTAATCATCAAAATAAGAGGTTAAATCTAATGGTCAAATGACCATCGCAATAGTTCTACTTAGCCTCTAGATGATGGTTAAATGATTGTCAATTTTAACACAACAAAATGATGATGTTAGCAAAACTTTTGTGCCTAGGTTAATGTGGTGGATGACATCAAGATGATGTCAACACTATACAGTCTGTATGGACTAGTCTAACATGGCTTGATGACATGTCAATTATATGCTAAGTTGGATGCCTATGTGGCAAGTAGACTCAGATGTTGTGCTGACGTGGAGGGTCTGTTGGCGCTGGCATAGTATCGGACATGGGTAAAAGGCCTACATGGTGGGTTGCTTATGTGTGCGTCTACATGGTTATCATTGATTGATGCGTGTCCCCAAATTGTTTTGGTAGCAAATAGTCTTCATGGATGCCAGAGAATGGGAAACAAAGCCAATGGGAATTCCATAGATTGTCGGTGATAAGGCCGGGACAGGTGTTTTGCCACTGGGGTCTTTTTTGTTACCGGTGATCTCCAGAGAACTTTGATAGGTGGTGAATGATGGTGTTTTGATGAGCTGGTGGTCTTTTTAGAGGGTCAAAAAATGACAGTCAGAAAGACTTTGAATGGTGCCGAGCTAAAAAATGTGCGTGGTACTAGGAAAGATGGCATCGTCAAAGATGCGCTACGAGCGGCTGAGATTTAATTACCACCGGGAAGATATTTATCCCACATGTGAAGTATTTTGAAACAACAATGTGTTTAAAAATACAAAGGTTCCTTGAGTTAAATAAAGAGCTTGGCTGAATGTGTGCAAGGTCAAATGCAGTCACTAGTTTGTTGGCCCGTGCTCACTAGATTAGGAAGGAAATATGTCGGTATTGTGTGGAAATTTCAAAAAATGTATGTTGCGGCTTAGATTTTTGAATTAAACCATTAATCAAATATTCCACCTATAGGGGCCTGGATTTCACTGCCCGGTTCCTACAAAAAGATTTTCTTTGCAAGCCTTACTAGCAATTTTTTTTTCAAAAAATATAGAAATCCAAAAATAATTGTAGAGAAAAATTAAATATAGATCTGAACAAAATAAATGCATAGATCTAATAGATCATACCAAATTTTTGAATTGGGGCCTTCGGGTGCTAGTTTGCAAAAAAAATTTGCCTCAAAATTGACTTTGGCCCAGCATAGGCAAATTTATAGTCAATTTTCACCAAATCGACGCTCCAGACACAATTATGAGGTTCACTTTGGCTCTAAACACTCCCAATATCTATGGATTCTCTAAAACTGAGTTGAGATGTCCTCAGAGAGGTGAAGCAAGATCGGTCTCCAATGGCTACGAAATGATGCCTCTATGGCTCTGATACCATGTAAGAATTTTCCTTAGGGAAAAATTCACCCAAGATGAAGAAGCACAATAACTAGTACAAAAGACCAACAAAGTATGATTAGAATAACAATATGATAATCAAGTCAATTGTATAATACATTAGAGGTGCTTATATATAAAGGCCTCTATGATGCATCTAGAATGCTTAGGAGTTAGCAACATGAAAAATCATACAACCAAGCATATGTCCACTAGGTGTGGGCTATCCTCCATTAAACACAAGAGTTAGTACAATGATGAGAGGATAAGCCTACAAAGGTGTAGAGCGTAAAATTATGTTGTTGACAACATGTGCTAGAATAATAATGTGAACAACTGTGTTGTCTACATGACGACTCAGTTGTTTATGCAAACTCCAGTGTTGTAGACACCATGTGCTAAATTGGAGTTGCTTACTCCAGTGTTGTCAACATGACAACTCAAATGAGTATGAAAACTCCTAGGTGCCCAACCTAAGAAATAATAAAATAATGCATTTATCCTAAGTAAAATTAAGTAAAGCATAAATAATAATTATTTACACTAACAATATGAACACAAGTGACACAAAGATTTAACGCAGAAACCCAATTTGAGAAAAACTACCAATTGCAACTAGTTACTATTTTTACTTTTCTAAAGTGGGCCTTGTTAAGAGCCAACCTTATTAATTCTTACAAAACACACTATTAGGTGTGACCTTATTAGAGGATTTAATAACCCTGTTAGGAGTGGCCTTTTTAGAGGTCTTTAGACACTTCAATCTAGAAATGCCACCTTGTTAAAGGATTTGGAAAATAGTTGTTAAGCCAACTCGGTCAAGAGATTTGATACACTACTACAATGGTTGGAGAGTAAAAATGATATGACCTGATTGCGGATGCAACTATATTGCTGATTTTAGATCTCAATTCTAGTTCAAATTCTTGATCCTTCCTAATTGAATGTATCTTTGCAGCTCCTCAAGGATATTCTACTTATCCTTCCAATTTGCTTCCTCTAAGCATCTTCTTATCTTCCACATAGTCTCTCACACATTCAATCCTCACCTTGACCTTATAATTATATCATATACATTGTCAAGTTAGCTTGAATACAACTTAGAATAATTAATATTCATCTCCTCAGTTGACTAGTACCAACAAATAAATCCATTAAATTCAATATGCCCAAAAAAAAATCCTTTGTTAGCCAACCATGCTCGATAGACACTAACACTAGAATTATTTTCCTATGTTAACACTGCATCTTTGTAAACTTCCTTTGGTAACTGAGTGAGATCAGTTAGCACTAGTTCCATCCAACTTTCCTTTGTTACCTGAGTGAGCTTGGTTAACACACAACTTCTGCAAACTTCTCTTCGACACCCAAGTGAACTCAGTAGACATTATCTTCTAAACTTGGCAAACACTAGAATGCTCAATTGATATAGGAAACTATCTTCATCAGCCAAGTGAGCTCGACATACTCTAATTGATAAAGATATGATATTTTGTGTAACATCAAAGACTATAGAATTGATCAATTATTTTCAACACTACTTTGGTTATTTGATATCTAGATATCCTTTCTTCAAAAGTGCATATTGGGTATTGGTATAGCTTGTTATGTTATCCCTTAGCCTTTTTATCCTTTCTGGGTGTGTATTCTTTAATAGGGTTAAATTGATTGGTTGTACAACTTGATATTTATATTACAAATATTATAAGTATCTCATTTAGATTGATTTTTTCACCTTCTTTCTTCATGTTATCTCTTATTATAAGTAGAGCACACTTCTCAATATTTCTCTGTAGATCATATTATTTCATGGTATTTTTTTTTCTATGGTTATGAAAAGATTTTGTTACATACAAGATCATATGTTTTTCAGATACTTTGGATTCTAATATTTCTCATTTGATAATCTATTGGTCTATAAGCCTATATTGTCTATTAGTGTCCAGATACTTAGTCATTTACTAGGCAAGGATGAATGATCATCATTGCGACTGAGTCATATAGTCAAGGCCAATCATATATAAGGACTTGTTTATTTTGCATTACATGTCGAGCAAGTCAATGATGTTGAAAATAATTGATCAATTGTATATTTCCTTTGATGTTACAAAAAATGTCATATTATTAGCTCACTCAAGTGATGAAGGTAGTTTCTTGTGTCTGCCAAGCATTCCAATGTTCACCAAGTTCAGAAGAGAATGTCTACTAAGTTCACTTGGGTATCAAAAAGAAGTTCGTAGAAGTTCAATGTTAACCAAGCTCACTCAATTAACAAATGAAAGTTAGCATGGAACTAGTGTTAATCGAGCTCACTTGGTTACAAAGGAAGTTTACAATGTTGTAGTGTTAACCAAGTTCACTAGGTTAACATAGGAAAATCATTTCAAAGTTAGTGTCTATAGAGCTAAGTTGGCTAACAAAGGATTTTCTTATTTTGGCATATTGAGTTAAATGGATTTGTTTGTTGGTTCTAACTGATTGAAGAGATGAAGAATTATTGTTATACATTGTATTCAAGTTGACTTGACAATGTATATGATATAAGTATAAGGTGAAGTTGAGGATTGAATGTGTGAGAATGTTTGGAAGATAAGAAGATGCTTAGAGGAAGCGAAGTTCAAGGATAAGAAAAATATCCTTGTTGGGATGCAAAGATTAACCTGATCAGGAAGGATCAAGTATTCAAGCCAGAATTGAGATCTAAAATCAGCAATACAGTTACATTGGTAATCAAGTCATTTCATTTTTACTCTCTAACCATTGTAGCAGTGAATCAAATCTCATAACAAAATTAGCCTAACAACTATTTGTAAATTCTCTAACAAGGTGGCATTTTTAGATTGAAGTGTTTAAAGGCCTCTAACAAGACCACTCCAAATAGGATGATTAAAATCATTTAACAAGATCACACCTAATAGTTTGTTTTGTAACTCTTAATACGGTTGGCTCCTAATAGGGCTCACTTCAAAAGAGTGAAAAATAGTAACTAGTTTCAATTGGTGGTTTTTCCCAAATTGGGTTTCCACGTTAAATCTTGAGGTCACTTGTGTTCATGCTATTTCTTTTATGTGTATGCAACTAAGTTAATTAAGGTTAATCACACTTAACATCTCAAGATCTACATATTTGGTATTCACCAAGTAATAGTTGATATTATAGCGCTTTCTCAATTATAACATATTGATAGTGTTAACCGAGTGCTTGAGTGTTAATCAGGTGACAATAATTTCTATAGAGTTTATGTTTTTTACTAACATCTAAGGGATCTAGGATTTATTTTTGTGGTAACTAATTCAACCCTCCCCTCTTAGTTACTCCTCTTATATTTCCAATTATTGGTATAAGAGATTTTGGTGCTTGCAAAAAAGATTTCAAGGACCTAAGCTAAAGATCATGATGTCTTATAGAAGAGAGATTCCCAAGTTGAACAAAGATAACTTTAAGGCATGGTAGGAACTTATGAAGCTACATCTAACAACCATAAGTAATTCAAGTCTAAAATATTTGAATACTCAGTATAAGTCTCCTACTAGAACTTTGATTGTAGAGGAGATTGCTACAAAGAAGAATCATAACATTATGATGATTGACATTGCATCTACTCTTAACTATGTTGAATTTGATGAAGTCAAGGTGTGTGCTACTAGTCATGAGATGTGGACCAAGCTAAAAGATATTTATAGAGGTGATGATAATGTGAGAAGAGCCAAGGCATAAATCTTAAGAGGTTGGTTTGATTAGATGAAGATGAGGAAAGATGAAAACATTGAAAAATATGTTGAGAGAATCAAAGCCAGTATAAGTGCAATTAAAGCCTCTAGAGGGAAAATTGATGATGTGATAGTTTTAAGCAAGGTACTTAGGACCCTTTTTCCTATCTATGCAATTAGAGTGTCAGCTATTCAAGAGATGATATGTGATCCCAATAATAAGATTAATTTGGATGCTCTAGTGGGAAGATTGACAACATTTGACCTAGATAACTATGATAATTATGTTCCTAGTTCTAGCAATCTTGAATTTGCATTTGAAGCCAAGTTATCACTCAATAAGAAAGCTAAAAAGTTTAAAGGAAAATAATTTGAAAGTGAAGAGGAAAAAATAGTTCTAACTATGATCTTGAAGCCATTGAAGCCCTGCTTGTAAGATGATATCTCGAAGACAAAGGAAAGTACAAAGGTAAAATTCCTCTAATCTATTTTTCTTGTGAAGAAGTTGGTCAGATTGCAGTAATGTGTCCAAACAAAGAAGACAAAGAAGAAAAGAAGAACAAGTAAAAAGGCAAGAAGGATTTCAAAAACTAAAAAGACTACAAGGATAAAGGTAAGAATTCTTGTTTCATGGCTAAATATTTTGATAGTAGTGATGATGATGAAATGATTTATATTGTTGTAAAAGATGAATTCGATGATGAAGAAGATAAGATGGCACTTATTTTTCATGTTAGCAAAAATGATACATGGAATATTGATAGTGGTTGTTCTCATCATATGACTGGTGATAAAACAAAGTTTAAAAATATGGAACACTATGATGGTGGAAGTGTAAGATTTGGAAATAATGAACCATGTTTCATAAAAGGAAAAGGTTGTATTTCTCTAACCAATGTACTCAAATGTGACAATGCTTACTGGGTTGAAGGACTAAAGCATAATCTATTGAGTGTGGCACAATATAATGACATTGGATTCAAGGTAGAATTCATGAATGATAAGGCCAAGGTGCTAGATGAAAAATGAAATCTGGTTGGGTCTGGTAATCAAACAAAAGCTAACTTATTCTACCTAGAATTTAAGTGAAAGTTCATGTTTCATTGCTCAAGTAGAAGAAAGTTGGTTATGGAATTAAAGATTGTGTCATATGAACTTTGATAACCTGATCAAGATAAGAAAAAACAAAAGAGTAAGAGGTATTCCTAGTCTGAGGAAACCTGACATGGGCATATGCTAGAATTGTCAAATTGGTAAGATGGGAAAGACAAGTTTCAAGAGCAAGAGCTATCATTCTGAAGAAATCTTGGAGGTGGTGCATACAAACCTTTATGAAACTATTAGCATAGGGAGCTACATTGGAGATAAGTATTTTATTTTATTTATTGATGTTTATTCTAGGATGATGACAGAAGATAAGTCAAAAGCTTTTCAAAAGTTCAAGTGATATCTGGCTAGAGTTGAAAAAGAAATAGGAAATAAGCTAAAGTGTTTAAGGTCAGATAGAAGAGGAGAATTCATTTTTAATTAATTCTACACTAAGAAAGAAATCTAAAGACAAGTATCAACCCCTAGTAAACCTCAGTAGAATGATAACAATAGCCTATACATCAAAAAAGAACTAGATAAGAAGATTATGGTGAAAAAATGATGCAGGAGCATCTTGCACGAGAAAATTTAGTAAAAAATAAATCAATAAATTAGAGGAGAGAGAAAGTGACAAAAATTAGAGGAAAAAAAATAAAAAAGGAAAAATGAGGAAAAGAAAGAAAGGAGGATTTTCTATTTTCGAGGTGCATAGGTGGCATAAATAGAAAAATAAGAAAAATAGTTGTCATTCCATTAATCGAGGTGTGTAGGTGGCATCTTAGAAGCTTGTGGAAAGTTTCTTAAATCTTGCATTTAATATTTGTTGTGATCCATAAAGCAAATGTAATTTTCTAATTGGGCCACATGGTGGTGCTTAGTTGTAATTCTAGAAGGTTATGGAAGTTGTAGAAGGTTGTGGACATTGTGTAGGAGGAATTCTAGAAGGTTGTGGATAAGTCATGCATTGGGTGGTAAGTGCCTATTTAAGAAAGGCATATGAGCATTTATAATCAAGCTCGAGAAGTAGAAGCTTTGGAAGGTGAAAGCTATGGAAGGTGAAGCTTGGAAAGGTGAAAGCTTTGGAAGGAAAAGCTTCAAGGTGTGAAATCTGGAAGGTGTGAAGGCTTCAAGGTGTGAAAGAGAAGGAGGAAGTGAAGAGTGAGTTTTCCTGAGTTTGTGGATAGAGTGCCGAATGTGAGGTAGTTTACAATAGGATTGTGATAGAGTTGTGAGTGTGTAGATAGAGTGCCGAATGTGAGGCAGTTTACACTTGGATCTTGGATAAAGTTGGAGAAGAGCTAGTGATTGTGGTTTAGAAACAAGGAGATTGCTTGGTGGCTTACAAGCACAAGTTGAGACCTTGGAGGTTTCTATTAGCGTGTGGATCTGAACTAGCTTGGGCTTGGATTGGATCTTGAGGAATCTTGTAGAAATGTTATTGTAATTAATATTGGATTTTCAAGTATAATAAAATTGTTTGAAACATTTTGTCATCTCTTGTCTTCATATTGTGGCATTTTTGGTTATGAGTTGGTAGGGTGGTTTGGCCCTCCATCAAGTAGTATCAGAGCGTAACTTCATCAAAAAATCTTTGTGGATGATACATTGTTTACTGGAAATGATGATTTGTGCAAATATTTTTCAGAGGAAATGAGTAAGGAATTTGAGATGTCAATGTTTGGAGAAATCAAATTCTTTGTTGACTTAAAGATTCAATAGAAAAAAGATAGTATCTACATTACTCAATCTAAGTATATCAAGGAGATACTGAAGAAGTTTGGAATGGAGGATTCAAGACTAGTTGGAACACCTATGTCTACTAGACATAAGCTTTCCAAAAAAGATACATTGTTTACTGGAAATGATGATTTGTGTAAATATTTTTTAGAGGAAATGAGTAAGGAATTTGAGATGTTAATGTTTGGAGAAATCAAATTCTTTGTTGACTTGCAAATTCAGCAGAAGAAAGATAGTATCTACATTACTCAATCTAAGTATATCAAGGAGATACTGAAGAAGTTTGGAATGGAGGATTCAAGACCAGTTGGAACACCTATGTCTACTGTACATAAGCTTTCCAGAAATGATGATTCAAAGGAGGTAGATTAGACCACATATAGATCTATGATTGGAAAATTTCAATATGTAGTACATACTAGGCTTGATATTGCTCTTGCAGTTGGTATGGTGGCAAGATTTTTAGCTAATCCTAAAGAAAATCATATCATAACAATAAAGAGAATCATGAGGTATCTAAAGGGTACTAAAGATTATGGATTATGGTACAAGAAAGGAGGCAAAGTGGCCAGTTTATGGGCATAAAATATGGACTTTGGGGTCACCGATGGGGATTTTCCCAGATTTGAAAGCCTTCATTGATGCATATTGGGCAGGAAGTGTTGATGATAGGAAGAACACTAGTGTTGGAGCATTCTTTATTGGTAAGAGACTAGTGTCTTGGACAAGTAAGAAGCAAAATTGCATCTCTTAGTCTACAAAAGAGGAAGAATATGTTGCAACAGCAGTCAATTATTCCAATATTGTCTGACTTAAACAACTGTTGGCAGTTATGAAGGTAGACATCAAGGATCTAGTAGTTATATTCTATAATAACACTAGTGCAATCAATATATCAAAGTATCCTATGATACATACCAAGACCAAGCACATTTTAATAAAATATCATTTTTTGAGAGAATTGGTGCAAGACAAAGAGGTAGATTGGAATATGCTAATACTAAAGAACAAATTGCAGACATATTCACCAAGCCATTACCTAAGGATGCATTTTTGTATCTAAGAGGTAAGCTAGGGGTTATTCCCCTATCTAAAGCTCACTAAAGAACATTTAGTGATGCATCAATTGAGTATTCTTAAAGATCAGTCAAATTGATGCAATAATGAAAGGATAGATTATATATGAATTGATACATCAGGTACATTAAAATTCACTGAATATTGTCTTTGGCATAAGATGTCAAAGAGGGAGAAGTTTGCTGTCATATCACAAAAATTTCATAAAGAAAGAGTTTGATATATCAGAGAAATTTTTCTGAATGTTTGAAAATGTCAAAGAGGAAGAGTTTGATGAAGAATAAACTTGGAGAGTTTGATAACAGAGGGATAAACTGAAATTAGAGGGAGAGATTGAAGTTAGAGGGAGTTCACATTGATAAAGGGAGTTCTCATGGATGAGAATCATATCAAAACTAAGGATATTATCCTTACTTTTATTTTTCTCTAAAATTTCATTGTATTATGACATGTTGTGTTGCCATCAATGCCAAAGAGGGAGTCTATTGAAAACAATTGATCAAATGCATATTGTCTTTGATGTTAGACAAAATGTCATATATTTGCCAGTCAGTGTATTTTGAGCTCACTCATACAATGAAGATAGTTTCTTGTGTCTATTGAGCATTCTAATGTTGGAAGACAATGCCCATCGAGTTCACTCAGGCACCAAAGAGAATTTCAGAGATGTTTAGTGTTAACCGAGCTCACTTGATTAACAAAGGAAAGTTGGCATGGAACAGTGTTAACCGAGCACAATCGGTTACCAATGGGTGTTTATAATTTTAACCAAGTTCACTTGGTTAACATAGGAAAATCATTTTAGAGTTAGTGTCTACTGAGCTAGGTCAGCTAACAAAGGATTTTCTTGTTTTGGCATATTGAGTTTAATGAATTTGTTTGTTGGTTCTGGCCAACTGAAGAGATGAAGAATTATTGTTATACATTTCATTCAAGCTAACTTGAAAATGTATATGGTATAATTATAAGGTCAAGTTGAGGATTCAATGTGTGAGAATGTGAAGAATATAAGAAGATGCTTAGAGGAAGCGAACTGCAATGATAAGAAGAATATTCTTGGTGGGCTTCTAAGATTAATCTAATAAGGAAGGATTAACTATTCAAGCTAGAATTGAGATATGAAATCAGCAATATAGTTGCATCAACAATCAGGTCACTTCATTGTTACAATCTAACCATTGTAGTTGTGAATCAAATATCTTAATAGAGTTAGTTGAACAACTATTTGTAAATCCTCTAACAAGGTAGCATTTCTAAATTGGAGTGTCTAAAGACCTCTAACAAGGCCACTCCTAATAGGGTGATTAAATCCTCTAACAAGGTCACACATAAGAATGTGTTTTGTAACCTTTAATAGGGTTGGCTCCTAACAAGGCTTACTTCAAAAGAGTGAAAAATAGTATCTAGTTGCAATTGATGGTATTTCTCAAATTGGTGATGGGGAGCTTCTTCAACTACGAACTTTCTAGCTCTTCTCAAGATACTCTTAGCCCACTATAAGGTCTTCTCTCCTAACCTTAACTCAGAGGATCCCTCTACAATCCCCTTTACTCAAGAAACTCCCCACCAATTCAAAACTCCAATGCCATTCTCCCAATTTTCCCAAATGCCTTCTTTGGCTTAAAAGTACTAAAACTTCCCAAGAACACCAAGACCTTCAAAAACAAGGTGGAACACTCCTAATGATGTTTTCAATGCATTCCTCATCATTCTACATATTTCTTTTAAGATTCTTGCACCCAAATCATAAATTTGCCTAGTCAGGCCTTGTAGCCCTAAGAGCCCCTTTTAGCCCTCCTAGAAACAAGGAAAGTGCTATAACTCACAAAATCCATTAACAAGGTACCTTGGAATATACTATAATTTTGTTTCATATGACTAACCTTGAATATTTTGTAGGTCTTTACCTCCAGTGATGTCTGTACTGTACAGATTCAATGAACCCCACTTTTAAGGGTTTTAAGGGAAATTATAGTGTTTCTTCCTCCACAGGTGTCAAAATCCTTATCCAACCTCCTCCCCTAAGTTATGATACCTTCACACATTATTACTACATTTCCAAGTCAAGATTTATCCATATCAATCCGTTGTTCCTCACAATTGCTTTACAAGCTTCTCTTTTGCACCTTGCCAAGCTTATCTGCTTGTCTAGGGCTTGCTTGTAAAAATAGAAAAAGGCCTTCCAAAAACTCCATCAGCCATATTTTAAATATATAAAAAGGCTATTTATTGGTCTCCAAGAACCATCATGATTAAACCAAGGACACTCAATCCAAAGCCCATTTCATAACTGCAACATAAAATTGGACAACAGGTTCGTAGAAAACAAATGATTTTCTAAATCCTATAAAAAATGTACTTGAAAGAAAAAAAAACTATACAAAGATTCAAAACATGAATTCAAGATGCTATTCCCTCAAAAATATTTCTTCATTCAATCCAAAACTTCAACCCAATTCCAAAACTACGCTTCAAACTCACAAACTGTCTTGCTACAGGTGGTATACGTACATCTAGTTGTTCCAAACCTTGAAAATGATTAGAAAAAGTGTAACGCCGCGCCAAGGGATCCAAAGAATTAACCTAAAGTTTCACTAAGTTTGGTAGCATTTTTTTTTTTAAAACATGAAAGTTAATCATTTGCATCATTCACATAGTAGAAAAAGCAACAACATCATTCATACATAACAGGTTACATTATTTAAGGATCCCTTAATGTTGAATCACATCTAAATTAACTATTAATGATTCTATCTAACATCACATCCTCATGAAATAATAATGATAAATCCAACGTTCTCAAAATAATATGCTTTGTTCCAAATGTCCCTTTAGTAAATTACATTTCAGGATGCTCAATCATCCACTGTACATGCCACAAGGTATGAAAGGCTTAAAAGAATATACATCTATGAAAATAAGGTACATCATCATCCTAATTCTAATCCATGATGCAATAAAGTAAATGAAACCACATATCTTACATCATAGAAGGTATAAACATCCATCATGAAAGATAACCATATATCACAAACATAACTATCTAAGTGCACGGTTCCTCCCAACCGTAAATAGAATCATTAGACCATTGTGGGCCCTAGCCATCCCTCCGTGCGTAACATCCCAATTCACCAAAGTGATCATTGGTATTAACATAGTAGGAATGTCACTCCTAAATCATGCTACATCATATGCAGAAAGAAATCTAACATGCAAGATAAAGCATAAGATAACATCAACTAATAGATACAAATCATTAATATAAGGATACGTGTCCACCATCATAATCCAAAAATACAATAAAGATAGATGCCAACAAAGAATGCATTAGCCATGGTGTCTTAGATGGATCTCAAATGATAAGAATGAAAAAACACTACCACCCGATCGCATGGAACCTAAATGGTCCACTCCCACCATGCTGAGGAGATAATCTCAAGTCCCAAATAGGCTATCAAATCACATAGCACAAATACTCTCTAGGTCCAAGAATCCTAAAAGTATAGTAACTCAAAGGTTCCAATCACAAACCGACATCTACTCCCAAAGGCACAACAAAGACATGTAGGAAACCTACTATGCAAGCGGGAAAGTGTCATCGCATGAATCACACTAGAGTTACCCTGGTAGTCTCCCAATAGACCCCGGCTCCCCAGTGATCCCTATGCAGCCACTAGTACCCTCTCATACAAATGAGGCATACTACGAAATGCAAGGTCACAACCAAGCGTTCTCTCTACTCTCATCCTAGTCTGTACTAGCACTCGAACAAACAATTATCTTATTATGGGTGAGAACAAACAATTATCTTATTAAGTCCATTTAGGTCAGTATTAGGTGTAATGTTTTCACTTATTAAACAACTTACAATGAGTTACCCTGGCAGCCACTTAGGGCCCCACCCCCCATTGCAAGCCACTTCCTGACACTACAAGTAGATAACCTACCCTAAGCTCATGAAATCATAAATCAAAAAATCACCATAGTCCTATACAAGTGATTGGAAAAATACCAAAAGATAATCCACAAAAGGGCATCAAATCTCCATGAGCAACTGCAAAGCATCCATAGATAATCATGACCACAACAGTTCTCTATTGGCAACTCAAGGTATCCATGACAATTACAATAAACATTGGTTCTCAACAAGCAACCAAAAAGTATCTCAAAATAATAATGATTGAGACTCCAAAATGGTCGAGTCAAAACATGTCACAACATGACATCATCAAGATCAGATAAACAATTCAATCCCATCAAGGTGACTGGAAAGTAATCCAAATACAATTGATCGATAACTCATAAAAAGGTTACATATACCACAGCTTACACAAGATGACTGAAGACAATATCAGTCAGCATGCCATCACATAACCATGGTTGAGTTTAACAGATTGAGATCAAAAGACATCATCATGACATCACAATTATAACCCTCGAGCCTTTGGGAGACGTCCTATAACTGGTCAACAACTAGTCAACCCAAAAACCCCAAAACAGATAGCATGGAGAAAACACAAAATACAAGCACATGTTTTGGTTTGCTAAAATTACATAGTTGAATTAAGTGTGAGGGTTTTAGTTTTCATTTAAGGGTTGAATATCAAATGAAGGAACATTGTTCGTTTTCCTTATAACTAATCCGTGTATTAGTTTTAATAAGTTAAGGATTTTCCCATGACTCTTAGAATTTAATTTTCTAAAGTGCCTATAGGATCAATATGTTTTTTGACAATATTCCCCCATTGAGTTCAATGACTACGATTTATCCTCTTAATAATCTACCCTTCACAACTAGATCCAATTAAACAATTAAATTAAATTAATATTATTTGCATAAAATAATACAAAATGATTAATTATAAAAATAAGTAATCTGTTATTAGAAATTTTATAAATATATTAATTAATATATAATAATAAATATTATTATATATTAATTAATATTATATAATAATTAATATTTAATAATATATAATAATTAATATTTAAAAGTAATTAATATTAAATAATTTTTAATAACAAAATAATATTAAAAAAAGAACCACATATATCAAATTTGTAAAACAAAACAAAGCATATCATACATATTTAAACTGCTGTTGCGGTACGTGGGACCTTGCTGTTGCAGGGCCTGCGGCGATAGTGGGTACATCGTACCCCCTGTCGTCGTAGGGCCTGCGACAGCAGGTACCCTACAAAGACAGTGGGTATGGGGCGTGGGTTCGTCCCCCCCACAAATTCAATTAATTTTTAAAAAAAAAAAAATATTTTTAATAAATAAAAAAGCTCGGCCCCAAATACGATTTGAATTTTTTTTTTTTAATAAGAAATTCCATCAAACGTTTTTCCACTGTGATTATAAAAGCAACATTTTTCAATATACATATATGTATATATATATATGTATGTATATATATATGTATGTATGTGTGTGTGTATATATATATATGTATCTATATATGTATACATATATACATATATATATATACATGCACACATACATACATACATACATACATACATACATACATACATACATACATACATACATACATACATACATACATACATACATACATACATATATATATATATATATATATATATATATATATATATATATATATATATATATATAAATATATATATATATGCATATTTTAAAAAGAAAACATTTACAATAATGCCTACGAGCATAAACATAGTTTTTAAACAAATAGGGCTTTTCAATTTTATAAATTAGGAATTCTCTCTATAATGATCGTTCTTCAAATTTGCCTAATTGATCCTTCTAATAGGTTTGTCCATAAGCATTTGAAAACCCTAGCCCCATAGTTTCCTCAGATCTACGCATATGAAATTTTCTCATATAGGATTTAACTACCCATTACAAAATGCAAACAACCAAGATATTCAACATATGAAAATCCTCAGAAAGCATTCATAAGACAAAAGAAGACGGAAAGTGCAAGAAGTGAAAATAACATTTGCAAAATCACGAGTGTCTACCTGGACACTGATGCTAAATCAGTTCTCCTTAGAATCTTCAGAGCAAGCTCCTTCCTTCTCTCACGTTCTCGGGTCCTCCAAAAAATGCTCCCCGAGCTTCTAGGAGTGCCTGAATATAAAGAACCCTCAGGAAGCACCTAGAATGTCTCTAGAAACAACCAGAAGATGAGTTAAGTGTTAACAACTAATCACAAGCTTTTTCCAACCTTCTAGATGAGTCACAAGGTTGTAGACACCATGTGCTTAATTTGTGCGCTAACTCCTCTGTTGTAGACATACGTACAATCAAGAGGTGCGTTTACTCCTAAGTAGACTTATAACTTCTATTTTAATTCTTTTATCTTTTCCATTATTATTATTTATTTATTATTTTATTATTATTATTATTAATTTTAATTTCTTTTATTTAATTCTTTTTTCTCAATTAATTCCCCATTTAATTAATTAAAATCAAAATATCTAAAGATCATGACATTATATAAATTTTCCAAAATAATTAAATCATTAATCAAATGTTTTAATTTAATGACTTAGTTAATAGAAAATTCACCAAAAACCTCCAAAATAAAATATGAAAACTCATCATAGAACAATCCATACAAAATCAGTCTAAAGGGTTAAAATCACAAATTATGTCATCTGACACATTCGGAAGGTAAAATATCTCGGATACTTGTCCTACCTTTCTAGGACAAATGGTTTAAGGGTTTAGGATTTGGACTCGAGAATTTATCTCCCCTCTCTTATCATTAAGATAGTGCGATAAGGTATGCTCATTCTGGCAATTTAGAGAAGTTGATACTTGGTACCTGCAACCTGCATAAAATCCACGCATGTACATACTATATATATATATGCTAAGCTAAATAGGCAATGGCAGGAAGTGGTGCATCGTGTAGATCTCGACTAGCAGGTGACTATTACTCCCTTTCTTAACCACATCAGAAATGCCATACAATAAGAGAGCAAACATGCACACCATACACATGCAAGTATGGGGTAAGTATCCATAAGAAAACATATGTGATAATAAACCATCTAACTAATCATCATCAATAATTGGAAATGATGTAATAATCATCATCGATATATGAAATGTAGAGTCTAAATAATCACATCATATATCAACTGAATTTGTAACACAATATTTGATAGTCTCAAAACAATGCTACTAACCATCAACATAAAACTAGTCTAATAGAGTTCGACAATGATAGAAAAAATGCGAACTAGGGGCAGGCACTAGAAAAAGTATTAAATAGACTTCATGTTTCATCCTAGCCTATAGTTTCAACCATAACTGCCCAATTTTTTGATTTAGCAAAACTACCTAAAAGTTGTCAAGCAATTTTGCAAAAATTGCAAAGTTGTCTATGCAAGTTTTTACATCTTTTGCAATTTTGCTCCTAGACTCTTTAAATTTGCATAGGATGTTACCAATACTACTAGGATGACCTTATAACTTCTAAGGACCACCTTTACATACTCCTTTTCTTTTTTTAATGCACTTTACCTTATTTGGCCTCTTAGATCAACTTTTTCAATTTTCCCTTTATCAGGACCTAATTGACAAGATCAAACTCTTAATCAAAAACCTATCAAAAAACCACATAAACATCTCTTGAGACTTTATTAATAGTCTTTATTACCCCAATGGTTGGTTAGACCATTTAAAAACCAAACTTGCACTTAGGGTTTTACCTTTCCCTAGGTGCTCCTGCACCAATTGGGTTTCCACGTTAAATCTTGGTGTCACTTGTGTTCATTCTATTTCTTTTATGTTTATGCAACTAAGTTAATTAAGGTTAATCACACTTATTATCTTAAGATCTGTATGTTTAGTATTTTTCGAGTAACATTTGATATTATAGGTCTTACCCGAGTTGCAACATATTAACAGTGTTAAATGAGTACCTTTGTGCTAATCGAGTGACAATAGTTTTTGCAAAGTTTATGTTTTATACTGACATCAAAGGGATTTGGGATTTATTTTTGTGGTAACTGATTCAACCCTACCCTCTTAGTTACTCCTCTTATGTTTCCAACAAATGATTTCTAAGCACCCCAATTGAGACCAAGTGTATATGCAATCTGAGCTATTATAGTAGAGACTGAGTAAATTAAAAAGATATTTTTTGCCGAGAAAACAAAGAAGAACATGTACAGAGAAGTTGAGTGCTGGTATGCATGTTAGTGATGACTGAGTGTCAGTACATTCATGTGCCGAGCAGTTTAGTTTTGTCATATGAGTTTTTAATTGTGCAAACAACTATGTAAACCATTTTGGCCAACTTCTATATGATATTAAATGTTTGTAGAGATAGTTAAGATGGAGATTACATGTGATTATAGAAGGTAATGATCCTAAGGAATACAAATCAACCAATCATAAAATTAGAAAGAAATGACAAAAGAAGATGAATTGTAAATCATTGATTAAGGTCTAGAACTTTCAAAGAAATTCTTTTTAAGGAGGATTCTAACTCTAGAATCAAAAAGTGATGAGAAGATAAGGATACAAACATAGAGAGATGTTATGTGTGGATGAGTGAAAGTGTGAATGCACAAGTGAGGAAGTGATCAAGGATAGAACAAAACTAGAAAGGCTAAGCCTAGAATTAGACCAGACAAGGAAAATCCAAGTAGTAAAGGAATTAAAGGAGATATCAAATTAAGAGATCAAATCAAGACATTGTGCAGAGGAGATCCTTGTAGAGCAAACTGAAGGTTAGGTACTGAATTAGTTTTAGCAAGATTGAATCAGGGAAAATCTCTTAACCAAGTAATCCTAATAGGTCTATGTAAATCTCCTAATAGAGTCCTTAATTATAAGTGTGAAATCCTTTAATAGGGTAGGAATTAACAATCTTGAAGCTTTTAATAGGGAAGACCCCTGATAGGGTGGATCATATATTATGATCAAACATTGTAACCCTAACAAGTTAACTTTATTGTTGTAATAGTGAAGATCTGTGGGTTTCATCCCCACCCCAGTTTTACCTTCACATCAAAGTATTTCTAGGTTACCAAATCATTTGTGTTTATGTTTTGAATCTTTCATGGATGTGATGTATTCATTTATTATTTTGCATTACACTTTTAATGTTAGATCTAAGTTATGAGATGGATTAGGTATGAATTTAGTAATTTGGTTTTGTATGTAAAAGTAAAAGATCCTGATTCACCCCCCCAATCAGTATCTTGTTTCCCATTTAGTCCTTCCAACAATTGGTATCAGAGCTCAATTCTCTTGGAAGAAGTCTAACAACTTAAGAGGATTAGATCATGGAGATGGAGGAATACAAGTTGGGAAAAATCATTGAGAATACGATGATTGAAATCTAGATCTTATTGGAACAACTTGAAGGAGCAAGATAAGAGTTAAGGAAATCATTGAGAAAAAAAGAGAGATAGCAATTCAATAAAATGACACACTATATGAAGAAGTAGACATAAAAGGACTACTTTATAGTGAAAAGACTAGTGATAACAATAGAGAAATAACATAACTATTGGAGAAGAATATTTTACTGAGCAAAGAGGCAAAAGAACTCAAGAGAGAAAATGAAAGTCAATCAGTAAGACTATATGGAATAATTGAGCAAAAGAAGAAAGATGATGAAGACAAAGTCATGGCTGAAGAAGACAAAAGATAGATGGTGACTAGACTTGAAGAGAGATCATTTGAAGTACCAAAGGTCACAAATAATTAGTTGGATATGATAAATCAATTGATAATTTCTACTTAGGAAGAAAAAAAAAAGGACATGGAGATTATAGATCTAAGGTCACAAAATGAGCAACTAAGAAATAAGTTGATAAATGAAAAGGAACTTCTGGAAAGGATGAACAAACCAAGTGAGGCTATCAAATACTTTGAAGAATTGGTGAGATCACCTAGATCAACAAAAGACACTCCTGGACTGGGATATAGTAAGCACTTTTCATCTATTGAAGAAGGAGAATAATCAAAGAGTGGAGAACAAAGAAATGCAAAATCCAAAGGAAAATCTACATGTCATCATTGTGGTAACATTAGGCACACAACTAATATTTGCAGAAGAAAAAATGGTATGAAAACTTATAAACCTAAGTCTATTGGAAAATATTCTAAATGCAAGAAGGTAGGACATCAACCACATGAATATAGATCAAAGAAAAGTGATGCATTCACTACATTTAAAGGATACATTTATAACTATCAGAAATATGGACATAGAGCTCATGAGTGCAGATACAAGACAAAATCCAATTGGACACCTAAGAAATAAGCACATGTACCAAGAAAAGGCAATTCCTACGATTGGGATTACAAAACATGGTATAATTGTCACTATTGTGGAGAGTATGGACACAATCTAGAGAATTGTATTAAAACACACTTTAGAGGAAATTATAAGAAGTGTCTAAATGGAGAAATAATATGTTTTAGTTGTCTCAAAGTTGGACATACTAGTAGAAACTGTAGAACTAGAGAACCAACACCAAACAATGGAAATGACAAAGTTAAGGGAAAGAAAACATGGATATAGATAGTGAAAGATCGAAGCAGTGGAACAAGCAAAGTTGAGATCATCCAATCCAATGGATTAGGAAATCACACGACATCTAACTAAATGAAAAAGGTATGTAGGAACTATATATTCAATGATGTGTTTTACATTAGTTCCTAACATAGATGTGCTAAATTTTCATATTGGTATAAGCAAAGATGCATTAAGAACAAATCCATAGAGAGGAAAGTGAAAGAGAATCATTTACTACATAGAGTATCGAGCATCAATGAGCCAATCTATATTGATTGAGCATTGCAGTATGGATTGAGTGATCAGCTAAATTGTAGACCAAATGAATTAGTGTTGGCTGAGTAAGGTAACCTAGACAAAGTAATTATGTTTTCATACACCTACCAAGTATGAAGATATTTATTGTAGACCTAAAATGGAAATTTGAAAGTATTTATCAAAATTTATAATATATTTCTATTCACAAAGTGATTTCAAAGCTCACAAGTGTTTTAAAGGTGATTTCAGTGGTAAAGAAAGAAAATCATAGCAGAGCATTGGCAAAATTGATAACATCTATAAGTGATACTTTTAGTGCGGTATAATTTTTTTTGAAGATATTGTAAAAGAATTTATTTTTTAGAACCCTAGATCAAATGACATCATCAAGTGAAATGTTGAAGGATAGCAACACTCAAATTGTGTGGAATGACTAATGTCCTCCACCAGATTTTAAGAACAATGTAATTACTGAGAAGACCAAAGATGATATTGGCACCCTATCATCAATTCCACCCAAAGTTTTAACTATTCAATATGTAAGATCCTCTATTTGTGCAAAGTAAGAGAGATTGGAGATTTTGAGATTAGGGCATCTTATGAGAAGTTATGAAACAATCGAGCATTAAAAGATGAAAACAAAATAATTGTTGAGAAAGGGCTTAACCGTGCCCTAGGTTTTCCAAATGTTTTCAAGGTTGAATGGATAAAATTTATGTTTAGTCAAATCCATGATATGAAGATATGGTTAGGAGGTGGACCAATCAAAATCAATATGGCCATAATACACTGAGTCAATGGTTACCCCACCTTGGATGGACCAAAGAGTATAAGGAATGAAATACAAGGTGAAATTGAGAAATAGACCAAGGTGAAGTGGAATGGTAGAGGGATGTTAATTGATGGGATTGAAGATCCTGTGAGTGAATTTCTAGTTCATGTGATAGGACACAAATTTTAGTAATCCAACAAATTGAACAATATGCCATGCGTTGTAGTAGATTTGGGCTACAAGATTTTCAAGAAGGATCTTGCTTATGACCTTGCCAAGATACAACTGCAACAACTGACAGAAAACATTAAAACAATAACAAAAACATAGAATAGATCATATTTTATTAATGCCAAGGAAGTATTACCAAGGAATGCATGGTTAAAGCCTATGCCTTATGAAGTTAATGTTGATGAGGTTACCAAAATAGTAACTGCACTTTTGATTGATGATGTTGATGCAAATGCTGAGAAATTCAACACATATGAGACCATAATGGTAGAACTTGTTAGAGTAATAAAGTATTTTCTTATTAATTAAATCATATTGATTTAATTATTAAGTCACTTGTTATCTCTACTTTACTTCAGCTAAACTTTGGACATATAATAATTAATTATTTTATTAATTATTATCTATCAACCTATTGAAATATTCAAATGGGAAGAGTACTTCTAAGAGGGGGGGGGGGTGTGAATCAAAAGTAACACACTTTAACCTTTTCAAATCCTTTAAAAAAAAAAAAATTGAAAGTAAACTACATGCATGTAAACATATTAAATAAACATAAAGTAAACACATGCATCAACACATGACACTAGAATTTTGGTAACCTACAAACCCTCTAGGAATAAGAAGGTAAAACTAGGGTGGGGATGATACCCACAAAATCACCGCAGCAATAATTTTTTGACCACTTTTGATGGTCTGCCCTGTGAAAGGCTTACCCTGTTAAAAGCTTTACACTATGTCAATAGTGACCTGGTTAAAGGATTTAGAAAAAAATTACATGAAGTATCACCCCGTTAAAGGATTTAGTCACCTCTTCAAAGGATCTACAAAATAGATGTTAAGCTAACCTATCATCATAGGGTTTTCACTATCTAATACAATTGCTACAGAGTATTAGAAATCTTTGACCTGATTGCTTACAATCTTCAATTGCTAATTTTAGGCACTTGATCTTCTCATTCTGATGTGATCCTTTATTGATCTAATATATTTTCGTATCCCTTGTACTATTCTGATCATCTGAATGTGTAATTGCTACTCAATTCACTAAGTTTGTGATGGCCCTGCTATTTGCCCTGTTCTGCAATTTTCCTTATTTGCTTAGCAACTTCCTTAACTTCTCTTTATCAACATAAAATCAAGGGGTCTAAGATTTTTTATAAATATTTCGTAGACTTTGGGTTAGGTATGGATCTATGATCCATATTGCACTTTTCTCATTGGTTGCATGCCTTCTCCAATTTTCTGATTGGTTTCATGTTGATTGCATAGGAAATGTAAAAGATTCGTTCTTATCTTTTTTATCCTTTGAAATCCTTTTATGTTGGCTTAGAAAATGATTTACATCTGATTTTGTGAAGCCACAAACTCATATGCTGATTTTGTGTTACTCAGCACATACTGGATTACTGGTGCTCGACACATGTTTGATCCTGGTTTTCTTGACACCTATTACATTTTGTCTTGCTCAACACATGTATAGTTATGGCTCACTCGACACATGAAACATCTTGACTTGCTCAACATCAACTGTGACTCGACACCTATATATCACTTGGAACCTATATAATGCTCGACACCTGTTGAAATTCTAGCTCAACACATACTGTGGCTCGACATATGTAGTGTACTTGATTTCTATGTAGAAAGTGGTTAAGTGTGTTGAAACTCATATGTCAAAACCATTCTAAGACCAAAAATCTCCCCCTTTTACATGAGTGTCAAAAAATGTAATCAGACATTATTGATCTATCCTTATGAGTACCCTATCCAATCTACTTTGCATATGTACAAAATTCCAAAATTTGTTCAAAATACCTTAAAATTCTTATAACTCCCCCTGATCTAATTGTGCCATTTTCATTCTTGCAACCAAAATTCTTGTGCTAATGTATCTAATGCTCTTTGCCTTTGCCCTATTTCTGTAATATGTACCTGCGTGCTAAGTTGTTCTATCTACTTTAACTATACTTGTAGGTTTTATTCATATCTCTCCCAAAACATTAAGTCTTGTCTCCCCCCTTTTGGCTATCTATAATTCTTTGCCTTTTATTCTCCAAAAGAATGAATGAAAGAATATAATTACTAGAATACTTAGTATTCTCCCCCTTAGTTATATCTTCCTTATTATTATGTCTCCCCCTTTTTGACACTTATGTCAAAGGGTTCTAAGGAGTAATACCATATTTAGCCAAAAATGTGTTTTTTACCTCCATTATCATTTTTAGAGCTGCATCCCAATTCTCTAAAGCAATTTCTAGCGACTTATGCTGGATGGCAGTCTCTGTAGCAAGATATTCAAGTCCATTTAATGTAGAAATATTAGGATCTTTCTTTAAGATAGTTTCAGCATAGACTTTCTCTTTGTGGAGGACCTCCAAATGTGGGGTTATGGAGGATTGAATCTACATTAATTTTGCCTTTATATTGGCCTCTTCACTTGTAAGTGTAGCTAATTCTCTTTGAGTATGAAGCGATTGGGCAAAATGCTTCTCACTTTGAGATGGATCCCTTGGTAATTGCATGCTAGAAATCTTCAAATTTCTCTCCAAGCTCATTATCCTTTGGCCTATTTCTTTTGTGAAATTGGAAAAATCACACAAATTTTTGTACAGTGAGAAAATATTCTCAAGTACAATTTTGACCTTGTCAATTTTCTTGACCAACTCCATCTGTTCAAGTGCTATACCATTGGATATTTCCTCATTCACCTTTCCTTGAAATTTCCTCTTAGACCATTCCATAAGTTTAACATTTGTATCCTGGTCTTCACTAGTCACTTGGTCAACTATATCTGATAATTGTTCCATTATGGGCTTTAACTCATCTGGTGACTTCAAGCTTAAGGCATCCATAAAGATGTCCTTAATCTCATGTAGTGCTTGCTTATGTTTATACTTTTTTCTGAGTATTTCCTGCATATTTCTCCTATTTAATGCATCTTGCATCTCAGTAATCTGCTCCATTGTGATAGTCTTTAAGTCATAAGTGTAGAGCTATAATTTATATGCTTAAGGAACACAATGTTAGAAAGAAAGCATTCAAACACATAAAATTAAGCTACACTTATGATAAGACAAAGAAAAACACTTAAGGAATGCAAACCAAAAGGAGGAAACACTCCATGCTTCCTTGATTTTGTAGATGTGTCCTTTGATGTGGATGTATGCTCAAGCTTCAAAGTTACTTCAATGGTGGAGATGGATAATAGAAAATTGGTAGCCTTGTGAGCTCTCAATTTGGCATTATGAGGGTATGATTGATGGCTTTGTTTCTCAAAATGACATTATAACTTTGCTTGATGGATTGTGATTGAAATGGCTTGGGAGGGGATTCAATTTATAGGCTAAGGGCTTGAGAGATTGATGGCTAAGATGCAAGGAGAGATGAAAGCTTAAGGAGGGCTAGGATGCACTCAAAGGGGAGCACATGGATTGTGCTTGTTTAGCACCAACCAGAGAGTGACACATGTCACAGGGTGAGTGGATGGAGGCAAGGGGATGGATGAGTCAACAAAGGAGGCTCAAGGCCTTAAAGACCCTCATAAATGGCTTGTAAGAGCAATGAATGGGCTTGTAAGAGTCTTTATGGCCTTGTAAGAGCATTGAAGGCATGGTGGTTGGGATATTTTGGAGGGAGTTGAGATTGTTGACTTTGCTTGGCTTAGGAAAGTCTTAAGCTCACTTAAAGGATGTGACAAGGTTAGGAGGGGGATTAGGCTTGGGTTTAGGATTAGATTAGGCTTGTTTAGAGATATGCAAGTGGATGGCATTCATGAGGGTGGGTGAGTTTGTGGCTAAGCTTGGTTAGTATGGGTGGATGGGGTGGATTAGGCTAAATGGAGGATTTAGGATAGTTTAGGGGTTATTAGATTTGAGGGCTAAATAGATTTATTTAATAAATGAGGGTTTTGGAATTAGATAGGAGAATAGGATTAATTGATAAATAATGGGTTATTTGATTTATCAATTAGGACTATAGATGATTAATTAAATTAATCAGCTAGGGGATGGCAAAAGGATTAATTAAATAGGAATTTAATTAATGATGCCTTTAGAGATAGCTAAATAAGATTACTAAAGTGGTGTAATCAAATTTAGGTGTCTACAATAAGCAGGTATTACAATGTCTTCATCTAACTTAGGGTCTCCATAGTGAAGTACCCTAGTCACCTTTGTAGAACTTGAGCCTAGTGTGGGGATTTGCAAAGGTATGGCTTCAATGTTCAGCTTTTGAAGAGTTTTTGTAGGAGTGCTAGTTTTTGGTAGTTCTACCAATGTCTATATAGCAGCCTGTTCCTTTTCCTTTGATGTATCCTCCTTCTCATTAGATTTTCATTCTCTTGCACTCAGCTTCTGAATGTTACCACTTGCTATTATAGGTGGTGGAAGCATTAAAATTTGAGTGCTAGTAGCTGTATAGGTGAAAGGTGGTTCCTGTGGTTTCATCTTATCTCTTTTAGGTTCTACTATTGCCTTCTATAGCTCATCTACACTCACCAATACAGGATTTGTGCATAACTATGCCTGTGGAGTGGATTGGTGAAGGATCTTGGAGAGATCCTTTGCAGTTAGGGGATTAATGTTCTGAGAAAAAGTGTCAGGAACATCCTTGATAGTTATTATGTTTGCAAGTGTGATGGTTACATAAGGAGAGCTAGGAGGTGGCATTTGTGTGTCTTGCACACTTTATTCCTCTTCTTGTTGCTATTTAGATGTTGCCCTATCTTCTCCCTTTTGTGTCTCTTCCTCCTCACCTTTTGCCTTATCTTCTTCCTCTTTCTTATCTTCTTCTCCTTTCTTTTTCTCATCTCCTTTTATTGTTGCTTCCTCCTTCTCTTCTACTTGCTTCTCGTCCACTTTATTTTCCTCTATCTTCTCCTTGGCACTAGCCTCTACCTTATTTGCTTCTTCATCCTTGTCATCAGTTATCTTGTAGATTGTCTTCTACAATTGTGTGGATTTATTTACTACATCATCAATCTTATTTTGTAGGATGCTGAAGGATCTATATTTAGGTGCATATTTGCCACCATGTTTCTTATTAGCCTTTTTTATTTGACCTCTTGTTAGGTTAGACATCACTTGTGCTAAGGTAGATTCTTTGATCTCCTTTTCCATTTTCAGACAATAATGCCATTTGTTTTGAATTATCTCATATAGCTCTCTACACATGGTATTGTCTAGCTCTAGAGGTGTATTCTTAAATTTAGCCATCATGGAATATATAAATTCCTCTATTTTATTTTTCTCTTCTCTACTTAGCTTGTTGAAATCAAGACTTTTCAAATCATTTAAATTTGCAATTTTTAATATTTTCACAAATCTTATCTATGGAAGATTTGGGAGGATGGCTTACCAATCTGAATTGGTTGATATCCTCTAATTCTATTCTCTCCTCATCATTAGTGTCTGGCTGTGCTACATACTTTCTTCTTTTCTTTGGCATTTCATTAGGTTGTTCACTAGCCTTCTTGTTCTCTTTTGTTTATTCCTTGGCCTTTTGCATAAATGCCCTTGTGCTAGCTCTTGTTGTTGGTGCTGACTTGGTTACCTTCTTGGGTTTGGGCTGAGTTGGAGGCTGATTTTTAACCTTTCTCTTCTTTTTCTCAACTTGTGTAGGTGCTTCCTTGGATTCTTCTTCTTCAACACCTTCCTCCTTGTCTTCTCCTAAGCCTTGTGTCAACTCCATTTGGCCTTGCCCTTGCTCTTCTTCTTCTTCACTCTCTCCTTCTTGTTCTTCTTCAACACCTACTTCTCCTTCAATATCTGCACCAAATTTCTTCTTTATCTTTTTCACTAATTTATCTTTCCTCTTAATTATAGAGGATGTCTTCAATTTTGTTTCAACTTTGGATTTCACAACATTATATGTGCCAAAGTGGGGTGCTACTTTATCAATCTCTTCTATAAGCAATGGTATGATTGCTAATGAGGCTTCATCTACATCAAGTTCATATCCTAATGGCCTTAGCCATCTCACCCTTGGAATTGCTGCTTGAATGTAGGTATAGTCAATTTCAACCAAAAAGCATATGTCATTGATATGTTTTTCCACTGGGGAAACTAGTATTCTTACCCTTTGCTTCATGGATTTCTTAAAATCCTCAAAATTGCTTGTCATTTGGGCCTCAAAATTATCACCCATATGATCAATGAACTCATTGATTTGTGTGATTGTAGTTTTGTTTGGGTTCCAATTCACCTTTCCAATAGAAGGAAACTCTTCCATGACATAAAAGAATATGCACATAAGAACTGAACCAAACTTGCATCGAGCACCCTTTGACCTCCTTATTGCTCCTAGGTTCTTATTTATTTGCTGCAACATTAGTTCTGCTAGATCATATGTATGATCTTTCTTCACAAGTTTGTAAGCTACAACAACAGCTATACATGGCACATTGTTCAATCTGTTGGATTGGTAGAACTTTTTAGATATTATTCTCACTACAAAATCTAGAAGAGGATTTGTTATAGTATCAATAGTCATACCCCTCTTATTCCACTAAGTTCCTATATTCTTTTCAATAACTTCTTTGGAATCACTACGCAGGGTCTTAGGCTGATCTAGGGTTAGAAAACCTGTAACCCTATGTACTATTCTCTTGATAATCTTAATTGGTCCTATTTGTAACCATAAACATCAATTGTGAATTCTGCTTAAAAAAATCTATATCCATTCTATTTTGAAATCTATAGGGTAAACTAAGGCATGTGTCAAACCCTTCTTCTCAACTATCTAATATTCATCATTCAGAATTTTGTTTTCACATAATTTTTCATAGGCTTGAAATATTTCAAGGTCTCCTACAACTCCTATTTTATAGTTGTAACACTTCCTTACATCTTGCACCATGAAAACCTTTGGTGGAATAATGGACAATGCGCCGATAGGGTCATTTCTGTAGGCAACTTTTGGGATGGGTCTAAACTCAGGTTGTTTTACTTCATTACTGACTAGCTAGACCTCATAACTTTCCTTTCCTTTGGGGTTTCTTGAACTAAAAGCCATCATATCAAACTAGGGTTTCAAATATATTAAAAACTTCAATATTGCATAGCTCGACACTTGATAAATACCTTACATCATCGAAATATATGCTAAATCGATGTTGAAATTGATGCAAATGACTTCAAGGTTGTTGTATGATCACTTCTACACTCTTCTTGTTTTTCTCTATGTTTGAATGACATAAAAATGATCAAAATTTGACCTTATACCTTTCAAAACCTAGCATTAACTGCTTAGTGCATATAGCTGTAAACTCGGCACTTGAAGGTTTCAACATGACTCAGCTTCCATTGGATTTCATTCACTTGGCTTCCACTAGATTTCCACTTCACTTGGCTTCTATTAACATTTCTCAACTTGGCATCAACCATCAACTCAGTTGCTATTAGCAACTCGACATCCACTAGAGCTTTACTTGACATTTGAGGACAGTTCGACAGTATTTGCAAAAACTTCAAATTTTGACTTGGCATCTTTACTCATACTGATTTCTTCTTTGTTGTAATTTTTTGTCTTGGGATTGATGTATAATATAACTTTGTATATCAGTCCCATACACCTATTCATGCTTAGTTGGATGTGGTGTGATCACTTGACCTCTTGGGTGAAGTGATCCCTCCATTTGATGTGCTACACACATATTTCTTCTTCCAAGTCTTATTCATTTTCCCTCTAATTTGTTTAACATCTACCTTCTCTTTTCCTTCGTTGACATCTGGCTTGGGTGCCTTTGACTTTGTTGGGAAATTCCTGTTGATGTGACCAGTCTTCAAGTAACTAAAACATGTGGTTTGACTTAACCATCTACTATAATTCCCTCTAAAATGTGTCCTTATGCAACTTTAAGGGATGTATCCATATTCTTGATAGTAGTGATAGCTATGCCTTGTGTTATAGTCCCAATTACTGTAATGACCATGGTTATTTCCTTTTGTAGGCTTATTAGGTGTCCACATAGGCTTTGATCTGCATTCAAATGCTCTATGTCCATACTTCTTGTAGTTATAATAGTGACCCTCAAATCTTGGTGTCCTCATGGTCTTGATTCTACATTCATGTGCTTGATGTCCTTGCTTTTTGCACTTGTGACAAAAGCTTGCATTTTTAGGCTTATCATGCTGATGACCATCCTTGCTCCTGCATACATTAGAGGTATGTCCCTTTTTAACCACATAAATAACAAGTAGGTTTAGTGTTCTTACCTTTGTTACTCCTTTCTTCTATAGTCTTGGATGATTCTCCCTGTTGAGTGCTAATGTAACCAAGTCTTGAAGTATCATTACTAGCCCTTGGTGATTTCAATAATTGCTCAAAGTACTTGATAACCTCATTGGGTTTGTTGAAGCTTTCTGCTATCTCCTTCTCTCATTTCAGATCATTTTGTAGTTGATCATTTTGTATCTTCAATGTAGAGATCTCAATGTCTTTCATGTTTAGCTCATGATGTGCATTCATCATCTGACTTAAAGTGTCAAGCTGCATGTTTGAGATTTTTTCAAACTCAATTGTCTTCTCCTCCAGTCTATTGGTAAGATTTCTCTTATCATCTTCTATCATGACCTTTTCTTCAATGTCTTTCTTCTTTTTTTTCAGTCACTTCACAAAGCATTATGGCTTGTGACTCTTGTTCAAGCTTGAGTATTCTGATTTCTTTAGCTTGTGCCCTATTTTTCTCCATAAACTCTGCTATTGCTACATCAAATTCCTTGGAATCTCCTTTTGAAAACACTTGTGTGGTATCAATCTCCTTGTAGTGTATGCCATTTTTAGCTATGGCTATATCCTTATTTCTTTTTAAGGACTTTCTTAATTCCTCCCTGGCTTCCTCCAATTTGTGTAGCATGAGATGCACATCAATCACCTGATTATCTATGATCTTCCCAAGTTTGAAGACTTCCATCGTCAAATCTTTTCTCTAAGCTGTTAGGCTTCTCCTTGTGAGTAACCTAGTTTGATACCAATTGTTGAAATATTCAAATGGGAAGAGTACTTTTGAGAGGGGGGGTGAATTTGAAGTAACACACTTTAACCTTTTGAAATCCTTTTAAAACAAATAACTGAAAGTAAACTGCATGCATGTAAACATATTAAATAAACATAAAGCAAACACATGCATCAAAACATGACACTAGAATTTTGGTAACCTAGAAACCCTCCAAGAATAAGAAGGTAAAACTGGGGTGGGGATGATACTCACAAAATCACTACAACAATAATTGTTTGACCACATCTGATGGTCTGCCCTGTGAAAGGCCTGCCCTGTTGAAAGCTTTACACTATGTCAATAGTGATCTGGTTAAAGGATTTACAAAAAATTTACATGAAGTTTCACCCTATTAAAGGATTTAGTCACCTCTTTAAAGGATCTACAAAATAGCTGTTAAGCTAACCTATCATCATAGGGTTTTCACTATCTAATACAATTGCTAGAGAGTATTAGGAATCTTTGACCTGATTGCTTACAATCTTCAATTGCTAATTTCAAACACTTGATCTGCTCATTCTAATGTGATCCTTACTTGATCTAATATCTGTTTGGATCCCTTGCACTGTTCTGATCAATTGAATGTGTAATTGCTACTCAGTTCACTAAGTCTATAATGGCCCTACTGTTTGCTCTGTTTTGCAATTTTGCTTATTTTCTTAACAACTTCCTTAACTTCTCTTCAGCAACATAAAATCATGGGGTCTAAGCCTTTTTATAAAGACTTCATAGACTTAGGGTTAGGTATGGATCTATGATCCATATTGAGTCTTGAATTCTCACTCATTCCTTGCACTTTTCTCATTGGTCACATGCCTTCTCCAATTTTCTGATTGGTTGCATGTTGATTGCATAGGAAATGTAAAGATTCATTCTTATCCTTGTTATCCTTTGAAATCCTTCTATGTCAGCTCAAAAAATGGTTTACATATAAGTTTGTGAAGCCACAAACTCATATGTTAATTTTGTGTTACTCAACACATACTGGATTACTGGTGCTCAGCACATGTTTGATCTTGGTTTGGTCGACACCTATTCTGTCTTGCTTGACACATGTATAGTTCTGGCTCACTCAATGCATGAAACATTCTGACTTGCTCAACATCAATTGTGACTCAACACCTATATCACTTGACACCTATATAATGCTCAGCACTTGAAGTTACTCGACACTTGTTGAAATTCTAGCTTGGCACGTACTATGGCTTGACATATGTAGTGTACTCAGCTTCTATGTAGAAAGTGGTTAAGTGTGTTGACACTCAAATTTCAAAACCATTCTAAGATCAACAAAACCTAGGTTAGTTACCTGTTAGGGTTTTGATATCCTTTTATAAGGATTAATTTCTTTGTAATTTATTAATTCACTTTTGATAATAGCAATCTATCTTTTTTCTCATCAAGAATGTCTCATATATGGATTTGGGAATTCTAGCCTCCATAGCTTTTGCTTCTCTTTTTCTCTGATAGGTGTTTGCATGGAGGTGATTCTTGGGAGCTATGAGGTTGATCTTTCATCAACTTCAACATAGTATCAGAGCTCTAGATCTTCATGCCCCTATTTTGTTTATGAGAAGTTTGGCTTGGATTTCAGATCTGTGTTTTTTTTTTTTTCAATTTTTAGAGCATTTTTGTATTAGATTTGGGGGTCACTGATTTTTGGTGCACTTTGATCCCAAATGGACATCACTGTTGAGCTTAGAGTGCTCAAAAACCCCTATTTTCATATTAAATTTATCCAATTTAGACATAGTTAGAATCTAAGGCAAAATATATTGCTCCAAGATTGGGCATGTTTCTCGAAGTAGTGATTTGATGCTTTTTTGGCACAAAAATCAATATTTTTTGGCATAGAAGTAAAGACTTTTTAGCATGAAATTCAAGATTTTTTGGCACACAAATTGAGTTTTTTTTCATGCAAATTGATATTTTTGTCATGAAAATTGATACAAACTTATACAAAATTGGTATGCTTCCCAAGGTAATTTGGTGCTAGTGGGCATGCTTTCTAATGTATTTGGCACAGATCTTGAGGTGGTAATTTTTATTTTATTTTTTCCTTTCAACTCTTTTTGACCTATGTGTAGTTTTTTGGACATAACTTGCTCATTCAGAGTTTACTTTTTGCAAACAAGATATTGCTAGAACGCTAGTTTCAAGCCCGTTCTAGTGGTGTAGGTTAAGTTCAATTTTGGTGCTCTTTTGATGGATTTTTTGGTTATCAAAACTAGTAATTCTATTTTTCATTCGAAGATACATATCTTGAGACATTCTATTTTCCAGATTTTGCTCCAGGCACATCCCATTTAGTTTTCTACTTTTTGAAATTTTGGTGGATATCTTGGTTGTTTTAAGTTTGGAGGTCAATTTTTTTACTTTAGATATTTTTTTATGGGTTATATTATCTCTTGTATCAACCTTCTATCTCCTTTTATCTTTATTGACATCCTTTTGTAGTATTTTTGTAAACAAACTGAGATAAAGTGCCTCTCTATTTCATTTTGGGATCTTGCATATCTTTGTGTTTTGGTGTACTCACACTACATTATAAAGTGCCTTAGGGGGTTTCATGTTGGCCATATTTTCCATCTTCCTTTGTCAAGTGAGTGTTCCTTCTATAATATTAGCCTCATGATGTGTCAATGATATGTGTCATTATAGGTGTTTGTACTTCTTTTGCACTCTCAATGTTCTTGGTTCTTCTTTCTACAAGAGATATTATATTTAGTTTCAGTGTTCATGTCTTACCTCTCAGAATTATAGGGGGTGCTATGTTGGTTCTATTTCTTTCTTGGTTCAATGGAGTGAGCTATGTATTCAGTATTTGATCCTATGTACTAGGCGATTGTAGTGGCTAGATATCTATGCATTTCGATGAGATGGATCATTTACCATATAGACATTATTTGATTCCTATTTTTGGAGGTCATGAAGATACCTTCCATCTTCAATTGATCAGCTCTTTAGACTAATTCTTCTTTACTTGGTCATGTTCTATATAGTGGAGGTTATTTAGATCAACAATTTGGCAGTATTTGCAGCTTCGTGCTTCAATGGTGTTCTTCATGATCATCTTTTGTTCCTATCTTCTAAGATATTCCCTAGTTTGGAGGCTTCTTTAGTCCTTCACTAGTCCTTTTTAGTATTATTTCCATCTCTTTTTAGAGTAGGTCTTTTCCCATGTGGTTTTTCTCTATTTCTCCTCTTTTTAGAGATTTAGTTGTGCTTGGGTACCTCATTAGACCTTGTCGCTGAGACCCAAATTTCCTTTTAATGATAGTTTCTAGATTTTTAGCTACTCCCTAAGTTTATCTTAAGGGAGGGTGTTAGAGTAATAAAATATTTTCTTATTAATTAAATCATATTGATTTAATTATTAAGTCACTTATTATCTCTAGTTTACTTAAGGTAAAATTTGGGCATATAATAATTAATTTTTTTAATTAATTATTACTATGTGTGTGCTAGAAAATGTGACCTGCAAGAAGCATGGGTTAACAAACAAACACTAGTTTAAATCTTTCAAAATACATCAAATATTCATCAAAACGCAAGGAATAAATACCAACTAATGCTTGCTTGAACTTTGCAACCCTAAGCAACCAACAAATCCAACCTTCTAGCCACCTCTACAACTCAACAAAGGCACCCATGAGAGGCCTTGTTGGTGTGTTAAGATGGGGGGATGTTTGATGTGCTCTTCCAAACACAACAATAAATGAATCTCTTGAGTGAGTGAGTGCAAGTGTGTATGCAAGTAAGATATGAATCTAGACTAAATGAGATGAAGAAAACCTCAAGAAATGGCTATGGAGAGCGTCATTTTTGAAAGCATTCAAGGATGAAGACGATATGTAATGAAAGAACTAACTAGATATGCAAACTATGATAAAAATGCAAGCTAAAAATGCATGTAGAAATTAGATTAACAATGCATGATGTAAACTAAATTAGTTACCAAATTGTTAGTATGAACTTACAAAATCACTATGAGAACTCTACCAATGTAAGCTCAAATTACCATGAAAGCTCAAACTATGAATGTAAACTCAAATCTCAAACTAACACGATAACAATGCAATAAAAATTAGTTGCAAATGCTTGAGACAAGCCCTCTATTTATAGGCTTGAGGGAGGGCTTGGTGAGGTGGCATCCAAGTAAGTGTCACATAAGGTGACATGCAAGTCATGCAAATGGTCAAGAATTCAAAGTTTGCTCACACATGTGTGAGCAAACTTGAGAAGAAGAGTGGGAGACAAGAGTGTGTAGGCATGCCATCTTACACATGTGTGAGCACACTCTTAGGCTAATGAGGAGGATTAGGGAGATAATTAGGAATGATTAAGTGAGATTAGGCTTAAGAGAATGAAAATGATGGGTGTAGACTAGGCTCTAGGTTAGGCTTAAGACTAAATGAAATGAATTTTAATTTAATCATGAGTTTAGAAAAATTAATAGGATGTGGGAAATTTAAATAAATAAAATTTATTTAAAAAGAGGGAAAGATGGGGGATCATGTGTTAAATTAATTTAACACATTAGAGCTAGGAGTATTTAAATTAAATTAAAATACTCAAGAGAATGAAATTATTTAATTAATTAATATAATTAAATAAGTAGAAGAATGTGAGCAATGTAATTAATTAATCAATAATTAATTACAATGTCACGAGCAATATTAATAAATTAATATAGTCTTTAGGGATGATTTTAAGCGTCTACATTTTTCTCCTCTTTGATATGATGTTGGAACAACATCATATCAAAGAAAAAAAAAAAAAGTTGCCTCAGAGAAGGAAGGAGTCCTATGGCGACGATAGAGGAGGAGGGTGCCCCCTCACAAAAATTGCGCAAAAAATATTTTTTTGGCAATTTTTGCGAAAAAGGTCTTAAGAAAGAAGGAAAAGAAGAAAAAGGGAATAAATGACAACATTTGCATGACTTGCGGGTAAATAAGAGACATATACGACTCAGAAAAGAGTGGGGCTCAAACGGGGTCCGCAGGGGGCCTATATAAGCCTCCGAGGGGCCCAAAGAAGGTCATTGTCACACCATGAGCAGAGCATATAGAGTTGATATGGACCCCATTGATTGATTACAACTTGGTGAGTGCGTGCGAGAGTATCAATGAGCAGCCGAGATGGGGCCACCGGTAAGTCATCTGATCCTCTTCGTGTGTTGGTAGGTTAGGCTAGACTAGGTGCATTTATTAGGCCATAAATGCACTAAAAAAGAGGTCCAGATGAAGATGACAGTCTCTACCTTGTCGTCTGTGCAGACGATAAACCAGTGACCTCGACGTCCGTAGAGACGACTACGTAGATGCCAAAAGGTGGAGAAGGGGCAGAGATTATAGGATTCAACCTGTTGTCTGTGTGGACGACAAAGGGTAGTAGAGACAATAAAAAATACATCGTCATCTTCGTAGACGACATAACATCATCATCTGGGGCAAACTAGCATCTGCGTTGATCAGCAGCTCTGCGGGTTGGCGTCTATGCAGATCAGCATCTCTGCAAATTGACGTCTATGCAGATCAGCGTCTCCGTTGATTGACATCTACGTAGATCAGCGTCTGCGCCAAAAAATGGCCATGCTAATTAGGGTAGAATAGGGGGAGGCAGGGGAAGATGCCCCACTCTAGGGATATCACAGGCTAGCAAAACTGATGCTCTGCATGTCTATGCTGTAGGAGGAGACGATAGTGTTTAGGTTGAGGGAGCACTATCTACCGACCATGACGATATAGGAGAGGCTGACGGATGCAGATTAGGGGCTCTCATAGAGCGATGGCACACACCCACTGGGAGTTTCCATCTGTCGATGGGGGAGACTACAGTCACACTCCTAGATGTGTGGCAGATCTTGTGAGTACCGATCAAAGGTGCATACCGAGAGTATGTACTAGAGGGTTCAAATCCATTTCTAAGGGAGTGCTTTGGCCGACGACAATAGAGATTACCCATCCAACAATTATGGTTATCGTGGAGGGGTGCACTAGAGTTGAGGCTACCGAGGCTGGTAGTGTACCTAGCCTCATTGATATGGTAGATGCTGCCAGATTACGCAGGACATAGGTGGCCGATTGGGTAGGCATGAGTGTTGAGCACTCTGCTATAGGAGGAGGGAGCAGTCTACTGCTGGGGATAGACTATCTTGGCTGAGTTATATCACGATTTTCACATGTAATGCATTTTATGTTTCATTATTTGTTTTCTATTTCCTCTTTTTTCTTTCTTTTGCGGAGGTCGATAACTATTGACTCCTATTACTTTAACATTGAAGAAAAGTTCAATCCAATTTTTGATCTTTGTTTTATTTGATCCCGAATCGACATTTAAAATATATTGGTTTTTCTCAAATAGATTAACACTTTTCTCTGTAAGTACGAAATCTAGACATTGAACTTCATACATAAATATTTCTCCTTTGCTATCATTTACAAATAAAAATACAAATGCCTATATCCACCTTTATTATAGTTCAATAAATAGAATTAAACTATACTTATATATGATACTCTAGTTGCATAGAAAATTATGTTTTTAAGATATTGTAACCGAACCGACTTCTATTGAAAAGAAATAAAAAACAAAATCGATAAACATTATTCAAAATGGTAACATATATATATTTTTTCTCTCAAATGATTCTTCGTCTTCTTCCTTATAAATAAAATCATCCATCATTGTAGAATCCAATTCCTCTAATTGATTCCTTACTAGCTGTAAGTAAAGAATGTTTGTTATTAGCTTTTGTATAACAAGGCTTAGTGGTTTTAATTTAAATGATTTATTTCTGTACCTTATATCATCTTGATATAACTTTAACTGGGACAGTTTATAGTCTTTAAGCAGATAGTAGAATTCTACCTCTATTCTTATTAAGTTAAGTCATTAATATCCTCTATCAGAGAGGAAAGGTTATATTTCAATGATCTCCAGGTCATTATTAATATGAATAAATATTTTAATATGAATAAATATTGTTCGATTTACATGTTTTTTTTTTTTTTTTAGAAATATACTTGATCTGGACCTCAAGGAAGGAAGGCTAAAATATTAGCCTTCCTGAAATTCAATTCATTACTCACTCACCCAAGGGAACATTTTTCTATTCTATCTGATCTGGCTAAAACAGGAGTTCTCGTTATATTCTAATTCATCTTGTTATATTCTAATTCAACTCATCGCAACCTGAAATTCAATTCATTACTCATTTAAGGGAAAATTTTATCTGACGACAAGGTAAACTATTATAAAAACCATGAATCTACCCATTTTTCATTACCTCCTTCTGCCTAATTATTAATAAATAGATTATTAGAAAATGGAATAGAATAAGCAATTGTTTTATATTTACTTTTGTCAAGTCAATTAAAAAAGAAGAAGAAAAAAATACAAAAAGAAATAAAAAGAAGCAGGCTCTGGTCATCTTATCTTATACGTAAGATATATAAAAAAGCAATCTGCCGATAGAGCGCTCATAACCTTTTTTTTTTTTTTCAATCCTTATAGCTCCCTTCTTCGTGGACGAAGTCGATTTACGAATTATCTATCATTTGTATGATAGATGTATAATCATTAAGAAATTCTGTATCATTAAAATATTATTCTAATTAGAATTCTATTCTATGTCAACATAATTATGCTCATATAGAATTTTACAATATTATTCTAATTTAGAATTCTATTCTATGTCAATAGAATATGACAAATTCATAACTAGACCATTTATTAATTTAATTCCTATTTAAGTTTCAAATTCAAAAAGTATTCTGACCTTTCAATCACTCAACATGTATAATTCAATTATTTCGCTCAGAACATTTTTTAAAAGAGCTCATGGAACCATGTCATCAACCATTCCAAAATCAAATAAAGAATTAGATATTTGATCTTCATCATCTACTATCTGGTTTAATGTCTGTTCAATAACTCTTTTACCCGCAAATGCAATGTATGCATTTGGTTCGACAATCGTGACATTAGCTAACATACCAAAGCTAGCAGTGACCCCACCAGTTGTCGGAGATGTAAGAACTGAAATATATGGTAATTTTTTTTCCTTTTGATGTGTATGCAACACAGCAGCTATCTTATTCATTTGCATTAAGCTAAAACTTCCTTCTTGCATACGAGCTCCGTCAGAAGCACATACGAGAATTAATGGAAGAAGATGCTCAGTAGCATACTGTATTAAACGGGTTATTTTCTCGCCCACTACGGATCCCATACTGCCTCCCATGAACTGAAAATCCATAACTCTGAGTGTGACAGGAAGACCATTTATTTGACCTATGCCTGTTTGAATAGCGTCGGGTAAACCTGTTTCTTTTTGATAGGAAGTGTTATAATCGTCATAACATTGTTCTTCTGTTTCTATAAATTCGTCCTTTCCTAGATTAAGTGTACTCTTGATTAGTTTTACACCAGCGTCGACATACTCTTTTTCTTCTTTAGTTAAAGAAGCATAAGTTAAAGGATATTCTTCTTCAATATCCTCAGTATCTTCAATATCTTCTATATAAGTTTCTTCATTTTTCTTACAAAATTTTTCTTTGCTATCTAGTGCTAATGTAGAAATTTTTTTCATTATCTCTAGTAAATATAGAAATAATATATCAATCTCAGTATCTTCAGTACACAACAATAAATTATTGTCACAATCTTTTTCGTTTTTCTTGTAATGGAGGTATAGATTTTCTATTTGTCGATATAGTGGATCATTATGTATGATATGATCAATGCTATTATCACACTCATAGCGATCTTGTTTTTTAACGTATTCTACTAGAATATCGGAACCGAACCGATAGAATTCTTCTCCTTTAAGTAAACCACAACAACGAAATTTAAACCAATATTTAAATTTTGTCAAAACCAGATATCTTTCCATCAAACATATCGCCGTATGTTTTCGCAGCCATAAAAAGTAATTTGTCTCTGGATTATTTCCTGGATAAAAAGGAAATAGTTTTTTTTATTTTCCTTGCTTTTCTTTTTTCTTTCGGAAAATCAAGTTCTATTTTCACTAAGTTTACCGCCACTACTTTCAAGAACTTATCTTGTGACAGTAATTGTTCTTTTAAATTGGCTAATTGTTTAATTAATTTAATTAGGAATGTCAAATTTATGAAAATTTTCAATTCAAGCAAATCCATTAAAGATTGTACAGGTTGAATAGAATTTTTTAGTATAGCAAAAAAAGGATTTATATTTTGATCAGTTTGATCGAATGCTGCATCTATAAAATCGTGCACAACATCTATTGACAATAGAAATATAAGTTCATCATTTTCAAATGATGTATCTATATTTAAAATACGCATGAACCATATAAGTTGTTCATCATCTTTCAAATCTTTATCATCTAAAATAGATGAAAAAATAGATAAAAGCACAAATCGCTGTAATTCATCTGTTATTTTTTTATGTATTTCAAAAAGAACAAATTGAACTGTTTTCAAACCTGTATCAATAATATTTTGTATTATCTTAATAGTTTCCTTTTTTTCTAAACTCAGATATTTTATGAATTTCTTTTCTAATACAACCTTAACGATATTAACAAGAGTAATATTGTATCCTACTAATGTTTTCAACTCATTTTTTTCTTCGTGAAAAAATTCAAAGTCAAAATATTTGTCATAAATTATTTTGTACAATAAAGTTGAGACCCTTTGAACCATTTTGATGTCAAACGTCGTATGCTATTTTTCTAATACATTTGTACTAGAAAAATTAATGTCCATAGGACACCAAGTGCCATTATCAATTAATAATTCAATTCGCTCTGAACTAGTCATCTGTAGCTTTGCCCCGCATTCCTCACAAACACCTTTTTGTTCTAAATTTTTTTTTTTATATATAACGTTCTCACAATTCTCGCACAAAAACCACAAATGTTCCGAATTCAATCTATTTTCTACAGGTTTTGTTTCGCCGATATGTTCAGAATCTTTGTCTTCTTCACACATTTTTTCAGAATCTTTGTCTTCTTCACACATTTTTTCAGAATCTTTGTCTTCTTCACACATTTTTTCAGAATCTTTGTTTTCTTCACACATTTTCTCATATTTTTTCTATATATATTGTTACATGTACAACTTAACTTTTAATAGACACAAATACAAACCATTATACTTCAGCTTAGTTTGGGTGCGAGCTAGAATAGATTGCAGATCCTTGCCCCCCCCCCCCGGGCCTGGATCTACTGATCCACTGACCCCATCGAGTAATCTAGAATATTAGATATTAGACAAATACCTTTCCTCTAGCTGAATTATTCTATTCCCATCCATTCGATATTCGGCTCAATCTTAAAATAAAAGATTGGGCCGAGTTCGCTTCGATTAAGGGACCAAACAGACGAAAGTCACTCGATTACAAGCGATCAATCGTATCAAATTCAAATTTGATTTCCTTCCATACTTCACAAGCGGCAGCTAGTTCAGGACTCTATTTAGTAGCTTCGCAGATCACTTCATTACCTTCACGCGCAAGATCACGTCCTTCATTACGAGCTTGTACACAAGCTTCTAAAGCGACCCGATTAGCCACTGCACCAGGTGCATTTCCCCAAGGGTGCCCCAAAGTCCCTCCACCAAACTGTAATACGGAATCATCTCCAAAGATCTCGGTCAGAGCAGGCATATGCCAAACGTGAATACCTCCTGAAGCTACATGCATAACACCCGGCATAGAGACCCAATCTTGAGTGAAATAAATACCACGACTTCAGTCTTTTTCAATAAAATCATCACGCAATAGATCAACAAAACCCAAAGTGACTTCTCGTTCTCCTTCAAGTTTACCTACTATAGTACCAGCATGAATATGATCTCCACCAGACATACGTAGTGCTTTAGCCAGTACACGGAAGTGCATACCATGATTTCTTTGTCTGTCAATAACTGCGTGCATTGCGCGGTGAATGTGAAGAAGTAGGCCGTTATCTCGGCAATAATGAGCCAACGAAGTATTTTCCGTAAAACCTCCAGTCAGATAGTCATGCATGACTATAGGAAGTCCCAATTCTCTGGCGAATACTACTCTTTTCATCATTTCTTCACATGTACCTGCAGTCGCATTCAGGTAATGTCCCTTAATCTCACCCGTCTCAGCCTGAGCTTTATAAATTGCTTCTGCACAAAAGCAGAAATGATCTCTCCAGCGCATAAATGGCTAGGAATTCACGTTTTCATCATCCTTGGTAAAATCAAGTCCACCACGGAGAGATTCATAAACCGCTCTACCATAATTCTTGGCAGATAGACCCAATTTTGGTTTGATAGTACATCCCAATAAAGGACGACCATATTTGTTTAATTTATCTCTTTCTACTTGAATACCATGTGGTGGGCCTTGAAAAGTTTTTGAATAAGCAGGAGGAATTCGTAAATCTTCCAGACGTAGAGCCCGTAAAGCTTTGAATCCAAATACATTACCTACAATAGAAGTAAACAGGTTAGTCACAGAGCCTTCTTCAAAAAGGTCTAAAGGGTAAGCTACATAGGCAATAAATTGAGTTTCTTCTCCAGGAATGGGTTCAATATCATAGCATCGCCCCTTGTAGCGATCAAGACTGGTAAGACCATCGGTCCAAACAGTGGTCCACGTACCAGTGGAAGATTCGGCAGCTACCGCTGCTCCCGCTTCTTCGGGGGGCACTCCAGGTTGAGGAGTGACTCGGAATGCTGCCAAGATATCAATATCTTTGGTCTGATATTCCGGAGTATAATAAGTTAATCTGTAATCTTTAACACCCACTTTGAATCCGACACTTGCTTTAGTCTCTGTTTTTGGTGACATAAATAAGTCCCTCCCTATGATTTATTGGTTAATAGCTCTTACAAGAACAAGGTCTACTCGACCTGGGTGTTGAACGTAAAGAATCCCTTTTGTATTGTATTACAAAAAAATTTTGTGCAAAATACTCATTTTGTAGCCTCTATTGTCAAAAAGGTTTTTTTATCTTTCATTCATGTTATATTGTATCATGTTTTGTATGTATGATGCAACCCAATTTCTTAGTTTGACCTGAGGACCTTTCGGCAATTCCAATTTATTCTATTATTAATTTCTATTATTAATAGTGAAATGTGATAGTGAAATGTGATAGATTTCTTCACCGTGGGACCAAGACTAACGCTACTAATGGTCTGGTCATGGGAGCACATTGGAGTCACATGGTCGATCACTCAGCGAGAGACCAGACAGCCTGGGGAGCCATATGCTTGTAGATATCAACCTCCTATCTAGTATACATTGACAAAGTCTGTGGGGTTCTAGCATCAGTGTATAGATGAGATCATTATGTTCGAGTGGACTCCCTATGACAGGGTAGAGCGGTGGGGGCAGACATTGGCAGTAGGTGGTGAGAATGACACAAAGGATCAGATGTACCTCTCATACACACAGACTGACTGTTGGATCATTGGCCACTCTTTGCATGTGATTATGTGCTATACGCCTTCTTGGGTGCGACGACAATTTGGCAGGGTATAGGATACAATACCAAATAGATTCTTATAGCTTGTGGTGTTGCGAGAGTATGGTCAGCTATGGGGACACAGGACCACTGTACGATTGGCCCGAGCATCTTGGATGGGGATGGCAGTAGTGCCATGGGTGCATGGTCAGGATAAGGGAGACGTAGGTATGACACCGACGTACACACAATGGTGGGCATTCCACCAGCCGATCAGGCTTACAGTGCCAGGGGCAACTCCACCAGTAGAGCAGGCACAGGGGGAGGGAGATGGAGTGGGGGATGGTGGACAGGCAGCTATGATGCCACCACCAGCACAGGGGGCACAGGAGGGACCACACGGGCATAGAGTCCGAGTGAGGAGAGGGTTAGGGCCAACACCAGCACAAGGGCGAGCACAAAGAGCACCCCAGGCACAGGCATAGGCATAGGCACAGCCCTAGGCACCACCATAGGTACCTTTGCAGGCACCACCACAGGCACTGTCATAGGGACAGGTACAGGGAGAGGACCCAAACATGGTTAGGGCTAAGAGGGATAGCCTACGAACAGAGGTAGCCCAACTACAGGGGATAGCATAGGTGTAGCAGGCATGAGCATACAACTTAGAGCAGGCCATGGGGGCCATATAGGCAAAGGTGCAGGTGTAGAGGGCCAGAGGAGACAGTGCATAGGAGGCCTTAGTGGCCCTACAGGCACGGGTGGATGCAGGGGAGTTTGTAGGGGTGGGCACCCATATAGAGGCGAGGGATCGAGTAGAGGCAGAGAGGCTCCGAGCGGAGGTAGCTGCCCTATAGGCCGAGCGGGCCACCCATTAGGTGCAGTTGGATGGATACTGCAGGCAGCGAGAAATAGCCATATAGATGGTACAACCTGGGGCAGCTGTCGTAGTGATGCAGGAGGCCCTCACAGCTAGCCGAGCAGAGACACAGGCCATACAAGAGGCAACCTATTATAGGTCACTTTATAGGGAGGCCATGCCTGTTGACCGGCAGCAGCCGAATTTTGAGAGGGGAGCCAGCTCATGGATCTTAGGTGGTAGAGCCAGATCAGAGCAGTCTGTAGGATAGCAGAGACCTCCTTGAGGGGGGGGATACAAGGGGGGCAGGGCCCTCACAGCCAGCGACTTGATTGTATAGAGTGATCAGTGTTTTTGATAGATATGTGCATATGTAGCGATTTTGATGATGGATTTGTACTACATGATTCTACATGATGTGTATATGGACTGTACAGACATTATTTTTTGAGATATATACATGACATGATTGGATGAGTCTATATGTGTATGAATGTATGTGATGCATATGTATGGATTTATGATGTGGATACTAACATTTGTGATGCAGGATGTGATTCTATGTGATGTTTCTTATGATATATATATATATATATATATATATATATATATATATATATATATATATATATATGATGTCTAACATGTGTGTGATGTAGATTTATGAGATGTATGCATGGATGTACTATATATATGTGAGATGATGTATATGCCCCTAGATGTGATGACTAAAGTGTATGCAATTAATGCAATATAATAAAATGGACTAAGAAAGTCTAAGGAACACTAAATGAGATGAATCAAATGAACACTAATGTAATGGAAAATGAAGGAATGCAATAATGGGAAGTTAATGAAACTTAATGGAAATGAACTAATAAATGAATATCTGTCAGAACTGTCACTCATAGAAACCCAGTAGCCTAGCATAGGAGGGGGGAAATAAATAGGACTTTGTCTCAAGCATGAATCGAATGAAACCCTAGACTACATGCATCCTAACTACATGATATCAAGAGATTCTATTGTGTTCATATGGAGAGCACACCTTAAGTTGATTTTGCAAAATGAGTTTATGCATTATATGCTATAGAAGCATAAATGACATGACTCTTTTGTATGGACTGGACATACAAAACCATAGTGACTTTAGGACAATAAGTGTAGTTTGCATAGTTATGATGGATCAAATGTGATATACGCAATGGAGAGGTCTGGGCACACCAAAAGTCTTTTAGAGATCTTTGGTGGGACGTGTGCTAACCTGTTGCCTCCATTACGCAACACATTAACATAACCTGAAATTGACACACATGAAATAAAGCCTCAAAAACAGATCAAAAAACATGTGTAGTTAATGAAAGCTATTTCAGTACGACCAAAATATGGAAGATCAAGGTGCACCCTACAAGGCTACCACTAACACACAAATAAAATCAACCAAAAAGAGACCTTATGACCAAGTAGTCATTCAGTCCACAGTTCCTGCCAAGAACCTTAGGTCCATAAGTGAATGTCATAGCGTCGCCTATAGGAAGGATTCATTCTATGAAAGTGTGTCAAGTTGAAATGTCAAATGATCATAAAATTCTTTATTTTTGGCAAGGGCTGTGAAGCAAACCAATTTCTTGAAGCGTTAAGTCTCAAATGGTGACTTTGTGTAAGTCCAAAGTTGGTCACTGTTGTTAAAAAGCTTAGCATAATGGGATGACAATCGCTTGACAAAAAAATAAAATAAAAATAAATGCGGACTAGAGGTCTTTCAAAAGATGGAAGTGAAATGAAGCCTCACAGACAAGAGGTCTTTTATTGGATGCATGAAATGTAAAAGGCTAGATAAGACTTTGCACAAGGGAAGTGGAAGGGTGGAATGGAGCGAAAGGAGCCTTAGAGACAATGGATCAAACCATACTTCTTTCAAGAACATTTTGTGAATTTTTTTGAATTTTTTGATTTTCTATTTTTTTTGGATTTTTGTGGGACTATAAACACTGAACAGGAACTACAAAGGCTCAAGCATAGAACCGCTTGAGATGCTAGATATTTATAGGCTTAGGGAGCGGATCTCCCTCTAGAGTAGCAATCTAATATGCCCCAAAACCATATTTGGCTGTAATGATAAACGGACCTAGCCAATTTGCCTCAAATTTACCTTTCTTTTCACGGTTCTTCATATTATGCTACAAAACTAAGTCACCTACTTCAAATTCCCATGGCTTGACTTTCTTATGATACTGAAGCTGAAGGTGATTTTGATACATGCAGAGGTGGTTTAGGGCATTCAGTCGTCTCTCATCAAGGAGTGCTAGCTCTTGTAAGCGAGAAACTCGGTAGTCATCTTCGAATATCAAATTCTTGAGAGAGATTCTGAGGGAAGGGAGCTCAATTTCGATGGGCAAGACGGCTTCGGGACCATAAACAAGGGAAAATGGGGTGGCTCCTGTGGGGGTGCAGATGGAGGAACGGTAGGCCCAAAGGGCGGGAGCAATTTGGATGTGCCAATCACGACCAGCTGCATTAATGGTTTTCTTTAGGATTTTCAAGATAGTTTTATTGGTAGCTTCAGCTTGGCCATTGCCTTGGGGGTAGTATCTGGTGGAAAAATTCTGGGTGATTTCGAATTTCCTACATAGTGTGGCAACCTCTTGATTTTTGAAAGGGGTTCCATTATCAGTCATGATATCTTGAGGTATACCAAAACGACAAATAATGTAGTTCAGGATGAACTTTGAAATCTATTTTTTAGTGATGTAGGTTAATGGAATAGCCTCGACCCACTTTGTGAAGTACTCATTGGCGGCAATAATGTACTTGTAGCCATTTGAGGAATTTGGGTATACTTGACCAACAAGATCGAATCCCCAGCAGGAAAAGGGCTATGGAGTGATGGTGGGCTGAAGGTCTTAGGCAGGAGTGTGTATCAAATCACCATGTTGCTGACATGGAACACATCTTTTCACAAATTGATATGCATCTGCTTCCATAGTGGGCCAATAGTAACCTGTCTTAAGAAGCTTTTTCGCTAACGTAAGGTCGCTAGAGTGGGAACCACAAATCCTTTGGTAAACCTCTTCTAACACTGTTTGAGCTTCATCTGAACTAAGACATTGAAGGAGGGTTCCATCAAAGTGTTTTCGAAAAAGTGTATCACCTAGGATGGTATAGCGGGCGGTTCAACGGACGAAGGTTTTTCTTTGATTTGGGGTGAGGGCTATGGGAATGGTTTTGTGATGTAAATAGGCAAAGATGTCAGCGTACCATGAAGACTCAGGACCAACAATCTCACACACCAACTCTGAATCAGTTTTCTCATAAGCAGGAGTAAAAAGATTCTCAACGAGAAACTCACATTTAGGACTATATTTTGGCATGGCAATCATAGAGGTAATAGTAGCCATGGCATCTGCTACTTTATTATTAGCCCTTGGAATCTACTAAAAAACAATCTCTGTAAAATGCTGCTTGAGATCCTCAACTATTCTATGGTAGGGCAATAATTTCTCATCCTTGGTGTGGTATTCATCTGTGACTTATTTAATGACCAATTGTGAGTCTCCAAAGACAAGAAAGTTTTTGATATTCCATTTGATAGCTTGACGTAGTCCTATGACTAAACCTTCATACTCAACTATATTGTTTGTGCAAGGGAATGAGATTTTATAAGATTTTGGAATGAGGTCCCCTTGTGGTGTCACAAACAATATTCCTACCCCCGATCCCTTTTGTGTAAAGGATCCATCAAAAAATAATTTCCATGGTGTAGTAGGGGCTAGGGTCATAATTGTGTCATCTAGAAAATTGGCTATAATGGGATGGTTCCCTTGAAGAGGAGCTTCAGCAAGCTGATCTGCAATTACTTGTCCTTTAATGGCCGTACGATCCTTATAAAAAATGTCAAATTCACTCAAAATTAAGACCCATTTTGCTACTCGGCCAATGAGGGTGACTTTTGATAACAAATACTTGAGTGGATCTATCTTGACAATGAGATATGTAGTATGATTAAGCATATAATGACGTAGTTTTTGTGTACAAAAGACTACAACCAAACATGCTCTCTTAATAGCAGTGTAATTTAACTCATAGCCAACTAGTGTTCGACTGAGGTAATATATGGCTTGCTCATTTCCCTTATCATCTAACTGTGCCAAAAGAGCTCCTAAGGAAACTGAAGTAGCTGAAATGTATAGAATCAATGGTCATCCTGCAACTGGCGGTACTAAAACTGGAGGATTAACCAAATATGTCTTAATTTGTTCAAATGCTTTTTGACATAGGCAATCCCATTGAAACTTGTTTCCCTTGTGAAGAAAATGCTGAAGTGGATGGACTTTATCTGCTAGTTGTGACACAAATCTCCTAATAGATTGTAACTTTCCTTGAAAACTGTAGAGTTGTTTCAATGTGGTAGGTGGAGGCATATCCATGATGGCCTTCATTTTTGCTAGATCTACCTCAATACCTCTTCTTGACACAATGTAGCCTAATAGTTTTCCTAATTTGACCCCAAATACACATTTCTTAGGATTAAGGCACATTTTATATTTCTCCAACCTATCAAAAATAATGGTAAGGACATCAATGTGGGATTCTCTTGTCTTGGATTTTCCTAGAATATCATCAACATAGTCCTCCATTATGACATGTAGAAGATCATGGAATATGGTAGTCATTACGCATTGATAAGTGGTGCCAACATTTTTCAAGCCAAAAGGCATGACTTGATAACAAAAGGTTCCCCATGGGGTGGTGAATGCCATTTTATGTTGATCCTCTTCTGCAATTCTGATTTGGTTATAACCGAAAAACCCATCCATCAAAGACAACATCTTATGTCCAGCATTCAAATCCACTATGATTTCTATGTTAGGAAGTGGAAAATCATCCTTAGGACATGCAAGATTTAAGTCTCAAAAATTTGAACAAACATAGACGCCCCCAGATGCTTTCCTTATAGGAACAATGTTGGAGACCCACTCAGGATAGTCGATAGGACGAATGAATTTTGCCTTTAACATTTTTTGTAACTCTGCTTTGACTAAGAGTGCTACCTTAGGGTGCATTTTGCGCAACTTTTGCTTCACTGGTTTAATCTTGGGATCAACTATCAAATGATGCACAACCAAATCTGTATCTAAGCTAGGCATGTCTTTGTATGTCCATGCAAAATTGATTTTTCCCTTTTTTAAGAATTCAGTCATGGCCTTTTGTTCCTCAAGACTTAAGGTAGCAGCAATGTAGGTGATTCGTGGACTATGCTCTATTCCCAAATTGACTGGAATTGTGTCCTCATTCAAAATAGGTGATTTTTTTGGTGGCAAGGATCTAAATGGCAAGTCAAGCTCTCCCTCTTCTGGTGCCTTTAAGAGGTTTTCACTAGAAGATGCGTCCTTTATTTTATCTTTTTCTTCATCCAAAAGTGCCCCAGGGGAGTTTTCACTAGAGGATGTTTCTTTTGTTTTTCCATTTTTATTTTCTTTTTCACTTTTGCGACTAAGAGAGTTGACTTGGCTACCAAAGTAGGCTTCCTCATTGTATTGGATCTCATGTTCGTATTCTCGAAGATTCTTAAGGCCAAAAAGTGCCATCACTGCTTCATCAAACTTACAGATATTGAGAGCTGGTGGTGTATCTTGAAGGTCCCAGTCTATCATGTCAGGATTGGTGAGAGGTAGGTTAATGGATGAAAGGTCATCTATGGTAATGGTGTGGACATAATTATCTAGGTCATCTTCAATGTATTGGAAAGGTACTTTGAAGAATTCCTCCTCTTCAGTCTCAGAACCAAGTTCAACCGTACAATAGTTGTCAGCAAAGGATACCTTAGGTTTAATGGAGCACAATCCATGTCCTTTAGGATAGCTATTAGCTTCTAAGGGTTGTCTAATTCTATCTTCTTTTGGTCCAAGGCTGGTACCATGATATCCCATGTTTTCAATAATGGAAGGTGCCTTAACATATTTATCCTTAGGAAACTCCACAGGTTCATCTTTTCCATCATAATATAGCCAATCTAAGATATTATCTTCCATGTGCTCATCACTAAGTGAATCCCAATGCTCAAATGTTGTCTTGCTAACTTGCATGGTTTCCTTATTAGTACAAGGTGATAATTGAGAAGGTTTTCCAAAGGAATGAGGGGAGAGTGGTAGTTGTCCCACACACAAGGCATTTTCAAACTTATACTCTCCCATTCCTAAATCAGAAAAAGTGACCTTCTTTCCTATGGTGTTAATTTTAGTATCTTCAACCTTCTCTTTTCCCTTGTGGGAGCTTGAATCCTCATTAGCTAATTCTGGTACTATTGTGGAAGGTGGTTCTGTTATGGTGAGCGATTTAGATACAACTTTGGCAAACTCACTTATTGGAAAAAAATTCATTAGTGCACCTTCCAATCTTTTACAAAATTCAAAAGGAGTGGGATCCCCTCGGATTGTGATCTCTCTTCCTTGGTGGGGGAATTTCAAGCATTGATGATAGGTGGATGAGACCGCCTTTAGTGTATGTATCCACGGTCTACCAAGCAAGATGTTATATGGAAAATCCAAGTCTAAGATATGGCATTGAGTATTTATGATGGCTGGTCCAACCTTTAGAGGCAACACGATGACTCCTTTTGATTCTCTTTCTCTTTCATCATATGCTTTTATTGTGATCCTTTTATTAACATCTAAGAGATCCTCTGGTAGTCCCAAGAAATGAATCATTTTCAATGTACAAAGGTTCAAACTGGATCCATTTTCTATAAGGACTCTTTTAATCTTATGTCGCTGTATAAGGACTTCAATGTGGAATGACAAATTATGGTGGGGATCAGGACCCTGGAAATTTTTATCTGTAAAGACAAGGTGTTGTTGAGCAAAAAGGTTTCCAATCATAGGAGTAAATTGGGAAGCATTAATATTTTCAGGAACATGAGACTCTAAAAGAGCCTTCTCCAAGATCTCTTTATGGATGGGTGATGTGGTAAGAAGCTCAAGAATGGAGATTTGTGCAGGAGTCTTACCTAGTTGGGACAACACATCATAGCAAGAAGTGGGCCTTTATGAGGTGGATGGAACAACAGGCGCATGTGGCATTGGTGGATTAGTGTTATTGGGAGTGGCAACATGCAAAGTGAGTCTTCCCCATCGAGTGGTGGCATCACAATCAGCCACTTGCAAGACAAGGGTATTCACATGAGCATCTACTTCTTCAATGTGACCACATAAGGAGTCAAACCCTAAGATGTGGTTAGTAGAATAATCATAAGGTAATGCATTTGATGTGGATGCTTGATTCACATTATTGGTATTGTTATTATCATTGTTGTGATCGGGAAATGGTTTTTGAAATATCTTCAATTTAGCATTTTTAGAGTTGGACCTCCCTCTACTTCAATTTCCCCATCATCAACAAGATTTTGGATAAAAAATTTGAGCTTGATACATTTTTTGGTGTCATGTCCTTTGATACGGTGGTATTTACAATATTCGTTTTCCCTATACCACTTTGACTTTGGTTGATTTTCATCAAAAAGACATGTGTTAGAAAATACCATCAAGTTGTGATCCACTAATTTTTGAAATATGGCCTCCAAAGGTTCACGAAAGTTAGTGAACTTTCTATTTCGATCATAGTCACGATTGTAGTTGTTGCATGAAAAGAATTGTGTTTGATTTATAGATTGTTGATTGCTTTGATTTTCATGATTTGAATTGTTTTTGTTTCGATTGCGGTAGTTGTTGTTGTTCCCTCCTTGAAGGTTTTTGACATTAGTAACACCATCATGTGTAACACCCTTATTCTTGGACCAGAATTTGGGTTTGCTATTGTTGTTTGACTCATTTTTGGAGGATGATGAATTATAATGTTTGATGGTACCTTTTTCCAAAAGTCCATTTTCAATATTCTTGCCCTTTTTGACTAAAGTGGAAAAGTCTTCGAGGCTAGCCATTTTCATGTGGAAGGACATTTTGGGTATCAAGTTCTTGATAAATATATCCACAAGATGGGAATCCTCAATTTTATATGGCATACGATTAGCAAGATGTCTCCACCTTTGTAGGAAGTTGGCAAAAGTTTCTCCATTTCGTTGTTTTGTGTTGCACAAGTCACTCAATGAGGCATGATGTTCAACGTTGTAAGAGTATTATGCTATAAATTTGCTTGTCAAATCATTGAAAGAAGTAAAGGAGCCCCTAGGTAAATTCATTAACCACTCAAGTGCGGGGCCTCCAAGACTTCGTGCAAAGAGTCTCTTAAGATAGTCATCACTGAAGGCTACCTCTTGGCACAAAATGGAAAATTCCTTGAGATGGGTGACGGGGCATGTCTCTCCCGTATACTTGTCAAATTTAGGTATTTCAAAACTGGTTGGAAATGACACCATATTAATGGATTTATCAAATGGAAAAGGACAAATTTCCTCAAAAGAGACATCCTTCACCCCTTTGTTGTTCATGTTAAGGACCAAATTTTGCAATTCTTGGAATTGTTTAGCCAAATATTGTTGCACTTGTGATTGTTAGGTGTTCACAAATCCACCTCCTAAATTGTGGGGAGTCCCAAATGTAGTGTGAGGTGGTGGAGGCACTCCACTTTGGCCAATATATTGATATGTAGTTGTTGGAATTGGCACAGATGTCTTTACCATAGTGGTTGGCACTTGTAAATAAGAAGAGTGCATTGGTTGTGTCAGAATTGCCATTGGTTGAGTAGGCACTTGTCCAATGCCTAAGCATCCCACAGTTGAAGTTGTCAAGGTAGATTGTGGAATACTAGCATGTGTGGTAACATTGGGCATGGCACTAATGATTTGTTGAATATGTTTCGCACTCAATTGAAATGCAGGTTGTGTTGAAGTACTAGATGTAGGCATAGCACTAGTTATCACCATGGTTTTCTTTCCCTTTGCTAGAAGTCGGAGCTGCATTTGAAGTGGGCAACACGGGTGCACCACCTTTTGTAATTTGTCTAAACAAAGTGTTCTCATCAAAGCTTGGGGGAACATTAACACCATCCTTGACCAAGTTTAGGAATATCTCAATTTTTTTTGCCCTAATGGATTTTTCCATCATTTCCACATTGTAAGGGTCTGCAAGGAATGTCCTGACATCACTAGGTACATTGTTAGGGTCAATAGTATCTTTATCTTGGTATATTTCTTCGTCATTATCCCCCAAAGTTGTGTTATGGAAGGGATCTTCTAGTTCTCATGTGGATGTTGAGTTAGGTATACCAAGGTTCGAACTAGAGGGAATTGTATTTCCTAATGAAGTTGTGAGTGGAGGAAAAGGATTCTCCATTTTTGATTGCCTCAATGATTCCCACAAACATGACATGGGATTAAATGTGAACCTTCATGATCGTGTGTGTACCATATAAGAGTGACCAAGCCAATGGGTGGAAGATTATGGAAGAAAAAGAAAATGAGGATAAGAGCTATTAACCTTATGTGATTAAAGGATCAACTACCCAAGTTTAAACAAAAGACCTTGGTTTAGCAAACAAAGATTGATTAGAGGATAATAGTATCTTTCTCCTACCAAAGATAGCCAAGCGATCTTCTAGGCAAGATAGGACACCCAATTGATTGCTTACTATTTGGAGATAGACTTGTGATCCCAAATAAGTAAGTGTGATTAGGATAAATGTTTTCTTATAGATGAAAGGTCTAGTGTTGTATTGTCAAAAGATGTTTTAAGGTTTAAGCTCTCTAGAAGAAAATTTGAAGGTGGAAGACTAGGAGTTTGGAAAGATGGAGGTAGACATGAAAAGATGAGAGTTTTTTGGTCACTAATGTAGCTATCTCAATCCTCTTTTACTGGAAATAAAAACCTTGGGTTCACTCCTGGGAAAACATACCAGTTTTGAAGTTTTTCATTGTATTCAATTCTATCATAACAGTCTTGTGTAGCTTCTTCTCTTTGAATGTCTTTGATAGTGTATCAGAATTGTTTGTCACCATATGCTAGGTTCTTCTTTTCCTTGTAGACAGGTGGTTTGGACAATTTCACTTTCTTATGTTTGACTTGGTTGACTTTATCGGTCATGGCAGGAATAAAATAAGACCCAAATTTAGAGTGACTAGACTCAACCAATTTCAAAATGGAAACTACCAAAAGTAACCATGAGTCAAGAAGACATCACTTAACCTATCTCACTCAATGAAAGGTTACCTCACAATTTCACTCGTTTTAGAACTTGTTTAATATTTTGGCTTTGGTTTTTGAATGTTTGAACAAGCACGCTGAACACGCCAACAACCCTAATAAGGTTATTTCTAGGATGAACAAGGCTTATCTAGAGGGATTCCTCGATATACACAAGGTACGTGAGGCCCAAATCTGTAGATGAAAGGAAATACTGCCACACAGCCGGGGGGAGATGGTAACCCAAATCTCCTTCTTCACTTCCCAAAGGTATAAAGTTCTTTGGGGCTTAGCCAAGAGTGACAATATTCCACTTCCAAGAGGTGTCTTTCGATTCACCTTCCAATTTTTATACTCTGCTAGAACACTGGAGTTGAGGTCATCCCAAGGGGTGATGAAATCCCCAAGCAGGCCTCCTAAAAATAAAAACAAAATCCCTTATTTCTTATGCACCCAAGATCGCCCAAAGGCACGAGGGGAGATAATACGTAAGTGGTCTTGGGGTTTAAAAGACACTTGTTATTTCCCAATGAAGCTTTAAGTTTTCTATCTACTTGAAGACACTCATGATTAAAACATGCAAGGTTTTTTCCAACTTGAAATAGTGCCAACGTAGATGAAAATGTGGGTTTGTCAACAAGAAAGTAAAGCGAGTGTGTGAAAGTAAAATGCTGAAAATAAAAATGCAAGAAATAAAGTCAATTTACCTTAGGGCATTCAAGAGTGTATGACTTCATTTTAAGAACCAAATCCAAATGTGATCTAGCTTAGGCATACATGTCCATTTTAAGCACCAATTCCAAATATTGTCTAGCCTAGGCATACATGTCCATTATCCTTTAAAGCATTCAAGATGGTGTGAATTCTTTTTACGCACCAAATCCAAATGTGTCTTCTACCCTAAACATTCATGTCTTTTTTAAGCACCAAAGTCCAAATGTTGGCTACTCTAAACATTCATGTCCATTTTAAGCACCAAAGTCCAAATGTGGGTTAATCTAAACATTCATGTCCATTTTAAGCTCCAAAGTCCAAATGTGGGTTAATCTAAACATTCATGCATTCAAATGAAAGTTTTTAATTCATACAAGTCCATTAGCCCTTAATCTTATAAGTGATAAGAATCACTACAAGTCTCTTTTAGTGATTAAAATCACTATTAGTTTTATTTTTTATGTTTTTAAGGTTACTTCTTTGCATGAAAACCGTTAGTCAAAACCTGCAAATCGATCAGTTAGCAAAAATTATTGTTAAAAATTGAACAATTCTGGTAAAATGCGAAGACGCCAAAATATAGGCGTAGACGCCAAAACACAAAGACGATGAAACACGCAAATGCCAAACTATGTAGACGCTGAAACTCGAAGATGATAGAAGACCTTTAAAAGCAAACTAAATAATTTTTGACATAGATGACAATTTGAAAAGCGGACACGCCAAAACTCGGAGATGCCAAACAAAGCTCACATACAACACAGACAATAGACTTATCTTCGCAGACGACAAACTAGCATTGCAGATGACAGAACAAACCTCAGAGATGACATAACTGACCTCAGAGATGATAGAACTAAAATGCAAATGACAGAACTAAAACGTAGACAACAAAATGGCTTAAATACAAGTATTGTTTGGAACTACTGTGGAGACGCTAAACAGCGCAGACGTTGGTCTGCGGAGATGTTGATTTGCGTAGACGACAAACGCAGACAATGCTGCAGCCTGCGAAGATGACAATGTGATGTTTTACAACTGAACCAAAGTTGTTTGCAAAATTTTGAAATGAAACTAGGAACATGGGTCCCACCAGGCATGCCAAAATGTGTGCTAGAAAATGTGACTTGCAAGAAGAATGGGTTAACAAACAAACACTAGTTTAAATCCTTCAAAATGCATCAAATATTCATCAAAATGCAAAGAATAAATACCAATTAATGCTTGCTTGAGTTTTGCAACCCTAAGCAACCAAAAAATCCAACCTTCCAGCCACCTCTACAGCTCAACAAAGGCACCCATGAGAGGTTTTGTTGGTGTGTTAAGATGGGGGGATGTTTGATGTGCTCTCCCAAACACAACAATAAATGAATCTCTTGAGTGAGTGAGTGCAAGTGTGTATGCAAGTAAGATATGAATCTAGACTAAATGAGATGAAGAACACCTCAAAAAATGGCTATGGAGAGAGCCATTCTTGAAGGCATTCAAGGATGAAGATGATATGTAATGAAAGAACTAACTAGATATGAAAACTATGATAAAAATGCAAGCTAAAATGAAGCTACAAATGCATGTATAAACTAGATTAACAATGCATGATGTAAACTAAATCAGTTACCAAATTGTTAGTATGAACCTACAAAATCACTATGAGAACTCTACCAATGCAAGCTCAAACTACCATGAAAGCTCAAACTATGAATGTAAACTCAAATCTCAAACCAACATGATAATAATGCAATAAAAATGATATGCAAATGCTTGAGACAAGTCCTCTATTTATAGGCTTGAGGGAGGGCTTGGTGAGGTGGCATCCAAGTAAGTGTCACATAAGGTGACATGCAAGCCATGCAAATGGTCAAGAATTCAAAGTTTGCTCACACATGTGTGAGCAAATTTGAGAAGAAGAGTGGGAGACAAGAGTGTGTAGGCATGCCATCTTACACATGTGTGAGCACACTCTTAAGCTAATGAGGGGGATTAGGGAGATAATTAGGAATGATTAAGTGGGATTAGGCTTAAAAGGATGAAAATGATGGGTGTAGACTAGGCTCTAGGTTAGGCTTAAGACTAAATTAAATAAAATTTAATTTAATCATGGGTTTAGAAAAATTAATAGGATGTGGAGAATTTAAATAAATAAAATTTATTTAAAAAAAGGGAAAGATGGGGGATCATGTGTTAAATTAATTTAACACATTAGAGCTAGGAGTATTTAAATTAAATTTAAATACTTAGGAGAATGAAATTATTTAATTAATTAATATAATTAAATAAGTAGAAGAATGTGAGCAATGTAATTAATTAATCAATAATTAATTACAATGTCACGGGCAATATTAATAAATTAATATAGTCTTTAGGGATGATTTTAAGCGTCTACACTATGCAACATATGTTAGTTACCTGTTAGAGTTTTGATCTCTTTTTATAATGATTAATCTCTTTGTAATTTATTAATTCACTTTTGATAATATAAATCTCTTTTTTTTCTCATCAAGAATGTCTCATCTATGGATCTGGGAATTTTAGCCTGCATAACTTTTGCTTCTCTTTTTCTATGACAAGTGTTTGCATGCAAGTGATTCTTGGGAGTTGTGGGGTTGAACTTCAATAGAACTATTTGTAGAGGTTAGCATGCCTAAAAAAGAAAATAAAGAGAAAGAGAGAGTTTTAAGGATAAAGACAATGAAGGAGGGGAAGGATCAGAGCAACTTGCTAAGAACAATGAAGGAAAAGGAAAGGAACTAGTTGTTGCCAAGCCTAAGACAAAAAAATAGAGGAAAGAAATAATTATTGATCCTAAGATAAAATATTACCTTAGAAAATATGTTAAGAAGGAACTCACACCTTAGAAGCCAAAAGTAAAGATCATAACAAGATAAAAAACATCTCATCCCCCAACTATGAAAATAAAAGGAAGTTCATCAAAGAAGAGACCAATTAGCTCACCAAAGCCAAACATACAAGAGACATCAAGGAGGAAACTGATCATAACAGAAGAGGACAAAGATGATGAAGAGATAGAGTCTAATGAACCTAACAAATTGAAAATTGTGAAAAGACTCCCTTTAATGCCTATGGATCAGGTATGTGGAAGGGTTTGAGAATCAGGAATTTTTGCAGGATTCATAGATATTACTTATGATTCTTTAAATAATGATGATCAAGTTAAGCTTGAAGAATCTATGATTGATATGATGATTAAATTTACATGTACACCCTTGGAACTTGGAAATGGATTTCTAGAGAGCTTGTACAAATAAATAGATGATAAATAGAAGTGGACACTATCGACAGAAAAAGAAATAAGAGAAACTACATTGACACAAATTATGCTAGATTTAGGGAAGACACCCATGTTTATAGCCCTTAAAGATTCTATGAAGAAATTTATGCCAAGATAAAGGACATACAAAATTTTGAAGAATAAAGCTCATAAGTTGAGCATAACAATATTTGGGTGTGGAAAGAAGTATATGGAGTACTTACTCCAATAGTTGAGACTAGAGATAGAGGAGATATAATTGAGTATGAAGATACATATAAGGAAGAGATTGCTAAACTAATAGAAGAAATCATGCAACTGGTGAAATATTGTGAACAATAGGAGGTTGTTACCATCAAAGATATATTTGACACACCTCCACAAAATCTAAATGTACTAACTAAGGAGGACATGAAAATTCCAATGGTAGACACAACCTACATTGTACAAATCCATATTTGTTACAAGTTGTAGATTATCCAAATATTAAGAATATAAAAAATAATAACGTAGAGGTTACATTAGTTATAGAGGATAAAAGTGTTGAGAAATAGGACAAGGCTACTATTGTGTTTTCACAATTAACTTGTATGCCTATTCTTCAACAAGAGGTGAAGATAGATAAGATCAAGGACACTGAATTGGCAGTAGAGAAGAAGACACCAAAAAAAATGAAGCTTCACTAGCTCTTGTACACCTACCAAGTGCAAAGACTGCAAAACTATTGATTGAGAGACATGTACAATAGGTGCCACCTACTCTAGAGATGGAGCAACAAGTATTGAGATTAGGTGAGAGGGGGAAACAATTGCAAATATCACTACCCAGTGATAAACCCTCACATTCTCAATTTTTGACTCTATTAGATGAAGAGGAAGATGAATCAGTAAGTATAGATGAGGTAATTACTTTACCCATGTTTGAATTGAACAACTTGATACTAGTGAAAATGCAAGAGATACAAACCTTGTTGAGCCGCAAGGCAAAACAAGAACAACTTAGGAGAGAGCATAAAAAGAAACAGGTATTACATATTATTAAGGATATTTTTGTGGATGAATTTGGCATATCTAATTTACATAATCAATATTCAATTTAGGATCAATTAGTGTACATAGTTGATAAAGTTCAAGCAGAAGATATAGAGGCCAACAATAAATTGTTGCACTGGTCTGAGAGGAAATTTGAGCACAAAGTTTTGGTGAAAGTCTCTCATGAAATTGTAAATAGACATGCAAAGCTTTACAAATTAGTCACACAATTAGAAAAAATTGAAAACTATTCATTCATTATACATGAAGTTGTGTGATGTTGAGGTATTTACACTAGAAAATCAATGTTTCATTGATTTATTATATGTTGATATGAGGGCAAGTGCTATTTCATTGGACAAGAATGCAAGTTCAAGCTCACTCTTATACAATAAGTTGACAACTGGTTAGTAGAGGTTTGTTGAGCTCACAACTAGAGACAATTAAATAAGGAATAAGTTGATATTAATCTAATTTCAATTGTTACCACATTTGGAAATAATTTAGAGAGAAGTATTTATAACATAGACTATTTTGAAGAAAGACACATTTTTCACATATGGAAGGTCTAATTGATCTAGTCGCCGAGCTAGAAATTCAATTTCAAGTTTTGGAGAAATACAAGACCAATGGAATAAGGGCCATGCATAAATCTTGGCAAGCCATAAACACTTTTTTGATAAGCACAAATCAACCCCAATAGCCACAAGCCATCAATGACAAAAACAAGGGGGAAATATTATAAGGAAATAAGATAAGCAACATAGCAATAATCAAGGGGAAATAAGTAGAAGCACAAAGAGGACACAATGAGAAAAACACATATGAAGTCATTAGATGTCACAGGATCAGAATTTTTCATATATTTAGATCAAAGTCTCAAGGGAGTATTTTTGAATGAAATTACTATTCACAACAAAGTGTTTTTGCTACTAATTTCAAAGAGGGAGATTGTTCATCTCTAAGCCTATGTTGTCTATTAATGTCCAAATACTTTGTCATTTACTAGGCAAGGATGAATGGTCATCATTGTGTCCAAGTCATCTAGTCAAGGCCAAGCATAGATAAGGACTTGTTTATTTTGCATTACATGTTGAGCAAGTCAATGATTGCCGAGCACCCTAGTTGAGACTGAGTGCATATGCAAGCTAGGCTATTATAGTAGAAACTGAGTAAACGAAAAAGACATTTTTTTTGGAGAAAATAGAGAAGAATGTGTATATAGAAGTTGAGTGTGAGTATGAATGTTAGTGATGATCGAGTGCTGCACATTCATGTGCCGAATAGTTTAGTTTTGTCATATGAGTTTGTAATTGCACAAACAGCTATGTAAGTCATTTTGGCTGACTTATATATGATATTTAATGTTTTTATAGATAATTAAGATGGAGATTACACATCATTTTAGAAGGTAATGATCTCGAGGAATGCAAATCAATAATCAAAAAGTTATTAAGAAATGACAAAAGAAGATGAATTGTAAACTGTTGATTGAGATCTAGAACTTTCAAATAACATCTATTCAAGGATGATTCTAACCCTATAATCAAAGAGTGATGAGAAGATAAGGATGTAAACTAAGAGAGATAGTATGCATGGATGAATGAAAGTGTGAATCTGCAAGTGAAGAAGTGATCAAGGACATAACAAAGCTAGAAAGGCTAAGTCTAGAATTAGATCAGACAAGGGCAATCCAAGCAGTGAAGAACTAAAAGGAGATATCAGATTGAGAGATCAAATCAAGAAATTGTCAAAAGAGATCCAAAATCATCTTATAGAGAAAACTAAGGGTCAAGTACCAAACTAGTTTTAGCAAGATTGAATTAGGGTAAATATCTTAGCCGAGTAATCCTAACATGTCTATGTGAATATTCTAACATAGTCCTTGCTTAATTGTAAGTGTGAAATCCTTTAATAGGATAGGAATTATTAGTCTTGAAGCTTTTAATAGGGTAGACCCCTCACATGGTAGATTATATATTATGATCAAACATTATAACCCTAACAGGTTAACTTTATTGTTGCAATAATGAAGATTTGTGGGTTTCATCCCCACCCTAGTTTTTCCTTCACATTGAAGTGTTTCTAGGTTACCAAATCATTTGTGTTATGTGTTGAATCTTTCATGGATGTGATGTATTCATTTACTATTCTACATTATAGTTTTAATATTAGATCTAAGATATGAGATGAATTAGGCATGAATTCAGTAATTTGGTTTTGTAGGTTAAAGATCCTGATTCACTCCCCCCTCTTAGTATCTTGTTTCCCATTTAATATTTCCAACATAATCATCTATAGCTTACATAATATATGATGTATTTTATTATAATTTTATGATATTTGGAGTAGGCTATCCTATGATGTTTTCTTGTTCTATCTTTCTATGGTATGACATTATTCTATAACATTTCTTGTTGATATTGGATGTTTTGTGCATAACTATTGGTTTGTACCTACATATTTATATCTCATGAGATATTGTCGTCTAATATTAACATAGACTTTCTTTTTTATCTCACACTTAGCGGGAATAAATTTTGTATATTCTTTCTCTCTATTTGTCTAAGGACCAACTTTCCTTAGTACAGTGGCATTTGTTTATTATGTGACATTATTTTCTCATAAGGAATGGTGTCTTGATCATGACTCTATCTTGTATACAAAGGTTAATATCATTAATTATCACCCTTTATTTATTTGCAAACTTATGTTCATAGGTTAGCATTTACCCTTAATATGTTCTTTGAAGTTTTTCATCCTTCTTTCAAGGATCCTATTTCACCTGTACACAGGGGGCTGAAATAGGTGAATCCTTGTTCTTCTTAGAATTTATATCTTTGTTTGTGACATTCCTATTGAAGGTATATGTCTTGTACACAATATATTTTCCTTTCAAGGGTCCCTTCTCATTTGTGACATATCATTTCATACTATCTACATTCTTAGCTTATAAGAGCTAGTTCAATTTGCAAAATTTATGGTATACATTGTTGATGGAGGATATCTCCTTGTTGATAGAAGTAGTTATCTTTGATTCTCTTCCTTACGATGTCTATGGCTACACAGTCATCTTAAGGAGGTGGGAAAATATACTCCTCTTTTGTACATAGATTCCATGATGTGGAAATATATATTTTGAGTATGATTTGGAGTACTTTAGCCTTGTTTGTTGGGTATGATTTCTAGGTCACCATCAAATCTATGCATTATGGCTTTATGTCTCTTTTGCGTACACACACACACACGTATGTGTGCGTGCACACACACACACACATGATAAATCTCATACATATGGCTAATGAATGTACATTTCTTAATCCTCAATGGGTATAAGTGAAATCTCTCCATCATGAGGAAACTCCTTTTTTTTTTGCTAAATCCCTCCTATGGTAACACACACATTTAAACTCTATACTGATGCTTATAAATGGATATATATAGGTGGACACATACACATGCATAAGTCATTGATGGGTGCACAAGATTGACTACCAGGCACACAAACCTGCTAGAACATTTGATCCTAGTTTTTGTTTTGTTTTTCAGGATTTACTATCAGGCACACAAACCCATTATACTATTCAATCCTTCCTTCTCATGATTCATAGTAAGGAACACAAACCTTATTGGTATAGATAATATATACATATACCTCTCTCTACATTCATGTTGGTGGGACAAAATAATGAGGGATGTAGTTCTTTGTGGCGCTCTTTCATTTCCTAAATGATCTCCTATGTTTTGTAATAGCCTTTCAAATATAATATTAGTGAGTGAGATGTTTCCTTAACTAAGGTCTCTTTCACTAGTTGATTTGGCTTTATTTCTAACCCCTTTTGTGTCTTTGTTTTCCTTTTGTTTATTTGGCTTTATTTTGCTTTGTTTTTTGTAATCTTATGCATGGGAATGGAGTTAGGATCCTAGGTTTTTGGGGCTTATGTTCTTAATCTTGGTGATGTTCTACTTCACTGGGACATCATCTTTCTTCTCTCCTTCCTCTACTAAGAGTATGATTTGCCTCATACTCCCCCTAAAGTAGGGGCTAACCCATCCTAAAATGGACATACTTCATTTTAAGACTATTTAACCCTCCTTAGCATGTTTTAGGTCTATTTTTATTCTCTCCCCTTTCATTTGACACTTCTTTGTCATCTCTCACTTTCTGACATAGTCTTCTAGGTATCACTTTGCTACCATTTTGACCATATCGCCTAGTCACTTTGTTATCTTTTAATTTCACTTGCACCTCCTTTTGGACCTTTGTGAAGCCTACTTATCCTCTCACTTTGGACTAGGTCAACCTAGTATAGGATAGGTCAACCTCAAGTCAACCTAGTCTGGGACCAGGCTGACCAGGACCCCCTAGTCCTTGGTGGTTGTGGGGTTCAAGGTCTAAAAGTCCTTGAGTTTTCCAATTAATTAATTTAATTCTCTAGTCAACCTATGTTATTTTACCACCTAAAAACTATTATAAAATGAGATTTGGGGGCTTTATTTTCATATCCCATCTCATCTTGGAAAGACATCCATAGGCAAGAAAGTAATCAAGGCATTCTTCAAGCAAGCTTCAAGTATTCAAGTGTTAGCATCTCCTTCTTGCATCAAGCTTCTTCCTTCAAGGTGGTAGTGGAGTTTGGCTCTAAGGAGAATATATTTCATTCCAATCCATTCATAATCTTATATTAATCATCCATGACATGTCACATACATTTTCATCCATGAGGTTTTGATTTCTTTGATTTCCTTATGGTTTCTTTGAGTCAAGGCTATTGCACTTATATATTTGATCCAATATCAAAGTCAATTGCATTTTCAAAGGTAATTACATTTTTCATTTGATATTATTCAGATCTACTACATGCAAGCATTTAAATTATCAATTATATTTCATTTTGTTATTAATTCCTTAACCTAGGACTTGACCAAGGCAAACTCTCATCCAACCCAACCACAAAAATCTTCTTTTTTGTGTGTAGAAAAAAGCTATTAGGATTTTATATGCAGATTCAAAAGTAACCTGTGGGAGCTTTCTAGAGAAGTTTGTTATAGTTTCATCAAACTATGCCAAACATTTTGTAAGACATCCTTCCTATAGGTCTACATGGTCCTTTATTCCTTTTTGCCAAATGATTTCTAGGTTTTTTTTTCCTTTCATTATTTCATTCCAAGATCCTGATTGGATATTTAGAAAAAAGTTTTAGATATTGACTTTCATAGATAAAATATGCCTCCCTCTCCATATTTCAAGGTGATTCTTTCATATTTTATTTCCTTTCATATCTTTACCCTAGATCTATATCTTAATTGAGATAAATGTATACACATAACATCTAGATTCACATTATTTAAGCAATTGGTTCAATTTTACATAAACTATATCCTATAAGGGCCAAAGAGTACATTTTCTTCTATTGCATTCCTCTTTATAATTTGAATGTGGCATTGGCACCCTTCTTACCTTGGGTTTTAGTTAATCTAATTTAGATCATAAGTAGAATGATATTTGGAAATTCCCCTCTTTCCCTTACACACATATTTGAATGGCTTAGTGGCTCGAATAAGAAAAGACCTACAACCCTATTAAAGTGTTTCCCTTTTCCCTTGAACACCCTCAACAACCACTTACATAAAGCATAACTCTTTTGACTGGTAAAAATGGTAGCACTTTCAAGGTTATGCCTGAGAAACTAAATTAATGCATCTATTTAGTATCAATAGTCATGGGTTAACAAATTTGATTCATGAGGCTCTTTTAAAGTGTAAAAGGGAAAATAAAAAACCCTAAAACAAATTATTTTTTAATCAATTTATGGTTTGATGTGGAGTGTAAATTGTCTAGGAAAAATTTAAGAGTCAAAGAAAGAAAACTTCAACCTTAAAACTTACAAGTGGATTTTAAAGAAGAATAAAGTTGATTATATGGTCACAAGGTGGGAAAAGCAATTTTTTTTTTGTAAAAATAGTCCCAAGTTATTTTAGAAAGAGCTTAAATAAAAAAAGAAACAAACTAAAAACAACATCACAACCACTTGGTGGTTTGATTATGTAAGGCATCTTTATGAACATGATTATGAGGTCGAGCTACCATCATTGGTCAATAATACACAAAATATTCTCACTATGTAGAGATTAAGATGGGTATTAGGAAATAGGGTGGTGGTAAAGCAAAGATTTAGTTGAGCTTCAAGAAGAGTGTCATGTTGTGTCTTTACAACACACACCTCATTTTTTACTTCAAAAACGGGGAACCCCTTTTTCTTGTGAGTATAAGAAGCCCACTCCTCTTAATAAGGTATCTTATGAGATTCCTTGGGGAGTAGGACTACTATGGTTTAGGTTTATGAGTAGGGAAAGTGTGCATTATTTGTAATTTTTTAGGTAGAAAAATAATTTTGATGCAATAAGGAAAAAATGTGTAGTTGCACACCTACGCAAGGTGCATAGCTTCCCCTTATCCCCATTATCAAACAAGTTCCAAGGTGTGCATGGTGCAGGAGCACCTTAAGTTATTTTGAAGATTTTTTAAATATTTTTGCTTGTAGGTTGTTTAGCCAACCACTAGATAGTGGGGACTAAGCTATGAAGTCCCAAGTTTTTTTGTGTGTGTGGATAGTTATAGGGTTGAGTTGAGACAAGTGGTTTGAGTGGTCATTAAGGATCTAGGTGTTGAAGCCCTATAAAGTCAAAAAAGGGTAAAAATTTGACCAAGACTCCAAAATGGAGTGGATTTTGATATTTTGAGTAGTTTTAAGGTCATATTTAATGGTCAGAAGTCAAGTTGAACCATTGAGGTTAGTGATTTGACAAAACTGCAAAAGATATAAAAGTTGCTCATGACAACTTTGCAACTTTGCAAAGTTATCATGACAACATTTCCTAAAAACTAAAAAAGGGATTTAATGGTGCCCAAATCTTAACCTAAGGTCCCATACATGTGGGAATAGGATTTTTAATACCAATCAAACCCTAATCTGATAGTTAGTGAAGTGATTGTATGAATTGTGGACTGAGAACCAAGATTCTGAATTGAGTTTTGTGATAGAGCCTTGATCCAAACACTTAATGGATTGAAGGAACTAAAATAAGGCATTGATACTTTGAATCTATTTATGTGTTAAATCTTTGTGGAATTATTTTAGTATTTTGGTACATTTATTGATCATTTTGTAAATTATTCAAGTTTCATTGGTTCACTATCTAGTTCTGAACTAGTCATGTAAATAGTGGCTTTACCTTGAGTTCTTGTGGTTAAAACTTCATGGAAACTTGGAATCAAGTAAATAACTATGTAAATAGTGTAAATATTAAGTGTGGAGTCATTTCTTATAGGGGAACTATTTCTACTACCAAGACCTAGGCAAGTGCAGTGGCATTCTGGGTAGTGGTTTGTGCATGATAGTAGCAAGAGGACTTGCTAAATGGACTGGGATAAATAAATAAATGGTGGGAGAATGTAGAGAGATGTTTCCTTTTTATGTTAATGCAAGGATAGGATTAGTGGATTTTGAGAAACCAATTGGAAGCATAGAAGGCAAACTAACATACATGCTCCTAAAACCCTTGAAAATAAGGGTTTCTAAGGAAGTAAGTGTACAAACATTGTTAGGACCTAAGACCCAAGAAATATTTGAGTCTTAATTGTAGGTAGAAATAATCCATAGTTTATTTAGGAGGGTTGTTAAGGGAATTTGTGAGAAATCCAAAAAACTTAGTTTTTAGGAGGCCTAATTGGAACAAAAAGGCTACAAGGCCTAAAACCTAGCAACGTTAGAACTCAATAGGAAAATCAAGAAAGAATCCATAAAAATGGATAAAAATGGATTGAAGACAAGTCAAGGATAGCAAGGAAGCCTATTCCTAGCACTAGGAGCCATTTTGGAAGATAGGTGGCTAAAATGAACCCATGAGTGCATAGTTGAGTTTGGGGTATGGTCGATGCTTGAAATTGGTGGAGAGTTCTAAAGGAGACAAGGATATTAGAAGTGATATCCAAATAAGGTAAGGGGAATTAACCTATAAATACCAAGGAAATAGGTCTTAGAAAGAGCTAGAAAGGCTCTTGAGAGTTAGTTAGGACTCCCCATCAAAGTGGTATCAAAGCCATTAAAAGGCTTGGGTAGTGTAGAGTGCATGTTAGAGGTAAGTGAATCTATAGGAGAAAGAACCATGGTGACTGATGTAGAGTTTGTGAGAAATTTGATGAAACAACAAGAGAAGAACAATATTCTTGAGGAAGTTGTGGAATAGATGAAGAAAAAACTAGAGGAAGTTTTTGAAACTGTAAGCAAGATGATAGAGTAGTTAGAAGTGGACAAGGACAAGAGAAAGAATCAAGTAGAAGAGGAAATATAACCATAACCAAACCCTCCATTAGTAGAGGAACCTTTTCTCAAAGCATTAAAGACATTAAGTCACAAGACACTAGAAGGCATTCCCATATTTATTGGAAGAATGGATGCATAATTAGCTATGGAATGGATTGAGGGTGTGGAAAATAACTTTGAATGTAATGGAATATTAGAGACTCAAAAGGTGAAGATAGCCAAATCAAGGTTAAGAGGACAAGCATTAACTTGGTGGAAGTTCTTGCAAGAAGAAAGAGAGAAGGAAGGAAAAAAGCCAATTGTCATTTGGAATACTATAGTGGCTAAAGTGAAGGAAAACTACCTACCAGAGGATTATGACATCCAACTACATAAGAAAAGACAAAATCTTAGACAAAGAGACTTAGAAGTAGATGCATATATTGAGGAGTTTCAAAAACTAAGCCTTAGGTCTAAAGTAGAAGAAAGTGAAAGAATCAAGGTTTCTAGGTATCTAAATGCTCTTAGATGGAGTATAAAATAAGAACTAAGTCTCTTTACACTCACTACCCTCTATAGTTGTTATCAGATGACTATAAAAGTGGAAGAAAAATTGAAAAAGAAATAAGAATCAAGTATTAAGGGTAGAGGAAGAGGCATAGACTCTAGAGGTGGACATAGAGAATGTTATAGTGGAAGAAGCAATGAGAACAAAGGCCAAGGACACTCCAAGTTAATTCAATAAGAACATGAACCTAATAACAGAGATGGTTTTGGTAGAGGAAGGAGTTTTCCTATTGGTGGCAGAGAAAGATTAGGTTGATTTGGAAGAAGTTCCCACTTTGCTTCTATGAAGTGATACAATTATGGGTAATTGGGTCACCCAACTTATAGGTTCATTGAAAATCCATCAACCTTACAAGGGGAGAAAAGATAACATATGTGCAAGAGGAGGATTGTCCTAAACACTCAAAGGTTAGTTTAGATTCAAAGAAAGGTGAAAATCTAATGTTGAGAAGGATACTGATCAAAGAACCTACCAAGGATGAGCACAAGCAAAGGAGGGCTCTTTTTAGATCAAGTGCAAGATATTAGGCAAGATATTTACGGTTATAATTAATTCAAGATCTACTAATAATTCCATTTTAGAGGAGGTGATGTAGAAGTTAAAACTCACCAAGATACCCTATGAATGTCCATATAAAGTCACCTGGTTGAATAAGGGGCAAAACATATTGGTTAGTGAGCAAGTATGGGTTGAGTTTATCATAGGCAAGCATCAAGATAGAATACTTTGTGATGTGATACCAATGGATGCATGCCATCTTTTTATTGGTAGACCATGGCAATATGATAGGGAGGTGGTACACCATGGCAAGGAGAACAAGTACTCATTCAAGAAGAATGGAGTAACTTATCAGATTCAATCTTTGATAGAAGAAGATGTAATGGAGAAGGAAGAATGCAATAAACTTTTAATGAATGAGAAGGAATTCATAAAAAATATGAATAAGGAAGAAAGAGTTGGCTATACCATACTAGTGAAACCAAGGGAGGAGGAGGCACCTAAATAATCAACTACAACAAAAGAGGTGAAACAACTGCTAGATTAGTTCAAAGACATCATTTGTGAAGGTACACCAACTATACTTCCCCCAAAGAGAGAAATCAACCATCAAATTGATTTTGTGCTAGGGGCATCCTTGCCTAACAAGGTTGTATACAGGATAACACTAGAGAAGAACAAAGAGATAGCAAGGAAAGTTCAAGAAATTTTGGATCAAAGTCTAATTAGGAATGTTGGAAATAAAATAGGGAAAGTAAACTCTAAGGTGGGGGGGGGGATCAGTCCTTCAAAACTTTAACCATAAAATCATTTACCACAAATCCATCTCACAATTTTCATGTAAACTGAAATAACTAGCTAAACATATTCATCCATAGTATGAAAGAAAATAACATTCAACACATATATGACACAAGATTTTTGGTTACCCAACAACCCTCCAATGAGAATTTAAAAATGGGGTGGGGATGACACCCACAAATCTCCACTACTGCAATAATAAAGTGTATCCAATGAAGGCTACAATATTTGATCATAAATTATGATCTACCTTGTGAAAGGTCTGCCATGTTAAAGGCTTACAAGATTGTTAGATCTTACCTTGTTCAAGGATTTCAACACATCATTAAAAATGTGCTTGTTTAAATGACTTTAACTTACAATGAAGTAAGCACCCTGCTAAAGGATTTACACTAGTGTTTTAGGACTACTCTGTTAAGATATTTAATTGATTCACTTGCTAGAATGTATTATCAATGATCCTTTGGTTAGCACTCTGCTGCTAGATAAAAAGTCACCTTTTTCCTAATGTGTACTTAATCCTCTCTAATTAGATGTATCACTTCTATCCTCTAACTCCTTTCCTCTGTTCTCCTCTAATTGGTTCCATAATATATCTCAATTCACAACTCCTTAGCCACCATGAATTCTCTGTTTGTGCATGCAAACTTCTCTCTTCTCACATTCCAGTCTTACATCTTTTAGATTTTTTTCTCCTTAAGAAGACTTATGTGACTTAGAGTTAGGTATGAATTAATGATTGTGAATCACCCATTTCATCGCTTAAAAAATCCCTTCAATTGATTGGTTGCATGTACTACATAGGGATCTACAATATAGATCATTCTTATCATCTTAGAATCATAAAATAATCCTTAAGTCGGCTCAAAAATGGTTTACATAAAAGTTTGTGCCATTACAAACAACTATCTCCAAAACTATTTACTCAACACTTGAAGTGTCTGATGCTCAACATCCACTATATCTTCAATACTGTAACTCAACCTCTAAATGAGTTGGTAACCATTTATCACTTGACATCTAAATGACATGACATCTACTATCTTCTTGACACTTGAGTGACCCAACACTTACAAGTTACTTGACACATACTATATATTTGACAATTTATGTTTGACATACACTACTTGTTCGACATGAACTAATAAAATGAATAAAATGAATAAAATGTGTTGTCACTCATATGTCAAAATCAATATGAGATTGGCAATCTCCCCCTTTGACATGAGTGACAAAAACACTTGGTCATGTATGAAAAACCTTAGCCTTTCAACATAACTTAGATAATATTCATATAGTACTTGGCTTGCATACAAAATTTCAAAATTTTGCAAAACAATTATGACTTAACAATCATACCTCAAAAATTCTATAACTCCTCCTTGAGTTGATTGTCCTATTTTGATTCTAAAACTGAATAATACTACTGAGTAGATCACACTATTTTTAGTTTTGTACTGTAGACTATTTCTATTTGGTCTCCCCCAAAATATATTTATCCTTTCATGCATTCTCCCCCTTTCTTCATTCTTTCGCCCTTTAGTTATTCTCCCCCTTTTGACACTTATGTCATGGGTTGTACACAAATTGTGTGTTTGTCTAAAAAATATTTATGGACATCCATCATTATTTTTAGTGAAGCATCCTAGTTATCACATGCTACCTCCAAAGATTTTATTTGTATGTCTAACTTGACAAAAAGGGTGACTAAGCCTTCATGTGTAGAAAGATGGGGATCTTTTTTCAACAATGTCTTTGCATAGGTTAGTTCCTTGTGTAAGACCTTCATGTCAGGGGTTAACATGGATTGGATGTTGATCAATGTAGCCCTAATATTTTCATCTTGAGCATGTATGACCTTGGGCCAATAATAAATGCCTAAAATGAGACTGACATTGACCAGGAGATTGTTGTAGAATGTTACTTATTTTCTTCAGATCTCCCTCAAAATGGTCAATATGTCTCTACACTTCATGTGTGAACAAGGGAACATCACACAACTTGGTGTAAAGATATCAAATGTTCTCCAACATCTTCTTTACACCCTTAATCTTGGTTGCAAACTCAACCTGATGTAGTGCAATAACACTGGATATTTGTTCATCCACCTTTGTTTGAAATTTCTTCTCAAACCATTCCAATAATTTGACATTGGTATCTAGGTATTCATAATTGATCTTCTCCACAATATTTTCCAACTGCTTAATGATTGGCTTGGCTTCATTAGGTTTAGGGAGGCTAAATGCATCAATAAATATGTCCTTGATGTCATGAAGTGCTTGTTTTTGCTCATGCTCCCTTCTAAGCAGTTCTTGGTGTTTCTTTCTTGCTAGAGCATCCTACAATATGCTCATCTACTCTATTATGATTTTTGTAAGTTCATACTTTGGTAACTCAATCACCTCATCTAAGTTGATGTCACCATAGGATGTCACCTCATCAACCTTAGATCTGCTAGGACTTGGCCTTGATGCTTGCAATGGTGTAGCTTTAGTACTCAACCTGTGAATTGCTTGACTAGGAGTAGGAGTGGTAGTGTCAAGTAAGGTAACCATTGTCTATATTTCTATCACTTCCTCTAGCTTCATAATCAACACTGAATCTTCATTCCTATCCTTCTCCTTTTCTTTGATTTTTGCTCCAACTTATGTTTGTGGTGTAGGTGCAAAATTGGCTTCTTGACCTATTTGAACTGGTGTCCCTTCTTTCTCAATTATTGTAATTTATAGTATCTTGGTATTGACATGTGAGCAAATTGTGTCCTTCCTTTGATATAATACAAAGATATTGTAGGTTACACCTCTGTAGATTGAGAGGGGGTAATGGATGATGCTTATGTTTTCTCCCCTACATATTCCAATCCTGCTTTCTCAATCTCATCCAAACTAACCAGTACAAAATGATTGCATAATTGTGCCTTGGTGGTGGAGCTAGTTAGTATCTTCTACATATCCTCCTTTGTTAGGGGATTTATGTTATGAACTTTGTTGTCAGGGACACCTTAATCTTTACCATATCTGCTTGTGGACTAGGACTCAACATGTGTGCTTCTGGTACACTTTGATCTTGATGTTTCTCTTCCTCAATTGTTGCCTCTATAGTGCTTTCCCCATGTGCTTTATCTTCACCTACTTCCACAGGTGTCTATTCAATAGCCTTTTGTGTTTTCATCTCATAGATCACATTCTATATTTGTGTGCTTTTCTAAACAAAAAATTCAATCTTGTTCTATAAAATGTTAAAAGCTCAGTACTTTGGAGCAAATCTCCCCTTATACTTGTTAATAGCTTTTTTCATCTTAGATTTGTCCAAATCTAGCATCACTCTTGCAAGTTTAGTCTCTCTATTGTTTCTCTCTCTATTGTGATACTATATTTCCATCTTTGCTCAACTCTATCATATATGCTCTTGGGTAAAGAGTTGGAAATCTCAATTGGAGTCATCTTGAAAGTTTCCATCATGACATATATAGACTCTTCTACTTTATCCATATCTAACTTCCCAAGTTTATCAAACTCAACATGTGTAAATCCACTTAAACCAACATTACTCTTGATATTTACACACAAGTTGTCCAAATTAGAAGAGGGACTATGACTTACCGCTTTATATTAGGTATTGTCATCTGACTCAATCCTCTCCTCATCTGATTTAGCTAGGGGAATATACTTCCTTCTTTGCTTTTTTTAGTGTTTTTTACACTAGCAAGTAGTAAAATACTTAATACCAAGATGGTGAAGATCAAAATAACCTAAGGATTAGCTACTTCCAATGATTAACAAGATGGTCTTCAGATCTAGACCCAACTTCAACAAAATCATAAAGATTTTCTACTCTTTTGGCTTTGCAAAACCAAGATGCGTGCACATGAGGGATAAAAAGATTTAATGCTTGATACTATTTCCACATTTTGTTTATCCAATGACATTCTATTACAATACTCATCCCCTACAATAGATTGGTCATAATTCTTCTTAGATTTACAAGTAATTCTGGGTAACAATAGCTAACTAAAACAAAGAGATTAAATACAGACAAGTATTGACCAGTTATGATACTCTTCATACATTTAAAGTAAAATTGATATTGATTTTAAGATTGTGCTTGATGTCTATCTATGATCTCTTCATATGCAAATTGAAATAATTGATCAGTGCCTCATCTATTGGGATTTAGAGTCTATCCAACTATTTTGACCTAATTGATTGCATTACAATCAATATCATCAATAATTCTCCCTAAAACTCATTCTTATAAATATCCTTATTACTACCTAGAGATCCTATCATTTCACTAAAGCATTTACATAATTTATTGAATCAAAAGTAATAGTGAATTGACATACAACCTATCCTAGTTGCATTAAATTGAACAAGCTTTGCCCATGCAATCTCAAAATAACCAGTCAATAACAATGAAGACAAGATTCAAAGAAAAGATATGGGGACAATTTATCTTTATATTAATTATCTTTGAAAATTATGTATCATTGGAATAAAACTCAAAACAACTCAAGAAAAGGCACCATGATCCTAGAAAATTAATGTATTCTTAGAATTGTAGAGAAAATACATCACATAATTAGTATTGAGAAAATTGGACCAAAATAAAACTACCAAAACAAAAAGTTATACAATAGTTCAGACCTTCTCTCTAGCCTTGGGATCTCACTTATATAATGTGAGATGCAACAAGCTTCAGGCTTAGATAACTCTAACAACTGTTCTTAAGATAGAAAGATATTTAAAAAGTTATGTCATAAAAGACAAAAATTGGTGCAACAAAATGTTTTTGATCATGAATATTCTCTTGTCAGATCACTTCTTCTGCACTTTTTTGTTGCTAAGGAGTTTCATGATTGGCTTTAATGTTGTTGTTGTTCCTCAAAAGATGTAACCAATGGACTTGCTTATGATGGACTTGGTTTTGATGTTTGTAGACTTCAACTCGAGGCTCTCCATCCAAATCATCATGCACTGACAAAACAATAGTTGCGTATGATTCTTCTATTTCCAAATCATCACTTTGGACCTTTGTGCTTGTTATTGTGGTTAATTGTGTTCCTTTGTCTTCTTCAAATTTTACCGATGTGTCAGTCACTTGCAAATAATATTGCTCCATTTCATCATCATCGGTTTCACCAGTTCCAATTACTTTGCATGTAAAAAATCTGCCATCCACTTGTCAAAAGTTGTCATCTGGCCATTAAAATTTAGAATATCATGTTGTTTCTTCATCACATAATCTCCCAAATTGTCTATTTCAATGTAATCTTCTCTAAAAGAATCATAAAATAATTGCACTTTTACAATTTCTTTAGTTGTACTTGCCCACCATGCATTTCCCTTTTCATTTATGACTCTATTCATCCTAAGACATAATATGTCATCTAATTCTTGGGCCCACTATTCTTTATTTTTTAATTTATCCTTTTTATACAAGGTACGGGGGAAGAGTCCAAAGTTTTTACTCTTATACTTTACAAAATAGTTTATGATCCTCCTCTGTAATGTAATTCTTTTATCATAAAACTTGGAGAGATCATTAGTCAAGTCATAAGTCTTTTCTATATGCACACAAGACAGAGTGATAACTGAAAAACATAGAAGAGTAACATATTTATCCCCATTATTCCATTTATTAAAAATTGGCTTCAAGGCCTCCTCATTTTCCTTCAGCTCATTCCATATATTTATTACCATTTTCAATTGTTCATAGAATTTTGGCCAACAAATTTTATTAGCCAAATACATAATTGCTTTCCTTAATCTATCCTCATATTGGATATCTAGTTCTACATGTAATGCCCATAGTTTTCTCTTTTCTTCTTCAAAATCCTTAGTAGTATAATATTGAGGCCTCTGTGGTGTGTCTAGAATTTCAATAAGAGGAGTTGATTTAAAAGGCTCCACTAGTGGATGAGGATAAGTGATTATTGGCATACTGGGCTATCCTTAGTACCCCATCAACTTGTTCTCAAGTTCTATCCTTTTCTGTACTTCTTTATTATAAGCAACCATAAATTTTTCATTTTTTTCATAGTTCTAATCTTTCCCTTTTCTCCCTCAGGGTTGTGGCTAGGATGAGGTTGGCTTTTCCAACATTTAGCTTTGCAGCCTCTTCACTTGGAGTATCCTCCACCCTTTTTATAATCAAATTTCCTTCAAATTAGTATCATCAAGCTGAGAGGAGCTAGCTCTAGATTCTTTTCTCATAGATCAAATAATCAATGCAACATGATCTTCACTAGATTTGGAACCTTTCAGCTCCTTTTTCACTTTTTCATTGGCATTCAACTTTTTAGTAATATAGTTAAAGACCATTGCATTTGCAATGTCCCAATTTGGTAGAAGCAATACCCTAGATGATTTTATCTTTTTTCTTCCCTCTTCAAGGGTCAAGCTCTTAAATTCTTGCATCATCTCATCTTTTATTTAGTCTTGTATGGAAGACTTTTCCATCTCAAGATGCTCTTCCTTTTTCTTATTGCATCTTTCTTCAAATAATCCAATATTGGTCCTCCATGTAAATTTATAAAAAACTCTTGATTTAATTAAATTATCATCAATAATAAATTCTTGACTTGCTTGTTCTACAACAAGGTCCAACTCCCTTCCTCTATAATTAGCAAAAGTTAAGTCAAGGCTTAGCATGGGAGGTTCTTGAGGATTCCCCTCTTCTAATTCTATAGTAGTAATAAAGACTCCCCCTTTGGATCCCAATTGCTCCATTTTCTCCTTAGTGAGCTGTTCATCTCCTATATGAAGTGGGGATTGAGTGGGTGAGTACTCTTCTATTTGGGGCACCTATCTCTCTTCTATCTTTCTTCTCTTGGACATTGGCTCATCAGGCCTCTCCTTTATAACAATACTAGTTAACTATCTATTTACCTTTGTCAATTACAAACCTTTTATTTTGAATGATATTGTAGCTAGGTCTCCTTGAATGACAAGCTACCTTGATCCTATTGTAGGGGTAAAAGATAAAATTTTCATGACCTCTTAGGCCTTATGAGGAAAAGAACTAATAAAGAATAATTTCTTCTCATTCATAGCCTCCATGATCTCTAGAAAAGTGATCATCAACTTATTTATTTTATCTGCCTCTGTCTTGGTACCTTTCAAAGGCTTATAATCCTTATCAAAACAATTAATAAATTCTAAAACCTTTGAGTAAAATTCCCACTTTTGCTTCATAATCTCTTATTTTTTCAAAGAGAAAATTCATTTCTAATTACGTCTTTAGGGAAGTAAGCCTAATGTTTCTTGGCACCAATTTCGGAACTCTATCTAAATATATCAAAAAATCCTTCACTATCATTGAAGTAATCATGAGGAAAACCATTTTATATTGATCCAAAAATTTATACCAAAACAACCAACCACCCTTGGTGATAATTAATTGGTGAGCCATTATGCAAGATGGGAAAATTGAGCGCCTAGATCGATCAATCAATTGTACTTCATCCAATACACCTATCTGTCATAGCATTTCAGCTATTCCTACCTTTAGAGGTACTTGGTAAGGAAGTACATGGGGAATCCCTTGGAATCCATACACTCTAAGTTGTGGGAAACCTTTAAACCAGTAGGATTATCCATAGGCTTGATGAAATCCATCAATGCCTTAGGTATTCTGGGATTGTCCCTTAATACGAGGCTCCTCAACCTAATACGAAGGATCTATTAAATCTCACAAAGCTAGCCTCTTTTGCATCCTAGGTCATATCTGCACTCCATAACTAGACTGACAGAGCTTCTTCTTCATATTCTTTATTTAATTCCATATCTTTTGCAAAGTAAGTAACCCCTTTAAATAAGAACATATGCATCAACAATGAATAATGGCCAAATGTTTTCTCAACATTTCTCTTTGCAATTCCAATCATGCCTATGCGAATTTTCTCTACTAAATAGGATGCAAAATCAAAAATTATATCCACACCAAAGAAGAGATTTGTGTCATCATATACATGAAATTTATTGGCATAAAATCTTGATCATCCTCACCAAAAAACCTACATAAAGTAATCTAAATATCAATGGCCCTATTATTGAAAAATTGCTTCTTAAAAGCCTCTTTAATTGATGCTATGAGAAATGTCAAATTACAAATTGTAGCCAAGTGTCCTCTTAATCACCTTGTCTAACTTGATCCTTTCTAGACAAATACTCCTTTTCTAGTCCCTGAAAGTCAATGATCTCATGGTAATTTGTGGTTGGATCCAACCCAAAAACCTCTTGAATATCCTTTGAAGTGATTTTTATCAGACACTCCCCATCTAATCTCCTCACTATCCTGGCTACTGGGTCATAAATTAGGGCCACTATTGTAAGAAGGTTTGAATCCATGAAAACCCTAGGGACTACTAGCTTTCCTAAATCAAAGTTCCAAATATTCCCGTGGGGGCAAAAAATTTCCTCTCTGAGAACCATTTCTTAAACAACTAGAGCCTAATTTTAGATGTTATGGCATCCCTAGTCCAATTTCCCTTATCATACAAACCATCTACAATCTAGAACCTAGGGTTTATTAGGACTATGTTCTTAATTTGGGCTGACTCATTTGTGGATTCACTCAATTGTTTGAGGAAATCATCATGCATATTTCTACTAGCATATTCTGCTTTCCCTGAGAAACCCTTTTTTGGAGGCATGTTTGATAATAATGTAGAAAACCATAATTCTTTGAATGATATATCAACTGAAATACTTACTTGGCTCTTTGTTTTCTTCTTTCTAAAATTTGTAGTGAATCACTGGTATAGAAAATTATTCACAATTAATCTAGGTGGAAAATAACTCTTCAATAGGTTCTAGCTCTTAGAAAATTAGAAATACATTTGCATAAAGAAAATCTCTGAGTTCTGCACTATATCCTTGGTTTTACTTCACGTGGGAAGCTTTAATTCTCATAAATGGATCATAGAGAAACAGAGTGGCACCACCTTTCAATTTTGAAAACAAGCCATTTATTTTTGAAAAATTTGATGATTAAGGAATAAAACCTTTAATCACTCAGCTTCAACCCTCCAAGTTGGCAGTCAATCCAATTGAAACCTTCTACATAAGCCTCTTCTTTCATTGCTAGTGACTTATATTGGACCCTTGTGCCTTTGGACATGTGTCATGCTCTCGCTATGTCACCAAGGGTAAAAGTTGAACAACTCTCGTTGGAGACATAACGACCATCATTGATGATCCTAGCATCGGGCGATAGAACTTTTATGATGATTTCATTATAAACAAAGTGGGCCTATGGGATTTCCTCTTGGTCACTATTTCACTAAGGATAAAGTTCATGCAACTTCCCATGGTGACAAAGCTACCACCATCGATCTTGAGGAGATTTGACAGTGTGGATCAACATTACATTTCCTTTAGTGCGAATCCTCTGTGGCATCTAACATTCTAACAGCCTAACATCTAGTTAATGAAATAGAAATTTACAATGTCATCTTTAAGGGTTGGTCCTACCAAAAATCCACATGGCGAGTGGTTGCTATGTTGCCAAGGGTAAAAACCTTGTAATTTCCCATGGTGACAAAGTGACCACTGTCAATCATGGGAAGATTTGACGGTGTGGGCCATTCACTTTAGAAACTTGTTTCTTCATTGATTGGGTCCCATGGGCTTGGTCACTATACCACTAGTGATAAGTAACATGTGATTTCTCATGGTGATAAAGAGACAACCCTTGGTCTTGAGAAGATCAAGGGTTATTGTTACTCGATCACTTTTTCAAATAAAAACATGAACCCGCAAAAAATTAAAATGGAAAATTTGGTTAAGGAATTATTTTGGAGATATAGGAAACATTAGATAGTGCAACAATTTTTTTAAAGGGTGCTTGAGAAATAATGAAAAAAGGTATTTAAAAAGATTTTTCCTGCGCACTACTTTTTTTGAAAGGGCATACTATGCAAACATAAAACCAAGGCTTCCTAGTGCAACAATTAGTGAAACAAAAATTAGGGTTCTTTTAGGGTTATTTTTTTTTAAAGCACCAAACCCTAATTCTCACAACAAGAACCTAAAACATTCACTTAGAGATATATTTAGATAAACCTAAAGTAAAAAAAAGACCAACAACTTCTACTCAGGTTCATCTTCTTTTGTAGTTGTGCTAGCTCTCTTGCCTTTAAGCTTCTGAACTTCCTGAGTCTTCTCGGTAGAAGCTCTTGTGCTAGCATTGGTAACAAGAAATTTAGGTTTTTTTGTGAAGGTTTCACAACCTTTTTAGGTTTTCTTGTTTATGGCCTCTTTGATTTTCTCTTCTTCTCTTTTGTGACAACATGTTCTTCATTGGCTTCTTCTCCCTTGGCACCTTCATCAATTTTTGCTTCTTCTTCTCCTTGGTCCTCACCTTGACCCTATGTAAGAGCAAGTGGTGCTTGGGTAGGTGTATCTTCATCATCTTTATTATCTTCTTCCTCTCCATCTCCTTCTACCCCTTCACCAAATTGTTCCTTGAGTTTCTTCACAAGCTTATTCTTTTTCCTCATCACATAAGTTGTCTTCAAATCCATTGTTATCTTAGACTTTGGTAAATCATATTTTCCAAAAGTAGTAGCATCCTTATCTACTTCCTTTGCTAGTAAAGCAGTGATGGCTGCAGATGCCTCATCAACATTAATCTCATAAGGTAATGGTTTGAGCCATCTCACCCTTGGAACAACAACTTGTACATATGTGAAATCAACATAAACTAGAGAACAAACATCATTAAAATGCTTCTCTACTAGTGATACCAGAATCCTTTGTCTTTGTTTCATTGACTTCTTAAAGTCTTCAAAGTAGCCAGTCATCATAGACTCAAAATTATCTCCTAGTTGCTTTATAAATTCACCAATTTGCATTGCAATTGACCTGTTGGTCTTCTAAGCTATTTTCCCAAATGTGGGAAAAGTGTTCTACACATAGAAAAATATGGAAACAAGTATTGAACCAAATTTTCATTGTGCACTTTTTGTTTTCCTTATGGCTCCCAAGTTTTCAGATAACTGTTGGAGTTGTTGTAGACACCTAAATATGATTATATCACTAGGTAATCATATTTAATCATCTCCTAGGACATTATTTATTAAATATTAATTATTTAATTAATTAATAATCATCCCCTAGTTAATTTATTTAATTAATTTACTATAGTCCAATTGATAAAATCAAATGATAACCCAAAATCAATTTATCAATTAAATCCCTATTCCTCTATTAAATTTAATGAATTCTCAAATCTATTTAATTTAATTCCATATCCATATTTTAATAAATAAATCATTTAATAAAATATTTAAACCCCTAAAAATATCCCTAAACCTACCTTTATCTGTAATCCAACCCATCCACCCATACTAATCTCACTTAGACACCTAACTAACCCATCGCATCAAAGCTAAGCCACTTGCCCCCTAACCCCCTTCCTAAGCTAATCCTAATCCCTCTCCTAAACATGTGCACAACTTTAAGCAAGGGTTAAGACTTGCTAACACAAGCCAAAGTCAACAAGTCTTCCTAATGACTCATACATCCCCCTTTATGACTCTTACATCCCTCTTACATATTCAACCTCCCTCATTACTCCCTTGACCAACCCTTATCTCATCCCCTCATACTCATCCTCCTTGTGACAACTGTTACTCCCCTATTGGCTCCAAACATGCACAATCCATGTGCTCCCCTTTGAGTTATCTTAGCCATTCCTCACCATCCTTCCATCCTTACATCCTGATCATCCATCTCTTTGCCCCTTGGCCTATAAATGAAACCCTCTCCCTTCACAAATATCATCCACCTTCCATGCAAAGTTATCATGCTATTTTGAGAGCCTAAAAACTACCAAAATACCATCATAATGCTGAAATCCCTCCATACCTCCATTGTTGAAACCTTCATCCATACACACACCTAATAATCACCCATCCACTTGAAGCTCGAGCACAACGTGAGCATACATCCTCTCCCATCAGGGACACATCCACTTCATCATGGGTTATGCCATAACGAGCTTACCATTCTTGGTTTGCTTCCTTTTGTTGTGATGATGTTGGTCCTATCTTAAGTGTTAACTATTTAGTTTTTTTAATACTTTCGTTATTAGTTATTATTCATTTTACACTACTAGATTAGGTGATACATTTTGGCACAACTAGTCAGACCCCGCATTTGGGTCACTATAATCATGTTCTTGTATTTTCTATGCTAGATTAACTAAACTAACATTTTGTGCTTGTGTGTAGGCATAGGTGGTTTGCTAATATTTTTATAGGTACATAGGTCTCATTGGAAATTGTACTTCCAACCATATAATCAATTTTTACTTTAGAGCACTTTGAAACCGTGAACCTACAACTATGGGATTGTAGCCGTAAACCAACGAGAATGCAAACCCATGAAAGTGAGATCATTGTTTGCCTCAAACCCATATCACCATGTGTCATTAAAAATGCCCCTCACATTCTTGCAAATCCTATTCCCACGAGAACACCAATTTTTACTAGTAGGATCGCTAAATAAAATTGTGAGAATGCTTTACCTGATTGGTCAATGCCTAAAACCTAGTTTCTCCTCCCTTAAGCAAACTTGCTAACCAATCTATCCATGGGAATGCTCCCCCAAGAACCCACGAGATCGCTGTTTCATAGGATCGCTCTGTAGCTTTTAACCCATGGCCCAATTTTTTTTGCATTTTTTCACCAGTTCTCTATATTGCAATCCCGTTGCCTCTCACTTGTGTTCCTGCATTGCGGGATTGCTATCCTAAACCTATAGGATTGCTATCATAAACTTGCAAGATTGCTCTTCAAACCTACGAGATCACTGTTCAAACCCATGGGATCGCTGTTATTTCAAAAAAAGAATGAATTTTGACTTTTGGTGGTTATGAAGGATAGGGATAATTCTAAGCATTTTTACGCCTATAAAAATGAACAAAAAAGTTAATTTTTTTTTCCCATAGTTAAGCTTTTATTTTGGGGATTTTTGTGTGATTAATCAAATTGGTTTTTTTTGTAGCATTGTAGGTTAGAGCATCTTAAAAACCTAGCCATGTTTTTTGTAGGTTTTTCATAGAATGAACTTGCATGTTTAAACATATCTCTCATTGAATGAATGTCTCTCAACTCAATCTTGAATACCATGGACTAAAATCAAGTTTTTCATTGGAATGCATGCTTAAAACAACAAATACAATCTTGAATGTCAAGGATCAAATAATTATTACTATACCTCTCACTTAAAATTTGGGCATAAAATACTTTAAGTCAATCTTGAATGCCTGAAAATCAATGAAAATTGCATGATTTTGACACAGTTCAACAATGCTTGAATTTCTTATGTTGACGAATGTTCAATTTTCATTATGCTGATGACATTGTAAAGTTGGAAAGAACATTGTATGTCATAAACACGAGTGTCTTTAAGTATCACTTACAAAATGTAAATCATCATTTGGAAAAGAACGAATGTTTTTTAAAACCCAAGATCACTTATGTGGTCTTGTTTTACACTTTTTAGGAGGCCTACCCGAGGATTTCATCACCCCTTGGGATGACCTCAACTCTAGCATTCTGTTAGAGTATAAATATCAGGAGGTGAATCAAAAGACACCTCTCTTGGAAGCATAAGCTTGTCACTCTTAGCTAAGCCCCAAAGAAATTTATACCTTTGGGAAGTGAATGTGGAGATTTGGGTTACCATATCCTCTTGGCTGTGTGAAATTGTTTTCTTTCATCTATAGATTTGGGCGTCACATACCTTGCATATATTGAGGACACCCCTAGCTAAGCTTGTATATCCTCATAAAACATCTTAAAGGGCTATTGGTGTGTTTGACGTGCTTGAGTGTTCCAAACCCTCCCCATGTTTTAGAAAATATCAAATCTTTTTGCTAAAGAGATCACTTGTCTATCCTTTGAAATAGTTTTTAGCAAGTCCATTTGCAACAACCCAACCATTGGTTAATCCTTCAACCCAAATGAAATGCATACTTAGCATAGTTACTGCCTCATCAAATATTCATCCAAACTTCCAAAAATATTGTCATCCTAATCATATCCTTTCCTACATCATTCTAGTCTTCCATCAAGTCTTCCATATCCCAAGATAGCTAAAGTATTCTTAGTCATTCTCCACCCCATATCCATATCCTTCAGAGTTAGTCTTTCCTTTCATCACAAGCTTAATCCAAATCCAAATCTAAGCTTACCAACTTATCCTAATCTTCATTTTTGTATTCATCCTTCATCCCCAAAGCATAATGTCACAATCCTATTATGATGAGTTTGGCCATCCTACCTTTTCTCCCACTCCATCTTATTCCAATGATGATGAAGATCTTGTCAACTATGATGGGTCTATTGAAAGCCTTATAGATATTACTCCCAACATACTCCAAAATCCAATCATTCCTCTAAACTGCTCCATCATTCCTTCGTGCATACCCACTAGCACTCCTTACCATGCCTTTGACAAGATAAATCCATTATTATCCTCATCCTTACCTCTTTCCTATATTGTTCCCACATATTCCTCTTATACATTAGTCATATCTCCATCTTCCTCCACCTTCATATCCCAATCTTCACCCATCCTAAATAATGCTAGTAGCTACATCCCTAGCCCAAGCCCACCATTCCCATATCCTCAACACCACTTTCTAAATCCTCCAACCAATCCTAGTCATACAATGCATCACCCTAATCCCCTTCCCCTTCCTAGTCCAACACACACATCTCCAAGGAATTTTACAAGGACACCCAAAGAAAATCCATCTCCCACACCCACCATTCCTCTTACATCATCCTATCGCTACCATCCTTATCTCATCCACCCCACTTATTAGACCCATTCCATCTCCTACCTCCCATCCATTGAATCCCTCCAAATACCATCTACATCTCATCCTCCTAGCATTACCCAAATCCCATGTAATCAACCTACTAAGTCCATCCCCCATCAACCCATCCCCATTATAGAACCTCCTACCCATCCATCTACCTCACTTAATGAAACCATTCATACTTCTCCTACCATACCATCCACTCCCATCCATTCCTGTCAAGCTATTTTCCAAAAGCATGTTGAAAAATCCCATGGCACAAAAGAAGATCCCACCATGCCACTTATTCCCCTATATTGATCCACTTTTACCCTTCACTCCATCCAAAGACCAATCACCATCCCCTCCATATCCAAATCCTACCATCATGCCTACTCCATCTCAAGATCCATTTCTATCAACACATCCAAATCAAGATCCTATCCTTCCATCTCCTTTGCTTCATGGTCATACATCTCCCATAATCTATGATGATAGATCCATAGAATAAGAACTAACTATCATATCCAAAGCTTTGACTCCTTCGGCTAGTAATGGACTCACATCTTGTAATGAACATCATATTGAAGAAATAAATAAAAGTTTATTTCTATATGTTGGTATCCCTTCTATCCCTACATGGTCACAAGTCCTTCCATCTTCACCCCAAAGTTCTCCATCTTATTCAACATCTATTTTAGGCCCTTATCCTACTACTTGTTTTTGACCCTCCATTTTGGGTCCGTACATCCCTTATCTAAATCCCCCATCCTTTCCATCCATTTTGGGTCCTTATATACCTCATCTGAATCCTTTATCTCCTCCATCTATCTTGGGACCTACTCCTTCCTCTTTTCCATCTATTTTAGACCCATATGCTTCATTCCCTCCATCCATTTTGGGCAATTATATGCCTCCATATCCTATATTCCAATCTATCATTCCATCCCCTCAAATCCACCAGCTAGATCATCAATGACACTCATCTTCAAATCCCTTCCAACCTTCACACTCTATCATCCATCCATAATCCCTTCATATCCTCCATGCTCTTGTTATCATAAAATGGCTAATAAAAGCATATTGGATGCCAAAATAAAAAAGCACAAATCCAAAAATCCACAAAAACCCAAGTCTCGACATATCTCTTTTAAAATACAAGTTCTAGAAGAGAAGCATTTGATCCAACTCAAAGAAAAAGTCACGAGGCCACAAAGGCCCAAGTTCTAGAAGTCAAAAATCATGTGGATACCGAGGATGCTCATAAAAGAAATGCATCTCAAAGAAAAATCTCAATTGCCATCCATTCATGCTACTCAAAAAGCTTCATCCATTCATCCTTTATCAAAATCTCCATATATACATCCTTCATCCCCCCAATCCACTTTTGGTCCCTATGCTTCTTATCCTAGATTTCCAATCCTCCATCTTCCAACCTTACTTGTAATCCTTATATTTCTCTTCCTCCATTTTCTTCGTAACCTCATTCAATACCATCTTTCTCGCTACTTCATTACCTCTCAATTTGTGTGCCAATGATGATCTTTCCATTTTCTTCATCCATTTACCCACAAGTCTTATGTCTTCCCATCCCTTATCTATCAATCCCACCCACCATTGCACTCCTTTAAATCCAATCTTTTTCCACCCATCCTACCAACATCTATGAGTAAAAATGCATCAAAAAAATAAATGTCCAATGGTGAAAACTTGGCAATTCAAGCACCTTGGACAAGTACCATGATGAAAACTAGGAACACAAGCATCATGTGTAATCTCTCCATCCAAATGCTTTGTACACTTGGGGGCATGTTCCATCACCCAACATACCCATCTCGTCTCACCATACCAACTACATCTTATCCATTTCACCTGCCATCCTCCTTTAGATCTTGATACAAATAAATTCCACCACTAGGTCCATGCTTTTGGTCATCCTTTTGACATCTATTCCCCATAAAAGTTTGTATCCACATATTCTTTCATCCATATAAGCCCTCCATTATCCTCATCCACTGAACATAATTATCCACTATCTTCCTCACTCATTCACCTTTCACATCCTAGCTTCCATCCATCTCCCTCATCTTCTTGTTGACCAATCTTGCATCCTATCCCACCCCTTATAAAACCTCTTCACATATAACATATAACTAGGGCCACTATATTCCTTGGAGATTGTGTTGTGTCCATCTTTCCATTCCCTCATTCTAGCCCTATTTTTATCTTGTCATCCCCAAAACCATTTATTTCCCAATCCTTATCTTTTCACATTCCTCTATCCAACCTTCTACTAGTCATACGCTTTTCTTCTCTCCTTTCACTTCTCACCATCTATCCCTTTTTCCATCACTTGGTACATCTCTTGTCATTGGTATCTAGGTCTAGGCTATCCCCATACACCCCAATGTCATCCATTCATATCCTTATGCTCCTATAAATCTACCATCCACTACATCATCCCATTGCACATCTTTAAACTCACCCAATCACCTTCTTAATCTTCTACCTAGCCTTATTGCAAGCCTTGGTCACACTCCAATCATCATCATTGGGATCCATCCTTCCCACTCCTTGTTGTTAGGTATATCATTCCCTTATCTACATCACCCTATCCACCCTCAATCCACTATCTTCTCATCCCAAGCTTTTAATCCCATCTATCTCCTCATCCTAAGCTTTTCATCCCCCTTATCTCCCCATCTTGAGCTTTTTACTCCCAATATCTCCTCCTCCTAAGCTTTTCCTACTATCTCCTCATCCCAAGCTTCTTACTCCCACTATCTTAAGCTTTTTCACAGACTATCTTCTCATCTTGAGTTTTTCATGCCCTTTATCTCCTCATCTCGAGATTTTTCTCTATCTTCTTATCCTATACATTTCCTCCATCTCCTTATACCTAGATTTTTATTTTTTATCTTGAGCTTTCATCTGCTATCACCTCATCTTGAGCATTTTATCCACTATCTTCTCATCCCAAGCCTTTCATCCCCTCTATCTCCTCATCCCAATCTTTTTATCTACTATCTTCTCATCTTTATCTTTCTCGCTATTATCCTATCATACTAAGATTTTGTATGATAATTCATTGTACATACTTTGGTATGTTAGTTGTATTTTCCTTACATGTCATGCTTGATTGCAAATTGCAATTCTCTTGGTTAGGTTCTTTAGTGAATCCTCATATGAGATCCCTTGTTATTATAATGTTGTCCTAAAGAGTTTTGATTGCCCAACTCATCCTAGTCCTTGATATTATTGATAAATCCTTTTAGGATACATCTTTCCTCTCATATGATCTTGGTCTGTTAGTATCTAGTCCTACCAATCTCTTTGGAAAAAAGGTTATTTTTCATGGATTTACATTTTCTTTCGATTTTTTTCTTTTCAAGATTTCAAGTTTGGTTCTTAAAGTGTCTCTTCCAAGTGATTTGGGTTGTTCCCTCCTTAAGGTTGCCATGATATTTTATATCATGGTGTGCTACGAATGGGGCAATTCAAGAGCAAGGTTTTGATTAGGTCTCTCTTTTCATTTTTCTGCTTGTGAGTTAGTCGGATATGACCCTTGCATAGTCCAAACATGTGATCACTTGTGGTTACATGGTGTGCTTGGGAAATATCATTTGCTTGTGGGTTACCTAGTATTGTTTGCACTCTGATTCTTTCACGATTCATGTGTAATGCTGGGGAAATCCTTGCATGTTTATTTCACATCAGTCCTATGTAATATTGGTACAAAGGCCTTGATGTTCATAGTAACCTTGGCATGTATCCAATATTCCTATATCAAAATAAGTACCCAACTATATGGTTGTGTTCCCCTTTGGAACATCCCTAAATTCAAGCTTCAATGGATTCTTATCAAAACATACCATCCTATTAAAACATCCCATCCTATCCAAACCTCCCATCTTATCAAAGAATCCTCTCCTATCCAAGCATTCCATCATATCCAAGCATCCCATCCTATCAAAATATCACATCCTATCCAAGCATCCCCTCCAATCAATCCTGCCATCATGCTCCAACCAATCTATCCATCAAATAGTATATAATCCTGCATCAATCATAATCATAGCTCCTGCATCAATCATAATCATACCTCTTGCATTCATCATAATCCTAGAATCATAATCTCCCCAACCTTGTCATCTTCTGAATTACTTCCCTAGGTTCAATTTAAACATCTAATCAATACTCCCCCCCATCACCCATGTTCTTAACTCTTGGTTATCCTTGCACACAAGTTTTCCCTTTGTATTATTCTCCCATAGTGAGAGTTTGAGCTTCCTTAAGCCCCCTCCCTTAGCCACTCTTGTACTTTTCAAGAAGCTATTAGGCCTCACCTTCTCTCCCCACCACCCTCTTGAGGGGGAATCATGTAGTCCATTCTCTCCTCTTCTACTCAAAATTGGGGCAACCATGTTGCTTCAAAAAATATCATCTTTGCATTGTTTATATTTGAACTTCTTTGAAATAGTGTTGTTTCAACACTGTGTCAAAGAGGGGCAAAATGTAGACACCTAAATCTGATTACATCACTAGGTAATTATATTTAGTCATCTCCTAGAATATTACTAATTAAATATTCATTATTTAATTAATTAATCATCATCCCCTAGTTAATTAATTAATCAAATTAACTATAATCTAATTGATAAAATCAAATGATAACCCAAAATCAATTTATCAATTAAATCCCTATTCCTCTATTAAATTAAATGAATTCTCAAATCTATTTAATTTAATCCCATATCCCCACTTTATTAAATAAATCATTTAATAAAATATTTAAACCCCTAAAAACATCCTTAAACCTTCCTTTATCCCTAATCCAACCCATCCACCTATACTAACCTCACTTAGCCACCTAACTAACCCATCCCATCAAAGCTAAGCCACTTGTCCCCTAACCCCCTTCTTAAGCTAATCCTAATCTCCCTCCTAAAAATGTGCACAACTTTAAGAAAGGGTTAAGACTTGCTAACCCAAGCCAAAGTCAACAAGTCTCCTTAATGACTCTTACATCCCTCTTATATACTCAACCTCCCTCATTATTCCCTTGACCAACCCTTATCTCATCCCCTCACACTCATCCTCCTTGTGACAAGTGTCACTCTCCTATTGGCTCCAAATAAGCATAATTCATGTGTTCCCCTTTGAGTGCATCTCAGTCCTCCCTCACCATCCTTCCATCCTTACATCTTAACCATCTGCCTCTCTACCCCTTGGCCTATAAATGAAACCCTCTCCCTTCACAAATATCATCCACCTTCCATGAAAATTTATCATGCTATTTTGAGAGCCTAAAATCTACCAAAATACCATTATTATGTTAAAATTCCTCCATACCTCCATTTTTGAAACCTTCATCCACACACACACCTGATAATCACCCATCCACTTGAAGCTTGAGCACAACATGAGTATACATCCCCTCCCATCAGGGATGCATCCACTTTATCACGGGTTATACCATAAGGATCCTACCATTCTTTGTTTTCTTCCTTTTGTGGTGATAACATTGGTCCTATCTTAAGTGTTAACTATTTAGTTTTTTTAATACTTTCATTATTAGTTAGTATTCATTTTACACTACTAGATTAGGTGATATAGTTGTAACTTGACAAGGTCATAAGAATGGTCTTTCTTCACTATTTTGTAACTCAAATCCATAGGCATACATGGTGCACTATTTAACCTGCCAGATTGAAAGAACTTATGCTCAATAATTCTTACTGCAAATGCAATTAGGGGATCAATAATTGTATTTATGGTCATCCCTCTCTTTTTCTATAATGTCGATTTATTCTTCTCAATTGCCTCTTTTTCATCACTCCTCACTATCTTAGGTCTATCTAGGGTTGGATACCCTGTTACTCTATGAGTAATCCTCTTTGTGATTTTGATAGGGCCATCCTCCAACCATATAGAATTGCCATGAATTCTACTAAGAAAAATCTTTTTCCATTATGTCTTGAAAACATTTGGAAAATCTAGGGCATAGTCAACCCTTTTCTTTCTACAACATTTTACTCTTCTTTCAATACTTCATTCTCACACAATTTCTCATATAACTCTCTTATTTCCATGTCTCCAATGCTTCCAACTTTACAAGTTTAGCAAAACCTTACATCTTGTATCATTAAAACTTGTGGTAGTATCATAGATAACACACCAGATAGGTCTCCTTTATATGCAATGTTAGGAATTGCCTAGAAATGTGGTTGCTTGATCTCATTACTTATCAATTGAACATTCAAAACTTCCTTTCCTTCCTTATTTGTAGCAGCAGAAGAGCTAGATACCATAACAACTAACTAGGGTTTGCAAATATTTAAACAACATAGCTTGGCACATGATAAATCCCTTGAAAAATCTAATGTCTGGTGTTGAGTAGTAGTTGAATTCAATTGTAAATACTTAAATCATTTTCTCCAATTCACCTTCAGCTCTTTGTGCTCTCTTCAACCTTGAATAATAGCAACTAAGTCAAAAATTGACCATATAACCCTTAAAACTTCACAACTAATGCTTAGTGCTTACACAACTGTAAGCTTGGCTCCAAGAAATTTTTTACTCACTTAGATTCTATTTAATTCCTAATATGCTTGGTAACCAGAGCAAGCTCGACCAACACAATCACCTTCGATTGCTCCACAACAACTATCTTTTCACTAGGCAACCACAGTAAAACTTTTCATGCTTGACAACAACATGAAAACTTAAAGATTTCTTCTAAGTTCTAACCAATACTATACATCTTACTTCATGCATACATGATCTTTTCATAACTAAATCCTTAGAAGTGATTACAATTGAACCTTGAAATATCAGTTCCACACATACATCTTGATTTCCTATTTGGGGATGGTGCGATCACCTGATCCATTGGATGAAGTGATCCCATCAGAACTTTGTTGGAAATGTTAAATTCACGGATCTTCTACAAATGTATATTCAAAATTTGATTGAGGCAGATATTACTAATGTTTACTGTAGGTCTAGTCCTCTATATTCGATCTTGGATGATTAATAATATCTTTGCTATGTAATTTAGAGGAAGTAAAATGCTTGGAAGATTAGACTGTTGTGTATGTGTGTCTTCCAAATTGCATTCACAATCCGTACATATATCCTATCTAAGGGACATAACCCTTGGCATTAACAAACAACTTGTTATCCCTAAGCCAACAATCTTTAGTAAATAAATTAGTTATGACTAAGTTAACCAAGAGAAAATAATGTATTTGTCTAGAAATCGTTGACACCTTTAGAGACAATATATATTAAATTGAATGCCATTCATTAAGAATATATGTATAGAAGAGCAGGTACAATCTATACCATCAGACCTGTAGGTTTATCTAGGTTATATTCTTAACACTCCCTCTTAACCTGATAATCCTACAGAGAGATATCATATCTAGCAACATCAATACAGATGTTTAAGAAAGAATTAATACTCTATATCTATCTGTCTCTTCTTAGTATGTGATATCATAGAACACATGATACAAAGTCATATTACTAAATCTGTGATATGACAAATCACTACTACTAGTGATAAGACACATGTTGTGACTCATAGAAACTGGTATTTCTATATCACAATGAGATCCTAAGTTTAAGATCTGCCAGAATACAGGATAAACCTGGAGAATTCTAAGATTCTTCCTCTATCCAATTTGTGACCCATGAACATAGCAATGTCAATGTCACAACATGATCTAAAACTCATCTGAATCTTACAGTAAAATCTATTGTTTAGTACATTCTCTAAGAGATCGTCATCTCTCATAATGCCTTTTACACAAGTATTCATTATTTCAGAGATCGTCACCTCTTTAAATAATGATTACACATAGTGGAGCCCATAATAGTCAATAGCCTGACAAAAAATAAAATTATCATAAGAATACAAAATAATTCAATCATACTTGGATCTTTCCTGAGATGATCACTCTTAGAGAGGTTTGATAAGAATATCTGCTTTCTAATTTCCAGTACTTAAGGATGAAGTCTAGAGAATAATTAAATTCTCTCTTTACCCAAGTTGTCATTCGTAGACATTGAAATGTCTCTTTCACAACACAATCTTGAATCTATTCAAGGTTTTCCAATAGTCCTCTACTGATTAAAAACACCATAAGATCATTTGATATCACATCAAATTCGTGTTGGAAGATTTTTATTTTTTATTTTTTTCTATTACTGCAAATTGATGTTGCAAGACTATTTTCTGAAAAATGCTTCCACACCATGATGTTTATAAAGGTAGGCCCATCAGATGGTTGCTCACTTTAGATTTTCAAGACTCCTACTGGATATCAAATCTTCCAAGCTCCTTATTCAAGGTTGCCTTGATGAGATGTCAAACTCCCTCTGAATCCAAACTTCTTTCCTACGGGAACATTCTTCAGAAAACAAAATCAAGGCATATACTCTTCTTATAAGAAATAAAAATGAAAGATATTATAGACATAAGGTAAAAGATGAGCTCAAGTACAATAGATACTTATCCTTCCATCATAACCTTGATGAAAGCTTTTGTACTTTATGAGTATACACCATCTTGACATGGTACACTCAGTCTAAGTTTGTATAACCTAGATCCTGGGGAGTCAACTCGATCTTCTAAGTACTGTCTTTGACATATAACCTTCTCATAAGTTGATACTTATGATTTTTGCCACAAATTCTTTATTACTTGGGAATAAATAAAGCATGGTCTACTCCCTCTTGGACTTGAGTAAAATGGTTTGATATTGCATATGATATCATGAGTATTGGCCTCCTAGAATATCAACAATATTTACCAAATACTCTTTGAGTAATGACCTTCCAGAATGGTAGATAGTCACCAAATATTACAATGAATTTTGTGCTTGACTATAGTTTCCAATAGCCTAATGTATCCTCCTTTAATATTCTTGACCTAACAAAGCCTTACCAAAAGTATCTCCCATCTAGAGATCACAACCTTCATTTTTGGCCAATTCCATAGAATTAAATATGCTAGAATCTGATTTAGCTAATTTCAATGCTCCCTCTTAGCTAGGGAGGATTCAAAACATTCAAAATATTCACATAATCACTACGACATTCTCAGAGGGTGATATTGAACATTATGGACTTTCTATGATACCATCTTGCATACTCACAAAGGATGGATCTACCTAGCATTGCCCATAGAGGGTGGGAGATACAACTAAATGTATCAATGAAGTAGTCTACATATCTCTCATATTCCCATTGCATTCCTCTTATGAAAAGTAATTACTCCTTGGTAGAAGAATACTTAGATACATCTGGTACTCTAACCTTGATGCCATCTTGACAGCTTTTCATAGAGATTAATAATAGTCCAAGAGAAATATCAAGGCTTGAATCATTCATGATTCATTATCCAAAAAATATAGCATGAATTAATAAAAACATGAAGGATTGAAGAGCATTATTCAACCATAAAGAATAATTATCTCTTTGTACTTCTCAGTCCGTCCACAATCAACAGATATAAGCATTCAACAACATAGAAGTTAGACTAGATCACAAGCTCTAGTCCATAGTATATTCTGAAATCCTTTACTCATATTGATGTTGAAGTAATTTCAAGTGTAGACCCATCTAAGTTCATTATGTTTTTGTTAAAATGTAAAGTGTTGCTAGTTAGAGTACTGAGACTTCCAAGAATATTGAAGGTGTAAAAATTATGACTTCCTCAGTTTCAAGTTGAAGCACTTTCACACTTTGCACTTTATTACAATTTGGAATTATTTCCATTAAAAAAATCAACATCCTCAAGCCTTTTAATGGCCATTATAACTCTTTCTATGCCTTTTGTAGTCTTTCTACCCATCAACTCTGTACTACCTATAATCATGTGGAGTTGTTCTGACAACACTCTTGTTCAATATTTCCCTTGATGGCTAATTCTAGAAAAACTTCATAGGCTTCCTTAGTGTTTTTTGATTATAGACTTGAAGTGCAGAAGTCTACTACCTTATTTTCTGACCAAGTTATTTCATCCAATTACAAATTTAAGGGTTTCAACCCTAATGAGAAACAATCCCTACTTAGAAAAACTCTTTCAAAATTATAGCACACACTCAATCAATTTGAGCACCAACCCAATGCCAACCTAAAAAATGATTTGAGGAACCAATTGCATTAAGTCTAAAGTCATATTAATCCAATAATATTGCTATAACTTCCATTATAATCAAACTAAAATTTTGATACAGTAAACTGTTTATGAACAACTTTTCAAAACAATGAATTTAACTTGGGATATATGGAGCTTCCTTGCAAATTAAATCAGATATTATAGGGAAATGTCTCTAGAAAAATTGACGCATGTATTGGAGAATATCACAATTATAATTTATTTCATACATGAACTGAGCATTGATCTGTTCAACTTATTCTTTAAAGTCTGAACTATATTACTGAATCTTCTTTCTTTAGTACATCAATGATCACAACTTATCTTGTCACTTTCAGTAGCATTGAGTCCACATCACCCTTCAACAGACATACTATGAATATATATATTTTATTTCAGACATAGTCAGTCTATCTCTTAGTTTGTTTATCTGTGCAATTGAATTTCTTCAAATTTTACAAGGATGCTTTTCCTTATCCACACAGACATCATAAAGGAATCGAGAGCATATGTATATACAAGGTGCAGTTTTTTTACTCACACATGTTATATTTGATACAATTGATCAACAAAATGAGTTTTATTTTATATCAAGTGTCGGATCTTTAAACTGTAACACTCTTATTAACCCGATCTGCATGTGGATTGACCCATGTGACCCATCCAAAGCACAAGGTTTTTATGGTGGATTTGGACAGATCATATCTTATAAGCCCCAAGCACACCATCAAGGGTGTTGATAGTCATATCAGTGTATAAGAAAAAAATTCCTACACCAAAACTGCCACATGGCCCCATCTGTGGCACATTAGTGAAGACACACAGGTTCCTTGGCATCACAGAGCATGAGCCAATATGCTAGCAGATCCACACTCCTACATATAAGATCTTTACAACATGAGTGATTTTGTACATCGATTACAATCCAAGAATCAAATCTTCTCCGAATCTAGATGTCCAACATCCCATGGATCACATGACCAATGGTGGAAAGCAATTTTTGATCAAAGATGCATCATTGGTTGTGAATATGAGCTTGATTCATCTTCATTGATATATCCACTAAGTTGAGTTCGCTAAGCTTGAAAATCATTGGTTTGATTTCATCAGTGAACCTTCCAAAACTCTGTTGAGTCCAATGAGTTCAATACTTGACAATCCTCTTATTGATATTATTATGAATCTTTACTATTTCCTGTGTGATTAAGTTCATAGATTTGTACAGGAGGCTTTTGTAATTCAACAACACTTGTAGATGATTGCGCCTGATAACCTTATCGCTTGTCAACAATTAAAGCTTATTATCATCGAACCATCGATGACAACAAGAAGTCTTTGCAGTAAACAAAAATAAAACTCCAATTTTTCTCTAATGCTATTATGTCTATATTATAGATTTAATACTGTCATGATGAATTTGGTTCCAAACCTTACTTTATAGTTGGCTCTAATACCATGTTACATTCATGGATCTTCTACAAATGTATATTCAGAATTTGATTGAGGCAGATATTACTAATGTTTACTGTAGGTCCAATCCTCTATATTCAATCTTGGATGATTAATAATATCTCTTCTATGAAATTCGAAGGAAGTAAAATGCTTGGAAGATCAGACTATTGTGTATGTGTGTCTTCCAAACTACATTCACAATCCGTACATATATCCTATCTGAGGGACATAACCCTTGGCATTAACAAACAACTTGTTATCCCTAAGCGAGTGATCTTTAGTAAATAAATTAGTTATGACTAAGTAAGTTAACCAAGAACAAATAATGTATTTGTCTAGAAATCACCGACACCTTTAGAGACAATATATATTAAATTGAATGCCATTCATTAGGAATATATGTATAGAAGAGCAGGTACAATCTGTACCATCAGACCTGTAGGTTTATCTAGGTTATATTCTTAACAAGAAATACAAAAGGGAAGTAAACTCTGGTGGGGGGTGGAATCAACACTTAAAACTTTCAACCTCAAAATCTATTCACCACACATCCATCTCACAATCTATGCATATAAACTAAAATACCAAATTGAGCATATATATCCATACCATGAAAGTAAAATATTCAACACATGTATGACATAAGATATTTGGTTACCCAGAAACCCTCCAAGGAAGAGGTAAAACTAGGGTGGGGATGACAGCCACAAGTCTTCACTACTATAGTAATAAAATGTATCCACTGAAGGTTACAATGTTTGATCATGAAACATGATCTACCCTGTGAAAGTTTTGTCCTATTAAAGACTTACAAGATTGTTAGATCCTACCCTGTTAAATGATTTAAAAAACCTTGCTAAAAGGACTTTAACTTACAATAAAGTAAGCACCCTCTTAAAGGATTTACAACAACCTATCAAGACTAATCTATTAAGAGATTTAACTAATTCACATGTTGGAATATCTTAGCAATGATCCTTCAGTTAGCACTCTATTTCTTGATGTCAGATCACCTCTATCCCAATGTGTACTTGATCCTTTCTGATTAGATGTATCTCTATTGTCTTCTGATTCCTTTCCTCTATTCTCCTTTAATTGATTTTGCAATGCAACTCAAATCATAACACCTTAGTCAACATGGATGCTTTGTTTGCACATAAAAACTCTCTCTAATTCTCCTTCAGAATTCATTAAAAATTTAGCGTTTTTCCTCCTTAAGAAGACCTACGTGACTTAGGGTTAGTTATGAATCAATGGTAGTGATTCACCCATATTGCTGCTTAAACCTTCTCTTTTTTGATTGGATGCATGTAATGCATAGGGATTCAATCCTTAAGTCTACCCAAAAATGATTTACATAGAAGTTTGTGCCATTACAAACATCTACGTCAAAAAAGTGTAACTCGGCACTTGAAGTCCCCGATGCTCAACATCAACTACAACTTCAATGCTATAACTCACCTTTGAATGACTCGACATCCAATGATCACTCAACGTCTGAATAGCTTGACACATACCATCTGTTTGACACTTGAGTGACTTGACACTTACTAGTTACTCGACTCATACTAAATAATTGTCACTTAACATATACTATCTAACAACTTATGCTCGACATGTATTACTTGTTCGACATGAGCTAAGTAAATGACTTAAGTATATTGTCACTCATATGTCAAAACCCGTCTAAGATTAACAATCTCCTCCTTTGACATGAGTGGAAAAATACTTGATCATGAATGAATTACCTTTAGCCTTTCAAGAATAACTTAAATAATATCCACATACATACAAAATTTCAAAAACTTCAAAATTTTGCAAAATCTCATGACTTATCAATCATACCTCAAAATTCAATAACCACCCCTAAGTTGATTGCGTTGTTCTGTATCTAAATCAAAATTATTCCTCCTACTGAGTAGATTTGCATTAGCTAATCTATCTACTCTGTTTCTATCATAGACTCCCTCATTTGGCAAAAATGTATCTCCCTCAAAAATATTATCTACCCCATACTTCTTATTTCTCCCCTATTTTGACACTTATGTCAAAGGGTTATACACTTATAGTGTGTTTGTCAAAAATGATTTATGGACCTAAAGCATGATTTTCAATGCAACATCCCAATTATCACAAGCTAGCTCCAATTACTTGATCTAGATGGCCAACTTGGTAGCAAGGTGAACCAAGCCATCATGAGTAGAAAGATGTAGATCTTTCTTCATGAGTGTTTCAATAAGGGCTAGTTCCTTATACAATATATCCATATGTGGAGTTAGAATGGACTGGATGCTAATTAGTTTAGCCTTGATTTTTACTTCATTTGTATGTAATACTGCTAACTGACTCTGGGAGTTGAATAGAATTCTAAAATGCTTCTCACTCTATGCTAGAGATTTTGGTAGAGTTATACTAGATGACTATATATGACTCTCCAAATTCATAACATGACTCCTTATTTCTTATTTGAAGAGTGTGGGATTACACAATTTGGTGTACAACGAGAAAATTTTCTCTAATACCTTCTTTACACTATCAATTCTGGTTGCTAACTCAACCTATTATAGTGCAATAGCACTTGTTATCTTTTCATCAACCTTATTTTGAAAATTTCTTTTAGATCATTCAAGTAATTTTACATTTGAATCTAGGTTTATGTCATTAAGCTTCTCCACTAAGATAGTTAGCTACTCTAAGATTGAATTTGTTGCTTTTGGTGTAGGCAATCTAAATGCATCAAGAAAAATGTCCTTGATATCTATGAAATCTTGTTTCTACCTATGCTTTTGTTTGAGAAATTTTTGATTTTTCTTCTTTGCAAGAGCATCTTGGAGTATGCCCAGCTGCTCAATAGTGATGGTTGCATAATTAAACTTGGGAAAATTAATCACTTCATCCAAGTTTACATTAACAAATGATGTGACTTCATCTACCTTAGATGTGCTTGGACTCAACCGTGATGATTGTAGGGGTATAGCTTCTATACTTATCCTATGAAGAGCTTGACTAGGAGGAGTAGTAGTTTATGGTAAAGTTACTAGTGTTTGTATTGCTAATTTATCCTTAGGTTTAGTAGTCATGCCTAGCTCTTCAGTCTTATCCTTTTCCTTCTTGACATTCACAAATGCACCTTGCTCCTTGTGTTGTAGGTGCAGGAGTATCTACTTGACCTGTTAGAACTTGTGTTCCTTCATCCTTTTTTGCATCTTCTTTATGCTCTTCAATTGTCTCATCCTTATCATGTTCACTTCCTTTTATATTGTATGAGACTAGAGTACTTTGTGCCAATGTATTGATGGAGAAGTAGATGTCCCCTTCCTTTAATATACCACAAGGGGTAATGTAGGTTGTATCAAGGTGAATTGAGGAGGGGCTATAGATGTAACTTATTTTTGTACTTCCTCCCCTATAGATACCTTGTCCACCTTCTCAATCCCATCAATACTCACCAGTATAGGATTTTCACAAATTTTGGCATGGGTAGTGGATTCTACTTATATCTTCTTCAAGTCATCCTCTATGAGGGGATTGATGTTTTGAGTGATAATGTTAGAAACATCCTTTATCTTTATAGTAACATTTTCTATATTCACCTCATGTTGAGGACTTGCACTTGACACTAGTGTATTTCATACACTCTATTCTATCTACTGCTCATCCTTAGCCGGTCCCTATATATCTTCATTTGTTTCAGTGCCTTTCTCTTATGTAACTATCTCAGTGTCAACTATGATTATGTTAGTTACCTATTGTTGCTCTTCTTTGTCATCACCTACCTTAATATGTGCCTACGTAATTGCCTTGGGTGTTCAAACCATATAATTATTTACAAATCAATGTGGTCTTTTGTACAACATCCTTAACCTTATTTTGCAATATGTTGAAAACCCTATACTTCTGTGCAAATTTTCCAGTATGCTTCTTTAATGCCTTGGCCATTGTTTCTCTATCCAATTCTGGCATCATTCTTGCAAGTGTAGTCTCTCTAATTTGTCTTTCTATGGTTAGAATATATTGCCATTTTAAACAACTCTATCAGATAATTCCTTTGTTAGAGAGTTGGCAATCTCAATTGGAGTTTGTTTAAATGTTTCCATCATGGCATAAATTGACTCCTCTACTTGGTTCATCTCAAATTTTCCAAGTTTATCAACTTTAATATGTGTGAGATTAGATAAATCAACTTTATTCCTTATGTTCTCACATATATTATCTAAATCTGAAGAAGGACAGTCACTTACCACTTTAAATTGGTTGTCATCATCAGATTTCATCCTCTCTTCATTAGATTTAGTTGGACCTATGTATTTTCCCCTTGATTTCTTCTCAAGCTCCTTTTCATTGCTAGTTGGTCAAGCTCTCTTCTCTTTTGGCTTGTCTACTTCTTGAGCCTTCTTGGTAGTAGCCCTTGTGCTTTCTCTTGTAGAGGTAACTTTAGGTTTAGGTTTTGCAACCTTCCTTGGTTTTCTAGTAGCTGGGATCTTAGTTTTCCTCTTCTTTTTCTCAAGTTCTTTACTAGCTTATTCTCCCTCAACACCTTCTTCAATTTCCACTTCTTTTTCTTGATCTTCTCCTTGACCTTGAGTTAAGGCCAATGGTTCTTGAATAGGTATGTCTTCTTCTTCTTCATCTGCTCCATCAAATTTATGCTTTAGCTTCTTGGCAATTGAGGAAATCTTCAAATCCATAGTTATCTTAGATTTAGCCATGTCATAGTTTCCAATGGCAGCAATCTTAGCATCTACATCTTTTGCAAGTAGTGTTGTTATTATTGTAGAGGCTTCATCAACATTGATCTCATAGCCTAGTGGCCTTAGCCACCTTACCCTTGGAACAACAACTTGAACATATGTAAAATTAGTGTCAACTAGAAAGAAAACATCATTTAAATGTTTCTCAACTAGTGAAACTAGTATCCTCAATCTCTTCTTCATTAATTTCTTGAAGTCTTCAAAGTAGTTGGTCATAACTGACTCAAAATTGTTTCCAAGTTGCTCAATGAAATCACCTATCAGAATTGCAATAGATATTTTTGTTTTCTAGGGAAATTTACCAAATTTGGGGAATGTATTCTTTATATAAAAGAATATACATACAAGAATTGAGCCAAATTTACATTGTCCAATTTTGGTCTTCCTTATAGCTCCCAATTTTTTTGACAATTTTTACATCTGCAACTCAAAAAGGTCATAGGTATGATCCTTCTTAACTACCTCATAGCCCATATCAACAACAATACATGGTATAGTGTTGAGCCTGCTTGATTGGTATAATTTATGTGATATTATCCTCATTGCAAATGCAATTAGGGGATCTGAGATAGTATCAATTATCATGCTTCTTTTGTTCCACATTTCCCATCTATTCTTCTCAATGACCTCTTTAGATTCACTCCTCATAGTTTTAGGTCAGTCAAGTGTTGGATACCCTATTACTCTATGTACAATTTTCTTGGTGATTTTCACAGTTCCATTATCCAAGAATATAGAATTATCATGAATTCTACTTAGGATTATCTTAATCCATTCATTCTTGAAAATATTTGGAAAATCTAGGGCATGGGTCAACCCTTTTCTCTATGATTTTGAATTCATTCTTCAATGCTCTATTTTTCAGATAATTTCCCATAGGTTTCCCTAATCTCCATGTCTCCTATGCTACCAACCTTGCATGTGTATTAACATCTTACATATTGAATCATCAAATCTTGAGGTTGCATCATCAACAATGCACCAAATGGATCTTGCTTGAAAGAAATATTAGGAATGACTCTAAAGTTTGGTTATCTAAACTCATTGCTTATCAATTGGACATTCAAAAATTATTTACCCTTTTTAACCTTAGGAGATGAAGAACTAAACACCATTATGCAAACTAGAGTTTGAAAAAATTCAAACTATGTAACTTAGCACATGATAAATACCTTTATGAATATGTTGTGATGATGTTGAGTGATTGTTGAATTCTACTTGCAAACACTAGAATGATCTCTTTCAATTCACCTTTCACTCTTTGTGTTCTCCTTCAAAGTTTAATAATGCCAAATGAGTAGAAATTTTTCATATAGACCTTAAAACCTTGCATTTAATGCTTAGTTCTTACACAACTGTAAGCTCAACTTTAATAGAGATTTTGACTCACTTAGCTTCCATGAAGTTTCCTTTTCCACTACAAGCTCAGTCAACACTATCAACTTTTATAGCTCGAAATCAACTAATATTTCACTCAACAACCATAGTGAAACTTTTCATGCTTGGCAATAACATGAAAACTGATAAAACTTAAAGATTTCTTCCAAGTTATAATCAACACCTTCCATCTTTGTTCATGCATATGTAAAATTTTTAGAAGTAAATCCTTGGAACTGATGTATAATATATCCTTTTAAATATCAATCCCACATACCTCTTAATTGCTTAATTGGTGGAGGTGTGATCACCTAACCCATTGCGTGAAGTGATTCCATATGAACTTGATGTGTTGCAATCTTCCTTTCTCTTCCATGTCTTGTCATCTCATCTCTTACATTCTCAACATCTACCTTTCCTTTTCCTTTGTTGAACTCACTACTTGGTGCCTTTGACCTTGTTGGACAATTCTTGCTCATGTGACCAATCTTCAAACAACTAAAACATGTGGTTTGACTTAACTATCTTTTGTAGTCACTTCTAAAATGTGTTATGCAATTTTCAGCAACACATCCATACTCTTGATGGTAATGACAACTATACCTTGTATTATAATCTCAATTATAAGGGTTTCCATTGTGTTTTAGCTTTGTCTGCTTGTTTGATGACCATTTAGGCTTGGATCTGTACTCATAAGCTCTATGTCCATACTTCTAATAGTTATAATAGTATCCTTCAAATCTTTGTGTGCCTATGGTCTTGGTTTTGCATTCATGTTCTTGATGTCCTTATTTGTTGCATTTGTGGCAATGACCCATGAACTTTAGCTTAAGATTCTGATTTACAATCTTGCTCCTACAAAAATTAGCAATATAACCTATCTTATCATAATTATGACAAGTAGGTTTGGAGTTCTTACCTTTGTTACTTCTTTCTTCACCACTTTTGGATGATTCTCCTTCTTCAGTACTGGTGTATCCTAATCCAAAAGTATCATTTTTGGATCTAGGGGATCTCATTAATTGTTTAAAGTACTTGATGGCTTCACTAGGTTTGTTGAGACTATCAACAAACTTCTTTTCTCTTTTTAGATCATTTCTCAGTTGTTCATTCTATAGCTTCAGTATTGTGATCTAAATATCCTTTACATTCAGTTCATGATTTACAATCATCATTTGACCCAAAGCTTTCAATTGGATGTTAACAATCCTATTACCTCTGATGTTTTCTCTTCTAGTCTATTGGTCAAAATCTTCTTGTCATATTCAATCATGACTTTTTCTTCTTCAAATTTCTTTTTCTACTTAGTCACCTCACATAGTAATATTAATTGGACTTCTTATTCTCTTTTGAGATTTTTGAGCTCTTCAGTTATGGTTCCATTCTTTTCCATCAGATCTATAACTACTACATCAAATTCATTGGTGTCTCCATCTATAAATAATTTAGTTGTGTTAATCTCTTGGTATTGTGTGTCATTCTCTTCAATAGAAATTTCCTTCCTTCTCTTTAGTGATATCTTTAACTCATTTCTTGCTTCATTTAGCAGATTAGGGAAAGTTGTATTTCAATCTTCTGGTTCTCAATAGTCTTTCCTAACTTGTAGACTTCCATCTCCAAGATCTTTCCTTAAAGCTACGAAGCTTTAAACTTTCTAGAGAACTTAGCTCTGGTACCAATTGTTGGAAATGTAATAGGGAAGTAAATTGTGTGTGTGTGTGTGTGTGTGTGTGGGGGGGGGGGGGGGGGGGATGAATCAACACTTAAAACTTTCAACCTCAAAAAATATTAACCACACATACATCTCACAATCTATGCATATAAACTAAAATACCAAATTAAGCATATACATCCATAGCATGAAAGTAGAATATTCAACACATGTATGACATAAGATATTTGGTTACCCAAAAACCCTCCAAGGAGAAGGTAAAACTGGGGGATGACACACATAAATCTTCACAACTATAGTAATAAAGTGTATCTAATGAAGGTTACAATGTTTGATCATGAAACATGATCTACCCTATGAAATGTTTATCCTGTTAAAGGCTTACATGATTGTTATATCTTACCCTGTTAAAGGATTTAAAACACCCTAGTAAAAGGACTTTAACTTACAATTAAGTAAGCACGCTGTTAAAGGATTTACAACAACCTGTCAAGACTACTCTGTTAAGAGATTTAACTAATTCAATTATTAGAATGTCTCAACAATGATCCTTCAGTTAGCAGTTTGTTGCGTGATGTCAGATAACCTCTATCTTGATGTGTAATTGATCCTTTCTGATCAAATGTCTCTCTACTATCCTCTGATTCCTTTCCTCTATTCTCCTTTAATTGATTCTACAATGTAACTCAAATCATAATACCTTAGTCACCATGAATGCTCTATTTGTGCATACAAACTCTCTCCAATTCTCCTTAAGCATTCATAATTTTTTTAGGGTTTGTCCTTAAGAAGACCTAGGTGAGTTAAGGTTAGGTATGAATCAATAGTAGTGATTCATCCATATTGTTGCTTAAACCTTCCCTTTTTTTGATTGGATGCACGTAATGCATAAGGATTCACAATTTAGATTCATCCTTATCATCAAAGATCATAAAAAAATCCTTAATTTGGCCCAAAAATGGTTTACATAGAGGTTTGTGCCTGTTGGTGTAAATACGTATTCACTATTTACACTTATTTAAGTTTACTTAGGTTATTACATTATTTTATTATTTTTATTTATGAGACACTCAGGAGTTTGTGCACTTTTGTGAGTTGTCATGATGACATCATAGGGGTCTACACCTCTTTTAAGCACATGTTGTCTACAACATAAGAATCTTCTACACACTTATGACACTTTGTCATTCTTATCCATTCATCTAGAATGTTGGATAATGTGCTTAGTTGTCTTATTTCCTAGTTGTTTCTATAAACATTCTAGGTGTTTCTTGAGAGGCCTATAAATATACAGGCACTCCTAGTGTACCCTTATCATGGCATATTCAATATATCATCATTCTGATCATACTCTCTCTCTCTTTGGTCTACTGTTTGATTGTGTTTGAGTTCTTAGTTCCTGGGTGAATTTTTCCCTTAGGAAAATTCTTACATGGTATTAGAGAAACTTGGAGATTTTCTTATCACATAGCCGTTCAAGACCACACTTGCTTCAACACCTCAGCCTGAATCCAGAGTACTATAGAAATTGGGAGCGTCTAGAGCTAGATCTAACCTCGCCATTATGTCCAAAATGCTAAACCAATGAAAATCCACTATAAACTTGGCTACCTTGGCCCAAAGTCGACCACAAGGCAATATTTTTTTACAAATCGAAACTCAAAGGCCCTAATTTTTAGTTTGGGTATGGTCTTTTTCAAATCTATTTGATTAATTTCGGATCTGTAATTTGTATTCTCTTCAATTTTATTTTCGTCAAAATTTGCCAAAATTTTTTTGCCTTTCGGGTACCTAGCAGAGAATTTTTTTTAGCAAAATTGGGCAATGACACCTTGGCTTTACCATTTGGAGATATTATTTATTTGTTGCAGGAGGAATTTATTATTTTTGCAGTGGGCATCTTCCTCAATTCATCACAAAAGCCGTACTGCATACATTATTTGCAATAGGTATAGTAATTTTTTGGCAAACTAGCCACAAAGTCTATCCCAATCTCCATTGACTTCGGCGACTATATTCCTCCACAAGATTGGCTTGGTCATAACCTCGATGGCCCACTTCATTTGATTTTAAATCCATGGGTCATTACTTTTATAAAGCACTTGTTGCACTCACATAGTCAATGTGGGACAATTCTTTTAATTCTTGCCAGTTGTTAAAAGTCTTTCGACAGTTGAAATAAGGTTTTTTGACTGTATTAAACAATCTTTCCTGCAGACTTGGTTCCCTAGCCTGGTGTTGACCTCGGCATCATTTTTTTTTTTGAATATTGGTAGCACTTCTTTCTTCGATTGCGCAGTGTTTGTAACATTCTAGCTGTGTAGGTTCTCCTGCGCGTCCAAAGTTCTCTTGTCGACATTGTCTACTGCATATCCACCGTCTGTCATTCAAGGTTTTTGGAATTGTTCATATATTGTAACCTCTAGAAATGTGCATATTCTAATCACTGTTCACTCCCGCGCAATTGGCTGCAATTTTTTTTGGCCACTCTACATTGAGATTCCAACCATGCACTGTATTTTCAGGCGAGGGTTTTGACTTTCTCAGTGTCTACAAAAGAAAAGAGGAAAAACCTATGACCCACTATATTTGTGACATGTGGAATTTTATGACACTGATTGCCACATAGACTTCAAGTCCATGGTAGCATCCTTTGCGGTAGCTCACGCCCAAGTGGCTTTACTAAACTGTACATGTCAGCCCTCCACCCAATCTCTGCCTGCCACGTCTACACCTAACACGCAAGCACCATATGTGCTACATCACCTAATACTGTCACATCACCATGTGGAAATTGGTCCTACCACATCAGTGTACATACTCCATGTCACCAAATTTGTATAGTATAGATGCTAACTCAGTTTGTCACATCATCCTAGGGGCCCAAATTTTTTGTTGACATCATCTTTTCTCGAGGTTAAAAGTGACAGTCGTTTGACCATTAAAACCAAGTGATTTATAACTATAGTGACGGTCATTTGACCATCAAATTTAGCATCATAGTTTGTGCTCCAGACCCCTCTCCAAATTGCTTTTTAGTTTGGCAGTCTGACTTTGTGAGCCCATAACTTTGACATCCAGAGTCTGATTTTGGTGCAACTTTTTTAAAAATTTGGTAGAATTTCCTAAATTTTCTAGTGGTGGTGTTTTTTTCTAGTTTTGGTGCACAAATTTTGTACAAATTACATTTTTTGGCGACTATACCTGCATAATCCTACATTTTGCAACTTCAAACGCTCCGTACAGGCACATTTGGTCACTTTTTGAAGTTTCATTTTTTTGAAAGTGCATATTTTTTCATCTACTTTCTAGATCTGAAGATAGATTTTAGGGTTGAGTGGACCAATTTCTCACTTTTAGAATTAAGCCTTTTTTGGCATTGTAAAGCTTTGATTCTTTTTCAGAATTGTTGTAAATCTAAGCTACAGTGCTTAAGTGATAGATTTAAGCCTCATAAGGTAGTTTAAAAACTAAAACTAGAAAGTCAACTTTGTTCATTTTGACAAGTGGCCCATTGAAAATGCACTACTTATAAAGTGCCAAGCATCTTTTTTGGGGGGGTCTTTTAATTGAGTGAAAAGGGGGGTGTGTACTGTATTTTTTGTGTCTCTCTATTGTGCTCTTTTCATTTCTACATCATGGGTTTTAAATGTCCTCCTCTAACTTCATGCAACTATTCTACATGGAAAGATATTGCATGGAGTAGATTAATGGAAAAAGGATATAGTCTTTATGTTGATGGTAAAATTACCAAACCTACTAATGCTAAAGAACTCATTGATTGGAAAAATCAAGATTGATAGGCTTTAGGAGTTATTAAGAGTTGTGTACATAGGGATCTTCTCTTTCATATTAAAAATTATTCAAAATCCAAAGAAGCTTGGGATAAACTTGAACAGTTGTATGGTAGAGTGGATGAAGAAAAGGGATTTCAGATTGAGGATGATCTACTTCTCTTGGATCCTAAGAATTTTGACACAATTTAGAATTACATCATCAAAGTCAATGAGTATAGGGCACTTCTCAAAAAGATTGTGGAAATCTCGTGAAGGATGAGAAGTCGATTCATCACATCCTGAAGAGGCTACCTTTTGAGTACAGTAACTTTGTTTCGAGTTTTAATACTCACAGGTTGACCATGGGATCTACTTACCACAAGCCTTCCTTTGATGCATTTGCAGAGATGTTAATTGTTGAACAATATCACTTGGTGGACTTTGGACTTCTCAAGTCATCAAAGAACAAAGCCTTGGTGGCTAGTGATGAGCACAAATAAAGTCAAGGGGGGAAAAGCAATAAGAAGAAGAAGTAGTGGAAGTAGAAAACACAATCTGAGACACAACAATCCTCCTGACAACAAGGTATTTCTTCTTCAACCAAGAAGGGAAGTAATGACAATAAGGACAAACTCTTTTGTGCATACTATAAAAAGCCAAATCATGATGAGCATCATTGCAAGACAAAAAGAATCGATGAGTTGGAAAACCTACTCAAGAAGAACAAGATTCAAGTGTTAGGTACTTCCAAGGATTCTACTCCTGCCTCTTCAAAGGGTAAAGGGCAAGCACTTATGGCAAACACAAGTTCTTCTTTGGAATGGATACTTGACTCAAGTGCCTCTTACCATATGGGTTCTTCAAAGGATGACTTTTCTTCATTGAAGTAGTTAAAGGTACCACAAATTATCATGGGAGATGATACTAAAATGGAAGTTGAAGGAAAAGGACATGTAGAAATGGAAAATGGGGAATTTAAAGATGTTCTCTATGTTCCAAATCTTAGCTCCAATCTCCTATCAGTTTTCCAAATCACTCACCTTGGAGATGGTCATAAGGTTGAGTTCCTTCTAGATTTAGTGATGGTGCGAAGTCTTAGAGATGATTCATTGGTTGTAGTGGGGAAAGTCAATGATGACAATAGGCTTTATTCCTTCTCCCACTTTGTGCCTAAGTCTCCTTCTCAAGCCTTGTTGAGTCACTCTACTTCACAAATCAACATATGGCATGAGTGGTTTGGTCACCTTGACTTCCACTCTCTTTAGCAACTTTTCTCAAAACATATGGTCAAAGGTCTACCTAATATCAACTTTTCTAAGGGAGAGTGTTCATCTTGCTTAGTGGATATGAATCTCAAGGAGAAGTATGATAAAGGGAAGTCTTCTCGAGCTCCTATTGTTCTTCAACTAGTTCACATGGTTTTAGTAGGACCCTTTGCAATGACTTTAGTTAGCCAAGGCCGCTACATCCTCACATTTGTTGATGACTTTTTGAGTTTCACTTGGGTCTACTTCCTTCATCACAAGAGTGAAGTGGTTCATAAGCTTCAAGACTTCAAGACTCGTGTTGAACACAAGTTAAGAAAAGCCATCAAGGTACTAAGGCTAGACAATGAGAATAGATATGTAGACAAAAGACTTAAGAGCTTTTGCAGAATATAGGGGATTGATCTTCAGAACCCACCAACATATAGTCCATACAAGATAGATGTTGTAACTATGAGGATTAGTACTCTCAGGACCATGGTAAGTTGCATGATAAAAGACAAGTCTCTTGATCCTACACTTGAAGTTGAAGCCATTACCAGTGCTACTCACATACTTAATAGGTCTCCTCATAATGCCTTAGATGGAAAGACTCCTTTTGAGGCATGGTGTGACAGAAAATTGGTTGTGAGTCACTTTAGAGTCTTTTCTTGTCCAGCATGGGGTAACCTATCTTCTAGGAGTTGCAAGGCACTAACACCTAGGCCTTGCACTTTCATTGGTTATGAAGACAATGTGAAGGCTTATAGACTTATGGATCCAGAGACACACGAGATCTTTGTGGAGAAGGATGTTCACTTTGAGCAAAGTTCACCAAGCTTATCCTCTACTCGTCTCCACACATCATACATAGTGGAAATTGATAGTGACACTAGTGATAGTGCTTCAACAGGTTTAGACATGTAAGGTTCTATCGACAGTTGTAGTGAGAGGTTACATGAGTGCAGTCCACATGCTTACATTGCCATAGTGATAGGTTCATCACAGCATGGTACATCTCATCTTCTAGCTCTAGCTTCACTTGACTTGGGAGACAGACTTGAGAACATACATCTTCTTATTGATGAAGGTGATCCTACTACAATTGTTGTGAGGGCTCACTCTAACCCTCATGTCCATTCTCTACATGATCAATCTATATAGGTTGGCATGATTGTGGATCCTTATGAACAACAAGTAGTGGAAGTCTCTTTTTCAAATGAGGAGATAGATGGTTTAGTGGAACAGGTTCAATAGACATCCTTAATCGATCTTCATTTTTTCTTTTCAACACAGTTGGAAGGGATGAACTTCAAGAGCAGCATAGGGATACTTGAGCAGGTTTTAGGGCCACTGTACATCTTTAGGAGTGTACCTTTTCCTTTGTTTCTTCCTAAGGAGAGGAACAATATTCTGCATTCTTGGACCAACGTCTTCATTGGAGCGGCTCTCACTTGTTGACATCCTTCTTTTCGAGGGGGAGCCTATTATTTCTCTCTTCCTTCTCTAATTCTCTTTTGTATATATTGGATGTATGTCGTAATGGGGGGGTCTTGATTACTCCATCCATCAATGCATCCCTTTTATCTCTCTTTTTGGGGGAGGGTTTTTCCCATGAGGTTTTCCCTCTTTCCCCATTTTATGAGAGATTTGCATCTTCATTATGTACATGGGTACCTAATATGGCCTAGTAGCCAGGACCCATTATGCGTCTTCATCCTAGTTTTTGTAAGCTTAAGGGAATTTCCCTAAGTTGCACTTAAGGAGTGGTGTTGGTGTAAATATGTATTCACTATTTACACTTAAGTTTACTTAGGTTATTGCATTATTTTATTATTTTTATTTGTGTGACACTTAGGAGTTTGTGCACTCTTATGAGTTGTCATGATGACATCATAGGGGTCTGCACCTCTTTTAAGCACATGTTGTCTACAACATAGGAATCTTCTACACACATATGATACTTTTTCATTCTTATCCATTCATCTAGAATGTTGGATAAGGTGCTTAGTTGTCTTATCTCCTAGTTGTTTCTAGAAACATTCTAGGTGCTTCCTAAGAAACCTTTATATAAAGTCACTCCTAGTGTACTCTTGTCATGGCATATTGAATATATCATCATTCTGATCATACTCTGTCTCTCTAGTCTACTATGTGCTTGTGTTTGAGTTCTTAGCTCCTGGGTGAATTTTTCCCTTAGGAAAATTCTTACTATGCCATTACAAACATCTATGTCAAAACTGTGTAACTTGACACTTGAAGTCCTTGATGCTCAACATCAACTGCAACTTCAATGCTATAACTTGACCTCTAAATGATTTGACATCCACTAATCACTTGGCATTTGAATAGCTCAACACATACCATCTGCTCGACACTTGAGTGACTCGACACTTACTAGTTACTCAACTCATACTAAATATATGTTGCTCGACATATACTATCTAACAACTTATGCTCATAATTTATTACTTGTTTGACATGAACTAAGTAAATGGCTTAAGTATGTTGTCACTCATATGTCAAAACCAATTTGAAATTAACAAAATTTATGTGTTGCAATGATATGGGGAATAAAAATTAGTTAAAATTGAAATGTCCCCAATACTACAGAAATTAACATCATTACAAAGTGTTTGCAATTCATACTCCAATGCAACTTGAACGAGAAAAATTGGAGTTTAGATGACAAAGTTATGGTCAATCAAAGATTGGTCAAACTAGATACAAAGGTCAAAATCTTAGAATTGGTCAATAATGGATTTCAAATTGAAGAGCACGTCAGGAGCTTTCCAACAACCCTCATTTCATCAAAAATGGAGCCCATATGTGAAAGTTACGAGAATTTGAAACTCAAGATAAAAGGTTTTAAAATGATGACATCATCATCCTAGTTAACTAATGATGTGGTAGAATATTTAACGTGGTAGTTGAAATTCATTTTCCAAAAAAATGTTAATAGTTGGATTTGAACTCATAACCACCTCCCTAGCAACCTTCCATCTTAGCTGCTAAACCAAATAATTACCTTTACTATTTATAGGTGCTGATTCCTATTAAATGTTTAGGAATCCATCCTTTCTATGAAAAGGAGTTAGTGGGAGTTGAACTCCCAATGAACCATCTCCTAAAAGTAACAAGAAGCCATTGCACCATCTACCTATTAGATATTATTGGTGACATTTACTAATTTAAACATTATCAACCCTCTAATTCCTATTTTAATGTGTAAAAACAACCTCTCCAAATGGGATGAGGTTAGAAACCATAAAATTTTACAAGATTATTTTGAAATCGAAGTTGGTTAGAGGAGGTTAATTTTGTTATGATTTTTTAAAGCCTAATTATGACTAATTTCATGTATAAAAAGAGGCATTAGTCATTTGAAAAACAATCTAGATGATGAGAAGGAAATTGTGATTTGAAGGCTTGATGATTATTCCTACACATTGGAGAAGAATTTTTCCATTTTGTTTGAAGGGAAGATCTTGAACACTTGTAACTGATTTTGGAGCTAATCGGCTCAGTCCCTCTATTAGAGTAGGACCTGGAGACATAGTTTGATCTATAGACAAACTTCATTATCAATCATGTTTTTTCTTCTATATCTCTTCTTTATTTCTTTTAGCGATTACCTTATTATGCTTTGTTCATTTAAGCATTTAATTTATGTTAATTTTCTAAATAAGGCTTTGAATTAACTTTATGCAATTATGTTAAGCATTCCTCTATAATCATCCTAGATCCTAATCAAATCATGCAATCTTCCTTTTTCTTCAATGTCTTGTTCATCTACACTCTAAATTCTTCAACATCAACCTTTTCTTTTCCTTTTTTGAATTCACTACTAGGTGCTCTTGACCTTGTTGGACAATTTCTACTTATGTGACCAATCTTCAAATAGCTAAAGCATGTGGTTTAACTCAACCATCTTTGGTACTCTCTTTTGACATGTGTTCTAATGCAATTTTCAGCAACATGTCCATACCCTTGACAATAGTGACAACTATACCTTGTATTGTAATCCCAATTGTAGGATCTATCAGTATGCTTTACCTTGGTTTTCCTTTTTGATGATTAGTTAGGCTTTGATCTACACTCATATGCTCTATGTCCATATTTCTTACAGTTGTCATAGTAACCTTTAAATCTTTGTGTGCTTGATGTCTTGCTCTTGCATTCATGTGCCTGATGTCCTTGGTTGTTACACTTGTGATAGTTACCCATGAATTTCTTCTTAGGGTTTTGATTTGCATTGTTGCTCCTACAAATATTTCTGTATGACCCATCTTACCATAATTATGACAAATAGGTTTGTAGTTCTTACCATTGTTGCTTCTTTGTTCACCACTTTTTGATGATTCTCCTTCTTTAGTACTAGTATAACCCAACCTAGTAGTATCACTGTTAGATCTAGGAGATCTCATCAATTGCTCAAAATACTTGATGGCTTCACTAGGTCTATTTAATCTTTTAACAAAGTCTTTTTCTCTTTTTAGATTATTTCTCAGTTTTTCATTCTACAACTTCAATGTTGTGATCTCAATATCTTTTCCATTCAATTCATGATTGGCAATCATCATTTGATTAAATGTTTCTAGCTGGATGTGAGCAATCCTATTCACCTCTAATGTCTTCTCTTCCAGTTTTTTGGTCAATATCATTTTGTCATCTTCAATCATGACTTTGTCCTCTTCAATTTTCTTTTTCTGCTTGATTACCTCACATAGCAATACTATTGGACTTCTTGTTCTATCTTAAGATTTATAACCTCTTCGGTTAGGGCTCCATTATTTTCCATAAGATCTGCAACTGCTACATCAAATTCACTTGTGCTCCCATCTAAAAACAAGTCAGTAATGTCAATCTCTTGAAAATGTGTGTCATTTTCTTTAATAGCTATCTCTTTCCTTCTCTTTAATGAGTGCTTCAACTTGTCTCTTGCTTCATTCAACTGATGTAGGGAAAGCTGGATTTCAATCTTTTGATTGTCAATAACCTATATGAAATTATAGCCTTCCATCTTAAAGATCTTTACTTTAAGCTATAAAGCTTTCCTTTCCAAAGAACCAATGCTCTGATACCAATTATTGGAAATACAACAAGGAAAGTAAGTTCTGAGAGGGGGGTGGGGTGAATAAGTCTTTCAAAATTTTAACCATAAAATCATTCACCAAACATCCATCTCACAATTTGGATGTAAATTGAAATAGCTAGCTAAACATATTCATCCATAGTATGAAAGAAAATAACATTCAACACATATATGACACAAGATATTTGGTTACCCAGAAAACCTCCAATAATAAGTTAAAATTAGGGTGGGGATGATGCCCACAAATTCCACTATTATAGTAATAAAGTGTATCCAATGAAGGCTACAATGTTTGATCATAGACTATGATCTACCTTGTGAAAGGTCTACCTTGTTAAAGGCTTACAAAATTGTTAGGTCTTACCCTATTAAAAGATTTCAATACCCTATTAGAAGTGTGCCTGATTAAATGACTTTAACTTACAATGAAGTAAGCACCCTGTTAAAGGATTTACAACATCTTGTTAGAAATAATTTTTTAAGAGATTTAATTGATTCACCTCCTAGAATGTATCATCATTGATCCTTCGGTTAGCACTTTACTACTAGATAATAGATCACCTCTTTCCTGATGTGTACACAATCCTCTTTGATCAAATTTATCACTTTTGTCCTCTAACTCCTTTTCTCTTTTCTCCTCTAACTATTTCTACAATATATCTCAATTCACAACTCCTTAGCCACATGAATGCTCTGTTTGTGTTGGATATATATGATAGGCTAAGTTACTAAGAGGGGAGGGATGAATCAATAACTATTAAAACTTAATCTTTGTTTACCAATTAATGCTTCATGAATATTCTAATCTAATTACATGCATGAAAAACTAAAAGCATTAAAAAATTCATAACACTTTGACACACAATATGGTGACCTAGAAACCTTCCAAATAGAAAGAAAAACTGGGGTGGGGGTGATACCCACAAGCTTTAGTACTGCAGTATAAAGTTGGCCTATTAAGGCTTATAATGATCACTTCTTACGATCTGCCCTATTAGGATCAATAAGGACTGTTAGGTCTACCTTGCAAAAGGATTTACACACATACAATGAAGTATGTACTTGGTACAGAGATTTACAAAAGACTATTAAGTCTACCTTGTGAAAGGATTTAACTGTTCCACCTATTAGGATGAACTAGTGCATGATCTTTGATTTGCAACTTGATTTTTTGAATGAGATTCCTTTGAGTGTAATGATCACCTTGCTATGATAGATGAATCTTTATTTCTCCTTATACTAGTATAGCCTTTTACTTCATACTTTTTCACTTTTATACTTTGATAATACCTCTTTTGGATGTGATTCAATTTATTACATATATACCAATCCAAACTACAAATCAACAAAGTTGGCTACAATACAAGTTTCACCAAAATAAACAAAGTCAACCCAACTGCAGGTACCTGAGTTTTAAAGACAAAATCTATGAGGTTTTGATGCTCTACAACCATTTTCAATGCTCAACATCATCATGCACTCAATAGATGTAGGAGATCAACTCATACTAATCACTTCCAAGTAGTCTAAACTTGGTCTGCACTGGTGACTCAATGAATACTATGAAACTCAACATTAAACTAAATCACTTGATTCATACTGAATAGCTTAGTCAACACTATCACTATGAGCTTGGTATAAATTGAATCACTTGGTTGACATTGCATAGCTCGGTCAACACTAGATTCACATCACTAAAACTGAGAACTAGGTAACCATTGTAGAACTCAGTTTGCACTGAGAAACTTAGTAAGCACTATGAAGCTCAGTTTACACCAATAATCACCAACTTAGTACAAATTACTCAACACAAACTGAATGATGTCCCTAGTACTTGGTAGCAACTATAGAACTTGGTAGAGCCAGAGTTACTTGGTTAACATTGTTAACTATACAATAAGCTCGGTAGCTATTAGCTATCTAATTAAGCATGTGTGTTACTAATAAAAAATTTGACTGAAATGTCAACAATCTCCCCCTTTGGCATTAGTGACAAAAACACTTATCAATCAAAACTAAACCCTCAACAAGTTTCAAACAATCTTAAGTCTTCATCTTGTGTCTTCAACTCGGTAACATATTCTATTTTTGAGATTTTTCAAAATTGCTTTTGTAAGAGATGTTTATCTAAATATCTCTACATGTATATAATACGATGGTGCTCCCCCATACATATATATTATATACATTTTCTCATCTTCTCCCCTTTTATTCTATCATTATATATTACATCTTTTCCCTTTTTACAATTTTCTTTAAATGTTATATACATCTTCTCTTGACATAAATGCCAAAGGTGTATTTTACACAATTATGCCAAAATATGACAAGAAATTAGAATGTACCTTTAGGATTAGTGACGTTGCCTTGTCCCAATTTTCTTGCAAAACCTTGCTTGTGTGCAATGCAATCTAACCTTCTATTGATAATTCTATCATGTGATCAGCAATGGAGAAGTTTTTATCATGGATGAGAGGTTTAGCATGTGTAATATGTTTCTGCAATGCATCCATGCTAAGAAGAATCGTGCCTTGTATATGTACAAGTATAGCTCTTATCTTGGCTTCTTCCCTTAGCAATTTTGCCTGCATATTAGTTAGAAATCTAATATTTGTATAATGAGTAGAATTATAGCCCAGTTCAAGTGACAACTGGTGTGAACTTGCCTTTAGATCTTCATTAATCTTTGAGAGTTTTTCCTTGATTTCCTATGACAAAATGGATGTATCATAGAGTTTACCGAATAGAGAAGCCACATTGTTGGTAGAGGTTTCCACTGAGCTTAGAATAGTAGACAAGTCTACGTGGTATAGTGCAATCTTCTATGGAATTAGCTCCAATACCTTATTTTCAAATTTCTTTTCTACTCTCTGCAACAATTTCTCTTGTCCATTCAAATCTGCATTGACTTTCTTAACCACTTCTACTAGCTGTGCCAAAATAGGTTGAGAAGTGTCAACCTCAGTGCTGAGTGCCTCTGCATGAATGTTCTTTGCATCTTCAAGAACTTGAAATTCTTTGTTCCTTTCCTCTCTAAGCCTTTATTTCTTAGATTTCTTCTATAGAATTTCTCCTACTATATGCATTTGATTAGGATTTAGAGTAGAGATATCCCAATTTGGGATAATTATATCCTCATCAAGATCAATCTCTTCTTCCTTTTCTTTGCCTTTGCTAGAAAATTTTGTACTCAATTGAGGCTTGCTCTCAAGTGCCTTGGTACTTTCTATTTGCATGCTTGGAATAGAAACAATGGCAGAGATAGAAGGACTAGCAATAAAAGTAGATATTTCACTTATGAATAAATATCTTGATGCTAAGTAACCAAAATTGATGAAGGAGGAATCACTGACTGCTTGGTAGATAAAGTGCTAGTCACTTCAGTCAATTAAGTACGAAGCTAAATAGGTGCAAATATTGGTTGAGTGCTTGGATTTGCTATGTTTGACACAACCAAATTGGCAGTATCTTTCTCTAAGCTAGATGACTTTAAAGCTTTGCTTGGAGAGTGAGGAAGTGAGGCTATAATTGCTACTATAATCTTCTTAGGGTTGGACTCCTTAATGCTCTGAATCTCAGGGAGATTTTCCTTGGTAGCTTCCTATTCTTGTTCCTCATCATCTTTATTCTCATCATTGGTTTCTTCTTCATCATCTTTTTCCTCTTCCCTATCATCTTCATGATCATCCTTGTCACTAACATGAACCACAAAACCACTTTGCTTATGAAGATTGTAAATATTTTTCCATGTATTAGTGAAATTTCTTACCGCATGTTCAATGTCATTGATCAATATCAAACAAGTGTTAAACTTCAAAGTAAGTTTCTCTTCATTCTATGTGATGGATTCTTTCACTTCTTTATCACTCAAGCTTGACATGAGTTTCCTTAGGGTCTGCTCATATATATCTTTTGCAATTTTCTTGGTATGTTCCTATCTTGGCTTAATTTTCTCCATTAATTCATTGGGAATCTACTGTGCAAGTTGGTCTGGAGAATATTTTAATTTACCTATTTTAGACATAGCCATGTCTTCAACTTTCTTTTTCTCTTCTATAGTTCTTCAATAATTTAAAGTTTTCCATGCTAGCTCTAGAATCAATTTCTTTCAAATTCTCTCAAAATGTGAGTAGAGGCCATTTGAAAATCACATTTCCTACTTCCTCACCCAATTTCAATTTCTTCCTAGATGCCCTTCCACTATAGTAGATGTCTTGGCAGGTTTGGGTATAATAACCTTACTTTTCTTTTTGACTGACTCTTCTTGTTCTGATTTTTCTTCATCTTTTGCATCATCTTCTTCTATGCCATCTCCTTTACCTTCTATCAACAAGAGAGTAGAGCTTGTTTGTTTAAATTTAGGTATCCTTTTCTTACCTTTGTTGATAGCATGAGGGAGTTTTGTTTCTAATTTAATTCTTGCTTTAGCTTCATAAGTTCCAAAATATGTAGCCTTTGGATCAACAAGTTCATTTAACAATGCCTCAATAATATACCTAGTGTCGTCTATATTAACCTCATAACCTAGAAGCTTGACCCATACAATTCTCAATTTGACTGCTTGTATATATACTTTGTCACAATCTACCATAAAAAAATATCATCCTTGTAGTATTCTACAAGTTTCTTTGGTATTCTAAATCTATTATTCATCTTATCCTTAAATGCATAAAAATAATTGTCCATGATGCTGACATAATTTTCTCCCATTTTTTCTATATACTAATTGATTTGATAAAGAATAGGTACATCTTTTCTCCATACAACTAAACCTTTTGATGGTAAAAAATTTTATACAAAGAAAAATAAATAGGCTAAGAGTGAACCGAACTTACAAGGGTTATTCTTTGATGTCCTAATGCTTTCCATATTTTTGTTGAACTAGTTCAACATCAACTTGGCAAGGTCAAAGGACATGTTGTTCTTGACCACTTTGAAAGTGAGATCCGTAGCTTCACATGATACACTATTGAGTCAACTAGAGTTTTATATCTTGTGTGCAATTATATGAATTCCAAATTTCAGCTTCATACTAGTAACACAATTTATTATCATATCCCTTCCATCCCATTCAACAAGGGTTTTCTTCTCCAGTTCCACTTGACTTATGGTTTTGGTGGTTTTTGCCTTTGTCAACATTGGAAGCCCTGTGATCTAATGAGTCATTTTCTTTGTTATCAAGATAGGCTATTCCAACCATAACTACCCATTGTGCACACGAATAAGGATAAACCTTATCCATTTTTTTTTGAAAATCTTGGGGTGTGTATGGAATGTTGGTCAAACCCTTTGTTCTCAGGTGTTGATACTTCAGTTTTAACACACCATTCACACATAATTTCTCCAAAGTTTCATCCACTTATAGGGTTCCTATTTCTTGGATAGAACATAAAAATGTGAAAAAATATCATTTATTAGAAGTACCTTTGATAAAGTCTAAGATTGTGCTCTGGGAAAATCAAGGGTTTTCGCAACAACCGGAATAAGCTTGAAATCAGGTGCCTTCCATTCAATGCCTCAAACCAACATTTTAGACCCTTTCTTTGTCTTGCTATTGGAGGATGCCATTGCTCAATAGGGTTTCAAAAAATGCAAAAAATCTTAATAACAATTTGCACAGATCACTCGGATACACAAAGATCACTTTTCACAAATAGATCTTGAAAATTCACGGTGACAAATGAATTCAATTTCACCATTTTAAACAAATTTCATCTTTCAATCACCATAAATGCTTAATACATTTTATTTTTTGATGAAAGACTATCTTCCACTCAGCTTGCATTAATTGCTCAGTAGGATTATTCATGACTTAGTGTCCATATAACAACTTAGTTACTCCCAACCTTACTCGACAAGGTCTTGCAACCCAACTTAGCTCGGTAAGGTCTAGAATTTCTTTAGATACTTGGTGATCCCTTTGCATATTGAATGTTGATATGGACCTTTTCTTTCTACCAACTAGAATTGATGTAGGATGTCTTCTTTAGAATCTTAGTTCTAGTTATCCTTGTGGGAGATCAAGTAGGAATGCTTGAGTGACATGTACTTCATTTCTTGGACTTGCATTCTCAAAACATTTAGGAATCTAGTACTATCTCATTTTATTTTTGATGTTATTAGCCTTTGCTTTCTTTTCATCTTTAATTCTTCTAGTGTTCATATAGTTCTTGGCAAGATGACCAAGTTATATACAAATGAAACATCTTCTGGTGGTGTCTCTTGTCCTCATGTGATGTTTTACCTATTTTATTCTAATGTATCCAAATTATCCATAGTAATGACATCTACACCAAGTGTTGTAGTCCCAACCAAATATAGCTTTTACAATCTATTCTGCTGGATTCAATATCTTAGTTTTGCATTCAGAAGATTTGTGCCCATGCTTCTTCCATTTGTGACATTTGCCCTCAAATTTAGGTTTCTCTATACATTCTTTAGCTCTATGACCATTCTTATTGCAATTGTAGCATTTTCCATTGAATTTAGCTTTACCATTGCTCCAACATTTGTTTGATGTATGACCTAACTTACCATAGTGACTACAAGTAGGTCTTTGATTCTTTTGAGCCCCTTTCTTGGATGGTTCACCTTCTTTTGTATATCCAATTCCTACTTTTCCCTTTTGTTTGTATTGGATTTTATAATTTAGTTGATCCATATCTACTTGATATTTCATCATCCTTTCATTGGTTTTCCTTTTAGTGTTTAGATCATTCTACAGTCTCTCATTCTCTGATCTAAAATTCATGACTTCTTCATTTGCATTAGTAAGCTGATTAATGAAGTTTTCCTGTTGAAGGGATAGATGTTGAATTTCATTATTCTTTCCTTATAAGTCTTATTTTGTCTTATTTTTCTCTTTCATGACTTTACATAGTCTTATCAACTGAATTTCTTGCTCTCTTTTCAGCTTTCTTAATTATTCTTGAAGTGTACCATTCTTTTCTAATAGTTCTTTGATTGCCTCATTAGCTTCATTTGAATTACTTTCTAAATGAATGTCTTCAATTCTTTCTTGAATGTAGGGTTTTTCATTCATATTTACTACAAGATCTTTTCTTCTTTTCAAGGATTGAGAGAGTTTCTCCTTTTCTTTCTTGAGTTTCCCAATAGCCAATTCCAAATCTAGCTTTTCATTGTCAATAGCCTTATCAAGTTTGAATACATAACCTTTGATCTTTTCTCAAGTTGTTAAACTTTTTCTTTGAGAACCACAAAGCTCTGATACCAATTGTTGGAAATATATGATAGGCTAAGTTACTGAGAGGGGAGGAGTGAATCAATAACTATTAAAACTTAATTTTGATCTAGTTGTATGCATGAAAAACTAAAAGCATTAAAACATTCATAACACTTTGACACACAATATGGTGACCCAAAAATCTTCCAAATAGAAAGTAAAACTAGGGTGGGGATGATACCCAGAAGCTTTAGTATTGTAGTATAAAATTGGCCTGTTAAGGCTTACAATGATCACTTCTAATGATCTACCCTATTAGGAGCAATAAGGACTACTAGGTCCACCTCGCAAAAGGATTTACATACATACAATAAAGTATGCACTTGGTAAAGAGATTTACAAAAGATTGTTAAGTCTAAATTGTGAAAGAATTTAACTATTCCACCTATTAGGATAAACTAATGGATGATCTCTGATTTGCAACTTGATTTGCTGAATGAGATTCCTTTGAGTGTAATGATCACCTAGCTATGATAGATAAATCTTTACCGCTCCTTATACTACTATAGCCTTTTAATTTACACTTCTTCACTTTTATACTTCAATGGTACCTCTTTTGGATGTGATTCAATACATTACATATATACCAATCCAATCTTCAAATCAGCAAAGTCAGCTACAATACAAGTTTCACCAAAATACACAAATTCAACCCAACTGGAGGTACTTGGGTTCCAAAGAAAAACTTGGTGAGGTTTTGATGCTCAACAACCATTGTCAATGCTCAACATCATTATGCACTTGGTAGATGTAGAAGCTCAACTCATACTAATCACTTCCATGTAGTTTGAACTTGGTCTGCACTGGTGACTCAGTGATAACTGCAAAACTTGACATATAAACTAAATCACTTGATTCACACTGCACAGCTTCGTCAACACTATCACTATGATCTCAATAAAAACTAGATCACTTGGTTGACATTGCATAGCTTGGTCAACACTAGATTCACATCACTAAGACTTTAGTACTTGGTAACCACTGTAGAACTCAATTTGCACTGAGAAACTAGATAAGCAATATGAAGCTTGGTTTACACTGATAATCACCAACTTTGTATAAAGTTCTTGATGCAAACTAAATGATGTCCCTAGTACTCGATAGCAACTGTAGAACTCAGTAAAGCCTGAATTACTTGGTTAACACTATTAACTATATAATAAGCTAGGTAGTAGTTAGTAGTCTAATTAAGTGTGTGTGTCACTAATAAACAAACTTGACTAAAATGTCAATAGTTTGTTCATTCAAACTTCTCTCTTCTTTCATTCCACTCATACATCTTTTAGGGTTTGTCCTCCTTAAGAAGACCTAGGTGACTTAGGGTTAGGTATGAATCAATTGATTGGTCTCATGTACTGCATAGGGATCTGCAATATATATTCATCCTTATCATCTTAAAATTGTAAAACAATCCTTAAGTTGGCTCAAAAATGGTTTACATAGAAGTTTATGCAATTACAAACAACTATGTCCAAAATTGTTTATTCAGTACTTGAAGTGTCTGATACTCGGTATCCACTATATCTTGAATGCTATAACTTAGCCTTTGAATGACTTGACATCCATTAATCACTCAACATCTAAATGAATTGACATCTATTATCTTCTCAACACTTGAGTGACTTGGCACTTACTAGTTACTTTGCACATACTATATATTTGACAACTTATGCTTGACATACACTACTTGTTCAACAAGAACTAAGCAAATGACTTAATTAAGTATGTTGTCACTCATATGTCAAAATCAATCTGAGATTAACAGGAAGAGTATAAGCCCATGTGTAATCCCAATGCTGTTAGCTGCTAAAAAGGGAGGTAAGTGGAGAATGTATACTAATTCTAGGGAAAAAATAGGATAAATATTAGATATAGGTTTCCTATTCCTAGAATAGAAGATTTAATGGATTTCTTAGGGATTGTTAAATACTTCCCCAAGACTAATTTAAAAAGTGGCTACTATAAGATTAGAATGAAAGAGGATGATGAGTGGAAGTCAATCTTTAGGACTATAGAGGGGTTATATGAGTGGCTAGTAATTCCATTTGGTCTTACAAATGATCCTAATACCTTTATGAGGGTGATGAGTAAGGTTCTAAAGGACTATATAGGAATATTTTTGGTAGTCTATCCAGATAATATCCTCATATTTAGTTAAAAAAAGGACACATGAAACATTTAAAACTTGTGTTGAGGAAAATCCAAGAAGAAAAGCTCACCATAAACCTTGAAAAGAGTGAGTTCACAAAACAAGAACTAGTCTACCTAGGGTTTGTATTATCACAAGGTAACTTGAAGAAGGAGAAGAGAAAAGTTGAGGCCATTTTAAGTTGGCCTATTCCTTGGACAGGTACTAAAGTAATAATTTTTCATGGATTGGCTCAATTTTATAGGAAATTTATAAGGAGGCTCACTAAAATTTGTGCACCAAGCCTTGACACCATAAAAGGAGGACTCAAGAAAAAGTTTGTGTGAACCAAGGAAACCAATGAAGGATTTGAAAGGTTGAAGAAGGAAGTGGCTACCCAACCTATATTGGTTTTTCCAAGTTTTTATAAGCCATTCAAAGTGGAATATGATGCAAGAAACATTGAAGTGGGTGCATTCCTAAGCCAAGAGGGTAGGCTAGTGATATTATTTAGTGAAAGGTTAAATGAGGCCAAGTCTAGGTATTCATCCCATGACTTAAAACTATATGCTTTAGTAAAAGCCCTTAAAAAATGGATGCATTACCTATTTCCTAAGGAGTTTATGGTTTACACTAATAACAAATCCCTAAGTTACATCAACACTCAAGAAAAATTGAGTTTGAGGCATATCAAGTGGATGGAACTACCGCAATCCTACACCTTCACCATTAAGCACAAGAAGAGAGTTAATAATAAGGTTGCAGATGCAATTAGCAGGAGCTTGCCCATATTTAGGAGATTTGATTGTAGAGCATTAGAGTTGAGGAATTTAAATACCTCTACAAAGGAGATGCAAACTTCTTAGAGATCCACAAGGTATGCATTGAATTTGATAGTCATTTTCATTATGAATATGTTGACTACACATTGTAGAATGGGTTGCTATTCAAGGGAAAATAGTTGTGTCTCCCAAGAGGCTCTATGAGGGAGAATATTATTCAAGAAAAACATAATGGGAGTTTGAGTGGACACTTTGGGTTGAGCAAGACCCTAGACTTAGTAGAGAGGTTCTACTATTGGCCTAAGATGCAAAAAGATGTAAGATTGTGGAGCAGTGTGGAGTGTATCAGAAAGAAAAGGAAACATCATCAAATGCACTTCTCTAAAATCTATTGCCCATCCCAAATAGTCCTTGGGAGTGCATCAACATGAACTTTGTAGTAGGGTTACCTAGAACTTCAACTGGTTTGGACAATGTGTAGACAGTGTCTACTTTGCGTAGACAGTGTCTACCGAGATCACTTAGGTGTCAAAGGAAATTGTGGCAGAAAGTAGTGTTAACTAAGCTCTCATGGTTAACAAAGGAAAGTTATTGTTTACCGAGTTCACTTGGTTTCCAAAGGACTTTGTAGGATTGCTGTGTTAACCAAGCTCCTGTTAGTTAACACATGAAATCTTTTTAGGATTAGTATTTACTGAGTAGGGTCAGCCAATGAAGGATTTTGTTAATTTGAGAACTGAAATTTAATTGTTTCTAGCCAATTCAGGTAATAATTATTGGTAATTATAAGTTGTAATTGGGTTGACTTGATAACCTGAAAAGTATATATGAAAGGTCAAGTTGAGATTCTAAATGTACTAGTGAGTATGCAAGTGTATTGATTGTTTGAAGAAGAAAATTTTGAGAAAATTTGAAGGATGGTAAGATATCCTTGAGGAGCAGAAAAGTAATATTTGATCAGGAAGGATCTAGTGTGAAGAAAAATAGAGATCCGTAATCAGCAATTTAGTTGCATCTCATTCAGGTCATTTCATTATTACTTTCTTATCATTGTAGCAGTGATTCCAAAATCTCTTAATAGAGTTGGTTTAACAGCCATTTGTAAATCCTCTAACAAGGTGACAGTTCCATTGAATTGTTCTAAAGACCTTTTGCAAGGCCACTCCTAACAAGGTGATTAAATCCTCTAACAAGGTCACACCTAAGAGTGTGTTTTGTAACCTTTAACAAGGTTAGCTCCTAACAGGGCTCACTTCAGAAGAGTGAAAATTAGTAGCTAGTTACTTGGTGGTTTTTCCCATATTGTGTTTCCATATTAAATCTGGTGTCTCATGTGTTCATGTTATTTATTTTATGCTTGCATGTTAATCACTATAAATGTTTATGATCTGTTAAAATTAACATACACTACATCTACCGAGTTACAATAATTTATGTATGTTTATCGAGTGACATTAGTAAGTAGTTTTATTAGACATCTAAGAGATCTATGGATTTGTTTTTGTGGTAACTGATTCACCCCCCTCTTAGTTACTACATCTATATTTCCAACACATATCTGCATGATGATACTTATTGATGTGACATGATACTTTATGACAATATCTGGCTATTTTGTATTCAGACCTATACTCTATTTATGAGTATATGGTGGACTTATTGGATTCTGGATACTAAGATTCGATGCTACATATATTTACTTCATTCTTTCTTTGAAATGTTTTATGATTCAATGAGCAATGTAAATAGATTATTTTAATGTAATTAAACAAATGGTTAATTACATGATTTAATGCATTTATCGCTTCAACTATATGATTATATGAAATTGCACTTGATCATGTTCTTTTGTGTGCATGATTTATATCCTCGATAGTGGCACATAGAGTTAGTAATTTAGTTGTTTATACCTAGAAATGTCATCCCTGTATGGGCAACCTATCTTGTTTAATTGTTAATTAAACCCTCCAGTGATTTAATAAATATGGATTAATTTGCATTTGTGATGAGACCAATATTATGTCTATGCATTTAGATATCCATATTGGTTGCATAAATTATTCAGGATTATTATGATTTAATGTTTTAAGGGCATTTTGAGTTTTGATCTTGTTATTTAACTACTAACAACTTTGCTATAGTTGAATTCCATTTAATTGGAATTACTCGATTTAGTCTAGGAAAAGAGAGATTTACTTTAGTGAGCCAATTATTTCCCTATTATAATATTTCACTTTAAAAGTGAATATATATACCAGAAGTGAGTAATTCTTGACTTCTCACTTTCGTATTGTAAATTTGAGAGAAAACTCCCAAATCCTCTTCAAGATGTATTGTTGTTTTACTCATCACGAGAGATATAGGCATGGGATCATCATGATATTGATCTTATTGGATTTGACTCAAGGAGACCTTGGTTTGGCAAGATTTTTGGCAACTTTCATAGAGTGATTATTCTATCATGAGCATAAATGTTTTGCCCCTTTTGGTTGCAAGGTAGGGCTCTTCCATTTCTATGTTTTTACTCTATTTCTGGTACCAATATGTTAGGAGGTAGAGAACTAGTTTTCCTTGTGATTTCTGTGTGCTAGCTCTACCCAATTGGGTGAGTATGAGCATTTGTTGCTTTTTGATGTGGGGTTTTGGGTTTTGGATTGTTATGTTGGCTATTTTTGCATATAGACTCTGAATTCAAATTTTATTGGATATTTGGGGCTTTTATACCCAATTGGAACTAAGGTTTTAGTTTCATTGATTTTTGTCAATGTTGATTTTTGGGCTTTTTGACTTCACTTCAATTTGTGTGCTACCCAATTTTCTTGGTTTTTTCTTGGCACTGATGTTGGTCACAAACTCGAACTATCCATGAGGAATCCAATCCAACCATAAATGTTCTTTTTGCATTGGGATTCATGTCAAATCCAGACTCCTAACTATGTGCTTGGTTGAGTGATTTGATACTTGGTGTTTTTCTTTTTTTCTCATCCAACCCTTATTGTTTACGATCATTGTGTAGTTGATGTGCCGACACACAAGTAAATGAGCATGTACTTGTCAGGTTCTTGAAAGTTCCAATCTCCCAGTTATTTTTAGTTGAGTTATGTTCATTGGGGTTGGGTTAGGAAACTACATTTCCTATGTTCACTCATCATGTGATGAGCATGGGTATGTAGGGAAGGCAAGTGGAGGGCTTCTCTCATAATCCTGAGTCATTTTCTCAACAAGGTTGACATGAACAAGTTTCTAAATAAGTGATAAATAAATCAATTCATGGTTAATTGAAATAAGATAAGAAAATGTGATGTACCTGTATGGTTCATTTGAAGGTATGTTCCTATTTGGTTCATCCAAGGGCCAAGTGTCAGCATGGTTCATTTGGGGACACAATGCGATGACATCCTAAGGGATTCCTGAGGGAGAGTTTCCATATGATGCTTAGCTTAGGAGTCCCAAGTGATCTAGTCTCCACTAGAGTCCCTACATAGTAGACCCATAGAGCATTTGATCATGACCTATTGTATTGCATTGTCTCATGATCTTGGTTTTAGTCCTCTATATTGTTTGGCATGAGTGTTAGCCATGGATGATTTTACTATGTGTGTTTGTGGTTGAATAACTATCTTCATTAGCATGACAGGAGTGGGCCTATGAGTTCCACATGGTTGGGAGTTGTAGCTACCTATACCACTACTAGGGACCGACGTAGAGAGTTGGCCTTCCCCCATGTTCAATTTTAGAGCCGGATGTTCACATGGTTCTATGTGTCATTCCAAAGTCTGTTCACTTGTGATTATGTTATTTCTATTTATTGAGATAGTTGTTTATGCTCACGTATGTTCATTGTGATGTTACTTTCCTCTTAATTACATTAGATGTTAGAATTATTCAATCTTCTTTATGTTTTTGAGTATTTACTCCTTGAATATTGTAGTTATGGTACTCCTTGTGGAGTTTCTAGCTCTAATTCCCTTCTAAATTGACCATTAGGCATTTTCTTGTAAACTTGGGTGACATTGGCTCAACACTAGGTGATACTAGAAAAGTATCACATGAGTATAGAAAGAAACATCGTGCAATGCTGGAAAGTATCACACGGTAGTAGTAAAGTGTATCATTCAATACTACTAAAGTATCACACAATAATAGGAAAGTATATCATGTGATACTAGAAAGTAGCACACAATAGTTGTAAGAAGTATCGCACGATACTAGAAAAGTATTGCTTGGTAGTAGTGAACAAAATTGTATGATACTAGAAAAGTATCACATGGTTTCTATGCAAAAAACTACTTGGGAAAATAGAAGATATTGATAGACTTGTTAGTTGTTTTTCAGAGTATTTTTGGATACCCTATTGGGTTGTGCACCTTCCTAGGTCTTGTCAGTTTGGAGATTAAGTATTTATTGTTGTTTTGACTTTCGTAGTTAGTTTTTGAACATGTTGGTAAGTACTGAAATTTGGAGACCATTGGTTACTTGGATTGTTTGGTTAAGTCTTTTGTTGCAATCTTTCAATTTGTTGTATGTTGATGTTGTTCAGATCCATGCTTGTTACCTTTTTAAAAAAAAAATTGGCTTTTATTTATCTTTGTTCCAAGGATCTTCGAGCGAGGCATTACAATCATGAAAAAATTTCCTAAAAACAAGGAAAGGTCTATAATGGTGCCCGAATCATAACCTAAGGGCCCAAACATGTGGGAATAGGATATTTAAGACCTTTCAAACCCTAATCTAATAGTTATTGAAGTTATTGTATGACTTGTGACTGAGAACCAAGATTGTGAATTGAGTTTTCTAATAGAGCCTTGATCCAGACACTTAATGGATTGAAAGAACTAAAATAAGGCATTGGTACTTTGACTCTATATATGTATTAAATCTTTGTGGCATTAATTTAGTAGTTTGGTATATTTATTGATCATTTTGTTAATTATTCAAGTTTCATTGGTTCATTGTCTAGTTTTGAACTAGTCACATAAAAAATGGATTTACCTTGAGTTCCCATCATTTAAAATTCATGAAAACTTGGAATAAAGTAAAAAATTGTGTAAATAGTGTATATATGAAGTGTAGAGTCATTTCTTGTAGGGGAACTATTTTTTCTACCAAGCCCTAGGTGAGTGTAATGGTATTTTGGCTAGTAGTTTATGTAGAATAGTAGCAAGAGGACTTGCTAAATAGATTGAGCTGAGAAAAAAATGGTGGAATAATGTAGAGGGATTTGTCCTTGTTTTTTGTATTCAAGGAGAGGATTAGTGGAGTTGTTTTGAGCAACCAATCAGAAACATAGAAGGCAGACTAGGATACATGCTCCTAAAACCTGTAAAATAAGGGGTTTCTAAGGAAGACAATATATGGATAGTGTTAGGACCTAAGACCCAAGAAATATTTCAGTCTTTATTGATGGTAGAAATAATGAATAATTTATTTGATGGGTTGTTAAGGGAATTTGTGAGAAATCCAAGAAACCTAGTTTCTAGGAGGCCTAATTAGGGCAAAAAGGCTACAAGGCCTAAAACCTAGCAAGGTTAGAACTTGAGAAAGAATCCATAAAAATGGATCAAAATGGATTGAATAAAATTCAAGGATAGAAAGAACACATATTCCTAGCACTAGGAGCCATTTGGGAAGAAAGGTGGCTGAAATGAGCCCATGAGTGCATAGTTGAGTTTGAGGTATGATTGATGTTTGAAAATTGTGGAGAGTTCTAAAGGAGATAGGGATCTTAGAAGTGATATCTAAATAGTGTAAGGAGAATTAACCTAAAAATAACAAGGAAATAGGTCTTACAAATAGCTAGAAGGGATCTTAAGAGTTAATTAGGACTCCCCATTAGTGCACCTATGCACCTTATGCGTGTTGATTAGATCAAATATTGCTTTTATTTCATGACAGTTTTAAACACTTTGTTGATACTCTATTTTATTTTTGTCAAAACATTTGTGGACCTATGTTTACCAAACCTATGATAAACCTATGGGTACATACTATGCCATCTTTTTCTAGTATTATAGATATTATGCAGTATTTCATATAGTTATCAAAATGTGTGTTCATATATTTGAATTTAATTTGATAAATGTTTATTTGCAAACATGTCTCTGCATAATAACTAACCTATTAGTAATGAAGTTGAAAGATGATTGGAAGAATTTAAAGTTGATCACCAACAACATTTAAGGAGAAGAGAACACTAAGGAGCAACCACAGTGGAGGAAATTTGTAATGGTTCCAGAAGACATGGAAATGAGTAAGGAGGAGCTATGAAGACTTATTGTATTCTCTACATTTATTCCATGGCGAGTGGATGTTCAAACTTTATTATTCCCACCATAAGCCATTATTTCTTCTTCCCGCCTAGAGTTTTTATTTTCCTTCTTTCTCTCTTGTAGATTTAAAGCTAGGTTATTTACTTTTCTATTATGGAATAAGTGTCAATCTCCTATACATAGGAATCAACCCAAGTGTGTTAGTTTAGCTAGTTAGAAGAAAGAGTTTATGAGAATAGACTATTAACTTTTACAATTGTGTTTTTACAGTTCAGTGTTATGTAATGAATTTTTGGAATGTATTAAAATAGTTTTTGACTTTTATTTTGTGTTAGTAGTTTAGTGAAGCTAACCAAGGGGGCCCGCTTGGAAGGTGGATTAGATTAGGATAGAACAGATTTATTTCCAAGCATTCTTAGTATTGTAAGTAAAAGTTGTAAGTTCCTTCCTATAGCATCACACTTCATGAATGTTCCTGTAGCATATGTTAGAACAATTGTAGTGGATAAACCGAGTTGGAATATTTGTTAGCCTTTCATTGTATTTCTAGTATTCATAGAGTTATGTGTGTTAGTTTCCTATAGCAATAGTGTAAGTTCTTTTCCTTACATTTTACTTTCCTATAGCATAAGCTTAGTGACTCATTAAGAGACCTAGTGCACATATTGTACTGACTATTTCAAGTATACATCCCTAGGTTGACAAGATTAAATGCACCTCATAGTGGGAAAAATAGTCCTTAGTTTGAATATATTATTCCTAAGCATGGCCCAGAGCATGATTATGATACACCTATTGTGAGGTGGACCACATGAGAACCTTGACAAGGTGTGCACACTCTAATGTAAACACACCCACACCTATAAATAGGGGGAACCCTAAAATTCACTCATTGTTACTTATGAGCTTCTCTTCTAGGCACCATCACACTCATCCATTATGCACCTACTCTGTCACTTTGGGCCTCTACAATGCATACTACAAGGTAAAGATCTCAATGTAGGTGCACTACATGCACACTTCCCCTTCACCAACATCACAAAGATGACCATGCCACTACATAAAATTGCACACCACCATGTGCAAAGTTGTACACCTAGTGCACCTACAAATAGTATGCACCCCCCAAAACGAAAAAACCTACTTAACCGGTCAACACACATGGTGCATTAGGTGTGCAAGTGCACATCTTTTACTTTTCATTAGTTTTTTACCTAGTTAGTTAGTGTTTGCTAGTTTTTTTTAGACAAGCACCTCTTGTCTTCTAAAAAATGATGGAATTATGGTCATATTTTGTGTAGATCATCATGGCATCATCATCTTCCACAAGAAATAAGATCACACCAAAGCTCATGACCTTCAAATATCAAGGAGCACCCAAGAAGTCACACTTTATTGACTTTCATTTAGAAGTCAAAGACATAGATCTAGGGCACATTGATTGGTATGAGTTCTTCATAAATTGAAAGAAGCCCCACAAGATATTAGAGATGGTCTCAGTGCTCATTCAAAGTGGTTTAGTAGATGTGACATCACATCCTATATCAGTGTAATCCCTAGAATTGATCATAACATTGGAAAAACATTATGTACATGAGGAGAAGGTTGTTAAGAGCATAAATAGAGAAATTGTCTTGGATATCTAGTGAGACAATATACAAAAGGTGTTCTACCTCCCTCAAGATAATGATCAACTATGAAAGTCCAAACCACTAGTATAGAGAAAATCAACAACTAGCTATGGACATAGTGTAGGATAGGTATCTGATCACCAAGACCACACATAACAAGAGTCCTAGTAAGGTAGACATGACACGAGGCTATATGATTAATGACATTGGATATTGCATTCTCCTCCAAAGTAGAGTAATGGGACTTCTTCTTTTGAGTCATTTGGAGACATGAATAGGACATCATTGAAACCATTAGAACTAGATGTCTCAAGATTGGTTGGGAAACCATTATAAGTAGCTCACTAGATGAATGACTCATTTTGGTTAAGAATAATCAATGGTTCTACATTACTTCTTATTTATTATACTTGCTAGTAGCCACAACAAAAAACTACCTAGGTGTGGTAAAGAGAGTAAGCCTACAAGATCCCAATGCATGGCCGTACAGTGTGTATTTGCACGATGTGTAGAAGAAGCTCCTAGATGAGAGCCCAGAGTATAGAATAGTGAATGATGCCTTCATCTTTGCCAAAATCTAGTTTGTAGAAGGGGATTATGAAAAAAGGGCTTTCAATTAAGGCAACAACTAGAGTGACACAAGTGGGAGGTTACGTCATCTAATACAAGACCACTTACATATGAGTAATAGGAATAGTCCTCTATCTAAAGAAGCTACCACACTATCCACTAGATAGGCTTATACTCTTTGAAATTGTTAGGTAGCTAGCTTGTGCATACAAAAGAGTTCACAATATTCATAGGAAGACATGAGTATGGCCTATCATTATTAGGCCTTCTGAGGTGAAATAAAAACAAGATATCTCCACCTACAAGGTAGAATGGGAGAAGCATTCTCTAGAGGTATGCCCAGTGCCTTGCCCATATTTTGATAACATAGGAATGATCCAATAGGTTATAGAAAAGGAGTTCATTCTAGATGTTGTCATAGAAGATCATTGGATTAATTATGTATATGACTACAAAGTTTGGATGAGGGACTATTATAGGATGAGTCTATCACTAGCAGAGAAGGTCTTGAACCTGTACATACCCCTCAAGGTATGGAACAAAGATATCCCCAACATTTTAGATCCTATCTACAATAGTGATAAGATCTTTGAACATCCCATCATGAAAGTAGAAGTGAGTAGAGAGGAGAATGATGATATCTTGCATTAAGTTAGACATGTTGTGGATTTGACAAGAGACTAGGTGAAGAGGTTGTTGTGCCCAATATCCCAACTTTAAAGATTCCAACTAGACCACAAAAGGGAAAAGGGATTAAAGTCATTTTCCCCACCTACAAGGAAGTCCCTGATTAGACCTAAGACAATGCACAACCATGAAAGAGATGTAGTATAAATTTGCAAGGATGGAAAGCCTAAGGAAAAGAAGAAGTGAAAAGCTACAAAAGAAGAGGATTTTTAACCCAAAGATTCTCTCATTTAGACAAAATCCCTAGTTGCTAAATAAAGAATAATGAAGACAATAGTAGTTGGTGTAAATAATAGGGAATTGAAGAAGAAGGGCACTCCATCCCATCAAATTACTAAAACTATCTTGGAGATTGAAGTGTGAGGGAGCAACAAGAGGAAGAGATTGAATATCTACCTTTGAATAAGAGGACCCACTTATCCAGTGTTGCTGAGGAGGAAAGAAGGAGAAGCTTGATAGAGACATCCCATGTATCCCAAGAACAACTAATCTAGATTGAAGAATCTATAGATCAAGAGCAAGAAGGATGGATAGAGTCTAAACTAGGGGAGCGGATAGATTAGTTTGATCTTGTTGACTTTGAATTTATGCCTATAGCGAATATTTCAAGGAGGGAGAGATAAGGGATACACTATAATAGGATCTATTAGGTGATGATTGGAATAAACTACCTCCACTCCCACATAGTCTAGTTGGGATACCTTCTCCACCTTCAAGAAACTATAAACACCACTACCACCCCTACCAAAGTTGAATGTTGTACCTTTTCCTACTCAAGTTACAAGGCAATTGAGCTAGGTTATATAGGAGGAGATATATATGGCACACCATACAAAGGGAGATTCTAAAGGAGGAAACTTTGTCACATCTAGAGAGAGAGCTCTACCAACCACTCTCCTCCCCTCAGAGAACTATAACGACTACCCTAGTGGTAGAAAAACCAAGAGAAAAAAAGACCCCTAAGAGGATAGATAAAGAAAAAGGACCAACATCCATGATAAATTTATCATCTGGTCAGTGTATGTATCCAATGGGCACTACTCCATCTCGAAAAAAATGTAAAGTAGAAACCCAACAAAGGAGGTATGTGAAGACTTATGAGGAAGGAATGATAGTTTTGACATAGGTAGTGAAACCAACATTGCCTATTCAAGAGGATCTAAAGCAGTTAGCCTTCATTATGAAGAATAAAAAACAATAGTTAGTGGAACACATAGAAATTCCTCCTCCTCATACATATATAGAGACCATCATTACTCAGGACTATTAGATGTAGGAGGTAGTTTTGGGAAAGGTTACCAAGGATATGACCAGAGTCTTGACAACTATGGGTCTAAAAAAGGTGTTTCATCATTTAGACCAAGAGAGGAGGAGCTCCCAGTTTTGAATAAGCAATATGATATTTTTTGACAGTTTGTAAAAGAGGTAGTGAGTCCAATTGACCCTAACTAGCCTGAGATTGCTTTACAGGGTGCCCTCAAGACATGAGATCTAGCCCCAGAACCAAGCAATTCATTTTTGGATGCTTACAAGAGATGGCATCTTAGTTTTTATGAGAAGGGAGTAGAAACAATAAACATAAACATGCATTATTGCATAGTATACATAAGAATACTGTGAAGTTAGCAACAATGGTCAATCAAGATTTTGGATCAATGAAACAATGTGTCCACTTGGACTAATGACATGGAGGTACTTTAGACAATAAAAGACTAGAGATGCATAATGTTATTGAATGTATATACTAGGGAAGAACTAGATAAGATTGATGATTGGATTGAAAAGACAAAAGTTGGGAATAGGTTCATGTTAGCGCTATATGAAGATATCCAAGAGATGCAAGGCATGACTCAAGCCCAATTTTTGGAAATGGATACATATTATAGTGTAATTAGCTTGGAGATTTTTTATGATAACTTAAGTAGGCACCTATGATCAACGAAAATAATTGTGTAATAGTTCCAAGCATATTTTGAAGAAATGTCCTCTAAGGATGATGTTTGGAAAATATTTAAAGCTAAGGAGACACTGAAAGAAGTAGATTAAAAAATGGATGATTTTGTAGAAGTGTGACAAGTGATTCATAATTTTCATAGGGAAGTACAAGGAAAATACCAAGTTTAGATTTATCAGATTCTGAAGAGTTCACTTCAACCATACAAAAAGTCAAGGTGGATGATCCAGACATCATTTTGGTTGAAAATCAACAAGGCCTAAATGTTGGAAATTAAGATTTTTGAACTTACAAATATCATCCTAGTTTTGACCTTGAGGTCACTGAAGGTGTGCAGGTCCCATTTAGAAGTTTTGGTAGAGGAATAAATTATCTCCAAAGGTGTACAAGTGTAATAATTTTTGAACACTTATGGTGAAACTAAAAATTAACTGCCAGTTCTAATTTTTGAGCATTTTAATGCACTAAAACAAGTATTGGTAGAGGCACATAAAGAAGACCATGTTCTCATTTTTAGAAGCTCTAGAAGCTCAAATTCCATCTAAAGTCTTATTTATTCTTATCTCCTTATTCTATTGTATTTTTGAAGCCATGTAAAGGTCCATGAACCATGTAATTAATAAAATAAAGAGTGCAAGCCTACTTAGCACCTAGATAGGTGTTTGTTTGGACATAATTTTCATAAAATTGATATTGTTAACATTTTTTGCAAGGAAAAAGCTATAGTTCCAAAAATTGTATGAAGGATGTTTTTTTTTAATAAATAAAAGAATGTAATATTTAGGGTTGACATTTTGATGCAATAAATACACTATTGGTGCTCTTATTCTATGTGTAGCGTTTCTTTCTAGAATGTGTGTTTCATTTATGAATTTTATGTTCATGATAGTGATGGAGCCAATAGATTTTTAATATATTAATGCTCATATGATAAATTAGCCAGTGTTTGTCATATTTGTTAACATGTTTCTCTATAATGATGAATTAGAGAAAGGATCACATTAGAGTTTTTGCATAGAGATTTGTCTTGTGTGCGTGTACTTTTCGTGGTTACATGATTTGATGAATTGTGAAACACCATATGGTTTTCATTAATTCCTTTGATTGAATTGGTGGAGTTAAGGACACACTTCTCCTAATTTCATTGGTTTTCTTCTTGATGCTTTTGAAGTTCATAGAGACATTGTTATCGACTAATGTCCATTTGGAATTTTATTTTTCAACATTTTGATTTAATTTCTTCTTACCCTATCTTAGTAATCTTCTTTTGAACATGTGGTTAGAATATGAATTTATGTAGTTGAATTCTTAGAAACTTGCATTCATCATAAATCTAAAAATCTAAAAATATATTTCTTGTGGTCACATGTTTCCATGTTCTGTAGGATTCATAGATACCAACAAATGCCTCCTTGTGAACAAACACATTTACCTTCCATTGAGCTACCGACTAGGTTGAAAAAATAGTCATCCAAAACCTTGGAGTTGGTTAACTTGAAAAAAATTTCAAGAGATAAATTTGTAAAGATTTATATCATTTTCATCATGCAAAATGACATCTCAACAAAAGTGTCACTAGAAGGAGGACCTTAGTTTTACAATTTTACAACTTTGTAGGTTCATAGGGGTGCATGTGCACAACTTTAATGGTGCACAAATTCAAAGGTGCACAACTCTAAAGGTGTACAAACTAGAAAATCCTAATTCATTGTCTTCCTTTCAGTGAACATTGAGGTCATCACCCAAAAAACATGATACTCAATTGTTTATGTAAGCCCCACAATGATAAAGGGATGCCTAAAATCTGCCCATTCCATCATGGTCATCTACTTTACATTCTATTACCTCTCTCTACACCATTTCACATAACTCTCCCCAACAAAAAAGTCAACCACCACCATTTCTACCCATGGCTTTCTTTGCGAATGCTCAAGATTCACTAATTAACTTACAAGGTCTACTTCACAATCTTCCCAAAATTGTACAAAATTCTACTTGAAATTTATTTATGGTGAAACATGAACAAAAAAAGACCACATCAAGGTTTTCAAAGAAATATGCAATAGGAAGAAAATTTAGCATGAGGACATGGTCCTTCATTTGTTCCCATACACTTTCAGAGAAGTCACATTAAACTAGTATGTAAATCTACCGTTGGCCTCCATTATGAATAGGGAAACTTTTGACAAGTTGTTCTTGGACCAGTTTAAGATGTTCATTGACCTAGCTATCTTTTACCACCAGTTTTTGTCCATCAAGAGGGACCCAAAAGAAATAATCTCTTGATTTAGTCACTATTTTCATATGATGTATAAAAGATTAGATTCCCCCTATACCATACTATAGAAACTCAAAAATGGTTCATGTCTATGGTTTAATCACATTTTCATACTAACTCATCCCATTTTATCATTCCACTAACTCTAATCTTTTGGCCAACTTGATCATATCTCGATAGTGTCTGTTTCACATCAATTATAGATTATTTTGGAATCATTTCAAATCAACTTAGAATCATATCAAATCAGCTAAGAATTGCCCCAAATCAACCTAAAATCACCCAAAATCAATCTTAGTCAACCCAAAGCATGTCAAACATCCTAAATCTATCATCATTTGTCCAATCCTAAGCATTGTTGTGGCTTTTAGTGCCTTGGAAACTTATCAATCTATCAGATCTTATCAATCTGACCTTAGTACTATCATGGCTCTCAGTGCTAGGTCAAACTATCATTCACGTCATCTGATATTTAACATTGATGAGAGTCTCTCAGTGTCGAATCATAGGATTTTAAACCATTTAATAACATTGACAGTGTCCCTCGATGTTATTATGATCAACCCTATCAACCAATCTCAATCCTGTAGCATTTTACAATGTCAGTTAAATGTTATGTGTCCTTAGTTCATGTCATATGTCCTTGGCATGTTATTAGTTTCAATTAGTCGATCAATTTGACCATGGCTTTGGTCTATTCATCATTATCCTATTCAATCTCCATTATCATCACATTTCATCAAAGGATATTGTCACACTTATCTAATAAGTTTGGCCAATCATCTACTAATTTTCTAAATAGGATTAAATAACCCATAATTCAATCCCATGTCATTTCACTAATTATTCTTCTTAGCTAACATTTTCAATTAATTGATTTTATTAATTAATTGATTCATTATTCATAAAACATGGAAATTCTCAATTTCCTAAGTCATGTTTTCCTCCATTAATTTCATTTTTACTAATTTCTATTTGTGTGAAATAAGGGATTTTTAATTCAAATACACCACATAATATTTACATCATCATGATATATGGGCATGACACATCATGGATTCTCCATTTACACCTGGCTAAGATATGTCATAATCCATATATTCTTATCCTCTTATACATACCCATATTTGGCTTCTATTGTCATAGATTCTTGGCTTTAAGTGGGTTTGAGGTGTCATATGATGCATCATACATCCTCTTCCATTTATAACCACATTTGACTTCCATGCGTCAAACAATCCTGCACTTGGCATCTTGTGTCATATGTGTCATGGATTCTCAAAGAAATCTCTTTCCAAGTCACATATCCAAGGTGAAAAATCCAAGGCTCTCATCTTGTGTGTTTATTATAAAATGAGCATTCTTCCTCTCATTTACGGTCCCTAAGTCCTTGAGTCCCTAGTTTTCTTAGTCTTTGTTCTCTCTCTCTCTCTCTCTCTCATGCTAAAATCACATCTTCTAGTATTCTCATAGAAATATCACTACCATAGGATTTTTCTTCCTAATTGTGTGCATTATAGGCATTTTGGAGCTACATCATATGGAGAAGAAAGAAGGACATGGGAGCTAAAAATGAAAGAGTGGGTCTTTAACATTGTGTTCTTCCTTTTGTTTATTTGGCTTTCATGGTAGACTAGAGGGTTTTGATGTACATTTATTGATTTTGTGATTTTCTCATAGTATGTTAGACATTAGCCCATTTTTTGGTCTTACAATTAGTGAACCTGATGCAGACATGCTTAACTAACTTGGGTTTCTTGTGTTTGTGCTTGTAGGTGCAAGGAAGGAACTTACTTGGAGGGGTATAATGCTTATTCTTTCTCCTTTATTACACCTAGTCTAATTAGGGGACCTAGCAATATGATTTTATGCTCTCATTTATGCATTTTGTTAGCTTGTTGTCCTAGGGTGCACTCTGCTCTGTCAGGGCACACTTAGGACCCCTAGTAGGTAGTTTTAGGAGCCTATGAGCCATCATAACCCCCATCTACTATTCCTAGCTTACCAACTATTCTTAGAAACCACCAAATACTCTCTTTTGGTCCCTAAATGCATTAGAGGCATAGTTTTCACTATTTGGGCACACTTGGTAGGGTAGATTTCAAAATTTTATTTTTTGGGTATTGTTTAGGGCCCATTTCCTCACACTTTGCAATTGGTTTCCCAATTGCACCCAGAAACTACCAACTACACCCTTCTAGGCCCCAAGTACACCATGGGCATAGTTAACACTATCTGAGTGCACTTGGGGGCATACTGAGCCATTCTAGCCTTTTGGGGCGTAGTATGCTTTGTCAGAGTGCACTTGTTTCATAGAAAGCACATAGATAACTTAGAATCTGCAACTAGGGTTTCTATTTCTTTCTAGTACCTAGAGTAGATGTATTTGTGTTACTTATGGTCTATTTGCAGCATGTGGAGATTGTTGGATGAAGACTAAACATTAAAAAGTACTAATGCTTGTTTACGGAACGTTGTCAAAGATCCTATGTGCTTGTTCAAACTATGTGTGTGGATTTCCTAGATTAAATAACACTTTGTTTGGTACATAAAATGAAAATTTTCTTTTCTACTTGGCATGTCTACGATGTTTAAAACCCTAGGGGTTACATGGACATATCCTCTCCCCTTGCCATTCATGGATCTTGGATTTAATAGAAATCCATGTGACTTCTATAGGAAGCTTGCCTTAGACCAAGATACCCAATATTGGTTATGTGAGGGGACAACTTCAAAGTAGTAATGGGCCAAAATTTAGGTCAACATTCTAGCCACTATATAAAACTTGATTACAAGGAAAGTTGTGTCAGTGGTATTGTTGCATGATAGCTCTCCCCTAGTACCCTTGTGGTGCATCAAACCCTAGTTCTTGGGGTTGGGAGACCTTTTGAGGAAGTTTATCATTCACTTGCTAAAAAAAATGCCCTTACTAAAAACCATGTTTTAGTGGCCAAAATCCTTTCTATCCACTAGCTCAAGGGGTCACCCATGCCCATGAAGATATCTTACATTCTCATAGTCCTTAGTAGAGACAACAATACCTTAGGAAGTCATGCCCCTTGGGAAGAAGATCTTGGTAGCCCTAGGAAGTGAGTGTGCTATAAGGGGGAGCCTATGGTGCCAAGATCCTAAGTTGTTTGCTCTAGATAAGTGTAGTTGAACTTTGGTTCAAGTAAGAATTTAGTGGATACAATCCTAAAGCCTAGGTTGTGGTTTTTTTTGTTCACTTCTAACAATAGCTATTCTTGTCTTATTATGTCTTGTGTGTGTAAAACTTCAATCAAGATAAAAAATGACTTTCAAATTTACACCCTAGATATCATTTGAACCTTGTCAAAACATTACACATTGTCCAAACATTACAACCTTTGTCAAAAATTTACAAACTTTGGTCCAATACATTCAAGACTTGGAAAACATGGTAACTTGTGATCCTAGACATGCTTGGTAAAACATACATTTCATCCTTACATAGAACCCACTTGCATCTTCCATATTGCATCTTTGCATACCCAACCTTTATCTTGCACACTTTAACCATCATTCTAGGTGTCTTAACCTTCATTCTACACCTTTATCCTGGTCTTAGCACTGTCCTCTACTATTTAGCTCACGGTGACATCAATCTGGAAACCCTAGCACTTAAAATTGCCTTAGTTTCAGCCTAGTTTACTAACTGTGCCTTGAAACTACTGCACCCAAATTGGCCCCAACTCCACCATAGGTGTATTTGGTACTATTTGAGTGCACTTCGTGGTCTGAGGACCTATTTTTGGCTTCTAAACAACATTCAAAGACTTCATAGGTGTCCTTATGTACCTAGATAGGTCCCCTTGTATTAAAATGCCCTAATCTACATTCTTCACCTCTTAGCCTTCATTTTCTTCACTAAGGAAATCATTCCTTAGGTTGTAAACTTCATTCTACATCTCCTATCCAATCATAACATCAACCCTAGCATCCTGGCTCTCTGATAGAACAACTTGGCAATCACCCAACTTAGAACTAGCAACCCTTTAACCTAGTCTACCAAATGTGCCATGAAACTACCAAATGTGCCCAAACTGGCCCACTATTGGTGTTGGTAGAGTATATTTGGGTACTTGTATGATCATTTTGGGCCTCCAAACTATATTTTGGGGCCCTAAAACTGCATTAGGAAGCCTCCAAAGGTCCTTATTCTACATATGACCAAAAACAACATCTTGCACCCAAAACTTCATTTTACATTATAGGACCTTTACATATTGCATATCCAATCAGCATAACCAGCATTTTGAGCCCCTTAAACATAATTTTGAACCCAAAACCTTTGAAATTAATCAAAAAATCTGAACAAAGTATGAGTCCTAGAGTATCTCCTAGTGTAGATGGATGTTGGATCTTGACTAGTGCTTTTGTCTTTTTTATCATTTTTCTTTAGTCAAAATCTATCTATGTCTTGATGGATTTGACCTTTTCATCTTTACCAAATTGATCTTTTTTTCTTTTATCACTTATTTGTCAAGATCCAAAGTCCATCTTCACAAGGTTAAACTCTAAGACAAAATACTTTCCATAGATTTCACCTAAGTTCAAAACCTTTCATGTATCCTTATTATTAGCATTATCATATTCCTAGTCTCCCTAAATTTCATTTTGACTTACCTTAGTGGTAATCATCTTGCATTGGTCAAAACCCTAGCATCATTCCCACTATCAAATCCTATCAACTTTTCTATCAATCAACTTGTCTCCTTGATTACTTATCCTCATTATACATAACCCAAACATTATTATCAACCTTAGCATACCATCCCTTGCATACACCAACCTCTAACATCATTACCAAATCCAAAGTCTAACCCTAATCATCATTTTAAATACCATAGAGTCATTTTCATCTCCTTTAGTCAAATTCCAAAATGTCATTCACATTTGCATTTGCATAGTTTCCCTAGGATATTTTCATCTTGCATATCAAAAGCCTAGTTCATTTGGCATCTCCTTAGGTTTCATAACATCACTAAACACCTCAAAATCCAAAAAACACTCATATCTTGCAAACCCACTTCTAGATTTCCAAGTTTTGCCCTATTTTACCAACTACACCCTTCTTTTACCAACTACACACTTTAGGTGTGCAGTTGGTAGTTTTAGAGCACATTTGGTAATTAGGTATTTCATCTTAGTTTCCAAAACCCTAATCTACACTTCCATAGATTTCATTGCATCCCAAAACCCTAGAAAACACTCAAAATCACTCAAATCATTCATATTATGTATTTTAGTCACCCTAGCACCTCTTTTTACCAACTGCATATCTTCTGCTTAGCAACTGCTTACCTTCAGGGCCCCAAGTGCACCAATGGTGCACTTGGTACTATTTGAGCATAGTTTTTATTTTAGGTGTGCACTTGGGAGGTAGGGAGTCCATTTATATTTTCCTCCACTACATCTGCATCGTTAGGTATCATGCCAACACTCACTAGGACACAATCAACTTAGAGACTCGAAGAACTTTACCAACACTTGTTTTCTGAGGCACCAACAGAACCAAAACCTTGTCCAAGATAAAAGAAGATCAAGAAAACCCAAAAAAAATTTGATGAAGACAAAATTGAGGCATCACAACCTCTACTTGTGGACCCCTTAAACATGTATCCCCAAGATCACCATAATCAAGAGATGCCACAACAAACCCTAAACAATGCACCTACTATGAGGTTTCCTTCAAATACTTCCCCTATGAATGAGATGGTTCAATGGAGTCCTAACTTTCAACCTATATTCATGTCGATACCACCTAGATGTGGAAGTGCACCAACCACACTTGAGGATGAACAAACACACTCCTTCCAATTTAGCAAACCCAACACAAGCACCTTCAACCCTAATACATCAAACACACAACAAGGTATTGTACACTTAAGGGATGACTTTGAAACTGATTATGGCATCACTGGTAAAGAAATGGCTAAGGCATATCAAGATAAAAATTCTTATAAAAACTTCAAACTTTTGGCAACCCAAGAAATTGTCAAGTTTAATCCACACTTGGAGGGACCTAAGTCCAAACATCAAACCAACACAATAATTAAAAATACACAACCCATGATAAATTTGGAATTAGATAAGGGAAAACAACCTTTGGAGTTTTCAAACACAATAATGGCACCTATAAGGTCCCATCAAGAATCAACCATCAAAATCCTCAAAAGTACATTTGAACACATCAACATTAATCCCTTGTTTGATGAACCACAACCAATGAATGGAAACAAGACTCTTCCTAAATATCCCAAGAGGATGTTAAGACTTGATCTCAATTACATGATGCAACAAAAAGATGTTCCTAAAGGGACTTGTATTCTAGGGATGCCAAATATACCTCCTTTGGAGGAAAATCAACAAAGTGCACCTTTTCTCCTAACTCTACCAAGTGTTATGATGTCAAATGTTATGGAGCCTCCCACAAATACACCATGTGAAACAACAATTGCAATAATTCCTATTGATGCACAAAGTAAAAGTCTTATTGACATTACACCTATTCCCAAAAGGAACACATCTCATTGTCAAGTCAATATGATGTCTCAAGGAGAAACATCTAACAAACAAAGGTACCAAAACAACAACCTAAACATGATGTTCAATTCTCAAGGACATAGCCAACTCCCACAACAACATCATCCTATAGTGGTACAAGGACATAACATTTCCAATGTGGAACCAAGTATAAATTCACTCAAAACACATTTGACACATCAACAATAACATCAACCACAACAAAAACCTCAAGTGGTGCAAGGATCCAACGTCCCTAATACACACTCCAATGTAAATCCACTTGACTTACACAAAATTTATCATAAAAAATCCAACAACAATAAGTCATGTTTGCTAAACAACAAGAGCAACTAAAGAAACAATTAGAATACAAAAGATGCCTTGAACAAAAAATTTCATATCAACAACACTTATTGCAACAATAGCATGTGCCACAGATACCTCTACAACAATAGTCACATACATGGTCTCACATGCAACCAATAGAGGTATCTCAACAAAAACCACAACAAATGGCACAAAAAAAACACATGGTACAATAATTGTAGTCAATTCTACAACAAATACCACAACAAATTGTTGAAATATCAGTCAAGTTTTTTATTAGTGACATGCACTTATTTAGATTCTATATAGCTACCAAGCTCATTGAATAGTTTACAATTCTTGCCATGTAATTCAGTAGCCACCAAGCTCTACAGTTGCTACTAAGTCTTTTGGACTAATCCTAGTGGTTACCAAGTAGATTCAGTCAGTACAAAGTCCAGTAGTTCAAATCATGCATTTCAGTATACACCATGTTTTTTAGTGGTTACTGAGCATTACAGTGTCTACCAAGTTCGCAATTCATGTGATGTGAAGCTAGTACTAACCAAACTACTTCATTCCAACAAAGATATTTAATGTTTTTTGAGTTACACAATATCTATCGAGTCACCAGTGTAGACCAAGTTCAAGACTACTTGAAAGTGATTAGTATGGACCGAGCTTCTATGTCTATCAAGTGCATGACAATGCCAAGCATTGATAGTGGATGTCGCGTATCTAAACATCATCGAGTTAGTCTTCAGAACTTGAGTATCTTCATGTGGGCCAAATTTTTAATATTTGTGTTAACTTGTGTCATGGCCAACTTTTTAATTTTGTAATTTGGATTGGTATATATATGTAAGCCTTAACAGGCCAACTTTATACTGCAGTACTAAAGTTTGTGGGTATCATCACCACCCTAGTTTTACTTTCTATTTGGAAGGTTTTTGGGTCACCAAATCTTTGTGTTCAAGTGTTATGGATACTTTCATGTTTTTAGTTTCTCATGCATGTAATTAGATCAGATGTGATGAATTAAGTACTAATTAATTTATTGGATTAAAATTGAAATTGGTAAAATTTTAGAAGTTACTGATTCACCCCTCCCCTCTTAGTAACTTAGCATAGTCTTGAATATTTCTAACAATTGGTATCAGAGCTTTGTGGTTCTTAGTAGAAAGTCTAATAGCTTGAGCAAAGATCAAGGATATAGAGATATTTAGACTTAACAAAGCTATTGACAATGAAAAGTTGGATCTGGAAATGGCCATTGGCCAACTCAAGAAAGCTAAGGAGAAACTTTTCCAATCTCTAAAAAGAAGAAAAGAACTTGCAAATGAAATGAATGATCATCTCTACATTGAAGAAAGAATTGAAGACTTTCACCTTTGAAGTAGCTCATATGAAGCAAATGATGCAATCAAATAACTCCTAGAGAAGAATGGTTCCCTGCAAGAACAATTAAGAAAGCTAAAAAGAGAAAAGAAATTCAGTTAGTAAGGTTATGTGAAGTTTTGGAATAGTGAAACAAGATAAAAGAAGAGATGGATGGAAGGAAAAATGAAATCTAGAACCAATCCCTTCAACAAGTAGACCTTATTGATCAACTCTCCAATGCAAATGAGGAAATCATGAGCCTAAGATGTGCGAATGAAAGAATATGCAATGATCTAAATTCTAAAAGGCAAATCAATGAAAGAATAAAAACTGATCTGAGATCTAAAAGACAAATCAATGAAAGATTAAAAAATGACCTAAACACTGAGAAGAAAATCAATGAAAGAATGATGAAATCTCAAGTAGACATAGATCAACTAAATGAGAAAAATTGCTATAGGCAAAAAGGAAAATTAGGAATTGGATACAAAGAAGAAGGTGAATCCTCCAAAAAAGGTGCTCAAAAAAATGAAAGACCTACTTGCAATCACTTCAGTAACATAGGTCATACATCAAACAAATGTTAGAATAATGGAAAAAAAAAATCAATGGAAAATGCTACAATTTCAATCAGCATGGTCATAGGGCTAATGAATGCAAAGAAAAACCAAGATTTGAAGGAAGCTATTATAAATGTAAGAAACATGGACACAAGGCATCAAAATGCAAAACAAAGACATTGAATCCTGTAGAACAAATTGTGAAAGAAATATTTGGTTGGGACTACAATACCTGGTGTAGATGTCATTACTATGGAGAATTTGGACACAGTGGTATGAATTATGTTAAACATCATATGAGGAAAAGAGATACCACTTAAAGATTTTTTATTTGTATAGAACTTGGTCATCTTGCCATGAATTGTATGAATACTAGTAAAATTAAAGATGAGAAGAAAGCAAAGGCTGATAACATTCGAAAGCATATGAGACAACAATGGATTCCTAAGTCTACCAAGGATATTGTTCCAAGAAATGATGGTCAAGTCACTCAAGAATTGGGTGACTCTACCATTCCTAATTAAGTTCTCAAGGAATAACTGAAACCAAGCTATCAAAGAAGACATACGAATTAGTTCTAGTTAAAAAGTGACAAAGATCCAAATTCATAGACAAGATACAAAATGATCACTGAGCAAGATCAATATCAATTATTACTGAGTTACCTTCTCTACTAAGTAAGGTTAGGTCATAGACTCTACCGAGCAAGGTTGGGAGTAACAAAGGCATTTATAATTATTGAATCATGGAGATGTCATAGAATAATCAATATCATATCATAGATGATAGTTTGCCAACTTATCTACCTCTGTACTAAGCATTAATGGTAAAATTTTAACAAAAGGCATGGAATTGAATTCATTTCTTACTATGAATTTTCAAGTGCTATTACAAAGAGCCATTTTTAGTGTGATCAAAGTGACTTGAGCTAACTTCTTGCAAAATTTTTTCGAAGTTCTCTCAAGCTACTGAGTGAAAATGGTATCCAGTAATAGCAAGGTTAAGAAAGGGTTTGACATCTTGGTTCAAGGAGTTGAATGGAAAGCATCAGATTTCAAGCTCATGCCTACAGTTGCTGAAACCCTAGACCCAAGCAAAGCTCAATCAAAAATCCCTCACAAGGTACTTCTTGTTAATGAAATTTATACTTATTTTAAATGTGCTATTCAAGAAATTGGTACTCGAGAGATGGATGATGCCCTAGGTTAGTTATGTATTGATGGAGCCCTTAAACCCGAGCATCAACATTTGGAAGCAAAATGATTGATACATATTCCTCATATGCCCTAAGAATTTCAAATTATATGAATTAGGTTTATCCTTAGTTGGATGCATAATGGACAATTATGGTTAGAATAGCCAATTCTAATAACAAAGAAAATGATTCATCAAATCACTGGCCTTCCCATGCTTGCCAAAGCCAAAACAACTAAAAGCCTAGGTCAGACAAAGTTGGAGAAGAAAACCCTAGCCGAGTGGGATGGTAGAGGTATACAAATCAACAGTGGTATAGATGCAGAATTGAAATTTGGAATTCATGTTATTGCATATAAGATATATAGTTTAAGTTGTCTTAATAGTGTGTCATGTGAAGCCATGGATTTGGCATTTGAAGTGGTTAAAAATAACTTATCATATGACCTTTCCAACCTCTTGTTGAGGCAATTCAACAAAAATATGGAAAGTATTAGAAAATCAAAGAACAACCCGTGCAAATTTGGTTCACTGTTAACTTGTCTATTCTTTTATGTTCAGAAGTTCTTCCCTGCTAAAGGCACTATAGTCTGGAGAAAAGATGTGCTTGTACTTTACTAAATAAATGAATATATTGTAGAAATGGGTGATAACTATGCTAGCATCATGGATAACTACTTTGATGTGTTCAAAGAGAAAATGAACAATAGGTTTAGAATTCCAAAGAAGTTAGTTGAAGACTACAAGGATGATGTGTGGTTCATGGTGGATAGTGACAATGTATATATCTAGGTAGTTAAGCCTAGAGTTGTGTGGGTCGAACCTCTTAGCTATGAGGTGAATATTGATGAGAAAAAGGACATCGTTGAAGCCCTTGTCAATGAACCTATTGATCTTAAGGCCCCTTATTTTGGAACTTATGATGAAGCTAAGACCAGAATAGAGCTAGAAATAAAGCTCCCATAGGTGATTAACAAAGGGAAGAGAAGGATAGTAAAGCTGAAATCAAGTGCACCTCTCTTGTTAATTAAGGGCAAAGGTGAGGATGTGGATCAAGTAGAGGATGAGGAATAATCTAAGAAATAATAACCTTTGAAGAAATAGGACAAGTTGATCATCACCAAGCCTAAAAAGTCATCCACTAGAGTCTTTACAAGGAAATCACGAAAGAAAGGAAGTGACATTGTATTCAGCAAACCTCCACCCACCTTCTAGGACTAGTTGAAGCAATTGGAAGAAGGAGTAGGAATAAAAAACTTTAAATCTTTGAAATATGAGATTAGGATTGAGGCTGAGTAGAAGCAAGTTGAAGAACTATTGCTAAGAAAAATGGGTGAGTGGAAGTACTCACCAAACTAGATTGCTTCTCAAGTCTCTAGTGAATTGATACAGAAGATAAAGCCAAGATGGGATTTTACTATGCAAATAGCCAAAAACATATATGCATAATCCCTAAGGTAGTTACTACCGAGCATATTAGATGCTCAGGTGAAAGAGTCTTTAAAGAAAAATGAAGAAAAAATTGACTCTAAGGTTTAATACTCGTTTAGTTTTGATCAAGGACATAAAGCATGTTGTTAAAAATGATACAAATACTTGGAAAAATATTTATCATCTTCATAAACCAAGTGAATTCCAATTGAAGTAAAGTATATTGATGAAGATTAAGATAAGGAGAAAGATGAGGAAGAAAATGTTGAAGAAGTGACTCATTTTGATAGTGAAGAAGATGAAGAGGATCAAGGTCCAGAAGCTATCGAGGAAGAAAAGCAAGATGATGAGGAGACCAACCCAGTCAAAATAGCTGCAATAGTCATTTCCTAACTTCCTCAATCCTCAAGAAAACAATTGACTACATCAAGTATGGAGACAAATTTAGCAAGTTTGGTTGTGACTACTACTGATACATCAAATATCCAATCACTCTTTGCCCCAACTCAACTCAAAATATCATTGATAAAAGTGACTTCCACTTCATCCACCAAGCTAGAGACTCCTTCATCTATCAAGTTGAGTTCTTTAGTCTTCATTTCTCCAACTTTGACTTCTATAATTTTGAGTACATTTGTGGTAAGCTCTCTAGTTTTGTCTACTTTAGTTTTGGATTCTACAATTTTGACTTCATAAATTTTGGATTCTTCAAGCATCTCTATAAGTATTCCATCAGTCAGTATAGTATCAATTTTTATTGCAAGCCTAAGTATGTCCACTATTGTTTCCATTCCTGTTACAAAAGCAATAAGGGCAAGGACAGCTGAACCTAATGTTCAACCAAGTACAAATTTTTTAGGGAAAGGAAAGGAGATTGAGGAAGACATAGATTTAGATGAAGAAATAGTAATTCCCAAATGGACATTTACAACATTTCTATAGACCAAATGCACATGTTTAATGAACTCCTCCAGAAAAAGGCCAAAACACAAAGATTAAGAGAGGAAAGAGACAGAGAGTATAAGATAATTGATGATTCCAAGAATATCTTGACCAAGGCAATAGCAATTGAGGATGATTCTTCTCAACCTATCTTGTGTCAACTTGGAGAAATAGTCCAAAAATTCAAAGAGGACACCAAAGGTCAAGATAAGCTAGCTGAAAAGGTTGAAAATAAATTTAACAATAAAGTGTTGGAGCACATTGCTTAGCAAATAGCCATTTATCAAGTTGAGCTTTTGACAACTTTGGTCAATCTTGAGGCGTCCTGCTCAAATGTGTCATCAATTTTTGGGAAACTATGTGATGTCATGAAGTATACAAAGGAAGTAAAGGACAAGTTGTCTAAAATTGATATAGATCTTAAAGCTAGTGCTCAGCAGCTGCAACTTGACCCTAGTTCAAGCTCTGCACATTTCAAGAAGATTAGATTTTTGTTAGACATGCAAGTTGAATTGCTAAGAGAATAAACAAGGATCCATTCAACATTGATTGAAATACAAAGTATGATCCTTCAAGTCATGGATGCTATGCAAAAACATATTGTATATTCAAAAACTCTGATCCATGATAACAACTTCTCTATTGTGGACCATATGATTGAACTATCAATAGAGGTGCAAATTGCAATTCATACATGCAAGGTCTTGCAAGAAATTTGGGATAAAACCATGGAAATCACCCTCAAGGTACATTCTAAATTCTTATCCCATTTTGGTGTCTCTATGTAAATATGTTAGAATAAATCTTTGGCATTACTATCAAAAAGGGGGAGAAAAGTTACATTGGAGAAATGTCACATGAATATAAGAGAAAAGTTATATGTTATGAGGAAGAAAGACATGTACATAGAGGAACACATAGTATGGGGGAGAAATATGCTATGGTGGACAACTACTCTGTATATACTTATAAAGATCAAATTTGAAAAATCTCAAAAATTTACCGAGCTAGTATCATGTAGTGATGAATACAAGGTATTCAATTTTGGGCTAATAAGTGTTTTTGTCACTAATGCCAAAGGGGGAGATTGTTGATATATTGGTCAAGTTTGTTATTAGTGACACACACTTATTCAAATTATGTATAGTTACCAAGCTCATTGAATAGTTTATAGTGCTTGCCATGTAATTTAGTAGTCATCGAGCTCTATAGTTGCTACCGAGTCTTTTGGAATCATCCTAGTGGTCACCAAGAAAATTTAGTAAGTGTAAAGTCTAGTAGTTCAAACTATGCATTTTACTATACACTGAGTTTTTCAATGGTTACCAAGCATTGTAGTGTCTATCGAGTTCATAGTTCATGTGATGTGAATCCATTGCTAACTGAACTACTTCATGCCAACCAAGCTATTTAGTGTTTGTCAAGTTGCACAATATCTACTAAGTCAACAGTGCAGACCGAGTTTAAAACTACTTGAAAGTGATCATTATGGATCGAGCTTCTGCGTCTACCAAGTGCATGACAATGCCAATCATTGATAGTGGATGTTGAGCATCAAAACCTCACCGAGTTAGTCTTTAGAACTTGAGTATCTTCATGTGGGCCAACCTTGTAATATTTGTGTTAACTTGTGTCATGGCTGACTTTGTAATTTTGTAATTTGGATTGGTATATATATATAATGTATTCTACCATATCCAACAAATGAGAAGGTGAGTGTGTGAGCATATGTATTGTAATGTAGATGCAAAAATTTCAAGTTATGAATGTAGTAGATAAAGAATTATGATGGCCATAGCAGTATAAGGAGCAACAAAGACATATCTATCATAGAAAGGTGATTAGTATAGTAAGGAATCTCTATTAGCAAACTTAGCTGCAAGTTAGAGATCTAATACTTCATCCTAATAGGTAAACCAGTCAAAATCCTTTAACAAGGTAGACCTAATAATCTTTTATAAATATTTTTACTAAGTGCATACTTCATTATATGTTTGTGAATCCTCTCACAAGGTGAACCTAGCAATCCTATTTGCTCCTAACGGAGTAGATCATTAGAAGTGATCAATGTAAGCCTTAACAGGAAACCTTTATGTTACATTACTAAATTTTGTGGGTATCATCCCCCACCCCAGTTTTACTTTCTATTTGGAAGGTTTCTAGGTCACCAAATCTTTGTGTTCAAGTGTTATAGATACTTTCATGTTTTCAGTTTCTCATGCATGTAATTAGATCAAATGTGATGAATTAAGTGCTAATTGATTTATTGGATTAAAATTAAAATTAGTAAATTTTTGGAAGTTACTGATTCACCCCTCCCCTCTCAGTAACTTAGCATAGTCTTGAATATTTCCAACACAAATACCACAACAACTACCCCAACATGTATTGCAACAAGGACCCTTTTGTCTTTGAGGTACTAAAATACCTCCACCACCAAGTGACACATCACTAGATTCATCAAACACAAAAATGTCAGAACTAAGTAGACATAGTTCTCGACATATCAAATGCTCTACCCATAGACACAAAAGACTTGAAGGGAAGACTATCATACAAAACCCTAATGAAGAATTGGTACAACAATTCAAACAACTTTCCAAACAAGTTGAGGCATTGGGAGTCTAGAAGAAAAAGGCTCTATATATAGAAAGAGACTTAAATCCTAATCCATTTGATAAAAGTTTGTATATGCCTCCATTCCCAAAACACTTTGAGGCCCCAAGGTTCAAAAAAGACTGAAGAAAAGGTAACCCCATTGATCACATCTGAGGATTCTATACCCTATGTATCGAACTTAGTGATGAGCCCACCTACCTAATGAGATTGTTCCCTCATTCTCTAGGTGGGCCTACACTTGAATGATACTCCAAACTTCCTGGTACCATTAAATCTTGGTTGAAACTTATAGACAAGTTCATCTCCCACTTTTCCTTTAACATTACAAATGAGTTGACACTCTCTAATTTGTGCTTAGCTAAAAAAAAAATGAGAGAACTATTTATCACATTCTTACTACGCTAGAGAAGCTTAGTCAATCAATGCTCACTAGATATTCCTAAAGAACAAGAAGTTAACTTGTGCATTGATAACCTAGTCCCTGACTTAATGTATGAACTCAAAATCAAAAGTCCAAGCACCATTTCTAAATTAATGAAAAAAGGGCCTAGTATTGAAGATGCTCTTATTTGTAAGGGAATCCTCAAGATGAACAAGGAAAGCAAAAATACCAACTCGTCTAATGAGAAGGAAACTTTTTTTGTCCAAAAGAAAGAATGTGACTAATGATGGCATTATGGATGCATATAATTAGCAAAACACAACCTCAATTGACTTTGAGAGGTGAAAACCCTATGAACTCACAAACTCCTCATCAAAAACCACCTCCCAATAGAAAACTGAGACTTCCATGTAGGATGGACCTCGAAGACATCTAGAACCACAGATAGAAAATTCACACCATTAGGGATACGTCTTGAGATTGCACTTCAATAATTACTTAGTAATAACTTCCTACAATTACCCCAATCAAAGATGAGCCACTAACTAAAGCTTCTTGGTGGGATGACAAAAATTTCTATGATTACCACTACACTAAAGGACATAAGACCTCATCATGTTTCCAACTAAAACATGCAATACAAGACCTTATTGATGATGGTGTAATTATAGTTGATCCATCATACTAGCATCCAACTCTAATCACACTATCTTCAAAGATCCTTTGGGTAATCATGACAAAGAGAAACCCTCCAGTTCAAACTCAAACTCACAAGCTACTATGAATTACACACACACTGGTTATGACTACACCATCAACTATTCCAATGAGTCTGGTTCCTACACATCCACATTCACCTTAACGGTTGAAGATTCTTGTTGCACTATCACTACATGTCATACCAAAATCACCCTACCTAGAGCTCCATCTAGGCCTATTACCTCTACTAGACCTACACCCCCTAGTAGACCTGCTACTCCTACTTTATCTAATTATAGCCTTGTTGAACAGCTTGGCAAGACCCCTATGCAAATATCTATCTTGGACCTACTATGTGCATCTCCCCAACATTAGAAGATCTTGGATCAAGCCCTTAAAGAATCAGTAGTCCCTAATAACAGCAATGTTGCCCAGTTCCAAGCCATGGTTGGGAACCTATCTACATCACAACATATCACCTTTTCCCCTTGAGATATTCCTAAAGATAGACCCAACCACAATGATCCTCTTCACCTTGAAGTCTTTATCCATAATGCCAAGGTCATACATGTCTTAATAGATGGAGGAGTAGGACTAAACTTCTATACTCTTAAGGTTGTCAAGGATTTGGGTTATTCTAAGGATGATGTGGATCCCTCTTGAAGAATCATAATAAAAACCTATGATGATGATAAACACTTCTCTAAGGGCATCATCATATTACCCATCAAAGTTGGTCTGACTACTGAAGACACATTATTCCATGTCCTAGATATTGAAATGAATTGCAACATGATACTAGGATGCCCTTGGATCCATGCTATGAAAGTCATTCCATCTACAAATCATCAATGTCTGAAATTCACTTACAAAAATGTAGAGGTTACTATCCTGGTTGATCCAAATCCTTTCTAGTTTTTTGCTAATCTAAGAGATGCTACTATTAGAAATGCTTTAGAATATCTGAGAGGGGGATTGAATTAGTTATTAAGGTCCAAATGTCCTATTCAAACTTTTCACTAAGAATAGTGAGCCCATTCAACCATTCATTCATCCAAGCTTAGACTTTATCTAATCAATATGCAAGTATAACACATAAGAAATCAACACATATCACAATGATTTACATGGAAACCCAAATTGGGAAAAACCACCAGTAACATGCTACTCAATTGTCACTCTTCTAAAGTAATGCCCTATGAAAGGCCTTCCATGTTAAAGGCTTACAACACACTATCAAATGTGACCTTGTTAGAGGATTTATCCACCCTATTAGAACTGGGCCTGGTTAAAGGACTTTAGAACATTCACTTGGAATGTCACCCTATTAAAGGATTTACAAATGGTTGTTAGGCCAACCTAAGTCCATAGGATTTTTAGATCTAATATAATTGCTAGAGAGTATTAGAAAAATCTTGACCTAACTACAACATACAACTTATCTTGTAGATCTCATATCACTTTGCAGCTCATACCCTTACCTGGCCTTTAATCTCTACAACTCTAACAACTTGCCCTCCTTTCAAGCTTTATCCTCTTGAGTCTCCATACTCAATGTACTAGTGCAATCATTTCTTCATGACCACTCATAGAAGCAGAGCCTCTGTTTTCTTCCTTCTCCTAGATGTCTCCCCCTTGACACCCTTTCAACCACTTTGTAGACTTGGCTCTTCAGCAGCAATAGTATCAGCAACTCTCTACTTCTTGGTCTATGACTCCTTAAATAGAAGCCTTAGAGTACCATTTTCCACTCTATTCTTCCATTCTTTAATTTCAATTTGCATGGATTAGGTAGGATTCATTGCATCTAACCCATATTCTATTTTCTCTAGAAACTTCTTGAATAATCCTTTAGAATATGCCAAAAAATGGTTTACATAGGATTCTATGCCAACAGCTCATCATCCTTATCTTCCAACTTGTTCACAAAATTTAATGTAACTATTATGTCAGTTCAGATTTGGTAAATCTTCATCATTTGAAATAATGCAGCAGCTCAACACTATTAAAATACGGGTACTTAGCACATACTGTGTTACTTCACACCAACTATGTTTTTCTTGATGCTCGGCACCCAGTAAGAATTTTTTGATGCTCAACACCTAATCTTTACTTAGAACACACTATAATTTCTTGTTACTTGGCTCCTTCTAAGAATTTTCTCATCTTCAACTAACTTGCTTGGCACCAACTAAAGATCTTAGTTTAAGCTTTGCAATCAACCTTGTTACAACTTCTTCTTTCGAGATTTCTAAGTGTGACCAACTTTTGTAGCTTTGAGTATGTCATCAATACATCATTTAACCATTGTCTTAACTGATCCTTGCACTTCATTACAACATCATAACTCAACCTTTCTTTTAGGTTCTCTTATTACATCTTGTTGATCAAATCCTCTTCATCAATCAACTAAGTGATAGTACTTGGATCTTATAAGCAAATATCATTCCTACAAGCAGCAGGTTTGACATTAAATACAAAACAATGATTGAAAACATTCTTTTCCTTCTTTCTAACAATCTCCCTCTTTGATCTTCAACAATGAGCTTTTCAATCAAGTTTCCAACAATCTCCCTCTTTGGCATTGATGGCAAACCAAACTGATCAATCATCAGAATCAACTATTCAACCACATGCTAACTAGGTTAGAACAGTAAGTCAAATGCTAAAAAGTAAATTGTAGTTTCACATCATCCTTCTACTATTCTAATTACTTCATTTTAGCTTCTCCCTCTCTACTATTGTATCCTCCTTTGTCTTTCTCCCTCTATCATGCTCATCTTCTACTGTTCTTCTGACCAACCTCTAATTATTTTTGAATCTTTTCCCCATGTCTTCTAATTCCTTATCTTCAACAATTGTTGATCAATTTCAAACATCTTCTCCCTCTTTGACAACAATGCCAAAGATATATAAACATCTTAGTATACAGGTGTAGCTTTTTTAGGTTCATTCAATTTCTCTCTTTGCTACCTTTCTTGTGACTGATTTGGAATTTTAACACTTCTGCTACTTTAGGCATGAATTCCAAAGTAAACATCCTCTACATCAATGTGTAAAATCTTCTATATTCAGCTCATTTGATGCAAGGCATACTTGCTTGTGCTTCAAGTAGCCTTGGCTAGGGGTATCACCCCTAACTTACCTTTGGGATACAAAAAATCATCTTTGGGTAGTGCTTTTGTGAAGATGTTAGCAATTTGTTCCTTTGAGCTAACATATTCCATCTTCACTTGTTTGTCTTCCACCAAATCTCTTACATAGTCATACTTGATTGCAATATGTTTGCTTTTGGCATGCAATACTAGATTCTTTGATATGTTAATAGCACTTGTATTATCATAGTAAAGTATCATAGGCTCATTTACCTCTTCTTTCATACCTTGCAGCAAATGTTTGATCCATACAATATTGGTGCAGTTTATAGTAGCTGCCACATATTCAACTTTAGCAGTGGACTATGAGGTGCAACTTTGCTTTTTGCTGGTCCATGTAATCAACCTTTTTCTCAAGAAAAGTGCTCCTCCACTAGTGTTTTTTCTATCATCAATATTACCTCCCCAATCTGCATCAGTGTAGTCTTTTAGTTCAAAATTTTCATTCTTCTTGTAGTACAAACCAAAATCATCAATTCCTTTCAGGTATCTCAATATTCTCTTTATTGCCATTAAGTGATTTTCTCTTGGATTTACAAAAAATATTGCCACTATTCCAACAACTAATGCAATGTTTGGTTTACTATGTACAACATATTGTAGTTTTCCAATCATTGACCTATACAATGTTTGATTTGCTTCAGCAAATTCATCATTCTTGGATAGCTTATGGCCTATTGCAATTAGTGTGCTAATTGGTTTTGATTCTTCTAACCCAAATGTTTTGAGTACCTCCTTTATGTATTTAGATTGGGTCACAAATATGCCATGTTTCAATTGATGTACTTGTAATCCAACAAAGATTTTCATTTCTCCAAACATTGACATCTCAAATTCATGCTTCATTTGATCAGCAATATCTTTGCATAAACCATCTTTTCCTCCAAATATTATATCAACAACAAAGATTTCCAATATCAAAATTTCATTACCTTCTTTAGCTTTGATGTACAAGTTGTTTTTTTCATCTATTCTCTCAAATCCAACCTTCACAAGATATTTCTGCAGTCTCTCATACCATGCACTAGGTGCTTGCTTCAATCCATAAAGTGCTTTGTGTAGTTTTCAAACCATGTCCTTGTTCTTTTTATCAACAAATCCTTCTAGTTTTTATATGTATACTTCCTCTTTTAGTATACCATTTAGAAAAGAAAACTTTGCACATCCATTTGGTGCACTTTGAAACCTTTGTATTCAACATATGCAAGTAATGTTTCTTACTCCTTCCATTCTTGTAACAGGGCCAAATGTTTCTCCATAGTCCAATTCTTCTTCGTGTGCATGGCTTTTGCAAACTAGTCTAGCTTTGTTTCTTATTATCTCTCCATTCTCATTAAGTTTATTTTTGAACACCCATTTGGTTCCAATCACATTCTTATTAGCTGATCTAGGAACTAGAGACCATGTTTTGTTCTTCTCAATCTAATCTATCTCTTCTTCCATGGATTTATACCAGTCATCATTTTGTAGTGCATCTTTCACTATTTTAGGTTCAACCTTGCTTAGCAAACATGATTCATTCCTTAGTCTATTTCTTGTCATTGGTCTGGCATCCTTGTCACCAATAATTTGATCTGCAGGGTGATGTCTTCTCACATACTTGGCTAATCTTGGTTTTGTCCTTCCTTCCATGTTTGGTCCTTCATCTTCAGAGTCATTTTGTTCTTCTTCATTTGGCACTTTGTCATTCCTTTCATGTGTACTATTTTCATAACCAAAATGTACATTCTATAGCTCAACTTCTAAATGTAGGTTGACATTTACAGGTTGAGACTCGACAAATACTGAAGTTTGTTGCTGATTTCCAACTTGATTTGCAACATTGTCTTCAACTATCATTCCTTCATAGAAATATACAAAGGATCTATAATCCTCTGATTGCTTGGACTCATCAATTTGGACTTCTGCATGCTCATCAAAGATTACATTTGCACTCTTCACAATCTTGTTAGTGTTAGTATTCAAACACTTATATGCTTTGCTTCTAGTGGAGTATCCAAGGAATATGCCTTCATCACTCTTTGCATCAAACTTTCCATTTCTAGTATCCCTTAGAATATAGCATTTAAATCAAAAAACTTTGAAATGCTTAAAATTAGGTGAGTGATCATAACATAATTCGAAAGGTGTTGCATTTATACCTTTCTTGACTTGAACTATATTCAGTGTGTAGACTGCAGTACTTATAGCTTCTCTCCAGTATTTGAGTGCAATATTTTTCTCCATCATCAAGGTTCTAGAATAGTCAATCACTGACCTATTCCTCCTTTCAGCAATACCATTCTGTGGTGGAGTTCTTGGTGCTGATATTTTCCTTTTGATACCTTTGTCATTGCAAAATATTTCAAATTCTTTTGATGTGAACTCACCTCCTCTATTTGACCCTAGGCATTTCAGGCTCTTTCCTATTTCCTTCTCAACTTTGGCCAAATACCACTTAAACATTTGAAATGCATCAAATTTTTTCCTTAAAAACATAATAGTCATCATCCTGGAATAGTCATCTACAAATAACATTATGTATGTCTCCTAGGTAGCTTTGTACTTCTATTGGACCACATAAGTCTGTATGCACTAACTCTAGTACTTCATTGGAAGTGTATGTTTTTCTTTTGAAACTAGACTTAGTCATTTTCCCTAGATGACATTGTTTGCACATGATGTTTTTAGGTTTCTTCAACTTGGGCAATCCTCTAACCTTCTTCTTCTTGCTAATGTTAATCAGATTATCAAAGTTAACATGATACAACCTTTTATGCCACAACCACACATCATCAAATCTAACAACAAGACATGTTGCATCTTCCATATCTATGTAAAATAGATTACTCCTATTTTGTTCACCCTTTCCTATCAGATTTCCATCAATTTCATAAATCTTGGCAGTTTTGTTTTCAAATTCAACTTTGTGACCTACATTTCCTAACTGTGATACACTCAACAAGTTGTAGTTCAATCCTTCAACTAGTATGCATTATCACATAAAATTTTCTCTATGAGTTTAATAGAACATTTTCCTTTTATTTGACTTGGCACATCATTACCAAATATAATGCCATTTCCATCATATTGAGTAAAGGTAATGAACTTACTTTTGTCTCCTATTATGTGATGTGAGCATCCACTATCTATGATCCACTTGCCATTCTTGTTCACACAGGTAACCAATGTTGTTGCTTCATCTTCATCTTTTTTTGATTCATCTTTCATGGCTACATAGATTATTTCATCATTATTCTCATCAAATTTTTCCTCAACAATGTAGCATCTCTTGCCTTTCTCTTTGTAATATTTGCTATCATCTTCTCTCTTGTTCTTGTGCTTGTTTTCTTCTTTATAGTTTTTCTTCTATAGACATCTTGCAGCAATATGACCTACTTCATTGCAATTGAAACATATGGTAGGGATCTTACCTTTGAATTTACCTTTGCCTCTATGGAATCTCCTAGCTAGTAGTGCGTCTAACTGTTCCACATCTTCCTCATCTATGTTGCTATCACTAGATGCATGTTTTTTTTTTTTCTCCTTTTACTTGATGTTTCCTCCTTAGTATCTTTCATTTTCATTTTGGCCTTGAAAGTAGATTTAAGGTTCTCAGGTCTATAGTTATCAAAATTGGATAGCTCAAATGTAGTAAGTCTTCCCACTATTCCTTCAAAGGTTAATGTGTTCCCTTGTACACACCTGAACTCTTGGATGGCTAAAAATCAGAATAGATAGGGAGTAGAGTTATTAAGTATTTTATGATGGCTATCTCTTCTTCTAATTGACCTTCTAGACTTCTTATTGCACTTACCACTTCTTTCATTCTTGTAGCATATTGAGCAACATTTTCACCTTCCTCCATCTTCATGTCATCAAACTTTCCTCTTAGGCTTTCTCTCTTTGCTCTTTGGACATTTTGATCTCCTCCATAGATTTTTGATAAGGTTTTTCACATCTTGAATGTAGTATGACAATATTTGATGTCATCATATTCTGCATAATTAAGTGTTGAGGCAATCTCTAGCATTGCTTGATTGTGCTCCTTCTTTTTGTTAAAATCATTTGTAGTAAGAGGTCCTGTTGGAGTTACATGTTCTGTTCCAATTGAGGCTTGTACATAGTTACCTATTGATCCAAGGTGAAATTGCATCAGACTTTGCCATGCAACAAAGTTGTCTTTGTTGAGCTTGGGAACTTTTCTCTTGGACATCTTGATCTTCTTGCTTCTAGTACCTTAAAACTAAATCAACAGATGACTCTGATACCAATTGTCATAAATGCTTTAGAATAACTGAGAGGGGGGGGTGAATCAGTTATTCAAGGGTCCAAATGTCCTATTCAAACTTTTCACTAAGAATAGTGAGCCCATTCAAACATTCATTCATCCAAGCTTAGACTTTATCTAATCAATATGCAAGTATAACACATAAGAAATCAACACATAACACAATGATTTACATGGAAACCCAATTTGGGAAAAACCACCAGTAACATGCTACTCAATTTTCACTCTTCTAAAGTGATGCCCTATAAAAGGCCTACCCTATTAAAGGCTTACAACACATTGTCAAATGTGACCTTGATAGAGGATTTATCCACCCTGTTAGAAGTGGGTCTGGTTAAAGGACTTCAGAACATTCACTTGGAATGTCACCATATTAAAGGATTTACAAATGGTTGTTAGGCCAACCTAAGTCCATAGGATTTTTAGATCTGATACAATTACTAGAGAGTATAAGAAAAATCCTAACCTAACTAAAACATACAACTTATCTTGCAGATCTCAGATCACTTTGTAGCACATACCCTTACTAAGCCTTCAATCTCTGCAACTCTGATAGCTTGCCCTCCTTTCAAGCTTTGTCCTCTTGAGTCTCCATACTCAATGTACTAGTGCAATCATTTCTTTATGACCACTCATAGAAGCAGAGCCTCTATGCTCTTCCTTCTCCTAGATGTCTCCCCCTTGACACCCTTTCAACCACTTTGCAGACTTGTCTCTTTAGCAACAACAGTATCAGCAGCTCTCTACTTCTTAGTCTATGACTCCTTAAATAGAAGTCTTGGAGTACCTTTTCGTGCTCAATTCTTCCATTCTTTAATTTCAATTTGCATGGATTAGGTAGGATTCATTGCATCTAACCCATATTCTATTTTCTCTAGAAACTTCTTGGATAATCCTTTAGAATATGCCCAAAAATGGTTTACATAGGATTCTGTGCCAATAGCTCATCATCCTTATCTTCCAACTCGTTCACAAAATTCAATGTAACTATTATGTCATCTTAGATTTGGTGAATCTTTATCATTTGAAATAATGCAGTATCTCGGCACTATTAAAATACTGGTGCTCGGCACATACTATGTTATTCGGCACCAACTATGTTTTTCCTGATGCTTGGCACTTGAAGATCACTTGGCACCCACTAAGAATTTTTTGATGCTCGACACTTGATCTTCACTTGGCACACACTAGAATTTCTTGTTACTCAGCTCCTTCTAATAATTTTCTCAACTTCAACTAACTTGCTCGGCACCCACTAAAGATCTTAGTTTAAGTTTTGCAATCAATCTTGTTACAACTTCTTCCTCCAATATTTCTAAGTGTGACCAACCTTTGTAAATTTGAGTATGTCATCAATGCATCATTTAACCATTGTCTTAATTGATCCTTGCACTTCATTACAACATCATAACTCAACCTTTCCTTTAGGTTCTCTTGTTACATCTTGTTGATCAAATCCTCTTCATCAATCAACTAAGTGATAGTACTTGGATCTTATAAGAAAATATCATTCCTACAAGCAGTAGGTTTGACATTAATGACAAAACAATGATTGAAAACATTCTTTTCCATATTTCTAACAATCCACCTCTTTGATCTTCAACAATGAGCTTTTCAATCAGATTTCTAACAGCTGCTGCATACAAAGTCCCAACAAACAATGAAGCACAACCCAAAAATTCCTCTAAGTATGTGGATGCTAATATACTCCTTAGAAATGCCAAAGAAAAGATGAAGATGAAGACAAAGGGTGTGGAGAATACTTTATGTCTCAAGTATCCCACATCAGGGAGTCACCAATTTCTCCCCAATCTCATGGTAAATTACAACTATTGCAAGACCAACACTCTGAGATCAATACACAAAATGCCACTTCTATCAATGAGAATACATCTATATGTGTTGAGAAAGCAAAAGAAGAACAAAAATCAACTTTGGTATCTCCTAACAAGTATGGACCTGGGTTTATTATCATGCAAAAACAAGGCTACGATGGCTATAATAGTCTTGGTTATCAGAAATAGGGAATAATTGAACCTATCACTACAAAAGGACAACCTCCTAGTTTGGGGCTTGGATTCAAACCATTACAAATAGGTCCTCCTAGTACTATGATACCTATGTGTAAGACTATGGATGCTTTGAATGATGAAAAGAAATCTGAGGATACCCCACGTAAAACCAATAGTCCTCTAGCTTTTGAGCATGGCCCAATTATACCACTAAATTAGGTATCCATATGTATACCTTTAGCCAAAGCCCATTTAAAACTGATGATGACATCCCCTCAAGTTATCCTAAACTTATGGATTGGGACCAATGTGGACCATCAAAAATGATGATGCTCTCATAAAAGACTTTGAAATCAATGAAGACATTAAAATTGATGATCATAAAGAAGCAGTTTCTACTAAAGTGAACACATTGGCATATTTTGGGAAGCCAAATCTACCTTCTAGTTGCAAAGCTAAAAGAGAAAAAAATGGCAAAAGTAGATCTCTTGGTGAAAACTGAAAGGTGCCATTAGACCATAAAAAATCAAAAGCTAAGCAACTCCCAAGGATATAAAATGAAAAAGATGATGCCATGAATATCAATGTTCTAGTGTTCAACATGCCACAAAGTCTTTTTGAGTGCTCTCAATCAACCTTTATGTGGGAAATTTTTGGTATCAATCCTCCCAATCCTTCCCTATATCCAACTATTTATCCCCTAATCTTACTACCTAACTTGTCCAACAACAAAAATACAACCTCTATCTAAGAAGCCTTTGAGCATTTCAACATCAATAACATCCCATACAAAGAATCCTTGGACCCATTTATCCTCAGATACCTTGATCTATGAGAGGTAGACACTATCTTACATATAGTACACAATGGTATATCTCGAAGTCTTTCTAGTGATTTGATCTTAGCTATAGGCTCAAAACAACTCCTGCATAGTTATGGTTAGTTGTAGGTCTAGAGATTATCAGCTAGCAACATGAACAACGGATTTCTTCTCAGTGGCATCAGCAACATTCTTGATTTCTTCTAAAAGTCCTAAAAAAATATCAAAAAAGAAGAAGAAAAAAGTCATGAAAAAAGAAAAAAGGTGAAAAATGTCATGAAAAATGGATGCCTTGAGGCATCTTGGCATGAAAATTTGAGTCAAGAGAAAATTTTTGACCAAAAGTGAAAACCTGGAAAATAGGTGCTTTGGGCAAGTACCATGGTGAAAACCTAGCAAATAGGCACCACATGTAACCAATTGTTGCTCCTCCATCTATTGAGATTCCACCTAGTTTTTACCTTTTTATCATTCCCTAATCATATCCTTCATATTACAAGACATCCCTAGCCCTTGATCATGGCCCATGAATTGGTTAATGTTCATTGTTATCTTACCTAAAGCATCACTAGTCTGTACATACTCTATCTTTGGCCTTTGTACATAGTCTGTGTCTTGTCTGGGGGCATATTACCTACGTGGTGCATGAGTTTAAACTTGAATTGGGGTCATATCCCTAACACTTTTTACCCATTGGACTTACCACATAATAGATTGGAGATAACACTTGTATATTCTATCTACAATCTTGAAAAAATCCTAAAAATTCAAATATGATCCTAAAAAAGAAACTAAAAATCATAAAATGTCTTGAAAAATTTACTAAAAATCATATAATGTCCTAAAAAAAAACTAAAAACCATAAAACGTACTAAAGTAGACACTAAAAATTGTAAAATGTCCTTAAGAAACGAGCAACACAAAAACATCAAATATCCTCAAAAACCCTAAAAATAGCAAAACCCATCAAAATTTTGGAATAAAACTTGTACATAATCATCCCTTTTACATAAAAATTTTCACTTTCATAGAATACAACTCAAAGTACTACACTTCAATGACAATCACACTATTTGAGTAATGTGAGCCAACAATCAATCAAACATGTTACTGTGAACCTATCAACTAAATCAACAATCAGAACTATGACATGATCAACCTATCAAACACTATATGAATACTTAAAACACACAAAAAAAATCAAGTAATAATGGATAAGAATAGTTTTTGGCTCATTCTTTTTAGTGAGTGATTTATTTTTGCTTTAATTTTTTCTTCGATCATGTTCCTATGCTACTCGATGATATAAACTAATCTATGAGAGTAGTCAGGATGGTTCATGGTCATTTTTAAAAAAAATTATGTCTGTTACAATGTACCTTTGAGAGTACATTGCATGTCTATATGCCTTAGGTAGGACAAGGTCATATTCTATCTACATCATGCTTGTCTTCACAAAAGGTTTTGCATTTTGCACTCTAGCCCTTTATGCCATGATGTGTTACATTCCATTTACCATATCAAAATAAAGCTCCATTTGACATATAGTGCATTTTACAAAAGCAAAAGTATTCCCATCATACTAAAAATTCCTCATCTCATCTCCTCCATCTTCTGTGTTCTCATCATCCAACACCATGAGCATATATTTTGATACACCAAATCATCTTCATCTTGAATTCCTACATTCTTGCATCATCCTACACTATCTGTCAACCTTCTAGGGCTTTCCACCTAGTCTAGCCTTAGTATGACCTTTGTTTGACCAATTTTGACCAAATGTGACCATTTTTTACTAAGTTTACCTATGTTATGACCTCTTTCTATCATTTTGGACATGTAGGCAAAGTTTCAAGTCATTTAGAGTCCAGTCAGGCTATTTTTGGCCCCTGGAGCCTTCTAGGGCGTAATCTTCTCTTTAGGAGTGCACTTGGGCTTCCCAAGTGCACCCAAGGCACACTTGGCTCTGTCATAGCACACTTGGGCTAACCAAGTGCACACTAGGTGCATTTTGGGTGCACTTCAGGTAGAATGATGCCCAAAACTGCTTCTGTAGCCCCTATGTTGCACTCCAAAGGCCATAACTTTTACGTTTCAACTCTGATTTTCAATCCATTAGTTGTGTTGGATTCATATATTCATATCAAAAAAATTGAGCTATAATTTTCATTATTTGATCACTATCTTGAGTGGTAACCCTTGAAACTACTCTCGGGCTCTCGATCAACCCCCATTTTGCACTCTAGAGTCCATAACTTTCACATTTGAGCTCCGATTTGTGATCCGTCAATTGTTATGGTTTTTTCTTCTCATTATCAAGAAATTTTAACATCATATGCTTATATCAATTAATTTCTTAAGGGGGAACCCATATATATCATCCCTACTAGGGCATGTTGTTGTGGTTTTCTCATCAGTGTTCTTTAACACAATGCTCAAAATCACATTGTATCAAAGAGAGGAAAAATGTAGATGCTAAAAAATGGTTCATGTCTATGGTTTAATCACATTTTCATACTAAATCATCCCATTTTCTCATTCCACTAACTCTAATCTTTTGGCCAACTTGATCATACCTCGACAGTGTCTGTTTCACATCAATTGCAGATCATTTTGGAATCATTTCAAATCAGCTCAAAATCATATCAAATCAACTTGAAATCACCCCAAATCAACCCAAAATCACCTGAAACTAGTCTTAGTCAACCCAAAGCATGTCAAGCATCCCAAATCTATCATCATTTGTCCAATCCTAAGCATTATTATGGCTTTCAATGCCTTGGAAACCTATCAATCTATCAAATCTTATCAATCTATCCTCTTACACATATCCATATTTGGCTTCCATTGTCATAGATTCTTGGCTTTAAGTGGGTTTTAGGTGTCATATGATGCATCATCGATCCTCTTCCATTTATAGCCATGTTTGACTTCCATGCATCATATAATCCTACACTTGGCATCTTGTGTCATATGTGTCATGGATTGTCAAAGGAATGTCTTGCCAAGTCACATATCCAAGGTGACAAATCCAAGGCTCTCATCTTGCATGTTGATTATAAAATGAACAGTCTTCCTCTCATTTTATATCCCTAAGTCTTAAGTCCTTGAGTCTCTAGTTTTATTAGTCTTTGATCTCTCTTTCTCTCTCTCATGCTAAAATCAAATCTTCTAGTATTCTCATAGCGTTATCACTATCTTAGGCTTTTGCTTCCTAATTGTGTGCATTATAGGAAATTTAGAGCTACATCATATGGAGAAGAAAGAAGGACATGGGAGCTACAAATGAAAGAGGGGGGTATTTAACATTGTGTTCTTCCTTTTGTTTATTTGGCTTTCATGGTAGACTAGAGGGTGTTGATGTACATTTATTGAGTTTTTTATTTGCTCATAGTATGTTAGACATTAGCCCATTTTTTGTCCTACACATACCACTAGGAGCTACAGTAAAAATCAATTTAAATTCCATAGATTAGCTCACATCTATTTTTTTATGAATACTTCCTATTGTAGACATCAACACATTATAGAAAGTCTTTGAAGAGTTTGTTACCTTAAAACAAGCTAATCCCAATGGTGGGGGAAGCATGGAAATCCCTACCAACACCACCAAAATGGTCTCACCTTACCTTATGGGGGAAAAATTAATATCAAAACAATTTTCCTTATCGAATCCTATACTAGTACAACATGTGGTTGCTATCCTTTCCTATGCCATAACATATCAAGGGTATGAGCCTCTAGAAGAAACATTTTTGAGAAAAAAAGTTACACCACCCATTGAAGTGGAGAACAACATGATGGTAACAACAATGTTCAATTTTCTGACATCAATCAAATGAACATAAACCAAGGTGTCCCAAATGACAACAACAACATGTTCTTTAGGGGGAATTCAAGACCCAAGCCACAATCCACATAATGTTAATGGTATGCCTCCCTTATAATTAAATACTATGTTATTTGAATCTTGTGATAATCCAATAGATATAGAAGGAGAAGACTTAGTATGAATAATTCTTATTCTTAGTCAACCAATAAGTGAAGCCTAAGCTAGCCAAAATATTTACCTTACACAATGACAATTAGAACTCTCATAATTTTCACAGCAAGAAAGAATCTTTGATAGACAAAATTCCCCTAGATTACAACCTACTCATCTTGATCTAATAGATAGTAACAATCTTTCACCACTACACACACCTGCCCAAATGCATGCACAATCTCAAGCACTTGGAAATAACCCCTTCATGAAAACAAATTTGTCTTGGTCAAAAAAAAAGTATAGTGCAATAGAAGAGCTAAAAAGAAAAAGGAAAATATCATGATGTATGACATGATAAAAAGCTAACCCAATCAAAGAGAAGCCTTGTGAAGAGACTTGATCATACTAAAGTAGCTACTGACATAAGTGGCATATAGGTATCCACCCCTTATGTCAATGTTGTTGAAGCTCTACCTACCATGTTCAAAGATAAGGTGGAGGTGTCACCCTTCTTATTAATCATCAAAATATTTGGGAAAAACCTTCATAACTACCTCATTGATTCTAGCACTTCATGTAATGTCATGCCACTTTCAATATCCCAAATGCTAGAAGTCACTCCACGACCTACCAACTAAGTGGTAATCCAAATTGACAAAAAAAGGTGAAATTCATTAATGTACTAAAAGATGTGCATATTTAATTGATTATAAATCCTAGGATCTAGTATGCCATTGATATTCATGTGGTGGACATCCCTAAAACATATAGTATGCTACTAAGTAGAGAATGGACTAGGTGCTTAAGAGGATCATTCTCTACAAACTTCACTCAATTATGGTTGCCATGGAAAGGACTCAATGACCAAATAAAAATTGATGATGAACCTAAGTTGAAGAAAATGATCATAGAATATAATACTGCTAATGAAGTATTGTTCCTTCAATCTAATATGGGCTCCTACAGGGTCTTGGAACTTTAGTTAGAAATATTTGACAACAACCCTACTATTGGATTGCAATAATTCTCCCCACAAGATTAAATTTTCACTTGATATGTAGACAACATGGTTTCCAAGTTGCAATATTTAGGAGTGAATGCAAGGGCAAACATCTTGCTACTCCTTGAATTTTTCCAACTACATCGTGCTAGTCATTGTAAGCATTGTGAGCTCAAATATTCGAGTTGCCAAGATGTTTTGGCTAGAATATTGATCCAAATGTCCCAATCCACATGCATAAAACTTGGCAACCTCTTTATGGTATATCATAAAGAAATGAATAACACTCTTGAGGATATCATGAGAGATTATAGTAATAATGATATTTTGATTCACCAAGAAGAGTTCAACATGGAAAGTGACACCTTTGTAGAAGAATTCGAAGAGGATCCTAAAATGTCTTATAGTGATACATCTTTGGACTTGAGGGATTGGTCATAGTTTGCAAAAGGTGACAATTTATGGAAGGAAAAGGGTGGGTCTTAGTGGTAGTACACCTAAACCCCAGATTTTTAAGATCACCAAATTGATTTAAGAAATCCATGATAGACAATGCAAACAAGCTATCAATGTATCCAAGGCAACTACAAGCAACACACTTAGGCCAACTTAGGGAAAGATGGAATGGGTCCCCAAGAAGAGGTCTTTCAAAGATCAGGTGAAAGAAAAGGTCAAAATAGTTAATCATAAATCCAAAGAACCTAGAGAACATGGGATCTTGACTCTATAGTTTGATGACTCCAAATGAAAATAAGGGGTTGGGTCAGAATTGAACTAATTAACCCTAGAGGAAAAATCTTTCTATGTTGCATAATGCTTGCAATTTGTATTCACTAAAAATGTGGCAGTGTATGAGGCCCTCATGTGAAAGATTATTTTCACACTTGATAAGAATGTCAAAGTACTTGTGGTAGAAAGAGATTCACAGTTAGTAATTTGACAAGTTAAAAAAAATTGATTGAAAGAGAGTTTCAGATTTAATGGATGACTTTGATGTATGTTACCTGGATATTTTAGTGGGAGAGTTAGTTAAATTAATTTTAGAGATAGAGAAATGGAGAGGGAGAGAAATTAATTTCCAACTATTCAAAAATCCTCTCTCTACGTACTACTTCTCTCCCCATACCAAAATCCTCTCTCTCCATGTACTACCTCTCTCCACATACTACCTCTCTCCATGTGATTTCTCTCTCCCTATACTAAAACTATCTCTCTCCACGTACTCAAACATTTTTCCCAAATCTTAACCCCAACTTTCATACCCGAAGTCCAACCTACAAATAACTACCAATTGGGTGTTAAGTTGAGAGATATAATTTGAAGTTGACTTTTAATAGTAGTTTGGAAACTAGGAATATGTGCCAATATAGTTTGGGAAGACATTGTAAGTAAAAATTTATGAGATGATGGCTTCCCATTGGTCAATCACAACTAGTGTGTAATGCGAGAGTAAGGTGGAGTTGTAATTTCTACAAGAAGAGAGGAATTTGTAAAGACATTGATACAACCTGTGAATTAAAGCACCTAAAATGAAGAATATTTGGCCCTCATGATCAATTTTTTAATTAAAACTCTAGATACATACCATAATGTGGATGAATGGTTTGATCAAGTACCCAATTGATGCTCCTTCAACATCTTAAACTTGATCATAGAGAAAAAGTGAATCGCCAGTGAAGCTTCAAAAGTCTTTGAAGCATGGAATGGGTCATCAGGTAGAGTTTGCATATGTCTGCACTTTATCTTGTTAGTTACACATGGAACCATTGTTTTACATGGTCAAAAAAAGGTGATGATGTTGAATGAGTGACCACTATTTTGGCATAGTGGGTAGAAAGTCGAATAAGGACTAATGGTTTTAACCTTTCCAGTCTACATTCCAACTCATGCCCATACTCAAAGCCATTTTTTCCCTTCCATGCATAGTCCAAGTCAAAGAATCACTGATTGCAAGCAATGTGCAGCATGTTTAGGTGGATGATCTAATTTATTGTAGATGTCATCACACTATGATCATCAGAATCAAAGACACATGGAGATGGTATGCACCAATCTATTTGACCAAATGTCTCAAGTGTGATCATCCCATGAGAACTCAAAAGCATAGAAGTTTACACTTAAGTAATTAATCAAATGTCTTGCAACAGTGACTATCTCTCTGCACGATGAATGCTAGCTCAATGTGATTTTTTTTTTTTTTGCACACTGTTTATTTTTCATAATGGTCATTGATGTCTCATTGGCATGCCTTGTCCATCACATGAGAAAAATATAGATATGACCATGCACATGAAATACTTGACATAATATATCTTTGATATCTCTGCATTGGTTTATCCTTATCAACACATACCTTAGAATCTCTATGAGCATGAACAAAATCAAAGCCTCATACCTAGCTTATGGCATTATGTGGCATTAGATAATTAGTAATTGATGTTGGAATGAGCTTGCATATATAAGACCCAAGCCATCAAGTGTGAGCAACAAGTTTTTAAGAATGGTGAATAGCAAAAGCAAAAGGAGGCGTAGGGCCCAAGTGATAATGATTTTGTCAAACATAGACAAGCACACGAATTGTTTGATGTAATGCCTTCTACATTCTCACATCCTTAACTTGAGTTATGTTGACTTAAAAGTATGCATTGAGATAAAAACTTTGAAAATAATGAAGAAATTTTTTGACATGATACTTCAATTGAATTTGTGTGCTTTGAAGCCAATAGTTTGAAAATACAAAGTGAGACAAACATTGATTAAGGAATTTGGTAAGCAATACTATGAGGTAGAAATTCCAAGGAAAAGAGCCTCCTATCATATTAACAAGTACACTTCCTAAGACATAGGATAAAAAAATAGGACATATGGAAATCACAAACTTTTGGAAGATGATGAGTAGAGAAGGTAGATCACGTCTAGCACAACAAACATTGGAAAGTGGTCTAACCCATGCAAGAGGACATCTAATTATAGTTTAGTGTATGGAACTAGTTTCAGAATGTGTCAAGGTGTATGATCAAAATTCTAGGGACATCAAGACCTCAGGAGCTAATATCATGGTGAGGCTAGGCCTAGTGTCTATTTCCATCACATTTAGATTGCCAGTAAGAGAACTCACATAAATCTCTAATGAAAGTGTTCAAGGATACTTCAATTAGAATAAGAAATCCTATTTGAACGTTATTACTAAGAGTTGGAAGGATCAACCTAGAAGAGGATAGTCATAGTTACCAAGAGTGTTGCATAGAAATATCTTTAATGAAGAAATTTATGATATGATAATTCTCCATAATAGGATAGTGGGAAATAAGACAGCTGAAGACTTTTAGGATTGGAGTTTTTGTACATTAGTAACATCACCACTGGAGAATAATTTATAGATTGGGGAGAAATGATTAGTAATGCCTTTCATCATTAGTTAACCAAATTCAATGTGAATCAGGGGTTTTACATGTCCTCATACCTAATGTATGCAATTGCTAGTATGAACTAATGGTCTTGTATTAATCCTTATGGAGAGTATAACTTAACCACACAAATTTATAATTGTTACCCTTAGTTGCAATTAAAACAAAGAAACACACACATCTTCAGGGTGAACGATGCTTTTTCTATGCTCATAGCCAGAGAGCTACATGGAGATATAGGATTCCAAATTTCTCCTAAAGTAGCTAGTCTCATTAGTACTTATGGTATCTTTTCCATACAGTACCCTTGATTCAATTATATCCACATTGGAGGTTTTCAAGATTGTCCTCTTATGTTTCCTTGCTTCATAGATAACAGGTTGTTGCTTTCAAAAGTTTGCAGGCAAATTGGTCAGGTAAACAAAAGGTGTAGGAACAAAAGATCAATTCCTTTCCCAATCAGTATTGGGCACTATAGTTGTCTTTCTTCTTCAAATTCTCAAAGTATCAAGAGATCCATGGTGAACATGAATTTATACACTTTCCACAGTCATTTCCCATTTGATGGAAGTGGGTATGTTACAAACAACTTAGCACTAGGACCCAACTATCTCTATTTTCCTACAGTGGAAGACTATTGGAAAATTGTGAAAATGAATTCAAAGTGAGAAGAAGAGATTGGATAAGATTCATAGTACAAAAAATCATTGATTACAAAATGGGATGGGATGTGACAAGCATAAAAGAGGATGGGTCAAACTTAATCGATATTTTCTTCTTTGAGCAGATGCAACTATTAAAATTGCCATACATTAATTGGTCTCTACCAGAATTGAAAGACCTTAAGGAAACAACCTTCTTCATGATTCAACGAACTGAGAATTGGTTAAAGAATAAAGTCAAAGAAGTCACAGCTACTAGATCTATAGGAAGAGGTAGTGCAAAGATAAATATTAATTCTCAGGAAGGTACATCAGTTTTAGCCATTCCATCTTCTATCCCTACTTCTTTTGATTCTTTGCATAGAACACAAGGTGGAGATAATAGTGAAGATCCATATAAAGGAATTGATCTAGTTTCAACATGCAAGCTCAACACAAGAACTAGGAAGAGGAGATCAAAACCCAAGGAGAAGACTTTAAAACCAATTCAAAAAAATGTCAGATGAAGCTCCTGAGATGGATGCTTTACCATCATCATTCATGGATGAGATGATTCAATACATAGCATCCCTTGCATGCTCATTGTCTCTTGAAAGTGTGGAAGTAACTCAAGAGGTGCTAGTTGTAGAGAATATGCATAATTTGGATTTATCATCTATAGTCCTACAAGTTCTTGTAGTAATCAAATCATCTACCAATATCTCAACATCTTGGTTACAACAAATTTTGGAGAGAAAGAAGAAAAGGATGATCCAGTTGGAAGCACCGAATCTAGACTGGTAGTGAATCCTACCTTAGGAAAATTGTGCATTAAAATTTCACAACCAATCATAGAGAAGAACATAAATGAGGCAGATGAAGTTGATTTTAGCATAACTAAAGTGGATCTAGGCTAGATCACTTGAAAGAGAAGAGAGCATAATTTTCAAGTATTAGCTACTGTCCTGATGGAATAGTTAAGGAAAGATAAAAAAGCTAAGAATTTACTCAAGTGTCAAGTTTGAGCCCTTCTTCATGCATCTGATCAATGGTCAGTGATTCCTTTCTGGACCCTAGTTCATCTTTAGAAATAATAGGAGATCCCAAGAAGATGTTTGATGAAGAAACCATTCAAGACATAGGAGAATGCCAAACTTCTGGTAAGATGGTGAAAACATGGATAAAATGCATGAAAGAATGAGCATCAAGCCTATTTTAGGAAGTTAAGGTTACATATGCTAAGGAAAATCACATACACCAAAACATTCAAAAAGAGTCAATGACTCTCAAAGAACAACAAACATTCTGGAGAGAAATTGATACTAATTTAGTAGAGATTAAAGGAATGGACAATGATATAGTCAAATCATTGAAGTTAGTCACCAGTGAAGAAGAAGAGAAAATTGACATATGGTTGGAAAACATTAGATGGAAAAATGATAGCATGAATCGACAATTGCATGAAGGAGAAAAATTCTTAAACTCTTGCAAGCTACTAAAAAAGGTCTTGGGCAATATACCATTGATTGTAGACGGTATCCCTATTAGCTAATACACTCAAGATTCAGACATATCTTCCATTTTATAATTCATAGAGGTAAATATTAGCATTGAATGTGGCAGTAAAAATAGTTTAGATGCTAACATTATGATAAGATTGAGGTGCAGTCTCTCAATGGCATTGGACTCCTATATTCAAAACTTACCAGGTTATTTCCTAGAGTTGGATGAAGTTAGAAAGATACACGATCTATGCAAGCTGAAAAGGCAGAGTTTAATCATCATCAAAAACAAGGCTTTGGCATAGATCATCAAATCATTTAGAGTATACAAGGCAAACCTGACTTAGCTACTCACAACACCTATAAATCAAAGAGCAATCTCAAGAAATATCAGTGATCATAGTTGAAATTTAGAAGTGGATATGTCTAAGATTGTCTTAGATTTTTGTTTATTTATTTTGTAAATTGGTCAACTTTAGAATCAATTTTGGTTTTTTTCAATGTCTTAACTTTTTCTAACTATAGTTAGCATTGCAAGTTAGAATTGGTTATGAACCATCTTCATATTAGTCCAAACTCTAATTTTTTGAGTAGTTATGAACTCAAAATGTTGGTTATTCTAGAATAGCTATAAATTCATAAATCTCAATGTAATAAGGGACTTTTTGTACTTGGAGATAGGGGACACTTATGCTTTGATAACAAGGCAATTTTTGGAAAGTGTGTACAATTGTTGTTCTTGCAATCAGTCATTTCTTATGTTCTTAGTGCTAGGAAATAAAATAAAAGTGCACTTTGCATTCTCTTTCCTATAGAATCTAAATTGTTGAAGTGTTGATTCATCAATATGAATATTTTCATAGTATGGTGTAAATATTCATGAATTATTGAATTAGTGTTGTGTTGATGATAGCTCTCAAGTGTAGTTCTTGTTTGTTTTCATTAGCAGCCTACATCAATTTTATGGAAACATTGAAGTTGCATGGTGCATTTTCCATCAATAGTTTCCTTTATATATTCTAAGTTGTAATCATCTTTATTCAAAAAACAAAATTTTATCTTGTGAGGGAGTTGGCCCTCTAAACGTAGAGGAAGATCAGATATCAAGGGCCTATCCAACTATTAGAGAAATTGATTTTCCACACACTTCATTGGGCTAAATCACATATTTTCTAAGTGACAAATTTGTTTACCAGCAAGGTACTAAAAACCAAATCTATCCCTAGAAGGAGGAATGTCTCTTCCAACATATTGCAAACTAGTGAGAAGACAAAGCTTGAAAGGTTCTCTATTGAATTAGTAGTCACCCCATCTATCCCAGATGATATTACTAATTGTGAAGTCTTATAGGAGGACCAACACATTATAGAATTCATCATGCGTAATAGTTTTTTGAAGGGAAAATAATTTATGAAAAGCCTGAAGAAGACAAAGAAGAGGAGGATCAAGATCAAGATAAAATCATAACCTAAAAACCTACACCATCCCCAAGGGGATGGTAGAGTTAAAGAATATTTTTTACTATAATAAATTAGCACACCCTAAGAGCACTCCTAAAGAACAAGGAATGAGCGAGTGCAATTCTTAAAATGTGGATACTAAAGATGATCCTAAAATGGTCAAGATTGGGAAAACATGTAATGCCCAAAAAAAGTATGAAATGTTACGCCTCCTCACAAAATACAAAGACATTATTGCATGGATTTATGAAGAACTCAAGACTTATGATCTCAAAATCAATACACACAATATACCTCTAAAGCCCAATGCTAAACCTTTTTAGCAAAGGCATAGAATCATGAACCCATAATTGAACCATTAGCAATGAAAGAGGTTAAAAATTGTTGGATGCTAAGATTATTTTTCCAATATGACACTTCACTTGGGTTGCTAATTTGGTGCTAGTAAGGAATAAAAGTGGGTAGATTCAACTTTGTGTTCACTTTAGAAACCTAAACTGAGCATTTGAGAAGGATATGTACCCGTCGCCTTCACTCAAAAAAGTATTGAAAATTGTGAATGGGTCCAAGATGATGTCATTTTTGGATGGATACTCTAGATACAATCAGCTCATAGTGGATGAAGAGAATAGATTGAAGACAACATTCAAGACAAAGTTAAGAGCATTTACATATAGGCAAATGACCTTCAAGATTATCAATGTTGGAGCCACATTTAAATGAGTCATGGACAAAGCTTTCAAAGGATTGGTAAACCATGATCTACATGGATGACATTATAGTCTTCTAAAATAGAAGGAGAAATCATATTGAATATTTGAAACAAGTGCTTAATTAGTGCAAGAAGTTTGGTATACACCTTAATCCCAATAAGTGTTCATTTGAGGTTACGAAGGGGAACCATCTAGGACACATAATTTCTAAAGCTAGTATTTCAATCAAACCAGAGTGAGTAGAAGCAATGCTGAAATTATTGTCATGCAACAACCATAAATAATTTAAGTCTTTCCTTGGGAAGATTAACTTTGTGTGGAACTTCATTAGTGGTTTCACCGAAATAGTGTCCCTCTTAATGACTTGTTAAAAATGGATTAAAGATCAAATGGAATCCCAAGGTTAAGAAGTATTTTGAAGATATAAAGGTAGACATTTCCATGACCCTAGTACTTGTAAGCCCAAATTATCATCTACCATTCAAGGTCTACTACCTTGCATCAAAACATTCATGTGCAGGAATTATTACATAGATGAAGGATGGTGAGGATAAGAGGTTCATTACTTTCATGAGTTGGCCTCTAAAAAAGTTAAATTAAGTTACCCTAATATGGATAAAGAGTCAATTGCTTTGGTTAAATTAATCAAGAATTTTTACCACTATATATTATGAATCAAATTCTATGCATTACGCTCGACCTCATTGTCAAGTCATTATTAATGTAGAATGAGATATGTAAGAGAAGAGAGAAGTGAATTGCTATCTTTCTTTGAATTGAACTTGGAAATATGACCTATGAAGCTTGTAAGAGGATAAAGATTAACCAAGATGATGATCAATATAAAGAACAAGGCATAGTTTCCTATGTATAAATAACTGAGGGAATTACATTATATATCTGGTAACAAGACATCGTGCATTACCTCTTGCAAAACCAATGTCCCCAAGGGATGAACAATTCATACTAAAAATATTTAAAGATGAAATTTGAGTCCTATATTCTCCAAGATGATAAACTCTACAAGAAAAATAATGAAGTAATATACCTGAAGTGCTTGGATCATGAGGAAGCCAAAGAGGTGTTGGAGCAATATCATGATAAATACGACACCAATAAGATCTTGAGGTCACGTTATTATTGGATTACCCTTTTTAAGGATACTCATGAACATGTCCATTCCTCTCATATCTATCAAACTAGTTCCAATAGAGAGAGAAACCCAACTATTCCTTTTTACAACCAATATTTGAGGTATGCCCTTTTCCCAAGTGGGGGCTAGATTTTATCGAGCCTATGAACCTACCATCTTCTGTTGGACATACATTCATTTTGATATACACTGATTATTGTACAAGATGGACTGAAGTAGAAACATTTCAAAATTGCACTGCCTAAATGGTTCCCAGATTTATTGAAAAACACATCCTCACTAGGTTTGGGATGCCCCTTTTTCTAGTATGTGATAACGAATCCTCCTTTGCATCAATTTTCCTTACCCAATGGGCATTGGACAATCAGGTAATAATCAAATTATTATCCAACTACTATTTGCAAAGAAATCGAGATATTGAGTCTACAAACAAAAAATTGATAACTGTTATAAAATGTTTACTCATAGAGAACCCAAGGAATTGGCACAGACAATTAAAATATGCCTTATGGACTAATAAGGTTAGAGTTAATATTTCTTTAGGAACATCCCCCTATTTGTTAGTCTATGGTCAAGAACCTATTTTTTCCTTGAATCTAAAAAGTCCTGTGCTAAAATTCATAAGGAGATATGTTGAAAATGCTAATAGGTTCCAAGTTAGATTGATGATCCTCTTGGAATTGGACAAAAAAAGAACAACTACACTAGATCATATGTTAAAACAACAAGTTGTTGTCAAGTGTTGGTTTGATAAAAGATCCATAATAAAGGCTTTTAGAATCTTTGACATTGTCCTCATGTGGGATAAGACCAAGGAGAAATTGGGAAGCCACACCAAGTTACAATGTCTATAAGATGACCACTACCAGATTGCTAAAATTCTAGGGGATAATACTTTCAAACTATGTACACCTAAAGGGGAATATATTCCTTTGCAAGTCAATGGTCAATTCCTCAAACATTATTTTGAAGCCCGAGATCTCAATTTTTAAAATTTTATTATTATTATTTTTCTTAAGTTGTGTGTTGTGTTATATTTGTTTGAGTCGGGAAGTCAATGTGTACTCAGGATTGCCCCTGGTAAGTGAACCATCACAACTGACCCTAATCCTTGGAAGAGGTTTTTTTTTTCCAAAGCAATGGAATAACCCCATTTCTTGTGAAAACTAAATACTGGTTTCATGTGTAGGCAATAGGAGATTCTCAGCTCCTAACTTAGATTCTAGACCAATCGCTCTTGACAATATGACTGTCCATGTTGTTTTCAACTCAGGTATGTGGAAGCCAAGGGTAGTTCAAAACTCTTTGATTTGAGTGAACGGTTTCCCTATGTTCTTACCAAGATCACTTATTGGTGTGTGAGTTTCCAAAATTCCACAAAAAGAGGAATACAAGAGACATAAAAATGATAAAAGCTTGAAAAGAAAGAACACCACAACTTGACTTCACAATCTATTTATGGTCAAGAGGAAAGAAAAAACAAAAGAGAAAAAAAAAAAAGGAAATGAAGAGTGGTGTCATGCAAAGGGGCATCAATAGCTAGTATAAAAGGAAATAAGACAATCAACTAAGTCAATCATAACATAACTACTAACTCCCTAAACAAAATAAACTTCAAGGAAGAATCAAGTAGAAACACGTGAGGTCCATGAAGTTGACACATAGATCACAGAAATATAAAATGCAAAAAATTATGTCTCATCAAGAGCCCTCTGAAAAAATTCTCACATCTGGTCATATAATGATCAGAGGTTTATTCATGGGGAATTTCCAAAACTCCTATTGGTTAGCAAAATATTGCTTCTAAGTTGTTGTATACTCATGGTGGTTGGTACTTGGGGATGTTAAAAGAATTAAGATACTAAGAACATACTAGACATGAAAGTTAAAAGTATGAACTTTGGATTGAGGTCTCTGAATAACCTCTTATGACATCGAGAATCAAGTCTCATCTTGATGCAAGTTTTTAGATTTTTTGTTGATAAAGAAATGCATTTGTCATTTCTTCCTTTTTTTGGGGCCATTTATTGTGTCTTTACAACACACACCCCATTTTTTACTTGTGAGTCTAGGAAGTCAACTCATTTAAATAAGGCATATTCTGAGACACCTTGAGGAGTAGGACTACTATGGTTTAGGTTTAGGAGTAGTTCACAATCTCGCAGTTGGAAAAACAACTTTCATGTACTAAGGGAAAATTGCACAAGGTGAGCGACCTACTCTTTTCCCCATTGGAAACCAAGTGCCAAGGTGTACACTCTCTGATGTGTGTAACCTATTCCTATAAATAGGTGGACCCCTCCTAAAGTATACTCATTATTACTCGTGAGCTTATTTTTGGCACATCATTGCAACCATCCATTATGTGCCTACTCTGAGTCTCCACAACACACACTACAAGGTAAATACCTCAACATAGGTGCACACCCAACACACCCTCACTAATACACTACATGCACACTTCCCCTTCATTAAGATCATGAAGATGACCATACTATCACTTAAAAGCACATAATACCATGTGCTCAGTTGGGCACCTAGCACACCTGCACAACTTTGCATAGTATGCACTGCCCAAAACACAAAATCCACTTAGCTGGTTAGTCAACATAGTGCACCTTATGCACCTGTGTAGGTGTGCAAGTGCACTCCTTGTACTTTTCATCAATTTTTGACCTATTTAGTCACTTTTTTCCATTTTTGTGATGTAAGTATCTTTTGTCTTCTAAGAAATGGTGGATTGATGCTCATGTTTTATGTAGGTCATCATGGCATCATCATCTTCCACAAAAACTAAGATCACACCAAAGCTCGTGACCTTCAAATTTCAAGGAGTACCCAAGAAGTCACTCTTCATTGACTTGCATTCAGAGGTCAAAGATACAAAGCTAAAACATAATGATTGGAATGATTTATGGTGATTTGCAACAATCTCCATGAGAGATGGTCTTGACACTCATTCAAAGTGGTTTGGTAAATGTGACATCACATTCTGTATCAATGCAATCCTCAAAATTGATCATGACACTAGAAAATCACTATATACCTAAGGAGAAGGTGTTCAAGAGCATAAATGGAGGTATTGTCTTAGATATCTGGCAAAGCAATATAGAAAAAGGTGTTCCACCTCCCTCAGGATGATGAATATGAGGAGATCACCTATGAGAGTGTAGACTGGTAGTATAGAGAAAATAAACAAGCAACTAAGCTTATAGTGCAAGATAAGTATCTAATCACCAGGACCCCATGTAATAAGAGGCCTAGTAAGGTAGACATGACATGAGGTTGCATGATTAATGGCATTGGCTATTGCATTGTCCTCATGTTGTCTTATGATTTGATAGAATGTTAACAACCTCTCAAATGATCAGAATACCTAGGAGTTAGCTAGAAACCATAATGGACATTTTGAGGCACACAATAAAAGGACCAACTAACAAGACTCTATGATGTCTTTTCAACTTTGAACTCTACAAAATTTAGGTAGCTGCAACTAGGAAATTACTCTTTAATTCTTTAAAACTCAAATCTCAACATGAATTCCCTTTTAGAAGATAATTTATCCTTAATTCTTCCAATTCTAAGACTGTAAATGAGTTGCTAAATGACTATTTTACTAGACCCTAAAACTCCATGAATCAAGTACAAGTTCATGCTTCAAATCTTCAACACTAAAATAGTAAATTGATTTATTTATAAGAGTTATACCATATAGGCTTTCCAAACTAGATCAACTTTAATGAATGACCAATGTCTTATCTATTGGGCCATTAACTCACATGAATTTGATATCTACCTCTAGATCTATCTTAACACTTTGTGTGAAGAACATCAATATTCATTTCTAGATCTCATTCTTATCAAAATCTTTAATGAATACCATAGAATGCTTCCAATTTACATTAAGTCTATTATATTATTAGCAAAAGTAAATTGAAATATATTTTAGAATGAATTACAACTGAAATGTAATTAGCTTTTCTTATTAAAACTCAGAGAATAAAATGTAAATGAAAGAAGAGACAAGGTCTAGAATGAAAAAAAAGATTTTTTGAATTTTTTATTAATTTATTTGAAATGCATGAAATTAAATGCCAATTCCTATTAGAAGAAAAAATGAATTAGACTAACAATTGTTATCTTTTTTTATTCTATCTTTTGGAACAACTTTATATAGTATACATGGACTAACCAAAAGATTTGAACAAAAATTTGTTAGACTAAAAAATTCTTAGACCATCACTCCACATCCTAGAAATCCTTTTATAGAATAAGGATTACAAAAAGTTTTAGATGGGAGGAAACATGTTCAAAAGCAAGATATAAAAACTTTTTCATATAAGACAAATCATTTACAAAAGTAATGTTGGAGATAGCCAAAATTTGAAGAGCTATCAATCTAGATGTTCAAGATCAACTTTTTAGTTTGTAATGAGAGAATTCCCATAGAAGGTGAACCAAAAAGATAAGGTATCTCTATTAAATAGTTTTCATCCCTCTTCAAGTTACTTTGAACTTTTCTAGCTCTCTCAATCACTATCTCCAGATGGAATTACCTTTATGTCATTTATAACCTCCTAGATAGTAATATATAATTCCTCATCCAGGTAGGTGGCTTCTCTAACTATATTCATCTCATTTAGGAACTTATTCCATTTTTCATCCATCAAGACTCTAACCTCTACAACTATTTTACTTATGTTTGGTTGTAGCTTGTACAAAATATCAACAATATCAAAAATTGTTACTATGTCAATTTCACCATTCCTATAGGCAATAAATCTTTCATGCTTCAAAATTTTATCAAAACAATCTGACTCCTCTTTTCATTCCCTCAACTTATTTTCATCATCAACAATTTTCCATATGAAGCTAGGTGTACCATTGGTAATGGTCTTCATTTTATTATTTATTAATTGTAACTTACCAGATAAGAATGCATTCAATTCTTTTACCCTACTTATCATTTTCTTGGTGGAAATGATGGTCTCTTTAGGTAAACCCTTCTTATAGACCAAAATTGGACTACCCTATCAAAGAATGGAATGTAGGGGCCCCACATAGTGAATAGAGGAGAAAGAATGGATAAGGCCTTAGAGCATTGATACTCTACTCCTAGCAAAGCAATGCAACTACTATGAAGATTCTGGGAAGCTTGTCTGAGGTCATTTATATTATGTGATAACATGTTCTCCATTGTCCTAACCTCAACTTCTTTTCTTTATTCCATCTCATCCACCTCCATTGGCTAATCCATTCCCACATTTGATGTATCAACATATTTCTGGGCCTCTTGATCCTTTACCTCTGTGATAGGCCTTGTTACACTCCTTATATTTTTCACCTCATTTTTCAAGGGAAACCACCTTCTGCTCTAGCACATAAGTCTTCCTCATTTCTTTCTTGTTTTAATAGATATTCTATATGTTTGAAATAGTTGACATTCCAGAATATCACATTTCCTTGGGGAGAGTCCCTAATTTCCATCAGTGTTGGATTATTAGATTCAAGGGTCGTGCTCTAGATTTCCATTTTCCTTGTATCAACATTAAACCTAGACCCCTACAATTCTCCAACAATGTGTGTCTCCTCAAATGGGACAAATTTACTTTTTCTTCTTATTTGATTCAACATAAAAGATGAGCTGATCTCCAATCTAGGGAAAAGAAACATCCCACTTCTCTTCACCATCTCTCTAGTCTCACTATTTAGATCATATTCCTACAGCTTCTTCACAAGTTCAACAACTTTCTCTTATGAGTCTCCTGGTTGTAACTGAAGAGTGAGTTCATTTTGTTTAATTTTAAACAAAACAAATTTGAACTCCTTAGAATTTATAAAGTTATCATCCTTCATCAACTCTTGATCTTGGATTATTCTTTCATTTATCATCCTTGTCTCAAGCATCCATTTTGATTCACCTACCTTATTAGGAAGTTATATCTGATATCATAAAAATATTTGGTTCCCTTGGGCATGATTTGTAGTGCTTTCTCCCTTGCCACGTCTAGGATTTCTATCAAATTTTACGTTTTTCTACCACCTAGGGCCCAAGAAGAACTCTTTGGTTGATCCTCTTCGTCATTAATCTCTATTATATCATCCTACTTAGGGACACCTGACTCTATTCTATCTCTGATCTCTCGAGGCACTTGAGACATTATGCTTTCAAAATTGTTGAGGTCCTTATTGAATCTATCTAGATACCTCTCCTCATGATAGAAGCCTTTGAAAGAGGGATCTCTTCTCTTCATCTCCTCTTCAACTCTCATGATTCCCCTCTATTTCAAAGTCCTATCTCTAAATCCTCTATTTCCAGGCAATTCATGATCACATCCTCTTTCCAATAATCCTTTCTATTGGGTAGGTTGAACTTCCTCATATTCCTTAGGGCATGACTAATGAGATCATTACGGTCATAGGTCCTAGCAGGTGTTGTAGGTAATAAGAATTATCTTGTGAATTCATCTAGCTCCTCAATAACATCATTTCCTATGACAAAACCCCTAATTTGACATTTCTGCACACAAAGGATCCCTTCTTGATTGTAGGTCCTAGGTACTCATGGTTCATCATTATTAGTTACTAGAAGAATTCTACAATCCTTATTCTCTCTAGAATGTTCCTAGGCAAAACATGAGGTGGTTGGGTGCATCCATAAACCCTTATTACAGGAAAATTTTCAAAAAGGAAAAGACTTGATCAATCATGTCCTAACCTCCTATCCTCATTAGGGCATGTAGAGGATCTAATTAGAATCATAATGCCCCTAGGAACCCTTTTGGTTACATTAGCTAACATATTTGAAATTGGAAAGACAAAATCATTATAAAATGCTATAGCATTAGCATAAGGATAGAACCTTTTCCATACCTTGGTCCGCAACTACATTGGCAAGATTTCTCCATTCTCCTCTATCCCTTCAATAAAATTGGAACAAATGTGCCATATGTTCTTGTAGAGGATGATATGCATTAGTAATGAGTAGTCGTGGAATTTGAAATTCCCCATTTCCCTCTCTAAGTAGTAGTAATCTCATTGCGTATAATATTTATAATATGGGTCACAAAATCATGCCCTGCATTATGATGTAAATCCTATCTGGCTAGGGCCATGATATATATATTGCTAGGAGCATTTATCATGCCATCTAGTCCAATCACCTTGTCTAATCCAAACACAATATACTAGAAGTATCTGCTAAAAATTTCTAAGGGCATAAAGTCTCCTACCTTCTTTGGGAGCTCACCCTTTTCCTCTATGGACTTAGGGATATGTCTTTGCATAACCCTTCTAGTGAAAAAACTCTTTTGATTTTTGAATGTCTCATCCATTTTCTCTTCCTCAATGATCTTTGTCATAGGTGCTCCAAGATCGAAGACTTCTATGAATGTCTTCCTATCTAACTTGCACAGTAGACTCATATCCTTCCTATGAAATCCACGAGTTGTAGGATTGTAGGATTTTATTAGGGCCTTCACAAAATCTACATTAACAATCACCTCTGGCATAATCAACTTTTCCATGTTCCTATTCCAAGGATTTGAATTTGGTGTCTCACTTAACCTATTATTGTAGAAGTACCAAAATAATTTATTTCCATTTTTTTGGCACTGTTGCATCTCTACTAAAATTGTATACATATTTGAAAACATGTGAATTAACTATTTGACCATTTGAGGACCCAGGTAGAAAGTAGACCCACTCTTCAACATATAAATTGGCTAGCTTTGTTTTAACTTGCTTAGTACCTTGAGAAACTTCTTCTACATTGACCTATGTGATCAATGTGCCCTCTTTCTATGCTATTTTTCTCTAATTTCAATTTCTTAAAAATACTTTGCTCCAACTCAACTCTCTTGAACAAATTTGCACTCAATTCTCTTTTTGGCTCTAAAACTTTGTGAATGTTATAATTGGAATTCAGTTAACTAACCCTTTAATAGGATTTGAGCATAGGAAATAGCACTAATGCTATCTTTAGTTCAACATGCATGATTTTTTAAAAAAACTTAGAAAAAGCATCATAATTTGGCTTTACAGTTCTCGTACTACTAGTGTTCAAATCCCTTTTTACATTTTTCAAACAGTGCCTCTCTTTTTGGAAATTATGAGATTACAACAATCATTTTACTATTTAAGTCTTATGTTATGACCATGTGAACACTAGATACTATGATTTGTTCGCCACTTTGCTATTTGATTTCATGCTTAATTTCTTAGCCTTGTGAAAGAGTGAAACCTTCTAAAACACCTCGTTGCTACCTCACAATTTCCTTTTAGCTTAATGCTCTTAACCACATGACTGAGTGATCACATAAACCTTTACATCTCTTGACTACATCGCATGATTTCATTGACTTTATGTAACTTTATCTTATGACTTTTAAAGCTGCAAACACCTTTAGTTGCACCATCATTGCTTGATTCTAGCCTTGAAATTTTAAGCTTTTTACCACATGATACACCTCAAGACTAAGAGGTTGTTGCTTCTATTTCACCTTAAAATCAAAACCACACGACCACATGATCAAACAAACTTCATAAGCTCTAATCCTCTTTGCCAATTCTTAGCTTATATCCTTAATTATCATTTTAACAACATGACCAAGCAACCAAGTATCATACTCATACACCTTGACCACTTTCTTTAGCCATGCAACTATGCAATCAAAGCTAATCACCAGGTCATGACTTGTATTCTTCATTACCTTTTAGGCCTCGTGACTAAGTGATCAAGCTTTACCATGACAACATTGACTATTTCTCCTCATCACAACATTCTTATCAAACTGCAATCTTAACTACATGACCACGCATTAAGCATTTAATCTGAGTGATTGTTGCTTCATGACCTCACTTTATTCTTAACCACTTAAACTTGTGACCTCATGATCAAGCATTTCATACACCATACTAACCACTTTTCCAATTTGTAGGTATCCATCCTACTACATCTGTTAACCATGCAAATGTGTGATTGAAGTTGATTGTCGAGTCGCTCCATCATGCCAACTATGTAAGCTTTAAGTTGCAAAAATGTGAACAACTTCCTTAACCTTAGTTGCACCATTACACCATACACCTTTATGTTTGATTATAAAATTCTATCTTTAGATGCTTCCACATGTCATATCCTTGTGCTCTTAACAAGACAGCAATTAGGCATGAATGCCCTTTTCACATGGTCACTATTTAAAATCCTAACTTCATACTTAACCGTGTGAAGCTACAAAAGCTCATCACTTAAAAAACACACCATTTATGTCTAGATCAACCATTTGTAATTAACTATGGAAACCAAGTGAAAATTGAGCATTTTATTATGTCACACTATCAAAACATAAAAGGGTTAAAGGCTTAATAAGGTAGTGATAGAGCGATAACCTTTGGTCGTAAAGTTGCACCTTAAAGTTTCAAAATTATTTTAAAAGTGTGAAACATTATTTAAAGAAAGGAGGGAATGGAGAACATAAATTCATGAGGATTTGAAGCTAGGGTTTTACTAAGGAAAACTCTGCATATGAAAATTATAAACCCTAATTGTAAAATGAAAACTAGATTTTTACTTTAGGTTCTTATCATTTTTAACTTGGTGAAAATACAGGCCAACAACTCCTAAGTAGAATAATGGAACTTCCTACCACGAGTCACCTAGAGACATGGATGGTAAATTTTATTGAAACCATCAGAGCTATTGGTGTTTTGTAACTACTAAGCAAAAAAATACTTAATACAATGATAATAAATATCACAACAATCTAAGGATCAACTACTTCCCATAAACAATTGTATGTTTCTTATATCTGGACCCAACTTCAACAAAATCAAATAGATTTTCTACTCTTTAGGCTCTATAGAACCAAGGTGGGTATACCTAAGAAATGGAAGATTTTCAATCTAATAACATATGCATATTTTGTTCATTCCATGAAAATTTACCACAACACACATCCCTTAAAGAAAATTTGGTCACATTTCCTCTTAGGTTTACAAGTATTTCTAGCAATATTGGTTAACTAAAACTTAGAGATTCAATGCAAAAAAAGTGCTAACCAACATTGATATTCTTCAAATAGTAAATCAAAATGTATTTATAATTTGGGCTTGATTCTTGTTCATCATCTTTCATCTGCATACTAAATCAATAGATCAGTGCCTCATCCATTGGAATTGAGAGTCCATTCAATTTCTAGATCTAATTGATTGCATTACAATCAACACTACCATCAACTCTCATTGAATATCATTCTTATAAACATCCTTCCCATTACCATGGAAATCCTATCAATCTCACTGAAGCATTTACTTAATTCTTTGAATTAAAAGAAATAGTGAATTGACATTCAATTTGATTTAATTACATTCAATTGAACAAGCCTTGCTCATACAATTTCAAAATAACCAAGTAATAAAAATGGAGACAAGATTCAACAAGAGCAGATATGGGGACAATTCATCTTTGTATTAATTTCCTTTGAAAATTGTATACAATTGAAACAACCCAAAATGACTCAAGAAAAGAAATCAAGATCTTGTGACATTAATGTATTCTTAAATATTGGTAGAGAAAATACATCACAAAGTTTGCATCAATAGGCTGGACTAAACAACTTAGTAAAAACTAAAATTATACAACAATTCAGATGCTTTATGTAGCCGTAGAATCTCACTTATATAGTGTGAGATACAACAAGCTTCAAGCATAGAGAATTGACAACTATCCTCTAGAAAAAATATTTTTTATAATTGTTACCATCATATGAGACAAAATTCTATGAAACAAAAAAAACTTTACATCATAATATTCCTTTGGTGGGCCCTTTTTTTGTTACACTTTTAAATACCAAAAATTCCATAATTGACCTTTTATTATTCTAAATCCTTGGAATATGTGGCCATCAAGTGTGTCAATGATGTGTCTAGATCTAATTCTTGCAAGATCACTTCAACTCAAGGCTCTGCACTTTCATCATCATGAACTATTAGAACAATAGTTATTTCTAAGTCCTTGGCTGCCACATCATCAATTTGGTCCCCCGAGCTAGCAGTTATGGTTGATTGTTCTGTTTCTATCATTGAGGGTGATTATTCCATTTTGTCTTCTTCTAATGAGGTGTCATTTACTTGATCTTCTTCCTGGATCACACCCCCTTCTTCTATTCCTATTTTTTATGAAGACACAAGGTCTTCCCTCCATTTGTTGAAAATAGTATCATCAGGCCAATCAAAATTTAAGATTTCATGCTATTTTTCGGTTACAAAGCCTCCTAATTTGTCTATTTTAACAAGTTCTTTTCTGATAGCATTTTAAAACAACTGTACCTTGACATATTCTTCATTAGTCATGGCCCACAGCACATGTCCCTTTTCATTGATAACTTCATTCATTCTATGACAAAGCAAATCATCTAATTCATTCCCCCACTCTTCCTTTTCTTTTACCTTATCAATACTTTTGAGTGTACTAGGGAAAAGATAAAAAATTTCTCCTACATATTTTGACAAACAATTTATTATTCTTTTTTTGAACAAAAATCCTTTTATCATCAAATTCTTTTAAATTATTAGTTATATCAAAGGTTTTCTCTATTTGTTCACAAGATAATTGAATAACTGAGAGACACATGAGAGTAATATCTTTCTCTCTCTCACTCATTTTTGAAAAATTGGCTTCAAAATGTCTTTAGCATTTTTTATTTCATCCCACATATTAAGGATCCCCACCAATTGATCATAAAATTTTGGCCAGTCAATCCTATCTACTAAGTATTGTTAGGATTAAACCACAGACAGAAATAAAAATTACATGCATATATAACCAATATCAAAAAATAATAGATCACATAGAAAAGAACACAAGACACCAAGATTTAATGTGGTTCACCCAATCCCTAGGCTACATCCACCAAACAACAAGTCTAATATTATTATGATCCAGTGATTACAACCTGATTACAATCTGTAATCCCTTATAGCTCAATATTGCCGTAAGATCCAATTTTCACATCACCACCACTATAAAAAAAATCCCTAACCCTAATCTCTTTTATACAAGTATTTTTACCACTTTAGGGTTATAATTAATAATTACATGTCAGCCCAAAATTTTGATAAAATAGGGCCCAAGGAATTTATGAAGTATGTACAGTGCTTTCCTGATTAGTCAACATAATCTAACAAGTATAAGATGGTGTTTCTAAGTTTTTCCTCATATTTATTATTCAACTCCACCTGCAATTCCCATAACTTAGTATTTTCTTCTTCAAATTCCTTTGCAGTATAGAATTCAAGTCTCTGTGTGGTATCAAGTAACTCAACAATTGGAGTAGACTTGAATGGCTCAGCTAGAGGGTGAGGGTATGTAACTCAAGGCATGCTTGATTCTCCCACCTTCCTCTTTCCTAGCTACTTATTTGACTAGGATATTTGATTCTCCAGCAATTATATCCTATTTCCCCTTTCCTCATATGCCTTTTAGCACTTCTTCAAATTTTGCATTGAGTTCTAGGAATTTATGTTTTTTTTTCCAACAACTACTAAGCTAAAATCTACCACTTCTTTACTCATCTTGGTGGCTTCTTCACTATCCACTTCATTAGCTTTGTATACTATAAGAGTACCAGTATGCTCAACACTTGAGATATCTTGTATTCTAGTCTTGTCTCTTTTTCAATAGACTAGATCACCAGAGCTTGGTGATCATTGTTGAACTTCATTCCTCTATGTGCTTGTAGTATTTCTTCCTCAATTTTATATTACACATCTTTTTCTTTTCTGATAGAATCAAATATCATAACATTAGCTATGTCCCACTCAGGTAGAACCAAAACTCCTAACTCTTTAACTAGTTGTCTCCCGGCCTCAAGTGTTAATTGGGAAAAGTCCACCAAAAATGTAGTTTTAACCTCCTCCTCAATTTTAGAGTCCAATTTATTTGGTTGCTCTACTTTTATTGTTTTACATTTTTCCTCAAAATTTCCACTATTTTTCCTCCATAAAAATTGTGTAAAGGCCCTAGATCTAACAAAAATTTCATCATCTATAAACTTTTGAGATGCTTGTGCAATGATGGGATCTATCTCCTTACCTCTATAATCAACAACAATGAGGTAAAAGGATGGCATAGGAGGCTCCTCAGGCACTCCCCTTTCTATATCAACAATAGTGACAATTACATCTCCCTACCCTCCAATTTCATCTCCCTACACTCCTACTTGAGAAGAGGATCCCTATTCTAACCTCTGTCTCTTAGAAGCACCTATGTCAGATGGACTCTCAAATCTAGGCCTCTTGTAAGGGGGAATGTGCTATATATTCTAAGCCATAATGTATCCAACCCTCCTCTATAGCGTATATTGTCCTGGAGACACAACCATTCTGCCATTTATTCTTCTTTCCACCTCAACAAATTTATCTGGATATGATTTAGCTAAAATATTCTTCTTCTCATTTAAATTTTGCATTATCACAGAAAAATTATTCATCAGCATGTTCATTTTAGCTCCCCAATATCTCTTGTTTTCCAGGGGGTTGTAGTTGAGCTCAAAATCATTAATAAATTCCAAAACTTTGCTAAAAACTACCCATTTTTATTTTATGACCTCTTGTTCTTGTAGTGAAAAAATATTTCTAATGATATTCTCTAGGAAATACATAGTCTGTATAAGAGCCTTGGCTTTAGTTCTTTCTCTAAGGGGGTCATAAAATCCCTCAGGATCAACGTAGTGAGCATGAGATTGGCCATTTGATATTTATCCAAAAATAAGCTCAAATTTCTCCATCCTTTTTTAACAAAAACAAAATCATGTACAATAGTAACAACAGGGAAGAATGTGCCTTTACCTTTCCCTAGTATATCCCTTTCCTCAACTGACCCAATCTGCCATAATAACTCTACAATTCCTATCTTTAAAGGCACATGATAGTGTAATACATGGGGTTTTCCCAAAAAGCCATAAACTCTAATCATAGTAGAAACAAAGTATGGGATGATATCCCCCCAATTATGAATGACCAATAGCCCCTTGGCCTGGTCCTTAGGTCTTATCAATTCTAACAAAGGTTGTGGGATTCTAGGACTATCTCCTTTTAGAAGCACTCTAAGCCTTGAAGCAAAATACCTATCAAATCTAATGTAGCTAGCACCTGTAACTTCCCATGTCATGTCAGCACTCCATAACTAAACTGGGAGCTTCTCTCCATCTCTCTCTAGTTCCAATTTCATTTCCTTGGAAAAGAAAGTTACTCCCTTATATAGACATATATACATCAAATGAGAATACTAGTAGAAACGTTTGTTTACCTTACCTTGAGTCATCCCAATCAAACCATTGTGAATTTCCTTAGCAAGGTAGGTAGAAAAATCAAGAATTGAGCTCATCCCGAATTGCAGGTTCTGAGCTATGATAAGGAAAATAGAGCCTTGAATATAATCTTGTTCATCCATTCAAAATATTTTGTATAAAGAAAAATAAAATATGTCTTCATCAAAGGCTCTAGGGTGTTTGGTGTAACCAGAGGCAATGATCCAATCTTGACAAAATATTGTTGCAATAGCTCTCCCCTCAAGTATAGTCTCTACACATCATACCTAGCTTGGAATTCTATATACATACACATCAAGAACACAATCAATTACAAATATAGTTTCAATTCCTCAAGGGTTCCTTCACATTGAGTCACATTTAAGAAAGTTTTATTGATAAGTTTAAGTCTCAATTACATTGTTCGTAATCATAAAATGAATAAACACATACATAGTCATATAAGAAAATTCATAAGTACAACTAATAATATGAAAGCACATCTAATGAATAACATCCACTGCACATGTTACGGTGTATATGGAAATAGATACAAGTACATCAATATACAATACAATATCCCATAAGATCTCAAAACACATGATATGTAGATACATCAAATGAATAGAAGTCTTCAATATAAGAGGAAGAATGATAATGGTACAACTGCATCATCGAACGTCCAATATCTGTCAATCTAAGGAGGACCCAAATGGTAGGAATACACTACCTCTTGACCACATGGTCACTTAATAAGGCTACCACTTCCACCATGTAGGAGAGATAATGTACGATCCACACACAGATAATCAAATTATAAAATAGTCCTAGGCAAAGAATCCTAATAGCCAAAACTACCTCAAAGGTAACACATACTACTCAAGAAGATAAGATACTCCAAAAAGAAAGAACACTCAACTAATACCAACATCACATAAAAAAACATCATTCATAAACCAAAAATAGATCAAATCACCAAAATCATAAGATAAAGTCAATGAAAGATATCCACCTCAAGACAAAACCCACATGTCAAAAGTACATCAACCATAAATCATCAATCACCATCAATAAAAGTAAATAACCACATTAAATACATCCAACAACAAGTTCACCACCAATAACAACACCACTAGAGGCAAGTAACAAAAAAACTATGGAGGAGACTTAGGCTAAATTCTAAAGAGTGTCATCACATGGTCAAACTACTTGAATTACCTTGGACTGGTCTCTCAATAGACCCTTGACCCTCAAGCATTGAGTTGCCCTAGATTGGTTGCTCTGAACCCGGAACCCTCAACATGACACATGTAGAACTAGAAAACCCTCTCAAGAAGGAAAGACAAACTAGTCATACTATTATCCTAGTCCCATCCTTAGTCTATACAAGCACTCAAGGCATGGGTAGGGTAGACATCTCTAATTTATATTTTTAGTGTGTTTTCTCAAAATATTAATTACTAGATTATCACTTATTACATAACTTACAATAGGTTACCCTGGCACTAACCACTTCAGGTCCTGGACCCCTACTTTAAGCCTTTCCCAAGGATATGTTCCTAAACAACCTCCCAAAAATCACAAACCACAAGTGTCTCATACCACAAGAGTAGTATTGATCGAATTTGGTTCCTTAATAGGCAACCCAAAAATAATACTAGTTCTCAAAACCCAAGTTCTCATAAATGCTCAATAGCATAAAGCTCATAAAACATAAATCGCAATTCAAATCATAAAGTTCATCATGACATCTTGTTAAATAATCATAAAAGAAATCTCAAAAACGCCTCTTGTTCACATCCTATCTTGGCCAACTAAACAACCCACAAAGAAAAACCATAACGAAAATAAACGTCACAAAACTATAAATAGAATATTAGAAAACACATAGTTTTCAACCACGTGATTTAATTCCATCAATTTCTCTTGTTTAGTTTCGGCCATAAGGATGTGTTTAGAAATAAATTAAGAATATATATGTTAATATAAATTATTATGCTAATATACTTATTTAAAATAATAAGTATTTAAAAACCCAATATCTTTGTGCATATAAAATATCATGCAATATTATCATGTTATTAATTTAAATAATCTTAAATCATAAATAATTCAATTATTAACATAAACATATATTATTAGATTAAATACTAATATCAATTTCATTTCTAAAATATTAATTTGACTTCCATTTTAGTCCAATATTAACATTTAATTTTCCTTTAATTCATAATGCAAATAGAGATAAAATTATAAATTTAATTTAATTATTTATAATTTCTCTCATAAAGTCAAATACTTATTAACTAAATGATTACAAAAAAACTCTACCACAACTTCTTTTAAAATTTAATAAAATTATAAATATTTATTTATTAACTTCTCTCTTGCATTAATAATTATAAAATAATTTATATGCAACTAAGAGTTTAATTAAACTTAAATAATCACTAATACTAACATTCACTTTATATAACTAAATGGATAATATTTATTTAATTTTATAAATTATTATATTTTTAAAAAAAATCTAAAAATTATATTATCTTTTTATAAAATAAAAATAAATATGCAATTAGTATTTTTGCATGTCTTTGATCTCTCAAATCATGCAACTATACTATACTTAGTTTTCTATTTTTAACATATTTGTTTTCACATACATGTAACCCTACTATACTTAACTTTCTATTTTTAGCATAATTGTTTTCACGTGCACGTAACCATACTATACTTAGCTTTTATTTTTAACATAATTATTTTCACATGCATGTAACCCTACTATACTTAGTTTTTTTATTTTTACCATAATTATTTTCACATACATATAACCATAGTATACTTAGCTTTCTATTTTTAGCATATTTGTTTTCACATGCATGTAATCATACTATACATAGCTTTCTATTTTTAGCTTATTTGCTTTCACATGCATGCATAAGTTCAGTGTAGACACCTAAATTTGTCCAAACCCCGTTCCTAGCCAATTAAATAAATATTCATTATTTATTTAATTCCCCTACCTTAATTAAATAAATTTTACATTTATTTAATTACATTTTCCTTACCTTGATTTAAATAAACTAAGGTTTATCTAAATCCTAGCCTTTCCTTGATTTAAATAAACTAAAGTTTATTTAAATCTTAACCCTTTCACTTTAACTAAGTATGTCATTTACTTAATTAATTCTCTCTTAATCCCCATTGGAATTAAATATTACATTTAATCCAATTTGAGCACATGGCTCCTACAATTAACCCTCACCTAACCTCACTAGCCTACCTAACCCACCTTGCTAAACCTACCCACTTCCTAATCATGCTTGCTTTGCATAATCACCTAGCTAATCTCCTCTTAATACTAAGTGTGTGCTCACACATGTGTGAGGAATCCTCACACATGTGTGAGAGATATTCACACTTCCCTCATCCCTCATGTCTTGCATGTCTCTTGCACACTTGTCCTCTTGCATGAGAGTCAAGGTGTCTCTTGCATGTGTGAGAAGCCATGCCTTCTCACACCTCTTACACACTTTTCCTCTTGCATGAGAATCAAGTTGTCTCACATGTGTGAGAATCCATGCTTCTCACACCTCATTGATCATGTCACCATCAAAGGTTGCTCACACATGTGTGAGCATATTGCCCCTTTTGAATGGTCAAAACCCTAATCCATGTGCAGTCTACTTGTCCTCTACCTCATTGACCCCTCATCAATCCTGAGAGATCTTAGCCCTCCATCTTGCATTCAATCTCAACCGTCCGTTGCATCCATTTTCCTATAAATGGAGAGCCCTCTCCTCATTTCGAAGAAGCACTATCTACCTTATTGTTATGATGCTGGACTTGTGAGCAACTACATCCCACAAAAATGTGAAATCATCAATCACTTGATGATTTCATGAGGTTTGCATAGTGATATTTTGAATGCTTTTATGCTCTTTTTTGTTTCATGTTGCTTATTTACATGTCTTCTTTCATATTTTGAGGTTTTGCATGATAATGTAAGAATGTGCATTAGTTGCTTAGTGTTATTTCTTTAGTTACATTTTTATGCAACACATTTTGGCATGCCCGGTGGGACCCACTTTACGGGTTCAAACTAACGATCTAATGTTTTTTTGAGTGTTTTGTGAGTTTTCAAGTTTGTAAGTTGTAAGCTTGCATTTGGGAATCAAGTTTCATGAGGAGTGTCTAATCAAGCCATAAAGCCCATCATTGGATTTGGAGGACCTAAGGGAAGTTTTTTCACATAAAACACTTTATATTTTGCTTATGACTTTATTTTCAAGTTCTAGGGTACATATGCATTAAATATTCGTTATTAGAAAAAATTTTAAAAGGAAAAAAAAAATTACTCCTTTGTTTATAGATAAATGGCTTAAGAAAAAAAAAAAAAAAAAGGTGTGTTGTTCATGTTCTTCTTATTCTTTTTTTTAATCACTCTTGTATATATATTAATAATGCAAAAATAGGTTTCTATATATATTTTTATTATATACATCTATATAAGTTTAAAAGGGTGGGTTGAAAAGATTTAATTTTAAAAACAAAAAATAAAATAGGGGGGGTAGCATTGTTTGTTGGCTTTTTTATATAAATTAAATTCAAAAAAATAATAAAAAATTATTTATTTATTTTAAAAACTATGTTTTTAGTTGGGTCGCAAGTCGACCGCGACACCACCCGCCACCGCCCCTGCAAGACCTCTTTGCCCCGCCGCAGTCTGCCGCCACAACCGCGGCCTCCATCTCCTGCGCCGCTATAGTCGTGGCCTCCATTTGTCTGTGCCTCCACCCTGCAAACCTGCCTCCAATCGTCCACTGCAACCTCTACCGCTGTCGTCGGCTTTGCAACCCCGCGACTCTGTCCCATCCGCCGTTGTGACTCTTCTACCCCATCTACTGCCAAACTCGCCACCATTCCTAACACCTCCTGTCACTGTCATCGCCACTTCCCTGCAACTCAACCCCTCGTCCACCACCGCCAAGCGCTACCTCCCACCGCGGCCTCCACTTCCGCTCCACCGAGCCGCTTTTCTCACCTCCCTTCGCCAAACCCTCCTCACGCACTCAGCCCCCTCTATGCCAACGCTGCCCGCAAACCCTCATTCCCTCCCTGCGGCCTCCTCTCTTGCTGCCGCCACTGCCGTTTAACCCATCTACCACTCGATCCTCCACTCCCACCTGCTCTACCCAGCAAACCCTATTTTTTGCATTTTAAAATGTTTTTAAATTTTTATCTTTTTTTTTTCATTTTAAAGACATAAGGTCGGGACTAACAAAAAAGAAATTTATTGTCTTTTGATTGTCTGTTTTCACACGATAATTTTTTTTACACTATATAGATTTTATTTTTTTTTGTAGTATAAATCAAATTTTGACTTTTGGTGGTTCTGTACGAATTAGGTCATTTCAAGCATATTTATGTATAGAAAAAATAACAAAAAAAGTTAAAATAAAATTTTCTCATACTAAAGCTTTCATTTTGGTATTCTTCTTGTGAGGCTAATCAAGTTTATTTCTTCTTGCAAATTGGAGTATTTTAAAAACCTAACCATATTTCTTGCAAGTTTTCCTTAATGTTTTATTGCTATTGAGAATTAACCTTGAAAGACATAAAACAAACCAATAGTGATTTTTATCACTAAGGGACTTTGTAGTGATTTTTATCACTTAAACTCAAAAGTTAATGAATCTTAGCATAGAAAACATTTGGACTTTGGTGCTTAAAATGGACATGAATGTTTAGGGTAGAAGACACATTTGGATTTGGTGCTTAAAATGAACTCACACTCTTGAATGCCCTAAAGTAAATTAATTTTATTTTTAGCATCTTTCATTTTCAACATTTTACTTATGCACACGTTCGATTTACTTTCTTATTGACGAATCTGCATTTTTATTTACATTGGCGACATTTCAAATTGGAAAGAATATTGTATGCTTTAAACACATGTGTCTTCAAGTAGATTACATAACCTAAAGTTTCATTGGGAACGAACATGTATCTTTTTGAACCCCAAGGCCACTTACGTATTCTCTCCCCTTGCGCCTTCAGGTGATCTTGGGTGCACAAGAAATAAGTGGTCTTATTTTTCTTTTTAGGATGCCTGCTTGGGGATTTTATCACCCCTTGGGATGACCTCAACTCTAGCATTCTGGCAGAGTATAAAAATTGGGAGGTGAATCGAAAGACACCTCTCTTGGAAGCAAAATATTGTCACTCTTGGCTAAGCCCCAAAGAACTTTATACCTTTGGGAAGTGAAGGAGGAGATTTAGGTTACCGTCTCCCCTCGGCTGTGTGGCATTATTTTCTTTCATCTACAAATTTGGACCTCATGTATCTTGTGTATATCGAGGACGCCCTCTAGTTGAACTTGTATATCCTAGTCAAAACCTTGTAGGTTTGTTGGTGTGTTCTACGTGCTTGAATGTTCAAAAACCTCCCCATTCGAAGGGGACAAACACCATCTAAACTTGTCTTGTATATATTTCCTTATTTGATTTTGCATTCCAAATTTGAAAAATCCAAAAAAATCATAAAACATAAAAATCCAAAAAATCATAAAAGTTCAAAAATCCAAAAAAAGAAAAAAAAACAACAATAACAAGTCTTGATTTAGGTTCCCCTAGTCAAGTTGTCCACATCACTTCCACGTCACATCTTCTTTCCATCCAAGTCATCACACTCATACATCTCTTGATCTTCATCATTCACATCATTGCTAAACATCTTAATCATCTCCATTCATCCAAATCATTTCCTAGTCATTCAATCTACTTCCTAATCTTCATCCTAGTCATGCTTCATCATCATCCAGCTCCAATTTCCTCTGCCAATCTCATAAAGCATTCTTAATTCAATCCTCCACATCATCATCCTTCTAATCCAATCCCTTGTCAAATTTATTCTTTTCTAATCAATTCTTAATTCGATCCATTTACATATTCCTTCATAATCAATCTTTCTAATTTCATTCAAGTCTTCTTCTAATTCAACTTTGCATGACATCTTCTACTTTGGTCATAGGAGCCTTGTCATCAACATTGGACTTTCATTCAAATACCACATTCACTTGTTTGCAATCTGATAGGGTTTTTTATCAAATCAAATAAAACCCTAATTCAATCACATCATATCAACATCAAATCAAATCCAATCAAATTCAATCAAATCCAACCAATTTTGAGTACAATTCAATTCAAATCAAATCAACACAAAGTCCAACATTTTCTCCTAGTCCTAAGTTCATATCTCATCCTTCATCAAATCTTTCATCATTCTTTATCTATCATCTATGGATTTGAATTTTCTTAATCAAATGGTTGACAATCTTCAAAGACAATATGGAGTTATACCTCCCATTCAACCAGCATATCAAATTCATCCTCAACATTTCATACCCAACTCTCATCCATCTCATGTGCATTATTCTTCTACCTTTGACAAGGGAAATCCACCTCATCATCCTTCACCTACATATGCTTCTATTCATAGTCCACACAATTCCTCAAAAACAAATGCCCTTGCCATGGAAATGGAAAAATTAAAGAATTATGTCTTGGCAAGCCAACAGAAAGAGGCCACTTTCCATGCCATGTGTCCTCTTCCCCCATGTTTCAAAGATCATAGTCCTCATGTCCCATCCAACCCCAACCCTCCATGTAATCCCCTACCCAAAGTTCCACCTTCACATAATCCTAATCCTCCAAAAATATCATCCCCACCTCATAATGGGTTTTTCTCATGTAAATTCTTGGCTAAATGTACAATACAAAATGAAGAGAGCCAATCACCCAAATTTCTTCCTCCAAAGCATGTCACTATAGATTCCTCTTCTCCTCTAGATCCAAGCATTTCTCCATCCCATCCTTCCCCTATCCCTCAAGATCCATTTATCCCTCCTAGTCCATCTCACAATCCCCTTCCTAATCAAGATCAAGGCATTTCATGTACTGCACACATTACCAATTCCATGCCATCTCAAGCATTAGCCTCCATAGCTCCTCCGCTTCATGAAGAAGTTCCTTCCACTCCATCCACTCATAATCCTCCATGTCAAGATCAAATCCCACCATCTCATGATCCTATTCCATCTCATGATCCACACATTGCACTTCATGATCCTCTTCTAAGTCAAGATCAAAGCACCCCTTCATTTCCCTTTCATGATCCAACCCTATCTCAAGATACCATTAGCCCTCATAATCTTCCACATGATCCTATCCAACCTATGCAATCCACTCATGAACCCCATGCACATGGACTCATATCTTGTGTTGAAATGGATAACCATCCCATTGAAGAAAACATGGCACAAGATGTTGGTATACCACCTAAAGCTTCCCATCCTTCATATTCCAAGTCCATTCTAGGTCCTTATCTTCCATCCATTCTAGGTCCTTATGTTCCATTGTCAAACCCTTCATCCTTTCCATCCATTTTAGTTCCTTACATACATCCATCCACCCTATCCATGTTTTCCACGTCATCCCCTCATGCTCCTAAAGATCAACAAAGGCACACATCCTTGAATTCCTTCCAACATTCACCATCCATACACTCTCCTTCATGCACCCCTACCATGGCCAATGGGAGCACATTGGATGCTAAAGAAAAAGAGCATAAATACAAAAATCCAAGGATCAACATGTCCCCTCTAAACAACATGTTCAAGAAAAGAAAAATCTGATCCAAAGCAAAATCAAAAGGCCACAAAGGCTGAAAATTAAAAATGCAAAATTTTTGTGGATCCCAAAGCTACTTAATGTAGCAATGAATCTCAAAGAAAGATCCCCAATGGCATCCAATCTTGCTAATCCAAAGGCTTCCCGCATTCATAATCCATCCACGCTTCCATCTTCCATCTCCATTTTGGGTCCTTATATACCCAAATCTACCATCCCAAATCCATTGTCTCCTTTATCCATTTTGGGAAAATTCAAACTTTCTCCTTCCATATCCCTTACAATTTCCTCCTTTCCATCACCCTTCAAGGTGTGTGCCAATGAAGATCTTTCCACTTCCTTCACAAGTCTTCCAACCTAGTGTCCATCAACCATGTCTTCTTCCCACCCACTCCACCCCCTTAATCCAACCTTTTACATAAGCCATTTTCCTCCGTTCACTACCCTATCAACATCTATGAGCAAATAATCAAAACTCCTTGAAAATAAAAAAGCAAAAAGGAATAACAAATCAAGGGACACTATCTATATATCTAGATGCTTGAGTCCTCCCTTCATTCTCCTATCATGAATCCATTGTCTTCCAATTCTACTTATCCCTCCATTCACTTTTCCTCTTCCACTTGCACTCTACACTGGGGGCAAGCTCCATCCATACCAAACTGCCATACATATCTTCCTATTCCTTCCATCCACTCATGCTTACTTTCCATGTCCCTTTCTCCTTATCCACACATTTTCCTACATCTTTCCATCCACTTTCATATATTTGATCTTGACATGCTATCCCTCTCTTGCATTCCATAGTCCTTGTCATGTGCATCCCTTTTCCATCCATAATCCTACATGCTTCCATCTTTTTTTCATTTGTCCTTGATCTTGGTTATCCCTTTCATTTCATCCACTTCATATCACACTTTTTATCCATATCATTATCCCTTTTCCATCCCTCCCTCACATTTTACTTATTCATTGCACTTTCATGTCCATGTTCATGATCAATACTAGAGGCACAATATCAAAATGTTCATACATGCTTTGGAAGAGCACATGCCTTCTCTTCCTCCATACACTAGCCTTTGTACCATCCTCCCATTTTCATGCCTCCTTTCCCACCATATCTCCTTCCATTTTCATGCATCCTTTCCCACCACATTTTCTTCCATATTCCTATCCTTGGTATGGGGCATTTGGACTCCTTTGAAACATGGTCCTTGGTTCCGCACTTTCCGACACCATATCATTTGGCCCCTCATATCCTTTCACCATTCCTATCATCCACCACCTCATGTTGTTTTTCCTCCATTTACCATGCCTTGGCTTCCCTTGTCATTGGTCCCAATCCATTCTACCCCACATTCATCTAATCAATTCATTTCTATCCATTCCATTCATGCATATCACATTCAATCTAGTTCTTCCATCAAATTCATTCATCCTCTTCTTCAATCAATTTTCAATTCTTCTAATTCTTTCAAATCAATTTCAATTCTACTCTCATCATTCTTCATCCTATCACTATCATTCTTCCAATCTCATCCACGTTCATTCTTCTATCCACCATAAAATCAAAAAATCAAAAAAACATATCAACTATGCAATCAATACTAATTCAATCAATCTAATCTTGCAATCTTGAACATCAATCCTTAATCAATACATCAATTTGACCCGATCAGTTGATAATCCATTGACCATATTTAAACATCATTATCATGGGATGAATCCTTCCCAATCCTTGGATGTGCATTACGCTTATCGTTAGCTTTTCCATCCTTAATCAATCATCATCAATCAATCCATTAATGGGTTTTCAGCTTGACTAGGGGCAAAATGGTGGTTTGCTTTTGGTCTTTTGTGCATTGTTGCTTGATTACTTGTATGCATTAGCATTTTTTGCATGTATCGTGGTCTTTGCATCCTATTGTCCCAGGAATCATGGTCTTCCATATCATGGTTTTATAAGGTATATGGTTGTATTAGACCCCTATTTTCACGTACTTAACACATTGTCATCTTGGTTCCTCATACCTTGGTGCATAGTGTTGAGTACAATATCAAACTTAGGTTGTTCACACCATTGTAGCATAACTCCCTTCCATCCTCTTCCTTTCCATTTTGAGAGAACATCTGTGTTCTCCTAACCCGCATGTCCTCTCGAGGGGGCATGCCCTTCCATCCTTGTCATTTCATTAAACCAATATCATCATGACGGGCTCGGAATCAGCTTTTCGGCAATATTTCATTTTGCAAAAACGGAGTTTGTATGCTCAAGTTATGAGCAAAAATGTGAAGGCTGCTTCTTATGGTCTAAAAGGGCATGTGGACTGCTGATGCAGTGCTAACATCAGTGACCTGCAAGCAAAAATTTGATGGTTAGGAGCACGTCAAGCAAACAAAAAATTTATTTTTGAACGTTTTTAAAAAAAATGAAGTTTAAATGTTTAATAAAAAAGATAAAAATTTATTTTGTAAAAATACCACTAAACCAATGTTTAATTTAAGCTAAAGATTAAAAAAAATATTTCTTTCTTTTTTTCTTTCTGGACTTTTTGAAAGAGGCAGGCGGCTGAGCAGAGGTGGCTAGGGTTTGAAGCCATAGGCAGAGGGAGGGATGCAGGCGACAGAGGCTGCGCATGGGCCGAGGCAGAGGGATGGGCGGTGAGCGCAGACGAGGGTTTGGTGGAAAGTTTGGTTGAGAGGAGGTGAAGTGGTGCAGCAATAGCAGTGCGTGGTGAAGAAGCGGCGGTGGCAAAGTGGCAGGAAGTACAGAGCTACAGGTGAAGGGTGGAGTGAGGTTGAAGTGGTGTTGGCGGGCAGTGCAGCGGTTGAGCAGGCAGCGGCGAGAAGCGCAGAGCCGAGAGGGAGTGGGAGTGCAGGCCGAGAAAAGGGGGAGCGGAGGAAGTTGGGCAAAGGAATTCGGTGGAGGAGGTTAGGGTTGTCGCGAAGGGGGGCTGCGAATGGAGGCTGTGCGGGGAACAGCGGCGGGGCGGAGCAAAGGTGCCGTAGTGGAGTTTCGCGCTGCTGATGGCAGAATTGCAGAGGGGAGGGGGGCCACCGAGAGACAGGAGAGCCGCTAGGGAGCGGCCGCAGGGGCGGCGCTCGCGGGCGCCGCTAACCTGCCAAAAAAACAAAAATCGATTTTTTTTTTTTTTTTTTTTTGTTTATATGTTTTTTTTTTTTTTTTTCCAATAAATATATATTTTTTAAATTAGATTTGCACTAACATATAAACTTTTAAAAAAAACATGTAAACACCCCCCCTTCTTCTTCTTTTTTTTGTTTTGTTTTTTTTTTTTTTTTTTTAAGTTTGATTTTTTATTTTTAATCAAACTAACCTCCTTTTTTTTTTTTTTTTTAATTTGATTTTTTATTTTTAATTAAACTAACCTCCTTTTCTTTTTCTTTTTCTTTTTCTTTTTTCTTTTTTTCTTTTTTTTAACCTATTTATCTATGAACAAAAAAGGAGTAATTTTTTTTCCTTTTAAACTTTTTTATAATAACGAATATTTAATGCATATGTACCCTAGAACTTGAAAATAAAGCCATAAGCAAAATATAAAGTGTTTTATGTCAAAAAACTTCCCTTAGGTCCTCCAAATGCAATGATGGGCTTTATGGCTTGATTAGACGCTCCTCATGAAACTTGACCTCCAAACGCAAGACTTCAACTTACAAGCTTGAATACTCACAAAACACTCAAAAATACATTAGATCATTAGTTTGAACCCGTGAAGTGGGTCCCACCAGGCGTGCCACCGGTGGGATTTGTTAGTTATTTTTTTGTTTGTTTTGATGTTTTGCATTTTTTAAAAATAAAATAAAATAAAAACTATTTTTGTTTTGTTTTTAAAAATGGGGCGGAGGGGCAACCAAGGGAAGCGGTGTGGCCGCAAGTTAGGGTTTTGGCGGGGGCCGAATGGAGAGGTGGTGTCCGCAATGGAGCGGAGCAGGAGTTAGGGTGGAAATGCCAGGAAGGGATTGCAGTGGGCGGTGAGAGAAAAGCTGCCACCGCGGGTGGCTGCAAGTGGCAGCACCGCAGGGCGGAGAGGATGGCAGGCCGCAAGTTTGGTGCGAGTGGCGGTTTTGAAAAGATTGGCCACGGGCGACGGAGGAGATTTGCAGGCGTGAGGCTTGGGTTAGCAACGGCAGTGGGAGGTGGGGATCTCAGCTACGGCGGAGGAGCTAACATAGGACCGTGGGAGGAGAGAGTAGGGCGCAGCAGAGGAACAAGTTGCAGACGGGCGCAGGGGTGCAGATGCAGCGGAGCCAGTGGCGACAGACGTAGAGGAAGTTTGTGCTAGTGGCAACAGAGCAAGAGGTGGCCGGTGGTTGGATGGGGAGGAGCTGCTCGATCAGGAGGCAGGTAGCAGGTGGCCGCGACCGAGAGAAGGGGGAAAAAGGGAGGAGAGCGGGGGGGCCGCTGCGGCAGTGGCACCGCTCGTGGGTGGCGTCGCGCCGCTCGTGGCTAAAACCTGCACACACAACACTATTTAATTTATTTTTTTTTAAAAAAAAAATTAACAATATATATATATGTTAAAAATGCATAAAAAAAAGATATAAACAAAACTAAGCCCCCAAATTTTATTTTTTAAAATTTAAAATTTTGACTCCCTTTTTTTTTTAATTTGATTTTTGATTTTTAATTAAACTAACCCTTTATTTTTATTTTATTTTTATTTATTTTTTTTATTTTTTTGTATTTTTTTTTTTTTTTTAATTTGATTTTTGATTTTTAATTAAACTAACCTCCTTTTTTTTTTCTTTTTTTTTTGTAACAAAAATGCAACTAAGGGAATAAACATCAAAAATGCCAAAAAAGCAAATAATGCCAAAAATCCACAAAAGCCCAAGGATCAACATGTCCCCTCTAAAAGACATGTACAAGAAAAGAAAAATCTGATCCAAAACAAAATCAAAAATGCTAAAATTTTGTGGATACCAAAGCTACTTAATGTAGCAATGAATCTCAAAGAAAGATTCAAAATGACATCCAATTTGGCTAATCCAAAGGCTTCCACATCTATTTTGGGTCCTTATATACCCAAATCCACCATTCCAAATCTATCATCTCCTTCATCTATTTTGGGTCCCTATATCCCAAATTTCAAACTTTCTCCTACCTATCCCCCACAATTTCCTCCTTTCCATCACCCTTCAAGGTGTGTGCCAATGATGATCTTTTTGCTTCCTTTACAAGTCTTCCAGCCTAGCATCCATCAACCATGTCTTCCTCCCACCCACTCCACCCCCTTAATCCAACCTTTTTCATAAGCCATTTTCCTCCATTCACTATCCTACCAACATCTATGAGAAAATAGTAAAAATTCTTTGAAAATAAAAAAAGAAAAAAAGGAAAAATATATCAAGGGATACCATCCACGTATATAGATGCTTGAGTCCTCCCTTCATTCTCCTATCATGTATCCATTGCCTTCCACTTCCACTTATCCTTCCATCTATTCACTTTTCCTCTTCCACTTGCACTCTACACTAGGGGCAAGCTCCATCCATACGAAGCTTCCATGCATCTCTTCCATCCTTCCATCTACCGTTCCTCATCCTTTTCCATCTTTGATCTTGACTTTCACTTTCCTTCCATCCGTCTATGCACTTTTCATATCCCTTGCAAATTGACCATACATTTTCCTACATACTTCCATATATTTGATCTTGACAAGTTATCCATATGTTCCCTTCCATAGTTCTTGTCATGTTCATTTCATCCATTTTTTCCATCCATACTCATACGTATTTCCATCCCCCTTTCATATGTCCTTGATCTTGGTTATCCCATACCTTTCCTCCACTTCATATTCCACATTTCATCCATACCCTTCATATCATTATCCCCTTTTTCATTCCACTTTCCTTCCCATGCTTGTGATCCATACTAGAGGCATAATAACAAAAAGTTCATACATGCTTTGGAAGAGCACATGCCTCTCTTCCTCCACACGCTAGCCTTCGTACCACCTTTCCATTTTCATGCCTCCTTTCCTACCATATTTCCTTCCATTTTCTTATCCTTGGAATGGCGCATTTGGACTCCTTTGAAACATGGTCCTTGGTTCCACATTTTCTGATACCATATCATTTGGCCCCTCATATCCTTTCACCATTCCTTTCATCTACCGACTCACATTACTTTTCCTCCATTTACCATGCCTTGGCTTTCCCTTGTCATTGGTTCCATTCTATTCATTCTCTCTCACATTCATTCAATCAATTCATTTCTATCCATTATTTGCATTCATTCTATATCACATTCAATCTACTTCTTCCAACTCACTTCAATCAAATTCATAATTCAATCAATTTCTAATTCTTCTTATTCTTTCACATCAATTTATATTCTACTATCATCATTCTTCATCCTATCAATATCTATTCTTCCAATCTCATCCACGTTCATTTCAATTTCATCTATTCCTCCAGCTCCACCATAACATCGAAAATCAAAAACATATCAACTATGCAATCAATACTAATTCAATCAATCTAATCTTGCAATCTTGTACATCAATCTTTAATCAATTCGTCACTTTGACCCAATCAGCTGATCATCCATTAACCATATTCAAACATCATTATCATGGGATGAATCCTTCCCAATCCTTGGATATGTGTTACGCTTATCGTTAGCTTTGCCATCCTTAATCAATCATCATCAATCAATCCATTAATGGGTTTTCAACTTGACTAGGGGCAAAATGGTGGTTTACTTTTGGTCTTTTGTGCATGGTTGCTTGATTACTTGTATGCATTAGCATTTTTTGCATGTATCATGGTCTCTACATCCTATTATCCTAGGAATCATGGTCTTCCATATCATGGTTTCATAAGGCATCTGGTTGTAGACCCCTATTTTCACGTACTTAACACATTTTCATCTTGGTTCCTCATACCTTGGTGCATAGTGTTGAGTACAATATCAAACTTAGGTTGTTCATGCCATTGCAGCATAACTCCCTTCCATTTTGAGAGGACATATGTGTTCTCCTAACCAGCATGTCCTCTTGAGGGGGCATACCCTTCCACCCTCTTCATCCTTCCTCATCCTTCCAGAACTGGGGCATCATGCTACTAGTCTTATCCTCTCAGCCACTATATTTTATTCTTCTTTGATATAACATTACTAATGCTATATCAAAGAGGGGCAAAATGTAGACACCTAAATTTGTCCAAAACTCGTTCCTAGCCAATTAAATAAATATTCATTATTTATTTAATTCCCCTATCTTAATTAAATTAATTTTACATTTATTTAATTACATTTTCCTTACCTTGATTTAAATAAACTAAGGTTTATCTAAATCCTAGCCTTTCCTTGATTTAAATAAACTAAAGTTTATTTAAATCTTAACCCTTTCACTTTAATTAAGTATGCTATTTACTTAATTAATTCCCTCCTAATCCCCATTGGAATTAAATATTATATTTAATCCAATTTGAGCACATGGCTTCTACAGTTAACCCTCACCTAACCTCACTAGCCTACCTAACCCACCTTGCTAAACCTACCCACTTCCTAATCATGCTTGATTTTCATAATCACCTAGCTAATCTTCTCTTAATCCTAAGTGTGTGCTCACACGTGTGAGGAATCCTCACACATGTGTGAGAGATGTTCACACTTCCCTCATCCCTCGTGTCTTGCATGTCTCTTGCACACTTGTCCTCTTGCATGAGAGTCAAGGTGTCTCTTGCATGTGTGAGAAGCTATGCCTTCTCACACCTCTTGCACACTTGTCCTCTTGCATGAGAATCAAGTTGTCTCACATGTGTGAGAAGCCATGCTTCTCACACCTCATTGATCATGTCACCATCAAAGGTTGCTCACACATGTGTGAGCATATTGCCCCCTTTGAATGGTCAAAACCCTAATCCATGTGGAGTCTACTTGTCCTCCACCTCATTGACACCTCATCAATCCTAAGAGATCTTAGCCCTCCATCTTGCATTCAATCTCAACCGTCCATTGCATCCATTTTCCTATAAATGGAGAGCCCTCTCTTCATTTCTAAGAAGGACTATCTACCTCATTGTTATGCTGCTGGATTTGTGAGCAACCACATCCAATGAGTGATGAAATCATCTCCACTTGATGGTTTCATGAGGTTTGCATAGTGATATTTTGAATGCTTTTATGCTCTTTTTTTGTTTCATGTTGCTTATTTACATGTCTTCTTTCATATTTTGAGGTTTTGCATGATAATGTAGGAATGTGCATTAGTTTCTTGATGTTTATTCCCCTAGTTACATTTTTATGCAACACATTTTTGGCACACCTGGTGGGACATTCATCATTTTTTATTTTATTTTTTTCATGCCATTGTACCATCCTCCCATTTTCATGCCTCCTTTCCCACCATATCTCCTTCCATTTTCATGCATCCTTTCCCACCACATTTTCTTCCATATTCCTATCCTTGGTATGGGGCATTTGGACTCCTTCAAAACATGGTCCTTGATTCCGCACTTTTCGACACCATATCATTTGGCCCCTAATATCCTTTCACCATTCCTGTCATCCACCACCTCACGTTGCTTTTCCTCCATTTACCATGCCTTGGCTTCCCTTGTCATTGGTCCCAATCCATTCTACCCCACATTCATCTAATCAATTCATTTCTATCCATTCCATTCATGCATATCACATTCAATCTAGTTCTTCCACTCAAATTCATTCATCCTCTTCTTCAATCAATTTTCAATTCTTCTAATTCTTTCAAATCAATTTCAATTCTACTCTCATCATTCTTCATCCTATCAATATCTATTCTTCCATTCTTATCCACATTCATTCTTCTATCCACCATAAAATCAAAAAATCAAAAAAAAAAGGTATCACTTGTGCAACCAATACTAATTCAATCAATCTAATCTTGTAATCTTGTACATCAATCCTTAATCAATTCATCCCTTTGACCCAATCAGCTGATAATCCATTAACCATATTCAAACATCATTATCATGGGATGAATCCTTCCCAATCCTTGGATGTGCATTACGCTTATCGTTAGCTTTGCCATCCTTAATCAATCATCATCAATCAATCCATTAATGGGTTTTCAACTTGACTAGGGGCAAAATGGTGGTTTTCTTTTGGTCTTTTGTGCATGGTTGCTCGATTACTTGTATGCATTAGCATGTTTTGCATTTATCACGGTCTTTGCATCCTATTGTCCCCATGCATCATGGTCTTCCATATCATGGTTTCATAAGGCATCTGGTTGTATTAGACCCCTGTTTTCATGTACTTGACACATTGTCATCTTGGTTCCTCATACCTTGGTGCATAGTGTTAAATACAATATCAAACTTAGGTTGTTCACACCATTGCAGCATAACTTGTTCTCTCTTCCTTTCCATTTCAAGAGAACATTCGTGTTCTCCTAACCTGCATGTCCTCTCAAGGGGGCATACCCTTCCATCCTCGTCATCCTTCCTCATCCTTCCATACTGGGGCATCACGCTACTAGTCTTATCCTCCTAGCCACTATATTTTATTCTTCTTTGATATAACATTACTAATGCTATATCAAAGAGGGGAAAAATGTAGACACCTAAATTTGTCCAAAAATCGTTCCTAGTCAATTAAATAAATATTCATTATTTATTTAATTCTCCTATCTTAATTAAATAAATTTTACATTTATTTAATTACATTTTCCTTACCTTGATTTAAATAAACTAAGGTTTATCTAAATCCTAGCCTTTCCTTGATTTAAATAAACTAAAGTTTATTTAAATCTTAACCCTTTCACTTTAATTAAGTATTTCATTTACTTAATTAATTCCCTCCTAATCCCCATTGGAATTAAATATTATATTTAATCCAATTTGAGCACATGGCTCCTACAGTTAACCCTCACCTAACCTCACTAGCCTACCTAACCCACCTTGCTAAACCTACCCACTTCCTAATCATGCTTGCTTTGCATAATCACCTAGCTAATCTCCTCTTAATCCTAAGTGTGTGCTCACACATGTGTGAGAGATGTTCACACTTCCCTCATCCCTCATGTCTTGCATGTCTCTTGTACACTTGTCCTCTTGCATGAGAGTCAAGGTGTCTCTTGCATGTGTGAGAAGCCATGCCTTCTCACAGCTCTTGTACACTTGTCCTCTTCCATGAGAATCAAGTTGTCTCACATGTGTGAGAAGCCATGCTTCTCACACCTCATTGATCATGTCACCATCAAAGGTTGCTCACACATGTGTGAGCATATTGCCCCCTTTGAATGGTCAAAACCCTAATCCATGTGGAGTCTACTTGTCCTCCACCTCATTGACACCTCATCAATCCTGAGAGATCTTAGCCCTCTATCTTGCATTCAATCTCAACCGTCCATTGCATCCATTTTTCTATAAATGGAGAGCCCTCTCCTCATTTCTAAGAAGCACTATCTACCTTATTGTTATGTTGTTGGACTTGTGAGCAATCACATCCCACAACAATGTGAAATCATCAATCACTTGATGGTTTCATGAGGTTTGCATAGTGATATTTTGAATGCTTTAATGCTCTTTTTTGTTTCATGTTGCTTATTTACATGTCTTCTTTCATATTTTGAGGTTTTGCATGATAATGTAGGAATGTGCATTAGTTGCTTAGTGTTATCTCCTTAGTTACATTTTTATGCAACACATTCAGTTACAACATGCTTTCCTCTTAATTAATCTTTTTCTTTTTCCAATAAATTTTGCGATTAAATTATTTTAGATATAAGAATAATATTTATCTATATTTAGAAAATTCATGATAATCTTGTGGTTCTAATGACAAATTTAAAGTTGAAACCCTAACTATTCAATTTATTATTTTCTTCCAAATTTTTATAATCAAATATTCGCGATATTATCTAAAAGGGTTTTAAAAGAATAAAATCACAATAATTTTCTACAGTTTTTCTATAATTTTTCTTAGTCAAGTTTTCTTGATTAATAGGTTTTCCTTTTCAAAATCTACAAGATGATTTCTTATTCAACAATTAATATAGTAAATTAATAAGCAATATGCAAACACCCAAGAAGACACGAAGTAGATAGATCTTTCAATAAAATTCTATAATGGATTTTCAAACCCTACCTCAAAACCACAGCTAAAATCTGAGACAATCTATGAATGTGTACAATCTTGACCCTTTGAAACTTTCAACAATTCTTTTGATCCAATTCTAAATTTTATTCCCCAAAACTTGTGTAATTGCAAAATGAGCTATAGATCTTTGAAAAAGAGTTCTCTCCTAAATTGGAGTTCTGATTGTCCAATCACGAGAGAGAACTCACTGATCAATTATTGTTTTATTACCTTTTACTTTTTCATGCACAACTCTTTTAGATATTTAATTAGAAAATATCTTAATTTAAATAATTAGCTCTCTCTTTGATTATTTTTTGAAATGTTTTTTATAATATATTTATTAATTTAATTAATAACATTATTTAGAGTTTATTATTAAAATAAAACTCCTAAATAATTATCATTAAATTAAATAAATATAACTACACCACAATTAGAACTATAACTTTATCTTTAAATTTCAATCTTTTATATTTTATTTTCCTCTAGTTTATTAATAAGTACAAGCACTAATTATAGCATAGTTTATTATTTAAATTAATATTAATAATCAAAGTTCATTGTTTAAATGCAACTCTAATTTAATTTTTATTAAATAAATAATTATAATAAAGCAATATTAAATCTTTAATTTTTAATATTTTAATACTTTTTTGTCCAACTTCTTAAATTAGACTTTTAAATTAAATCTTTTAAATTGAAGTACATATTTAATTAATTTATGATTAATTAAATATCATCATATTCTAATTTCTCTTTAGCCAATTTTCTAAATTTAGATTAATACTTTTAAACTAAAGCACATATTTAATTAGTTTTTTAATCAATTAAATATTCTCATACTTTTTTTTAATCGAATAATATTTAATAATTCTTAATATCATATAATTAACCAAAATATTATAATTAAATCATTTACCAAATAAATCACATAGTGAAATCCACATAAAAGCAACATTACCAAAACTCAAAATCAAACAACACAAACATAGATAAACTCATGAGTTAAAAAAGGGTGGAAAGTCAGTTACAAATCCACCTTACAAGACAAGTATTTAGGCTATGGCTGGGATTGGACCTGAAAACTATCTCCCCATTCTTACCATTGAGTTATTGTGATAGGGCACACTCATCTTGACAATTTAGGAAAGTCAATGCTCGATACCTACATTATGCATAAAAGATGAGCATGTATATGTATATAAATATACCTAAACTAAGCAAGCAATGGTAGGGAGTGGTACATCATGTAGATCTCGAATAGCAGGTGACTGCGACTCCCTCCCTTAACCACATCAAACATGTCAATCAGAAAGATAAAATAAACATGTGCACCATACACATGCAAGTATGGGGTAAGTATCATAATAATCACAAGTCAAACATCAAATGCTCAAGTATAACAATGCGGTATTATGAATATGAAATAGTCATCATTAACAACATCATCTCACATCACTATAAAAGAAATCATATGTATTAACTGTGAATCATTAAAACATCATTAATGCACTAGTAACCAAAATCATTAAACAATACATGAAATATAGTCAATTAAGTAATCATCATTGATATATCTCTAGTCCAAGTTATAAAATAATATCCTTCAAACTAACGCATCCATGAAATAGGCATAAAAGACTTTGGTAAATATAATGGAAAAACAAACTATGGGTGGGCATTACAATTTTCCACCTATGGCATAGGTTTTTTTTGGGGACTTCAATATGGTTGAGTTGGCCTCTGACAAGGAAGGTCTTCTACCCTTTAGATGGGTAGCTAGTGAATGGGAGACCTAGTTTTACATGTAGAACAAATTAAAACTTTTTGAACCTAATGTTAGTCATCATCGCCCTGATCGAATTTGACACACTTGGTCATTCCTTGCCTGTCATTCCTCTGCCTGATGTGACATTGTCAGATTACTCCCCCATCCTCTTTTCCATCACCTAGAAATCATCTTAGGCTCACCTAAATAAACCCAATTTTACCTCAACACCTCTTTTTTGTCCCATCCACTAATTGTTGCTCACATCCTACGTGTCTGGAATCTTGAGCCTTGACCCATCAATCACCATGGACGGATTAAATGGTGGAATGAAGCTATCCTTTGTACTACAAGATTTCTTCACATTTATGGTAGATAGCTAGCTATGTACCATAGGAGATCTTATGAAGCTACTACTCTTGATCTGCATATGGCCTCTGAGGCTCTTGCCATGAATCTATTTGATGTAGATCTGCAGGTTTGGCTTACCAACCTTCAATGCTAGAAATAGGTTGTAGATAGTTATGTTGCTAGGGGAGCTCAGATCAAAGCCTATCTCCATTGGTTGGAGGTCGACGATCAAGCTTCCAAGGAGTTTTTTTAATGCTTTGAGGGCTCATCATACTACTATGACCGTATCAAATGCATCTGAGAGGATCAACAAGTTCTCATTGACCTGCCAAATATTCTCCAGGCTTTTGTGCATCATTATGAGCAAGCTTTTATGACTTAGGGGCCCACTATTACACATGATCATGCACTGCAAGCCTACCTTGATGTTACTCCCAATAGGCTTGCACCTAAGCAGTATGCCTTTTGTGAACAAAAGCTTACTCTTGTAGACTTAAAGGAAGCTATCATATCTATGGCTGATAACAAAGCCCCTAAATGTGATGGCTTCCCTTATGAGTTTTACAAGACGCTTTGGGATGGCATTGGCCTTGATTTGCTTCAATTTTATTTTGAAGCTTATAATTCTAATTCATTAGGTAGCTTCATCAAAAAAGGGAATATTAAATTCATACCTAAAGCTAGAGATCCTAAAGAAATCTACAATTGGAAGCCTATCACTTTGTTGAATGTCTCCTACAAAATCATTCCAAATCTCTCTCTCTCTTAAAATTTGGTATTTGCTCCCTCGGATTGTTCAAGCTGAACAAACTAGATTCATTAAGTCTCGCTATATCGTGGACAACATCATTGTTCTCTAGGAAGCAATGGAATGGGCTAGGCAATCCAAACAGTAGGCCCTTTTCCTGAAGATTGATTTTACCAAAGTATATGACTGTATTGAATGGTCCTTTATTCTTGTTATGCTTAAAGTACTGGGCTTTGACCCAATTTTTTGTCAATTAGTGCATATGCTATTTGGGGATGCTTCTACTTGCATCACCATTAATGGTCATCAATCTAAAGCTTTTGGACTCTTTAGATCTACTGTCAAGGTTGTCCTTTAGCACCTTCTCTCTATGTTTTGGTAGCTAACAATTTTGGTTATCTATTGACCAATTCCATCTCACATGGTCTGGTGCATGGTATATCTTTACCAGAATTGACCACTGAACTAGTTAATGGCCATTTTGTAGATGATTCCTTCCTCACATTGATTGAGGATGAGGAAAATATTACAAATGCTTTGCAGTGTGTAGATACTTTTTGTCTTTCTTTAAGGTCAACTATCCAATGGCACAAAACCCTTTGCTACCGACAATATTTTTTACTAGACCCTCATCGGTTGCATCAATATGGATGGAAATGGGTCCAACATGTGGAAATTTTTTAATTTTTTGGCATTCCTTTGCTTTTCAAGCATCTCCTATGGAGTTGTGGAATATTGTGCTTGCTCAAATTAAGAAGAAGCTAGAATATTGGATCACTAAGACCATTTCACTTGCGAGAAAGTTTTAAATATGCTCCAAAGTGCTTGTTTCTACTCATGTTTATTATTCTTCTTGTTGGGCTCCTTCCAAAGACTCATACCTCAAGCTTGAATGTCTTCTCTGGGACTTTCTCTAGGCCTCTGATGTTGTGCATCATGCTTTCATAGAGTGGCCTTGGAATTTTTTTGTTTACCCAAGGATTCTAGTGGTCTTGGCTTACTTTCCAACCACAAAAAGGGGATATCCCTCTGTGCCAAATGGGTCATACGAGCCCTCACTAGATATGAGGCCTAAAAAAATTTATTACATCACTGCATTTCCTCAATCTTTCTATTCAATTGCCTAGCCTTGAAGGGTATTGGTTTTCAAACCCTTCTTCTGACTTCTAAACCTATTTAGATTTAGGGCACTTTTGTTGCTAAGAGCATTTGAAAATCCTAGGAAGCCATTAAACCTTGGCTTTATTGGGTTGGTAATGGATTTAGATATGGGCTCTTTATGAATGCCCTCACCCCATTTTAAGTCAATAATTGTATACATGTTACCAATAACATCAAAACCTTTGGTGGTCACCTTTGTTTGCCACTCAAGGGGTACTTTTAGCCAAGATACAAGGAATCGATGCTTTGCATTTATTTCATAGGGACATCAAAACACCCAAAATTTATTCTTTAGGGTTACAATGAGTCTTTGCTCATGGGAGGATTTACAGGTGCAGTTTAGGCTTATCTATCTAGATTGACAAATAATTGATCTTCTAGTTTCTATGATTCCTCCCAATTTGTTACAAAGCTTGGAATTCATTCATCCCTTCCTTGGTGGAAAGATTGGAAGTGGTACCCTTCTACTCTAATGGCTAGTTATAAGCCCAGACTCGAGTATCATTGGTTGGTGCCCCATCTTCTGATGGTCGATACCCTCAATCAGTATTGGCATTTGTATTCTTTGCATAAGACTTGGAATCTTAGATTTCCCACTATTTGGCATACTATCACTGAGCCAAAGATAGCTCACTTTGCATGGTGTCTTCTCTTCTAGGAATTTTCTTTGGGTCCTTAGTTCTCTGACATCTAGGAGTTCCTGATCCTAGATGCCCTTTTTGTGGCCAACCTGAAAGCTTTCTACATATTTTTTGGTTTTATATAAGGGCTCAAAATTAATAGCTCTAGATTTTTTATTTCTTTAGGCCTTTTCATCTAGAGGCCTTCACTTGGCATATGCTAGTTCTAGGTGATGCTCCTATACTACCCTTTAGATATGATAGAATTTGGCATGCTTTCAAAATGGAGATATTTTTCACAATCTAGAAAGATCACAATTTTATTTTATTCTCTCACAACTTTCTTGATATTTATGTTGCAATGTACTCTAAAGCACATACATGTAATAATGTCATTATGTAGATTCAAGTACAAACTGACAAAGTCACACTAGAAGTGGCTCACCTATAGGAGTTACTTGCTCACTAGGGAATGCCCTTTGTATGGTTGCTTTAGTACCTCCAGATGCTTTTTCCAGTAACCATACTCCTCCTCATGGTCATCAGAGAGGTTGGAGTAGTTCCTCTCACCACTCATAGACCCCTAGGTCATAGCCTCGTCGCCGCTCTCCAAGTGATGGCTCTCGTGGTCATCATCACTTGGCTTCACCACATTGGAGGTTAGGCTTGGGTTGGTCATAGGTGGCCCACCTACTACCACTAATGTGGGTTGGTCATCTTCTCAGTGTGACCCCAAGTGGGCTTCCCCCAATTGGATTCAACCATTTCTCCTCCTAGGGCCAACGAAGATAAAGACAAGGATAAAAATGTTGTTGTTGTTGATAGTTAGGCTCCTCCCTAAGCCAACCAATAACCCCAAGAATTTCTTGGGTTCTGATGACAAAGACCCTCCTTTGGTTGGCACTACTCTTACAGCTTGGATCTTTATATTTATATTTTTATATGTTTTTTTGATGAATAGTTGATCTCTAGCCTTGGGTCATTTGAACTCATAAGGCGATCCTCTATCCCCCAGCCCCTTTTTCTAAATATGTATCTTTAAAGTTTTAAATTAATGGAAAAGGTCTATTCATTGAAAAAGGTTAGAAGTTTGGCAGCAACTAACTAACATCTAAAAGTCTTAACTGCTTTCACCAAGGCATAAGCATGTTTCTCATTCATATCATATTTAATATATGTAGCTTGAAGGGATTTAATAAAGAATGTAATAGGTTGTTCAAAACCTCCATCATTCTTTTGAAGTAGTACTATTGCAACTATGTGAAAGGAAGCAAAAGAAAATATGTGCATAAGTTTACCATAATCTGGTGTTCTCAATACAAGCACATTCTTGATTGCCTCTTTTATCCCCTGGAAAGAAATCAAAGGTTCTCCATCCCACTTGATCATTTCTCCCTTTTTTAGCATTTTGGAGATTGGTTTGTTGATCTCAGGAAAAAAAATTGTAAATCTCCTTAAGAAATTTACTTGGCCAAAAAATGATTGGATTCCTTTGATATTCTTAGGCTTAGGTATTTTATATATAGTTGCAACCCTTTTTGGATCAATCCTCACTCCTTCCTTTGACACTATATGACCAAGTAGTTTTCCCTTGATTACTCCAAATGCACACTTCTTTGGATTTAAGGAGACTCCATATTTGAAGGATTTCACAAAAAAAAATATCTCCAAATGTTTACAATGATCTACTACCTTTTTGTAATAAGCAGTTAGATCATCCTGGTATACCACCATGAATTTGTCTATATAGTAAGCAAAAGCAAAATCCATGGCTTGTTGGAAAGTTTCTCCTACATTTGTTAGACCAAAAGACATTCTAATATACACATAAGTTTCCCATGGTGTTGTAAAGGTGGTCTTATATTGTTCAGCTTCATCGGCCAGTACTTGATTGTAACCTGAGAACCCATCCATCATTGACATCAGCTCTAAGCTAGTCACCTATTGCAACATAGCCTCCATGTTGGGTAGACCATTATTGTCTTTTAGGGAAGCAATGCTTAAGTTTCTAAAATATACATATAGACTGACATCTCCATTCTTTTTTCTAACAAGTTGAAATTGAAGTGGAATGCCTTATAGGCTTCATAATACCTCCATCTTTGAGTTTCATTAACTCCTCTTGCATCTTTGGAGCCAATGTAGGATTGAAGCTACTTTAAATGGGAACATGTACATGAGCATAGAATACCATACAAAGTGTTTATCAAATTTCCCTTTACTTATCCCTAACAATCCATTATGTATTTCCTCTACCAAGTAGGATGCAAAATCAAAAATTGAGTTCATTCCATATCGCAGGATTTGGGCCATCATGTACATCAGGGGAACTGGAACATAGTCTTACTCATCCATGCCAAAAATCCTACACAAAGAAACATACAATGTTTGACCTCTGCAATTTAAATATTTTTCATCAATGGTATAGGGGTAGATGACATAACCAATGTTAGATTTCCTACTTTGGCAAAGTGCTCCTACAATGGCCCACTCCTAAGATAGATTCTTTGAGCATCATAATTTGCCTGTAACTTACCAAAACCAAACTCCTAATGAAGGGAAATGTAGGGACTTGGCATAAAAACCTCTCTGATTACTTATGTTGTAATCTTAAAAATACCATCCCCAAAATGATTTCTCAACAATTGTATCACAGGGTCATATCTTATGGCAAGCATGGTCAACAAGTCTATATCTATAAAAAGTCTTGATATGACAAGTTTTCCAACATTAAACTCCCATACATTGTTGTGGAGGTGTCTTGTTTCCACTAAGAAAAATATTTTCTAAATAGTACCAGACTACCCATTGATGTTTGCACATCTCTTAGTAAATTTCACTTATCATATAAACTGGCATCGATTTTTTATCTAGGGGCTTTGGAAGAAATTCCTTTCCCTTGGCTAAATCATCCATCGAGGCATTCAATTGTTCAAGGAAATAATCATGAACATTCCTATGTTGATAGTCTATCTTTCCCAAAAATTATTATCTAGGAGGCATATTTTAACAAATATGAAAACTTTGTGCAAACAAATTTCTTTATCAAGACGAGAACATGAGCTTACTAATTTTTTTTCATTTTTGTTGTAATCCACAAACTGCCAGCATTGAATTTCTTGTTTATTTTATTTGCTCTAGAATATGATCATTGTTGTAAAATAAGTTGTTATGTGTGCTAATTATTTTCTTAGATTGTACTCACATGAGAAGAGTTAGTTCACCATTAATGTGTTGCAAAGAATGGGTATTCATGTCTTGCAGTCGATTTTTTAAAATGAACCTCTGATTAATAACACATCTGTTGGTCATAATTTAAATCCATTATTGAATCATCTTTATGCATGTTGATGTGACATTCAAACAAATCACATTTCACCAAGTGGAAAACACTCTGTCTTTATGAGCCCTTGTTGTACTCACTGGAAACCCAAGGAAATGTGGTGGAAAGTTGCTTTGTCACAATGAGTAAACATCACAGATCTTGGTACAACTTGATGTAGGAGAATTGAGCTTGGATTTGGTGAATTTATGCTTTTCATGGTTAGGGATGTATTTGAGACACATTAGATAACCTTTCCTCATGATTGCATAGAGATTGGATGGATTGAGTTGAAGTTTGAGTCATTTTTACCTTGCTGCTGGAACTATGTTTTTTGGTTTTTGGGTGCCTAATGTAAGCCATGTAACTAATTTTCTACAATGATTTAGAGGATTTGAAGTTCAAGGATTGAAGAGGACCTAGAGTTCTATCTCTAGTTAAGGTCACTAGTCCTAATTCATTATAAGTTGGGAGATATGGCAATTCTCCTGGAGTATTGATTTCTAGTAGTTTGCGCTATGGGTTTCTATGTGTGACTTCCAAGATGAACCATAAGTTATCCTTAATGAATCAGCCTTAAAAAACTTAAATGGTTTTAGAGGACCTAAATTACTAACCTTAGTTTGAAACATGAGTTCTAATCCAATTGGAGCTATGAGATATCACAATTTTTCTCGAGTACCAATTTTTGGATATTTAATTGTTGTTGGAGGTCGACTTGTGGCTCTTCAAGTATTTAATGTTAGGTCTATTTAATTTGTAATTGCTAAGTTGACTTATGGATTATTTGGTTATAAGTAGGGGGATCTTGTGAATTATTTAGTCATTCATGATGGAGTGATTCATTTAGAGGAGGAGGAGTGAGTGTGGGAATAACTAAAGGTCAAGTTTTCTTGAGTCTATGGATAGAGCATCGAATGTGAGGCAGTTTATAGCATGATTGTGATGAAGTTGTGAGTGTGTGGATAGAGTTCCAAATTTGAGGTAGTTTACACTTGGATCTTGGATAAATTTGGAGCAGAGCTAGGGATGCAGCAGGAAAACAAGGAGATTGCTTGGTGGGCTTCTGAGCACAAGTTGAGATTTCCTTGGTGGTTTCTTCTAGATTTTTGTTATGCTTCAGATTCTAGGCTAGCTGGGATAGTGTTTGGAGTGGATCTTGAGGGATCCTATAGAACTATTACTTGCTTTGTATTTGGCCATAACTAGGAAGGCCTTACAGCCTAGCACATTGCATGTAATCAATTATATCTATGAGTAAATTATTGTGATTTGGTATCAAATCTTGCATTGTTATTTTGTTTCTATTTTATGGTTATTTGTTGGGGGCTAGGACATCTCCTTTGGGAATTCTCCTTCCTTGCACTATGTAAGGTGCTATTAAATTGAAGGTTGTTCCTAAGCATGTAGACAAATCATCGAAGTTGTAGCAGTTTGCAGCAGGACTTAGGTTGGACAAGTAGATCTAAGTTGATCTTGATCTGTTGGTGGATTTTCTTTTTGGAGTCCTAGATCTCTTGGTTGTGAGGTGGCAGATCATGGTTCTTACTTGCAATTGCAAAGGGCTTGTAGATGGATTGATGGATGTGAAGATGGAAGAATAATCTTTTTGAGGCATGATCGTAGAGACTTTATGGATTGTAGATCCATGGTCCTAGACTTGTGATGTGGTTCCTGATTGTTCATGCAAGATGGCAAGTTGCAATCTAACTTGCAAACAATTTGAGGTTATCATAAGGAGTCTGGGAAGGATTTTTTGTAGAGGATTTATGAAGATGTTAGGACATGGCTCGAAGAGGATTGGACCTTGAGATGATTTTGAATCTTTGTGATGTGGTGGAGAGGAATTTTTTGAAGATGTTTTCTTAGTTTGAAGCTATTTTGGCTAATCAAGCTAAGGAGGTGGTTGCTCAATTTGAAACTAGTTTGACTGATCAAGATAAGGATATGATGAGGAAGACATTTTGTAGATGTTTTTGGAGGTAGAGTCTACTAATTAGAAAGAGAGTTGTTTGGTTGGTTAGAAGACTTGTTCATGAGAGAAGATGGCATAGCAAGGTCAAGGTGGAAGAGTTTTGTTTTGTTGATCAATTTGTGGAGTCTGATATAGAACTTGCAGAGTAATTGGAGGTTGTTGCTAAATATATTCCTATCCTTGTTGATGCTAGGATAGAGTTTGATTTTCATGATCAGTTGGCTAAGTCTAACATGGAAATTGTAGAGCACTTGGTCATGGATGATTTGGTTTCTATTGGTGATGAGTTGTATGTTGCAGAGCATCTTGTTGTGAGCAATAAGATTGTTGGTGTTGTGAGTTTGGCATGTGTTGATGGAGATCTAAATGTTGCTACTAATGCAAAGATTTTTATTTCTCGTGTGGATTCAAAAGTTGTTGATGTGGATGAGGGTTTACTAATTAAGCATAGATGGTTGATTTTCAGATTTTTTCTATTGACTCTAATGAAGTGGAAGCCTTTGGTGAAGATGAATTTGGTTGCAGATCTTTCTTTGGGCATCAGAGTATGTGAAATACATTTCTATTTACCTGGGGAGTATGATGCAGGAGCATTGAGCTTGGATTTGGTGGAGTTATGTTTTTCATGGTTAGGGATATATTGAAGACACATTGAAGAACCTTTCCTCATGATTACATAGAGATTGGATGGATTGAGTTGAAGTTTGAGCCATTTTTACCTTGTTGTTAGCACTATGTTTTATGGTTTCTGGGTGTCTGATGCGAGCCGTGTAACTAATTTTCTACAATGAGTACTATCTCTAGTTAGGTTTTCTAGTTCTAATTAAGTTGGGAGATATGAAAATTCTCCTGAAGTATTGATTTTTGGTAGTTTGCACGATGAGTTTTTGTACGTGACTTCTAAGATGAATCTAAAGTTATCTTTAATGAATTAGACTTAGTGACCTTAAGGACTTGTAGAGGACCTAAATTACTAACCTTGATTTGAAGCATGAGTTCTAATTTAATCGAAGCTATGAGATATCACAATTTTTCTCAAGTATTAGTTTTTGGATATTTAATTGTTGTTGGAGGTTGACTTGTGGCTCTTCAAGTATTTGACTTTAGGTTTATTTAATTTTTAATTGCTAGGCTGACTTGTGGCTTAGTTGGGCATAAGTAGGGGGGTCTTGTGAAGTCTTTAGTCATTCATGATGGAGTGATTCATTTGGAGGAGGAGGAGTGAGTGTGGGAACAACTAAAGGTCGAGTTTTCCTGAGTCTATAGCCAGAGCACTGAATGTGAGACAATTTACAGTAGGATTGTGATGAAGTTGTGAGTGTATGGATAGAGCACCAAATGTGAGGTATGTTACACTCTGATATTAGATAAATTTGGAATAGAGCTAGGGTTGTGGCTAGAAAACAAGGATATTTCTTGGTGTGCTTGTAAGCACAAGTTGAGATTTCGTTGGTGATTTCTTCTAGATTGCTATTATGTGACAGATTTTGGGCTAGTTGCGATAGTGTTTAGATTGGATCTTGAGGGATCTTGCAGAACTATTACTTTCTTTATATTTGGTCGTAATCAGGAAGGCCTTACAGCCTGGCACATTGCATGCAATTAGTTATATCTATGAATAAATTATTGTAATTTGGTATCAAATCTTGCATTGTTATTCTATTTATGTTGTATGGTTATTTGTTGGGGGCTAGGACATTCCCTTTGGGGATTATCCTACCTTGCATTACATCATAGCCTCATCGTGACAACCCTTGATCTCACTAGGATCAAACAGTCTAAAACATCATTCGCCTAATGCACTCAACAACCCCACCAAACACATGTCAAATGGTCACTTTCTTGCAATGATAAAAAAACCTCACACATTCTCATAGCAAAAAGGTGACAACTATCAATTTAATCAAGATCTAATGATTACAAAGAAATCAGTAACATGGGTCCACCAAAGGTAAGGAACAAATTGGAAAATTCAAAGCATTAAGTAGACCAAAAAGCATGAAAAAGGGGAAATAAATGAAAAATATAGGATATGATTTTTTTTAAACCACCCTTTTAGCAAACAAATAAAACCCTTAAAAAATATTGACAAGTAAGAAAAGAAAATACTTATCTTTGACTACTAGGGTTTTAAACAATAAAATCCCACTCTAATTTTCAAAATAAGACCGTTGAAAACTAAAATTCAAAAGTTATAGCTAATGAGATACCAACTCCTAAAGGGGCTAACAGGACTAGAAGAAATACCTTGTGTAGCATAAGTGAGTCCAGCACCAGTATGTGCAGAAGAATTAAGGAATTGAATCTTCCTTCTCATCTCTGCAGCATCAACCTCCTTGGTCAGATCTTCCTACTCTTTTCTAGCCTTTTTTAACTCTATGTTAATTGTAGACATAGTAGGTTTGCCCTTTTAAGTTATTGCAAGATCATTTATATGGATTTCAATCACCTCTTTCTTACCTTTATTAGTAACCTTAGTTGGAAGCTCTATGGTACTTATTCTACCCTAATTTCCTCTACTGGTTTATATGGATGGATTTGTGCTATGACAAGTCCTTCTTTCTCCTGTAAAGCATGCTCCTCATCTTTGATCTTAGATTTCAAGATTTCTACATCACCAGATAGATGTGTATGTAAATATGCATATCTCTCTTCCAACCTCTTGTTTTGTTCATTCAACAAATATATTATTTTGAGCAAGTTATGTTGAGAAAAGATTGATACAAGTATAAGGATGTGTTTCAATCATTGTTTTGTCACTGATGTCAAACATACTACTTACTGGTAAGACAACTACTTAGTTTATTTAAGTACTATTATTTGTTTGATTAATGAAGAGGATTTGATAAAATGAGATTACAAGAGCACCTAGCGGAAAGGTTGAGCTATGGTATGAAAAAAGGAATACAAAGATTAGTTAAGATAGTGATGATATAGTGTATAGCTTATTTACTTAAGGCTAAAAAGATTGGATACATTGATTAAGTGTACAAGAACAAGTAAGAAGAATTGTGTCTACTAAGCTTGACCGAGTGCACAGTAGATGCTGAGCGAAGTTAGTGCAACTCAAGAAAAAAATTAGTTGGAGCTGAGCAAAGTGAAGATTCAGTGTACGTTGAGTGAACTTAGTGTAAGCCGAGTGAATTTTAGTTGATGTTGAGTATCAGTAAACTTTAGTTTTTTTGGAGGAAACTAGTGTTGGTTGAGTAAAAAAATAGTATGGAAGCTTAGTGATAGCATACTGATGTCAAGTGCTAGTATTCATGTTAAGTCATAGATTTGACGAATTTGAGTTGACTATTTTATTTTCTTGAATTATTTGAAGTATGTAGAACATAACTATGATGAGCTAGTGGCAGAAAATTCAAGGTAAACCATTTTGAGGTGAATTCAAAGAGGAAGTTTCTAGAGGAACCAAATGGAAAAGTGGGTAGATTCATTGTATCCTAACTAACCCTAAAATGGATGATTGTGATTAAGAGACACAAGATCTTAAATATCTATTTATAGAGAGAGCTAGTCATAAGAAAATGTTGTCATAACCTAAGGAAGATGAGTAATCTAGGGTATTGCTTCATTCAATGGATGAATAGAAGAGATTGCAATTGTCATGCAAAGCAATAAGGCTTAACAGTATGAATTTTGGAAGGGTGAACAACCTATCAGAGCTAAAGTGTGTGAAATCCAAGAAAAATAGAAGACTGAAATAGATATCTATAACCTATAAGTGAGTTGTGATTTATTATCAGATCAAGCCTTACTGTTACTTTCTAATCATTGTATCAGTCTAGGGTCAATCCTTTGGACTAAGGTTTATCTAATAGTCATTTGTAAATCCTTTAACTGGGTGACATTCCAAGTGTATGATCTAAAGCCCTCTAACAAGGCTCACTCCTAATAGGATGATTGAAATCCTTTAACTAGGTCATATTTAACAATGTGTATTGTAGCCTTTAACAAGGTTATCCTTTCACAAGGCATCACTTTAGAAGAGTGAGATTCAGTAGCATGTTATTGGTGATTTTTCCCAAATTGGGTTTCCACGTAAAATATTTGTGTCAAATATGTTATTGAATCTATTATGTTTCATGTTTACATTTCTATAAAGTTGTTTTGACCTAGCACAGTAACCTACAAAGTTTAAGAGTTATATGATCTAATGGATACATGCATGAAAATTTTTTATGGATATGGGTTCACTAAGTTGTGAAAAAATTTATGTAGACATCTAGACCTTCAATAACTAATTCACCCCCCTCTCAATTATTCTAAAGAATTCCAACAATTGGTACCAGACCACATAGTGCTTAAGAGGACTAGTTTGAAGGTACTAGAAGTAAAAGATCAAGATTTCAAAAATAGAGGTATCCAAGCTTAACAAGGAGAACTTATTTACATGGTAAAGTCTGATGAAGCTACACCTAGGAGGTCTTAGAAACCATGCACAATCTACCATCACCACTGAGCATGTCAATCATATTGGAGCCCCAACTGCTAATGATCTAAAAAGAAGAAAGAACACAATCAACCAATGTTGGATATTTCTTTTGCTCTAAGTTTTAAGTTCAATGATATCAAGGGTTGTGATTCTGCAAAGAAGATGTGAGATACTCTACACACTATTTATGGAGGAGACACAAATGTTTTGAGAGCCAAATCTAAAGGACTTAGAGGTAATTTCAATGACACAAGGATACAAGAAGGTGAGAACATTGCTCAATATTTCTCTAGAATAAAAGATGTTGTAAATGTTATAAAAAGGAGCTAATGGTATTATTGATGATGATAATGTATTGAGAACAATGTTTACCATCTATGCTATTAGAGTTTCTACCATATAAGAACTGAGATGTATACCAGGTCCAAATCTAACTCTTGAACATTTGGTAGGTAGGCTAACTACATTTGAGCTCTCTAATTTTGATAACTTCAAATCTAACAATGTTGAATCTACTTCCAAAGCTAAGCTGTCATTAAACAAACCTAAAGAGAAGAAGAAAAAGGTCAAATATGTTTCTAGCAATAATGATATAGATGAGGAGGATGTAAAACAACTTGAAGCATTGCTAGCAAGGATATTTCATAGAGATAGAGGAAAATTTAAAGGTAAGTTACCTATCATGTGTTTTAATTGCAATGAGGTTGGTCATATTGCTATTAGATGTACAAAGAAAAAGAACAATAAAAGTGGAGACAAATATAGAAGTAAAAGAGATGAGGACAACAAAGATTACAAAGACAAAAGGCAAGAAGTCTTACTATATTACAGAAGAGGAAATCAAAGATGGATTTGATGACCATAATGATGAAGTGGTGTATGTTGCAATGAAGGATGATTTTGATGAGGATGAGGCAACTGCACTAGTGTATTGTGTGAACAAGAATGATAGATGGATGATTGATAGTGGGTGTTCACATCATATGACTGGAGATAAAAGTAAGTTCATTACCCTAAATTATTATGATGGAAATAGTGTAAGGTTTGGTAATGATGCACATTTTCTAATACAAGGTAAAGGATCTATCAAACTCATAGAAAAGATCATGTGTGACAATGTTTATTATGTTGAAGGTCTCAACTATAATTTTTTGAGTGTGTCACAACTATATAGTTTAGGTTGCAAGGTTGAATTTGAGAACAAGATAGCAAAGATCTATGATATTGATGGGAGATCAATTGGGAAAGGTGATCAAACTGGAGGTAATCTATTTTATCTTGATATGAATAATGCTACTTGTCTTGTTGTAGAATTTGATGATGTGTGGTTATGGCACAAGAGCTTATGTCATGTTAACTTTTATAACCTAGTGAGTATCAGTAACATGAAAAGAGTAAGAGGGTTGCCTAAATTGAAGAAACCTGACAATATAATGTGCAAATAATGTTAGTTAGGCAAGATGTCAAAGTCTAGTTTTAAAAGTAAGACTTACACCTCTAAAGAAATTTTTGAAATTGTTCGTACTAATTTATGTGGACCAATTGAATTGAAAGCTCCAGAGGTGACAAGTACATTATGCTATTTGTTGATGACTATTCTAGGATGATGACAGTTATGTTTCTAAAATATAAATTTGATGCTTTCCAATGTTTAAGTAGTACTTATCTAGAAGGAAATAGGCAAAAGCCTAAAATGTCTAAGATCTTATAGAGGTGGAGAATTTACATCAAATGAGTTTGAGATGTTCTATAATGAAAGAGAAATCAAAAGACAGACATCTACACATAGAACCCCTCCACAAAATGAAATTTCTGAAAGGAGGAATAGATTTGTAATGGATTGTGCTAGGACACTCGTGATGGAGAAGAATGTTGCTTTGAAATACTAGAGAGAGGTTGTAAGTATAGGTGTCTATACCTTGAACCATGTGCAAGTCAAGAAAGGTACTCATTCAACACCTTTTGAATTATGGTATGGATAGTTACCCAATGTGAAATATTTTAAGGTATTTGGAAGAAAGTGTTACATTCTTAAAGACAACGAGAATGGAAAATTTGATCTAAAAGTGAGGAAAGTATATTCCTTGGTTATTTCACAAGAAGTAATGCTTATAAGTGTTTAAATACTAACAATAAAAAACTTTTAGAAATTGAAAATGTAAAGTTTGATGAATATACAAAGGTACATGAGGTTGAACCTATGAAGGAACTAGAGGAGTACAAATCTTTTGTATACTTTTATGAAGGTATTCCTATTGATGAAGATGTTATAAATCAAGTTGTAAATCAATAGCAAGTTTTAGTGATTGTCAAGTCACATACAATGAATGTCAAGCTAGATTCAAGAACCAAGCTACAATTAGGAACTAGGTTGTAGATAAAAGTTGAGGCACATTCTAATTCTAATATTAATGTACATGAAAGAAATGGTGAATTACCTAATTGAGAAGTACACAGTGATTCAGAAGTTGACGAACCTAATGAGAAATGTAGAGTATAACCAAGATTGTTAAAGTATGTCAAAAGACATCACCATGTTGAACAAATTATTAGTGATAGATATGTCATACCAATGACAAGAAACAATTTGAGAAGTGATACACGTTTGTTAAGCATGCATCATCCTAAGATAGTAAAAGATGCCTTAGACAATGTGGACTAGAGTAAAGCCATGAAGGAAGAGATTGAGTAGATTGAAAAGAACAAGACATGGACTCAAGTTCCGAGACCAAGGCATAAGAATGTGATTGGAACCAAGTAAATGTATAGAAACAAGTTAGATGAGAAAGGTGAAGTTACAAAAAATAAGGCAAGATTAGTTTGCAAGGGGTATGCACAAGAAGAAGGGATAGACTATGGAGAAACATTTGCCCCTATTGCAAGATTGGAAGGAGTAAGAACTTCGCTTACTTATTATGCATACAAAGGTTTCAAATTTTATCAAATGGATGTAAAGTCAACATTTGTGAATGACATACTAGAAGAAGAGGTTTATATAGAACATCTAGAAGGATTTGTTGATGCTAACATCAAGAACATGGTATGTTGACTAAACAATGCTTTATATGGTTTAAAGCAAGCACCAAGAGCATGGTATGAAAGGCTTTACAATTATCTTTTGAAGATTGGTTTTGAGAAGACTGATGATAACAAAAATCTATACTTAAAGACAAAAAAAGGCAAAGATATTTTACTATCTAAAATTTTTGTTGATGATATCATAGTTGGAGGTCAAGATGGATCATGTAAGGCATTTGCAAATGAAATGAAGAAAGAATTTGAGATGTCTATGTTTGGAGAGATCAAGTTCTTTGTTGGTTTGTAAGTATAACAAATGAAATATGGTATATACATCACTTAGTCTAAGTATGTGAAGGAAATATTGAAATTTTTTGGATTGGAAGATTCCAAACCAATTAGCACACCTATGGTGATAGGATACAAGTTGTCCAAGAATGATGATTCAATTGATGTGAATCAAACATTATATAGGTCTATGATTCAAAAATTGAAATATGTACTACATAGCAATCCTAAAATTACATTATTTGTTGGGATAGTTGCAAGATTCTCTGCTAATCCTAAGGAGAATCATTTGATGGTTGTTAAGAGAATTATGAGATATCTAAAAGGAATAGAATATTGTGGTCTATACTACAAGAAAAATGAAAAATTTGAGTTCAAAGCCTACATTGATGCTAATTGGGATGGAAACATTGATGAAAGAAAGAGCACTAATGGAGAAGCATTTTTCTTAAGAAAGAGGTTGGTCACCTAGACCAACAAGCAACAAAACTACATATCTCACTCTATTGTTGAAGCTGAATATGTGGTTGTTGCAATAGATTGTACAAACATTGTATAGATCCAACAACTACTCAAAGGTATGAAGGAGAAAAACTCTAAACCTATGGTACTTTAGTGTGATAATACAAGTGTTATAAATATATCAAAGAACCATGTGATGCACACAAAGACTAAGCACATTACAATCAAGTATCATTACTTGAGAGAGTTAGTTCAAAACAAATAAGTGAGGATGAAATATGTGAATATAAAAGAGTAGATAGCTAATATCTTCACAAAAGCTTTACCTAAGGATGCTCATGAGTATCTAAGAGGTAAACTAGGTGTGAAACCCCTATCTAAAGCTGCTTAAGAAGCATGAATAGTGCCCTAAATCAATCAAACTAAAGGTTATATATTATAACTAGATGCAATGGATATTACTTTAGGAGCTACCTAAAGTAATGAAGGACTAAATTAGAAGATTTATAGTCACAAGTTAGGTGATAAAGGGAGAAACTAAAAATTTTAACATTTGCATGTTGAGATGACAAGTCTTTGGCATTATTGTCAAAGAGGGAGAAATAAAAAATACCAATCAAAGTGAGAAAAAGGGAGATAATGTACCTAATGTTTACTAAAGAAATGAGATATATGCCCTATTGAGGGAGAAATGACTAAAAGCAATACATCTACCTAGTAAGAGGGAGAAAGTACTAAGAGAGATATAAGAACAGAGCAAATAAAGATAGATACCTAAATATCAAAAAGAGGGAGTGATTAGAAAAAGTCAAAAGGAGAAGCCCTGCAAATGATAGATGAAGGGAGTCACAAGGAAGCATTGATTGTCTATTGATCAGAACATAATTTTTTTGCCTATATAGAAGATGAAATCTATTGATAGAGGGAGAGATTTCAATACAAGGAATTATTTTCTTTTTGGTATTGTTGTTGGTATTGGTTTCCATCAATGCCAAAGAGGGAGATTATAGAGAAAATATTGATAGAAGTATGAGGATGTGTTTCAATCATTGTTTTGTCACTCATGTCAAACCTGCTACTTGCTTGTAAGACAACTGCTTAGTTGATTTGAGTACTATCATTTGTTTGATTGATGAAGATGATTTGATCAAATGAGATAACAAGAGCACCTAGAGGAAAGGTTGAGTTATGCTATGAAAATAGAGTACAAAGATTAGTTAAGGCAGTGATGATATAGTGTATTGTTTATCTACTTAAGGCTTCAAAGGTTGGATACATTGATTAAGTCTAGAAGAACAAGTAAGAAGAATTGTGTCTGCTAAGCTTGACCAACTGCATAGTAGGTGCCAAAAAAAGTTAATGTAAGCTGAGTAGAAAATTAATTGGAGCCAAGCAAAGTGAAGATTCAATGTATGCTGAGTGAACTTACTGTAAGCCAAGTAAAGTTTAGTTGATGTCAAGCATCAATAAACTTTAGTGAATGTCAAGTAAACTAATGTTGGCTGAGTGAAAGAATAGTATGGAAGCCAAGTGACAACATATTGATGTTGAGTGCTAGAATTAATGTTAAATTATAGATTTGACGAATCTGAGCCGACTATTTTGTTTTCTTGAATTGTGTGAAAGTGTAGAAGATAACTATGATGAGCTAGTGGCATAGAATTCAGGGTAAACCATTTTGAGGTGAATTAAAGGAAGAAGTTTCTAGAGGAACCAAATGGAAAAGTGGGTAGATTCATTGTATCCTACCTAACCCTAAAATAGATGATTGTGATTAAGTGGCAGAAGATCTTAAATCTTTATTTCTAGAGAGAGTTGGTCAGAAGAAAAGGTTGTCATGTGCAAGAATCTAAGGAAGAAAAGGAGTCTATGGTATTGCTTCATTTAGTGGCCGAATAGAAGAGATTGTAATTGACATGCAAAGCAAGTAGGCTTAAGAATATGAATCCTTGAAGGGTGAACAAGCTATCAAAGCTTAAGGTTGTGATAGCCAAGTAGATTGGAGGACTAAAATATAGATTTGTAACCTAAAAGTGAGTTGTAATTTGTTATTAGATCAATCCTTATTGTTACTTTCTAATCATTATATTAGTCTAGGATAAATTCTCTGGATTAATGTTAACCTAGCAGTCATTTGTAAATCCTTTAACCTAGTGACATTTCAAGTGAATGATCTAAAGTCTTCAGACAAGGCTCACTATTAATAGGGTGATTGAAATCCTCTAACAAGGTCACATTTAATAGTGTGTATTGTAACCTTTAATAGGGTTGGCCTTTCATGGGGTATCACTTCAAAAGAGTAAGAATTAGTGGTATGTTACTGGTGGTTTTTCCCAAATTAGGTTTCCATGTTAAATCCTTGTGTCAAATGTGTTATTGGATCTATTATTGATATCTAATTGAAAATATCATTTGAAAAGATATTGTTAAGAAGGAGATTATTGAAGTAGACTATGTGTTTCAATCATTGTTTTGTTACTAATGTCAAACCTATTATTTGTTGGTAAGACAATTGCTTACAAGATTCAAGTACTATCACTTAGTTGATTGATGAGGAGGATTTGATCAATAAGATGTAACAAAAGCACCTAGAGGAAAGGTTGAGTTATGAATATATAATGAAGTACAAGGATCAGTTAAGATGTAGTGATGATATGATGATATGATGATCTACTTAAGGTTACAAAATGGTTGGCTACATTTAGAAAGTTTAGAAGAACAAGTTAAATAAAGTTTGTCTACCAAGCTTGATCGAGTGGATAGTAGGTGTTGAGCAACATTCACGCAAGCTAAGCAGAAAGTTAGTTGGAGCTGAGTGAAAGAAAATTCTAGTTGATGTTGAGCAAGACAATTGATGCTGAGTAAATTTTAGTTGATGTCAAGAACCAATAAAATCTAGTTGATGCTGAGTGATTTTACAATTGATGCCAAGTAACTTACTATGTGTCGAGCATTAGAAGATTGATAATGTTGAGCTATTGCATTATGAAAAAGATTGAAGATTTTCCAAATATAAGTTGAAAAGTTTTTTTTTTGGAACATGTGAGCTAGGAGGAAGATAAGATTGATGAGGTGGTGGCACAGAATTTGATGTAAACCATTTTAAAGAAAATTCAAATGGATTATAGGAGAATTTTCTAGAATAGACAAGATATGGGGTAGATACATTGTATCCTACCTAATCCATCCAAAACCCTAATTTAGACAATGGATAATGAGTAGGAAAATATTCTAATTTACTTTATATAGGAATGTCTAGTCATGAAGCGAAAGAGTTAGAGAGGTTGGTGTCATAAGCGAGAACCTAAGGAAAAAAAGGAATTAAGGGTTTTGCTTCATCAAGTGACCCAAGAGAAGAGTCTACAATGGCATACAAAGAAAGAAGGCTTAAGGAGATGAATGCTTGAAGGGTGAACAAGTTGTTAGAGTTGCAAAGTATGAAAGTCAAGTAGAATTGAGGAATGAATAGAGATCTATAATCTGCAAGTGAAGTTGTAAGTTGTATCAAATAAAAGTTCTACTGTTAAAATTGAGGAATGAATAGAGATTTGTAATCTTCAAGTGAAGTTGTAAGTTGTATCAGATCAAAGCTCTACTATTACTCTCTAATAATTGTATCAATATAGGGTAAATCCAATGGATTAAGGTCGACCTAATAGTCATTGGAAAATCCTTTAACAGGGTGACATTCCAAGTGAATGGCCTAAAATCGTCTAACAAAGCTCACTTTTAACAGGGTGATTGAAATCCCTTAACCGGGTCACATTTAATAGTGTGTATTGTAACTTTTAACAGAGTTGGACTTTCATAGGGCATCACTTCATAAGAGTGAAAAGGAGTAGCATGTTACTAGTGGTTTTTTCCAAATTGGCTTTCCATTTTAAATCATTGTGTCAAGTGTGTTGATGAATGTGTTTTGTTTCATAATTTATATTTCTACAAGTTGATTTAACAGTGACATATAAGTTTTATTAAATACACAATGAATGCATGCATGGGTATAAATGTTTTAGGGGTTTACTAAATTTTTAAAAAGTTTTATTTTTTACATTTGGACCTTAAATAATTGATTTACCCACCCCCCTCTTAGTTATTCTAAAAGAATTTGAATAATTGGTATTAGAGTCATCTACTTAAGAGGACTAGTTTTAAAGTACTAGAAGCACAAAGATCAAGATGTCTAAAACAAAAGTACCCAAGCTCAGTAGAGATAAACTTCCTACATGGAAAAGTTTGATGAGGCTACACCTTAGAGGACTTGGAGATCATGCACAATCTACCATTATAGTGGAACATGTTGATCTAGCAGCAGCCCTAACTACTGAAGATATAAAGAAAAAGAAAGAACACAATCAAGCGATGTTGGAGATTGCCTCTACCCTAAGCTATGCCAAATTTGATGATATCAAAGGATGTGACACTACAAAGAAGATGTGGGATGCCCTAACCACCATCTATGTAGGAGACAAAAATGTTCAAAGATCCAAATTTGAGAGCCTCATAGGTAAGCTTGATGACATGAGAATGGAAGAAGGTGAGAATATTTCTCAATATGTTGCTAGGATAAAAGAAGTTGTTAGTGCAATAAAAGGTGCTATTGGTCAAATAGATGATGACATTGTACTAACTAAAGTCTTGAGGACATTACTACCTATCTATGCTATTAGAGTTTCTACAATCCAAGAGTTGAGATGTATATTAAGAAATAATCTAACCCTTGAAGGTTTAGTAGGTAAACTCACTACTTTTGAGCTATCTAATTTTGACAATGACAAACGAGAGAGTATTGAATCTACTTTCAAAGTTGAATTATTATTGAAGGATTCTAAGGAGGTAAAGTAGAAGAAGAAGAAAATAAAGATAAAGTATGCATCTAGTGACAGTAATATAGATGAGGAAGACATTGAACAATTGGAAGCACTACTAGCAAGGAGATTTCACAAAGGTAAAGGAAAGTTCAAAGGTAAGTTACCCATCATTTCTTTCAATTGCAATGAAGTTGGTCATATTGTTGCAAGATGTACACAAAAAAAGAACTACAAAGAAGGAAACAATTACAAAAACAAAAGAGAAGATGACAGCAAAGATTACAAAGACAAAGGCAAGAAGTCATGCTACATTGCTAATGAAAATGATTCTGATTAACATGATGATGAAGTGGAATATGTTACAATGAAGGACAAATCTGATGAAGATGAGGCAACTACACTTGTGACTTTTGTTAACAAGAATGATAGATGGATCATTGACAGTGGATGCTTACATCACATGACTAGAGACAAAAGTAAGTTCATTACCTTAACTTGCTATAATGGAAATAGTATAAGATTTGGTAATGATGCACCATGTTTGATAAAAGGAAAAGGGTCTATCAAACTCACAGACAAGATTTAATGTGACAATTCTTACTATGTTGAAGGATTAAATTATAACTTGTTAAATGTGTCACAACTAAAAAATCTAGGATGCAAGGTTGAATTTGAAAACAAAACTACCAAGATATATGACACAAATAGAAAGTTTATTGGAAAAGGTGATCAAACTAGATGTAATCTATTCTATCTAGATATAGAGGATGCTACTTATCTTATTGCAAAACTTGATGATGTATGGCTTTGGCAGAAGAGATTATGTCATGTTAATTTTGATAATTTGGTTAGTATCAATAACATGAAAAGAGTTAGAGGATTTCCTAAGTTGAAGAAACCTAATAATATAGTGTGCAAACAATGTCAGCTAGGAAAAATGTCAAAGTCAAGCTTTAAGAGTAAAGCTTAAACCTCCAAAGAAATGCTAGAGATTGTTCATACTGACTTGTGTGGACCAATTGAAGTGCAAAGCTATAAAGGAGATAAGTACATGATGTTATTTGTTGATTATTACTCTAGGATGATGACAGTCATGTTTGTGAAACAAAAATTTGATGTTTTTCAAATGTTTAAGTGGTGTTTAGCAAGAGTTGAGAAAGAAACAGGTAAGAGTTTGAAATGCTTGAGATTAGATAGAGGAGGAGAATTCACTTCAAATGAGTTTGAGATGTTCTGTAAAGATAGAGGAATCAAAAAATAGATATCTACACCTAGGACCCCTCCACAAAATGGAATTTCTGAAAGAAGAAATAGGTCTATAATGGACTGTGCCAGAACACTCATGATGGAGAAGAATGTTACTCTAAAATACTAGAGAGAAGCTATAAGTATTGTTGTATATACCTTGAACCGTGTGCAAGTCAAGAAAGGTACTCATTAACACTTTTGAAATATGGTATGGATATCCACTTGATGTAAAATACTTTAAGGTATTTGGAAGTAAGTGTTATATCCTTAAAGATGTTAGGAATGGAAAGTTTGATGCAAAAAGTGAAGAAGGTATATTCCTTGGATACTCCACAAGAAGTAAAGCCTATAAGTGTTTATATACTAACATAACAAAATTGTGGAAAGAGAAAATGTGAATTTTGATGAATTTACAAAAGTACATGAGGCTAAACCTATGAAAGAACCAAAAGAATACAAATAATTTGTATACTTCTATGAAGGAATTCCTACTGAAGAAGATGCTACAAATCAAGTTGCAAACCAATGACAAGTCTCAGTAATTGCAGAATCACATCCAATGAATGTCGAGTTGCATTCAAGAGCCGAGCTACATTCAGATGTCAAGTTGAAAAATGAAGAATATGCACATTTTGATTTTGAGATTAGTACACATGAAAGAGATGTACGTAGTGACACTAAATCTGAAAGACAAAATGCACAAACACGAGGTGAGCCAAGATTGTCTAAATATGTCAAAAGGCATCATCCTGCTAATCAAATCATTGGAAACAAAGATGCAAGGCCAATGACAAGAAATATATTGAGAATGGAATCATGTTTTTTAAGCATGAAGGAGCCCAAAATAATGAAAGATGCATTAGAAGATGATGATGGTACAAAGCCATGGAAGAAGAGATTCAACAGATAGAGAAGAACAAAACATGGAGTCTAGTTCTTAGATTAGAAGACAAGAATGTGATTGACACCAAGTGGGTATATAGAAACAATCTAGATGAGAATGATGAGTGACAAGAAACAAAGCAAGATTAGTTTGCAAATGATATGCACAAGAAGAAGGAATTGACTACGGTGAGACATTTTCCCTTGTTGTAAGAATGGAAGGAGTAAGAATTCTACTTGCTTATGTTGCATACAAAGGTTTCAAAGTTTATCAGATGGATGTTAAATCTGCATTTATGAATGGCATACTAGAAGAGGAAGTATACATAGAATAGCCAAAAGGATTTGTTGATGAAAACAATAAGAACATGGTATGTAGACTACATAAAGCACTATATGGATTGAAGCAAGCACCAAGAGCATGGTATGAGAGACTTTATACTTATTTTCTAAAGATTAAATTTGAAAGGACTGATGATAATAGAAATTTGTAAATGAAGATAGAAAAAGACAAAAGTATTTTGCTATCTAAAATATTTGTTGATGATATCATATTTGGAGGACAAGATGCTTTGTGTAAGAACTTTGCAAATCAGATGAAGCAAGAATTTGAAATGTCTATTTGGAAGATCAAATTCTTTGTTGGATTACAAGTATATTAGATGAAGTATGGTATATACATCATTCAGTCAAAATATGTTAAAGAGATATTGAAGACATTTGGACTAGAGGATTTCAAACTAGTAAGTACACCTATGGTGACAGCACACAAGCTATCAAAGAATGATGATTCAACTGAGGTGAATTGGACACTATATAGGTCTATGATTGGAAAATTGCAATATGTAGTACATAGTAGACCTAATATTGCATTAGCTATGGGGATAGTTGCAAGATTCTCTGCTAATCGAAGAGAGAATCACTTGATGGATGTGAAGAGAATAATAAGATACTTGAAAGAAACAAAAGAGTTTGTTTATACTAAAAGAAGAATGAAAAGTTTGAACTAAGAGCCTACACTAATGCTAATTGGGCTAGAAACATTGATGAGAGAAAGAGCACCAGTGGAGGAGCATTTTTCTTAGGCAAGATATTGGTTACATCAACAAGCAAGAAACAAAGTTGTACTTCCCAATCTACTGGTGAAGTAGAATATGTTGTTGTTGTAAATTGCACAAACATTGTATGGATCAAATAGCTACTCAAAGGAATGAACAAAGAAATCACAAAACTAGTGACACTTTATTGTGATAATACAAGTGTTATCAATATATCAAAGAATCCAGTAATGCACACAAAGACAAAGCACATTGCAATCAAGTATCACTATGTAAGAGAGTTAGTTCAAGACAAAGAGATGAAGATGGAATATGTTAACTCAAAGGAGAAAATTGCTGATATCTTCACAAAACCTTTAGCTAAGGATGCTCATGAGTATCTAAGAGGTAAACTAGGGTTGATACCCCTATCTGAGGCTATGTAACGAAAAGAGGGAGTGCCTTGCATCAAACAAGATGATATTCATATAATACAAATTGATGTAGTGGATCTTACTTTAGGAACTATCTAAGGTAATCATAGAGCTAAAACTTCAAATCAATCACAAGCAATTTGAAGGAGAAAATGAGGAAACTACAAAAGCCTATATTTGCATGTATAAAGATGCCAAGTGTTTGGTATATGTCTTTGGCATTGTTGTCAAAGAGGGAGAAAGTACATTAAATTGATCATCATCACAAGAAGACTTTTACTAATCAAGAGAAATAGTGGAGAAAGTACATCATCACAAGATCAAGAGAAAAGTGGAAAAAAATCCTAAACTGATCTATTGATCAGAGAGGGAGAAAAATATCAAGAATCAAGCCAGTAAGAAAGAGGGAGATACAAGAAGGAACTCAGAGGGAGTTTTAAGGAAGAGATTTTGTAACCTAATTAGAAAATTGAAGTTGTTAAAGAGAAATACAAGTTCTTTCTTTGGTATTGCCTTACTATCTTAACCTAGTGAGTTTGGTTGAACAAGGTGTTCATCATTTGATGATATAGGTTGATCAGTTTGGTTTTCCATCAATACCAAAGAGGGAGATTGTTGATATCTAATTGAAAAGATCATTTGAAAATATATTTTTAAGAAGGAGATTGTTGAAGTAGACTATGTGTTTCAATCATTGTTTTGTCACTAATGTCAAACCTGCTATTTTTTGGTAAGACAAGTGCTTACAAGATTCAAGTACTATCACTTACTTGATTGATGAGGAGGATTTGATAAATAAGATGTAACAAAAGCACCTAGAGGAAAGGTTGAGTTATGATTATGTAATGAAGTACAAGGATCAGTTAAGATAGTGATCATATGATGTATTGACGATCTACTTAAGGTTACAAAATGGTTGGCTACACTTAGAAATTTTAGAAGAATAAGTTAAATAAAATTTGTCTACCAAGCTTGACGAAGTGGATAGTAGGTGCCAAGAAAAGTTAGTGCAAGCCGAGTAGAAAGTTAGTTGGAGTTGAGTGAAAGAAAATTCCAGTAGATGTCGAGCAAGATAGTTGATGTTGAGTAAATTTTAGTTGATGCCAAGTACTAGTAAAATCTAGTTGATGCCAAGTGATTTTACAGTTGATGTCGAGTAACACAATATGTGTCGAGCATCAAAAGATTGATAATTTTGAGCTATTGTATTATGACAAAGATCAAAGATTTCCCAAATATAAGCTAACAATTTTGTTTTCTTAGAACTTGTGAACCAGAAGGAAGATAAGATTGATGAGTTGGTGGCACAAAATTTGATGTAAAATTTTTTTAGGTGAATTCAAATGGATTCTAGAAGTTTCTAAAATAGACAAGATATGGGGTAGATACATTGTATCCTACCTAATCCATCCAAAACTCTAATTTAGGTGATGGATAATGAGCAGGAAAATATTATAATTTCCTTTATATAGGAATGTCTGGTCATGAAGTAGAAGAGTTAGAGAGGTTGGTGTCATAAGCGAGAACCTAAGGGGAGAAGGAATTAAGGGTTTTGCTTCATCAAGTGACCCAAGAGAAGAGTTTGCAATGGCATACCAAGAAAGAAGGCTTAAGGAGATGAATGCTTGAAGGGTGAACAAGTTGTCAAAGCTGCAAAGTATGAAAGCCAAGCAGAATTGAGGAATGAACAAAGATTTGTAATCTGCAAGTAAATTTGTAAATTGTATCAGATCAAAGCTCTAGTGTTACTCTCTAACAATTGTATCAGTCTAGGGTATATCCTTTGGATTAAGGTTGACCTAACAGTCATTTGGAAATCCTTTAATAGGGTGGCATTCCAAGTGAATGGCCTAAAGTCCTCTAACAAGGCTCACTTTTAACAAAGTAATTGAAATCCCTTAATCGGGTCACATTTAATAGTGTGTATTGTAACCTTTAACAGGGTTGGCCTTTCATAGGGCATCACTTCAGAAGAGTGAAAAGGAGTAGCATGTTACTGGTGGTTTTTCCCAAAATGGCTTTCCATGTTAAATCATTGTGTTAAGTGTGTTGATGAATGTGTTGTGTTTCATAATTTACATTTCTACAAGTTGATTTGACAGTGACATATAAGTTTTAGTAAATACACAATGAATGCATGCATGGGTATAAATATTTTATGGGTTTACTAAATTGTGAAAAAGTTTTATTTTGTACACCTAGACCTTGAATAACTGATTCACCCACCCTCTTAGTTATTCTAAAAGAATTCCAACATATGTTATGTTTCATTACATTTCTACAAAGTTGTTTTGGCCTAAGACAATAACCTATAAAGTTTAAGAGTTGTATGATCTAATGGATGTATGCATGAAAATGTTTTATGGATATGGGTCCACTAAGCTATAAAAGGTTTTATTTAGACTTTTGGACCTTGGATAATTGGTTCACTCCCCCCCCGCACTCAGTTATTCTAAATAATTCCATCAAGTTATATCTCTCCATAAGAGCATTCATGGTCACCATTTTATTCGCTTTTTCCAAATGTTTACATGTGGCATCTTCCTTAATATTTTTTCTTTTGGGAGCTTCCATTTCTATCAATCATTCATCAGTCTTGAACATGGTTACATCAGATCTAGTATTTTCACCTAGATCTATGGGTTTTTTCTTACTGAAAGGAATATACCTTTGTTGAGATCCACTTATCTGTGTATTTTCCAAGTTTCCATGTTGATTCATATTTCCTAAATCATTTAACAAAGATCTTTCATACCTCGTAGAGGAGATGTCTTTATCTTGGTATATTTGCTCTTCTTGAAAATGGGTATTGAAAAGTCCATCTAAGAACCCGATATTCTCATATTCAAAACTCCTAGAGGATAACCCTTTTCCTTTATAGTTTGATGTTGCAAATATTTTACCTTGTAATTTCTAGCTTTCCATGTAGGAACATGAATAACCTCTCCTTTCTTCTTATGCCAAATTCCTTTTATTTCCTTGTGACAATTTTTTTTGTAATGGGACCTCAGGATGTAAGGCCTTTGTATTGTTTCTTATGTCAACCATTTGATATGAATAAATGCAAACCAAAATACTAGTTTAAGAAACCTTGACTCAATTGCCACCCACTTGGGGAATAAGGCTTGTTTAGTGACAAACTTTGAGAATCTAAAAAGGTTGAACCAATTGCAGTAGAGTGCAAACACTAACCCCATGAAGAATGTGACCACTTCACTAGCACACTTAAAACATAAAATAATAATAACCTTATATGGGAAAAGAAACTAAGACATCAACTGAGCTTACACTTTGATACTATCAATAAGAAATGCTCTATGACATAAGAAAAGACACTAATCTGACATTTGTAGCAGAAAATTTCAAGCACAACCCACATAATGTCTCCCTAGTAGAGTCATTTTTTTGTTGGCTCCTAATTTGGTAGGCTTTTAATCACCTTTTGGAAAGTGGAAAATACCTAAGTTTCAACTACAAACCATGACAAGTACATCCTAATAGACCAATAGGACCAACTGACAAGACAATATAGTCTTCTTCACTTTGAACTCTACAAATTTTAGGTAGGTATACCTAGGATTAGTATCATTGTTTATAATTTTACACATCTATTCCTAATCCCCACACAAAGAAGATAATATACCTAAATTCTTCTAACTACAGGACAACCCAAGGAATGAAACACATCCATTAATTCATATCCTAAGGTTTCCAAGTCAAGTATGGGCTAATTCCTTCATATTTAGATTCAACATAAAGTCAAAGAATTTTTATTAAATATTTTAATGCTATGTAAGCCTAACAGTTTGCTCATAACTATAACATGACCAGTCCTTTATCCATTGGGATTTTACTTATAAATCTATCACTAAACCCTCAAATCTACTCCTTCACTTTGTGAATAAGATCAATATTCAATCAAAATCTCATACTTATCAAAATATTTCCATGAAACCCTTCAATTCTCTTATAGCACATTGAGCATTTACCTAATCAATTTGATTGACAAAAAAATGTGATATGGGATACAATTCTAAGTGAACTATAACTAGAATTCAATTTACTTATTATTGAATCATAGAAAAATGAAAAACAATATGAAAAGAAACAAGATCTAGATTGAGAAATTGTAGTGACTTCTTCATTTGTATTAATTTGCTTGAAATAATACAATTAGATTATCAGATCTATGAAATAGAATAACTCAAGATGGATTTAAAATATTGGAATTCTATTTTCCTCCATTCATGAGCAAAAACCAAAAAATTAAAATTTACAATACTAGACCAACTTATCATGAGAATACTAGATTCGTCAATTTTAAAATTCTTGGACCCTTTGTCCAAGCCTTGGAAATCCTTTTATAGGCAAGGATTGCAACAAGCTTTAAGCTAGAAGGAATAACACATGTCACCTTTTCAATTGAAAAAAAAACTTATTACATAAGAGAGAAAAATGTCAACATCACTCCTTTACGAAACAAAGAAAATACAGAAAGAGATAGTTGGAAGTTTACATAGCTAGCAATTTGAATTTTCAAAATTGATTCCTTATTTTCAATGTAGGTGTATCCATAGTAGGTGAACCGCAAAAGTAAGATACCCTATTTAGATAATTTTCTTCCCTACTTTGTCTTTTATGATCATTTCAAAATAATGTCTAACTATCTCCAACTGATGGTTGGGAAACGACTTTTGATGGTGGTGCAACATCTTTTATTTTCTCATACTCTTGGGCATCAGTTACCACCTATGTATCATTTCCTTTTGGACCATATCTTTTCACCCACTCATTAAAAATAGTATCATTAGGCCAATTAAATTCAATAATATATTTTTCTTTCATCATAATGTCTTTCTATTTTGCCTTCAACTCTTTTATTTCAAAACTGAAAGAGTTAAAGAATATCTCAACTCTTACAATCTCCTCAAAAGTTCTTGTGTATAAATAATTGTCATCATTATTTATTATTTCATTCATCCTAAGGTTGAGAGCATCACTTAATTCTTCCTCCCATTCTTGAAGAGCTTTCATATTATTTGCACCCTTTATGATATAAGGGAAAAGGTCAAAAGCCTTATTAACATGCTTTGAGAAATAAAACATTACCTTTCTTTACAATGACTCCCAACTTATATCAAATTCTTATAACTCTGCCACATGACTATGTTTTTTTTATCAATTCCTTAACATGTAGTTGTTCTTTGGTTGCTGAGCAGATCTCATTTAGCTCTTGTTCCTTGCTGATCCATTTATCCAAAAGTAGTCTTGACACAGTCTCATTTTTACCAAAAGAGCTCCAAATGTCCATGAGCTTTTATACCCAATAATGTAAGAGTGTAGTATCAACAGTACTTGGTAGGTGCATTATTTTATCTTGAACTTTCTCTTCATATCTTTGCATCGCTATGACTTGTACATCTTTAAGTATATCCCTTTCCTCCTCCACTCCCTTGTTGAAATGATCTTCAGGATGTATTGGGGTCTAAGGAATTTCAATAATAGAACTAGAAAGAGGTGATGGGGTAGGTGATGATGCAATCATTCCTTGAGAAGTCTCATCCACATGCATTTATCCAACTTGTTTATTCTCATACATAATGAGTTTTCTCATTAATTTATTATTCCTTCTTCTTTCAACATCAAAATACTCCAAAACCCTTTCATACATGAGGTTCAACTCATCAAACTTTTGTTTCTCTTTAGTGGTAGTTGCAAGTGCAAAGTCTATAATTTCTCTTTTCATATATGCAACTTCCACTCTTGAAGGCTAACCTACTCTTTTCACTATTAAACTTCCCATTTTCTCTACATCAAAGACCTCATGTTGCCTTGCTTTTTTTTCTTTTGGATTGACCACCTAACCAATGTAGTATGATCTTCACTTTGTTTTACCCCTTTTGATGTTACTTGGGCTTCTTCCTTTGTCCTATATTTAGTATTTGGTTCCTTTCTAATAGCATCAAAGACCATAGCATCTATAATATCCCATTCAGGAAGAATTAGGACTCCTAAATATTTTATCATCATTCTTTCTTCCTTAGGAGTAATCTTACTGAATTCACTCATCATTTCTTCCTTGATTTCCTCTTTTATGATAAAGTCCTCTTTTTTAGGTTGCTTTGATTATCTCTTTTGACATCTAGCCTTAAAATTTGAAATACTCAATCTCCAAACAAATTAAAAACCCTAGTCTTAACAAAATTGTCATCTAATCCTGGTGGACAACCTGGAGCAGCCTAGGCTCAATGAGCTCATAGACCCAGCTATCATGGCCATCTCAGACAACGCAAGGGAGACTAGAATGAACCTTCTAAATAATGCCCGTAGTAGTATGATTGACAACTTCAGATCAATCAAATGGCTCTTCCATGAGCTGGAGGAAGTTAGAGAAAGGGTATCCCAAATGGAAAGTATTAAGAATAAGATAGGTAATGACAGCCAAGAGGACCAGGAAAACAGAGAAAGCTTAAATAAAAGGAGATTAAGAAATCTTGAAAACTAAAACCACAACTTGGCAATTCAGATGATTTCTCTCCTGAGTTCGATGAATGACAACATCCAATCCCTTCCTGGTAAACTTAAGGACAGGGGCTTGTTGGTGGAGGAGGGAGGACAGAACAGGGATAAGGCCAGGCCGGATGATGACAAGGCCACAATCAGTACACTCACCAGTATGGATCAGGGCATGGAGAAGGTCCAGGATCAAATGGCAAAGGAGCAGCAAAAGATAGTTGAGGCAACTCAGACTATGCAGAAAATGGAGAAGATAACTGAAGACTAGTTTTCTTGTCTTTTGTCTTTTCGTCTTCCTGGCTTTTGGCTTTTTGACAGGCTTTTTGTAGTCTATTTTAGTTTGTTTGTTTTTTGGCCTTTTTGTGGGCCTTTGTTTTGGGCTGGGCCTTTGGGCTTTTTTTTCAGCTGTTGGACCTCTGTTTTGGCTGGGCTTCTTTGGCTTATTATCAGCCTTGTTTTTGTAAAACTTATGGGTTTCAGGATCCCTTAAAACCTGTTTATCTTATCAAAAACAAAATTTTCATCTAATAGAAATTTCTCACAAGCTTGTTTAACAATAGGGTCCAATTATTTTCCTCTAAAATCTTTAATGATGAGGTCTGACACTAGTGTTGTATGTTTTTTTGGCACTCCTTGCTCTAGTTCATCAGTTGTAACAACTATGTCCACTTGGTTACCCGATTTCACTAACTATTTTGTAACCAATTGTTTATTTTCAAATTTGTGAAGCTGAATATATTTCTTTATCTAATGAAATTTCTTCCTCCATCCTCTGCCTCTTTGAAGTGGATTCTAATGGGGGACTCTCAAATGGAGGTCTTTTGTATATTGTTGTAGGAGGGGCATTGGATGCACAAAGGTAGTGAGGGTGTGTCTTCTAACTCCTTTCCCTTTTCAACAATTCCCTCACTTGATCTTACAATACTATACAATATCTTCTTCTGAAGGGTGTATTTACCAAGGGTGACAATAGGAGTAAGTGCAAGTCTTTCCATTATTTCTTTTTCTTGATTAGGGTTTATACTCACCAAAATAGCTCTTTTTTCATTCAAAACCTTTATAATTTCCCCAAAATTTGTCATCAACTTAAGAATTTTTTCACCAAATTTCCTTGAATCCTTTAGAGGATTATAATCTTTATAAAACAAAATAAAAAAATCTAAGGCCTTTTTGTAAACTCTTCATTTCTCTTTCCTAACTTCTTGTTCTTGCAAGCAAAATTTATTTTTCATTATGTCTTTAGGATAACAAAACTTATGATTGTCCCTATTGCCTTAGTCCTCTTTTGGAACATTTCATAAAACCCTCAGGATCAAAAAATTTGGAATGGGATGTTGCCATCCTATAGGGCTTTGAGATTTTGTCAAAATGTACCCATCCTCTCTTTATAATTACAAATTGATGTGTAATAGCAAAAGAAGGAAAAATTGTACCTCTTGATCTCTCTGTTAATTCTTCTTCCTAAAAACCATCAAGTTTCCATAAGATTTTTGCAACACCAATCTTGAGGGGAATCTGATATGGCAACACATGGGAGTTCCTTAAAAACCATATATTATGAAGACTGTGGAAACATGGTATGGGATAAGATCACCCCCAACTGTATGCAATCCTTAAAGCCTTAGAAACTTCTTTTAACCTTACAAACTTAGAGAGTACATTTAAGATTCTTATGTTATCAATTGATAATAATGCTCTTAACTCAAAAGCAAAGTATCTATCAAATCTAACAAAACTAGCACCCTTCATATCCCGTGAAATATTTACAATCCACAAACAGATAAGTAATACTTCCCCATCCTTCTCCTTTTTTAGCTCCATCTCTTTTCCAAAGAAAGATGATCCCTTAAAAAGAAACATATGCATAAGCATAGAGTACCATCCATGTAAGAATTTGGTATAGCTTTGATACCATGTAAGAATTTGTCTTAGGAAAGAATGAAATGTCAAGATCTAGAAGGTCAAGAGATAGCACAAGAGAGACAAGATATGATCAAATGAGAATGGATATGATATGATTGGATGAATACATCATAGAAATTCCTTGTATATAAAGGCAATCAAGATTGCTAGAGTCATTCAAAAAGATAAGCATACCAACTAAGCACATGTCCACCAAGAGTGGATTATCCTCCAATGTGCATGAATGTATGTGCAAAAATGAGAGAATAAGAATGTAAAGATATATCTCATAAAGAGATGTAGTAGACAATATGTGCTCAATTAGAGTGGAAACTATTGTGTTATCAATATGACAACTCATATGAAAATTCAAACTCCTCGGTGTCTACATGACAACTAATATGAATATGCATTAACCTAAGTACACTTAAGTAAAGTGTAAATAGTAAATACTTATTTACATAAACACCCCCCTTAAGTGCAACTTAGGGAAATGTACTTAATCTCATAAAACCTAGATAATAATGCAAGATGGGCCCTGGCTACTAGGCCATCTTAGGTACCCATGTACAATATGCAAGTGCAAATAATATATAATGCAATCTCTCATAAAGTGGAGAAAGAGGGAAAACTACATGGGAAAAACCCACTCCAAAAAGAGAGATAATTACAATAAAAGATAATGAGAGAGAAGACTTCATGTGAGGACAAGATCCCCCCCCATAAGAGAGAAGAAGAGGAAGATAGACCAAGTAACCCCCCACCCCCCCCCCCCCCCCCCCCCTTAATGTAGAATATACACCTACCTGTAGTAGACTCTTTAGGCTCAATGTACAAATTCCTCCACTAGTGTAGAACAACATTCCTACCCTTAGGAAGAAATAGTACCAAAGGTGTATTAATAAAGTCTCTCCCATATGTAGGAAGAAACCTCAAAATGTATGAAATATCTGAAACTTGCTCAAGTGTCCCCTTGTCCATACTAAAAGGTGCCTCCTCCAAATCATGTGTACTATGCCACTCTGCTGAAAAAGACAAATCAAGCTCAACTGAGGATGAATGTATAACATGCATCAAGGACTCAAGTGTCTCGTCTAAAGAGAAAGTGACCTCTTCCAACTATTGTATCAAAGGATCTACCATCATGTCAACCTTGAAAGATTGATCAAGTAGAGAATGAAGATGAGGGCCAGAGTGTTCCCTCACAAAAATTGAAGAAGGATCATCTTCATAAAAGAGAAGATGAATGACATCAATAGTGTCTCCCAAATATGCAATGTAGGACTCCACAAGAAAACTAGAAATGTCTATCAAGTAGTCATCCCATGGAACTAAGTCTAGAAGACAACGAATATCCTACTACACTAAATCACTTGAATCCATGGCTATGTGAATAAAACTATCATCAGGAGCAATAGTAGATGGAATATCAATAGGAGGAGAAGAAATGGAAGGCTCAAGAACTTGATCACATGTGAGAACACCTAAGTTCAAGTAGCTAAAGTTCTCCTCAAAGTCTGAATCAACACTAGAAGTGTGATCAAAATCCACTAAGAAATCATTATCATAATCATGACCAAAGTCTAAGAAGTAGTATAGCTAAGATGCATGATCAACCACCCCTGTAGCAATGATCTATCTAGTCTCCAAGTCTCTAATAAAAATTGAATCAGGTGTGAATTCCATAGTCCTTCTTTTGTCTCCATGAGTGAGTTGATATTTGGAAAGAAGATTATGACTTAGTTGAGGAACACACAACATATCTTTGAAGTATCCCTCCCCCTTATCAATATTTCCTTTCCCACTCACATTCATATAAGTATGATTTTCCATCAAAATAGGTGGAGTATGACAAGGATCAAATGATGAAAACATAGATTGTGAAGATACCAAATGATGAGAAGCCCCTGAATCTAGAAGCCATCTCCCTAAATCTTGACTTGAAGTAGCTACCAAGGCTTGACCTTTTCCCATGTGATCCTTTCCTTTATCAAAATCTAAATGTGAAGAAGAGGGTGAAGTAGTCATTCTTGAAGGTAGACTAATTTTATTCTTCTTAAGAAGATTCTTGAGTTCATCTATCTCCTTATAATAATGATGTTCTTCATGTCCATTCTTCTTGCAACATGCACAAGTAAGAAATTGCTTCTTGGATGATTTACCTTATTGTTGGAGTTGTCTTGTGGTGAGGAGGTTGAGTGTTTTTTCTCTAGTTGTGAATTGTGTTAACATGATTTCTACTTCTTCTTAGACCCTTCTCCTTGATTCCCTTTACTAGCCACCAACGCTTTGGACTTTGAAGACTTGAGAATCCCCATGTTCATCAAATTTGATTTTTCTACCATTAACATCTCTGTGAAGGAATCAAATGAAGGCATGGTGTAGGAAGAACTTAAGGTTAACTTGTGAGTGTTGAAGTTCAAAACAAATGATGCATACTATGGAGGAAGTTTTCTCATCAAATTATAGATCAATTTTTCATCCTCTATGGTAATTCCACAATCCTTAACCATTGACCTTAGCTCATGTGCCTTGGTGATATAGTCTTGAATTATGTCAGACTCCTTTGGATCTAATGACATGAGATTTTTATCAAGTTCAAAACCCCTAGCTTTGTCTACTTTTGCATACAAGCTAGTAAACTTATCCCATGCTTCCTTTACTATTTTACAATTATCAATATGGAAGATAAAATCTTCATGTCCATACTTCCTCAAAGTACCAATAGAAACCTTATTGTTATGATTCCATTCATTTAGTTTATCAAGGTCAGATGGTGCAACCTTGATTCCATCAACATAATCAATTAAACCTTTTTCTATCATTTTACTAAATGCTCTAATTTTCCATGTAGCATAATTATGTGGAGTTAAAAGTGGAAACTAGGAGAACCCATGATGCAAAATAAAAGAACACAAGAGAAAGAGAAGTGCAAACACTCAAGACACACCCCCCAAATCACTCAATCAAAGAACTCCCCCCCCCCCCCCCCCCCCCCAAAATGGATGATTTTAGCACTTTATACTTAGTGCATGTACAATTTCCACTTGTTAAAATGAACCAAAGTGGACTTCTAATTTTGACAGTTGCAACAAAAAATATGAATCTATATCAGGCTCAACAAGATAAGACACAAGACCTCTCAAGGATCTAATTAATTACAAGTTCCAATATAGGCCAAAAATGACCAAATATTGAAAGTACTGTGTCTACTTAGAATTACTCCAAATTGATACCAGATCTAGAAAGTAGACAAAAAATCATGCACATTCAAAAAAAATAGCACCTAAATATGTGTCCATATGAGCCCAAAAAAAGCCTTTGAAGTTGCAAAAATTAGGATTTACGATTTTTAGACAAATTTAGGAACCGAGATTACAAACAACTTGTAGCAATGTGCAAATCATGAAATTCTACCCCAAAACAAAAAACAAAAAAAATTGCTCGAAAAAAGGAGCCCGTATGAGGGAGATATCATTGTTTGAAAATCACCTTTGTAATTATTTGTCCTAATTTTTTGTTGTCACACCTCCAAAAATCAAATGACTCTAGATTTCAACTCAGATGTCTAATTTTGATGAAATAAAAGTCCATTTGGGGGGTTTTTGACCTTTTGAATGTGATACCAACATATGATTTACACCAGCAAGCTCTAATCTTGACCTGCAAAAAGAACTCTCCAATGGCTATGCAATGAAACTCTTATGGCTCTGATACCATGTAAGAATTTGGTATAGCTCTGATACCATGTAAGAATTTTCTTGAGACAAGAATGAAATGCCAAAATATAGAAGCTCAAGAGATAGCACAAGAGAGATAAGATATGATCAAATGAGAATGGATATCATATGATTGGATGAATACATCATAGAAGTGCCTTGTATATAAAGGCAATCAAAATAACTTGGATTCATGCAAAATGATAAGCATACCAACTAAGCACATGTCCACCAAGAGTGGATTATCCTCCATTGTGCATGAATGTATGTGCAACAATGAGAGGATAAGAATGTAAAGGTGTATCTCACAAAGAGATGTAGTAGACAAAATGTGCTCAATTGGAGTGCAAACTATTGTGTTGTCAACATGACAACTCATATGAATATGCAAACTCCTAGGTGTCTACATGACAACTAATATAAATATGAATTAACCTAACTAAACTTATGTAAAGTGAAAATAGTAAATACTTATTTACACCAACAATTCAAAAGGTTTGTCAACTTTAGCTTTCTCAATTCCCACCAGGCCATTATGTATTTGTTTAGCAATATAAGGGGTAAAGTCAAAGACTATATCAACACTATAGTAATAATTTGAGCCATCATGTACATGAAATGTACAGGCATTGAATTTTTTTCATCTTCACCAAAAAATTTATGCAAGGACATGTAGATAGCTAAGGCACGAGAATTAAAATAGGTCTTTAAGAAAGGCTCACGAGTCGATGGTGCAACCAAAGACAAACCCCCAACAACTGCAAAGTGTTTCTTTAAAGGGTCATTTAGAAGATAAACCCTCTAAGCTTTATATACTTCTTGTAACTTTTTAAAATCAATGGCCTCATGGAAACTAGAAGGTGGGCCCAACCCAAAAACTTTACAAATCTACTCTGATATAATATCTACTAGTTAGTTTCCATTAATATCTCGCACTAACCTAGTCAATGGGTAATTTCTCTTTGTAATTTGGGTTAAGAGATCCATATCCATATAAACCTTAGGCACAACTAGTTTCCCCAAATCAAAATTCCAAACATTACTATGTGGGGCAAATGAATTTCTCTACGAAAACTAGTGCCTAAACAATTTCCAACCATTCATCATTTTTTGAGCATCTTGTACCCAGTTTCCTATATCATACAAACCCTCGACAACCTATAGATGAGGTGAAGAAGGAACCAACTTTTTTCCTTTTGAATAATTATTAGTAGACATGTCTAGTTGTTCCAAAAAATCATTGCACATGACCCTTTCCTAATAATCTATTTTCCTAATAAAATTCTTCCTTAACGTCATTCTAGGGTTTATGATAATACAATTACAAAGATAATTAACAATTTTATTCTTTGCAAACACAAATTTTATAGGCTAGATGTCAAAAGAACTTACTTTTTTTGAGCTTCCCATTTTCTACAATGACTTCCTGCAAAAAAACCCTAATTTCTACAAATTCATATTAGAACACTTTCTTTTCAAACTCATAATTGCAGTGTAAGATTTTAATTACATTATGACATGAAAAATTCCAATGAAAAAAATAGTTGATCTTCTCAATGGTAGCAAGAATTTAAATTAATTCATTATCAATTCTACAGATGATACATGAAAAGAACCATGAATTGAATTTAAACATAGACCATAGACTAATTCCTACAAAGGCACATATTGATGGTTAATATTTATCCCTCAAGCACTGGACCCTCACTCCTTTGGTGACATATGAATTCCATTATGGCACTCAGGACCACCTTCTATTTTCATATCATCCTTGACATGTGTCATTAGGTTGTGATGTCGTAATGACTAAAAACCTTGCATCTTTTGATTGTGACATCATGTTGACCATCATATCTAAATCAATCAAATATTGACCATGTTTTGATATGGGGACCACTGAGGACACATGTCCATTAGTTTAATTGTCATGATGGGTAAAAAACTTAAAAGTTTTGATTGCAACAACATGTGGTCTGTTAGATTAAAACCATTTGGATGCTCAAGATCAAGCCCTTTACTTGCTTTTTGTAGCCCACTATACTACATGGATATGTAACACCTGGAACTTACATACTTACTAATGGAACTACCTTTCTTTTGCTTCTTCTTGGTCCCACCTTGGACATGTCTCATCTTGAGATCACATCCACTGCTGGATCTTTTTCATGAACTTTGTAGTTAGGGAAATAACTAGTGGTTCTGCTCCATCTTATGAGGAATGCATCACCAAATGGTGAAATACCACATGGTAAGAAAGACATAATGTTGATTGGAAAGTATTTGGTGGACCCAGGTAGGATATTTTTTCAAGTTTCTAACATGCCCTAATGACATAACCTTTAACAAGATGTTTGTCTAGGAAATAATAAAGGATCACCCCACATATTAAAAAGAACCACACTTAAGTTCATGAAATAAAATATTGGGATATTGGTTATGGGATTAAACAACAAATCATTACACTAGGTAAAAAAAGAAGTTCCCCTTTTTAATGATATAAAGATCCTTATCTTAAGTCACATAAAGGTAACTCAAAATTACAAGAAGACAAGGTTTTTTAAGATTTATCAACACTTAGAAAAAAAAAAAAAGGGAAGTTTTGAAACATTGACCAATTTTATTCAACAAATGTGAGAATTTTGGTACTTATTCAAATTTTGTAACCTTCTAAATAGGAAAACCTCTTCCATAAGCGTAGGTATCTCAAAAAACAACCACAATTTTCTCTTTGAGTTTCATATCAAACTCTACAAACTGATCAACAAAGCCAACCAAACATAAGTCTTCAACTTCACCAAATTCATCCTCTACCTCTTCCTTAGTATCAAAGTGTCTTCTCCTCTAAATAATATTCTTAACTGACCAGACCACTCTCTATCTGATTGGTAGACTCCAACTCCAATAATCTTTGCAAAACTCAACTATCCATTCCCTAATTTGATTGGTTTAATCAACTTCCAACCGAGAAAACTTCTTAGTTATCTTCATCTCTGCCACATCACAAAGATTTGCAATCATCCCAAGGTCCAATATTCTTGGAGGAATCTTCCAAGCTCTTTAGAAACCCTCTCCAACAAATTCACAAGATCATTCAACACCAAAAGATCAACTAGCTCTAATAATCTCCAACTAGATCAAACCTTTGTCTAATACAACTTGACGGAGTGCACGGCAAGAGAGCTCCCAAAGGAGTTTTCCTATCCCTAAACAAATAACCACACAATGGAATATAAATAGTAACACAGATATAAACATAATAGAATCATAATATTTACGTCCAACATGCCTAGTTGTAAGGACTTCCAAGTTACAACCAAATACATAAGCAATTACAATAGTGATTTTGTAAGACCTTGCAAGATCCAAACTCTAGCTAGCCTAGACCCACAATCTAGTAGAAACTCCAAGAAGAATATAAACTTGTGCTTGCAAGCCACCAAGTAACCTTCTTGTTTTCCAAGCCCACACTTGGCTACAACAACTCCTCAACTTTGCTCCTCTCAGCTACTCCATGTTGAAGTCCATCAACTACTGATGTCTCAAGACAAGACAAGACAAGACCCTATACTTATACTAAACCAATCCATAATTCGGCCTAGCAACCCATACAATTAATTAACACTCATATTAAATACACCCTCAAGCCAAAATTTGTCTTGGAAACAAACATTAAATATATGAAATAATTAAATACTTGGGACAAGTCCCAAGTTTAATATGCATAGCTAACTCAAATGACAACATAAGAGTATGCACCCTTAGGCATAGGTGTATGTGTCATCCAAAAACCAAAATTCAAGAGCGTGCACACCAACTCCCTTGAATCAAATCTATAGAAACAATCTCCAAAGTCTACTTGTAAATTAGGAACACATTACTAGCAACCACCAAGATGGCTCTAACTTCAAGGTGATTAATCCAATCATCATGGGAACATAGGACAAGGTATACCAATATGCCTTGAGCACATCTGCAACCACACAAACCATAAGTCCACAAAATTTGAGCTCAATGCTCCTACATCATATGACCAGGTTGATAGTGGTATTAATAGAAAATATTTGAATCAAAAGACTTAGGTAATGGTTTAATAGTATCAATAAAATGAATAGGAGGAAGCTTAATAATTCCAACGTAAATCAATAGTCATCACCTCAAACAAAGGTTCAAATAATTGAGTGCACTTACAATTAGGATGATATAGAGATGAAAAAATAGTTGTACCTTTAGATGTAGTAGCCACTTGATCAACAATTGTATTTGATTGTTGGAATTACAATAGTAAAGGTAAACTACTAGGGGGTGAATCTGTAGTTTAAACTTGAACCCATAAAAATTTTACCACACATCCATCTCATCCATTCAATAAGTAAACTAAAATAGCATGTAAAGAATATACATCTAAATCATGTAAACATGTAAGAATTCACACACATAACACTGGATATGATTACCCAGAAACCCTCCAAGTGAGAAGGTAAAACTTGGGGATGACACCCACAAATCTTCACTACTACATCAATAAAGTGTATCCAATGAAGGTTACAATGTTTTGACCATGAAACATGATCTACATTGTGAAAGTTTTACCTTATTAAAGGCTTACAAATACTATTAGGTCTCATCTTGTTAGAGGTTTTCAACACCTTGTTAAAATTGTGCCTTATTAGAGGACTTTAACTTACAACTAAGTAAGCACCCTGTTAAAGGATTTCATACAATCTATTAGGACTACTCTGTTAAGATATTTGACTGAATTCACTTATTAGAATGTCTTAGCATAGATCATATAGTTGGCACTTGCTTGCCTGATAACAGATCACCTCTAGACAATGTCTTCTTAATCCTTTTCGATCAAATGTCTCAATGTTGTATCATTTTCTCTATCCTTTGTTCTATTCTAACTAATTCTACAATTTACTCTTTCTTCATAACTTCTAAGTCACCATGAATGCTCTATTTGCTCATGCAAACTTATCTCTTCACTCCTTCAACTCTCATTATACACTCATTATGAAGAGTTTAAAGTTTTGTCCTCCTTAAGAGGACTTTGGTGGCTTAGGGTTAGGTATGAATCTATGGCTGAGATTCATCTATTTTGCCACTTAATCCTTCCCTTTTTGTGATTGGCTACATGTAATTGCATAAGGAATCCAACTAGACATTCGTCCTTACCTCCAAAATATCATAATTTACTTTCATTAGACTCAAAAATGGTTTACATAGTTGTTTCTGCCATTACAAATAAATATGTCAAAACTATGTTAATCGGCATTTGAAGTCTATAATGCTCAACATGCATTGATCTCTCTATTGTGACTCAGCACCTGCATTACTCAACTTCCACTATTTACTTAGCTCCTAAATCACTTAGAATGGCCTATCTACTTGGCACTTGAGTGGCTCAATGCATGAGTGGCTCAACACTCATTGTGACTTGGAATGATCTAATATTTACATGTTGTGCTTGGCATGTACTATATTTTGGCATGAACTAAGTAAATAACTTAAGTGTGTTGACACTCACTTGTCAAAAACAATCTAAGATCAACATTGATGACTTGATTTTGATGAAATGTTTAGGTTTAGAGAACTTGTTTTAATTTCTAGTGGCATCACTCTTATCATTAGAAATAGGATCTATCGGAGTAGAGCTCTCGAGTTGACTCACTTATAACTGGTAATGGTGAAGCACTACACATAAATGTGAAAAGGAGGTACACTCAGTAAGGAGAATATTATTTCTAATGTATTTCTATAAATTAGAAATAAATATGTGTTGAATATCATGATCATGAACTAGATAAGAAATATGAGCATACAAATGTTTAAATCTACCAATAAAATCAGTAACTTTCTCTTTAACATTTTTCTTAGAATGCATTAAATCAATTAAAGAAATTTGTGGACCAATATTCTTATGAAATTTTTGAATGAAAGCATTAGCAAGAGTTTGAAAGAAAACAATATAATAAGGAGGTAGAGATAAATGTCATTGCAAGGTTCTATCCCTAAAAGTATGCAAAAACAACTTAGCTATAAGGCCAAAGTCATGAGAAAATCCACTACTTATACTCTAGAAAGTTTGAACCTGAATTATGATATCTCACTTACCATTATAAGACTCAATATGAGGTACCTCAACATGTTGTGGTATAAAAGCATAAAGCATATATAAGGAAAGGGTGTTAGCAACATCACATGTAGGAATGTTATACTTAGATTGAGTTAAATAAGTTAGTTGTTGTTGTAATGTAGTGACAGTTTGAACCAAGGCACTAACAATAGGATGAGAGGATGTGATAGTAGGAATAGGTATGCTAGATGTATTAGGAAATTTATAAGAAGTGGAAGGAATGTGTAAGGATATCAGTGAAGGATTAGAAGGAACAGGTAAAGGGTTCAAATAAGTAAAGGGAACCACATTATATGAAGGTAATGAAGAAGGAATGGAAACAGACGGAACACTCATGATAAATCAAAGGCTAGGAAGACCAACATTTAAAGTAGTGGAAATTTGTGTAGAAGTAGTCATAAGATGTGAAGCATATGTAGGTATGCTTGATAGAGTGGTGGAAATTAGAATAGAAGGCTCAATGATTATGGAAGGAGGAGGATATCCTAACTCTTGAGCATATTCCATCAAACACTTAGCATGAGTATTAATAAGGTGAGATATATCATACAAGATATAAAAAAATTATTATCATAATTGTTAAAAAGCTTCTTAATAGCTTCAATAGCAGCTACACTATGGGTATTCTAATTTTCTTGTGCAAGCCAAGTTTCCAATTTATTAAATTCATGAGAAGGCTATCAACTTGTGAAGGATGAATTATCAAAGATTCATCTTTATCATGGGATGATTGAGAAGAGTTGTGATCCATGATAGTATTGGTATCATGAGAAAATATGTTAGTGTCATCATAAGTCCTAGGAAGAAAAAAGGAATCAAGATCAAAGGAACCATTGAATCTATGGCTTCGCCTAACGAGAATGTTGTAGGTTGGACTTCATGTAATCAAGCTCATAAAAGGAGAGATCACAAAGGGAAAATCTAATGAGATCTATCAACACAATAAAATAAAGAGCATAAGAGAGATCTAAAAACATATAAGATAGCCAAATGTAACTCTATAAAATAATCTAACACAAAAAGAAGGGGAGACTCTTCGAGTTCACCAAAAGAAGTTAAACAACCAAAATAGACAATCTAACTCCAAAAAGAAAAGACACACAAGTTGGATTCACAAAAATGTTTAGGGGGAAAAGGGAGACACTTTAGTAGGATTCTAGAGCTCCACTCTTCTGGGTCACTAAGCCATTCAAATATGTATGTGAAGGAAAGAAGGAAATTCCCTAATATTATTTCACTTATAATTCAAATTAGATTAGCTAAAACCCAAAGGGAAAAGGGTGCCAATACCAAATTCAAATTGTAAAGGGGAATGTAATTCAATGAAATACACTCTTTTTCCCTTATAGGATAATTTGTATATGAAATTGAACCAATTGCTTTAAAGAATGTAGATCTAGATGCTATGTGTATACAATCAACCCATTTAAGATATAGATCTAAGAAATAGAAATGCAAGGTAATTAAACATATGAAAAATCACCTTGAAATATGTAGAGGAAGATGTATTTTAGCTCTAAAAGTCATGGATCCAAGTTTATTTCTAAATATTTGACCATATATTCTCGAATGAATCAACGAAAGGAACAAAACCCATAAATTGTTTGGCAAGAAGGCACAAAGGACTAGGTCGACCTAGAGGAAGGATGTCTTTCCATGGAGTTGATGTAGTCTGATGGCACTATAAAAAAATTGAACCAACTTCTTTCGAAATCTTTTAAAAATTTATTTCCATATATGCATGCAAAATCTTGCTATCTTGCTCCTACACACAAAAAATGAAGGGTTTTTGGTGTTGGGTTGGATGAGGGCTTGCCTTGGTCAAGCCATGGATTAAGGAATTAACTATAAATGAGAAGTAAATGTAAATGATTGAAAAAAAAAAGATAAATTTCAGGATTCACCTTGGTTAAAATCTGTGTTAATAAGGATTTTGTTTGTAATCTGTTGTAGATATTGAATTAGGAATGAAGCTATCTTAGGAATGAAGGTATCTCCATAATTTGAAATAGATCTATCATAATCCCATTAGGGTGCCATAGATGTAAGTTGAATCAATGTGGAGGATGATGAATGCTTCAATGTAGACCTCCTCCCTTGATGTCCAACAATAAGCTAGATCTTGAAGAGTAAATGCCCACAAAGGATCCTTCAATGCTAGATAGGAATCTCCTTGCTTGAATGTGTGAAATCCTTGAATAGCTTTCTTGTCTTCAAGAGGATATGAATGCTTAAGCTTGAGATTACATGAGAATGAGAACATGAAATCTAAAAATGAAGCCTCCTTATATATATTTTTAGGTGGGAAGATAATACAAGCTATTGGAAGTGCAATAGAACTAATTAAACCCTTGAGGCCTTTTAGGCCCTGAGCCCTGAAATCACTAGGTACTAGGTTGACCTAGGTTGACCTATTCAACCTGAGTCAACCTAGTCCCACAAATTAGCTTAGAGGTGCCACAAAAATAGTAGGTAGTTACCAAAAGAAATAAGGGATAAAATGGAATAAGATAGGGAAAAGAGGACATTGAGCATAGGTCCATCCATGGTCCAAGAAAGGCATTATGGAAAGGGTGCTAAAAGGTCTTAAAAGGAAGTTGCATCCATTTAAGATAGTATAGTTAGTAGCAAAGGTTATTCACAACAAGAAGGAATTAGTTTTGAGGAAACTTTTGCACCTATTGCTAGATTGGAGGTAGTTAGAATGTTTTTGGCATATGCAACTAACAAGAATTTCAAGGTTTATCAAATGGATGTATACATTAAACAACTTTTGTTAATGGAGAACTTGAAGAGGAGGTATACATTGAACAACTTAATGGCTTTCTTTTGATAGAAGAAAAGGATATGGTTTACATATTGAAGAAAGCATTATATGGATAGAAACAACTCCTAGAGCTTTGTGTACAAGGTTGGACAAAAATTTGATCAGTTTGGTATTTGTGAAATGTAATGTGAACAATAACTTATACTTACGAAAGAATGAAGATGGTATGTTGATTATTATAGTATTTGTGGATTACATCATTTTTGGAGGCAATAATGGAGTTAGCAAGACATTTTCAAAAGAGATAAAGAAAGAATTAGAGATGAGTACAATTAGTGAGATGAAATATTTCTTGGGATTATAGATTGTTTAAAATAAGGATGGCATTTTTATATCACAAACTAAGTATCTTAAGGACTTGTTGACAAGATTTGGATTGGAGAATTGTGAACTTGTTGGAACACCTATGGTGATAGGATATAAATTATCAAGCAAAGAAGAATCTCCTAGTACATTACAAACAAGATACAAATCAAAGGTTAGAGAATTATAATAATTGACACATACTAGACTGAATATAGCTAATGCAATTGGAATTGTGGAAAGATTTCAAGTAGATCCTAAAGAGACACATCTTGCAGCAGTAAAAAGAATTTTTTTGATATTTGAAAGGAATTTTAGATTATGGGCTATAGTATGACAGATCACGTGATTTCACAATATGTGTATACACTGATGCTAATTGGGTAGAAAGTGAAGATAATATAAAGACACCAGTGGTGGAACATTTTGTTTTAGAGGATGATTGATTTCTTGGCTAAGTAAGAAATAGGATGCATTTCAAAAAGTACATGAAAGGCAAAATATGTAGCAATAACAAAAAATTGTAATCATATATTTTGGATGAAGAAAATGTTGAAGGATATTGGAATTGAGTTTACTAGGCCTGTTATCATATATCGTGATAACACAAGTACACTTAAAATGGTAAAGAATCTTGTGTTTCATTCAAAAATAAAACACATTTTAATTATTACTTTTTGAGATAAAATATAATAGAGAACAAGATCATGTTAGAGTATGTTACCAAAAAGGAGTAGATAGAAGATATATTTACAAAACCTTTGGCTAAGGACACATTTTAGTATTTGAGAGGAATGCTTGGGGTTATGCCCCAACAATATTAAGAGTAGTTGATGCAAAGATTATATCAATCTAGTATGAATAAGAACTCTATTTTTTTTTTTTAGATTGAATCCTTGATGATTATCCTATGGGGGAGAATCTATGTTTTAGCTAAGTCATTAAGGACTCTTGGTAAAAGTATTTGTAAGAATTTTCCTTAGGGAAAAATTCACCCAAGATCAAAGAACTCAAGCACAAGCACAAGCACAAAAGTAGACCAGAAAGAGTATGATCAGAATATCAATATGTATTCCATTCAATGTGAAAGTACACTAGGAGTGCCTATATATAAAGGCCTCTGGAATGCCTCTAGAATGCATAGGAATCAGCAACATGATAAGTCATACAACTAGGCACATGTCCACCAGATATGGGTTATCCTCCATTAAGCACAGGAGTAAGTGTGATGATGATAGGATAAGCCTACAAAGGTGTAGCACACAAAATAATGTTGTAGAAAACATGTGCTAAAATGGGAGTGTGAATAATTGTGTTGTCCACATGACAACTCAGTTAATGATGCAAACTCCAGTGTTGTAGACACCATGTGCTAAATTAGAGTTGCTTGCTTCTATGTTGTGAACATGACAACTCATGAAAGTATGCAAACTCCTAAGTGTCTCACAAAATAAATAATAAAATAATGCATGAACCTAAGTAAACTTAAGTAAAGTGTAAATAGTATATATGTATATACACCAACACCCCCCCTTAAGTGCAACTTAGGGGAATGTCCTTAAGCTTATGAAAACTAGGATGAAATGCATAATGGGTCCCAGCTACTAGGCCATGCTAGGTACCCATGTACATAATGAAATGCAATCTCTCATAAAGCAGAGAGAAGGAAAACCTCATGGGAAAAACCCTCCCCCAAAAAAAGAGATAAAAAGACAAGATGCATCGATGGATGGAGCAATCAAGACCCCCCCATTATGACATACATCAAGACCCCCCTATTATGACATACATCAATCAAGACCCCCCCATTATGACATGAGCAATCAAGACCCCCCCATTATGACATACATCAAGTATATACAATAGTGAAGAATGAGAAGAACAAAACCTCATAAGAGGAAAAAGTCCCCCCCCCCCCCCCCATAAGAAAGAAGAAGGAGAGAGAAAAGATAGTCCCTCCCCCAAAGGAAGAATGTCAATTACTGAAAGCTACTCCAAGGTAAAAGTTGGTCCATAAATCTTAAATAATGTTCCTCCCCTTTGGAAGAAACATTGGCAAAGGTACAATCTTGAAGATGTATTGTGGTCCTATAACCTGCTCAAGTGTCCCTGTGTTGATACTAATGGTCACCTCTTCCAATATTGCTAAAAAGAATGAATGCAGATCTGGCAAAGATGTCTATAGAACCAGTCCCAAAGAACCAATAGTCTCCTCAACTAATAAAGAGACCTCCTACAACTATTGTACATAAGTATCCACAATCACATCAACCTATGAAGATCAATCATGTAGAGAATGGACATAAGGGTAAGAGTGAGCCCTTACAATAACTGAAAAGGGATCTTCTCGATCAAAGATAAGATGTATATCATCAATGATGTCCTCCAAATCCGCTATGTGTGACTCCACAAAAAAATTTGAAATATCTGCTATGTAGTCATCCCCTGTTGTTGGAGCTAGAAGACCAGGTGTACCCTATTGTGTTGGACCTATCACTATGGATATGTATGCATGTGGACTATACTAATTTCAAGACCTCTCACTGTAACTATTGATAGCAATCCATGTATCTGAATATGTTGAAGCACTATCACTGGCGTTACTATCAGTTTCTATAGTGTATGAAGTGCAGAGAGGATTAGAGGATAAGTTGGGTGAACTTTCCTTAAAGTGAACATCCTTCTCCACAAAAATCTCATGAGTCTCAGGATCCATAAGTCAATATGCCTTAGCACCATCTTCATAACCAATGAAAGTACAAGGCCTAGTTGGTGGTGCCTTGCATCCCCTAGAAGATATGTTTTCCATTGTTGGACAACTGAAGAATCTGAAGTGACTCACAACTACTTTTTTCCACACCATACCTCAAAAGGAGTCTTACCATCTAAGGAATTATGAGGAGACCTATTAAGTATATGAGTGGCACTAGTAATAGCTTTGAATTCAACTGTTGGATCAAGAGACTTGGCTTGTATCATGCAACTTGCCATGGACTTAAGAGTTCATATCCTTAGTGTTGCAACATCAGTCTTGTGCAAACTGAATGCTAGTGGATTCTAAAGATCAATACCCTCAAGTTTACAAAATTCTTTAAGTCTTCTATCCACATATCTACTTTCATTGTCCATCCATAGAATTTGATGGCTTTCCTTGATTTCTGTTCAACATGACTCTTGAAGGCTTGAAGCTTATCAACCACTTCATTTTTGCGATGAAGGAAGTAGACCCATGTGAAGCGAGAAAACTCATCAACAAAAGTAAGGATGTAGTGATCCTAGCTAACTAAAGTCATTGCAAAAGGACCTACTAAAACCATGTGAACCAACTAAAGAACAACTAGTGCTCTCGAAGACTTTCTTTTATCATACTTCTCCTCAAGATGCATATCCACTAAACATAATGAACTCTCGCCCTTAGAAAGGTTGATGTTAGGTTGACCTTTGACCATGTGTTTTGAGCAAAGTTGTTGAAGATAGTGGAAGCCAAGATGACCAAACCGCTCATGTTATAGTTTGATTTGTGAATTAGATTGAGTTAACAAGGCATGTGAAGGAGACTTAGGCTAAAAGTGGGAGAAGGAATAAAGCCTCTTGTCATGATTGACTTTACCCACTGCAACCAATGAATCATCTTTGAGACTATGCACCATCACTAGATCTGGAAGGAACTCAACTTTGTTTCCATCTCCAAGGTGAGTGATTTGGTAAATTGAGAGGAGATTAGAGCTAAGATTTGGAACATAGATAACATCTTTGAATTCCCCATTTTCCATTTCCACATGTCCTTTCCCTTCAAATTCCATTTTAGTATCATCTCCCATAAAGATGTGTTGTATCTGTGACTACTTCAATGAAGAAAAGTTGCCCTTTGAAGAACCCATATGATATGAGGCACCTGAGTCAAGAATCCATTCCGATGAAGAACTTGTAGTTGCCATAAGTACTTTCCCTTTTCCCTTTGAAGTGGGTGGAGTTGAATCCTTGGAAGTACCTAGCACTTGAATTTTGTTCTTCCTGAGTAGGTTTTCCAACTCATCGATTCTCTTACTGTTGCAATGATGCTCATAATGATTTAGTTTTGTGCAATATGCACAAAATGGTTTATCCTTCTTTTCATTACTTCCCGTCTTGTTGGAAGAAGAATTGCCTTGCTGTGAGGAGGATTGTTGTATCTCAGATTGTGATTTTTTCTTCCACTGCTTCTTCTTCTTCTTGTTAGAATTTTTTCCTCTTTGACTTGATTGGTTCTCATCACTAGCCACCAATGCTTTGGTCTTTGATTTCATGAGAAGTCCCAAATCTATCAAGTGAGATTGTTCAAGAATCAACATCTCTGCAAAAGCATCAAATTTAGGCTTCTGGAAAGCACTTTTGATGGTTAAACTATGAGTATTATTACTCAAAACAAAGGAAGCATACTTTGAAGGTAGCCTCTTTGAGATATGATGAATCAAATTTTCATCCTTCATGGGATTCCCACAATCTTTAAGTAGTGCCCTATACTCATTGGCTTTGTTGATATAATCTTGAATTGTGTCAAAGTTCTTTGGATCCAATAGAAGTAGATCATCCTCAATTTGAAAACCCTTTTCCTCATCCACCTTACCATATAATGCTTCAATTTTGTCCCATGCAGGTTTAGATTCCTTGAAACTAGAAATGTGGAAGAACAGATCTCTATGTACACAATTCCTAATAATTTCTAAAGCCTGTTGATCTTGTTTTTTCTAATCAATGAGTGGTGTAGCATCAGTGGGTTTGGGAATTGTACCATCAACATAGAGATTCAAACCTTTTTCCATTAATCTACTCCATACAATATCTTTCCATTTAGAATAATTACATAAAGTAAGAAGTGGACATTTAGGTGAACCCATGATGCAGAAAATGAAAAGAGCACAAAAGAGAGACACAAAAAATAGAATACACACCCCCCCTTTTCACTCAATCAAAAGACCCCCCAAAAAAAGATGCTTTTGGCACTTTATATACAGTGTGTGTACAATAGGCCACTTGTCAAAAAGTACAAAGTGGACTTTTGATTTTTGCTATTTACAACTGGCTTTTGAGGCTCAAATCTATCACTAAGCACTGTAGCTCAGATGTACAACAATTCTAAAAAATAATCAAAGCATTACAATGCAAAAAAGGCCCTAAGTCTGAAAGTGAGATTTTTGCCCACACAACCCTAGAATCTAAATGTAGATCTAGAAAGTAGACAAAAAATAATGCACTTTCAAAAAAAATGGAACTTGAAATGTGTCCAAACAAACCCATACTGAGTCTTTCAAGTTGCAAAATGCATGATTGAGCAAGTAAAGTCACCAAAAAATGCAATTTTTGAAAATCCTTGCACCAAAACCAAAAAAGAACACCCCCACTAAATTTTTTAGGAAATTCTACCCAAAATTCAAAAAACTCACACCTAATTTTGAGTCCAGATGACTGTGTTATGGCCTCTCAAATTCAGGTTGCCAAATCAAAAATGCATCTGAAGAGGGGTATGGGAAAAAAATTGTGAGCTTTAATTTGATGGTCAAATGGCCTTCACTACAGTTAGAAAATGCCTGGGAATGATGGTCAATTGATCATCAAATTTAATCCTTTAAAATGCTGATGTGGAAAAAATTAGCCTCCTTTGCTGATGTGGTAGGATGACGAGACGTACAGATGTATGAAAAAGGTGACATCACCCATACAGAATAGTATGGAAAAGTATGGACTATCTACATGTCATGGCTGACTCGACATAGGTACAACTTTCAGTTGATAGGTGGGCTGAGTCAGCAAGTGTTGACCTAATGTGGCCAAGTTTTGAAAAATACTGCGTGATAACTAATAAATGGTTTGTGTCGAGGGGTTGCTACAGAGCTAGTGCCAAGTGGACCACATGTCACGAATAGGGATGACCACTAGAAAGAAGGTCATTGGGAGTAAAACAATGTCAACTAAACAAGCAGCCGAAAACAAAGGTTTCATTAATAATCAATTTTCACGTGTTGAGAAATTCAAGTTGCTGTCGGAAGTTCATTTTTGCAGCATGGGTTTATCCCACATGCATTGTGGGATAGACTCCACAGGTTGTTAAAAGCTTTCTTCCATGAACAGTAAACAAAGAACTCTTGCTATGGTAGGTTGTGTGGCCAAAAATTTGTATAGGAACCGCCAGAGTTGAATGCCCGGTCGTTGAGGGAAGAGTGTTACCAAAATTTGAAAGTCTGATGTCAGATTATGCCAAAAAAAAGGGAATATTCTCTAAGGCAAATGGAATATTCCACATATTATGTAGGGTCAAGGTGTGAATGCCCAGTACTTGTACAAAAAAAATTCTCTGTTGGGTTGCCTGGCCAAATTGTTTTTTGAAAAATTCTATCTAAAAAAGAAGAGAAAAAATCAGATCCAAAAAATAATTAAATAGATCTGAAAAACTACCATACCCAAGTTGCAAATTGGGCCTTTGAGTGCCTTTAAATTTTCCTTATGATTGAATTTGGCATAGGATGGCCAAATTTATAGTTTATTTTCACCAAGTTGACATTCTAGATGCAATTGTGAGGTTTGTTCTAGCTCTAAACGCTCCTAATTTCTATGGTACTCCAGATCTGGGTCGAGGTGCAGAAGCAACAATGGTCCCAAATAGCTATGTGAAAATAAAGTCTCTAACATTTTATACCATGTAACAATTTTCCTTACGGAAAAATTCACCCAAGATCAAAGAACTCGAGCACAAGCACAATAGTAGACCAGAAAGAGTATGATCAGAATATCGATATGTAGAGTATGATCAAAATATCGATATGTATTTGATTCAATGTGAAAGTACACTAGGAGTGCCTATATATAAAGTTCTTTGGAATGCTTCTAAAATGCATAGGAATCAACAACATGATAAGTCATACAACCAGGCACATGTCCACCAAATATGGGTTATCAACCATAAGCACAGGAGTAAGTGTGATGATGATAGGATAAGCCTACAAAGGTGTAGCATGCAAAATAATATTGTAGACAGCATGTACTAAAATGGGAGTGCAAATAACTATGTTGTCTACATGAAAACTTAGTTAATGATGCAAACTCCAGTGTTCTAGACACCATGTGATGAATTAGAGTTACTTAATTCTATGTTGTCAACATGAAAACTTATGAAAGTACACAAACTCCTAAGTGTCTCACAAAATAAATAATATAACAATGCAATATAATAAAATAGTGCATTAACCTAAGTAAACTTAAGTAAAGTGTAAATAGTAAATATTTATTTACACCAACAATATTAAATAGTGTCTTTGGACACTTAAGCTTTTACAAATTGTACCAGAGATGATTTAGTAAATTAGCATAATGGCATCCTTTGGCATTGATGTCAATGGGGGAGAGTAATACATGAAAAAACTTTTTAGATATACATTTTTAAGGGAAATTAGAACATGAAAAAATCTTTATAAACTATTTGAAAGAGAGAGATATGATTATACATTCATGGAAAGCATGAATGGGGGACTAAAGGTAGATGACGAAGAAATATATTTGGGTATTCATGGTATTTAGATATTTTCATCATTTGCTACCATCAATTCCAAAGGGGTAGATTGTTAAGAATGAATTCTTAATGTTTATATATGGAGGAGATTGTTAGTATGTCAGAGAGATGATTACGTTCTTATGCATTGCATTCATGACTATATTTGTCAGTGATGTTAACACATTAGTTTTTTGGACAGATTAGCTAGAGTTGAAGAGGAAGATTCAATTGGTGAGGTTCATGGTTAGAGAGTTATGATTTGTGCACTTTGAGGAGAATTCATGAATTTATTATTATGATGTGTCTACATTCATAGAAATAGATGTGCAAATTTGTAGGAGTTACATAAGTTTTTATGAAGACTACTCTCAGAGCAGTTTTTGGTAAGCAAGTACTGGTAATTGTGTTGTATATTTTTAATATATGTGAAGATCACTTAGTAGGCTTGGTTTATGGTAGAAGAGATGATTAGGATTCTTTGGTTAATATTACAAAATCAAATGTTCATTCGGTAAAGATTTTTTGATGTGTTATTCCATAAGGCCGACTATTATTAGTATCATTATGGGAAGTGTTATTTGTAATATAATGTGTAAGTGTAATATCTTAATGTGGACCTATATTATTCATTTTAAATTGAGAAAGCCTCAAGACTAACTCAATACTTGTTTTAGGACTTGGTATAAAGATGGGATGATTTCCTTGTGGTTAAGTGTCTAGTGGAAATGGTGGTGTAGGAGCACCTACATAAAGAGTTTTTTAATTTCATTTCCACATGTACATATGTCCATCATGCATTAGGAAAGATCATGTTGTTGACATTCCAGCCATCTTTGTTATTAATGGCATACACTTATTCAAATTGTGAGTTCATATCAAGCTTGTTGTACAATTAATAATGTTAACCAAGCATTTCAATTGTTACCAAGTTTTACAATTGCTACCGAGTCCTTTGGTTAAATTTTAGTGTATATCAAGTTTACCAGTGTAAACCAAGTTGTGTAGTGTTTACTAAGTTTTCAGTTGATGTGATGTGATTCTAGTGTTGACTGAGCTACTCAATGTTAACCAAGAGACTCAATTTATATCGAGCTTAAGGTGCTAGTGTTTACCAAGCTATGCAATGGTAACCAAGTGATTCAGTTTATATGACTTGTTTCACAGTATTCGTCAAGTCACCAATGTAGACCAAGTTCAGGACTACTTGGAAGTGATTAGTATGGACCGAGCTTCTATATCTACCGAGTGCATGACGATGTTGAGCATTGATAGTGGATGCTAAGTATCAGAACCTCACTAAATTAGTCTTTAGAACTTGAGTGTCTACATTTGAGCTGACTTTGTAATATTTTGTGAAAACTTGTATTGTGATCGACTCTATAATTATGTAATTGGATTGATATATATGTAATGTATTATATCACGTCCAATATATTTATGGAATCAAAGAGTACATAGTGTAATCATTATAAAAGAGAAAAACTAAGAATTATAAAGGCTACAACAATATAAGGAGCAACAAAGATTCATCTATCATAGCAAGGTGATTTGTACACTTAGAGGAATCTCATTCAACAAACCAAGTTGCAGATTAGAGATCAGCTACTACTTCATCCTAATAGGTGGATCAATCAAATCCTTTAACAAGGTAGACTTAATAGTCTTATGTAAATCTCTCTACCAAGTGAATACTTTGTTTTATGTTTGTAAATCCTTTGCAAGTTGGACCTAGCAATCCTTATTACACCTAATAGGGTAGATCATCGGAAGTGATAAATGTAAGCCAATACTAGCTAACTTTAAACTACAGTACTAAAGCTTGTGGGTATCATCCCCACCCCAATTTTACTTTCTATTTGGAAGGTTTTTGGTTCACCAAATCTATGTGTCAAAGTTTTATGTATGCTTTCATGTTTTTAGTTTCTCATGCATGAAGTTAGATCAGAATTCATATAAAGGATTAATTGCTAATTGGGTTGAAAGTTTTAGAAGTTACTAATTCACCCCTCCCCTCTTAGCAACTTAGCTTTTCATAATATTTCCAACAATTGGTATCAAAGCATTGTGGTTCTCAGAGAAATGTCTAATAGCTTGAGTAAAGATCAAAGGCCATGGAGATATTCAGACTTAACAAGGCTATTGACAATGAGAAGCTAGATTTGGAAATGGCTATTGCCCAACTCAAGAAAGCAAAGGAGCAACTCTCTCAATCCCTAAAAAGAAGAAAAGATCTTCCAATTCAAATGAATGATCATCTCTACATTGAAGAAAGAATTGAATACCTTCATTCAAGCAGCCCAAATGAAGCCAATGAAGCAATCAAGGAACTCCTAGAAAAGAATGGTTCACTGCAAGAAGAAGTAAGAAAACTAAGAAGAGAACAAGAAATTCAGTCAATAAAACTATGTATAGTTATGGAAGAGAAAAACAAGATAAAAAAGAAATAGAAGGAAAAAACAATGAGATTCAACATTTATCCCTTCAACAACCTGACTTCATAAATCAACTCACCAATGCAAATGAAGAAATATTACATCTAAGATCAAAAAATGGAAGATTGCAGAATGATCTAAACTTTGAAAGGCAAACCAATGAAACAATGATGAAATCCCAAGAAAACATGAATTAGTTGAATGAGAAAATCCTCTATAGACAAAAAGGAAAAGAAAGAATTAGATATACAAAAGAAGGTGAAACATCAAAGCAAGTAGCTCAAAAGAATTAAAGACTTGCTTGCAATCATTGTGGTAAGATAGGTCATACATCAAACAAATGTTGGAGCAATGGGAAGGCAAATTAAATGGAAAATGCTACAATTGCAATCAACATGGTCATAAGGCTAATGAATGCAAAGAAAAATCAAGATTTGAAGGCAAATGTTACAAATGTAAGAAATATGGACACAAGTCATCAGAATGCAAAACCAAGATATTAAATCTAGCAGAATAGATTGTAAAAGCTATATTTAATTGGGACTACAACACTTGGTGCAGATGTCATTACTGTGGAGAATTTGGACACATTGGAATGAATTGTGTAAAGCATCATTTGAGGAAAAGAGATACTACTAAAAGATGTTTCATTTGTACTAAAATTGGTTATCTTGCCAAGAACTACATGAATACTGAAAGAATTGAAGATGAAAAGAAGGCAAAGGCTAATAATATCAAAAAATAGATGAGACAATAATGGGTTCCAAAGTTTACCGAGAATGCAAATCCAAGCGATGATGAACAAGTCACTCAAGAATTGAGTGACTCCACCATTTCTACTTGATCTCTCAAAGGAGTGTTGGAATTGTGATACTAAATGTGACATCAAATATCAAATATCAATACTAAATGCTGGCAAAAGCTAAGATGACCAAAATCCTAGGTCGGGCTGAACTGGAGAAGAAAACCCTAGCAAAGTGGAATGGAATAGGTATGAAAATAAGTAGCATAACTAATATGGAATTTAAGTTTAGAATCCATAATTGAAGTTTGGCATCCATATCATTGCATACAAGATCTACAGTTCAAGCAGGTTGAATAGTGTGTCATGCGAGGTAGTAGACTTGGCATACAAGATAGTCAAGAACAACCTTTTTTTTTACCTTTTTGAGCTACTGTTGAAACAATTCAATAAGAACATGGAGAGAATAAAAACATCAAAGAACAATCCATGCAATTTATGCTTTCTATTGGCATGTTTATTCTTTTATGTTCAGAAATTCTTTCCTTTAAAATGCACTATTGTATGGAGAAAAGATGTGCCTGTACTCTATCAAATTAATGAGTACATTGCTGAGATGGGTGAAAATTATAATAGTATTATGGATAATTATTTTGATACATTCAAGGAGAAAATGAATAATATATTTTGAATCCCCAAGAAACTAGTTGAAGATTACAAGGATGATATATATTTTATGGTAGATAGTGATAAAGTATACATTCAGGTAGTTAGGCCTACAATTGCATGGGTGAAACCTTTCGGATATGAGGTTAATATTGATGAAAAAAAAGACATTATTGAGGCACCAATTAATGAACTAGTTGATCCTAAGGCATCCTATTTTGGTACATATGATGAAGCCAAGGCCAAGATAGAACTGGAGATCAAACTCACACAAGCAGTAAATAAAGGCAAGAAGAGAATTGCCAAATTGAAATCAAGTTCTAGTCTTTTGTTAACAAAGTGAAAAGGTGAAGATGAAGAAGTAGAAGATGAGGAAAAATTAGAGGAGGAAGAGCCACTGAAGAAAAAGGGAAAGGTAATCATTTACAAGCCTACTAAGCCATTTACTACAATATTCACTAAGAGATCCTCCAGGAAGAAATCAGACAAGGAAGGAGAAGATATAATATTTAGGAAATCTCCACCCACCTTTCAGGATAGATTGAAGGATTTGTAGTCAGGGTTTGTCATAACCAACTTCAAGGCATTAAAGTATGAGATCATGACTGAAGCATAACAGAATCAAATTGAAGATCTAGTAATGGATAAAATGGGTAAGTGGAAATACTCACCTGATCAGCTTACACTTCAAATTCCTAGTGTTTTGATGGATAAGATCAAGCCAAGATGGGAATTTGCAAAGCAAACTACTAAAGATATATATGATCAAACCTTGAGGTAGCTTATGCCAAGTCTAACTGACAAGGACGTGAAGGAATCCATGAAGAAAAATGAATAAAAACTAACATTAAAATTCAACACTTTCCTTGTATTGATGAAAGACATAGGGCATGTTGTGAAGAATGCAAAAAATACATGGAAGAATGTATATCTTCTTCATAAACTGGGTGATTTTCCAGTCAGCATAAGTGACAAAGATGATGATGTTGATGATGATAAAGAAGAGAGAGATGAAGAGGAAAATGATGAAGAGACAACACATTTTGATAGCATTGGTAATGAAGAGGAATAGGAGCAAGAGGCTACCAAAGAAGAAACTCAGGATACAGAGGAAACTGACCCAATTAAGATTTTTGTAGTAGTTATAGCCTCACTTCCTCATTCTCCAAGCAAAGTATTGAAAACATCAAGCATAGAGACAACCTTTGTAGGATTGATTGTGTCCAGCACTCCAAGCACAACCAGCCAATCAATTGGTTCACCAATACAGATCAGCACATCATTGATTAAATTACGAAGTACTTCATCTACCAAGCTACAAACTCTTCCTTCTTCAATAGCTTTGGATACATCAATTTTGGCTTTAACAGGTACTTCTAATAGTATTTCTCAATAAGTGCAATATCAATTTTTGCAGCAAGCCCCACTATTTCTACAATTGTTTCCATTCCAAGTACACAAGAAATAAGTGCAAGGAAAGTTGAGACCAAGCCTCAACCGAGCACAAAATTTTGGGTAAAGGTAAAGAAAAGGAGGAGAATGTTGATCTTGATGAGGAAATTGTGATTCCAAATTGGGATATTTCAAAACTTACTCCTGATCAAATGTAAACCTTTGGAGAATTACCCTAAAAGAAAACCAAGCAGTAGAGACTAAGAGAAGAAAGAGATAAAGAATTTAAAATCATTGAGGATGCTAAGTGTTGGTGTTTTAAAAATACTAAGCAACAAAATGCTTAATACCAAGATGACAATACTCACACAATCTAAAGACTAGCCAATTCTTATTAGCAATTGTATGTGCAAAACCATTTGGGCCCAACTTCAACAAAACCACGGGTGGTTTTCTACTCTTGTGGCTCTGCAAAACCAGGGTGGGTATACCCAGGGATGATTCAAGACAGGGAAAACTGTATGAGGATTATTTTAGTTTCATTCTTATTCTCGTCTCAAATCCTTAAATACATACACAATTCTTGATAATTTGATAAACACATCCCATAAAATAGATATGGCCAAAAATTCTTCTATAGATCTGTATTTGTTCTCAACAATAGTGGCTAACTAAAGCTAAAACATTCCATGCAAACAAGTACTAGCCAACTTTGAAGATCTACAGGAAATAAAAGTAAAATTGATTTAATTCTGCATATTTTACAACCATTTGTGACACATTTCTCTTTCAACTAGATCAAATTTGATCAGTGCCTAATCCATTTGGGTTCAGAGTCTACTACAAATTTCTAGATCTAATTTGTTGCCTTACAAAAAATTTCATCACCAATTCTTATCAAAATTCATCATTCAAAATCCTTTCCAATACTACAACAACCTTATCAAATTCATCAAAGCTTTGACTTAATCCATTGAACTAACAGCAGTGATGAACAGATATACAACCTAACTAAATTGCATTCAATTGCACAAGCCTTTACTCATACAACATCAAGATAACCAAGTAATCAAAAGGAGACAAAGTTTAGTAAGAACTGATATGGGGACAACTCATAATTTGTATTCATTTTCCTTGAAAATTGTATACAATTTACAGTAAACTCAAAATGACCTTCAGAAAGAAACACAGATCATTCTATATTCGTGTTATTCTCAAGATTTGATAGAGAAAATATACCACAAATTTTTTTCTCAAAACAATGGACCAAAAATAGACTAAGTATATCACTTAGAAAAATAGAATTTGGACCCTTTCTCTAGCCCTGGGATCTCACTTATATAGTGTGAGATGCAACAAGCTTTAGGCTAAGAGAAAATGGCAGGTGTCCTTTACAAGGAATATTTACATACACCTATCACAAAATGACAAAAATATGGGTAACAGAAGATATCCAAATCAAAACATTCTTTTAGATGGGTCAGCTTCTATCACATGCTCTAATGTTGCTAAGTTGGTTGCTATTCTGATCCTTCTTCTTATGTAACAGCCAAATTAACCAATGATGAAGGTTGTTTTGATGATGGCAGGTCAACCTCCACCTGTGGGTCTTCACCGCCTTTATCCTGTATGGTGGGAACAACATCTACCTTTTCCTTTTCTTTATTTGTATCAGCATCCTGTGCTCCCGAATCTACAACTAAAAGTGACAGATTATTCTTGTCTTCTTCTTCTAGTTGGGCCTGAGTAGTGATGTTATCAATAATTTGGATTTCCTCACCTTGCACTTCATCACTGTCATTTTCATCTTCATCAAACTGTTCACCAAGAGCCATTTCTACCATCCACTTGTCAAATAATGTGTCATCTGGCCAATTGAATTACAAAATATCCCTCTATCTTTCTAGCACATATTCAGCTTCATTATTAATGGCAACAAATTCTTGTTTTAAAGAATCAAAGAATATTTGGGCCTTCACCATTTCTTCTATTGTGGTAGCCCACCATGCATGCCCTGTTTCATTAATGACTTGATTCATTCTTAAACAAAATAAATCATCAAGTTCCTTTGCCCATTCATCTTTGCTTTTCAAATTATTCTTTTTATATAGGGCATGAGGAAATAAACTGAATTTTTGGCTCTTGTACTTGTTCAAGTAGCCTACTATTATTTTTTGCAAATGAATCCTTTTATTATCAAAATCAGCAAGATCGAAAACAATATCAAATATTTTTTCAATTTGATCAAAAGAATCATCTATAATAGAGAAACACAAAAATGTTATTTCTTTCTCCCTTCTTACCCATTTATTCACAATAGGCATTAAAGCCTCATCATTGGCTTTCAAATCCTCCCAGATACTGATCACCCTAGCCAACTGATCATAAATTAGTGGCCATTCAACTTTGTCCCCCAAATATGTGAGAGCTTTTCTTAGTTTATCTTCATATTTGGATTCTAATTCTACATGTAAGGCCCATAGTTTACCTTTTCCTTCTTCAAAATCCTCAATAGTGTAGTACTATGGATTTTGGGGTGTATCTGGTATTTCTATGAGGGGGTGGATTTGAAGGGTTCAACTGGGGGGCGAGGGTATGTTATTCTTGGCCTAGTGGATCTTCCCAATAGCTTGTTCTCAAGCTCAATTCTCCTTTTCACCTCTTTATTATAGGCATCCACCACTATTTCATACTTGCTCTGCTAACTCAGTCATTTCCTTTTCTTCCCTTTCTATAGTAGCCAAGGAAAATTGAGAATAATCCACATTCATGTGGGCTACCTATAAATGTGAGGTATCAGCAACTCTCCTCACAATGATACTCCCTGTTAGTCCTGAATCATCAGGCTATGATGGAGTAGCCCTGGATCCTCTTCTTAATGACCACATAACAAGAGCAACTTAGTCATTACTAAATGCAGTTCCCAAGAACTCCTTTTTATCTGGATCTTGCAATCCCAAATTATTTGACACAGAATTAAAAATCAAGGCATCAGCAATTTCCCAATTGGGAAATAATAAAATATTTGTAGCCTTTACCATCTATCTCTCCTCTTCAGGGGTTATATTCTGGAACTTTTGTATCATTTGTTCTTTTATTTGATCATGAATGGAGGCTTCATCCATTTCTAGATTTTCTACTTTCATATTTTTACATCTTTCCTCAAAAATGTGCATGTTTGCTCTCCAGGAAAACTGATGGAAAGCCCTAGACCTTACAAAACTATCATCAAACAAAAATTGATGACTGGCTTGTTCTAAAATAGGGTCTAATTCCCTTCCCCTGAAATCTACTACAGTTAACTCAAAACTTGGCATAGGAGGCTCTTGGGGGTTCCCTTCATCAATCTCTACCTGGGTAATAAAGACTCTCCCTTGTGATCCAATTTATTCAATTTTCTCATCAGTGAGTTGCTCCTCCTCAATTCTCATAGGGGTTTGGGAAGGTGAGTAACTTTCATCATGTGGTTGTTCTTCCCTTATTATCTTTCTTCTCTTAGGAGAAGGTTCAGGTGGCCTTTCTTCAAAAACAACACTAGTAGATTCAACTATCTATTTTCCTTTATTCACAATGGGCCTTTGATCTTGAATGACAATATATCCTGACCTCCTTTGCACAATTAATGGGCCTGCCCCTATATTGGGAGTGAAACCCAATCTCCTCATCATTTCACTGGCTTTATCTGGAAAAGAATCAATGAAATGTTGCTTCTTCTGATTCATTACCTCCATTATTTTGGGGAACTTACTCATAAGCTTATTTATTCTATCTGCAATAGTCACAGCATTACTAAGAGGGTTGTAATCTTTATCAAAACAATTAATAAAATTCAAAACTTTTGAATATATTCTCCATTTTTCTTTCTTTGTTTCTTGCTCCTGCAAAGAGTACTCATTCCTTATTACATCTTCAGGGAAATAAAATTCATGCTGAACTGGACGAAGCTTGATTCTATGCCTAAGAGTAGAATTAAAGAAATCTTCTGCATCACAAAAAGGACAGTGAGATAATGCCATTTTATACTGATCCAAAAAATTGTAGAGGAAGACCCACCCTTCCTTGGTTATTACAAATTGGTGGGCTACTGTGCAAGTGGGAAAAATTGATCCTGTTCCCCTTTTGTGCAAAAAGGCTTCTTCCACTCCTCCCAACTGCCACAAAAATTTAGCCACTCCTACTTTTAAGGGCACTTGGTAAGGTAGTACATGGGGTGTCCCTTTGAATCCATAAACTCTGATGAGGTTGAAACTGAATATGGGATGACATCTCCCCAATTATGTGAAACTTTTAGACTATGGGGTTTGTCCATAGGCCTAACAAGGTGCATTAGTGCCTTAGGAACTCTAAGATTGTCACTCAATATGAGGCATCTTAGTTTGGAGGCAAAGTGCCTGTCAAATCTAACAAAACTAGCATTTTCTGCCTCTCTAGTCATATTTGCACTCCATAATTGAACTGGCAGTGCTTCCCCCTCTTGTTCTTTGCTTAGAACCATTTATTTACCAAATTATGTGGCCCCCTTAAATAGAAACATGTGCATTAATAGGGAATATTGGCCCCAAACCTTTTCAACCTTACCCTTTGCAATCTCCACCAATCCACTGTGAATCTCATCAGCCAGATAAGAAGCAAAATCAAAAATTATTTCCACACTGAATGAGGAGATTTGAGTGATCATATACATAAAAATCACAAGGATAAAGTCTTCTTCATCCTCTCCAAAAACTCTACATAGGGTCCTATATATCTCTACTGCCCTGGCATTGAAGCATGATTTCTTAAAAGGTTTTAGAGGATGATGTTATTGCTGGTAGGGTTCCAATTCTGCCAATGTGGGCCTTCAATGCACCTTTTCTAACTACATCCTTCTTTGACATATATTCCTTTTCTAATTTTGTCAAATCAATGGGCACATGATACCTAGTGAGAGGTCCCAAATGAAAAACTTCCCTAATCTCTTCTGCACTGATGGTGATTAGAATTTCACCATCTACTCTTCTCACTACCCTAGTGGCTTGATCATAACTCTTTGCCACGGCCTCAAGGAGGTCATAATCCATGAATACACTAGGAACAACTAGCTTTCCCAGGTCAAAATTCCATATATTAGCATGTGGGGCATACAATTTCCTTTCTGCAAACCATTTCTTGAACAAATTTAAACTAGTTTGCAAAGTTTGAGCATCCTGGACCCAATTACCCTTGTCATACAATCCATCAACTATCCTCAACCTAGAGTTTAATGAGATCAACCTTTTAACTTGCACTATCTCTACAGTAGACTCGGGCAGCAACTCAAGCAAGTCATCATGTACATTTCTATCCAAATAATTTACTTGACCTAAAAATCCCTTCTTTGGAGGCATCTTTGATTATTCTTTATAGAACTGAAACACCTATAGAGATTACAATAGATTTACTTACTTGAATTTCATCCTCATTTCCCTCTGTATTCCTACAGATTTTTTTTGCAAATAAATTGCTTCACAAACCCGCCAAACTCTAGCACGATTTTCTTCAGTAATTGCTCCTGCTCAGGAATAGCTTGAAATCTTTGCTTGTGTAAGGTGAAACTGATGAAATCTTCTATATTATACTATGTTTTTCCTCACATGCAAAACTTTCATGTCTAATTAATACACAGAGTGGCACCATATTCTACATTCAAATCTGTGTCGTCGATCTTTTAAAAATCCTACGATCATGGGATATGGAGAAAGACAACTAGGTGTTGCACTTGACAAGTTGGTCAATCAATCCAATGAAAATTACCCACGTACATAGCTCTTTCCTTGATGGTGCTTATGTCTGGACCCACTGGCGACTAAGGACATGTGTCAGTAGGTCGCTACATTTCTATACATAAAGAATGAGCACCTTCCCATAGCGAAGTAGTGACAGCCATCAATCTGATCTTGATCTTGCAGATGATATGTTACTATACTGCTTAGAAAGACAGTGGTGGGCCCTCATTTGCTACCTTGCTATACGTATCCTCCTAGCAACTCTTCATGGTGAAACAGCGATGGCTGTTGATCTGAGATTAAATCAAAGGTGGAGAAACTGCATGAAGTTTCCTGAAAGGTGGTGGGCCCCATACTCGCTATTTTGCATAGCTTAAACAACTTGCAACTTTCCAAAGTGAGATAGCGAGGACTATTGATTCCGTTTTGATCTAATGATCAGAATCTCTTGTACACTTGATCAATGGGGCATGGGTCCAGAGTATTGATGATGTAGGAGATTCTGCACTACTAGCCCCCAACAAGACTTTACTTTAGTCCTAGTCAGCATCCACGTCACTTGAAGTCCCACCGGTTGTTGATTTTACAGTGCCTTGCTACTTCGCTAACGGTGAGATATCAAATTTTTTCGATAGTGAGGTAGCAGGCTCTAACAATTCTAATAAATCTTGGCACCGTGAAATATAAGGACCCATCAAATCGTTATTGCTCCTACCAACTGCTTTTGACAATAGAAGTTATTACTGGCATGCCACCTGGACAAATAATGGTTATCGATAAATTTTGAGGCCATCATGTCTTGTATGTTATGGTGCTTCGCTACTTTGCTAACGACGAGATGTTCAAGTTTTTCGATAGCGAGGTAGTGAGGTATCAAAAAAATCCTCATTCTAGCGCCGACTTCCAACTGTTTCTAATTGGGTCCCTTTTTCGACTCTAACATTACTTGCAAGGTGTATGTGACTAAGAAATTAGCCAGAAAATAATTCTTCGACTGTCATGTCTTCATTTTGTGATCCCGTCTTATAACTTTCTAGCACTCGCTACCTCACTATACATAAAAGAGTGCCCATGTTTTCATAGTGAGCAAATGACAGTGGTGGATTTATTTAGATCAGAAAGTTGGGGAATTTGAAAGGAAAAGTAGGTCAGGGCGCAAAAGATATAAAGGGAATAGAATATTTGCCCGATTTGAAAATTCAAACATTTCGCGCCCGACAGTTTACGAATGGAAAGAGACGTAGGGTTTTCACATAATTTTAAAAGGCTTAATAGAAGGATGACTCAGCTAGGAACCCTACTCACCATTAAAGGAGAGAATCTGAATTTTCTATTCTTGGACAAAGGACTTCTATCACGTGAAAATTCAGACCAACACTAAGAATATTTTGGTAGAGGCTATAGGTATAGAGATTGATTCTTCTTAGCTAGTTTTGTTTCAGTTGGCAGAAGTAGTCCAAAATTATAATTAAGTTCTAGATGGACAAGATAAATTATTATAGAAAGTAGAGAAAAAGTTTGAAAATAAAGTGTTAGAGTACATTGCTCAAAAAATTTCTATTTACCAAGTCAAAAAATTGCTATTTACCAAGTAGAATCATCTACTATTTTGGGTTCTCTAGAAACTTCTTTTACAAATATAACTTTACTTTTTGGTAAACTATGTGATATTCCAAGCTTTACTGCAGAAATAAAGGACAAATTGTCCAAGATTGATGAAAATCTCAAAGAAAGTGCTCAACAATTGCAACTTGACCCAAGTTCAAGCTCTACACATTTCAAGAAGATTAGATTTTTGACAGATATGCAGGCTGAATTGCTTAGAGAATAAGCAAGAATTAGGTTTACATTGGTAGATATTCAAATTATGATAATCCCCAACATGGATGCACTGCAAAAGCACATTGCACATTCAAAAACCCTCATCCATGATAATAATTTCTCAATTGTAGACCATATGATTGAACTATCAATAGAAGTGCAGGTTGCACTACACACATGTAAGGTCTTGCAGGACGACTGGAACAAAAATTTGGCACTCATATTGAAGGTACATTCAGACTTCTTGTCTCATTTTGGCATCACTATGTAAATACATATAGCATAATTCTTTGGAATTAATGTCAAATGGGGGATAAGTTATAAGGAGATAAAAGGGGAGAAGATATAAGATGATATAAAGAGGAGAAAGATGTGAAAAGATAGGGGGAGAAGATTGTAAGAAGAGTGTAAAGAAAATGTATATTATATGTATAGTATATTGTATATTATGTATGGGGGAGCATTACCATGTACATAAATGTATCCTTTACAAAAATAATTTTGAAAAATCTCAAAAAAAGTATACTCTACTAAGTCGGAGACACAAGGTGATGCATAAAATTACTTAGGAACTTTTTTAATTCAATTTTGACTGATAAGTGTTTTTGTCACTAATGCCAAAGGGGAGATTGTTGGCATTCAAGTCATGTTTTTTATTAGTGAAATACACTTCTTTAGATTATGAGTTCATACTAAGCTTATTGTATAATTAACAATGTTAACCAAGCATTTTAGTTGTTACTGAGTTCTACAGTTGCTACTGTTTTGGACAAATTTCAGTGTATGTTGAGTTTACCAGTGTAAACCAAGTTGTGTAGTGTTTACCAAGTTCACAATTGATGTTATGCAAGTCTAGTGTTGATCGAGCTACTCAATGTTAACCAAGAGACTCAGTTTATATCAAGCTTGAGGTGATAGTGTTTACCGAGCTATGCAGTGGTAACCAAGTAATTCAGTTTATATGTCGAGTTTCATAGTATTTTTTGAGTCACCAGTACAGACCAAGTTCAAGACTACTTGGAAGTGATCAGTATGGACTGAGCTTCTATGTCTATCAAGTGCATGATGATGTTGAGCATTGACAGTGGATGTTAAATATCAGAACCTCACTGAGTCAATCTTCAGAACTCGAGTGTCTATATTTGAGCCGACTTTGTAATATTTTGTGAAAACTTATATTGTGGTCGACTTCCTAATTGTGTAATTGGATTGATATATATGTAATGTATTGTATCACATCCAATATATGTATGGAATCAAAAAGAAATTAATGTAATCATTATAAAAGAGTAGAAGTGTGAATTACAAAGGCTACAATAGTATAAGGAGTAGCAAAGATTAATCTATCATAGCAAGGTGATTTGTACAGTTAGAGGAATCTCATTTAGCAAACCAAGTTGTAGATCAGAGATCAGCTACTACTTCATCCTAATACATGGATTAGTCAAATCCTTTAACAAGGTAGACCTAATAGTCTTATGTAAATCTCTTTTCCAAGTGCATACTTTATTGTATGTTTGTAAATCCTTTTGCAAGGTGGACCTAGTAGTCCTTATTGTTCCTAATAGGGATTATCATCAGAAGTGATCAATGTAAGCCTTAATCGGCCAACTTTATACTACAGTACTAAAGCATGTAGGTATCATCCCAACCCAAGTTTTACTTTCTAGTTGGAAGGTTTCTAGGTCACCAAATCTATGTGTCAAAGTATTATGTATGCTTTCATATTTTTAGTTTCTTGTGCATGAAGTTAGATCAGAATTCATATAAAGGATTAATTGCTAATTGGGTTGAAAGTTTTACAAATTATCGATTCACACCTCCCCTCTTAGTAACTTAGCTTGTCATAATATTTCCAACACATGTTATTCATGTTTGATAGGTTGTGTTCATGTAATCTAGTCTTTTAATTGCATTTAGTTATAATAAAGGCTTATTGTGTAAGGCACTTACATGATTTGGCACACCTATAAGCCATCATGTTCAAGTTGTAAACTAGCCTCTAAGCATGTAATTAGTTCATTTAATTAAATATTAGTATCATCTAAGTGTTTCATAGGGTCACACAAATAGAAATGCATGATAGTTTAATATTGCTTGCATAATACAAAGTTGCACTTTTAAAACTAGGAAATTCTAGAAATTTTAGAAGTATAAGTGTATTTTAAATACACAATTACTCAAAAGTCCAAGAGTCACATTTATATATTCTTTTTGGTCAAATTATATCATAGGGAAAATGTATGAACAGCAAAAAAGGGTTTTTTGACAAGTTTGGATATAGAAACAAGAGAGATTTTTCGATTTTTGAAAAAATGTTTGCCGCTGTCTAGTTTCCATTTGTATATGTGAACAAGTTAAGGTCTAAAAATTATATTATTGGATAGGTATTCAAATTATTTTTCCAAAAAATTTGGTTGGAGGTTCTAACTCTTCCGTATGAGGGAGAAAACTAAAATTTACTGAACAGTGATTAAAATTCTGGGTATTGTTCTTCACATTTATTTTTATTGTTTCTAGATTTGTCACATGTTTGTGTGGAAGGATAAGGGTTTGAGTCCTTCATAAATTTTTATGAGGTTGAAATTTTTTTAATTGAATCAGATTTGAAGTCTTGAGATGCTAAGATGTGTGAGATATGATAAAATCTTTAACAGAAGGTCTGAAGTTGCTTAAAAAACAAGGTTTTCACAACAAATTTGTTGTTTTTGATATCTCTACATCATTATTGGTATGAAATCTTGGGGAAAGATCCTAAAACAATTGGATTTTATGTCAGAATCAAAGTCTAAAGCTGATACATCAAACATGGTCACTAATGCTAAATTGGCAAAGAAGATGCAAGAACACGAGAAAACAAATAAGTGGTTGTTGGATGAACTTGAGAAGTTGAAGGGCCAGATGGAGAAAAGAGTAAAGGTTTCCTTAGAGCAAGAGGAAGAAGGGGAAGAATAAAATTCCCCTAAGAAAGAGGTGGTTAACTTTCCTATAGACTAAAGATACTTCATAGAAGCCCTTGAAAAAGTTGGCAAGAAGGATGCCAAAGGTGACCTACCCATCTTTCTAGGCAAGATGGACATTGATGATGTTGTTGATTGCATAGAATCCTCAAAAAATCACTTTTAATGTGAAAATGTAGTAGAAAAAGATAAGGTAAATATTTCCAAGTCAAAGTTGAAGGGAGCAGCCCTCACTTGGTGGAATTTCACCCAAGGAGAAAGGGTCAAAGAAGGTAAGAACATGATAAATTCATGGGGCAAGATGAGTGCCAAGGTATGAGAAACTTACCTACCTGAGGATTATGAAATCCAACTACATAGAAAAAGACAAAGTTTAAGACAAAAGGAGCTAGATATCACAACCTATACTGAAGAATTCCAAAATTTGAGCCTAAGGGAAAAACAAAGTGAATGTGAAAGTGTAAAAGTTACTAGATACCTCAATGGATTGAGGTTGAACATTCAAGCAAAACTTAATCTATTGTGTCCTGATACAGTTCAGAAATGTTATCAATTAGCATTGAAGGTGGAAAAAAAATTGAAGAGAAGACAAGAGAAAAATAGCAAAGGAAGAGGAAGAAACCAAAGGGGAAGAGGAAATTTCCAAGGAAGAGGACAAATCCATGAAGATCATAAGGAGATAAAGCAAGAAACTAGTCAAAGTGAAGGAAATTTTAGACGTAATTTTAGAGGTAGAAGAGGCAATTCAAGAGATAGATTTGATGGTAGAATGGAAACTTCAATGACTTGCTTCAATTGCAATAAGGAGTGGCATTACGCATCTAGGTGCCCAAATAGAGCTAGTTCAAGCTCACAAGGTGAAAGAAGAACACATTTGGTAGAAGATGATGAATACTAAGAGAAGGAGATGGCTGATTTAGATAGTGTATCTAAAAGAGGAGAAAATTTGATGATGAGAAGAACACTTTTGAAGGTGCCTACTACCGTGGAGCCACCACAAAGGAAGACCATCTTTAGGACTGCTTACAAATCAAGAGGTAAGGTATGTAAAGTCATTATTGACTCAAGATCTACTAAAAATTTATTTTCTCTTGAGATGGTTCAGAAGTTAAAACTTAGGAGAGTACCTCATCCTTTTCCCTATAAGGTTTCATGGCTAACAAAGGGTCAACAAACTCTTGTAAATGAGCAAGCATGGATTGATTTTCATATTGGAAAGTATAAGGACAAAATTTTATTTGATATAGCTGACATGGATGCATGTCATATATTTTTTGGTAGACCTTGGCAATATGATTTGCAGGCACAACACAATGGAAAACTTAATGTATACACCATCAAGAAGGATGGAAAGGTGATTAGATTGATTCCATTTGTTGATCATGAAGAAGTGGAAGAGAATAAAGAGAGGGGAGCCAAAATTATGATGATTGATAAGGAGTCCTTACAAGACATGAAGGATGAACCTAAGCCTTGTTTTCTTTTGATACCTAAACCACAAACACAAGAATCAATTGAAAATGACAAGAAGAAGGCTGAAACAAAGAAGGCAATTCCTAGTGAAGTGAAAACACTTTTGGATAAGTATGAAGGTTTGATTTCAAAAGGTATGCCAAAGTCTTTACCACCTATAAGAGATATTATTCATTGTATTGATTTCATTCTTGGAGCTACTTTACCAAATAAGGTTGCATACAATATCACACCTCAACAAAATGAGGAGATTGTTAGACAAGTAAAGGAGTTTCTAGTTTCTAGTTTAATTGCAAAAAAATAAAGTCTATGTGTTGTACCTACTATTTTGGCACCCAAGATGGAGGGAACATGGAGGTTGTGAACTGATTCAAGAGCCATTAATAAGATTACAATCAAATATGTGTTTCCAATGTGAAGAATTGAAGATTTTCTTGATAGCTTGGGAGGTGCAAAGTATTTCTCCAAGATTGACTTAAAGAGTGGGTACCATCAAAAAAGGATAAGGGCTGGAGATGATTGGAAGATAGTGTTCAAAACCAATGATGGATTATATTAGTGGAAGGTAATGCCATCTGGACTCTCTAATGCTCCTAGTACCTTCATGAGACTTATGAATGAAGTGCTCAAAGACTTCAATGGTAAGTTCATCATAGTGTATTAGGATGACATATTAATTTTCAGCAAGACAAAGGAAGAACACCTAAAGCACATTGGCATGGTTTTGAGAAGACTTCAGGAGGAGAAATTGGTGATAAACTTGGAAAAGTGCTTGTTCATGCAAGAGGAGCTAACATATCTTGGTTTTGTAATCTCCCAAGGTAGCTTAAAGATGGATAAAGATAAGGTAAGTGTTATACTATCTTGAGCACCTCCTAAAATAGTTGGAGATGTTAGAAGCTTTCATGGTCTTGTTACATTTTATAGGAAATTCATAAGAAATTTCAATAATATATGTGCTCGTATGTTAGAAACTATTAAAGGTGGAAGGAAGTGTAAGTTTGCATGGAGTTAATCAACAAATGAAGCTTTTGAATTGCTTAAGAAAAAGGTTAGTGAGCAACCAATTCTTTCTTTACCTGATTTTAACAAAGCTTTCCAAGTAGGGGTTGTTCTTAGTCAAGAAGGAAAACCAGTGGGTTTCTTAAGTGAAAATCTAAATGAAGCTAAGAAGAAATACTCTTCATATGACTTAGAAATGTATGCTTTGGTTCAAGCCATCAAAAGGTGGAGACATTTCTTGTTACCAAAGGAGTTTGTTGTGTATATAGATAACCAAACACTTACTTTTTTGAATAGCTAAGACAAGCTAAGTCATGGGCATATCAAATGGGTGGAGTCTTTATAGACCTATACCTTCACCATCAAGGATAAGAAGGGTATAGAAAACAAGGTCGCTAATGCTCCTTGTAAAAGGAACTGACTATCACCAAATTTAGCTAGAAAGTGTGGGAATTGAAGCACTACAGGACATGTATGTAGAAGATCCAAATTTTGGTGAAATCCACAAGGTGTGTATGGAGTTTGGTGATAGATACCATGTTGATTTTTATGATTTTTTGATACAAGACAAACTTCTTTTCAAAGGAGGGAAACTATGTGTACCTAGGTGCTCTATGAGGTCAAGTATTATAAAAGAGAAGCATAGTAGAATAATGGGTGGACACTTTGGTTCGGATAAAACCTTAGAATTGGTTAGGAGGTATTACTATTGGCCTAAATTTTAGAATAATGTTCGAAACTTTGTGGAAACATGTATGATTTGTCAAAGAGCCAAAGTGAGGATTACAAATTCAGGGCTCTATCAACCTTTTCCAATACCATCTAGGCCATGGGAAAGCATAACAATGGATTTTGTAATGGGGTTGCCAAGAACACAAAGAGGGCATGATAGTGTGTTTGTCGTAGTGGATAGGTTCACTGAGATGGCTCAATTCTTACCATGTAAATCAACCAATGATGCTTCCCATATAGCATATCTCTTTATTAAAGAAGTCATAAGGATTCATGGGCTACCTCTCAACATAGCTTTAGACAAGGATGTGAAGTTTGTGGGACACTTTTGGAGGAATTTAGGGAGAAAAATTGGAACCAATTTATCATTCTCATTAGCCTATCACCCTCAAACTGATGAGCAAACAACAGTAGTTAATAGAACATTGGAAAATTTGTTGAAATCACTTACAAGGCAACATGGAGAAAAGTGGGATGCAATCATACCCAAAGCTGAATTTGCATATAATGAATCCATCGATAGGAGTATAGGAAAGTCACCATTTCAAGAGGTGTGTGGAATTCATCCTAGAGGGATCTTGGAGTTAAGAGATATGAGTTCACAAGAACAAGTTAGTGCACAAGGAGAGGAGTTTGCTACAGCCATAAAAGAGATCCATGATGAAGTCAAAGCACAACTCTAACAAACCTCTGAAAAGCATAAGAAGCATGCACACCAGAAAAAGAGACACTTAGAATTTGAAGTTGGAGACTTAGTGTGGACTAATCTCAAGAAGGAGAGGCTACCAAAAGGTAGACATACCAAGCTCATGTTGAGAAAACTAGGTCCTTGCCAAATAGTGAAGAAGCTTGGAACCAATGCTTATGAGATTCAATTGCCACCTAAGATTGGAATCTCTCTCATCTTTAATATAGTAGACCTCACACCATTCAAAGCAACCAATAAAGGAGTTGATACATGGTAGATTGCTGATGTAGTAGACATTAGGTATCTAACATTGAAGGAGGCATTGAAGCTAGAGAAGATACTTGACACCAAAGTAGTGAAGAAGACAAGAGGAAAGGAGTACAAGTAGTACTTGGTAAAAATCAGAGGCTATTTTGATGTAGATGTTGTGTGGATGATAGAGCAAGATATAAAGAAGAAGGGTACCACTCTACAAAAGCTCATCTCAAGTGGGCTTGAGATAAATTTGCCTGGGGTGAATGGTGTAGGAGCACCTACATAAAGAGTTTTTTAATTTCATTTCCACATATACATATGTCCATCATGCATTAGGATAGATCATGTTATTCATGTTTGATAGTTTGTGTCCATGTCATCTAGTCTTTTAATTGCATTTAGCTATAATAAAGGCTTATTGTGTAAGGCACTCACATGATTTGGCACACCTATAAGCCATCATGTCCAAGTTTTCAGCTAGCCTATAAGCATTTGATTAGTTCATTTAATCCAATATTAGGATCATCTAGGTTTCTCATAGGGGTCACACAAATAGAAATGCATGGTAGTTTAATATTGCTTGCATAATATAAAGTTGCACTTTTAAAACTAGGAAATTCTAGAAATTTTAGAAGTATAAGAATCTTTTAAATACACAAGAACTCAAAAGACCAAGAGTCACATTTATATATTCTTTTTTAGTTGAATTAAATCATAGGTAAAATGTATGAACAACGAAAAAGGATTTTTTTACAAGTTTAGATATAGAAACAAGAGAGATTTTTTGATTTTTGAAAACATGTTTGCCACTATATGGTTCCCATTTGTATATTATACCTAGTTAAGGTCTGAAACTTACATGGTTAGATATATATTCAAATTAGATTTCCAACAAATCTAGTTGGAAGTTCTAACTTTTCCGTATGAGGGAGAAAACTAAAATTTACTGAATAGTGGTTAAAATCCTAGATATCGTTCTTCACCTTTTTTACTTGTTTTTAGCTTTGTCATGTGTCTATGTGGAAGGATAAGGGTTTGAATCCTTCATAAATGTTTAGGAGGTTGGAATATCTTTCAAATGAATCAGATTTGAAGTCTTGAGATGCTAGGATGTGTGAGATATGATAAAATCTTTGACAAAAGGTATGAATTTGTTTGAAAACCAAGGGTTTTACAAAGAAATTTGTTGTTTTTGATATCTCTGCATTAGATGGTTATTTTTATATGTGAGCTTGAATGCAAATTTGGCTAATATTAGAGCAAAGATTGATTTTGAGGATGTACTATGAACTTCAAAGAAATTGTATTGGAAAAGGAGTTTTTGTTTAGTCAGTTCATGCACTTGGATATGTTGTCCTAAAATTTATTTGGTAAAGATAATAATGAAGCAATTTGAATAGTGGGTTCAGCTGTCTTCCTTTCAACAACTCCTAACAAGGCTAGAATCTCTTAATAGGGATTCAAAGTCTCCTAATAGGGTGTACTTTAGAAGAGTACACAATTTATGGGTAATAATCCCCACCATAATTTTGATCCAAGTAGGGTTTTTGTGATACCAAAATCTATGTGTCGATGTAGTGGATGTGTTCATGTGATGAATTCCTTCATGTGCTTATTTTAATTTATTTATCAGTTAAATATCTAAAAGGTTGAAACTTTGATTATTTGGTTGATTACTACTCCCCCTAGTAATATGATCCTTTATGACTAACTCTGGCCCCCTTGTCCAAGGTTAACTCTAATGAACTATTAGACTCCCTTTAAACTAATATAATCAATATCCTCAATAGTCAATTTAAGAAACTCCTCTAGTTTCTCCCTCTATCTTGGAAGGATACCATTTCTCACATGGTCCTAGTCATGGAAGATGTCTTGCTCCAAGATATTCTTACTATCTAACATGATTCACATAAAATTAAAGTGCTAGATCCAAGACCACTTTAGAGTTGTTGTCATAAGATGAAGTCCTCCATAATGCCTATTAGAAATAGGGATTACTCGAGGGTTTGTTGTGAATCAGTAATCTACAAACTTTAGTCGCCATCTGGATATTATTTCTTACTTTAAACCATGCATAACAAATCAATAAAGTAATGTTGAATGATAACAATAATACAAAGATAACTCATAACACCATAGTTTGTTAACTGGGGAAACCCTAGCCAAAGGAAAACCCCAATGGACATGATAACCACTAGATAATATACTGATATATAAGTTCCTTTTTAGAGGATGGACCCTGTTAGGAGTCAATGAGAAAATTTAGTATAAGGAGTCCTTGTTAGGAGACTTTGAATCCCTGTTGGAAGATTCCAACCCTATTAGGAGTTGTAGTATAGTGAATGCAAGATGAGCCCATTGCCCAAACATGCACTTCCAATTACAAGTAGAGCTCATTGCTCAAACAAGTAATCAAACTTCTAGAATAGGTACTGTATCTTCTTCCTTGACTGATCTCTAATCTTCAGCTTGATCATAGATTACCAAATAGCTCATATAAAACTTCACATATATCACTTTCACAAAAGTTTGCATATAATCACAATTACAAGGTAACACTTGTAATCACAATCACTCTTTCACACTCTTACCACAAAATGTCCTTTGCATAAATACCATACCTTTTGCAAATTTTTGTTGGGTCAGCTAAGATCATAAACTACTTTTCCAACTTAGAGTAAACATCTAGGATGTCGGCCCTAATTGGACAAGTAATTATCTTGTAGACAAAATAATCCTTTCCTTTAATTTCAATGTCCTATTTTGATTCAAACATGATTATATCTGTTATGTACAATTTGTACTAACTTTTGAGGTTATACACATCATCACCAACATGTATACTGTCTCCATCTAACTTTTCTAGTCATAATATGATGTCAGCAACAAGTTATAAACAAAACAATACACTGTTGTAAACCAAATTCTGTACTTAGACAATTTTCTAATTACCAAACACTAAGTATATTTATTTATGAGGTTTCATGTAAACATGTACATCATTTGTTGCCATAAATGACAACAATTACATATCACTATTAGCCAATTTTCAACAATCTCCCCCTTTGGCATTGATGGCAACAAAATAGGGAAAATTAGCTAAGTGACAAAACTTTAACACAACAAACATAAATAACATCTTACATCTATTATAATTTTTTCAACTTTACATATGCTCCCCCTTACAATATACTTTACAATATTTTGTAACCATTCAATTTACTATTCCCAATTTTTTGCAATTACCAATTTTCTACAATTTCTCCCCCTTTGACATCAATGACAAAGGTCAAAATATCAGAAATCTATCCAAAAAAAATTTTGTTTCTTATTTTGATATGATCTTCATGTAATCATCAAAGTTTGCCTTCAGACTATCCATACCCTTAGTCCATGTTTCCTTGGTGGACTCAGCTGAGGTGAGAATTGCACATAAAGCATATGATGCGATCTCAACTGCATTAAGATTTGAATATAAGAAGTTAGAATATGTATCCTTGGACTTGGCACATTCCTCTAACTACTTCTTTCATTCTTCTTTCTTCTTCTTCTTTCTTTTATCTTTCATCTCTTTCATTTACTCTCTTCTCTTCCTATCTCTTCTTCTCATCTTTCTCAGTTTTCTTTCTCATCTCTTCTTCTGCTATTCTTCTCTTTTCTTCCTCAAGAAATTTCTACTTTGCTTCCTTTATTTTCTTCTTTTCTTCTTCAAGTAGCCTTTTTTCTTCTTCAATTAGCCTCAAGTTGTCCTCAATATCCTTGGTGTCTAGATCATTAGGTCTAAAACCACCAAATGGATTGGTATCATCAATGTTAATGGTAACATTAATTTGATCAATTTGCATAATGTCACCACTCACTAACACTTCCAAGGTTCTATGTGTTGGAGGAGATGTTGCCTTTGACTCTGTCAAGATCTGACTGATAACTTTCATGGCCTCATTCCTTAGTTTATCCTTTTCACCAACCATAAATAGAAATTGTCTCAATTTATTCCTTAAGTATGGTGCAAGGTTATTCAACAATCTTTTAATTTATTCTCCATCATTAGTCTTGCAAATAGTTCTAAGCATAGACTTTAGAAGTTCTAGATATTCTTCCCCCCTTAGGAGCCTTCGTCTGAATGAGTCTCTCATAGACTTTCTAGTTAGTTATGCTCTCAAGATCCTTCAATTTTAGATTGTCTACTATAATATATCTCACGGTAGATATATCAATATGATCCTTTTCAAAATTGTTATACAAATTATAAAACTTTTTTTATCTAAACAAATTTACCTTCATTAGCAATAGTTGTATTGATCTTCTCTGTCTTCAGCTTCCAAGGTTGCTAAGCTTTGCCTATTGATTGCTTTGCTAGAGTCACTTTCTCTGCTTTTTTTATCTCTTATTATTCTTCTTCATCTTCATCACTAGACTCAATTTTCAATAATTTTTTTTGTTTTTTTCTTGGTTTGGTGGCCTATTGTTTGACCCTCTTTGTTTTAATGGTTACTGCTTCCAACAGTCTCTAAAATTTTCTTTTTGGTTCACTAGGTTAAACATCTGATACTACTGCATACAAAATGCTATGTTTCAAAGATATTTCTGCAACAGATACTGACAAAGGTTAGATGTTTGGTATTCCTTTGTTCATCATTTGTCTTATAGCCTTAGATTCACTCTCTTTCATTTCGGCCTCTGATAGTGCCTTCTTCATTATAGATTCTACTTTCTTATGTGATGCCTTCTTCACAGATGCCTGATAAGCTGACTGTGTGGTCTCATCATATGTACCAAACCTATATTTTGCTTTGTCTCTATCTAAATTCAACAATAAATCAATATAACCAACTGTTATTTCATCATTTAATTCATAAACCAAGGGATTAAGAAATTTTTCCCAAGGTTCCACTGCTTGAGTATAGGTATAATCAATATCAACCAAAATACAAATGTCATCCTTGAATTTGTCCACAATTGCAAGTGCAGTTCTAAATGTTTGCTTCATTTCATTTGAAATGTTCTCATTATTAGGTTGCCACTGTCTAATATCTTATCTGTAGGATGCCTTCTGCATATTTTTGTAATCTTCTCCATTGTGCATTTGTCACTACTCATTATGTCAGTGACTGATAGATAGGGAAATCTTTTAAGTACATGAAAGAATATGTGGTTGATCAATGACTGGAATCTAAACACACCATTCTTTGTCCTCTTAATCTTTTCTAAGTTTTCTAAGAGTTATATTCTCAGTATTTCACTAAGATTCACTTGCTCTTTCTCTACACATATCTTATATGTTGCATAGATAAATCCCGCTGAAAGTTCATCAATCTTTGAACTTGCACAAATAGAATAGGCAATAATTCTACTCAAAAATCTCACATCATTTTGCTTGATGCTACTGATCACCATAGCCTTTCCATTATACACTATTTTAGTATAACTTTCAACTTTTTTCTTGACCAATTTCTCACCTATAGGTACACTACCTTGTTTACTAAGATCGGTACCTCATGAATAAGGTTAGCAAAAATATCAACTACATTGTCTTACATCCATAATTTTCCATCATGTATCCTACTCAATATGATATGTTTCCACTCATCTGTATCTAACTCGCAATAGAAGTGATATTTAAACAAGTCTAATTCCCTTAGATGTTCAAATCTAGGCTTCATATTCATGTCGTGATTAAAAATCAATTTCGTATCTTTGTTCATGAATTTAGTACTAATCAATTCAAACTTACTATTCAAATAACTTCCTACATCTTCAAGATATATTCAAACTTACTATTCAAATAACTTCCTACATCTTCAAGATATATTACATTGTTCGGAGTGATAGACAATGTTGAGTTAGGGTTTCCTTTAGTAGGTTTAATGGAAACAACTTTTAACTTAGGTCTATCCTCGTTCTCAACATTGTGCACTACTGACATACCCATGATTCTATCAAACAAGAAACTTTATCGAACAAATTTGTGGAAAATGATAAAATACCTCTTTCTGAAAATAGGGTTTGCTTCAAACTTGCCTTAACAAGTCGCTTCTTCAAGTGATCTTCTTCAGATGTGTTCACAATGAAGTGAAAATCAATTATGTACTCCATTTATTCCATCAACTTGAACTTGCATTAATTGTGTACTTTACAGACATGAAAAAGTTATCAATTGCACTTTGGAATCAAATAACTACTCAAGATCATCTATCTAATCTTCAAATGTCACCTGTGGTTTTCCATAGCTAGTTTCCATCATGAAAAAAACTCTACTAAACTTTGCATTAGGAAATTCTTTAAAAAAACATACTTTTCATCTTTTGCTACATTATTGACCTTCTCTATAATACCAGTAACTCTGAATTCCTTTTGAACTTGTTTATATGAGCTCCAAATTACAAGCGAGCTTAGATACCATCTAAATATAACTGGATACACCTTTTTCCCAACTTCGCTACATTTAATTTGGTTTCTAGATGAAGTTCTCAAGTTCTAATGCTATGAACAAGCTTAATTCAACTTAGTTGAATCAAAATCAACAATTGACTTTGATCTTCCTATCTCATCATCATTTAACTTTTCTTTTGAGATATCTATTCCTTTCACAAATGCCTCATTAAGTTCTTCTTGAAGTTCACTAACAATGTTTCTATGTTCCTTATTGTCTTTGTTGGTTCTAGAGTTCCTTTCATAGTTCCTTCTATCATTTCTAACATTCTTTCCTTCATTCCTTCTATTCCCAAAGTTTCTTCCATTGTTCCTTCTATCTCTAAAATTTTTGTCCATTCTACAGTACTTTGTTGTGTGTCTGAAGTTGTTAATAACTGACATTTAGGTACTTTGCTTCTAGGATTCTGTTGATCATCAAATGGATGACAATTTCGAGCAATGTGTCCTAAGTTGTTACACTTATAACACACAATCCATCTTCTCTCTTCATAAGATCTTCCTTCTCTTGATGTCCTTTTATTATATATTTTTCTATTTGCAGGGTTAATATTTCTAGGCATTCTACTAGTTCTTTTATCATTACCATACTTAGGTTTCCTACAATCAATAGCATTATGACCCATACCATGACAATTATGACAATAAAAGTCCTTAACAAGATTAAATGATTATTAGTACAATCTCTTTTCATATGACCTATTTCATTACATAAAAATCACTTACCTCTAAATTCATACCTGGTTTCCTTAGGAGATTCCACATGCTTTGGTTCATCCAAAATTTCAACTTCCTTGTTTTGCTCAATTTCTTTGGATTTTTTAGAAGATTAACTAGATTCAATCTTATCATTAGATTTGTCTTTTTCTTTCAGATCTAATCTAATCTTAGGTTTCTTCATAAACATGTTAATTAGATAACCAAGACTAGTCTTATCATAAGTAGGTCTATGTATTGACATTGAATCATCAAACTTTTCTCTGCTAGAATAGAGCTTCTCAAGTTGCTGCTTACACTAAGTTAATTCACCTTTCACAATGGCATTTTACTTATGAAGTTCTTCATGGTCTTCTTTCAATGTTTCAAACTTGAATGTTTTATTTTCCAAACTTCCTCTCAGATCTACATTTTCAGTCTTCAAATCATATTCAACTTTGCTAGGATCATTTCTCAAAGTCAACTTTAGATTTGTAATCTTCAATTCATGCTTCAAGATCTTATACTCTATCTTCAACTTTGAATAATCATCATCACTAGTTCTAGGTTCAATAGATTCAAGCTTGGAGTTGAGATGTTCAATCTTTTATTTCAATTGACCAATGTATGCTTTGGAGTCTTCATATTTGTCCTTTAGCTTATCGCTTTCTTCAGTAAGGAGATCAATTTGTTCAAGAGCTTCTTCAAAGTTCTTCATCAGCTATTTCATATTCATAGGGATCTTAGTCAAGCTGTTAAGCCTCTTCAAAGTAACTATGCTTTGATACCTATTGTTAGAAATAGGGATTACTGAGAGGGGGTGTGAATTAGTAATCTATAAACTTTAGTCATCAACTGGATATTGATTCTTACTTTAAACCATGCATAACAAAGCAATAAAGTAATGTTGAATAGTAATAGTAAAAATGCACAAAGATAACCCATAACACCATTTTTTTTTAACTGGGGAAACCTTGGCCAAGGGAAAACCCCAGTGGGCATGATACCCACTAGATAATATACCGATATATAAGTTCCTTGTCAAAGGATGGACCCTGTTAGAATTCAATGAGAAAAATTAGTATAAGAATTCCCTATTAGGAGGCTTTGAATCCCTATTAGAAGATTCCAACCCTATTAGGATTTATAGTGCATTGAATGCAAGATGAGCCCACTACCTAAACATGCACTTCCAATTACAAGTAGAGACCATTGCTCAAACAAGTAATTAGACTTCTAGAATAGGTATTGTATCTTCTTTATTGATTGGTCTCTGATCTTTAGTTTAATCTTAGATCACCAAATAGCTCATATAAAACTTCACATATATCACTTTCATAAAAGTTTGCATATAATCATAGGTACAAGATAGCACTTGTAATTGTTGGAAATATAGATGGAGTAACTGAGAGGGGGGGTGAATCAGTTACCACAAAAATTAATCCACAAATCTCTTAGATGTCTTAGTTACTACTATAACTCAGTAGCCACACAAAAAAATGTTGTAACTTGGTAGATGTATCTTAACTTATTACTAATCTTTAAGCATTCACAAATAGTTAACATGCATGCATAAAAGAAGTAATATGTACACAAGAGACACTAGATTTAATGTGAAATCCAATATGGGAAAAATCACCAAGTAACTAGCTACTGAATTTCACTCTTCTAAAGTGAGCCCTGTTAGGAGCCAACCCTATTAAAAGTTACAAAACACACTGTGAGGTGTGACCTTGTTAAAGGATTTAATCACCCTACTAGGAGTGGCCTTGCTAGAGGACTTTATAACAATTGAATAGAAATATCCACCTTGTTAGAGGATTTAAAAAAATGGTTGTTAAACCAACTCTGATAAGAGATTGAGGAATCACTACTACAATGATGAAAAAGTAACAATGAAGTGACCTAAATGAGATGCAAGTGAACTTTGTTGTTACAAATCTCCTTTTTGCTTCACTAGATCCTCTCTGATTGGATACACCTTTGTTGCTCCTCAAGGATATCTAATCCTTCTTCAAAATTCACTCACATTTTCTTCTTCACACAATTAACTCACTTGCATGCTTGCTCATTCATTCATCCATACTTTTGAATTCGCAACTTGACCTTTTATTTATACCTTACAAATTATCAAGTTGGCTCATTTACAAGTTACAATTACCAATAATCATTACATCAGTCAGCTACATTCATTACATGAAACAATTAAAATTTATTTCCCAAAATAATGAAATCCTTCATTGGCTGACCCTACTCAGTAAACACTGCTTCAGAAATGATTTCAAGTGTTAACTAACTGAAGCTTAGTAAACATTGCAAATTTTCAAAAATCCTTTGTAGACCAAGTGAACTTGATAAACATTAAGTTTCCTTTGTTGACCTTGTGAGCTCGGTAGAAATTGACTTCTGTCACAGAAACCTTCGACGCCCAAGTGAGCTCGATAGAAACTATTTCCACAGGGTATATTTAGGAATGCTTGGTAGACTCTATAATTCACTTTGCTAACCAACTAAGCTTAGTAGAATCTGTCTGATAACTGATACGACATTTGTGTAACATCAAAGACAACACACAATTGAACAATTGTCTCCAACAATAATCACAATCACTCTTTCACACTCTTACCACAAAATGTTCTTTGTATAAATACCATGCTTTTTGAAAATTGTTGTTGGGTCAGCTAAAACCATAAACCACTTTTCCAACTTAGAGTAAACATCTAGGATGTCGGCCCTAATTGGACAAGTAATTATCTTGTAAACAAAATAATCCTTTCCTTCAATTTTGCTGTCCTATTTTGCTTCAAACATGAGTATCTCTATTTTTTATAGTCCATACTAACTTTTGAGGTTATACATGTCATCATCAACATGTATACTATCTCCATCTAACTTTGCTAGTCATAATATGATGTCAACAAGAAGTTAGAAACAAAACAATACACTGTTGTAAACCAAATTCTATACATAGACAATTTTATGATTACCAAACACTAAGTATCTTTATTTCTGAGGTTTCCTGTAAACATGTACATCATGTATTTCCATAAATGAAAACAATTACATATCACTATTTGCCAATTGTCAACAATGCCTTGGCAATATATACCTAATGCACCATTCTTATTTTCCTCATAATTTTGGAGAAATTACTCTTCAATATCCTTCTTGATGTAATAAATTTATTTCTTTCTAATGAGTATTGGTCATTTTTGAAACTCCAAGTTGGTCCTTTCATCTACAATATTGAAGTTTCTACAACCCCAAAGATGACCTTGTGCTTGAAAAGTTAAACCATTTCTAAATGGATTTTCCATTCTAATAAATTTGTACATGCCTTTCATAGATTAAAAGGAGAAGCCTGTATACTCTTGATTAAGATCTATCATCAAGCTCCACATAATTTCTAATATGTACATTGGTTACAAAAGATGAGAATTGACAAATTACATAAGAAAAATATATAATACATAGCATCAATCTCTTAATGAATATGCTTGTAGTCTACAACCACAAAGTCATTTTAATATATGATTTTGTCCAAATGATATGATTCTACATGTGTTTCAAAGCTTCCATTTTACATAGGTGAGGAAGATGGTGATAAAGGTTGTAGAGTTCAACTTCACACCTACAAATTAATTTTTCTTGAAATTTGCAAACCATTGTCAAGAAATCCTTCTCTTTAAGCTTCGAAACTTTTTCTAATAAATTGCCACTTATTAGAAGTGCTTTATTACTATTGTTAATAATCCTTATCAGTGCCTTTATTCTATTGGACTAATATATACATCACTTAAGACTATAGTATATATCTTGATGTTTATTAACCCATAAAACAAATTCATATCTTTTCAAATACAAAATACATCTTACTACTTTCAAATGACATCCCTTCCATATGTGGAATATCAATGTTGAAGCATATATATAGCAAAAAGATATTTTCCTCCTCTAGAATTATATTATTGTTGCCACATAAAAAAATCACCTTATTATTATAGTATATGTCATCGTCTAATTTATTATCTCTAAGAAAACATAATCAACTTCTAGTGATTGCATTTGTTAAGAACATACAAAAGTAGTGAAGAGGTGAATCATTTGTTAGTTAATTATTGTTTTATGTATGAATTTTGACCTTAGGTGTTATCTAAATTTGGAAAGACCCTCTCCCTTTCTCAATCCTTGATCTATTCAAAGGTTGGCCATTGTCGGGTTCAAAATCTATTTTATGAAAAGTGTGGACAGTCACCCCTTCCATTGTGATATGGAAAATATTGAAGGAGTGGAATAAAGGATTTTTCGAAAAAAAGAGGAGGATTTGGAGTAGATTAAATTGAGAAATGATTCTTTGATTTAATAAGTGATGAGTAATGCAATAAATCACATTGGTCTTCCACAAATTTCACTAAAGAGGACAACTTAATACAAAAATATTGTTCAAGCATTATAATTCAATACAAGTCTATCGGTGGTAGGAAGTGTGAAAGTATGGGGAGGAAGAAAAAATCAATTGAATCAAACCTAAAGATGGGTGGGTAAAGGTAAACTTTGATGGGGCAACATGTGGCAATTTAGGCCCGTTACGCATTGGTGCTAATGCAAGGGATTCAAAGGGTGATATTTTGGCCTTGACACCCAAACATGTAAATGATGGGAACCAACAATGTGGTTGAAGAATAGGTAGATATGTTAATGGTGCAAATGGGGAAAAAATTAAAACTACCTCGACTCCATTTGGAAGGTGACTCAAAAATCATAATAGAAGCTATTCTTAATAATGACATTTAGATGGACTAATCAATCATTTGCAAGGAGTTGGATTTCTTTTAGGATGTAATAACAAGAAACACTTTAAGATGAGGTAACATATAAGCTTATGTTATTTCAAAATGGGTACTAACACTTAATTTAAATAAGGAGACAATTATAGAGAAGTTTGGCACTTTAAAATTTATTACTTAATTTATATGATGCCCTTCCTACATTGGTGGGGGAAGCTAGATTAATGAGATTAGAAAAACCTTATTATTGATGCATGACTAGAAATGGAAAAGGAAATAGAAACTTATGAGAGAAAGGAAACAACAGATGACAAGTTGTTTCAATTTGGAGTTGCCACAATGTAGAATCTCTTGCACCCAGAGGTGACCAAGGATGACAACTTGAGGGACATGAGTCTCTCTCTTTTTTAGAAGTTTAGATCTGAATTGGCACTTAGGGAGTAGATGTGAAAGGTGTCATTAGAGGATGAAGACAAGGGAGTGTAGAAGAATTGAACTTGACATGGAAACAAGGAGATATGTGGAAGATTCCAACAATGAACTAAGAACTCAATAATTGAAAAGACAAATCAACTAAGCTATAATATCAATAATTTGTGATAATTCCTTAAGGGGAATTGTGATGTTTAGTTGGATTTAGCATTTAAATTATGTAAGGAGGATTAGGGACATAAATTTTCTTATATTTTAGGAGTGAACCTAGATATGGAGATTCTTTGTTTTCATCGATGTGTTCAGATAGGTTAGCTAGTATTGGAATGCTGGTCAGTATGGTACGATTCTTTATCTTACATAATTTATTAGTCCCTACCCTACATAAGGCAGGGTATTAATGTTTTCAGTGGTGGTTAGGATTAATTTGTTTTTACAATCAAGTTTTATGACTTTCTAAAGTTGAAAAAGTACTTTATTTTTAAATTAATTTTGAACCAATAATTTCTAATTTCTAATTGGTTGGTTGCATTTATATGAGGAGTAAAAATCATTTTTTAATACCAAAAATTAGAAAATGATTTCTATAAACTTCTTTTCTTTCAAATTTAATACAAGTCCCTGATTGCAAAAAGGGGCTAAGTATTCCAAGGAATATTAGGAAACCAACTCAACAAAAACCTAATCCAAACAATATTGTTGTAGGTTTCTAGCTATTTGGCCATGTTGTTAGCCACAACGAACAACAAAGTCACGGGCCAGTCATCGTCGAATGGGTCACTCAGAGCAACAAAAAGTAGGGGACTAGATGCATGAACCAAAGAAGTTAAGCCTCCACCAAGATTGGGGTTTAAGAGCATGTATTTTTCCAATAGGGTTCGAATCACTCTTACAATTAAAGTAGATATAATGGTCAAGGCAGCCAATGCAAAAGAGGTCATCGAGCTTTCTCAACCTTGCATAAAAAAATATAAGAATCAAACATGTGAATGAAAAAAACATAGAAAATATATTTATTTTTAGATAATAAGTTTTGTTTCATTTCAAAGTTAAATCTTATAGAATGGACACTATATTAAATATAGCTTATGATTTTTCAATATTTAGAGATAAATGGATATGTTTTTTTTATTCGTGTAATTTCTAAATTAGTTGGAATATTACAAATGATAGTATTTTTTTCTTTATGCAATTTCTCTACAAAATATTTTTTTTAACACAATTTCAATACAAATTTAGTATTGTGTAGATTTATAATCTTATAATATATATATATATATATCACAGATGATTTTTTTAAAATCTGATACTTTTGTATTTTTTTTTTTTTTTTTTATTCTAATCTAAATAGATTTTTTTTTGATTCAAACATTCAATATCATCATTATATTTTGCTTTATGCATTTATAACAAAATCTAAATCTTATGACAATCTTTAATTTCAAATTTATATTTTCAAAATATATATAAATATTTTTTAAAAATTTATAACATTTTTTTAAAAATCCCTATATAATGCAAATTGTTATCGAACTAAACCTTCTAATTATAAACCTTAGCCCATGTTTGATACAAATGTTCACCCAAGACAGGGACTCTAGCTTCATCAAAGCTCTTGTCTTATATTTAATAAAATTATGTCGTTGTCAATAAATTAAAAAACATATAAAAGTATGCATTGTTAGAAGATATCATGCTTTGACTAGAATATCAGATATTATCAACAATACTTATTATACCACGTTAAACAATTCCTAGTGTGTATCTTATCTTAAATCTCTTGCAATCCATAGTAATAGTCTTATAATATATATCATTGATAATAATAATAATAATAACTTATTATATATATATATATATATATATATACACACACACACACACACACACACACACACACTAAAAATGTCAAATGTATCCCATGATACTTATGTAATATTGTACCAAATATTGGTTTTAATAATCTCTGCTATACTCTCCCATAAAATATTGATTAAATAGTTCTAATTATTATAAATGCCAATGTATATATATCATTGTTTATGTTGTTGTCAATGATGGATTGATATCAAGCAATAAAATTATAATTTTTATAAATTTCTTGTAATTATGTGTGATGTTACCCTTGTAATGTTGCTTCTTTCAGTACATCATATACCCCTACCTATCACAACTCAGTTTTTCCAGAAAGAAAGCACAAGCAACAACAAGATTCATCAATATATGTACTAGGCCATGACTTGGGATATTACATAGTCTTCATATAAAACTCCCATGATAAAGTCATACAAGCAAGTGCATAGATAATGTTTTTCCTTTTTTCACTTGTCATTCTAAATAGCTTCCTATTATGCTTGATTCTTCTTCCTCGTCTAATCATCTTTCTACCTCTAGTTATGACGGCCTACTCTACTTCTTTTAATGTCATGAACTCGTACCATGCTTCGATCAACCTTTAAAGGAAATGATCAGTCATAAAAACTAAATCATATTATTCCCCTAATTCAACAACATTCCACAATATAAAGAAATAATTGAGTGTGTCTATACATACATACATACATACATATAGATGTATACATATGTATATATCTATATATATGTATGTATGTATGTATATTTATGTATATATATGTGTGTGTGTGTGTATATAGATATGTACATATGTATATATCTATATGTGTGTGTGTGTGTGTGTGTGTGTAATTATATTATTCTCCTAATTCAACAACATTCCACATATAAAGAAATAATTGAGTGTATCTATATCTATCTATGTATACACACACACACACACACACACACACATATATATATATATATATGTATGTATGTATATATATATATATATACATATGTACTATATCTGTATATATACACATATATACCTACATATATATATATATATATACATATGTATATATATATGTATATACATATGTATATACATATGTATATATATATGTATATACATATGTATATACATATGTATATATATATATACATATGTATACATATATATATATACATATATATATACATATGTATCTATATATATATATATATGTATATACATATGTATATATATATATATATATATACATACATATAGATATATACATATGTATATATCTATACATATGTATATATCTATATGTATACATACATGTATATATACATACATATAGATATATACATATGTATATATCTGTACATATGTATATATCTATATGTATGTGTATATATATATACACACACATACATATAGATATATACATATGTACAGATATATACATATGTATATATCTATATATATGTATGTATGTATATGTATATGTATATCTATACATACATACATACATACATACATACATACATACATACATATATAGACACACACACACATCTATTGGAAATAATTGAAATGATCATAAGAACAATTATTGGAATAATATATGGAACTGGTAAAGAATGTCCTCAATCATTGTTTTGTCATTGATGTCAAACTTGCTGCTTGCAGGGATGACAATTGCTTTAGTGATCCAAATACTATCAATTAGTTGATTGTCAAGGTGGAGGCAATCAATAAGATGTAACTAGAACACCTAGAGAAAGGTTGAAGTTATGATGTTGTAATGAAGTACAAGGATCAGTCAAGCCATTAATGAAACAGTGTATTGGATGACATACTAAAAGATACAAAGAATGAGCACATTGAAACATATCAAAGATCTAAGGTTTTTGTAAAGCTCAAACTAAGTTTATTAGAGAGAAGGTGCCGAGCAAGTTCAAGTGTCGAGCAAAATTCAAGTGCTGAGTAGAACCAAGTGCCAAGCTGGCATAAGTACCGAGCAACACAGAGGTGCCAAGCACCAGTAACTCAATGATGTCGAGTAACACAGAGGTGTTGAGCACCAGTAACTCAATGATGCCGAGTAACACAGAGGTGCCGAGCACCAATAACTCAATAATGTCGAGTTGCTGCATTATTTAGAAAATCGAAGATTCGTCAGAGCAAAGCCGACAAAGTTGTTATCTAGAAATCTGTGAATTAAAAGGAAGATAAGAATGATGAGTTGGTGGCACAAAAAACCATGTAGAACATTTTTAAGGTACAGTTGGTGAAGAAAACAAGATAAGGGGTAGATACATTGTATCCTACCTAATCCATTTTTTAAACCCTAAAATTAGAGAGGGAGAATTGAGCGGCAAAGGCAAATCAGACTTGTATATAAGAAGACATAAGTTAATGAATAAAAATAGTGTGGAAGAGAGTGGAATAGAGGGGATAGTGTGAGAGAGAGCCGTAGTCAAGCATAAAAGCATGAAATGTTGAAGAATGTGCTAAGGGAGAAGAAAGCACAAGAACTCTATTTAATAAACGACCTCAAGGATGATTGCATTGGAAAAATGAGTAGGAAGACTCAAGGAAATGAAGCTTGAGAGGGAAACAACCAGTCAGAGCTGAAGTGATTGAAGCTAAGCATAAGGATTGAACAAAAAGAGTGATCTAAAATCTGCAAAGTATGTTGTAAGTTATATCAGATCAAAAGACCATTATCGTTACTTTCTAGCAATTGTAACAGTATGATAAATCCTATGGACGTAGGTTGGTTTAACAGCCATTAGATAAATCCTTTAACAGGGTGACATTCCAAGTCGATGTTCTTAAGACCTTTAACTAGGCCCATTCCTAACAGTTTGGTGAAATCCTCTAACAAGGTCACATTTAACAGTGTGTTGTAAGCCTTTAACAGGGCAGGCTTTTAATAGGGCATCACTTCAGAAGAGTGAGAATCAAGTAGCATGTTACTGGTGGTTTTTCCCAAATTGGGTTTCCACATAAATCATTGCGCCATGTGTTGATCTTGAATGTTTTATCTTTGCATGTTGATTTACAGTAATTTGCTTATATGACTGATTTAAGTTTGAACAGATGAAAAGGGTATGGATTCATTATAAGTATTAAAAAGGCATTATTAGGGCATTTGGACCTTGAATAACTGATTCACCCCCCCCCCCCCCCCCCCCCTCTCTCAGTTATTCTAAAGAATTCTAACAACATCGATGCATTAAGATAACCTCACAACTAGTGATGTAATTATTAAAAAATATTTGATATCAATTTTTTAATAGTCACCATGGCATAACACCCACATAATTTTCACAACTCTTGTAATATTAGGGTTGTAAGTATTTTCCCAACAAATCCTCTAATTTCTCTTTGCTAAGTTTAAAACTTTGTACTCCAATGCTTGAGAAGAAGAAATATGTTTTCCTTTATATTTATCAGTGGTGCCTCTTCACCAAGGGTTGCCACTTATAATAACTATACCATTATATAAAAACATTGGGGGGAAAGGTTAATTACAGATTGGAGGAGAGGTTGAGGGTTTAAAATACTTAATGATCATGGTCAGCAACATACTTATGGTGGGCATTCATTAGGTAGAAGGGGAGGAACTATTTCATGGTGCCCCCACAACGAGCATGAGAGCCTCTGAAAAAAGTCACAAGAAGGGATAGGACTTTAGAAAAGGAATTGAATGAGAGGAGGTATAGAGGCTCAAAATGGGAGGAAGCAAGGGTTTTCATAGGCATAAATCATAAGTCAAGTGGAGAAGGGAATCATAAGTGGATACTCAATTGACAAACCAAGCAAGATAAATTATTTCCTTAAAGTCATAGAAATCTTACAAAAGGGTTGTGAATATAAGGATTGATTATGAGGTTGGGTAGGATAATGTTAGATCCTTGAGGGACATGACTTTCATTTTGAAATTGAGTGGAAGATGGCCAAAGTACCCAAGAATTCATCAATGGGTCAACAAAAACTAGGGTGAGCATTTATTTCTTAAATCTTTGACTAATAGTTTTTCTTAATCAAAGCTAGAGAAAAACATGAAAAGCAATGGATTTTTTCCAATGGTCCTTTCTTTGTGGTGGGATTGGATTTTATATTAAATATTGATCTCCTACCCTAAGAAAGCATCTATTAAGGAAATTTCAATCTAAGTTAGGATGTGCACCCTCCCACATGAGTATTGGCATCAAAAGATTTTCAAACAGATTGGAGATAGACTAGGAAAATATATTTGTAAGGATTAAGCAATAGACCAAAAAGACTTTAGCCTTTACATACACATTTGTATCACATCAAAACCCCATATGTCATTGACTCATGTAATTGAGATTCATACCTTAGAAGGATATCAGTGGCAGGAGATTGAGGTGGAAGAAATCATGGAAAATTGTGAGAAGTGCAAGAGATGGGGTCATGGTAAGGAAGAGTGTATTCTTCAAGAGAAGGGTAAAGAAATATAAGAGTGCTTAGGAGAAACTTTTTTAGCATGGGCTTCCCATGGAAAAGGACACAAGGAATACAAGGCGTGAACTATTGAGGAAGTGTTGGATTGTTTGGGCTCAATAATGGGCAATAGAGATCTCAATAGGATCCCAACACAAGTGGAAACCAAGCAAGTGAAGATCATTCATCCTAAAAGTATGCAAGCACAAGAAGAGATAAGAGAGGAACAAAAGGAGCCCATAAAGGAAGTCAAATTGGAGGGAAATATCACATGAGCATTGAAAAATAATATGAGCACAGTGGTAAGGCCCAACTCTAAGGGTAAAAAGGTGGTTCACGATAGGGACATGGAAATGGAGGAGGGAAATTTATTCACAACTGAGGTTGAGTCTTGATGAGAGCAAGGTGTAGTATCCAACCTTTTAGAAGGTTGTGTAGGAAAAATGTATGGAGCTTCTACATTGTCAGGCATGGATTCAACGAGTAGCAATCAATAACATATGGAGTTGTTTGTGAAGGTAGACAATAATGTAGAGGTTATTTTGAAAGACATCTAGGTTTTTCCACCTAGAGAGGTAGCTTGTTTAGGGATTCTATCAAAGGATACCAATGTGGAGGAATATTTTGAAGAAATAAATGCCTAAGTAGAGGAATCTATTGATGAAGACATTGTTCTCAACCCTAGATCACCTCAAAAGGAGTTACTTGGAGACTCCAAGAGTACCAAAGGTGGTAAGCATAAAATAAGTAGGAAATCGATCCAAAAACTTATAGAAGAAGCGGGAAGCATGAAAGAATAGCACAAACTAGGATTCGAGAGGGGCTTTTTTTCCCTCCTATGGATCAATGAGCCTTCTAACAGGAAATCCCAAGGGTTCTAATGCCCATGATAAAAGACACTTGATCAAATAGTGTTTTGATCAAACTAATTCAGATATTGTGTCTCTATAGGAAACAAAAGTGAGTAAAGAGGTGGCTTATATATTCTTAGGAGTGAGTTTTAGGTGGTCTCAATTTTTTGTGAACTCTATTGGTGCTTTTAAGGGTCTAGGATTTTTATGAAACCCAAGAACAATTAAAGAAAAATTAGTTGATCAAGGGGAGAACTGAATAATGAATAAAGCTTAATTTTTGCTCTAGAATGTGAGATTATTTCTTATTAATGTGTATGGCCCTACTAGCTCTAAGACCAAGAAGGAAGTTTGGAACAAGTGGACAAAGGTATGTGTGTCTATCTAGCAAGAGACAGTAATTTTGGCAAGAGGCTTCAATGTGACACTTGTGGTGACAGATAAGAGAAGCAACATTGATAGATTGGGGAGAGTGCAAAGGGACTTTTGGGATTTTGTGGTGAAAAATGAGCTCTGGGAGATCAAACCAAAGAAGAGAAATTAGACTTGGAGCAACCAAAGAGTAGGCTTCTCAAGAATAATAGAGAGACTGGATCACTTTTTTTGAAAGGGAAAATGGGATCATTTGCAAGTGGGGTTTGGAGTGAAGATCCTACCTTTCTCTGTCTCAGACCACTATCCTATATTGGTAAAGGTTGTTAAGGATGGTGCACCAAGTAGGAACCCTTTAAAGATGAAAATGTCATTATAGGAGGAAGGTTTTTATGAGATTGCAAGGAATTAGTGGACTTCAACTCCAAAGGTAGATTGGTAACAAGAGTTCTAATTTTTTTCAAAAAGCTTCAACACATCAAGAAACTATTGAAGATATGGAATAGGGACCATTTCAAGAAAAAAATTAAGGAGAAAGAGATTATTGAAGGACAACTTGTGGCACCAAAAAACAAGGTTTTTAAAGATGGTATGGATGTATTCGACTTTGAAACTAAAAAAGGATCTTAAAAGAAAGTATGGAGAACTGTTAGTCATAGAGGAGGTGTTTTGGAAATAGAAATCCAGAGAAACTTGGTTGAGAGCAGGAGACAAAAACATTAAATTCTTCTATTTCTCTATTAAGATGAGGAGGTTGACAAACAAATTTTTTTAACTCCAATCACCCCAAGGTAGATAAATTTTAGATCCTTAGGAGATTAATGAATAGGTTGTGGAATTCTTCTCTTGGCTTTGGAGTCCAAAGGATACAAACAGAAAAAGATAAAGGGATGATGTTTTTGATATGATCAAACCCAAAGTTTACAAGGAAAATAATTAAATATTGGTAGAAAAAGTCAGTATGAAGGAACTACAAGCGGTTATACTTGGTCTAGTTAGAGACAAGGCACTAAGACCCAATGGTTTTTAGGCTTTCTTCTATGATAAATCTTGGAAATTATCTATAAGGAGTTTCTTGGGGTGGTAGAGGAGTCAAGATATTGTGAATTCATGCTAAATAATTTCAACAACACTTTGGCAGCACTAATTCCACAAAAAGAAGTCGAAAAGGCTACAAGATTTTTTATTGATCTCTTTAAGAAACACCACATACAAAATTATTTTGAAAATTACCAATAAACTGAAAAAGGTATTGGATAAACTCATTCCCCAAAGAAAAGTAGATTCACTTCTAGGAGGTAGGTTATAGATGGGATTATTGTGGCTCATGAAGTATTACACTTTATCTCTGCTAGAAAGATGAGAGCTATGTTGCTGAAATTGGACATCGAGAAAGTGTATAATTGGGTGGACTAGAAATTCCTATTGAAAGTCCTGGAAAGGTTTGGATTTAGTAAAAAGTGGATTGTTGGATTAAAAATATGATAGGAGACTATAAAATGTCTTTATTTCTCAATGGTAGCCCACAGGGATTCTTCTCTATTTCTAGTAGGTTGCATCATGTGGATCCAATTACACCTTTATTTATTTATTTTGTTGGCAAAGGTTTTAGGGAGAAGTAATGTAGAGTAGAGATAATAGAGTGGGTGGAAAGGAATGTAGATAGCAATGGAGATGGGTCTAGCTACCCATTCACAATTCACAGATGACACCTCTTTGGTAGGTAAGGAATCTTTGAGAGAAGCTAGAGTGGTGAGATCAATGTTGGAGTCCTATATGAATGCCTTGGGATAGGACAATGACTAGGAAAAAATAGAGATTTACTTCTTCAATGCTAGTAAAAATATGCAAAGGGAGATTGTAGTAAACTCTTAGGTGCTCCCCTATTTGTTGGAGTAGGCATGGTGTCTCTATGGAACCATTTGATAGGTAAACGTTGCAAAGTAATGGAAGGGTGGAAATATTGATGGCTTACTTTAGCAAGAATATTAAATCTTTTCAAATATGTAGTATTGGCTATGCCTATTAACTCAATTTCATGTAATCAGTTATCAATAAAGGGGACTAAGAAAATTGAGCAAAGGATGAGAAATTTCTTGCGGAATGGTAACACCAAGACTGATAAAGTTCCTCTCTTGGCATGGGACAAGGTGTACACTGCAAAATATGGTGGTGGTGTTGACCTGCAAAATTGGGGGCTCATGAACGAACTGTTAGGGGCAAAGCTTGTACGGGACATGTATAAAAAACCAAGCCAAATATGGGTGTAACTGCTTAACAAGGAATACTTAGGAGGGGGTAATGAGGGTAACAAGGAGTCTATTTTGAAGATCATTAGCCCACCTTGGGGATCTACTCTTTAGGACTTCATTATAAGATGTAGATTTGTCATCTCTGGGCATGTGTCATGGCAGTTGGGGATGGTAGAAATGCATACTTATGACATGATTCGTGGGATGACCTGGAAACCATGGAATTACTCATGAACAATGAATAAGTTATTATAGTTGCTAAGGTGAGGTAGGGCTCCAAGGTGAGGGACTATATGCACTTAAACAATACAGTAGATGGAGAAGTTGTGCATAGAAAGACCCAAGTATGTTGGGGCTAAAGATCGACATAGTGACAAAGTTCAAACAATTATTGGGTCAAAGAGTAGTGGATCTAATTGAGGAGGACACTATTATTATTTGTTTATATGCCCATAGTGGAAAATATGTAGTAAGGTCAAGATATAAGTTGCTAGAAAATGAAGATGCAAGAGAGAAGTGGGCTCTTAGAATCTGTTAAAACCAGGTGTGTCTTCTTAAGGTGGGGACTTTTACGTAGTTGGATGTGTAAAGGAGTGGATTCTTACTAATGAAAGACTATAGAGGTTGGGTTTTGGAGGTCCACTCAAATAATTTTTTTGTTACGATACAAAGGAGAATGTCGATAATTTGCTCCTCAATTGCAAGTTCTATAGATAATGTTGGGAGTTTGTGTTGGAAAAGTTGGGGTGGGTAGGTTCACTTCCTAACAGGTTGCAAGGACTTTTGGAATCTTGGCCAGTTATTAGAAGTTTTTCAACACTTTCTACAATTTGGGTAATGGTTCCTTCGACAATGACATAGGAGACCTAGAAGGAATGAAACCATAGAATCTTCCAAGAAAAGGAAGAAAGTTGAGATTGATACACACAAAGACTAGAATATGCAATCTCAAAGTCAGTGAACAATGTGGCAGCTCAAATCAATGTGAAAAAAATACCATTCACAAGGAAAGACTCAAAGTTACAAAAAAGATGGCCCTCAATTCAGTTTAGGCCTATTTAGGGGCTCCCAAAGGTTGATCATTTAGTTGGGGATGGAGAATGTTAAGAATCTAATCGAAAGCTTGGAGATGGATGGTTCAAAGTATAGTTTGACGACATGTTAAACAAAAACCTTGATAAGAGTGGAGTGGGATGTGTCATCCTAGATATAGATAATAACATACTATCTATTGGAGCTAAATCTCTACTAGAAGGGACCAATAATGTAGTAGAGTGTTTCACAACTATCTTTGTGCTTCAAGTGGAAAATCAAAATGGACACAAGAAAATTAATCTTCAAGGATATTCCCAAAATGGAAACATGGTTTTTAGATCAACACATTAGAGGCATCAAAAAGTTATTGGAAACCTTTGATGATTGTGTAGTCTCTCGTACACTGCACATAGGGAACCAAATAGTGGACAAAATGGAAAATGTAGGAGTAATGATGACTAATAAAATAGAGATGGTGGACAATTTCTCTCAATGCCTTTATAATCTCCTGGTTATTTAGGATAATTTAGTAATGATGATGAGGCACCTTTGCAATTCATTATATGGTGAATGACACTAATGGGGCACGTGAGTTACTTGGCCAGTGCAGTATGATGGAGAATAGAAGTACCATGAAATCACAAATTTGGATGATGTATCTATGAAATTCTCTAGATGTAGGATACACATTATATGAAACAACTTTTGTAATTTTTGGCACACCTTGTTCACTAGCCTAGTTGGAGAGTGATTCATGGAGGTAAATTTTTATTTGGAAACTCCCAAGTAGAAGTAGACACTCGATTTTAGATATGAGATCATGCCATGTAAATTGAGGGAGGTTTCTAGGATACATAATTATGAGATTATTCTCCTATTGAATAACTTTTTGTAAATGAGTTCATTGTGGGAGACTTCTATCCACACATAAATTTGGACATCTCTTCCTTGTTGTGTGTGGGTATTCTTTCTTTCCCAAAATAAGGAAGAAGCTTTCCCATATGGTGGAATTCTGTATATGGCTTGTGTGACATTTGGTTGTTATGTGGTGGCTAAATATGACATAAATTAGAGTAGGTTTTCAAACAATAGAGGGATAGCAGCATTGTGTGGAAGGTGCAAGGGAAGGCTTTCATCCATTCTTGATGTTTGGTAACTTGACACTAATTATGTAGTGTGTGGGTGAAGCTAGGATGACTTTAATGGAGTTGTTTGTGGTTGATCAATGATGATTGGTAGAGGAAAGAAAACACAAGTGTAAATACACGTCTAGAAATTTTCATAAACGAGATGTAGGGGAGATTCCTCGGGAGGTGTCATTGCTTGTGTTGGGATGAAAGAAATCCAAGGCAAAGATTGTCAGAGGGATCATGGTTAATGAATCCTATGAAATGTTGGCTAAGTGGGGGGTTTAAGGAAGTAATGGTGGATATTTTGTGTGGCCCACATGCCCCTTTTGTTGAGTAGGGCTATGTTATTTCCTCTATCTTTGTGTAGTGTTGGGTTGATGATGTATCAATGGGTAGGTGCTTAGGTGATAGTTGTATATATTGGGTATGCAAAGGACTATCTAGGCTTTAGGCCTTGTTTTGGCAGATGTAAATGTTTCTTTTTGAATCAATAGAAAATATCTCATATAAAAAAATCTTACCATTATATAATATAATTAAAAATAATCTAATTATTATATTATCAACTTATATAATTGAATAATTACAATATAATAATAATATAATATAGTTATTATATTTTTTATTAAGAAAATAGGTTTTGAAGGTGCCTTGAAACCCTTTACATCAAAATTTTGAGAGGGATCTGCAACTCAAAGTAGATGAGACTCTACAGAGATATATTATTCAACATAACAACAGGAAAAGGCATGTTAGGGACCAACAACAAGATAACAAGTAGAAGATGGCAAATAAGGAACATCGACTATAAACATAAGCCCAAAAGGGAAAACTAGATCCAAATGAGATCCTCCACATAATGGAAAAATAAGAGGCTACCCCCTAATCTCACAACATAACAATAATCATTAAGAATGAAATGATCATCCTCCCAAGAGTTAAAAAACTTGGACCAGCTCAAACCATAAGAGAGAAATCTCTTCCACACCCATCCATATTTTAGACCAGTTGAATCCACATGGGAGAAAAAAATTGTCCATGCCCACCCATCCAACATGATAACCTCCCACCACAACCAACTTAGAGAGAAGATGGGGAGGAAGAGACTCCAAGGATAAAGTCACTACTAAATCTTCCCACCATCCAAGTGAAGAATAAGGAGAGGAATTATCCCACCATTACAAAAAATCACCACCTCAATAGATGATTCCTCCTCCTTAATAAGAATTAAGCACTAAAGAAACAGTCAAAGCAAACAACCCTCAAACCTAAGATCCTCCTGAAGGGGCCAACAAGGCCAAAGGACAAGCTTCATCTCAATAGAAGCTCCCAAGGGAAGAAGTAGAGAAAAAATTAGATTCCTCCAAAAGATAACTAAAAAAGGAAACTAGACTCGAACATGGGGATAACCTCCCCAAATAAACCTTTTACTTAACCAAAAAAAAATAGGAGCCAAGGAGGGCCCTTGAATACTAACAACATCCTCTTGACACCAAACTAAAAGAACCCACTTACCAGTCAAAGCATAATGCTTCCAAAAACACAAGACCTTGAAAACACTTAGAATGAACAATATAGAATAGTTGAGGATCAAAGGAATCATAATAAAAAAAAATAACACTAGATCTCCATAAAATGATAGCAAGAGGCCTAACCAAAATAGAGGGGTATCCAATTAGAAATATTGATCTTAGGTTGTCCAAATAAGGAGAGGTAGATCATTCCAAGATAGATGATAAAGCTTGAACAAATGCTTGAGTGATCAAACCCATAACAACTTGTCCTTGGGACCATTTTAGAGCTCCCAAAGCCATATCACCCTATAAATGATCAACCCTCAAAGTAGAAGGGGACAAAAAAAACTTTCTCCATAACAACAAAAAGAACCAAACCATACACATAATAGGGAAGGGCCCTAGTGAAGAGTTTCTGCTTCCAACATGAGAAGTCCCCAATGCTATCAAGAAAATAATGAGAATAGGGCCACAAGCTCCAAATCCAAACCAACATCAAGCCATAGAAAATATTCCACCAACAAAAACCCCCACCAACTAGGTCAATAACCGTCGACTCCTTATTGATCTCAGATTGGTTCTGGCAAGTGAGTGTCAATACACTTAAGCCATTTACTCAATTCATGACCAAACTAGTAATACACGTTGAGCACAACATGTAAATATTAGACCATGTTGAGTTGCAATGAGTGTCGAGTCACTCATGTGCTAAGTCACTCAAGTGTCAAGCAAATAGACCATGTCGAGTGATTCAAGAGCCGAGCAAATAGCAGATGTCGAGTAATGCAGGTGTCGAGTCACAATATATAGAATAGTGGACATTGAGCATCAGAGACTTCATATGTCAAGTAACATTGTTTTGACATATTTGTTTGTAATGGAATAAACAACTATGCAAACCATTTCTGAGCCAACTTAAGGATAGATTATGATCTTTTGAAGATAAGGATGAATCTATATTTGGATTCCCTATGCAATTGCATGCAGCCAATCAAAAAAAGGGAAGATTTAAGTGGAAAAATGGATGAATCTTAGCCGTAGATTCATACCTAACCCTAAGCCACCTAAGTATTCCTAAGGAGGATGAAGCCCTAAACTCTCTATGGATGGATAGATGGATGGGTGAATGATCGAATTGGTAGATTGAACAAGATAGTTTGCAAAGCATTTAAGGTGACTTAGTAGTAAGAGTGAATTGCAGAATCAGTTAGAGAAGAACAAAGGATAGAGAGAAGGATATAGCATTGGAGACATATGATCATGATGGATCAAAAGACACTATGTAGAGGTGATCTGTTATCAGGCAAGCAAGTGCCAATCGCAGGATCTATGCTAAGACATTTTAATAGATGATTTCAGTTAAATCTCTTAACAAAGTAGTCCTAACAAACTACATGAAATCCTTTAACAGGGTGTTTACTTAATTGTAAGTTGAAGTTCTCTAACCAAGCACACTTCTAACAGGGTGTTGAAATTCTCTAACAAGATGAGACCTAACAGTCTTTCTAAGCCTTTAACAAAGAAAACCTTTCGCAGGGTAGACCATGATTCATGGTCAAATCATTGTAACCTTTACTGGATACACTTTATTACTATAGTAGTGAAGATTTGTGGGTGTCATCCCCACCCCAATTTTACCTTCTCACTTGGAGGGTTTCTGGGTAATCATATCTGGTGTTATGCATATGATTGATTACATATTTACATGATTTAGATGCATATGCTTTACATGTTCTTTCAGTTTACATATTGAATGCATATGATGAATTAATTATAAAAAATTTATGGGTCCAATTTTAAACTCCTGATTCACCACCCCCACACCCCCCCCCCCCCCGCCCCCACAAGAAGTTTTCTCTTTCCCCTTGTAATTCCAACAATTGGTATCAGAGCCTAGTTCTCTAAAAGAGAAGCTTTGTAGCTTTGAGGAAAGATCTTGAAATGGAAGTCTACAAGTTAGGAAAGACTATTGAGAACTAGGAGATTGAAATACATCTCATACTACATCAACAAAATGAGGCAAGAGAGGAACTAAAGAAATCCTTGAAGAGAAGGAAAGAGATTCTGATTACAGAGAATGACACGCTATACAAAGAGATAGACACTGCTAAGCTATTTGCAAATGGTGACTCTAATGAATTTGATGCAGCAGTTGTAGATCTAATGGAAAAGAATAGAATCCAATCTAAGGAAATCAGAAATCTCAAGCTAGAGCAAGAATCACAAGCTATACTACTATGTGAGGTGATTGAATAGAAGAAGAAAGTCATGGAAGACAAAGCCATGATTGAAGAAGACAAAAGAGTTCTAGCAAATAGATTGGAAGAAAAGTCAACAAAGTTAACCAAGATCTCCAATATGCAATTGGATACTCTAAGTCAAATGATGAATGCCAACTATGAACTGAATGTCAAGGACATTAAGATAACTACATTGAAGTTACAAAATGAACAATTGCAGAGTGACCTAAAAAGAGAAAAGGAATTTGCTAAAAGTCTAAACAAGCCAAATGAAGCCATCAAATACTTTGAACAGTTACTAAGATTCCCTAGATCCAACAATGATACATCAGGACTGGCCTACACAAGCACTAAAGAAGGATAATCATCCAAAGTCACTAAAGAAAGGAACATCAAAGGTAAGAACTCCAAACCTACTTGTCATAATTGTGGTAAGAAAGGACATACTGCTAATGTGTGCAAGAGCAGGAACACAAATCAGAATGTCAAGCCTAAAAACATGACTCATTGTCATATGTGCAACAAGGAAGGTCATCAGGCACATGAATGCAGAACCAGGACCATGCATAAACAAAGATTCGAAGGTTATTGCTATAATTGTCAGAAGTATGGATATAGAGCCTTTGAATGTAGATCCAAATCCATGTGGTCATCAAACAAGCCAACAAAGGTAAGAAACAATGGAAACTTTTATAATTGGCATTATAATACAAGATATAGTTGTCACTATTATCAAGAATATGGACATATTCCTAAGAATTGTATTAGGACACACGTCAGTGGTAACTACAAAAGGTGGTTGAGTCAAACTACATGTTTTAGCTATTTGAAGACTGGTCACATCAATAAGCATTGTCCAACTAGGTCAAAGGTACCAAGTTGTGAATTTGATAAAGGCAAAGGCAAGGTAGATGTTGAACACATCAGAGATGAGATGAACAAGACATGGAAAAAGAAAGATGCTTGCAGCACATCAAATGGAGGAGGGATCACTTCACCCAATGGTTCAAGTGATCACACCTCATCAAACTAGGCAATCAAGAGGTATGTGGGACTGATATTCAATTGTTATATCATACATCAGTTCCAAAGGAGATAGTACTGAAAAGACCACATTAGCATGAATAAAGATGCAATATGTTGTTGAAAAATTCAAATTAAATCTTTAAGTTTTTCATGTTGTCGAGCATGAAATCTTTCCTATGTGTGCTGAGTGGAATGTTAGTTGATTCCGAGCTGCCAGACTATCTAGTTGATGTCGATCTCATAGTAGTTGTCGAGTGATGGAAATATTAATGGATGCTAAGTGATTTTGAAATTGGTTGATAACAAGCTTGCAACTGTGTAAGCACTCAGCATTAAATGCAAGGTTTTTGAAGGGTATATGATCAATTCTTGCTCATTATTCATCATTTCAAATTCAAGAAAGAGCAAGAAAAGTAGAAGGAAATTTAGAAACCTATCCAAAGCATTTGTAGAGAATTTAGCAACGATCTCACATTAGTTTATCAGATTTTACAAGGTATTTATCATAAGTCAAGCTACGCAGTTTACTTTTGCATAAACCCTAGTTTGACAAAATGGCATCTAGTTTGAAAAATGTTGAAGGGAAGGAGGTTTTGAATGTTTAGCTTGTCAATAATGAAGTTAAGCAACCCATATTTAAAGCCATTCCTGACATTTCTTATAAATAAGATCCTCCTAGCGCATTGTCAATGATCTTGTCAAACATGATTATGGTGCAATATGTGAGGAAGTGTTACAATTGCAAAATAGGAGGTATAGGAGACATGGAGATTAGAGATGCATATAACAGATTGTGTGAGAATGGTGTTTTGAAGGAGGCATACAAAATCATTGAGAAAAAGGGTTTGACATGAACCCTAGATTTTTTGAATGTGTTTTAAAATTGAGTGGATAAGAATTGTACTAAGCTAAATTCATGATGGTTCTCTACGACTAGAGGGAGGACCTATCAAGATCACCATGAGAAAAATTCATAGGGTTACTGGCTATCTAACCCTAGATTGGCCAAAGACACTTAGAAGTGACTCCAAGGAAGTACTTGAGAAGAATATTGGAGTAGTTTGGAATAAGAGAGGTATGACTATAGATACCATCATTGATCCACTACTAAAATTTGTTGTAAGGGTAATCTCTCATAAATTCTATCAATCTAGTAGATTGAATAATGTACCCCACATAGCTGTGGATGTTGGTTACAAGATTGTAAAGAAAGATCATACATATGATCTGGTAGAGCTACAATTACAACAATTGATGGAAAATCTTGGAGCTATCAGGAAAACCAAGAGTGCACAATGTAAATTTCATTAAAGTATAATTTATATATTCTTTTATGTACATAATACATTTCCCTCTTTTTCTACTATAGGGTGGAAGACCAATAGGTCAATTGTAGTGCAAATCAATGAGTTTATTGAGCAGATGGGAGAAAACTTTGAAAACTTGATGACAAGTTACTTTGAAGATTTTAAGAAATCAATGAAGGAAAGAATGAGGATACCAATTTCTTTAGTTGAACAACACTAATGGCATATGTTTTCCTATTGATGTTGATTACACTTTTGTGCAAGCTACTACACCAAGGGTAAGATGGTTGAGGCCACTTGGGTATGAAATTAATGTTAATGAAACCTCACCAACCATCACTACACTACTAGCAGAAGGAATAGATTAAAGTGCAAAGATATTTGGAAACTATGAGATGGTAAAATCAAAGATTACCATGGAGTTGAAAATTGCCTCCACACTCAAGAATAAAGATAAGCTAGTTAAGAAGCTGAAAGCAAAATTTAGAGAAGGTGCAAAAGAAGAAGAAGAAGAAGAGGATGAAGAGGAAGAACAAGCACAGACACCTCTAGCTCTGATCCAAGGCATGGGAGAAGAAAAGGAAGAGGAGGAAATTGAAGGTGCCAAGGAAGAAGAAGCCAAGGAAGCACCTACTCCTACTGAGCCAAAGAAGAGGAAGGCTAAGGTACAACTAGTGGCAAGGGCAAAGAAGATTGTTAAACCTAGCCTAACCAAACCCACAACACCTACCACCAAAGAAAGCACATGTGCTACAACTTAGAAGGCCAAAGAAAAGACCAAGAAAATAGAGCAAGATGGCAAAGAGCAGAAAAGACAAAGAAGAAAATATGTGGTGTAGCCAGATTCAGATGAAGAAAGGACAAAATCAGATGAAAATAACCAATTTAAAGTGGTATGTCACAATCCCCTATCTAATCTTGAAAATTTATGTGAAAATATCAAAAGTGATGAAGATTTATCTGGTTTGAAACATAATGATTTTGATAAACTTGGAAAAGAAGAGAAAAATCAAGTGGAAGAGGCAGTATATGCCATGATGTCAAAGTTTAAGAATACTCCACTAGAATTTGGCAACACAATACCAAAAGGTTTATATGATATTGTTGAGAAAAAGTGGAAAAACAAATTATGGAAACAACATTAGCTCAAGTGATGCCAGAAATGACAAAGGGATAGATTACTAAGGTTGTTAAGAGATATGTAGTTAGGTTTACACCTAAATATAGAGCCTTAAATGTTCTTCAAAATAACATTGAAGATGTGGTCAAGAAATCAACCCAAGTATGGAAACTTATCTATGGGTTGACCACTGTGAAGCAAGGAGAAGCTGACCCTTTAGAGTGTAAACTTGATGATAAGGATGATGAAAATGATGATGACAAAGAAAATGATGATAAGGAAGATGATACAGTTGGGGAAGAAATAGAAAAGCAAGATGGTGACAAGGCAACAACTGAGCAACAACAAGATGAACATAGTGTGCAAGACACACAAATGCTTAATTTTAGTCCCCCTCATGACACAAGTATAACAACTGAGACTATAATTGTTAAGGATGTCTTTGATTCTTCAGCTTAGAACATCAATCCACTTACTACATAAGACCTAAAGAAGATTCTATACCAATCTACACTCCAAGCTAAACTCTATGAAAATCTAGTTTTGGTCAGTGTAGAAGAATTGCAAAAGGCAATAACTAAGGTCACAAGGGAAAAAGGTGAATACACAAGAACCAAATTCTGTCATCCCTTTAGTTACTAATTTACAACCTTTGATTCAAACAACAGTAGATACATCTACTAAGGTTGATACAAGAATTAAAGTTGATGCTATTGAGAAGAAGCAAGTAGAAGAGAAATATATTGTAGGACAACAACAAAAAATAGGACATATGGATTCATTTGTACCTAAAGCACAAGAAGAAGGTGCTATTTAAGTCATAGTGATAGATCGAGGCAAGCCTAAAGAGCATGAGTTAACACCTAAGGTGAAGGAACAAAAATCCATCCAAGCACTGATAACTCTACTAGCATCTGGCACTGCTTATGCATAAGTTCTTCAGAAGTAGGGCACATAAGCCATTCCATTACAAATCTCAGTGCCAAGCCCTAGCTCATCAAAGGTTGATAAAGTAATTCACTATAGAGATATAAGCCTTGATGAAGAAATTGTGATTCCAAAATAAAGTATTTTTATTTTCTGAAAAAGTCCTGATGACATCATCATTTATTAATTAATTAATTATTTAATTAATTAATTAATTTTTATGCCATTAAATCCCTTTATCTTAATTAAAAATATTTAATTAAGGAATCCCTCCCAAAAATGTTTAAATCTTATTTAAACATTATTTCCTTATTTATTAATTATTTAATTAATAAATTGACCAAAAATCCTAAAATAAATAAAAAATTTATTTTTTGCCCAAAAATTGGCCAATTTCCTTATGACCAATAACCTCTTCCAAAATCTTCTAATCCTTCTTTAATTTCGATTAAAGGCTAATCTCATCATTTCCTACCCCTAACCCCAACTCAAAATATTTAATTAAAATTAAATATTAATCCTCATGTTTATTAAAAAAGTTTTAATAAATATCTCCTCAACCCAAACCCTTGAAATAAATAAAACTTTATTTATTTCCTAAAAATCTAATTTATCCTCACCCTAAGAAGTTCTAGACTCTTCTAGAAAGTCTTCATCCTCATCCTAGGAAATTCTAGACTATTCTAGAAAGTCTTTATCCTCATCCAAAATCTAGACTCTTCTAGAAGATGTCTTTAAACCTAATCCTAATCCCCTCCTAACCTTGTCACATTCCCTAAACATGGGTTAAAACTTACTAACCCAAGCCAAAGTTAACAAATATCTCTTCCTTCACCCACCCTCATTAAATGCCATCCACTTGCCTATCCTTAAGCTAATCCTAAACCATCCTAATCCATCCTCTAATCATTTGCACAAGCCTAAACAAGCTTAAAAAATTTCTAATCAAGTCCAAGTCGAATTTGCTCTCATCACCCTCAAAATATCTCAACCATAAAACTTTATGAAGTCCACTAGGTCATAAATGACTCTTACAAGCCCTTTTATTGCTCTTACAAGTCATTATGGGGGTCTTTATGAAGATTTTATCTCTTGAGCCTCCTTTGTTGACTCATCCTTGCCCTTTCCTCCATCCTCTCACCATGTGACATGTGTCACTCCTTGATTGGCTATAAGGAAGCACAATCCATGTGCTCTCCTCTCATGCAATCTAAGCCCTCCATGAGCTTTTTCCCATCCTTGCATCTTAGCCCTCAATCCCTCAAGCCTCTTGCCTATAAATTGGATCCTTCCCCTTTGCAAAATAACACAATCCATGAAGTAAAGTTATAATGCTATTTTGAGAGCCAAATCCATACTAAAGCCATCTATCCACACCAAAAATCCACAATCATCCATTGAAGCCCTTTTTGAAGCATAAAGCTTGAGCATACATCCTATCTATTTAGACAAAGCTACTCAACAAGAGAGCTTCTTATTGAGAGAGCCCATTAATGGCTCATATTCTCAATTAAGAGCTCATCTTAGTCTATCTTGAAGTTTATGAATTTTGTTTAGTTTGTAGAAGCTTTATTTAAATTTGGTTTCTATTAGCATACTAACATTTCTCATATACATTTTGGCACGCCCGGTGGGACCCCGCATGGGTCATCTTCATTAGCTTTTTTAGTCAAGTTTTGTATGTCATTTGCTGATTTTGGCTAATTTTTCTTGTTTTTGTGATTGGTAGGATTGTATAAATTGGTTTTGTAGGTCTACATGAGCATGAAGAAGACAAAGGAACTCATAGTCAATCTCATAGTGTTTGCAGATTTTTCAAGCTTATAGGTGGAGAAAGCACTTGGGATTATTCTTCCTCTTCTTGTCTATATTCTTCTTATTCCATCTACTTCTTCTTCTTCTTCTTGTGGGAGATCTTGGCCATTTTTTTTTGTTAAGGAAGCAAAATCATACACACTTCTTTTTAGTGCTTAAAATGAACCCCCAAATCATACTTAAATCCATTGAAAAACTAACAATTTGCAAAAAAGAAAAAATCTTTTAACAAGTGAAACTAAACCAATCTAATCATTTGCATCCTTGTAACATCAAGGTTTTAGATGCATTCATGCAAAATTAGGAACACTTCATTTTTGGGAATTTAAAAAGAACTTCAAGTTTCTATTTCAAAAGGTTCAAAATCAACACTAAGTGCACACTAAAGTTCTTTTAAAAAATTTCATGAAAACTAAGAGTCCTAAATGGTTGCCAAAAATTGTCCTAAAAGCTTTGTTATTTGTTCCAAACAAATGTCTTATTGCAAAATCTTGAATGTTTCTTAGGATTTTCATGCATCAAAACAATCTAGGAATATCATTTTTGGGCTTAAAACATGCAAACTAGAACACAAAATTTTGAATGAAAACCAAAGTCCAAAGAGTCATTTTCACTTTTGAGTCCAAAACAAAATCTTGAATGATCTAAGGTTAAAACAAAGCACTTCAAAGTTCTTAAAACAACACACAAAATCTCAATCTTGAATGCTCAAAAGAAAACACTTGAATGTTTAACCACTTGTCTTTGAATGCATGTTGCTAAAATCACTCTTGAATGCCATGGATTAAAATCAAATTTTCCTTGAATGCATGATTAAAACAACAAATCCAATCTTGAATTCTAAGGATCAATTAATCATTGCAATATCAAACACTTCATTTGGAGCTTCTAAAAATTGAACAAAACAAATCTCTTTTTGCAATCTAGGTAAAGTTTGATTTTTGGACATTTAAGAAACCTTGTTAAGTTAAAATACAAATTTGCAAAAATCAATTTGAGTAGTTCCTTGGACTCACCTCTTTTCTAATCACCCATCAAATATTAACCATTGGTTGCAATCTCAGCGCCATTTATGGGGATGGGTCTACTTGAAAAAGGTGTTAAATGTTCCACAATCTAACTCACTCACTTGGTCTTTGAATGTTTGCTTTAACTTTATCAAAATTCTTAAATGATCAAAACTCTAGATTAAATCGATCACACTTCAAGTTTGGGCACTAAAATTGAACAACAACTGACGTGGAGAGCCTCCGGGCGCGCGCTTGAAATCGAATCTCACACACTTTTGTTTTGGGCTTAAAACAAACTCACACTCAATCTTGAATGCCTTAAAGAAAATTAATCGATACTTGACGTAGAGGGCCTCTGGGCGCGCGAGTTTGCTTTTGTTGACCCTAACTCTTCTTATTATTTTCATTCTTCGATCGATTTACTTTTTTTGGCGCTTCAAGTTGGAATAAACATTGTATCTTAAACATGAGTGCTTGCAAAGTCTAGATCAGAAAACTTAAGCGTCAGTTGGTAAAAGAACAAGTGTGTTTTTTAGCCCAAGGTCATCCAAGTCTTCTCTCCCCTTGTCGTCTTTTGAGGCCATCTTGGGTGCATAAGATTAGGATCCAAAACCTTGTTTCTTTTTAGGAGGCCTGCTTGGGGATTTCATCACCCCTTGGACGACCTCAACTCCAGCGTTCTGGTGGAGTATAAGAATCGGAAGGTGAATCGAAAGACACCTCTCTTGGGATCAAGATTTTGTCACTCGAGCTAAGCCTCAAGGAACTTTATACCCTTGAGAAGTGAAAGAGGAGAAGTGGGTTACCGCTCCTCTCGGCTGTGTGACATCTTTTTGGTCTCATCTACGGATTTGGGCCTCACGTACCTTGGGTATATCGAGGACTCCTTAGCTAAGCCAACTGTCAACCCTGTAGACAACCATCCAGGATGTTAATGTGTTTGAGGTGACTGATCGAAACATTTGTAGAACATACACACTCCTTGGCGCAAGTATCACTTTCTGAGAATCAAAAACTTCTATCTGGTTGTTTCTATCTATTGCTTGATCTTTTATTTGTTGAATAAATATTTGCCAAACTTGGTCAATCCTAGCTTAGGGCATACTTAGCGTAGTCACTGCCTATTCCAGAAGTTGAATGAGTTGAGGCAAAACAACCAAGATCTCTCAAAGCCAAGCAGATTCAAAAATTGATGTCAGAGCAACCCAAACCCAAACAGAAGTTCCACAAAGTTAAACTCAAACCATCTCTAGCATACCAAGAACTTTCAGCCAAGAGAAAAGAAATAACACCAAGCCCACGAATTGCCAAACTCCACAAAGTAGAGGCAAAAGCTACCGACGAAGCACTTCAAGAGGCCTGGTTAGAGCGCACCATCAAATTTAGCCAACATCCAGGAGTTAATCCTGCTTATGCCTTACCAACTAGGCATGATTTCTATGATTAGACACCCTTGTTTCTCCACATCTTCTTGGATAAGCTTCACTTTAGAGTCATTTTTGTAGAAAAGCCAGCCATCTTAGGTTATCCCCTTAAGCATTATTAGCTCATCCATATCATTTAGAATCAAACCATCTAGCCAGCAATCAAAACCTCACATCCAAGCCTTAAAAATTGTTGTCACTTTTGCCAAAAGTTTGCCACTCCTAAAAATCTTCCAAATCCATCAATCTCACCAAGGTTATCCCTTTGACAGAGCTTTGTCTAGGGTAATCCAGCTTTGTCACTTGTTATCCCTCATCACCTTGAGATAAAGGTTGGGATCCACAAGTGGTCAATCTCGTGTTCTTCCTAAAGGATCATCAGTCTATCCTTAAGTTGACACAATCACCACCGATCTTGCACATAGGAAAGCAGACCTTTCGTGCTTTGGCAACATATCTTTGAAGTTTGAATCTCCAACCCAATCCTCCTTAGGTTTTGTCATATAGCTTTGCCTTAACCTAGGAAATCATTTGCATAGAGAAGCCTTCTCGCTTTTGCATCCATCGGCATTATTGCATCTCATCCCTAGGAGCATTTTTCATGCCACCCGTCACTCGCTTAGCCAAGAAGAAAGAAACAATGGAGCCCTATCATTTGGATCGAACAACCTCACCCCCCTTGAGCACTCAGCCATCCTTCAGCCCAGAGAAAGCTATGCCATCATGTACTGACATTGAAGCTTTCATGAACCAACCAGGAAATGCAGTATTGGTAAATGCCATTATAGACAAGAACAAAGAGACAATCATGGCTAATTTTCGAAGGGAAAATGTAGGAACCTTTGACTTTGGAAGACCCCCTCCATTATCAGATCCATCTCACCCATTGTTTGGGCAGCTACCACCACCCATAGGCTCTTATGATCCAAATTATCCTCAATATATGCCAAAAGAAGAGCCTCCAGCCAATCCATATGATCCAACAGACCCAAACATACCATCATCCACCCAAGTTGAAATCTCCATGCCGCAAGCCAACCCAGCCACCACCACTCCATCCTTGGTTCATACCTCTCTGCTCCAAACCCCCTTTACCCAAAATAGCTCACCGTTCACCCCCTTCACTATTGCTGCTGCTGTTCCCCAACCCAGCCTTCCAAATCCACCCATCTCCCAAATCAGTGCTAGCATCTTTGGCCAACCTCAGCAATATACAACAGGGATGCCACCCATGGGGCCAAGTAATCAACCTTTCATCACCCCCAGCTTGTTCACTGCAGCCCAAAGCACAATCCCATCATTTCCATTAGGTCTTGGGAGCTCAATACCATTAGCCACAAATCTACAAGCTACTACCCTCACTCCACAAAGCTATCAAATCCCACAAGCTACTACCACTTTTCTACCAAGCTCCCAAGTGACCCCAGCCCCTGCCACCACTCTACCAAGCTTCCAAATCCAACCACAAAGCTATCAAACCCCATCAGTTCCATTCCCAAGCTTTCAATTCCCACCACCTCCACCACCAACTAATCCATTACCTCCAATTACCAACTACTTTTCAATGCCACTTCTAGGAGGTAATCCACCACCCCAGACAACCACCAATTATTGCAGATACCATCCCAAATGGGGGCACAACCCACATATATTGGTCAAACCCCACAAGCCCCCCGATCCTTTCCCCAAGCCTCTCAACCATCTTATACCTTACCTCCACAAAGCAATCCATTTATCCCACAGCCAGCTTATGTTCCTCAATCCCAACCTCAAATCCCATATCAACAGCAAGCCTCGCAGCACATGCAGCAATATGCGCCACCTCCCCCTCAGCAACCTGTCATCCATCATGCAACTGCCCAAACAATGTACAATCCCTATCAACAAATCCCTCATAGCCATCCATATTCAGTGGCCCCATCCAGCACATACCTACCTCAAGGCACTCCTACATTGGGGGCACCCCAGCCATCACCTATCAATTCAGAATGGGAGCAAATGAAGATAGCTCTGAAAGCCATCCAAGAAGGGAATGATCCGAAGACATTCAAGTTTGAGAATGTGTGTCCTTACCCATTTGACAGAGCCATTACCATGACACCATTTCCCAAACACTTTGAGGTACCCAAATTTGACAAATTCAGAGGAAAAGGAGACCCTGTCACACATATCAAAGAATTTTACATGCACTGCCAGGACGTAGCATACAATGATGTCTTCCTCTTGCGCCTTTTTCCCAAAAGCTTAGCTGGACCAGCTCTTGAATGGTTTTATAGAATCCCCTATGGCACAATTAAAAACTTTGCTGAATTATCTGAGGCATTTGTAGCCCAATATGCCCATCTTGTTGAAACAGAGCTATCAATAGTTGATCTTGTCCACACCAAGCAAAAAGGTGGAGAAAGCCTTGCCGAATACCTGCAAAGATGGCAAACCCTTACCACCCGCATATCCTGCACCTTGCCAGAACGCCATGTTGTGAAAATGTTTATTGATAATGCCCATCCTAGCTTGGCTCACCACATGACCATGAACTGTTTGCAAACCTACAAAGATATCAAAGAGAAAGGAATGATCCTTGAGCAAGGACTCATTAAAGATGGTGTGGTCAAGCTTTACAAGGAAGCCAACCAAAATCAATCACATTCCAATGACAAGTCTAGGTATTGGAACAAAAACAAGCACGTTGCAACAGATGGCGTCACTGACACCAGACATGTGAATATTGTTGGTCCTTCTCACAACCAGTCCCACCCACCATATCAACCAAAAAATCAACAAGCTATCAACTACCAACAACAGAATAACCAAAGCTATCAAAACCACAATCCAAGACCCAACTTCCAAGGGTCTAGCAATCAAGCTAATGCCATCAATGTAGCTGCAGGACAAAAGCCTAGATTCCAACCTACACCTAGAAACTATACACCCCTTGGTGAACCATTGGATGTCATTTTTGAGAAATTAGTCAAAGAAAACCTCATCAAATTTCCTCCTACCCAGCAAATTGACCCAAGCCAATCCAAAGCTGCATGGTACAAAGATAATGAGTACTACAAATTTCATAGGGTAAAAGGTCACACTACCCTCAGATGCATGAAACTAAAAGACTATGTGCAGGACCTCATTGATCGGAAGGAAATCACTGTTGGTGCCCAAACCTCTCCCAATGCAGGCTTACAGATCTATCAAAATGCTTTTCCTCCACACCACAACCAAAATCCTGGAAAAGCACCTATCCAAACCAACAACAACAACACCAACAACCGTCAGCCAAACCAACAGCATGGGAAGAACAATGACCACACTTCATCCTATATAGACTATGGTAGCCTTATAGGTTGTATATCCGAGAAAGAGCCTTCCGTCAATGTTATCAATATCCAAGGACCAAACAATGAGTGTGCAGTCACCACTCGAAGAGCGCAATTTAAAATCGCAGGCCCACCTGTTACACCAACATCATCAGCTCCATCAAAAAGCCAGTACAATATCTTGGAACACCTTGGGAACATGCCAGCCCAAATCTCCATTTTAGACCTTCTTCGCACTAGTCCTGTGTACAAGAACATCCTTGATAGTGCTCTCATAGAATCTCGTGTCCCTTTTGATATCAATGCTACTGATTTTCGTAATCTTGTTGGACACCTCTCATCCTCATGTGCCCTATCGTTCAAACCCACCGACATACCCGTGGTTGAGCCAGATCACACCCTTCCGCTTCGCATAGCCATCATGGTATCCAACTTTGCTGTAAAAAGAGTAATGATAGATAATGGATCAGCCTTGAATATTTGCACCCTAAAATTCATAAAACAAGCTGGGTATACTGAGGCAGATATCATCAGTGAGGTTATCACCATCAAAGCCTATGACAACTTGGAAAGAACCACAGAAGGAACTATTTTGCTGCCAATCAAGGTTGGGCCAGTCATCCAAGAGACACTCTGCCATGTTATTGATCTAAACCTACCATTTAACATCCTCCTTGGTCGCCCATGGATTCATGCCATGAAAGCCGTTCCATCCACTTACCATCAGTGCATCAAATTTCCGCATCAAGGCACTGAGGTAACCATCCATGCCGATCCAGAACCCTTTGCTTACTGCAATGCGGTTGAAGCTTCATATACAAACCATTGCCCTGGAATTGATATTGGCACATCCATCGCCAGCTCATCCCACACTTATAATGACCCAGAAACCATCCTCGCCTCTACCCTGTCTACCGTGAAGATCAATAACAAAGGTTGTGGAGAGTATAGTCTGTCAGATGCATTTATTGTCGGGGCACTCCCACTTGATCCACATGCCCATGGACGATCGACATATCACAAAGCTAAGGAGGTTCCACCTCCTCGATACAAACAGTTTGGCCCAACAACCTTTGTATCCTCAAACATCCCTCTTCATGAGGAGCTCACTCCAGATATCAACAAATGGTTACATAAGGATGCACCTCAAAGAAATCAAGCACGCCTTGATCACTTCAGCCAAAAGTATCCCCAAGAACATAAGCTCATCACTGACAAATGGCACTATCAAGGTGGTGGTCTAGGACCAGAAGAAAGAGGCATGCAGTGCCCCATCGACGCATATAAGTGGGAATCGAAGTTAGGTCTTGGCTTCGGCATATCCACAACTGGGGGCACCAATGAGAACGGTCACGCTTTTTCAAACATTCACCGCAACCTTGTCAAAATCGAAGACATTCCTGAGGAAGTTGAAAAGAGAGCCTACGACGATATCCTAGACCAAATCTCCCTCGGAGACTCTGTTCTCCAAGAACTATCCATCCACCTCATTGACCTACCACTCGCCCATCCACAACTCATAGATTGGGACCAACCAAGTGTCATACACATCGATGAGTTCACATCAGAGGAGGCACTTCTAAGATTCATGGGAGCTGAAACTCCTCACAAGAAAACAAAGCCAGATTCTGCCTATATCTACAAGCTAGATCCCAAGGGGTATTTTGGAGAAAATCCCCAACCTAGTTCCGATACACCCAAAATTGGAACTAAGGTGAATCTGAGACTAGCTAAGGCAACGAAGAGAACCCCTCAGCAAGAAAATCCAGAGCCACAAGAAGAACATGAGGATTTAGCATTGCCTCCTCAAGATAATCGACCAGAGGTGTCTTCTATTCTAATTGAGGATACTCGAGAAGTCAACATTGGTTCTTCAGAGATCCCCAGACTTGTTCACATTGCTGCGTCCCTATCACAAGACCAAGCTGACCTCCTCTTTGAGGTCTTAAGAGAGAATATTGGCCGATTTGCATGGTCATATCAAGACATGCCAGGACTTGATCCAAAGCTTGTAGTTCATCATCTTGCAGTTGATCCAAAGATCAAGCCCGTCAGACAAAAGCTTAGAAAAATGCACCCCAAGGTGGCATTATTGGTCAAAGCTGAATTAGAAAGAATGCTAGCTGCTAAGGTTATCCGAACTATCGACTACTCAGAGTGGATCTCCAACATGGTCCCTGTCACTAAACCTTCCGGTGACATCAGAATCTGCACTGATTTTAGAGATCTTAACAAAGCTTGTCCAAAAGATGATTTTCCCTTGCCCAACATAGATATGATTGTAGATCTTACAGCTGGACATGAAATTTTGTCCCTCATGGATCGATTTTCTGGGTATAATCAAATCAAGATTGCAGAAGAGGATCAGCATAAGACAGCATTCACTACCCCTTGGGGAACCTTTTGCTACAACATGATGCCTTTTGGCCTAAAGAATGCTGGGGCTACCTATCAAAGAGCTATGACAGCCATTTTTCATGATCTCATCCATAGCATCTTGGAGGATTATGTGGATGATATCTTGGTCAAGTCTCATACCTTCATGGATCATCTTGCTGACCTGGAGAAAGTCTTTGATAGGTTAGCCAAATATCATCTCATGCTGAATCCCAAGAAATGTGTCTTTGGGGTCACATCTGGCAAGCTTCTAGGTTTCATAGTTTCTAAACGAGGTATAGAGATTGACCCCAAGAAGGTCAAGGCTATCTTAGACATGCCTCCTCCCCAGACACTGCGACAACTTCGCTCTCTTCAAGGAAAGCTCCAATCTGTTCGGCGCTTCATCTCCCAGCTTGCAGATAAGTGTACACCATTTTCACATTTACTGAAGAAGGATGAGAACTTCAAGTGGGATCCTTTATGTCAACGCAGCTTCGACCATCTCAAGCAATATCTCATCAATCCCCCTATCTTGGTTCCACCAGTTCCTGGTCGTCCCCTGATTTTGTACATATCAGCAACACCTACTGCTCTAGGGGCACTTCTAGCACAGCTTGATGACTACAACAGAGAAAGAGCCATCTACTACATCAGTAGAACCCTAGTTGGTTATGAACTCAATTACACTCCTATGGAAAAAGCTTGTTTGGCAGTTGTTTTCTCAACTCAAAAACTTCGCCATTACATGCTAAGTCATACCATCCAACTAGTCTCCAAGATTGACCCTCTCAAGTATATACTCTCTAGAACAGCACTTACAGGTCGTTTGGCCAAATGGGTTATGCTCCTTAGTGAATTTGACATCCAGTATGTGGATAGAAAGGCAATCAAAGGGCAAGCTATAGCAGATCACCTAGCTGATGCACTTCTAATAGATGTTTATCCGTTGATCACAGAATTTCCAGATGAGCATATTTGTCTAATTGAAGAACAACCCCCATGGAAACTTTATTTTGATGGATCATACACATCTCATGGATCAGGGGCAGGAATATTGTTGGTCACACCTCAAGGAGATTACATTCCAAAAGCCTTCAAGCTACAATTCCCTAGCACCAACAATATAGCTGAATATGAGGCCCTCATAGCAGGATTAAAGATAGCTGTAGAATGGAACATTGTTGAGCTACAAATCTTTGGCGATTCTCAGCTCATCATCAAGCAAGCCCTAAATGAATATCAAACCAAAGATGAAAAGCTATTACCCTACAAAGAGCTAGTTGATCAGCTAACCCAACATTTTACAAAGCTTCAGTTTACACAAGTGCCTCGAATACAGAACAAAGCAGCAGATGCTATGGCTACTATAGGCTCGCTCTTGGAAATTCCCCAAGCAGCTACACAATATGAGTTTTTAGTGGAGCAGCTCCTCACACCCGCCTATGCGAATGAGGATTCAAACCGTGTTTGTATCTTGGTTGGTCCCCAATCCCCTTGGTACCATGAGATTCATGCTTACCTTAACGATGGTATCATATCCCCTCACCTCACACGTACCCAACACCAGAACCTCATCCGAAAATCATCCCGCTATGTTATCATAGCCAATACCCTATATCGTCGGGGTTATCACGATACTCTCTCTCGATGTTTAGACCAAAATGAGGCCGCGATGGTGTTAAAGGAAGTACACTCTGGACTTTGCGGTGCCCACACGAGTGGTATTGTCCTAGCGCGACAAATCCTTAGAGCAGGCTACTATTGGCCTACCATTGAAGAAGACTCTTGTGACTTTGTCAGAAAGTGTCTCCCATGTCAGTAGCATGCAAATCTTGTGCACGCTCCGGCACAGGATCTACAGCCTATTGCACCACCTTGGCCTTTCGCTTGTTGGGGCCTTGACCTAGTTGGAACTATCACACCCCTCTCATATGATGGACATAAATGGATAATAACAGCTACAGACTATTTCACTAAATGGGTGGAAGCAGTCCCCCTAGTCTCAGCTACAGGAGTTCAGGTCTCCAAGTTCATCTTGTACCACATTGTTTGCCGCTTCGGCATCCCATCCACCATCTTCACCGACCACGGAGGTAACTTTGAAAATCTCAACATGGAAGAATTATGCACTTCCCTCCGCATCCATCACCGCTTTTATAGCCCATATTTCCCACAAGGTAACGGCCAGGCAGAGGCAACTAACAAAACCCTCCTCAAAATTCTAAAGAAAGTTGTCAATGATTCCGGTCGTGATTGGCACCTACAAATAAATCCAGCCTTATGGGCCTATCGAACTTCCTTCCGTACATCCACAGGCACAACTCCATACTCCCTAGTCTATGGTGCTGAAGCGGTACTACCTATAGAGGTTGAACTTCCCTCCTTGCGCATATCTTTGCAAGGGCAAATATCAGATGAAGAATATAGAGTAGCTCGACTCACCCAGCTAGATCTCTTAGACGAGAAGCGGCAACAAGCCTATGATCATCTCACAGTCTATCAAACTCGTCTCAAAAGAAATTTCAACAAGAAGGTGCTTCCACGACACTTTCAGCCAGGTGACATGGTCCTCAAAGAAAACATGAAAGTCCAAGTAGATCGAGAAAAGAAAGGCAAGTTTGAACCTACATGGCTTGGTCCTTATGTTGTCACTGCTTCCTTTGGCTCTGGAGCTTATCAGCTATCTACACCAGAAGGAGAACTCTTGAATGATCCTACTAACATCATTCATCTCAAGAAGTTCTATGCTTGAAGATCCTTGGTATACCTAGCTTTTGAAAAATACAAAAGAAAAAAATAGTAAAGAGAAATAAGCGTCCAATGGTGAAAACTTGGCAATTCAAGCACCTTGGATAGGTACCTTGGTGAAAACCTGGTAATTCAGGCACCTTGTGTACTAAAGACTAATCCATTATCTATCACTATCCTATCCCTCATCCATTTACCCACCATCCCATAAGACACACTTGCTTGTTCCCTTGGTGTTCCAACCAAATATCCAAAATCTGATGAAGCTTGTAAATACCTCCTGTACAGCTTGTAAATCTTGTACCAAAGCTTGTATTATACCTTGTAAATCTTGTACCATACCTTGTCTATCCAAATCTTGTCCAAGGTTTGTACCATATTCCAGCCTATAAATAATCCTGTATCCTAGCTTGTATACTATCACGTGCACACACAAAATTCCATTTTCCTTAAGCTTTTCGCAAACCATCTACCTATCCACCTATCACCTATTATAGACATCCCATCCTTCACAAACATTTCCATCTCACAAAAACCAAAACATGAACAAACTTGTGCATTTGTAACATATCTTGGTCCATCAGCTTGTACATCCTCTTTAACTTAGTACCATTGTATCTATCCAGCGTTCATGTCAGTTTGTCCTTGATCAGCATCTTGCACCCATCACACATCTTGGTTAGCTATTCCAACGCATCCTTTAGCTAGATTTCCTGTCACCAAAGTGTTATCTTTCTTAGTTCAGCTTGCCAGATGCATCACTCATCCAAATCCACTAGCTTCGGTGCTCTCCAATAGGTCCTTGCAGGATATAGCTTTCCTCGTGTCTGATCTTGGTCCGTTAGTGCCTTGTCCTACCCATCTCGTTGGCAAATGGCTCTCTTTTGGATTTTCACTTTCTTTTGATTTGGGATCTTCCCTTTTGGGTCTTGAAGTATCTTTTCCAAGCAATCTCCTTGTTCCCTCCTCAAGGTTGCCACGATCTTCCATATCATGGTATGCTGCGAATGGGGCAATTAGAGTGTAAGGTCTTGATCAGGTCTTTCGTTTGTTTTTCTTTTCTGCTTGTGGGTTCTCCAGTGTCATTTCCACGCTGCTTCCTCTAGGATTCATGTGTGATGCTGGGGCAATCCTTGTGTGTTTGTTTTGAGTTAGTTTGTTAGTCCTTTGGACGGTTGGTGAAAAGGCCTTGATGTTCTTGGTAACCTTGGCAATTAACCAATAGTCCTATAGCAAATCTAGTGCTCAACTACATGGTGGTACTTCTCTTTGAAGTATCCCCCGCTCAAAAAGCTTCAATGGTTTTCCTTCATCTCCATTATCCCCCATCCATATCCAGCATCCATCTCTCCTACCCCAGCTTATGCATCAGTATCTCTTTGAATCACTCATCACTCTTAGCTTTAGGGATCCACAATCCTAGTCTTAGGGATCCACCAATCCAAATCAATCCACCAAGCCTCATCTTTCGAGATCCACAATCCTAGTCCTAGGGATCTCCGAAACCCATCTTCCACCAATCTAACTCTTTGAAATCCTGTTCCATCAGCTTTATAATCCCCTCATCCATCTCCCTATCCTGGATTCCTTTTTATAGCGCTCTGCTCCTTCATCCTCCACCTTCCCTAAGGTCTTAAGCTTGCTTCCTCTTGTGCATCTGATTCTCCTTTATCATTCTCCCATAGTGAGAGTTTGAGCTAATTTAGCCCCTTCTCTTTGCCAATCTGAGTTTCCTTGCTCATCCGAGATTCTTGTACATTTCAAGAAGCCGCCGAGCCTCGCTTTCTCTCCCCGCTGCCTTCTTGAGGGGGGCATCTCACAGTCCATTCTCTCCTCTTCTGCTCTAGCCTTGGGCATCTTATTTTCTTATCTTTGATGCCATGCCACTTGCGGCATCACATCAAAGAGGGGCAAAATGTAGACACCTAAAAACCTTTAGAAAATAAAGTATTTTTATTTTCTGAAAAAGTCCTGATGACATCATCATTTATTAATTAATTAATTATTTAATTAATTAATTAATTTTTATGCCATTAAATCCCTTTATCTTAATTAAAAATATTTAATTAAGGAATCCCTCCCAAAAATGTTTAAATCTTATTTAAACATTATTTCCTTATTTATTAATTATTTAATTAATAAATTGACCAAAAATCCTAAAATAAATAAAAAATTTATTTTTTGCCCAAAAATTGGCCAATTTCCTTATGACCAATAACCTCTTCCAAAATCTTCTAATCCTTCTTTAATTTCGATTAAAGGCTAATCTCATCATTTCCTACCCCTAACCCCAACTCAAAATATTTAATTAAAATTAAATATTAATCCTCATGTTTATTAAAAAAGTTTTAATAAATATCTCCTCAACCCAAACCCTTGAAATAAATAAAACTTTATTTATTTCCTAAAAATCTAATTTATCCTCACCCTAAGAAGTTCTAGACTCTTCTAGAAAGTCTTCATCCTCATCCTAGGAAATTCTAGACTATTCTAGAAAGTCTTTATCCTCATCCAAAATCTAGACTCTTCTAGAAGATGTCTTTAAACCTAATCCTAATCCCCTCCTAACCTTGTCACATTCCCTAAACATGGGTTAAAACTTACTAACCCAAGCCAAAGTTAACAAATATCTCTTCCTTCACCCACCCTCATTAAATGCCATCCACTTGCCTATCCTTAAGCTAATCCTAAACCATCCTAATCCATCCTCTAATCATTTGCACAAGCCTAAACAAGCTTAAAACATTTCTAATCAAGTCCAAGTCGAATTTGCTCTCATCACCCTCAAAATATCTCAACCATAAAACTTTATGAAGTCCACTAGGTCATAAATGACTCTTACAAGCCCTTTTATTGCTCTTACAAGTCATTATGGGGGTCTTTATGAAGATTTTATCTCTTGAGCCTCCTTTGTTGACTCATCCTTGCCCTTTCCTCCATCCTCTCACCATGTGACATGTGTCACTCCTTGATTGGCTATAAAGAAGCACAATCCATGTGCTCTCCTCTCATGCAATCTAAGCCCTCCATGAGCTTTTTCCCATCCTTGCATCTTAGCCCTCAATCCCTCAAGCCTCTTGCCTATAAATTGGATCCTTCCCCTTTGCAAAATAACACAATCCATGAAGTAAAGTTATAATGCTATTTTGAGAGCCAAATCCATACTAAAGCCATCTATCCACACCAAAAATTCACAATCATCCATTGAAGCCCTTTTTGAAGCATAAAGCTTGAGCATACATCCTATCTATTTAGACAAAGCTACTCAACAAGAGAGCTTCTTATTGAGAGAGCCCATTAATGGCTCATATTCTCAATTAAGAGCTCATCTTAGTCTATCTTGAAGTTTATGAATTTTGTTTAGTTTGTAGAAGCTTTATTTAAATTTGGTTTCTATTAGCATACTAACATTTCTCATATACAATAGGAACCTTTTGTCAGATCACATCTGTATCATTAATGCATCAACGTCGAGTGTTGCGGGTTGGGGAATGATGCAAGCATTTCGGCTTCACGTTGTATTTCTAACAAAAGATCCAAATGTTGTTTATCATCAAGTCCTTTTGAATCTATCAAATCTAGCTCAGTGGCACCACAGGATATTGTGAGTTTTCCTTGATGACAAGAATAGCTTCCACAAACTATTATGATAATCTTCTGCAATTTCAAGGCTTCAAACTGACTCTCACGTGAAGGTGAATCCCTCTAAAACACTACAATCTGGACCATACACTGATTTCACCGCTTCAATTTCTTGCAGTATTTCCTCCTCCATCTTCTATTTACTGCGGCTATATTCCCATGCCATAGTCCACCACCTTTTGCTATTAACAGAAATCGGCTCCGCCACCTTTTGCTATTAACAGTAATCGGCTCTGCCACCTTTTTCTATTACCACATCTTGCGGCTTATTGTAGGCATCGGGTTTCCTCTTTATCATACCTGATTTCCTCTCTAATTGATCAAGATTATACAAGGCAACTCTTCCCTTTCCTCCAAATCAAGTTCTTCTTTCTCTTCAAACCAAGCCTCCTCCTTATTATTTATCGGTCTCTCTCCATTCTCAAGATGCAATTTATATTGTAATCGATTATGTATTCTTGATGCATCTGCATTGAGTGTTCCTAAAAGTATTCCCCCTACTTTAGGATGTTCGTGGGGTACATTGAGGCCTCTCTTTTTTTAAATGATTTTCATGTCTCGTTTAGCTTACATAGGATGTTGTGGTTGGAGAGTGAAAGACATTTTGTCAAACATGTCATGCTCCCTATTGCTGGTTGAGCTGGGGATGTAAATCTTGGATTAAACAGCTTTTGTGCCTTGCCTATGTTCTATCAAAGCCGTAGATCATTAACTTGCATGGACGGCTGAGTAACATGTATTCCTGAGGTAGTATATCAAATAGTATGGCACCTTTTGAAATCACAATTTGTGTTCCTCCAACTCAGGCTTTCTTCAAACTGGCCTCCAATGAAACAACGCACCTACTATTACTCCAAATATATGTGGACTTTATTTCCAGTTGGTAATTGCTTTCATGTTGGAGTTTGGGTTGAGAGGTTCAAGTTAGGATTAGGTTAAAAAGTTGGAGTATGGGGAGAGAGAGTATTTTAGTACGTGGAGAGAGAAAAATTGAATGAGAAAACCCAAACCCATACTTCTCTCTAAAAGTTTGAGTACGTGGAGAGAGAAAAGTACAGGGGAGAGAAGATTGTGAATAAAAGAGGGCAACTCAAACTCAAACCTTGAACTTCTCTCTAAAAGTTGGAGTACGTGGAGAGAAAAAAGTACAGGGAGAGAGTAAATTGGTATAGCTAGGAATTAATCCCTCTCTTTCTAGAATTAATATAATTAATCCTCCCTCTAAAATATTTGGGTAACAGTTGGCTCTATCTGGGGACAAGGACTGTGCAGGATGTTGAACGAACCCAAAGTTGAGAAATAACAGTGCTTTATCACAAGGGCTATAGAGTCACCCCAAAAGGAGATAAATCTAGGAAAAAGGGACTAAGCACAACAAAAATAGGAACACAACCAAACAGAAAAGAAAGGAAGGCACAACAAAAACTCCTAGCTAAGATATGTACAAGGTAGGTTTCCCTACCTCCAGTGACTCAAAGTATAATCATGCAAATCCACTCACTGGCTAGGGAAAATAGATACCATGGTGTGCTAACATGTGGTAACTTTCAGGTTCCTGTGGACTCAAGTATAAGTTCTCTCTTTGAATTCCAATTCTGAGATTCTTAGCATGCTTCACATCACTTGATAAAGGAATGTATCCAAATAAACATGTCTCATCAAAAATGTCTAACTTCGGAATCAACTTAGCTTCATGTTGCATGTCATTGATGACTTCATTTTGAAAGAATTGAAGGATAAGGCTCTCCAGTTCCTAAATGCATTTATGATCTTTTTCTCTATTTGACAAGCCCTGTACTTGAAATTCTAGTGATTGGTCATCATGAATTCCTAAACTTATTTCTGGCACTAGACACTCTTTTTTTTCCATGGGAATGATTTTGTTTGTATTCTCTATGAAATTACTCCAATATAAATGCACATCCTTGTCATATTGAATCTTACCGTGATATATTTCTTCCTTTTCTCCCATTAGATCACTCAAAGGAGAAACAATCATCTTTTCCATTTTGGTGCACACATGCTCTAATGAATCTATCCAATCAAGAGAATTGAACATCAGTTGATATTGATGAAAAGGAAATTCTTGGATTAAACAGCTCCTGTGCCTTGCCTATGTTCTATCAAAGTTGTAGATCATTAACTTGCATGGACGGCTAAGTAACATGTATTCCTGAGGTAGTATATCAAATAGTATGGCACCTTTTGAAATCACATTGATTCATGTTCCTCCAACTCAGGCTTTCTTCAAACTGTCCTCCAATGAAATAGTGCACCTGCTATTACTCCAAATATATGTGGACTTTATTTCCAGTCGGTAATTATTTTCATGTTGGAGTTTGGGTTGAGAGGTTCAGGTTAGGATTAGGTTAAAAAGTTGGAGTACGGGGAGAGAGAGTATTTTAGTACGCGGAGAGAGAAAAATTGAATGAGAAAACCCAAACCCAAACCCGTACTTCTCTCTAAAAGTTTGAGTACGTGGAGAGAGAAAAGTATGGGGGAAGAGAAGATTGTGAATGAAAGAAGGCAACTCAAACTCAAACCTCAAACTTCTCTCTAAAAGTTGGAGTACGTGGAGAGAGAAAAGCATGGGGAGAGAGAAAATTGGTTTAGCTGGGAATTAATCTCTCTCTTTCCAAAATTAATATAATTAATCCTCCCTCTAAAATGTCTGGGTAACAAGCCCTAAACTCTTTATGGATGGATGGATGGGTGGATGATCAAATTGGAGGATTGAACAAGATAGTTTGCAGAGCATTCAAGGTGACTTAGAATTAAGAGTGAATTGTAGAATTAGTTAGAGAAGAATAGAGGATAGAGATAAGGATACAACATTGGAGACATCTAATCATGAAGGATCAAAAGACATTGTGTAGAGGTGATCTGTTATCAAGCAAGCAAGTGCCGATTGTAGGATCTATGCTGAGACATTTTAATAGGTGATTTCAATTAAATCTCTTAACAGAGTAGTCCTAATAGGATGTATGAAATCCTTTAATAGGGTGCTTACATAATTGTAAGTTGAAGTCCTCTAACTAGGCACACTTCTAACAAGGTGAGACCTAACAGTCTTTGTAAGCCTTTAATAGGGCAAACCTTTCATAGGGTAGACCATGATTCATGGTTAAATCATTGTAACCTTCATTGGATACACTTTATTACTATAGAAGTGAAGATTTTTGGGTGTCATCCCTACCCCAATTTTACCTTCTCACTTGGAGGGTTTCTGGGTAATCATATCTAGTGTTATGTGTGTGATTCATTACATATTTACATGATTTAGATGCATATACTTTACATGTTATTTCAATTTTCATATTGAATGCATATGATGAATGAATGATAAAACTTTTATGAGTCCAAGTTTAAACTCCTGATTCACCCCCCCCCCCCCCCTCCCCCCCACTCAGAAGTTTTCTCTTTCCCCTTGTAATTCCAACACTCCTTGCCACCCACACCCGCTCCATTGTCTCCAAATATCAAGCTCAAAGAGGAGAAGAAAGCCCACCCTCTAACATAGTTAGAGAAGCCCATGCTAGAAATGCACTCTCCACCAATGGGGTGCAAGCCAAAAGGGAGGATTAACCCAACAACACCTAGTCCATAGAAGTAGCAATGAGCCCAAACAAAGTCCTTAATGTCTCCATCATTGTCATCACTAGAATTTGCATCTCCTTCCATAGGTACGATGAATACTCTCTTTCCCATCACATCTCAAAAATAGTTCATCTTCATTATTTTGAGCATAATATGGTTATTATATTCTTGATCAATTTTAAATATATTATCATATAATTATTACATCTTAATAATTATATTATCATAATAATGTGATTATATTATCATAAGTATTTATGTTATCTAGGTCAACTCGAAGGAATATGACCATGGCTACAATAACATCAACATTTTTGGGTCAAATCTACTCATACATTCAAAGACCAATTCTAGGTATTGCACAACTATAGGGAAATTCATTTCTTCTATTAAGGTCACTATCAATTATCTCTTTCATCATTGGGAAGCATATGGGTTTTTTTGTTCTTTCCAAGAAATCTTCAAAACTAGCATGAGCTAAATAGGTATCCCCAAATTTTGGCAAACAACATACAAGACCAAAGCCCTTCCCTAAACTTTGACAAGTAGATTTTATGGAGATAATTTCGAATAGACATGAAATGAAATAAATAGCCAAATAAGAAATGCAAGAATTCTAAATAACTATTGAACTCTCTGAGTTTTATTGTCTATTATGGTCTAACACTTATTCATATACAAGGCAGAGTTGGTTGGTCATCACTGCGACCGAGTCACTCTATATAGGTTGAGTCATGTAATGACTTGTAAATAATCATGTATATGTTGAGTTCTCTAGGAGCCAAGCAAGCCTTTGGTCGTCGATTATTCCTATATAAGTTGAGTTTAGTAAATGTTAAGTAAACAAAGCATATTGGATGTTGAGTCAGTCAAGGCCTCAAGTAATAATAGGAAGAACAGTTATTCAACTGACCACCAAAGACAATATGTGTCGAGAAACACATAGTGGAAAAATGTCTAAAATGGTACAAACTTTGAGGTAAACCATTTTGATTCAACATGTAAATAACATTTAATGATCACAAAGTTTGTTACAAAGGGTGTTAAACATTCTAACATGGATCTTCAATCCATATGAAGATGGGACAACCAATCATATGAAGAAGCAAAAAAGGGAAACATCTAGATCATTGATCTTATTTCTTATTCTCGAAGACTCTATAGATGTCTTTATAAGGGCATATCCAAACCCTATTTCAATATAGAGATAGTGTGCATGCAAAAGGAAGTGAAGGAGTTAGGTTTTGGAGTCTGCAAGTGAAAGTTGTGAAGTAATAGAGTTTAGCAACCTAGTGAAGTGGTAAGGATAGAGTAAAGACATATCATATAAGAGATCAAATCAAAGATTAGAAGGAGGAGATTCATAATTAACATTGTAAGTGCAAACTGAAGGATCAAGTACTAAATCAATTTTGATAGATTGAATTAGGGTTAATCTCTTAATAGAGTGGTCCTAATAGGCCTATGAAAATATCTTAACTATGTCCTTACTTCATTGTGAGTATTAAATCCTTTAATAAAGGTAGACCTAACAGTCTTTATAAAGTTTTTAATGGCAAACCACTCATGGGGTAGATCATCAGAAGTGATCAAACTTGCAGTCCTAATAGGCTAACTTTGTTACTGCAATAGTGAAGATTTGTAGGTGTCATTCCAACCCCAATTTTACCTTCACCTTGGAGGGTTTCTGGGTAAGCAAAATCTCTTGTGTCATGTGTTTACATTTTCATGGGTGTGATACTTAGATCTATTTCAGTATTTGAAGTTCTAAGTTATAGTATGCATAATCTAGATATGAGATGGATAATGTGGTGAATACAATCAAGATGTTTTAAAGGTTAAACTTTTAGTGACCCCGATTCACTCCCTGACCCCCCTTAGTATCTCAGTTTCCCAATAAGACTTCCAACAATTGGTATTAGAGTATAGTTCTCTTAGAAGAAAGTTTAACAACTTAAGAGTTCAAATTTGGAGATGGAGACTTGCAAATTGGGAAATATTATTGACAATCAAATGATTAACATCTAGCTCATAGTGCAACACCCTAAAGCAGTAATAGGGGAATTAAAGAAATCCCTAAGAAAGAGAAAGGATATGGCTATTCAATAGAATGACACACTTTATCGAGAAGTTGATACCCAAGGATTACTTGGCAATGAAAATTCAAATGAAAGCGATGCACCTGTTATATATCTATTGGAAAAGAATAATATTCTAAATGAAGAAGTCAGAGGATTGAAAAGAGAGCATGAAATCCAATCAGTAAGGTTGTGTGAGGTGACCAAACAAAAGAAGAAATCTGAAGAAGAGAAAATTACAGCCGAAGAAGATAAAATACAAATGACTACTAGACTTGAAAAAAGGTCATCTGATGCACAAAAGCTTACAAACACTCGGCTAGACATGTTGAATCAACTGATACTTACAAATCAAGAACTAGATAGGAAAGACATGGAGATAAAAAATTTGAGATCACAAAGTGACCAACTGAGGAATGAGCTAAGATCTAAAAAAGAACTTGTGGAAAGGATGAACAAGCACAGTGAAGCAATTAGATATTTTGACGAACTGATGAGATCACCTAAGTCATCTAGTGACACTTATGGATTAGGACATACCAAGAACCATTCATCTACTAAATAAGGAGAATCATCCAAGAGTGGAGAGCAAAGAAATGAAAAGTCAAAAGGTAAACCTACATGCTAGCATTGTGGAAAACTTAGACACACAACAAAACATTCGGAGAAGCAAAACTAGTACGCAAAACCCTAAGCCTAAGTTTACCAGTTAGTATTTTAGTTGCAAGAAGCAAGGTCATCAAGAACATGAATGTAGATCAAAGGTGATAAATACACCTACTACACCTAGATTTGAAGGATTTTGCTACAATTTTCAAAAGAATGGACATAGAGGACACGAATACAGATCACAAGAAAAGTCTAATTGGACAATCAAAATCCAAGACAATGTACCTAAGAAAGGCAAATCTTACAATTGGGATTACAATACATGGTATAACTATCATTATTGTGGAGAATATGGTCATATTTTAGAAAATTGTATAGGAACACATTTCAAAGGAGATTACAAGAAATGGTTGAATGGAAACATAGTTTGTTTTAATTACCACAAGGTTGGACATGTTAGCAAGAACTATAGGAATCGAGCACTAGCTCCAAACAATGAACATATCAAGGGAAAAAGAAAAATTGATGTTGAACAAACAAAGGAGATGAATCAAACCTACAAGAAAAAAGTAAAGATGGAAATAATGGAACAAATGAAGTAAAGATCACCCAATCCAATGGAGAAGGTAATCACACCACCCCAAACTGATCAAGAAAGGTATGTGAGGAATTGTATATTAAATGACTTATCTAACATTAGTTCCTAACGTAAATTTTACAAAAGTTCATATCTGCATAGGACAAGATGCATTAGAACAAATTTATTGAAAGAACAACGCAATCGAATCATTTACATTATTAGGTGTCAAGCATCAGTAACACTATCTATATTGATTGAGTACTACAATATGGACTAAGTACCTCCAACAACCAAACACATGTATTGGCTGAGTTAGATGATAATGGCTAAGTTGTATAATGGAGACCGACTTACAAGTTTAACAATGATCGAGACATCTAGATTCCACCTAACTATGTTCACAATATTTATGAGAGACCTAATTTGAATGAATAAAGATATATATATAAAATTTGAAGGTACTTTACACACCTTGCATTCATATTTTGAGATCCTAGAGCGATTTGAGAAAATTGTGAAGCAATTTTAAGGCGATTGAAAGCTAGTTTATTGATAAAGTGTGATCAAGTATTGATCTTAATTTGTGTCAAGTTGTTCAAAAAGAAAAAAATTCAAAACCCTACCATAAAAATGGCATCATCATCATCAGCGATGAAGAATCAAGGAGAAGAGGTAAGCAATGTTAAATTGGTGAAGAGTGACACTTTTCCTACACCTAAATATCATGATATTCTTAAAATTGCTATGAAAGGAGATTCTATGGGTGTGTCATCATCAATACCATCTAAGGCTATTATGATTCAAGATGTACAAAGTTGCTATATGTGTAAGATTGGTGAAGTGGGAGATTATGAAATTCATATGGCATATCAGAAATTGTGTGATGAAGTAGTACTAAAGGATGAATTCAAGATTGTTGAGAAGAAAGGGTTAACACATGCCCTAGATTTTTCAAGAAACTTTAAATTTGAATGGATCAAGGTTGTATTGAGCTAAATTCATGATATGGAGTTATGGCTGGATAATGGACTAGTTAAAATCACAAAGAAGATGATTCATGTTGTCACCAGATACCCAACATTTGACAAGAAGAAGACAATGTGTTATCAGACTAAAGAAGCAATCAAGGCAAACACCAAGGCTGAGTGGAATGGATGTGGCATGTCTATTTCAACCATCACTAATCCATTGATTGAGTTTGCAGTAAGAGTAATATCACATAAATTTTACCAATCAAGCTGACTGAATAGTGTGTCGAGTATGGCAGTAGATCATACCTGGAAGATTGTGATGAAAATCATGAATATGATCTTGCTGGGCTCCAATGCTTGCAAATGGGAGAGAATCTGGTATCAATCAGAAAAGCAAAGAATTCTATGTGTAAGTTTGGATCATTGATCATGTGTATTTTCTTTTATGTTCAAAGTTACTTTCCTACTATTGGAAATGTTGTATGGGAACAAGGAAAACTTGCTACAAGGTAGCTAAGTGAGTATATTACCAACTCGGGAGACAATTTTGAGAATGTTTTAGATGGTTATTTTGATGAGTTCAAACAAAAAATGAGATAAAAGAACAAGGATCCCTGTATCCTTGGTTTAAAAGTACTACAATGATGTGTGTTTTCTAGCTAACACTGGCTACACATATGTACAGGCAGTTATGCCAAGGGTAGCCTAGCTTAAACCTTTTTGATATGAAATTGATATTGATAATGTGAGTGTAGAAATTACTACACTACTTAATGAAGTAGTTGATGCAAAGGCCAAACCCTTTGGAAAATACAAAGAAGTAAAAGAAAGAATAATAGTAGACATTGAGCTTGCTTCTGCTAACAAGAAAAGGAAGAAAATGATTGAAGACCTATAAGGAAAACTAGGAAAATGACTGAAGACCTATAAGACAAAGTAAAGGAAAAGGACCTCTAATGATCACACAAGGACTTGGAGAAGACCAAGGCAATGAAGTTGATGTAGACGAAGAGGATGAAAGTGCAGAGGAATAGGAAAAAGCACTAGCACTTGTCACCCCACTTGATGATGACTTAATTCAAATTGACACATGTAGAGATAGGAAACAAGATTCATAGTGAATTACATAGTAGATTTGATGGGAAATGACAATGGACAATAGTAATTAAAAAGAAAATAAGAGAAGGCACATTAGCTAAAATTATGCTTGAGCTAACAACTAAACAAAAGACAACATTTTTGGAGAAGTATAGGAATATATTTGTTCATAAATATAGAGCATTCATGATATTACAAAATTAAATTGAGGTTGTTGTACAACAAAATGAACTCTTGTGGAAGAATATTTTTGGACTAACTATAGATGACAAAGATAAAGGAGTTAAACAAGAGAAAGAAAAAGATATTGTAACTATTGAGGATGATCATAGTGATGAAGATAATAAAGGTGTGTCGAGTACACAAAGTAATATATCCCCTATTCATGCCACCACACCTGACACTCATGTGATTCAACAAATAAGGGACTATCCTAAGACAAGAGAAATACAAGTCCAAGTTGTTGATTTCAATAAACAAGTAAAATAGATTGACCAACAACTCTAACATGCCTCATAGACCAAAACATTAGTAATAGAAGCTAAGAAGCCATAAAAGGAGAAAGAACAAAAAGAGCTAGATAAGGAACAAAATATAGATCAATCTACTCATGTCAAGAAGGACCACATGTATCAGGACCTCTAGATGAGGAAAATAAAGGGACTAAACTCGAAAGAAGTGGAGAAAGCAAAAGAAGAAGATAAGAAGGAAGGTTCACAAAAAAAGCCAAGTGTACAAACTCACATTCCACCCCTAGCAATGTCAAATCCCACTTTTGCATAATAGGTAGAAACCCCTATAGATCAAATCATGTCAAGCATTGATAGACAAGTTAGATTGAGTGGTGAAATACCTTCACCTACTGTGGCCCTAGCTGTGTTGACCAACAAAACTCCAACAAAGGGCAAAGGGAAGAAGAAGAAGGTCAGTTCTCTAGGTATTATTGTTACCTTGGATGAAGTTATTGAACTACCAGATTGGGATTTGAAGAATCTCACATTTGAGAAAAATGTAATATTACAAGACATTTTAGAAAGAAAGGAAAAACAAGAAGAGATGAAAATAGAACAACAACAAAGGAAAGTGTTGCATGTTAGCAAAGATATATTTGCTGATGCTTTTGAAATTCATAACATTAATGAACATGCCCCTATTATCTCTCAATTAGTGTAAATTGTTGAGAAAGTACATGCTAAGGATATAGATGTTAGTGAAGAGTTAATGGCCTGGTTAGAGAAAACATTTGAGAAGGCATTGGAGAAAGTGTTGACTATGATTGTAGCGAGGAAGATTGAACTATTAACACTTGTAAAAAATTTGGAAGAACTTGTGAATAAAATACAAGATATGTACAATATTATTTGTGGCATGCCCATATTTACAAATGAGTTTCAAATGAGCATACAAAGGATTTAGGCTAATATGAAATCATCAGGAAAATCTATCTCTCAGTCAACTAGATCAAGCTCAGTGCACTATAATAGATTATTGTTTGCACAAGGGAGGTTGGCCAAACTACATACATAGATAGCAAAATGAAGGCCAAGATTATCTCCATATATTTGATGTTGATACCTCATTTGGAGGTCATGCAATGAGATTTGGCTTCAACGAAGGATCTAGTTCACAAATATCATAATCTTTCTATTGCTAATAGCTTGATTGACTTAGCTACAAATTTGGAGATAAAGATTCATGTTTTGGAATCAGTAAGAACCACATGGTATCATGCTCTTCCCATGATCATTCAAGCTCATAAGCCATTCATTGACAAATATGGTTTAATTCCATCCTCCCAACCTTAGCAACAGACATAAGTGACAAAAGCAGGGGGTAGATAAGAAAGAAAAGTGAAAGGGGATAAGAAATAAAAATGAACAAATCAAGATAAAAATGATACAATCAAAGATGCAGAGCTCAAATGAATAACAGAAGTTAGACCACATGTATTCCAAGATTATACATCAAACTATTTGATTCATGTAAAATATGTATTGTATATTGTATTCTAAAAGAAAGTTTTGAAGTTCTATAAGAACTGAGTCATTGGCATAGGGGGAGTACTATCATTTTTGTATTGTAACAATGTAATCATGACAAAGTATTTTTTCCACTAATGCCAAAGGGGGAGATTATTAATCTCTCTAAGTTTTGTTGTTTAGTAGTGTCTAACACTCAGTGATATACAAGGCAGAGTTGGTCGATCATCACTGCAATCGAGTTACTCTATATAGGTCGAGTCATGTAAAGACTTGTAAATAATCATGTATATGTCAAGCTCTATAGGATTCAGGCAAGCATTTGGTCACTGAGTATTCCTATATAAGTCATGTTCAATAAATGTTGAGAAAATGGAGCATATGGATGCTGAGATGGTCAAGGTTGACTAATAGCAGAAAGAACAATTACGATCAAGCATCAAAGACAATATGTGCTGAGTAACACTAAGTGAACAAAACTGTCTAAAATGGTACACAAATTGAGGTAAATTATTTTGAGCCAACATATAAATAACATTTAATGATCATAGAGTTTGTTACAGAGGTTGTTACATGTTTTGACGTGGATCATTGATCCCTATGAAGATAGGACAACCAATTAGATGGAGAGGAAAAAAAGGGAAACATCTATAAGGGAATACCCAAACCCTATTTCAATATAGAGAAAGTGTGTATGTGAAAGGAAGCAAATTTTTATGGGAAGGAGTTAGGTTTTGGAGTCTACAAGTGATAGTTGTGAACTAACAGAATTTAGCGACCTAGTGAAGCAATAAAGGATAGAGTAAAGATATATCAAATAAGAGATTAGATCCAAGATTGGAAGGAGGAGATTCTTAATCAATATAATAAGTGCATACCAAAGGATCAAGTGCTAAATCAGTTTTGACAAATTGAATCAAGGTAGATCTCTTAACATAATGATCTTAACAAGCCTATGAAAATATCTTAACTAAGTCCTTATTTCATTGTAAGTGTTAAATCCTTTAATCAAGGTAGACCTAAAAATCTTTGTGAAGCCTTTAAAAGGGTAGATCCCTCATAAGGTAGATCATCAAAAGTGATCAAACTTGTAGTCTTAACAAGCTAACTTTGTTATTGCAAAAGTGAAGATTTGTGGCGTGTGGAGGGTTTACGGGTACCCAAAATCTCTTGTGTTATCTGTTTACATTTTCATGGACCTGTGAAACTTAGTTATATCTAGGTTAACATTTGAAGTTTTAAGTTATGTTATGCATAATCTAGATATCAGATGAATAATTTGGTGAATACAATCAAGATGTTTTGAAGATTAAAGTTTTAGTGATCCTGATTCACCCCCACCCCCTCCCCCTCTTAGTATCTCAATTTCCCAATAAGACTTCCAACAATAACTTCCATCTGAAACAAAAAAATAATTATGATGGCATGAAGTATCAACATTCACGTCATATAATCTAAATTCCTGTTGCCCGGCTATAAAAATTTGTTTCAATTTTGTGAGCCATGGTTAATATTTAAAAATTGCCTGGTTTTAAGCCTCAAATTGGCCATTCTATCTTTGAATTTTGTGAGTCTTTAAGCCTCCATGTCTCCTGCTCGTTAGCAGCTCCGCACAGCACTTGACATCACTGAAAACCAACTTCTGAGCCTCAAGTTATTAAAGGTTAATGATCGCCACCCAAAACGTGTTTTTCCTAACCTCCCAATAACACGTTTTTCCTAACTTCTATAAGGCGGTTATTAACTTGTTTGAAATTCGTCCATAAAGAGGCAGAGGGGAATGTGGAAATGGTGAAAATGATATTAGAATACAAGATTGTATAAAAATTGATAGATCATAAGGGAAGAAACGCTCTTCAGCTAGTTGTAATGAATGCAGCAGGAATTCAGAGGTTATCACACCACTACTACATTGTCTAGCAGGTGCATCAAAAAAGAAAGAAAGGGGGTTGATTAATGATCAGGATGGTGAGGGGAAAACAGCATTGGACATAGCAGTCACAAATATGGAGAAAGACGAGCTACGTTTCTATGAAGAAAAGAACATTTTTAAGGAAGCAATTAAAGCATGCCACCTCACATCATACTTGCCAATTGATTGATTATCAACCTGCGGCTTTAATCCATAATGGAAAACATTTTCAAAAGCTAGAAGACATAAAGCCACCAACATTTATTGTGGATAGACAGCGATACATGTATATATCAACTCGCCAAATGTGTGCAGCGATACATATACATGAAGTTGGTCTCTCAAAATGCTGCGACCTGTTCAGAAAAATGTCTGCTCTCATCCACGTGAACAAGATAAATGATCTTGTGAAAGGTTTCTCGCATATTGCATTGGGTGAACCTAAACATTTTGTAATTCTTCTTTGATCGTTGTACACTCATTGAGAACGAGACTGCATATAATACATTCATAATGTATTTTTAGATTACCGCAGCATGCACTATAGAGTGCATTATCATCTTTAAGCTAGCAGGGCGAAGATAGTTCAGAACAAAGGAAACTGAGCCTGCGGTTTCTTAAAATATTTATGTCACCTGTTCATTCTATCACCAGATCTCAATCTTGAAGGTACCGACAAGGAAGGCTTCTTAAGAGCTTTCATGGCGGAATGTTTGCAATACTTGAGATTGCTCTTAACTTGTTTGACATAATGCCCAAATTAAAAAAAGGTGGTGAGCATGAACAGAACATATAGAGTGCTAGAGAAGCATGCAAAATGCTTGACAAAATGAAATGCTCGTTCCTAACCTGTAGCCATGGAAGCTTCACTGATTACATCACTCAAATTTAGCTGGAAATAAAGAGTGTGGTGCAGGGTTGAAGACATCCACCATAATTGAAAGAAAGATTGGAAATCAAACCATGAAGTACAAGTACTAGAGGTCAGATTATGCTCCTATTTTAAGAAGTACGCTTCTAGATATCGGTGATACCATTTTAGGAAGTATCTGCCTTCAAGACTTCTGGTCATCTCTTTTAAATGAAGAAAAGACTCCATTAGCTGGAAAGATATTGGAAAGTGGCTTGGCCCAAGCAGGCAGACATCCCATTTCAGTACAGTGCCCAAAATTAGTGTTGGAGTGCATGAAGGCTTATCATCCCAACACTAGAAAATTTATTTCACCAAACAATGAAGCAATTGTCCATCTATACCCTGCCTCTATTGCTATTATTTTTCAATTGCCCACTAGGATGCAATATGCCAACATTAATCTGAGAACCACCAAGGAATATTTTACTGCTAATCAAACTCAATGTTTAAATACTGTGGCAAGATCATGGTTCTTCCAACCAAGAAGAGGAAAATCTCAATTAGGTAAATCCATTCACAGATCATCACTGAAAGAAGATGTGGCAAACATGGTAACTTTGTTGAGCAGGATCGTTGGTCTTCGGGATTCACACGAGTTCGAAGGTTGGATGTTTCTATTCATTAATATGGTCTATGAAGGAAAACAATACATTGATTGGGCTAAAATTATCAGCGATTCACTGTATAGATAGCTCATGGGAATTCAAGAAAATGGCTACTTTTATATGACTTCATATCTTTTCTATGTTATTGCGAGTACCAAAAGTTGGCTAGGACTTAACCAACAGGGCGTTTATGATGACACAACCATCATTTATAATCATCTTCCTCAAATTAAGTATGATAATAGCCTGCACCATTTCAGAAGAGTGAATGACGCATTCACCATGCTAACTGTAAGGGAAATTCAGGGGAACATTGGACTCAGGATTTCACCAGAAGCAACGATGAAAGTACAAAAATATGGAAGCCTTTTCATACAATTCCTGAAGTTCACTTATATTCGGCTAGCTGCCTATAATGGATGTCCACTGATGTTACCTAGATTTGTTGATGATAAACTAGTCTTAATTGAAATGTGCAGGCAAATTAGTCAAATCAATAAACTTTGTCAAAACAGGAGGATAGATGAAATAGCTTTTCCTATTGGAATCGAATATTATAGTTGTGATATTGCATCAGATGCCAGGAACATTGAAAGATCTATTGCCACAATAAATTTGCATACTTACACGATGTGTTTCCCTTATGATAGTAAGGGCTGTGCAGTGAATGAATTAAAGTTAAATCCCAGTCTTGGTCACTTCCCGGCTCCAGAAGACTTTTGGGAGGATTGTGAAAATGACTTTGAAGTCAGGAAGAGAGATTGGATGCGGCTTACAATATGACAAGTAATAGACTTCAAGTTGGACATTGATGTGATAGGTGTAGATGACGATGAAGTTTCTTTGGTTGATCCTTACTATTATGAGAAAATTGAATTGCTAGAGCTCCCTCCTATTGATTGGTCAATTCTTGAATTAAAAAGCTTAAAGGAGAGGTCTTCCTATGTTCTTAAAAGAACAAGAGACTGGATCAGTAAAGTCAGAGCCGAAAAAGCAACTGGTGAATTTCAAAATAAAGAGAGGAGAAATAATATAGGGGAATCGTCTCAGATGGCAATAGAGGCAACTTCTAGTGAGAAGATACAACAACTGGATACAGGTGCTCAAGATCGGGATGAAGATATGAATCAGCCGAATAAGTTTACAGTCAAAAGAAAAAGGACAAGAATGAAAGGTAGAATGAATCAAGAATGGAATGAATCCAGTGAAAAAGATCAAAGAACTCCTCAAATTGCTGAATCGCATGTCCCTGTTACATCCCCTCATGATACAGTGATTCCTCATTTGAGTCTCCCTCCTCCTGATATGCCAATAATAGACATCACGCAATTAGATAACCCATTATCTAATTCAGAAGACTTAATGATGGTTGCTGAAAATGTAACAAGTGACGTCAAAAATTACACATTCGTGGTTCCAGGATAGTCTTTAGAAGAGGAAGAAAGTTGTTCAAATGGTCCCACCTCCATTTGATATGATCTCTAGTATTCTTCAGAAGCCTCCTAAGGTGAAAAAGACCAAGGTGATGTCCATGTTAGCTATTGATAAAACTTCAGGCAATTTGTGCATGGAATTAGCCAAGTCTATAATTGAAAAGAATGTTGATGAAGCATCTGAATCAGATTTCATTCTAGAAAAGGTTGACCTTGGTCCTTCTAATGCAGTAAGAGAGTTTCAAAATTTTGAACTGATTGGCACTCAAATGTTGCAAAGGGCGAAGGAAGAGAAAAGAGCCAAAGAGCAACTCAAAGAACAAGTTCAGATGATGGTAGCTTATATTAATTCAATCAGCAATCCTTCTAATGCCCAAGCCATGGTCACTCCGCCAGTTTTAGCAGGCCTTGATGGTATTTTAGATCATATTGTTGTTGAAAGAATCAACCAACACAAGTCACATAGTATGATGATCGAAGCTTGGATAAACAGGATGATAGAGGATGCTTCAAAACTTATAACTGGAGTGAAAGAGATATATGGGAAAGCCATCGCACGGATACAGGAAATTTCTAAGGAGCTGGAAAATAGAAAGGAACATAAATCCAACTAGCAAAAAGTAGCTGATGAATTAAGAGAAATGGCCAAGTTAGATGCGAGCACCTTACTTCTTGAGAAGATTATTGTTGATCCAGGTGACAACCAAACACGTATCTAGAGTAAAAGTGTTGGTTGGAAGGTGATAAACATTAGCAAAGGGATCACTGAGTTCGAAAAGCTAATAGCTTCTTTGGAGCAACTGAAAACAAAAAAGTACAGATGAATTAATCTCTACTATCATAGGTGGGGTGCCAGTAAACGATCTTCAGCATGTTGATTGTCAGTTTCTCCTTGATTCCTTCAGTGTTCAAATTCATTCAGAAATAGAGAACCGTGTATCGAATGCTGAAACTATGATGAAGCTTAGCTTGGTTGCAGTTACACTGGGAGATTGTAACATTTTAGCCTATTGACAAGAGTTAGAAGAAATTCAGGATAGATACTTCACAGCCAAACTCAGGATGGAAAATGTGTTCATTCCAAACTATGAATCAATGATGATCATCCTAGATGCTTACAGGACTTTTTGGGATAGATCAATTGTGTCTGGATAGATAGAGTTAGTAGCTAGAAGAATTAGTGATTATATATGCAAACATCTTTAGGAACTCTAGCTAAAAGTTTTGTTTTTTTTGCAAGTTTCCTTGTATAGGTTAATTTTCTTGAAGTTAATTAACCTTCCAAAATTGCATATTTTGGAGGTGGTTATTAACCACGAAGAGGTAGTTATTAACCTCTATGTCTATATAAGGACACCTATTGGCTTTGTAAAGGGACTTTTTGGTTTTAAAAATAAGGGGACACTATGCTGAAATTTTGATTGAGGGATAAATTTTGGAAAGTATGTACACTTTTTATCTCTGGAATTGAAAAATCTCTATTGCTTTCTTGGTGCAAGGAAATGAAATGAGATGTATTTTGGGTTTCTTATTTTAAAACCAAAATTGTTATGCATTGTAGTAGACATTCTCATGGTATTATGCAAGTGTTTATGAATGTTAATAAATGTTCTTGATAATACTGGTTGCTTTCAAGCATAGCCCTTGAGCACCCTTGTTATCAATCTTGTTTACCAAAGAAGGTCGTGAGGGCGTGTGGTGCATTCGTCTTGGATGAATTTCTCTTGAACTTTGAAGTTTTAAATCTTTATTTGAAAATCCTTTAAAAATTACATCATATGAGGGAGTTGCCCCTCTAAACGCAGAGGAAGGCCGCATACCAAGGGCCTATCCAACTATTGTGAATGGTTTGCCACACACTCCGTTGGGCAATTCTTCTGTGACAAATCTATTTACCAACAATTCCCTATTGCTTTTGATGAAGAAAAATCATTACGTCAAGCATTATTCTACATATTTAACAATTTACAATTTTTTTAAGGCAATATAACTCATTTAATGTCTCTTTAATGACACAAAATATGGGTACTGTTGAAATTCTTTAGAATAACTAAGAAGGGGGTGAATCAATTATTCAAGGTCCAAATGTACAAATAAAACTTTTCAATGCTTAATAGATTTATATCCATAAAACCATAACATGCATGTATCCATTAGATCATACAATCCATTAACTTAGTAGGTCACTATCTTCGGTCAAAATAACTTTGCAGAAATGTAAACATGGAATGCTACAAACTCATTCACACAATTTGACACAAGGATTTTACATGGAAATTCAATTTGGAAAAAATCACTAATAACATGCTACCCAATTTCACTCTTTTGAAGTGATGCTCTGTGAAAGGCGAACCATGTTAAAGGTTACAATACACACCGTTAAATGTGACCTAGTTAAAGGATTTTAATTACCCTATTAGGAGGGAGCCTTGCTAGAGGACTTTAGAAAATTCCATTAGAATTTCACTCAGTTAAAGGAATTACAAATGACTGTTAGGTCAACCTTAATCCAAAGGATTTATCCATACTAGTACAGTTGTTAGAAAGTAACATCGGGATTTGATCTAATAAAAACTTACAATTCATTTGTAGATTAAAGCTCTTTGGTCCAGTCCTCATTTTACTTAGCATTCATACTCTTCAGCTCTTATAGCTTGTTCACCCTTCAAGCATTCATCCTCTCAAACCTTCTTTCTTTGTATGCCAACCATAGTGTCTTTTATTTGGCCACTAGATAAAGCAACACCCTAGACTTCTTGTCTTCCTTAGGTTCTCGCACATAACAACCTTTACTTCTAGCATGCTATCTCTATAAATAGAGAATTTGGATCTTTTCTTGCTTAACCACAATCGTCCATTCCAAGGTTAGATAAGATTCAATGAATCTACCCAATTTTCATTTTAGTCCCTCTAGAAACTTCTTCTATAATCTTCCTTGAATTCGCCTCAAAATGGTTTACCTTGAATTCTATGCCTCCAACTCATTAAGCTTATCTTCCACACACTTTACATAATTCAAGAAATAAAATTAGTCAGCTCATATTCATCAAATCTTTGATTTAACACTTGTTGTCACTCGGCATCTACACTATTCACTTGGCCAATACTAGTTCACTTGGCACACACTAATGTTTACTGATGCTCAACATCAACTAAACTTTACACAACTTCCATTATTTCACTTCTCTACTCTATACTTATTGATTTTCCCTCGACTTCTACTATTTTCTCCTCGACGTGAATTGTTTGCTTGGCTTGCACTATTTACTCAGTCAATCTTGGCAAACACATTTCTTTGCTTTATCTTCTTTCAGTATTTTCTGGAGTGACCTTTCATTATAGACTTTAAGTAGATAAGCAATACACTACAATATCAATGTCTTATTTGGTCATAGTGCTCTTTTTATACACCAAATAACTCAACCTTTCTCGAGGTGCTCTTATTATCTTCTCTTTTCAAATCCTCTTCATTAATAAAACAAAATATAGCATTCAGACCAAAAAGAAATCATCTCACTAGTAAGTAGCAGGTTTGACATCATTAACAAATTAATGATTGTTCCATGATAAGTTCTATACTTCAAGCAATCTCTTTTCAACAATCTCCCTCTTTGGCATTGATGGCAAACCAATACCAATAATAATACCAAAAAGATAATTAATGTCTTTGAAATTTCTCCCTCTATCAATATATATCCTTCCTTTGTATATGGTAATGTAAGCTTTGTCAATATCCTTCAACATATCTTCTCCCTCTGACTTATATCTCTCTTAACCTTATATCTCCCTCTTTAGGAATATCTTCCTCTTTAGAATATCTCTCCTTCTTTCTTTCTTATATCTCCCTCTTTGACAAAAATGTCAAAGACTTGTCATCTTTTCATACAGATATATTTAATTTAGGTTCTCCCTCTATCACCTTGCATGTGACTATAAATTTCTTTTGATTCAACTCCTTCATTACTTTAGGTAGCTCCTAAAGTAAGATCCAGTACAACAAGTTGTAAGATACAATATTTAGCTTAGTTGATGCAAGGCACTACTCATGTTTCTCAAGTAGTTTTCGATAGGGGTATCACCCCTAGTTTACCTCTAAGATTTTCATGTGCATCCTTAGGTAAAGCTTTTGTGAATATATCAACTATCTATTCTTTTGTATTCACATATTCCATTCTCATTTCTTTGTCTTGAACCAACTCTCTCAAGTAATGATACTTGATTGCAATGTGCTTTATCTTTGTGTACATCATAGGGTTCTTTGATATATTTATAGCACTTGTATTATCACAATCAAGGGTCACAAGTTTAGTAATTTCTTCCTTCATTCCTTTGAGTAGTTGTTTGATCCATACCACATTGGTACAATTCATTGCAGTAGCCACATATTCAGCTTCAACAGTAGATTGAGATATACAATTTTTTTTCTTACTAGTCCATGAGACTAATCTCTTTCCCAAGAAAAATACTCCACCAATTGTACTCTTTTGGTCATCAATGTTTTCAGCCTAATCAATATCTGTATAGGCTCTCAACTCAAACTTATTATTCTTCTTCCAGCATAGACCATAGTCTTATGTTCCTTTCAAATATCTCATAATTCTCTTAACAACCATCAAATGATTCTCCTTAGGATTTGAAAAGAACCTTGCAACAATCCCAATAGCTAATGCAATGTTGTAAGAATTTGGTATAGCTCTGATACCATGTAAGAATTTTCCTAAGGGAAAAATTGACCCAAGAATTAAGAACTCAAACACAAGCACAACTGTAGACCAAAAATGGATATGATCAATTAATCAAAGTATGTCCTAATACATTACTATGTTCAGTATGTGATGTGTAAACACACTAGGAGTGCCTGTATATAAAGGCCTCTCAAGAAGCACCTAGAATGTCTCTAGAAAGAACCAGGAGATAAGATAAGCATTAACAACTAAGCAAACACCTTATCCAACATTCTAGATGAGTGGATAAGAATGAGAAGGTTGTAGACACCATGTGTTTAATTAGTGTGCTAACTCCAGTGGTGTAGACAACATGTGCATAAAAGAGGTGCGGACCCCTGTGTTGTCAACATGACAACTCACAAGAGTACACATACTCCAAGGTGACTAATAAATAAATAATAATAAATATGCATTAACCTAAGTGAACTTAAGTAAGTGTAAATAGTAAATACTTATTTACACCAACACCCCCTTAAGTGCAACTTAGGGGAATGTCCTTAAGCTTACGACTACTAGGATGAATGCAAGATGGGTCCCGACTACTAGGCCATGTTAGGTACCCATGTACAAGATGAACATGCAAGTCTCTCATAAAGCAGGGAAAGAGGGAAAACCTCATGGGAAAAACCCTCCCCTAAAAAGAGAGATGAAAAGGGATGCATGGATGGATGGAGTAATCAAGACCCCCCCATTACAACATACATCTAGTATATACAAAAGAAAAAAAGGAGAAGGAAAAAACCCCCTAAGAGGAAAAAGTCCCCTCCAAACAGGAGAAGAAGGAGATGAGGTAGTCCCCCCCCTAAAAGTAGTATGTCGATCAGTGAAAAATGCTCTGATATAGAAGCTAATCCATGACCTCTAAATGATGTTCCTCCCCTTTGGAAGAAACAAATGCAAGGGTACCTGTGAGATACGTCCTTTGGATGGAAAAGGAATCTCTATGATGACCGGTGTCGCTGAAACTTGTCCAAGTGTCCCTGTGTCGATACTAAAGAAGGCTTCCTCCAAAGTTACGGAAGAGAAGTACAAATTGAACAAGGAGTGTGGTAGAACCTACTTCAGGAAACCAACAATCTTCTCAAATGTGAAAGAGACCTCCTATAGATGCTATAAATGAGAATCCACAATCATGCCAACCTAGAAAGATTGATCATGTAGAGCATGGACTTGAGGGTCAGAGTGGGCCCTCTTAACAACTGTAGAAGAATCCTCAACAAAGAGAAGCAATAGATCATCATGAAAGTCTCCCATATTCGTTGTGTGTGACTCCAAGAATAGAGTTGAAATGTCTGGCAAGAAATCATCACCTAGAAGACCATGTGTACCCTGTAGTGTTGAAGTACATGAATCTATCACTACAAAAAAAAAAGAAGTATCTGTCTCAAAAAGAAGATGAATGTCATCAAGAATGTTTTCCACATCTTCAATGTGAGACTCCATGAACAAACCTGCAAGGGTGGGAAGTCGTTGTCGCATGAAGGTAGAGTAGGAAGACATAAAGGGTCCTGTTGCACTAAATTTGAAGCATCTATGGTTGGAACTAGATCAGTAGGAGCAATAGGAGTTGGAGGTGTGATCTCATCTAAAGAGGAGTCAGCTACAACTGGAGGTAGAAGATCTACTAGGAATGGAGGAATGTTTAGATCTCCATAGGTCTCCCAAAGACACATCCAAAAGACATACGGATCAGTTTCCTTAATGTCAGTAAGTGAATCCAGAATGTCCATATCCCTATATAAAAAGAGAACACGAGTAATTAAGGAGAAAGTCTCAATATCATAGTCAAGTCCTCTCACATATGGTAGTGTATTGTGCTTACTGAGATATTTGATAGCTATTTGACTCCATTCTTGATAGTTGTCTGGGTGCAAATAGATCAAATCATCCTCTCCCATGATAGAACAATCAATAAAACCTCCAAGAAATCAAAGAAACCAAAGAACCCCCCTAATGCATAATTTAGGCATTTGGTAGCCACTTGCTAATTTAGGGCCTATTTCTGAAAGTAGTATTTCTATGTACATAACCTATAATATCATTGCAAATCTAGAAAGTAGACAAAAAAATATGTAGATTCAAAAAAAATGGAACCCGATTTGGAGTCCAGATGATCTCGTACTAAGCATTTTAAGTGGCAAAAATTGAGATTTTGGAGTTGCAAAAAAATTCAGGAACAGAGATCTCAAACCACTTGCACCAATGTATGAAATTCTACCCCAAAACAAAAAAAATTGCTTGCAAAAAAGAGTTCGTATGAGGGAGATATTGCTATTTGAAAATCGTTGTTGCTGTTATGTTTTCTGAATCGCCGCCACAACTCCAAAAATCAAATGGCTCTAGATTTTGCCTCAGATGTCTGATTTGGATGAAACAAAATTCGATTTGGGGGTTTTTGGACCTTCTGAATGTTGATGCAAATATCTGATTTGCATCAGCAAGCTCCATTCTTCACCTGCACAAAATCTCTCCTATGGCCCTCTTGCAAAAAAAAAAAATCAAAAAATAATGCAGATCCAAAAAAAATAGCAAAGATGCAGATAAAAAAATGTAGATTTGAAAATTAAATGTACATATCTAAAATGATCATACCAATACTACAAATCGGTCATTTGAATGCTAGTTTGCAAAAAAATTGCCTCACAATCAACTTGGGCCTAGGGCAGGCAACTTTATAGCCAATTTTCACTGAATCAGCGTTCTAAATGCAATGGTGAGGTCAGATCTAGCTCTAGAAACTCCCAATTTCTACAGTACTCCGAATTTGGGTTGAGGTGTTGAAGCAAGTGTGGTCTCGAACAACAATGTGATGAAAAAATCTCCAAGATATCATGATACCATGTAAGAATTTGGTATATCAACTCTGATACCATGTAAGAATTTTCCTAAGGGAAAAATTCACCCAAGAACTAAGAACTCAAACGCAAGCACAACTGTAGACCAAAAATGGATATGATTAATTAATTAGAGTATGTCCTAATACATTGCTCTGTTTAGTATGTGATGTGTAAACACGCTAGGAATTCATGTATATAAAGGCCTCTCAAGAAGCACCTAGAATGTCTATAGAAAGAACCAGGAGATAAGATAAGCACTAACAACTAAGCACACACCTTATCCAACATTCTAGATGAGTGGATAAGAATGAGAAGGTTGTAGATACCATGTGCTTAATTAGTGTGCTAACTCCTATGTTGTAGACAACATGTGCATAAAAGAGGTGTGGACCCTTGTGTTGTCAACATGACAACTCACAAGAGTGCACATACTCCTAGGTGACTAATAAATAAATAATAAAAAATATGCATTAACTTAAGTAAACATAAGTAAGTGTAAATAGTAAATACTTATTCACACCAACAAATGTCAAGTTTGCTATGTACTACATATTGCAATTTTCCAATTATAGACTTGTACAATGTTTGATTTACTTCAATAGAATCATCAGTCTTTGAAAGTTTATGTCCTACGACCATAGGAGTGCTAACAGGTTTTGAATCTTCCATACCAAAAAAATTCAATATTTCCTTTACATACTTGGACTGAGTGATGTAAATATTATATTTCATCTGATATACTTGCAAACTGACAAAGAACTTTATCTCTCCAAACATAGACATCTCAAATTCTTTCTTCATTTCATTTGTAAATATTTTACACAATGCATTTTGTCCTCCAAATATGACATCATCAACAAAAAATTCAACTAGTAAAATACCTTTACCTCCTTCTATCTTCAAATACAGAATGTTGTTATCACCAGTCTTCTCAAAACCAATTTTCACAAGGTAATTGTGAAGCCTTTCATACCATGCTCTTGGAGCTTGCTTTAAACCATATAAAGCTCTGTATAATATATATACCATGTTCTTGTTGTTTGGAGCAACAAATCCTTTTGGTTTTTCATTGTAAACCTACTCTTCTAGTATACCATTTAGAAATGTTGACTTCACATCCATTCGATAAACTTTGAAATCTTTGTATGCAAAATATGCAAGCAGAGTTCTTACTTCCTCCAATCTTGCAACTGGGGCAAATGTCTCTCCATAGTCAATTCCTTCTTCTTATGCATACCCCTTACAAACTTAGGCTTATGCATGCTCAACAAACATGTATCACTTCTCAGTTTATTCCTTATCATTGGTCTAGGTTCTTTATCTCCAATAATTTGTTCAACAGGATGATGTCTTCTAAAATACTTTGACAATATTGCTTTCTTCTCTTCTTTCTTCAATGGGTTTGTCAACTTCAAAATCACTATGTACTTCTCTATCAGGTAAATTGACATTCCTTTCATGTACACTGATCTTAGAATCAAAATTTACCTTGACTTCTATTTGCAACTCAGCTCCTCAATACAACCTGACATCCATTGTATGTGACTCGAAAGTCACTAATACTTGTTGTTGTTGATTTACAACTTGGTTCACAACACCTTAATCAACAAGCATATCTTCATAAAAGTATACAAAAGATTTGTATTCTTTAGGTTCCTTCATAGGTTTAGCTTCATGTATCTCTGTATATTCATCAAACTTCACATTTTCCCTTTCCACAACTTTGTTAGTGTTAGTATTTAAACACTTATAAGCTTTACTTCTTGTGGAATAACTTTAGAAATATACCTTCTTCAGTTTTAGCATCAAATTTACCATTCCTAAAATCCTTAAGAATGTAACATTTGCTTCCAAATACCTTAAAATATTTTACATTGGGTGAGTGTCCATACCATAGTTCAAAAGGTGTGGAATTTGTACCTTTCTTGACTTGCACTCCGTTCAAGGTATAGATAACTGTACTTGCAACTTCTCTCCAGTATTTCAAAGCAACATTCTTCTCCATCATCAATGTTCTAGCATAGTCCATTACAGATTTGTTCCCCCTTTTACCAATCCCATTTTATGGAGGGGTCCTAGGTGCAGAAGTTTGTCTTTTGATTCCTCTATCGTTATAGAATATCTCAAACTCATTTGATGTGAATTCTTTGCCTCTATTAGATCTCATACATTTCAAGCTTTTCTTAGTCTCCTTTTCAACTCTTGCCAAGTACCACTTAAACATTTGAAAAGGATCGATTTTTTTTTTAAGAAACATAATAGTCATCGTCCTAGAATAATCATCAATAATTAGGATAATGTACTTGTCACCTTTGTAGATTTTCACATCAATTAGTCCACACAAATTAGTACAAACTAATTCCATAATTTCTTTAAAGGAGTGAGTCTTATTTTTAAAACTATATTTTGTCATCTTGTTTAACTGACATTGTTTGCAAATCACATTATCAAGTTTCTTTAGTTTTAGCAAACCTCTAACTCTTTTCATGCTATTGATATTGACTAAGTTATCAAAGTTAACATGACATAACCTCTTGTGTCATAGACATGCATCATCAAATTCTACAACAAGACAAGAGCATCATTCATGTCAAGGTAAAATAGATTACCTCTAGTTTGATCTCTGATTCCAATTAGTTTTCCATCAGTGTCATAGATCTTTGCTTTCTTGTTATCAAATTCAACTTTACAACTTGAACTATTCAATTGTGACACACTCAACAAGTTATAGTTAAGTCCTTCTATATAGTAAGCATTGTCACACATGATCTTTTCTGTTGGTTTGATTGATCATTTTCCTTTTATCAGACAAGGTGCATCATTACCAAATCTAACATTATTTCTATTTTAATAATCAAGGGTAATGAACTTACTTTTATCTCTAGTCATGTGATGTGAACATCCATTATCAATGATCCATCTATCACTTTTGTTCACATAAGACACTAATGCAGTTGCCTAATCTTCATCAGAATCATCTTTTATTTCCTCTTCAACAATATAGCAAGACTTCTTTCCTTTGTCTTTATAATCTTTGTTGTTCTCATCTCTTTTACTTCTATATTTATCTCCACTTCTATTGTTCTTCTTCTCTAGACATCTAGTAACAATATGATCAACCTCATTACGATTAAAACACATGATAGGTAACTTACCTTTGTATTTCCATTGCCTTTGTCAAATATCCCTGCCAACAGTGCTTTAAGCTCTTCTACATCATCTTCATCAGTATCATTATCGCTAGAAATATTGTTGACCTTTTTCATCTTCTCTTTAGGTTCTTTCAATGACAGTTTAGCTTTGAAAGAAAATTCAACATTTTTAGTTTTGAAATTATCAAAATTATAGAGTTCAAAGGTAGTGAGTCTACCCATTAGTCCTTCAAGGGTTAGATTACTATGAGGAACACACATTAGTTCTTGTATGGAAGAGACTCTAATAGCACAAATAGGCAGCAAGGTTCTTAGCACTTTATTGATTACAACCTCATCGTCATTAACGCCATTTGCTCATCTAATAGGATTCACAACATCTTTGATTCTTGTGCAATATTGGACAATAGTCTAACCTTCTTGCATTCTTGTGTCATTAAGCTTTCCTCTTAAACTTTTAGCTTTAGCTCTCAAAACATTTTTATATCCTCCGTAAATTATTTGTATAGCATCCCACATCTTTTTTGTAGCATTACATCCTTTGATGTCATCAAACTCTAACTAGCTTAGGGCAGAGGTAAGATCTAACGCTGCTTGATTTGTTTGAATATATAGTCCACTAATATAAATAAGAGGGGAGGTGTGTGTGAATAATTTATCCAACTATTATCACATTTATCAACCTTAAACAAACTTAACCATATGAGTAATATAAACAAAAACCACAACAAGATACTCATACACAATAACACCATATATGTTAACTAGGGAAACCCTTGATAAGAGAGAAAACCCCAGTAAAGATGGTACCCACAAGATGATGTACTAATATTAATTTTCCTTGTTAGAGGATGGACCCTGTTAGGAGTCTATGAATAAATTCAGTACATATGAGTCCCTATTAGGAGATCCAACATTGTTAAGAGTTGTGCTAACCCTGTTACGAGTTGTGGAAGATAGCTAGACCCACTGCCCAAATAGCTTCAAGGACAAGACCAATGAACCCACTATCCAAATGATCTCTGTATTATTATGCAATGGTACTATATTGTTCCTTGCTCTTTCTTTGTCCTATCAACCAGATCTCTTCTCCTTCTGATCTTGTAACCAAATCACAAATCTCGCATCCAAATAATCCCTTGGATTGCTTACATGCATTCAATAAGCACTCTACTCCTTTTTGCACTTCACACTTCATACAACAATAAAAAATACTTACAAATAAGGAAAACATCTTTCCTTTATATCATATCTTCATAATAATTCCTTGAGTCGGCCTTGAGGCTTTCCCGATTACTTATAATAAGATAATTAATTAATTACAGTTACAATAACATTGTCAACTTGCAATCTATACAAAACTTCACACGTGCAATACTAGGGCTTGCGCACTCACTAACATCATCAGCTAATTTTCCTTTGTCACTACCTGACTACACATCTCCTCATTACATCTCATATGTAAGATAGCCAATAAACATTAGAAACTAGTTTCCCAATATTCTATCTCTAAATTGCTCTATGTAAATCAGGTACAACTTTTGTATGTCTTCAACTTAGACTCTGCACACTTGACCATGTCATTAGGACATTATGTTAAACATGTCCATAACCACACATCACCAAATAATCAAACCATTTTTTGTACCATCAAGATCTTTGTCTACTACTTAGCCATTCTTTACAAAAACAATGTTATGTTGACATCAATGACAAACATAGTCATGAATGTAACATGTCAATACTCTCCAATGCTCAGGATACTCCCCAAAGTAGTATCATCAGCATTCTTGCTAACATGATGGTGTTCTTTCTTCTTTTTCAACTCATTAGTAGTAAGGGCTCCAACAAGATCAATATTCTTAGTTTTGATGGTAGATTGTGCATAGTCTCTTAAACCTCCTAGATGTAGCTTCATCAAACTTTGCCATGCAAGAAAGTTTTCCTTGTTCAGTTTGAGCACCTCGTTTATGTACATCTTGATCTTTAGCTACTAGTACCTTCAAACTATTCCTCACAAGCACCAACACTCTTATCCCAGTTGTTCGAATTCTTTAGAATAACTGAGAGGGGGGTGAGTCAGTTATTCAAGGTCCAAGTATACAAATAAAACTTTCAAGTGCTTAACATATTCATATCTATAAAACCATAACATGCATGCATCCATTAGATCATACAATTCCCTAGCTTAGTAGGTCACTATCCTAGGTTAAAATAACTATGCAGAAATGTAAACATGAAATTCTACAAACTCATTCTCACAATTTGACACAAGGATTTTATGTGGAAACCCAAGTTGGGAAAAACCATCAGCAACATGCTACCCAATTTCACTCTTTTGAAGTGATGCCCTATGAAGACCAACCTTGTTAAAGGTTAGAATACACACTGTTAATGTGACCTGGTTAAAGGATTTCAATCACCTTATTAGGAGTGAACCTTGTTAAAGGACTTTAAAACATTCCATTAGAATTTCACCTGGTCAAAGGATTTACAAATGATTGTTAGGTCAACCTTAATCCAAAAGATTTATCCACACTGGTACAATTGTTAGAAAGTAACAACAGGACTTGATATGATTAAAAATTACAACTCACTTGCAGATTACAGATCTCTAGTTCAATCCTCCATTCTTCTTAGCATTCATACACTTCAGCTCTTACAATTTGTTCACCCTTCAAGCATTCATTCTCTTAAGCCTTCTTGCTTTCTATGCCAACTGCAGTCTCTTCAGTTCGGCCATTAGATGAACCAACACCCTTGACTTCTTGTCTTCCTTAGGTTCTCACACATGACAACCTTTGATTTTGGCCTGCTATCTCTATAAATAGAGAATTTAGATCTTTTTCTACTTAACCACAATTATCCATTTTAGAGTTACATAAGATTCAATGAATCTACCCACTTTTCATTTTAGTCCCTCTAGAAACTTCTTCTACAATCTTCCTTGAATTCACTTCAAAATAGAACTCACCTTGAATTTTGTACCTCCAACTCATCAAGCTTATCTTCCACATGCTTCACATAATTCAAGAAATCAAATTAGACGGCTCAAATTCATCAAATATTTGATTTAACACTTTTCGCTATCACTCAACATCTACACTGTTCACTCAGCCAATACTAGTTCACTCGGCACACACTAAAGTTTATTGATACTTGACATCAACTAAACTTTACTCAGCTTCCACTATTTCTCTTCTTTGCTTGGCACTTATTGATTTTCACTCAGCTTCTACTATTTTCTACTTAGCTTGAACTATTTTCTTTACTTGCACTATTTACTCGATCATTCTTGGTAGACACATTTCTTTACTTGATCTTCTTTCAGTCTTTGTTTGAGTAACCTTTCATTATAGACTTTAAGTAGATAAACAATACATTATAGTATCGATGCCTTATTTGGTCTTAGTGCTCCTTTTATACACCAAATAACTCAACCTTTCTCTAGGTGCTCTTGTTATCTTCTCTTTTCAAATCCTCTTCATCAATCACACAAATGATAGCATTCAGATCAAAAAGCAATTGGCTGACCGGCAAGTAGCAGGTTTGACATCATTGACAAAATAATGATTGTTACATGATAGGTTCTATACTTCAAATAATCTCTTTTCAACAGGTACTTGATTTCCATACTCAAAATCCATTTTTTTTTCATATCAAATTTTATTGTCATGATATAACATTGACACTCACATTAATTATTAGCCATTTTGTATAAAGCCCTTGTTGTATAATGGTTACCTTTCATTTACAAAAGTTCTAAAATTTAAATTTGACAAGATGCCCTTTCTTTTAATTAATTCCCTTTGTTCATCACTATTTGTTGACAGACTTACAATGAACCTTGAACTTAGAACCAAATGAAATGTACAAGGGTTCAATTTTATTATCCACATTCCATAAAAAAATCAAATTGAAGGAATCAAAGAACATATATGTGCAGAACAAACTTTAAACCTTTGAACTTTAGCTATGGCTTCAATTGGGAGGTTCAAAATCATACACTTCGCTATACAAAGGCCAAAATAAAGACTATTCAATGATAAAACAAGGATTTGGGGCCAGAATGGAATATTAATTAAAATGAGAATTAATATACTCTATTTTTTCTCGAAGGGGAACTATAGAAAAAATCAATGTGGACAAAGTTAAAAGTAACAATATGTAAATATTTTTCCCTGTATTTTTTCCCCTTAAGTAGAGGGTGAAAATAACAAGGTAGTTGAGTGCAGCCTGCCACAAAAAATGGGAGGAATGGGCAATAAATTAATTGAAGGATTTGAGCAATACAAATCCATAAAGCCCAAAGAATACCTGCATGTAAAGACCTATCACTTAGAAGAAAAAGATAAGAAGAGGCAAAGGTTTGCTCTGAAAATATGCAAATTGTATTCTCATAAATGAAAAAGATAAGAGATAATTAAAAAATATCAATCCTTATAGGAGATTGAAACTCAAAAAAGGGGAAACCTAAAAGGTAAATGTCATTTAGTAATCACTAATTAATTATTAAATGTGAATGTGTAAATGCACGAAGTGAAATCTTAAGAAGGGAGTAAAGTGAATTTAATAAATAAAATAAAATTAACGCTTTACTTTGACACCCCCCTTTAAGATAAGCAACAATACAACTACAAACAATGTAGAAGTAGCAAGGAAACTACAATGCAATGTTGAAAGCAAACTTGGGCCTCGACAGCAAGGCCTGATGAGGTACCCAATCACAGCCAAATCTCTATGAAAAAAATGAAAAAAAGAGAAAAACTAATGGGAAAAAATCTACTCGAAAAAGAGATAGCATGAAAAAGAAGGAAGGAAGGACTCATCAATGAGACCCCCCGAGGACAACTTCTTTCACCCCAAGCATCAAACACAATTCAAGATACTGTGGGGATGCAAAAGGTTTAGTGAAGATGTTTGTAACTTGTTGAGTAGTAGGAATGTACTCCGAGCTCAAAGCGTCATCCTGAATGAGATGCCTAATGAAGTACATGTGAAGCTCGATGTGCTTGGTCTAATAATGCTCAATTAGGTTGCAAGAAATGTGTATAGCACTCTGATTATCACATCATAAAAAGGTGAGACTATTAGGAGGAAATCCAAACTCTATCATCAATTGTTGAAGCCACAAAACCTCCTAACTAGCCAATACATCTGCCCTGTATTATGTCTTTGTAGATGATAATGCATGAGCATGTTGCTTCTTGCAAGACCATGTGATAGGACCAGAACCAAGACATAAGACAAAACTAGAAGTAAACTCGTGATCATTAATATCACCAACCCAATTTGAATATGTGAAACCAACAATGTGAGGATCCTTTGATGTGTAGTGAATGCCATAACATGTTGTACCTATCATATACCTCAAGATACATTTGGAAGCTTGCCAATGACTCTCATTTGGATCATGGGAATCGTGAGATAAGTCCAACTGCAAAGGAAATATTAGGGCATGTGCATGTTAGGTACAACAAACTACCCATAAGTTATCTGTATAAAGTGGAATCCACTGTAGGAGTAGAGCAAGTGGTAGATAAAACAACACCTATTTGAAAAGGTGCAGGAGAAGGCTTGAATCAAGCATGTCAAATCTCTAAAACATATCAAGAGCATACTTTTGTTGGAGTGTAGTGCCTACCCCTAAGTGGCATTTCTATTATCATTGCAAAACTCTTTCAGGCTAGCTTTATGCTTATGATTAGTGGCATTGTTTTAAGATTATCAGATATTGTTTCAGATTCAGTTGATTTTATGATGAGATTACTTGGTACTCTATATTTCATGTATGCATGATGATTATTACAGTGCTTTCAGTTATTAATGTTGACTAGTTAGATGGTTTATTATCATATGTGTTTTCTTATGGATACTTACCCCATACTACATATGTATGGTGTGCGTGTTTGTTTTCTTTATGTATGGCATTTATGATGTGGTTAAGGAAGGGAGTTGTAGTCACCTGCTAGTCAAGATCTACACGATGCACCACTTCCTACCATTGCCTATTTAGCTTGGTGTATATATATTGTGTATGTACATGTGTGAATTTTATGCAGGTTGCAAGTACCAAGTATCGACTTCTCTGAATTGCCAGGATGAGCATACCCTATCGCATTATCTCAATGGTAAGAGAGGGGAGATAAATTCTTAAGTCCAAATCCTATACCTTTAAGCCATTTGTCCTAATTGAAAACTAGGACAAGTATCTAATTCGTGTACCCTCTGAATGCATTGGATGATGTTAATTCGTGATTATAACCCTTTAGTTTGATTTTGCATGTGTTTTTCTATGATGGCTTTTTCGTACTTTACTTTATGAGTCTTTGGTGAATTTCTATTAATTAAGCCTAATTAAAAAATTAAATTAATGATTTAATTTAATAGAAAATTATTATGATATTTTAATATTTAATTATATTTAATTAATTGAGAGATTAATTAAATTTAAAGATAAAAGTTATAAAGATAAATTTAGAACATGATAATATTAATTTAATTTAATAATAATATATAATTAGAGTTCATTTTTTAATAAATGCTAAATATGATTATTATTTAAGTTAATAAATATTTTATCAATTAAGTTTCAAAAATAAAAAGTGAAAAGAAAGTGGAAATATAGTAAAGGTTTTAAGTTCGCATGATGTATGCATGAGTTGAAAATATAAGAAATTAATTAAAATGTATTTTAATTGCATAAAGTGCTTGCATGACATTAAATTTAATTAATTAATTAATAGAGGAGTCAAGTAAAAATTAAATAAAGTTATTTAATAATTCATAAATGTGCATGGAAAAGATTAAGAAAAGATAAAAGAAAGATTAAGAAAAGTTAATAGGGAGTTCGAGTCTTGCAAGCAAGGAGTCCTCTTGGGTAAATGCATAATTAGTGCCCCGATTTGAGGAGAGAACTCCTTATCACCAATTGGGGGTTCATTTTCGAGGGAGACAAATTTGGACGCAAATTTTTGGAAGCAAAAATTGGAAGCGAATTTGGAAGGGAATTTTTGAAAAATTTTCAGAGAGAGATTTTTAGATAGAAGCAAGTTCTCTCACAATCTTCAGGTGGTTGCGTATTAGCATCAAGTTCAGGTAGGGTCTTGTGTTTTGATCACTGATTAATTATGCAATTTTCCTTTCCTATCTTCTTCATGTATGTGGATTTTAAATCTGAATTCTCTGTGAAGAACCCTTAAATATTTCAATATTGTAAATTATTAAATGTTTGCCAATATCTTCTGTATACGTGGAGATTAGAAAAGTAATAAGAAAACCCTTGTTTTCTAAATTCGAGAATTTAGTGTTTTTTATTCGAGAAGGGTTTGAAAAAAAAAAGAATTTCATATTAGAAATTTGAATGGTTAAACATATTTTTTCTATTAGACTAAAATTGTGTGTGTGTGTGTGTGTGTGTGTGTGTGTGTGTGTGTGTGTGTGTGTGTGTGTGTGTGTGTGTGTGTGTGTGTGTGTGTGTGTGTGTGTGTGTGTGTGTGTGTGTGTGTGTGTGTGTGTGTGTGTGTGTGTGTGTGTGTGTGTGTGTGTAATTTGTTTGAAAAGAATTTCTTAAATTTTAAATAAAATAAAATTTTAAAATTACAAAACAATCTTAAATTTCATATATAATAACTTTAAAAAATATATATAATATGGGGGGCGGGGGGGGAGGGGAGGCAGGGCCACCACCTCCCAACACCCCTCTACTCTGCACTGGCAGCTGCTGACGCAGGCTTTGCAGATGTAGGACCTACTTACGCAGGCACTGTTGTTGCAGGCTTGCAATAGCGAACAACCATCCCTTTAAAAGGGGGCCGACGGTTTAAGCCACTTTTTTTTTTTTTAAAGTTTGTTGAAAGTTTTAATTGTTATATTATTTAGTAATAATTAATGCATTTTATTATTAATTTATTTATTAATATAATTTTATTATATTTAAATTTAGTTAAATATTAATTAATGAATTTTATTAATAAACTTTGTTAACATTTATTATTAAGTAATTAATAAGTATTTATATTAATATTAATAAATAAATAAAGTATTAACTAATATTAATATGGATCTTTTTAAGATAGGAGATTATTAATTAATTTAGTTAAACTTTATTTAACTAGGATTAATTAATAATGAAAGATAATCGATTCAGTATTAAAATACAGATTTTAATAAAGTCAGAGATTATTTCATTGAAAATCAGCGAGTATTATAATTTAAATAAATTATTACTCTTTGATTATTTTGGCAAAATTGACCTAAATCAATAAGTGTAACTTTGTGAAATATTTAAAAAAAACAATAATGGGAATTATTTAAAAACAAGAATTGGTTCATTGTATGGGTGAAATATAAGATTACTTACTTGAAATGTACATTGGAACCAAAACTGAAACCTTTATCTTTAACCCAACCATGTGATTTAAAACAAAACCAAAACATGTACTTGCATCTTGTTTCTATATGTTGTGTGTATTTGGGGTTTGGTGTTGACTAGATTATTGACCAATTTTAGGACGTCTACCAGAGGCTTGAGAGTTTTGTGAGTGTGGTTTCATGCTGACTTGATCTTGATTACCTTTACTTAACCATGGTATGTGATGGTATGCTCTATGTTGAGTGTGTTTATACTGTTGATTACTATTTTCAGTGCCTATGTGGGATGGCGAGATTTTATGCTATGAGGTATCTAACTTAACCATTTTTGAGTCCTTGATCAGTTATATTTGATCTGCTTCCCAGTCGCTTTGAGCGGACCGAGGTGTTTTGATTGATTTTTTCTTGATGATGTTATGTTGTGACATGTTTGACTTGACCATTTTAGAGTCTCTAATCAGTATTATTTTGGGATACATTCTGGTTGCTCGGTGAGAACCGATGGATATTGTGATCTATCTTTGATGCTTTCCAATTGCTCGTAGAGAACTAATGTGATTATTATGATTATCTTTATGATGCTTTCCAGTCGCTTGTATAGGACTAAGATGATTTTTATATAATTATTGATTTGTGTTTTTTTATGAGCCTAGGGTAGGTTATCTGCTTGTAGTGTCCGGAAGTGGCTTGCAATGGGGGTCGGGGCCCTAAGTGGTTGCCAGGGTAACTCATTGTAAGTTGTTTAATAAGTGATAACATTACACTAAATGAGAGTAAAATGAACCTAATAAGAGTTAATAGTATGTTCTCACCCATGCCTTGAGTGCTAGTACAGACTAGGATGGGAGTAGAGAGAACGCTTGGTTGTGACCTTGCTTTCCATAGTATGCCTTGTCAATATGAGAGGATACTAGTGGCCGCATAAGGATCACTAGGGGGTCGGGGTCCTAAGAGACTACCAGGGTAACTCTAACATAATTCATGCGATGACACTTGCCCGCTTACATAGTAGGTTTCCTATGTGTCTTGTGTGCCTCTAAGAATTAGATGTTGACCTATCTTAGAACCTTTGAGTTAGAATACTTTTAGGATTTCTTGGACTTAGAGAGTATTTTGATATTTGGCTTGATATCATGTTTGGGACTTGAGACTATCTCCTCATCACGGTGGGAGTGGGCCATTTAGGTTCCACGCAATCAGGTGGCAGTGCTTATTACTCTTACCATTGAGATTTGTCCATAGTCACCGTGGCTGGAGCTTCTTGGGATGCTGGTTTATCATGTTTAGATGATGGTATTTATTGACGCATTTCCTTATATCGATGATTTGATCCACTTTGTAGGATCATCTTATGCTTTATTCTAGCATGTTAGATTTTCTTATGCTTATGTTGTAGTATGTTTAGTAGTGACGTCTATGTTACGATAGTGTCGATGATCTGATTGGTGGCTTGGGATGTTACGCGTGGGGGATGGCTAGGGCCCACAATGGTCTAATGATGCTATTGACGGTTGGGAGGAACCACACACTTAGTTAGTTGTGTTTCATGATGGATAGTTGTATTTCATGTTGGATGTTTATATCTTTTAGGATGGATGGATGTATCATGTATGGTAGATGGTTTCATTTATATTAATGTACTTTATATCATGGTTTCGAGGAGGATGATGTATCTTTATTTCTACATATGTATATTCTTTTAGCCTTTTATACCTTGTGACATGTAGAGTGGATGATTGAGCATTTCAAATTAATTTGCCAAGAGGCATTTGGAACAAATGTATATTATGGACATTGGACTCTCTGATTATTCTTTCATGTGGATCTGGTAGTTGTTAGACTTAATATTAGATTAAATTTATATGTAATTCAATGTAATGAGATCCTTAAGAAATGTAACCTATTATGTATGTGTTAGATGATTGTATGTTATTGCTTATGCTATTATGTGTTTTATGTGTATGTCATTCTTTCTTACTTAAAAAAAAATGTTGGCAAACTTAGTAAAACTTTAGGTCATTTCTTTTGGGTCCCTTGGTGAGGCGTTACATGGAGTATGACTATCCCATCTGAAAATTAGTGAACAACTTGTAGGCCCAAAAAATAGTGCAAAAGTTCAAGGTTTGTCATCTCAAACTACTCTTTCAATGCTTGTTGAACACTCTATATCATGGAGAGTGAGCTTCTTGTGATGATGAGGTCATCAACATAAAGCACAAGTATCAATAAGTCAACCCCATGACACTAATTGTATACTATAGGATTAGAATGACACTGAGTGAATTGTAAAGCAAACAAGAAGGAATCCATCTTCTCATACCAAGATCCAAGGGCTTGTTTGACACCATATAAAGGGCTCTAAAGTTGACACACTAATGAAGAGTCCTCCACAAAACCACAAGGCTACTCCATCTCCTCATGAAGGTCTCCATGCAAAAAGGTACTCTTCACATCCATTTGAAAAATTGTCCATCTCTGTGAAACTACTAGAGAGAGTACAAGGCGAATAGAATTCATCTTGGTAATAGGGGAAAAGGTCTCAGAGTAATCATTACCCTCAATCTGTGAAAAAACCTTTGCAACAAGATGTGCCTTGTACCTATCAATATAATCATCTACAACATACTTGGTACAGTACACCCACCGTCACCAAACTGAATTTCTTCCTTTCAAAAGAGGACAAAGATCCCATGTGTGGTTCTTCATTAAAGAAGAGTACTCCTCATCCATAGCCCTATCCCACTTTGAGTCTCGTGTCACCTATGAAAAACTTTATGGATCATCTGAAATGGCATGATTCAAGAGGTCATTACCTACAGTCTCAGCACAAGTGTGATGAGCATTGGGAGGATCACTTGTCAAAGGTCCAATTGCATCAATAGTATCACGAGCCCACTTGGGAACTCATGGAAAATCTAGTGGAGGTAGTGGAGGGGAATCAATATCTAAATCTTCCTTAGAGGATGCATAATCCTGTAGAGTAGAGGAAGTACTGAGTAGTAAAGAAGAAGCTAGAGAAGGAGGATAACGCTCATTAAACATAACATCTTATTGGAACAAGACATCTTTGGAATTAGGATCAAATAACCTGTATGCCTTCACATCCTCACAATAGCCAACACAAATGAGTGGTCGACTCTTCTTCTTCATGGCTATTTGTTGAGCATCTAGAATTAATGGCCAAGCCTCATTACCAAAAATGTAGAAAGTATAAACATCAGGCTTGACATGAGTCCAAGCCTCCTCAGGAGTCAAGTGTCATAATGCCTTGTGAGGCATGTAATTTTGAAGATAGTTGGTACAATTGATAGCTTCAGCCTAGGATGAAGAATTCGTAGATCTAGAATGAATCATACAAGTGGCCATCTCTCGTAATGTCCTATTTTTTCTCTTTACAACCCCATTCTATTGAGGTGTATAGGGAACTGAGAGCTAATGTTGTAAACCATGCTGAGTGCAAAAATCTGTGAAAGACTGATTCACATATTCCCCCCATTATCAATGCGTATATGCCTGACAGAAAGACTAGATTGCTTCTCAACGAATATCTTAAAGATTCGAAAGGAATCAAAAACATCAAACTTGTACTTTAAAAAGTACACCCATGTACATCTAGAGAAGTCATCTATGAAGGTGAGCACATATCAAGCACTTGAAAAAGACGGAGTGGGAAATGACATAAGTGTTAGAGAAAAAAGTTAATTTAACTTCATTAATTAAATTACCTTTTCTCCCTTCTTAAGATTTCATTTTATGCATTTTTTGCATTCTCTAGTTAATAATTAATTAATAATTATTAAATAACTTTTACCTTTTAGGTTACCCTTCTGAGTTTCAATCTCCTTTTATAAGAATTGATCTTTTGTAGTTAGCTTTATCTTTTCTTTATCTGAGAATATAATTTACATGTTTTCAAAGCAAACCCTTGTCTCCTCTTGTCTTTTTCTTCTCTATGATAAGTTTTCTACATGTAGGTATTTGAGGGCTTCGTGGATTTGATTTGCATATTTGCTTAAATCCTTCATGATATTAGAGCACTGCATGTAAAATAAGGCATAAGACATAATGAATCCCAAGAATACAATAATTTGCATGAGTGTCCTCAAATGACACTACTTGAATCAAAAGGCAAAACAAGGCAAACAACTGAAACAAAAATATAGATGCAGTATGATACTTTATCTCAATGCATTTGCAAGAGTGCATACAAATGATGTTTAAATAGACCAGAAGAGACATAAGACTAATACAATGGAGAGTATAAGTCATGATGAATCATCTGAAGTAACAAAATCGATCTCTAAACTTGAAATAACCAAGTTATCCACCGAAATGCAAAAATGCAGAAGACTGAATAGAATGTGCCTGGACAAAATCTAGAAAAATATTTAGAATCACTAGAAAGAGATTTCCAATTGATATAAATAAATCCTAATTCAGAGATTATGATGGGGACACAACCCAAGAACAAAATGGACACAACCGAAAAGGAAAATTATATTAACTAAGAAAATAAGCTAGTACAAATAGTACAGAGAAAATAAACTTCAGAACATGCCCTAAGGGCTTACAATAGCATAAATCTGGAGAATATTTCTCCTTTTAGCACCTCCTCTCAAACTCCACTCCGAACTGCCTTTTACAATGCCAAAAATCTCCTTAAATAGACCCCGGAGGGTTAAGGACTAGGAGTACATTCTAGAAAGTGCTAGTAGGCATCCACCGATGAAATAGAAGGTTCCGAAAGCTGCGTTAGAAGTCGGTGCAAATCTAGAAGAATCCAGAAACGATAACCAAAATTTCGGGAGGCATAACTTTTGAACCGTAGCTCCGATTGACGAACCGTTTACATTTTCGAAAAGCTCTCGAAGCGCTCTCTAGCCCTATGGACTAGCTTTGCTCGTCCCCCATTTTTTGACCCTTTTCGAGGTCATTTAATGCCCCAAACCTGACTTTGAAGCATTCTTAGGAGGTCTCCAAAACCTGAAAAACTGCAATAACTTTCAAACCGTGGGGCCTATTGACCTGATTCTTTTTCTGGAATGCTCTAAATCATGATTATATTCATCTGGCCAATTCACACCTTCTAGTTTACCAAAATGATGGCCCAAATACATGCTCCTATTTTTTTTGGGATTTTCAAACGCACTGATAGTTGAACTATGAGAGTTGGAACTTTTATTTGAGCCAAATGGGTATCCAAAAATGTAAAGACATGAAACAGGAACTAAGTCTAAGTACATTTTTTTTGGGTGACACAGGATTGCCCTTATACCTCTGGATGCTCCTGCATCAGACACCCAGGGTAGATTGAAAAGTGACCTTGTCACTTTATGGATGGTAGAGGAAATCCCAAATAGACTAATTCCCTTTTTGCAAAGACACACTTCTTTAGATTAATTAATAGTTTCTCTTCCCTTAGCCTTTCAAGGACACTACAAATATGCAGTAAATGTTCTTCCAAAGTCTTGCTGAAAATTAAAATATCATCCAAATAGACAATAACAAATTTTCCCAAGAACTTCTTAAGTACCTCATTCATGAGCCGCATGAAGGTGCTTGGGGCATTCGTCAATCCATAGGGCATGACTAACCACTCATAAAGACCCTCCTTGGTCTTGAAGGCTATTTTCCACTCATCTCCTTCTCGAATCCGTATCTAATGATAGCCACTCTTCATATCTATCTTTGTGAAGTACTGAGCTCCACTCAAGCAGTCCATAAGATCATCCATCCTTGGTAAAGGAAACCGGTACTTGATGGTTATCCTATTTATAGCTCGAGAATCTGTACACATCCTCCACTCTCCATCCTTCTTTGGTGCAAGTACTGCACATGGACTCAGGCTCTCTCGAATCAAGCCCTTCCTCAACAGCTCCTGAACCTGTCTATTTAGCTCCTCTGTTTCAATAGGAGTCATCCTGTGAGCAGCCTTGTTAGGCAAACTAGCTCCTGGAATCAGATCTATCTGATGACTGATTTGCCTTACTGGTGGCAATCCATCTGGAACATTATCAGAGATAATATCTCCAAATTCCCCTAGTAAATCTGAAACTTCAAATGGTATTTCACTACTACCTTCTTTATCTTTCCTAGGAATCAAAGTATAGCATATATGCTGATGTTTCATGCCATCTAAAAACTTCCTTCCATCAACAAGAGAAATCCTAGCACTGCTACATACCTTTTCACCTTCCTTTTTCATGGGCTTCAATTTGTGGGGAACTCCATCCTTTGTCAAAGAGTATGTGTTTGCATGTCCATCATGTATTGCATGTCTATCAAACTGCCATGGTCTACCCAACAATAGATAGCAAACATCCATCGAAATAACATCACAGAGAACTTCATCATGGTAACTCCCAATTTTGAATTTTACTAAACATTGTTCACTTACCAGGACCTTATGATCATCTTTTACCCAAGAAATCTGATAGGGCTGGGGATGTTTCTCCCTCTTGAGCTTCAGCTTAGAGACCATCTCTTCTGATACCAAGTTATCAGTGCTACCACCATCAATGATCACATCACAACATTTATCCTCACACTTGCATCTGGTACGGAACAAACTCCTCCGTTGTCCTGGTTCATTCTCACCACTTAGTAGGACTCTTTCATTTACCAAGGTCTCTCCTCTTTCTGCATCCTCTGAATGTGATGATTGTGCATCCTCATCCACATGAGCAACCCTAGCTTGGCCCTCAGCTCTCCTATCTGTCCTTCCTTGTCGTTGAGGGCATTCAAAGGCACGATGACCTTCTTCATTGCAATGGAAACAGGTACCACAGAAGCCTCCTCTTCCTTGTCCACGTCCTCTACCTCTTCCTCTTTGATTTCCAAAGTCTTGATCATGGGAGCCGTTGAAACCCTCATTCCTCTGGTATCTGCTAGTACCCACATCTTCATTTTTCTTTTGGGTTTCATTGCGGCCTCCAGATGATCTACCGCTTCCCCTTCCTCCTTGACCGAACCCTCTTTGTCTTCCTTCAAACCTTTTACTTAGCTTCTCTTCAACTCGTACGACAAACTTGTATGCTTCTTCAACGCTGGTCATTCTTACCAGACTTAATTCCTCCTGGATGCTAGGTCGCAACCCACTGATATAACGAGCAACCTTCTCCTTATTTGCTTCTGCATGCCCCGCTCTAATCAAGAGTCGGTAAAACTCCTTTGTATATTCTTGGACTGATCTTCCTTCTTGCTTTAACCCATGCATCTTCTTAAACAGATCAAGCTCGTAGTCCACATGAATGAACTGCTTCTTCAATTTGTCCACCATGCGATCCCATCTTGTGATCTTCTCCTTTCCTCTTCTAAGTCTTTCCAGTCGAACCTCTTGCCACCAGATTTTGGCATGGCCTTTTAGTTTGGCCTTTGCAAACTTAACCCTATCTGGGTCCCTTATATCCTCATACTCAAAGTATTCTTCCAGTTCATTGATCCAATCGATCAACTCATCTGGTTTCAGATTTCCTGAAAATATACCTACTTCAATTGTAGGTCCTTTCCCAAACTTAGTAATGGCCCTAAAAAGCCTTTCCTCTATAGGATTCAGAACTTCCCCGTCAACTTCCTCTTCTGGTCCCATTACTTCCTCTTCATTGTCATCCTCACTATTGTCACCTGCGACAATATTTGCTCCTCTACGAAGCTCCTCTTCCAATGCTTGTACCTGCCTCTGGAGGGCTCTAACCTCCTTAGGATCAATAGCTCTGGCCCTTCTGCCATGCTCTCTTTGTGGAGGCATCTTCTAACTCGAACCCATAACCACACAATCCTTGTGCAAACTTCCTCACAGTCGGCGCTCTGTCTACACACTCAGGAAAACTCGCTCTGATACCACTTGATGGGGACACAACCCAAGAACAGAATGGACACAACCAAAAAGAAAAATTATATTAACTAAGAAAATAAGCTAGTACAAATAGTACAGAGAAAATAAACTTCAAAACATGCCCTAAGGGCTTACAATAGCATAAATCTGGAGAATATTTCTCCTTTTAGCACCTCCTCTCAAACTCCACTTCGAACTACCTTTTACAATGCCAGAAATCTCCTTAAATAGACCCCGGAGGGTTAAAGACTAGGAGTACATTCTAGAAAGTGCTAGTAGGCATCCACTGACGAAATAGAAGGTTCCGGAAGCTGGGTTAGAAGTCGGTGCAAATCTAGAAGAATCCAGAAACGGTAACTGAACTTTCGGGAGGCATAACTTTTGAACCGTAGCTCTGATTGACGAACCGTTTACATTTTCGAAAAGCTCTCGAAGCGCTCTATAGCCCTATGGAACAGCTTCACTTGTCCCCCATTTTTTGACCCTTTTTGAGGTCATTTAATGCCCCAAACCTGACTTTGAAGAATTCTTAGGAGGTATCCAAAACTCGAAAAACTGCAATAACTTTCAAACCATGGGGCCTATTGACCTAATTCTTTTTCTGGAATGCTCTAAATCATGATTACATTCTTCTAGCCAATTCACACTTTCTAGTTTACCAAAATGATGGCCCAAATACATGCTCCTATTTTTTTGGGATTTTCAAACGCACTGATAGTTGAACTATGAGAGTTGGAACCTTTATTTGAGCCAAATGGGTATCCAAAAATGTAAAGACATGAAACAGAAACTAAGTCTAAGTACTTTTTTTTTGGGTGACACGGGATTGCCCTTATTGTCATGTCCCCTTTTCAAATAATTAAAAAATAATAATCTTTGCTAAGGCAGGCAGGCCCAAGAAAGTGAAGTTTCGGAAAAAGGGGGTTAATCTTTGGAAATCGTTGGACTAATAAATGAAAATTATTATTAAAATATGTTTCATTAACCTCTCTTGGATGTGAGTTACAGTTATGCCCTCTTTTAAGGGGTTTGGAGACATTTTGGGCAGATTCCAGAACTTGATTTTTGCTCATTCTTTGTTATTCTTCAGAGGCTGCCAAACTTGTGGAGAAGGAGACCCAAGAACGGGAGTTTGCAGGTTTCTAGGAAGGCTAAGGACAAGAGTTTGAAACCATTCCATGTGCATGCTCATATAGAGTTTGCCTTTGTGCTGAACAGTGCAGATTTGTGTGTTTTCGAGTGTGTTTTTTTGTATGAGTTTGGTGTTTTCAGTTGAGTATTTCATATCAGTTTGAGTTTTTGTTGTATTTTAGACTTTAAGGTGTTAAAATAGAGCTGAATATATGTATTGGGACGTGATTAAACTTCTGAGATAGATTATTAGTGTTTTTGTGGTGTTTTCGGGCATTTTTGTGTTAATTTCGAGAGCCCGATGAGCATAGTTTTTGTCCTACATTTGTGAACTGTTGTGTAAAGGCTATACGGATCTGGGAATGTCATTTTGTAGGCTGTTATGCTGCTGAAATTTCTGTACAAATGTCCATTTTCAGATTCATTAATAATTTGTGAAGTTGTGAAGCTTTTGGCACTATTTTCAGCATACCCGATTTGGGGTTTCTTGAGAAATTTGGTGGATCTTTGTGATATTAGTTGTTTGATCTTGAAAATCTGATTAGAGACATGAAATATCATACAAAATCAAAAAAGGGACATTTCACTTATACCTCTGGATGCTCCTACATCAGATTAGATGCTCAAGACATGCCTCCCAGAGTGCAAAGTTGAACTCCTAACTTTGACAATAGAAAAAGCCTTCATCAAAACTGAAAACTAACTATACCACCATGATAGGCTCATAACTAGCTTTCTAAAAATATCTCATTTACAAAAAATGGAGTCCTTATGCCTGAGATAGGAGCAAAAAAGTGAAGGTAGGTTCAAATAGAGGCTGAGCAGGTGATAGGAAGTGGTGATGTAGTGCTGACATGACATTGATGTCAACAAGTGATAAGCCCAAATTTCATGGTCAAATGACTGTCAAGGCAAAAAAAAGCCAAAAAATGACCTTTGTTGGAGAAAAAGTCCAACTATTGGAAACAAGAGCTGAGAAAATAAGGGTCGGTGCTAGATTAAAAACTAATGGCCAAAATCTCCCCACCAAGAACATGTGAGGCTATTAGCAATAAGAAATCACCATGAACTACATGGTAGAGTCGTGGTAGAGTACCATAAATAGTCGAGTTTGGGAAAAATGTCACAAATATGGGCATCCAAACTCGTAAACCATCACTATTAGAGAGTTCATGCTAGGTGCACTAGAAAAAGCACTCCATAAAATGTGTTCATTAACATGCCTAGACTCTTGTGGTTCATTTCAAACTATAGCATGTTGAAATTTGATTGTGGAGAGCTTGTGAAAGGTGCCCGATTAGCCTTTCCTAAAATGTGTGGGACTGGCCCATGAGCTAATGACCTGCACACTTATGAAGAACAAAATATCCCTCCAAAACTCGTGGAGCAAAAAATGTGATCACAAGGGTCAATCCTAAAAAATCCAAGGTAAAAAAATTAGGTCGCACTGTAGAAGCCGAGGAAAATTCATGTAGCCATTGTTGAGGGATGGATAGACCCATAGTGCATAAATATTGTAATGCAACATTGGACAAACTGACGGTATCCAACCACTATTACCAGTCAAGTAAGACAAATAAATTCCTCTCTACACCACTCCTATTATCATGTTGATGTCTAGGGTCAAATGCCAAAAAATATTGAATGTTCTATTTGACTTCCAAGCACGAGCCTAGGTCGAGAAACTTAAAGAGGAAAATTGAGTTGAAAGGCCTCCATGCGCAGGTTAATCAAGATGTGTATTCACAAAAAATGTGGGTCAATCCAAAAGCATGGAAAAGGCACAAAAAATATGAAACTATTCACTAGAGTTGACTCCATAATTTGTGCCGAGATAGGCCAATAGGGATTCCAAAGGTAGTGATTCAGCAGTTAACACATTGTCCAAGGTGAGCCCTTCTCCATAAAGCTTTATCTCTTAGGGTGTTAATGCCCAAAAAGAGGTGAATAAATCACAAAGAATGTGCCAAAAAACATAGAGCAAACACCAACATCCACCTTGAAAGGACCTATGAAAACTGTTGATGGTGGAGAGAAAGCCTCCCGTGCCACACACTAAGGGTGAACGAGCCTTCCAGGGCTCCACCTAGAAGATGAAGATAAGCACAACCTCCCAAAAAAATGTGGCAAGAGTTGGAGTACGAGGGATTGTGATAAAATAATCAATGCTAACAAAATTGATTCATGCCCAAAAATACAACTTCTCAATAAGCACTGATATGCACCTATGATCAATGTGTAAGAGCTAGGAAAAGAAGCTGACGAATGACATCAACAGGGCCATACTCCATACAAGTGCAACATAAAGAAACAAGTGCTTCCTCTCAAAATAATAGCGCAAGATCTGAAAAATAATTCCCTTGTTAAAACAACAAGATTTTAATCAAAAAATAATAATATTTTGATAAAATAAAAAATTATGCCTTGATTTGTGTGCCTAGGTCAAAATGGCTTGGGTGCAAAAATTTTTGCCTCTGATTTCAACAACAGGCAAATGGGGTGTATTTTATATCGTAATGGGGATTTGCGAGTGCTCTGAGCTCAACAGTGATGTTCATTTTTGCTCAAAGTGCCTAAAAAATCAGTGACCCCCCAAATCCAATAAAAAATGTTGAAAGCTCAGATCTGAAAATCGATGCCAAATCTCTCATGAACAAAATAGGGGCATGAAGATCTAGAACTCTAATACTAGGTTGAAGTTGATGAAAGATCAACCCCACAACTCCCAAGAATCACCTCCATGCAAACATCTGTTACAAAAGAGAAGCAAAAATCTATGGAGGCAGGAATTGCCAAATCTATGGATTAGACATTCTTGATGAGCAAAAAGATAGATTACTATTATCAACAATTGATTAATCTCCATTTTTAAATTAATTTTTAAAATGGTTCGAGCACCTGAAAAAGATGGAGTGGGAAATGACATAAGATCATTGTGTATCAACTCTAATGGTACCTTAGCACATGTATATATACCTGCTGGAAAAGGATCTCTATGATGTTTTCCAGGTGCACAACCTTGACACGCATCATTAGTACAAAGAGATCTAAGGTAACCCAATCAGTAGCTCCTATGTACTCATTTGTTGTAGATATCTGTAGTTGACATGGCCTAAACACTCATGCCAAAGTTTTCTCACTGAGTCTGCATAAGCAATGAGAGAAACGCCTGTAGAATTGGAGCTCTCAAAGCCATCAAATTGATATAAGTGAGACTAAAGATCAACACTCCCTGTACAAATAACTAACTCAAGATGATGGAGGTCTCTAATAACCACATCGTGTGGTAAGATTTCAATTATCTTTCCAGAGACTAAATGAAAATTTTGAAAGACAAATAAGAGGTTTGAAGATATGGTTGGAACCAAGAGGACATCTTGTAATGAACCACCTTCTAAAGAGATAGGTGTTGAACCTATGACTGAAAGCTGAGGAGAATCACCAATTGTAATGTGTAGTAACACTCTAAGAAAGTGAGGTAACCAAATCAGGAGAGTATGTCATATGATGTGAAGCTCCAAAATCAAGAATCCAAGGAGCTATAGAAGATAATGCTCGTGTAGAAAGAGCATGTCCTTCCCCTATAGGAGGTGGAGGCTTCAGAGAAGCAATACTAGAATGCTACATGACCTCCTCTAAAGCCTCAAGATGTTTCTAACACTTGGAAATTGGATGTCCTTCCTTGCCACAAAAACTACAAGGATCACCTGTGTACTTCTTAGTCTTAGAGGAAAACTCACTAGACTTAGAATAATTACTCTTCTGAGCATCTGATTTGGGAGTAGGCTTGGAGGAACTCTCACTGCCTATTGAATTTGACTTATGCTTCAGTTTTTGCTTCAATTTTCCTATAGATGTCCGAGCTATCAATGCCTTCGTCTTAGAACCAGTCATAATATCCAAATGTATAAGCTTTGAATGCTCTCTAGTCAAACAATCACAAAAGACCTCAAAAGTAGGCATAAAAAATCTATTACCTAAAGCATCTTTGGTGGAATAGAAGGTAGAAGCAAAAATCTAAAAATTCCCTCAAAGCATAGAGATAATCAAATAGACACACTCCACATTAGTCTTTGTCTTTCCCCAACCCTGCAACACAAATGTTTGTTGATTAAACTTCATCAAGAAGTCATCAATAGCCAGAAAGGAATCTAGTACAAGAGAGTTAAGCACTGCCTCTATTTGAAGTGCCTTGAACTCATTCACAATACCAAACAAGCCATGAAGCTTGGTCCACATAGCTAGAGGAGTACTACACCCGTCTAGTGAAACTGTAGACTATCTGATACCTATAAATAAATCAATCCTATCACCTCATCCATCTTGTTCCTGTGTTGCATGATCTCATATGGCCTCTGAAAAATAAGTTGCACAACATCTAAGCAAGACCACAACCCTTTTGACCAGAGAAGTCGAGTCATCGAACTCTTCCAAGTGCGATAGTTATGAGGGCTTAGAAGTTCCTTATAAGAAGAGGTCTTGACCATTTTTTAAGAAGGTGTAGAATTTTTTTTGAATGTAGTTATGGTTTACATGAGTAAATAACATAAACAATATGACAAAACACCCCCTAAAATGTAAAAAATCGAACCCCAGCTGCTAAAAGTAATGCATTAATGAGAGAAGAGAAAAAAAAGCTTTAAAAATGAATAAAAAATACTTGGCACAAAATACTAGTGAAATGACAGAGAATCTTGAAAGTGCTCGAGAAGAGCTTTCTGATGTTTTTTTTAGATTGGAAAACAAAGCTATAACGAAGAAGTTATGCCCCTTGGAAGATAGAAGTCATCAATAAACTTCAAGTGTAAAAATAGGTGTCATCAAGAAGAAGTTATGCCCCAAAAATACTTGCTTCATTGTCTCGATCTTGGAACCAATTTTCGATGCTTCTTTTGGATCGAAAAAAGACCCTTGTATGCTCAAGATATCTCAAAACAACTAATAGGGCCCCTAGAAGCACATAAAAAGGAACTTATCTTTTTAAATAAAAAATTGAAAAAATACTGCAACCGCTAGAGTAGAGCAACAATGGTGGCCTGGTGGGTGGAGGGCGGCAACATTAAGGTGTCAACGAACTGGTGCAGAGGAGGAGTGGTAGACCAAAGAAGATTCACAGCGGCTGAAGGAGATTCATGACAGTAGGGAGAAACTAATGGTGGTTAGTAAAAAATTGTGAACCGACAAAGTTTGGGCAATGTCGAGACTTTAAAAAGGTGCCTAGAAAATAGTGCCCATATCAAAAAATGACTATGGGCCAAATTTTCAAAAAAAAAAAAAATTGACAAAAAAAACCTCGTAACACATTTAGGATGTAGTACGACCCTGCTAGGCAAATTTCTTTTGCCTCCCAGATCAATGTAGTCCAAAATCGACAAACTTTATATAAAAAGGGGGGTTTTGATGCCTTCTAAATCCAATTGCGAGGTCTATTTGGCCTCAAAGTACTCTAAAAATTAGAGACCCCCTTATTTTTCACAAAAGAAAAATAAAAAACCTAAAAAACACCTAATCTATTCTGTCAAACCCTCGTTCTTTTTCTCTAAATACTGAACAAGCTTTAGCGGATTTGATTTTGATACCATGAAGGATTTGAGCAATATAAATCCATAGAGCCCAAAGAATACCTGCATCTAAAAACCTGTCACACAGAAGGAAAAGACAAGAAGAGGCAAGAGTTTGCTCTGAAAATATGCAAATTGTATTCTCACAGATGAAAAAGATAAGAGATAATTACAAAAGATCAATCCTTGTAGAAGGAGATCGAAACCTGAAAAAAGGGGAAACCTAACCATTTAACAATTACTAATTAATTATTAAATGTGAATGCATAAAGTGAAATCTTAAGAAGAGAGTAAAGCAAATTTAATAAACAAAATTAAATTAATGCTTTACTTAACATTAATTATATAACTAAAAAGTGAGCCTCAAAAGGGTTATTTTTACTATTCATGACAAGGATATTGGAGATATTTATATTTAGACCTAACAAATATGCCTCATAAATGAGAGTTCTAGCTATACCTAATCAATGAATTGTACTATATGAAGAACAACATGCCACTAGATGAGGTGGGCCAAATATTTTGAACTTCGTTGTTATTTGAAGTGCTCATTTATAGTTAAAAAGGTTGAGTAGCATAGGTATCTTGGAAACACACTGGTGCTCAAATGTTGGACTTTCATTTAAGAGGTTTGTAATGGGTTATCGCTCAAGGGGAACACAAATGTCCAAAGCATTAGATAATTAGGATTTTGATAAGTATTTAGAATTACGTAAAAAATTGTTATGTTGAATGTAAAGTAGATGCATATAGAATATTTGATGATACGAGCATCCTTTTTACACGCCTGCTCATGGGTTCATATGAACACCGAGAAGACCATCTTATTGATGCTACTGAGTCACATGCATGATGTGAGAAAGGAGGATTGTAGGTTGCTATGACGAGTCATCCTTTGATGACTATATTAGATGGCCATAGATTTGGTTCCACAAGACCATATTGATGGTTCTTATCGAGATGTGAAACACACGTCTCTTTTTTAATCTCTCTATAGAGGAGATGCCATTCACATTTGTTCATGTTTACTAGATTGTTCAACTCATTAGTTAAGGGTCAATGTTATTATATGAGAATAGATAGATGACCCAAGTTGTTTGAGTTGCATAACTTTATTACATAGGTTGAGTGGTCTCTTTATACACTACACTATACATATACCTCAAATGGTTCAAGTAGGCACAAGTTGTAATGGCCCTAGTTTGCAGGATCACGATGATAATAGTAATGACAATTTGTGTTGCCATAGATAGATGTGATTCCCATTTGCACAAGGCCTTGTCATAAACATGGAAGAGCATACAAACATAAAATGGAAATCCATCAAGCATAAAGAATAAATGAATTTTAGGAAATGTAATTAAAAATAACTTTTTTTTGGTTTTGAAAGAAAACACGACTAGCTTTTCATTTCGTGACACAATAATATTAAATAATGTTATATTTTTTCTCTCCTTACATGAGATCTAGTTTGCTTCTTTTTAGCAAATTTGTCATCTACCTTATATGCTATACTAACCTCTTCACCATCTTATAATTATTATAATAAAATAATAAGTGGTATATGTAGAAAGAGAGATAGAGACAGAGAGAGAGAGGACCGTACAAAAATATTAACACAATAAAAAAATGGAATATGAAAAATGATGAATTCGAAAGCTATTCATGTCACACACCAATCACTTTTTTCTAAAAGAGGGGTAAAAACTTTAATCCATAACTATAGACTAGTGAAACCACACATGAGGGACCTTATCCCCAATGAGATTTAAATCTTGATGGAAAGAACAACAAGACAACAACTTAACCATCACACACATGAATACTGACCCTAGTCAAACACTAACCATTACCTCAACAATGATCAACAAATTAAATTTTGGTCATATATACATTTAATTTAAATAATAACTTGATTGTCTTACATAATAAACACATACTAAAGTGCTAGTTACATAATGTAATCGACACAAATAAAGAGGAAGCTTTGCTTCAAATATTGAGGAGAAATTACCCCATATAATGTTCTTGTGCATTGTGCAACAAGTCAACAAAGTACTAGGTAAAGTAGTTGCTATTGCCTACAAAGGCAATATTAGGCCATCAAATTTTTTTCAAATCTTTGCTATAGTAAACTCTGAACAATAAGTGATCTTACCTTAAGATTTGCACAATTTGTACTTTATGGTGATTATTTTAGTTAGTTGTTGCATTGACCAACATGGCTCAGTCAACATGAAGTGGGCTTTAAGAATCCATAAGTTTCAATGTTTTATATTAAAAGAACACCAATAGACATCAAAGATATTTATCGTAATGCTTGGTGTTGGGTACATCTCATGTACTCAACACTTTGTGAATCTACATATCTCCTCGACCTTTAGTTAGCAATGATGCACCCACATGTAAGAAAATGTATGTCTCCCTTAAAGAGAGAAAGAATGATAATCTATACACAATGACAACCTTGTATTACTAAGCATTGCAATCAACATTATCCTTTGACCTCTTCCTATCTAAAATTTCTACACCACTTTCTATTACCATTTTAATTTATTTTAACAAATAATCAATTCATTACAAGTACATTTTAATATACTAACTATATAATATATTAAACATCATTATATATCACTATTGATAGATTTAATTATTAGTGGAATAGCTATAAGATCATATAAATATGGAATAGCTATAAGAACATATAAATATGGAATAACTATAAGAACATATAAATATGAGATAATTTACCACTACCTCTATATTTATATTCATATTCTTAACAAGGGCTCTGTAGAGCTAGAGTCCCTGTCTTGTGCAAGGGAAGATGCACAAGAAAGTAAATTAAGGAAGATTAAAGAGGATGAAAAATAGAAAACACATTCAAACTGATATTAAACAATGAAATTCAAAGACAAAATTCAAGCATGAAATCTTATTGTTATTTTATAACAATTGTTTAAATATAAATTTAAATACTCCTTTTTAAACTCTTTGTAGTGGAGGCAGTCTTAAAAATGGAACAAATCCAACTAACCAAATCTTTTATGTAACACTCACCCCAAATATCATCTCAGCTAGTTGTCTTACAATCACTTCATTGTTGGGGTTGCCTACAAGTAGTCTACCTCTGCAAGAACAAACTTGCTTATAGTCATTCATATAACATTAGTGGCATTGTTTATATTGTTTATATGAATAATTGTACATTATGATTGTCCTCCATCTACAAGTTTCAAATAATCACCTCTTAATAATCCCCAAAGGTTCATAGTCATAGACAATCACTGTACAAACAATTAGCATAACATAGGTTTGTTGCATCATCCATTTCCTTATTATTATTTAATCATCCATAAACACTCATTTACTAATATAGATAAAATAAAGGATGCACCCACGATATAACCAAACTTACATTACTAAAAACATGCAAGAATCCTCGGTACAACCTTACTAGGTCCATCGATTACAAGGATAAAATAAATTCTTGATCCAATCCAGTTGAAAGGTCTAACAATTGTGCATTAAAGGCCATTCTCAGTCCGCCCACTTGAAAATATTCAAATCAAATTGTAAAACAACTTTCCAATGCATGGCTTGTATTTTAAAATTTGAAACAACTAGTAATTAATATTATTCTTACTATGAATAAGCCTCTCAATCAGCTTCTTTGCACATGCGTTCAATTGGACCAAAAGTAGAAGATGATTTATCTTCTTTACAGACATAAAAAAGGGGTCCTGGTACACATAGAAAAGGCTTTAGACAAATAAAATTACATGGAAGGAATTGACCAATTTAGTTATAAAATGGTGAAAAATGACTCCTTAGTATACATGTTACAGAGGATGTTCTTTGCGAAGAAATCTCCCAATTGTCTTTCCATAAACTTTACGTGTAGAGAAGTGAATCAAATAATTTTTTCTCTCTAAATAGTACTTAACCTAAATACACAACCAACAAGATGTTTATTATCTTTTATCACTTTCTATATTTTAATAGTCTTGTTTGATTAGTAAATTGTTTAGCAAACATGATTTATAATCCACATTAGATTTAAAAAAGAGGTAATTCAAATACGTTATAAATTTTTCCAAATCGTCCCTCACCAATCTTCATACCTATATCAAATTGTTTTAGCTGCAGATCAAAGTGAATTGTAATTGAAGAAATGATCCCACTAACATTCTTCGTCAATGAAGTATACCTTCGCTAAAACCAATTGCACACATTATACAGTCAAACAACTACTTTAATCCTAGTTTCATTAAATTATTAAATTGCAATATGATGCATAGTTGAAAGCTTCTTCAATGTTATCAATTTAAGAGAAATGACATTCAGAGCCATTTTACATTTGAATTTTACTATAAAATTTCACGAGTCTCATCAAATTTTGAGAAAACAACTTTCTTTAGATTATTTTACATATAGATTTTATGATACATCATCTTGAATTTCATCCTTTTGAAAAAATAAAATTATTCGAGTCATCTTAAAATATGAACCCTAATGAAAAGCTTCTTTAATTATATCAATTAGTGAGAAACTACCATTCCTAAAATCATTTTTAACTACGAATCCTACTCCAAAACTTCTGAACATTTCCAAATATGAGTTCTAGTGTAAAAATTCTTGAAATTTATCAATTCATAGAAATAGAAATTATTATAATAATTTTAGGATCCAATTAATAAGATTCTCCATTTTATGAGAAAATATAACTCTTTGAATCAATTTACTATATGATTCCCACTATAAAAATTCATAAACAAGAACGATTGAAAATGTTTTCCAATACGAATCTTACTGCAAAGCTTCTTTAGTTCCATTAATATGTGAAAGAATAATATCCCGTTATCTTTTGCTTCATGCTGCTAGCTATAGGATGAGACTTTCGTGCATAACTTTGGAAGATTGTGTTTGAATATAAACAATGCAAGCTACACCTCCCAAGGTTCCAATCAAGATGATCTCATTCTTTGAATGCCTATCTATAGAAATAATCAAAGCCAAATGAAAAAACACAATTTCCAATAGACAATCTAATACATTACAAGCAATGGAAAACTATAGTATGTGCCTTTATGACAGGGACTAATAATTTTTTTACCTTACATACGGGTAAAAACAAGTAAATATCTTGTATTATCTCCACCTTAAATTTAAATTTGATTCTCATAAGAGGGTCATCATTTCATCGAACAACCTTAGAACATAATCGATTTGTGACTCTACAAAGCTTTTCTCATGTCGGTCGATTGAATTATCCCCAAAAATCTATTAAATAACAAAAATATCTCACCAAAACCCTATTAACTACTAAGCGCATGCACCCCGCTCACATCTCATCATTCTTGTCAACCGTTAAAACCTCGCAATAAAACATACACCGCCTCTAGACTTGTCTGTTGTACACCAAACCCTAACTCTTTCTCGCTTCCCACCTTTTCCGTTGTGGTTGTATGTTTGTGGCATTAGTTAGCTCGGAAGGGCGTTTCGTGTGGTAGAACAGACGAATAAATCGGGCGGAAACCCTAGAAACCCTATCAAGACAACCAAAACCCTGAGCGGATTCGGAAGGAAGAAAGAAGAAAACAGCAGCCATGCCGCCTCGTGCAGCAAAGAAGAACACAGCTTCACCGGCTCCAAAGAAGGCTGCGGCGAAGCCGAAGCAGGCGGTCAAGGCGGAGGAACCTGCCACTGCCGTAAAAACGGAGTTGAAGGAAGAGCCCACGGTCATAGCCGTGGAAGAGACTAAGGAGGACGTGGAGATGGCCGTGGAGACTGCTGTTGAGCCCGCAAAAGGTATGTGAGACACCCCGCGGTGTGCAGTTTTTTACTCTCTAGCTCGTTTGTTTGCCATTGGGCGTGCTCTCTTTGCAATGATTCATGTGTATGTTTCGGGTTTATTTAGGAAATCCTGTTTATGGCTTGGCCTCATACTCTACGTATTTATATACATGATTTTTTTTTTCCAAGTATTTGCTTGTTTTTGTTTATATCTCGTTGCACCATTGGAAGGTTCCTGCACGGTGTTACTCTGCGAAGTGTGATTATGGTCTTGCTATCTAAATTGGTTGTCGAAGTTTAGTGTTTAGACTAATTTATAAGATTCGTGCTTACGAGAAGGTGTGTATAACTTTTGAGCTTTTCTATATTACAAATCTATGTTTTTATATATGTATACATACATATATGTGGTTGTGTTTATAAATATTTAATCATTGTAGGCGGGTGTATGGTTTTGTTGCAATAATCTTGGTTTTAATCATTTTGTGTTGTTCCAGAAGCCTTAGAATGGCTCTAACCTTTAATGTTCTAATTTGAAAATGTTGTTGCATTCTAACTGAAATGCCTTGTACAACGGTCATTCCAATGGCTGTGATAGCTGTTGTTGATCTTAAACTTACACTTTTTGATTTACTGTCTAATATTTTTGATAACATTTTAGCCATAGTTATGACTACACAATTGTTATTTGATTTGATGATGAAATGTATCCATTAGTTATAACAATTTGCGCTCTTTAGAAGTTCTATATATGTTTTGAGCTTCTATTTTGAAATTTTATTTATAATGTAAACAATATTGGCTGAAAAAGATATGTTGAATTATATATGTATACATACCTATAAAATTAAATAGGTGTGTAATTATTGCTTTGTTTTTATTGATATGCTAATTTTATTTGCTGCTTGTTAGATTTTTGTGCCTTCTGAGGTGGTGGCATCTATTTTGGGAATGATGTTATACTGTAGCCTTAATTTGTTAGTCAAAGGTTATATTTATCTGTATTGCAGGCTTGTCGGATGGCTTATTGTTTTTAATTGGAATAGTTTTCTTTTCTGTAAACCAGCATAGTATCTTTAGTCGTCTTGAAGGTAGTTGCGTCAGTTTTTGAAAAGGTAGTTATTGTGTTTAGAAGGTTTTTTAAGTTAGTTTCTTTGGTTTGGAGTTATAGAAGGCCATCTGCTTTGAGATAATAGTTTTTATATTTTGATCATATTTTAATATTTAAAGTATTATAATTGTTTGGAGAAGCTTATCTCTGTTTGAGGCCATGGTAAGTAATTGCAGCTAAAGCCTTGTTATGGTTGTTGTACTAAGGGGTTCTAGCAGGTTTGCATGTTGCCTCAATAACAAAGTTATCTCTTCAAGTTGTTAGCTTTTCTTGAGAGTTATGGTAGAGTATGTATTTGAAAGTGATTTAACTTGTGAATCTGCAAAATTGTATTATCTTCTTAGTTGAATTTAGAGGTTTTGGATTTTTCTAAGGTTTGACAGGTTAGACTACTGATATATTATTGCAGTGGCGTGTTTTTGGTTCTTTGAGTTAGCCAGGTTATGCAGATTTTGGCCCCATTGTCCTGGGGCAGATCACACTTTGTTGTGTATACCTATAATCATGGTTATTTGGAAACCCATCTCTCACACCCTGCAGATTTTGGCTTCATTGTTCTGTGGCAGATGACACTATGCTGTGTATACCTATAATCATGGTTATTTGGAGACCAGTCTCCCACGCCCCAAGATGTGTCACAAAGACAGTTTCCATTATTGAATGTATTTTTGGAAACTTCTCAACACCGCAGGCTTCTTTTGTTTGCTGCATCCCCCAATTTTCCAAGGCCTCCTTACCAGAAATTGACATTTCATGCCAGAAAACATAGGGCAAAAGTGGGAGGCAAATAAATAAAATAAACCCACTTAATGTTTCAAGCTGAAGTTTTGGATGATATAATAATCTACCGCTGACTGTGTAGACTTTTTTTAAGATGGACAAAGAGAAACTGTCTTTACTATTTACTTCTCTTGCATGACTGGTTTTCTAATCATGATATAATCTGGAAATTATTTAATTATATTAGCAAAAAATGGCAACTCTAAGTGCCTGGGCCTCCTATTTTTATTCTTTAACTGTTAGGCTAATAGCCACGCATATCCAAGAACCCCTGTCTCTTTGTGAGTATGCTTACAACAGAAGCTTCCTTAGGTTAAGCAGCTACAATCGGGTGGGGGGATTTATTCATATTTTGTTAAATTCCCAGAGATTCAATGTGGCTCATTCACAACTATGGATGTAAGGACGTTTAGGGAATGGGGATATGTATCCGACAGGGATGGCTTAAAGGCAAAATAATTTTGGGGACAAAGACGTCAAGGCACTCCTATTTAAAAAATGGGATATATATATATAGAATTCAAATATACATTTCATAACATTGATAAACCATTCTCCATAGACATTTTGGAAACTGAAATACTTTCATTGTAAAATTATTGTGTGCACTCTACATATAGAAAAAATGCTCAAAGTCTCCAAGTTTCATTCATCAAATGACATAATTATTCAAATGTGAACAATGGACATTATTATATAGCTAAAATACTTTACAGTAATCGATAACATAAGTATCCAACTCCATAATCAGCTGTCCATAAGAATATTAATATGTAAATACTAAACTGAACTTCTAAACATTAAACATTGAAGTTTGCAGATAATATCTAGCTATCCATAGTCAGTAGATGGTAGGTCTAAGAGCCTAAATCAAGTAAATTTAATGTAATGCCATGACCTCCTCTTTCAACTATCATTCACTCCTTGTCCAGCTGCTCCTCTTGCTGCTCTTCTCCTTTGTGAATGTGAAAATCTATGTTATGGGATTTGTGCCCTAAAGGCCAGATCCGGATTTGGATCCAATCTGGATCTGGATTCGTGCCTGGATTTGTGCAAATCCGGGCAGGATCCTTATTTTACATAGTGGATTTGTCTGCCCGGATCTGTGCAAATCCAAGCATGAATCCTGAAGGATCCAGCGGGAATCCTCTCAAGGATTGATGATTTTAAATGGGTTTAAGCTATTTAATATGACTTGCATTTTTTTTTGCTTTGTAGTTCTAAAATGATCCTTCTATGCATTATATATACTAAAACTGAGAGAAATATACATAATTATATATATGTTCACGAATCTTAATTGGGAAAAAAAATCATGAATCCACAGATCTGATTCACAAGCTCGAAACAGAATTGTATCCTGAATTGGTAACTAAGGTGAAAATGAATTTATTTTTCATTTTTTGGTTATTTAATGATTAGATTAGGTTTTGATATTGTTAAATGTGGTTTGGGTGTCTTTGGGGACTAGCCAGCCATTTTTTCAAATTAACATTGATAGTCCCTGGGACAGGAAGGGGACTTCTAGCCGACCCCCTGTATTCTGCTGCTTTGAAGTGCTGTTTCTTTGCTGCTCTGAAACTGCCGTTTTGGAAACATCCGCTTTTTCCCCAAAAAAAGGGAAAAAAATTGGGGATGGGAAATTCCTGTCCTCTGTACTTTGGACGGGGTTGGGGCAAATTTAGCAGGGGATGCGTCCCCATGGAGCACTGATTTGAACCTCTGTGGCGGGTGAGACATGCTACATTCCTCAACTATATTAGGCTATCAGCTTCAAGGATTCATGTGAAAAGCTTATATTATGGCTTCAGTTTTTATAAGTGTGCTGTACTATATTGCATATTGCCTTAAATATATTACCCCTTATAAAATTATTGTTGGCATTTGGTTTTAAAAGCCCCTCGTACTATATTGTGTATTCCATGTTAGCTTTTTTAGATTTTTCTCAATAAAAGATTGTACTATTATATACTGGAAGCAGCAGGCTCTCCATCCCAAATCTATGAGATATCTACATCCAGAACATGACTATTGTTATTCGACTTTGATTAACGTTTTGTAAAGTAAAATTTAATATTAAATTGCCCTCATGTGTAATAGGTTTATTATACAGCTTTTTTCCTGAATTTTTTTTTTGTTCTGGTTTTGTTTTTAGAAAGTTGGGATATTGGTAGGTTGAATGGGGATGTGGGCCCATGGAAATCCTCATCTCTGTCCTTCTTCACGTAGTTGTATCTGAGACGGAATATTTTGCCAAGAGATGCTTGGCTGTCTTTGGGATAGCTGGAGGCATCTGAGATATACAATAGTTTTTTGAAATATCCACATGATGCCTTCCAAAAATTGTTTGGTATTTTGCCATTGAGATGCTTGGCTGTCTCTGGGATAGCTGGAGGACATCTGAGATGCTCCTTTCTACCTTGAAAGCCCTGGTTTCCAAAGGTATTTTTGTTATAAGAGATGGTTTAATCTAACGCTGGAGACAGCTCCATTCTGATCATGTCACATTTGAGTGTGTGCATTGTTGTTAAGATCTTAATGTGATCATACTTGAAGTTTTTTGATAACATTTACAAATGTTATCATAATATTGGTAGGTTGAACCGGGATGTGGCCTCACTGACACCCTCATATCTGTCCCTGTCTCATAGTTGTTTTTGAGAGTTTTGGACTTCAGGAGCTGTTACCAGCATATCATATTTTTCTGTAACATCCCCCTCATGCACTCCAAAAATGTGGGGTATTTTTCCAGGAGATGCTTGGCTGTCAGATAGCTGGAGATATCTGAAATGCCCTTTTGTACCTCTACTGTCCTTGGGAGCTCTGGTTTCTGAAGGTATTTGTGTTTAAGTGCAAGAGATCATAATCTAATCCTAGAGAACTCTATTCTAGTCACGACACATTTGAGTGGGTGCATTGTTGTTGAGATTTTAATGTTATCTTTCTTTAGTGGGTAAGACTTTTTGTCTACTAGCGTTACTTCTAAATTTGACTTTAGAGACAACTATACCCTTAATGTCTGAAAGAGTGTATCAAAAGTGTGCATAGCTGCCGGTTCAAATGTCTGGTGTTTTGATACTAGCAGTTGCATATTTCATTTTTACTTCATTTGTTTCTCTGTTTTTGGCATTAGATGAATAACATATTTGTGGTTTTACAAGGGTTTTGTACTGCTTAGCTTGTGTAGCTTGCAAGGTTATCTGAGATTGTCAGTTATTACGAATGTTGAATTTGCCAAAATGCTGTTTTGTATACAAGCAATTATCTCCCTCGATGGTTGACTTCCTCCAATTTTGAATAAAACTAGTAGTATCTATTTACAGTTGGTAGCGATGAGAATTGAACAGTGCTTGATACCAATTGTTTTCTTTCAAGTACAGATTTTCTCAAAGGTTTGATAAATGTACACATTCACAAAATCATTGTGTTTTTTTGGTGATAGAACAAAGGGAACACATTATGTTTGTATAATTCGGAGATCGAAACATAATATTAAATATTTTTTGGAATTTGTGTACCAGCAAAGTGGTAATGTGACTATCCGATTGTAAACATGCACGGAAAATCAAAAGTTAATGAGAATCATACACTAAATGATTCTTGATGTTCAAAGCAGTGCAAATTAAGGCTTCTTTGTTCCTTATCATTATGTTTTTCCCGACTTTCTAGTTGTATCTATGTTTGTCAATTTGCAGTTCTTGTTGTGCATGGTTATTTCATAATTGTGGTCATGCTTCAGATTGTGTTGATTTTTGTGCACATCTTGTTCTATATGGGTAGTTAAAAGATGTTGTCATGCATAAAATTTCTTTGTATATTTTTGTTGTGTTTGTAGAAACCCACGACAACTCTAAATACACCTTGTTGAAAGGTGGATGGACAAAATAAACTAAAATTGAAAAATACTCAAATTGCTCCGACACTAATATATTTCATTAACTTTCCCATATCAATGACATTGCTCATATCAATTACATTTTGTCCATATCAATTACATTACATGATGCCCCTATTTATAGAGGCCTTAGATCATTTCTGAAAACATCTAAATTAGCTGACAAAACAAAAACGGACTTTTCTAGAATTATCTATGACATCCAGAACTTTACCCAACCCTATTTGTCTATCCAGGAATTTCTAGAATCCTCTCTATTATGCTTCTACAATTCATTTGAGGGGGAAATAACTCATTCCAGCACTCCTCGCAATTTCAACCTCAAATGTTGTTGCATATGAATCCAAATCCTTTTTTTTGCCTCATGCCAAAATGCTTCATATCTATTAATTTCTTGATGAATAGTGTCTTCCAAGGCCACGGCCTCTCATTTCCAAAAATATCTTGCCTCATTTGTCACAAATGCCGGTGACAGGATTCACTGATAACCTTGATCAAAATCATGTCTTCTTTTAGCTACCCCTTGATAGCTTCATCTGTCACAAATGGTGACAGGGTTCTCCAAATTAATTTGACTTTGATTCGTCTGTCACAAATGGTGACAGGATTTTCTTAACCTGAATCTTAAATTATCTCTGATACCAATTGTAGAAACCCTGGACAACTCTGATGCATCTTGTAGAAGGTGGATGGACAAAACAAATTAAAACTGAAAAATATTCAATCTGCTGCGGCAGTAATATATTTCAATAACCATTTTGTCCATGTCAATTACATTACATGATGCCTCTATTTATAGAGGTCTTAGATCATTTCTGAAAACATCTAAATTAGCCGACAAAACAAAAACAGACTTTTCTAGAATTATCTATGACTTCCAGAACTTTACCTAACCCTATTTGTCTATCCAGGAATTTCTAGAATCCTCTCTATTGTGCTTCTACAATTCACTTGAGGGGGATATTACTCATTCCAACAGTGTTGTGATTTTAGTGATATATTTTGTTTCTACTTTGACTTTTAATTTCTGATGGTCGGTGGTTAAATTTTTGAATGAAGTTATGTTGGAATTGATAACTTTAATTGCTAAATCTAATTTTATCCATCAATTGTCATGTGTTGTATCATGGAATGACTGTTTTTGTGAACAACAAATAGAGATACTCTGATATTTTGTGTAAATAGCCTCAATAGTTTCACTTATCAATTTTTACAGATGACAAAGAAAAATCTAATGGTGGTGAAGAAGGAAATGAACACGAAGAGGATATGAAAGAGTCTACAAAAGAAGAGACAGGAAACATAGATGGTAATGTGGATGACATAGAAGAAAATCAAGATGAAGAAGAGGACAATGAAGACGATAAAAGTCAAAATGAGGGAGATGCCGAGGCAGGTGAAGATGATGTTGCTGGAGAGGAAGATGGACAAGATGGTGGAGAAGAAGATGAAGGTGAAGAGGCCGAAGAAGAACAGGAAGGCGGAGAAGGAGATGAGGATGCACAACAGGTTAACGACATTCCTGCTCCCTTAAAAGATCGACAGAAACAGAAGGAGTTCGAAATTTTTGTAGGTGGGCTCAACAAGGACGCTGATGAAGAAGATTTGAAGAAAGTATTTGGTGAAGTTGGTGAGATTGTAGAGATACGGATGTCAAGGAACCCTACAACTCAGAAGAACAAAGGTTTTGCTTTCATCCAATATGCGACTGTTGAGCAAGCAAAGAAGGCCTTAGCTGAACTCAAGAACCCTGAGGTATCAGAATGAAGCCCTGTATGATAATTTTACATTGACTACTTGGTTGGATCTTCAGGATGATATGAATTTCCATTTTTAATTAATCTAATGTATGTTGTTTTATGTTAGGTGAGAGAGAAGCGATGTGGAGTCTCTCCGAGTCAAGATAATGATACACTGTATGTAGGAAATATTTGCAAGACATGGACAAAGGAAGCTGTTATAGAAAAGCTGAAGGAGTACGGAATTGAGAATTTTGAGGAAATTGCGTTAATGGATGATACCAAAAATGAAGGACAAAATCGGGGGTTTGCATTTTTGCAGTTTACAACACATCAAGATGCTATGAATGCATTTAGGCGTCTGCAAAAACGAGATGCAGTATTTGGTTGTGAGAGGAGTGCAAAGGTAGCATTTGCAGAAACTTCCATTAGGGCTGATGAGGATGCTATGTCACAGGTAAATTTTTTTTATTTGTTAAGTTTTGCTTTTATCATTTGGACTCTAGATATTTACACATATTCTTGTCAAAAGCAATGTTGGTCAGATAATGGATCAAATACTAGGAATTTAAACATATTCTTGTCAAAAGCTATGTTGGTCACTGTTTTTTTATTGCCTGGATAATCTATTTTTTTTTATCACTGAGATATCAGGAATTTGAATATAATTTTGTCAAGGCTAGCCCTATTTCTGCTTTATTATCTCACCACGGTTAATAAAATTTAATTGGTTTTGTTTTTGGAGTTTACTCTGTATATTGACAATGCATTTCTTAATGTTGCAGGTGAAGACGGTATTTTTAGATGGAGTACCTGAATTGTGGGATGAAGAGCAAATAAAAGAGGAACTCAAGAAATATGGCGAAATTGAGAAAGTTCAATTGTCACGTAACATGCCCAAATCAAAAAGAAAAGATTATGGGTTTGTTCATTTCCCTTCTCGTGAGGAAGCCTTGGCATGTGTTGAAGGTGTAAATAACAGTGAGCTTGGTGAAGGGGATGCTAAGGTAGGACTGGTGTCTTTAGGGTTATTAAAGGCTTTTAAGTTTTATGATACTTTGTAAGTTTGTCATTTTACCTATTTTTTTGTTTGGACTGATTCAGATTAAAGCCAACATTGCAAAGCCTCCTCATAAGAGCAGAGGAAAGCAAGGGTTCCGTGGAGGGTTCCCTATTGGAGATGAATCTACTGATAATAAACCACGGAAAGGTCGTTTGTCTAGGCGCTTCAGGTCCAAGGGTCAACGAGGTCAGGCTGGGCGAGGCACTCCTGGTAATAAAGGTAAAATTGCTGGTCGTGGAAAGGAAGTCAGAGACGGCAAGAAAGAGAAGGCATCAGAGAACCCCAAAGGTAAGAATCTGACTGGTACTTGGTGAATGGTGTATGCCTCACATTGCTCATCGATAAATAAATTAATAACATTGATCTTGTCTCTGAAGATGTGCATGTAAAGCTCTAAATGGTACACATCTGTTTGTAGATAAATCAAAGGGCAACTCAAACAAGGACAGTGAGAAAAAGAGGAAGAGAGACAATGAAAGAAGGGGCAGAGGTGAACAAGTTTCAGGACCCAGACGGGACAACAACAAATCTCGTAGATTCAATCAACCTGGGAGAGCCCCTCCACGGGGTTTGTCAAGGAGTGCTCCCTATTCTAGGGATAGCTACACTCGACATCTGGAGCTTGTAAATAGCTACATTGATGAGGCCAATCGCTCTTATGGGGCAATATCTGGATCAAAACGTCCATATTCTTCTATGGTTAGTTTGGGGGGCTCTATATTTAATATGTTCATCTGATACTTGTTTTTTCATAAATTTTTAATTTTAATTCATTTTGGCTTCTGTTTGCCAGGATGATGTTCCCAGGTATGTGGAACCTGGTTTGAGGCATTCAAGAGCTCGATTGGATTATGATGTTGGGGGTGCTTCTCTTTATGCTGGAACTGCATATGGTCAATCAGTGAGGTGGGTGTGTTTTCTATTAGACACTGTATCTTCCTTTTTTTGCTGAGCTTGTCTCTCAGTTAATTGTTTTGGATATTTTCTAGGCTTGGTCGAGCACCTGAAGCAGGCTACAGTGGTCCTTCAAGGAGTTCTTATGGTTATGACAGAGATGTTGGATATGCACGGAGTAAGATCAGATTTTTTTTTAAATTTTTAGTACTGGAGTGCCTTTATTTTAAAAGCTTTACAGTTGACAGTTGACCACGGGTTATTTTTGGTTACATTCTATTACAGGTTCACTTTCAGGTGCTGCAGCAGGTGGGGTATATTCGTCTGGCTATGCTCCAAACACCATAGCAGAAAGAACAGATGTAAGCATAAGAGAAAATTTGCTTTTGTAGTAGTCTTTTCTACGTCATCTAATAACATAATATTAAATGTTATTGTAAACATTCAGGTTTGTTACATAGCTAATTTTTTGTTTGTGTATATATTGCAGATTGCAGGTAGTTCTTATGCATCTTTATACCCAAGTCGAACATCGGGTGCTGGATATTTGCCAGGCCGGGGCTCTGGAGCATATTATTAAATTGTAAGGCTAGCATATTCCTTCCTGTGTCATTGGAGCAGAATGAAGATTTTGATCCTACGATTATGAATGGGTTTAAAAATTTGGTTGTGCAATATATTTGCATAAATTGGCGCATGCAGGAATTTGTTAACTTGTCTTATGCATGTTTAAGGTATACAGATTCTTGGTGCATATACCCCAAGAGGCAGTAGTCTGGGCCTAGATTGGAGTATTTCTGAGCTTTAGATATCTTGGCTGGGGTCTTTTACTAGGGAAGGATAGATAATGCCGTATCTTCGTATTTTTATATTTACTCGTCCATTTCTTAAATGGTTAATTTCCATATAAGCTGGTATGTTTGCCTCTACCAGTTTGAGATTGAATGAAGGCAGGATGATCAAAGATAGCATCATTTGGAAATTTATGATAATTTTGGTCAAAGTTGGATCTTCTAGCTATATAAGACTAGCCAATGATACTAGCTGGGTTGTGGTTTTATATTTGAAACTTATTTCAAAGACTTTTGTTGGATTTGGATTGAAGTCTTTCTAGGCTTCTCTAGATTGAATGGAAAACCAATTTTCACTTTTTGAGTGCTAGCTCTGTGGGCATCTGTGTTAAATTTGATAGATTCTCTGTTGATGCCCTTTATAGAGCTTTAATCCTCTCAAATTAGCATTTCACAAATTGTCTCTACAGCCAAAATCTTAGTGCAATTGTTTGTTTGCTAACGAGGATGCAATTTTTCTGAATCTGTCAGATGAGATTCATAGTTTGTGGTCTTGATTAGTCTACAATTTTGAAGAAATGATCCAAGCTGGTGGGAATTTTGTGATTTGACTTCTGTCATTAATATTGATTAACTGGCTTGGAGTGGATTTTAAGATGATTTGCAATGATCTGAATCTGGTCTTCTGAGAATCATTCTGATCAGATTTGATGGCTCTTAATTTGAAGTATTCAAGGCATCGTGTTCACATATTTGCCTTTATAAGACTACCTCTCTCTACATTCTTTACATATTGGTTATGTAGAAGTACAGCCAAATGTTGATATGTTCATTGAGGCATCAGTAGTCTAAATGCCCCTTCTACACAACTTTGTAGATCTTGCTGAAGATTAAATGATAGTCTGTTTACGAACGAATGTTCTAATCACAAGTAGAATTAAGAATTGGGTGCAATCTCAACTATACCTCTTTTTGACTGTATTGGTACAAACTATACCTCTTTTCTACTCTCTACATATTGGTATAAACAGTACCACTTTTTGACTGTCTTAACATATTAGTTATCAAGAAGCACGGTCAAATATTGATATGTTTATTGAGGTATCAATTGTCTAATGCGCCTTCTACATAATGTTGTAGATTTTACTGAAAAAGTAGATGATATTTGCTGTTTAGGAATGAATTTTCCAGAACATTTATCACATGGGTTTTTGTCCCAAGCAGAATTAAGAGGTGCAATCTTAAACTCTCTTTTTGACTATCTTTTAAATGTTGGTTATCAAGAAGCACGGTCAAGTATTGATATCCTTCATTGAGGTATCGGTAGTCTAAAGGCTCCTTCTTGACAATGTTGCAGGTCTTGCTGAAGAGTAAATGATGGTTTACTTTTTAGGAACAAATGTTCTAGTCTGTCTCACTTTGTTGGTTTTAACTGGGTCTCTATTTAGTAGTGGATTCGATCTTAAAACTATACCCCATTTTCAACTGTCTTTACATATTGGTTATGTAGGAAGCACGGTCAAAGATTGATATGTACATTGAGGTATTACTAGCATAAATGCCCCCTTTACACGATGTTGGAGATTTTGCTGAAAAGTAAAATAAATATTTGCTGGATAGGAACGAAATTTCTAATAAAACCATTTCATACTAGGTTTGTTTTAAACAGGTTTTAGTCCGAAGCAAAATTAAGTAATGGGTCTTCGAAACAAAGTTTATTATATATGATAAATATAAGATTATAGTCGCTTTAAAGTAAGTTCTAGCTTATAAAAATAAAGATTATAGACACTTCAAGGTAGTTCTAGCTTATACCTGGCCGCTTCATTGTGGTCTGGGTACATTTTAAGCGCTCTTGTTTTAACTGGGCTCTAAGTCCGAAGTAAAATTAAGTATTATGTAGAAGCACGGTCAAATATTGATATGTTCATTTAGGTATCTGGGGTATAAATGCCCCTTCTACAGTGTTGTAGATCTTGCTGAAAAGTAAATGATATTTGCTTGAGAGGAGCGAATATTTTAAACCATTTCTTCCAAAGTATAGTTTTACCGGGTTTTAGTACCAAGTAGAATTTGCACGTAGCAGCATTTGTTTTTTTATGACCAGATAAAGGATCCTGGGGTTTTGAGGGGTGAAAAGATTAGTTTTGTTTGTATACGTGATTTTGAATTGACAAGGAAATGTATATTAATGTTATATTATTGTTTGTTTTAATTTATTATTGTTCGAAGCAAGAGTATTGAAATGGCACCCAAGTTTTGCATCACGGGGCCGTGTACCATTGTACAAGCTGATTTGTATACTCTATACGTAACTTGTTGACATGATTTGATGATAAATTAAAATTACAATTTATTTGTGTAATTGTTTTGTTCGTTTGTGATTGTATTTTAATTAGTTAGTAAAATGGGTCAAGAAAGTATTTTCTATATTATATGGTGTTGTGTTGAGAAAGCTGACATAATAAACATGAACAGCAGGTTACGGATGTCGCAAACAATATCACACCTAAAATTCGTTCAACCATCGAAATGCTAACAATTTTCAATTTATACGCTTTAATTGTAGTAGCAACGTTGTATGGTCAGTAACATTTTTCATTATAGATTTATTCAATAGTGTATTATATACGTCACAATATTAGAAGGCTTAGAGAGCTATATTATTAATATGTTTCTTATAAAAAAATCCTGAAAGGAGGAGGCGCACTAATGAAAAAATAAAATAATTTGATAGACTTATCAGATATTCTGATTAAATTTTCAGATTACAATAATACTGCTCGATTATTCATCATCTTAGTTTTTATAAATCGTGGCTAATGAGATGGGTTTTGAGTAATCTTCATATTAATTGTTAAAATCGAGGTTAATGAGACTGATTTATCTCCATTGTAATTTGTTCCGCCTGCTTTTCAGAAAAGAGACGGTAAGAGAGATCTAAAAGTAATGGTTGCATATAGAGCAAAGCATTCATGAATATTTTGTAAGGGTTCTTGGTATTTGGCAAAGGTACATTAAATGTTAATGAAAATTAATTACGAAACGTCTCGGCAGATTAATTAAATGAACACTTATAAATAGAATGAATGCGCACAATCAACAATTTTAGTTTCTTGTGTGTTTACAATATGGACAATGTTATGTAGTAATATAAAGAATAAATGGAATAATAAAGAGAACATTATAATAATATAGTTTCAGAAGCAAACAAAATAATAAGCATAAATGGAATAAGAAGAGAACATTAATTAAATATGCTTAATCATTCATCATCAGTTTAGTATAATAGTTAAATTATGAAGGTAAAGAGTAATGGTGATTTTGAATGTAGGATATAGGTGAATGATACATATTTGATTAATTGGTAAAAGAAGTAAACAAATGAAAATAGAATGAATGCGCACAATCAACAATGTTAGTTTCTTGCGTGTTTACAATATGGACAATGTTATGTAGTAATATAAAGAATAAATGGAATAATAAAGAGAACATTATAATAATAGAGATTTAGAAGCAAACAAAATAATAAGCATAAATGGAATAAGAAAGAGAACATTAATTAAATATGTTTAATCATTCATTAGTTTAGTAAAATATTTAAATTATGAAGGTAAAGAGTAATGGTGATTTTGAATGTAGGATATAGGTGAATGATACATAATTGATTAATTGGTAAAAGAAGTAAACAAATGAAGATATAAAAGGTGAGATAATTTATTAATGTCCCATAGAAGACGACAATATGGGTCTATGGGAAATTGAGTTGCTTCATACCTTGAGTCGGAGCTAATATGATGTGCTTAGACAATTTACTTTTTACGTGGTTTTCACTAAAGCCCTTGGAAGTAAATGGTGCCCTTTTGAGAGATTGCTTGTGCATGAAAAAAGGTATGCTTTTGATAAATAAATAGATTCATTAGTTGAAAAAATGTGCAAGATTAAGAGTGGTAGAAGAGGAGGATGAATTTTAATTAAATTACATCAATTATATTAATCTTGATTGACAACTTTGATTGAATTTCAATTTATTTGAGTTTATTTCTCATAATTAATCATTACAGCAGACATGCATGCCAATACAACTTGGATACTGCCTTGGCTTTCCAAATTAAGGTATGCAAGCCAATGAGGTATCACGATCGAAATATTTGCCGTATTTTGTTTTTTTTTTGCATTTGGATATTTTGTACTAAAGTGAACTCTTACCACAACCACCAAAAAGCTTATCCCAAAGATACATAAGAACACGTCTTGCCAATGTGATGGTGGTGTCTAATTGGATATAATCGCTTTTGACAAACCTCGTTGTATCACATTATCTTGGAATGATGGGTAGTAATAACACAAGTGGTGTTAGGACCTTGGTTGGTAATGGTGTTCATGGCAAAAGTGATCTCAAATTTGACACGTGTAAGATTGACTTTAACATAATCAGATTTCCACAATCCATTAGTATGTGAGCAATGTTTCTGGATTAGATTGTGTGAGTTTTTTTAGCATCAACGTTTCGGATCATACTACATGATCCATCATCAGGACAAGAGAACATCAGAATATGGATCCAAGATTGACTTTGTTGTCTTGTTGGGATAACTTTAGTGGCGAGTAGTCATTAATTAGCTAATTTCACCAATCGGGGAAGTGATCTCAAATTTGACACGTGTAAGATTGACTTTGTTGTCTTGTTGGGATAACTTTAGTGGCGAGTAGTCATTAATTAGCTAATTTCACCAATCGGGGTCACCTTGGATTTGGTGGAAAAAATTGCACTTTTAGGGTGGTAATGTCATCTGCACTTTATATACAAAATTATTATTATTTTGGTGAGGACTTTTCCACATGGTAAATATATTTACTAACAATTTTGAAGTCTCATCTTATTCAAGAGGGTCACACTAGCTTATAGTTATAGGTTTAGTATATAGACTTTGTATGCTTCTCTATTTCAGAGAGTCTTTATTTTGGAGACTTCATCTAAAATTTGTTGTTCTTTTCTCTACATTTTCATCTAACGTAGGATTTATATTGTTGATTTAGGATAATCTAATGACTTATAAAAGGGTTATTGTGCTTTAGATGATATAAAATTGACTTGATCTTGTTAAAGTGAGATCGTTTCTATAATTGTACTTTCATTGCCATTGTAATTGATGATTTTCAAATGCAGATTTGGATCTCATATATGTATAATATGAGAGGAGACATGTCTCACATTATATATATATATATATATATATATAAGAATCAACAATAACAATTTATCTGACAAACAAAAATAGATGAGTATATTAGATAAGCATCATTTACTTCTACTGATTCTAAAACATTAACACTCCCTCTTTAGCAAGGGAGAAGTAATACATCATTAGATTGCTATTAGTAATCAGTGAAATTAGATAACAAAATCATTATGTAATCAACACAATGTATATTAGAATCTCTTAGGAACAAAATATTTCCTATGATCTCTACTTGCACTTAAGCAATTTCTAGCGATGTCCATAGGGAAGAGACATGACTCTGTCATCATTTAGTTTATAAATAACTATATGCATAACTTATCTTTAACATATATATAATATTAATCCAATGTTCGCCCAAGTATAGGATACTGCAAATCAAGCTCCAGCTTGATGGCCCCTGCTCCTCTTGTTCAAAATTTTGGATCTCATGCACATGGCTCTCCCGCTCCTTTAGGAAATGCTGCGGTTATTGCTCGTGCCTGTCGTTTGGGTGGAGGCGCTGATAATGGTGGATGTGATGCAGGTGTGGGCAATTTTCTATCAACCTCATGTTCGGAGGCTTCTGCAGGTGGGGGTAGGGCTTCGTCTGCCCCTCGTTCGACCTCTGTGTCTCCTGCTCCTCGTCCAGGGTCTCCTAGTTCTAGATGTAGGTCTTTTGCAGACGTGGCTGTCTTTGAAGTCGGTTTACATGATGCTTCCATTCCATCTGGTCCCTCTCACATTTCGCCTGTAAGTGCTTTAAAGCCTATCAGGGTTTCTTTAGATCCAGAATTAGTTGAAGACATTTTCCATACGACAGAAGACCTTCTCTTGTTGCCATTTTTCGCTTCTGTGATTATTGGCCCTCTCTCGTTGATTTACATGGTTGGATCTCCAAGAATTGGATGCCACTTATAGATAATAAAGCCCACATCTTCCTGTGTGCTAAAGGTTTTTTTATAGTTAAGTTTCAAAGTACTAATGACAGAAAGATTATTTTGTGTCAATAATTTTTCTTGGCAGGGCAGATTTCCACTCATGGCCAAACCACGACACATGGATTTTGATCCTCTCTCGGAATCCTTTAATAAGTTCCCTATTTGGGTTCGGCTCCCTAATCTTCTGTTACATCTTTGGCAAGATTCGGTCTTTGAAACTATTGGGAATGCTACTGGGGATTTCTTATATGTGGATGCTGACACTTCGGATATTCTCCATTTGACCTGTGCTCATTTTCTTGTAGACTTGGATGTCTCTAAGGGCCTTCCTGAGGCGATTTACTTGGATTCCCCGAGGGGTTCTTGGACACAATTGTTGGATTACGAGGGTATCCCTTTTCGATGCAGGAAATGCCACTTGACGGGTCATGTTGTTGCTCACTGTGCTGCTGGGAAATCCAAATCTAGGCGACCACCTTCTTGGTGGTCAAAGGCCTCCTCTGAGCACTACATAGTGAAACATTCCTCGGTTGCTCCTGAGGATTTTGAAGCCGAGGCTAGCTCCGAGGTGGTGGCCGAGGTGGATGCTCTGGTGGATCTTTCCTTGGATGCTTTTAAGGATTATGTGGCTGAGGATTGCATTCATTCCGAGCCGGTGGTGGAGGTGGCTTTGGTCTCTACCCCTAGTTCGGATGCCCCTCCTAGGGGTTAGATGTCGTCTGATTCTCTCACGAAGGTTGTTGTGGCTTCTGCGTCCCCTGGGTTCCTCAAGTCTTTGTCTTCTGAGGCTTGGGTTGTTGAGGCTGCGAAGTTTGAGGACGGTTGGATTGCGGTTAAACGAAATAAGTCTAATGCTTTTGCCCCCCCTTTAGATAGGGTCCTTCGGTCGGGTAAGGGAAAATTCATATCAAAAGGAAAATCTTTTGTTTCCTTATGATGACTAGTTTTTTGTGTTGGTGAACTGGTTGCTTTATTGGTTCGTTGGATATTGGTATGGGAGGTTTTTCAGGTTGCTGTTCCAGTCTGTTGACTTTCTAGGTTCCAGTATTGTTTTGGTTGATTTTTCTGGTCACATCTGTTGGTCTTAGGACCTTGTAAAACCTGATTTAGTTGTTTTGCTGGTTTCAGGTTCTTTTTTAACCTGATTGTGCTTAATGGTTTATCTTTCTCTTTGATGTAAAGGGTTTCGGGGCCCCTTCAAAACCTGTTTTTACCTTAATCTAGAACATATATATATATATATATATATATATATATATATATATATATATATATAATGCATAATATATAGGAATCAATAATAACAATTTATAAGCATCATTTACTTCTACTGATGCTAAAACATTAACAATCCCTCTTTAGCAAGGGAGAAGTAATACATCATTAGATTGCTATTAGTAATTAGTGAAATTAGATAACAAAATCATTATGTAATCAACACAATGTATATTAGAATCTCTTAGCAACATAAAATATTTCCTATGATCTCTACTTGCACTTGAGCAATGTCTAGAGATGTCCACAGTGATAAAATTTTCATGATCTCTACTTGCACTTAAGCAATGTCTAGAGGTGTACATGACACAGTCAAAGATCTCTACTTGCACTCAAGCAATCTCTAGAGATGTCCATGATAACAGGCCAATCACTTGTAAGATCGTCACCTTACAAAGATTACCTTCTGTTTGTTTGTTATCATGGTGTTTGGTAAATTTCGGCCCAAAGAACCATGATAACATGCCTATCATATGTAAGATCATCACCTTACAATGATTACCTTCTGTTTATATATGCCAATGAAAGATCATCACCTTTAATTACATATCTGAAACAACAATTATATAACCAGATATAGATTGAAATTAAATATTCAACATATCAAGTTTTACCTTTGAAATATTTCAATTTAACATTTCCCTTTAGAAATTCTCCTCATAGAGAAGATATCATCCATAAGGGATTGCATCTCAAAATTTCTCCCTCTGAATATTGATCCTACGATGTCAAGTCATCTTGTTACTTCCTCAAAAACTTTCTTTTCCCAAGGACGCTTGTCAAACTCATCATTCCCTCATGATATATGTAGGAGTAGGGCCATCAACATCATGTGGTTACCCACATGGATTTCTAGACTCCCTTTGATTATTAATCTTTTGAGCTCCAACAATTGGAGAAGTGTCATACCCCCTCTTAATGTAGAAGAATTTCATAATCTCAATCATCAAAGATACTTGCATCAAGAGCCACACTTTATTCGTCTTGATCATCAGGGTCTTTGGAACTACTATCATTAGATTTAGTTTGTACAATATTTGATAGCATATTAAAGTACCAACCTTCTTTTCTTGTAAGAACATCCTCAAACATAAAGGAAAAGATCAAGCAAATGACCCTTATAGTAAGTATAGAATTACAAATAAACGAATAGATAAATGTGAAATATATATAAGTACTTATCTGCCCATGAGGGTCATGGAATATCTCCTTTTTTAAGGATGGTTCAAGTGGGAATGAAACATTGTCTATTATTACCCCCCACAATGTAAAGTTACCACTTTTTGAACACTTTCACATCACATCAAATTTGACGACTTCTTTTTGAGTTCCAACTTGCTTTTTTCATCCATTTAAGCTCCAACCATTTATTAAGCTTAATAGTAGAAGCTAACATAAGCTCGTCCACAATATGCCAATATCTTGATAGAGTGTATGATTGTGTCACTTATGACTCTACAATTCATAACTCAAGTATCATTTATCATTTATCATTTATCATAGACGATTAAGAACACATAGTTGCATGAATTAAAGTCCTCTTGACTGTTACAATAATTGAAGTCCTGATGACTATTACAATTATTAAAGTCCTCTTGACTATTACAATTTATCGATCATTGAAGATTCTATCACAACATGGTTCACTCCCTCTGAATCAATATGATCGAGATCACTGAAGATTGATCGAATCACATCCCCTATCTACTCTCTCTCTCTCTTTTAAGGTTGTCTCTAATGAAATGTTAGACTCTTAATAAATCTCATTCTTCATCTTCCTATAGTAACAATCTCAGAGGAAAAGATCAAGGTAGCTCATATAGAAAGTAAGGGAGAGAATAACATAGAACTCGAGAATAATAAATAATTCTTCATAAGATCATTTCAATATAATATAAATAATTTTTTCTAATACATTAAACATCATCAAATTATTCTGGCACATGGAGATTCTATTAATCTCAATCATGTTGGTTAGATACCAAAATTATAAAGGTTCCATTAATCTCCATAGAGTCAGTCTCACATATTGACACAATAATGTTAAAAACAATTTCTTCTCATAAAGAACTATATTATCTTTTATATAACACATTAATTGTCTTTCATAAATCATATGTTATTTGTAAATTCTCTCTCTCTCTCTCTCTCTCTCTCTCTCTATATATATATATATATATATACACACACACACATATATATATATATATATATATATATAACAACATCCTATACATCATATTATAAAAAATAATAATAAAGAGAAGCATTTCATACCTTATTCAATGCTCATGACCCGATATGATCATGTGATTCCACCTTTACCTCTATTTCCTACATAAAGCAATGAGGAATATAGAGCTTGTACTTAATTTATGATCCTTAGCACATATCTTGGTTGTTTACATTATAAAAGGCCCATGTATTATTTATATACTTTCTTATTGCATACTTATTGAGTATTCCTCTACCTAGTGATGATACATCTTTATTATAGTCACTACACTTCTGCTCACAATCCTCTTTAATGTATAGTATTTTTTAACTCTCATTACACACACCACTTGGTGATGTGCATTTGTGTGGTGGAGGCCATTTTAATAAATCAGTTGTAGGCATCTTGAAATATTTCTCCACCATTTAATACTTCTCTTGAGTGGTGGGCCACTATGTGTATATTGAATATGTGACACCCAACACCCATTCCTTATATTATTTCTTAAATATTAATTTTTATCCCTTAGCATTGTTGTTTCTGGACAACTTTCCTTTCAATTTTGTCACTATTATCGCTTCCATTTGTTGCACCTTTATTGGTTGCTTATAACTACTGCGGGTGATGTTACCTGAACATCCTGTGGTCTTACCTTGTGTGACAACATGGGTTCGTGGTTCTTAACGTGCTCATTTCCATATGTGACGATTATCATGTGCCAAGGATTGTCGACCCTCTCTTGGAAATGACTATATAGTTATTTGAATCTGTCCACCATTCATATCCTTCTAATGCATCAAACCAAATGCTCACTACGATCTTATTGTATCATAATTTAATCCCTTTAACCATGTGATGTTTCTTATTCATTCTCTCATATAATTTAGATTGCCCATTTCTTATCACCCTTCCAATGATAAATTAATCTGGGCATGCTATCCACATTGTAGGTCTCCCTATCCATTCGAAAGATCAAACCCCACGCAGGTCATCCTTACAAAGATTATATTGTGAAGGTTTGAACGATCTTACTTGTGCACTTGCAGATCAGAACAACTCATCTAAGACTTGACTTGCGTGCCAACCATCTATCATAGATCTCTATCATTGATGGAGCATCACTCAAATCCAATGCACTTAAACTACATTTAGGCTTACCTGTTCCATTATGGGAGAGGCTATGTTCACGTGACCCTCATTTTTGTGTTCTCTTCCTCTCACGCCGAGTTTGTCGCGTGTGCCAATCCTTTAGCAAAGACGAATTCTTGGTTGACTTCAACATCAAATGGAATTGATTTATTTGTTTACAAATCGTTCCCACCTAATCATTCTCCTTATTACTTTCACAGTTTGTGTACTCAGGCCTTCTTCTTATGAATTAATATGTCTTCCTTGATGACAATGGACATAATGTGAGGTAAAGAAATAATTTATAATATTTGTGGCATGATCCACGAGGTGTTCATATCCTGTGATGTGTATCTTTCTACTTGCTGAGATGGATTTTAATAACCATTTTGTTTCCTATCTTATTCTCCTTTTTCAATGGTTGCGTCGAAATACATTATGAGGTCTACTCCAATCGTCAAATGTGAGGATGTCCTTCTAGCTCCCATCTTCTCCAATTTATCTATTCGAGATTTGTGTGTAGTTGAATGGACAGTGGAAACTCTATTTTACAAACTAGTCAGTTCTATTTGTAGGGGCTACAATATAGGTAAGGAGGGCAAACTTTGGTCACCCAATGTCTATAAATAACAACTGTAGGAAGCCGCTAGACATTAGCAGTAGAGATCATCAACAATTTGCAGTCACACTAGTCACGTATATATGTTCAATAATTTCAATCAACCTTGATTGATCTTTCTGTGAGCAAGGTGTTCGATATGCACTCTGTAGAATGTATGATAACCTCTATAATACATATTATCCTCCACATTTGCAGTTGGCTTTGATACCATGTTAAAGTAACTGAGATTGTTTCTGCAAATGTACTTTCATTGCCATTGTATTTGATGATTTTCAAATGCAAATTTGGATCTCATATATGTATAATATGAGAGGAGACATGTCTCTTCAAGAGACATGAATATACATGTCTCTATAGTTAATCATCATTTGGTTTATAAATGGCTATATGCATAACTTATCTTTAACATATATATATATATATATATATATATATATATATATATATATATATATATATATATATATATATATATATATATATCAGCAATAACAATTTATCTGACAAACACAAACACAGATTAGTATATCAGATAAGCATCATTTACTTTACTGATGCTAAATCATTAATAGATCTGGGGGGCATTGCCTTGAAACCCTCATTCTATAATTTAGAGGGCAAGTGAAGTGATAAAAGTTAGCTAAATTTAACTTTAAAGTTGATTGTTAATTAGATTCCATATATAAATGATATTAAAATTATGGTTGCTAGGTATTTGTACTTGTAGTTGCAATTTTCTTCAATAATGAAAGATGCACTAGTGTTCTACATAGTTCCCAATGAAGGACTTGTCAGGCTAAGTTCTCATACGATGGAAATAAAATTACCAATTAATTTTTTCCCCCTAATTAATAGAATTAAATTCCCTCCTAAAATAATGTTGGATTTGCCAAATGTTTATACTCCCCTTTAATCCCAAAGGCGATTTCGTAAGATTTTGTGATCTTGGTTGGTGATACTAAAAATAACGATAACTTTAATTTCTCTAATTAATAAAATCTTGGATTAGATGTCTTACTTGCATGCAAGAGGTTCTTTGGGGTTGCAATAATGGCACAAGGGTGATGAGGTAGTTTGTTTTTTATTGGTGTAATTAAATATTCACTTATTACACTCATCTAAGCTTACTTAGGATAATGCATTACATAACAGGTTGTGATCGAGGCACTCAAGAGTTTGAACCTCAATTAAGCACATGGTGTAGGAGAATCCCACAGTAGGTGGTAATAGATGTTATCTCAATCCACCATTAGTGCACTTCTCACATTATCATCCTCATCATCGCACATACTTCATTGCACAATGGAGGAAGATCCATTTTTGGTCGACATGTGATTCCACCTTGCGTAGGTGATAGCTTATCTTCTCTTTATCTTTGTGTCTTATCACGTTTCCTACATAAGGAGGCCCATTATGTACATTTTAAATCAATCAATTGGATTTCAAGGAAGTCCATAATCAATAATACCATTCTTGCATCTTTATGAAATTGTCTTGCCAATCTCTTGTGGAAGTTATCTTGGTCTTGTATTTGATCACGGGTTGTTGTAGAGACCTAAAACTATAACATGGCATTAGGTCTCTTGTGGCATGAAGACCTCTTCTCAAGAAGTGCAATATTGGCTTGACTCATTGTTGATGCAACATTTGACAATTTGGATATAACAATTTGGAGGAGATTTTGAGATTCGTATTTTGTGGCCTTCTATTGCAAGTTAAAATTGGAGCTTGCTGGTGCAAATCAGAGGTTGGCATCATATAGAGGAGGTCCAAAAACCCCTAAATCAAATTTTGTTTCATCCAAATTGGACATTTGAGGCCAAATCTACAGCCATTTGTTTTTTGAAGGTGCGGCAACGACAATTCAGAAAAAAATATTTCAAAGGTGATTTTCAAACAATGATATCTTCCTCATCTGGACTTCGTTTTTCGAGCATTTTTTTTTTTAACTTTTAATTTTGTTTTGGGGTAGAGTTTCACAATCTACACACTAGTGCATGTGATTTTAGATCTATGTTTCATTTTTTTTTTGAAAATCACAAATCTCATTTTTTGCAACTTTCAAGGCTTTGTTTGGGCATATCTAGTAACATTTTCATGTGCAATTTTGTTTTTGAATGTGTATGATTTTTAATCTGGTTCTTAGTCTGTAATAAGTTTTCAGTGATTTGGAGTGGACATCTCACTTTTAGAATTAGGTCTTTTTTGGCTATATTTGCGCTTGTTGAATACTTGGATTTCAGTTTTCTTAATTGAATTAGTATTTTGAAGGAGTTATTAGTTGATTTCATTATGGATTTTTCAAAAGTTCCATTTCTCACTCCCTATAATTATCATGACTGGAAACAAGCATTTTCTAATCAATTGATGAGTATTGGATTGCTTAGAATGATTCTTGGACATGATCTAGAACCAACTCAAGGTGTTGCCGAAAGTAGGAAATGGTTTGATCAAAGGGATAAAGCACTTTGATCTCTTAAATCTACCATCTCTTATGATTTGATATATCATATTGCATCCTACACACATCCTCATAATGCTTGGACACCATTGGAGGGAATTTTTGATAAATCTGATAGAATGAGAAAATTCAAATTGGAGAATGAGCTTAATAGTCCATGTCCATGTGATTTTGACAATATTCAAGAGTTTTTCTCGAAGTTCAATTCCATTAGATTGAAGCTTTTTAATTATGACATTACTAAAAATGATGAGCAATTGATATTATCTATCATTTCTAAGTGTGGTCATGAATATTCAATCTTTGTTTCAACATTCTATGCTACCATGGATGCTCTTGGTAGTGCATATAAAATGCCTTCTCTTGATGAATTTGCAACTCAACTCACAAGGGAACAAGCGAAGTTTGCACACATGGGCCAATAAAAGCCTTCCAATTACGAAGCATTAGTTATAAATGTCTCTACTCTAAAAGCTTCCAAAGGCAAGAAGCAACACAAGGATCAAAAGCAACATGAAAAAGGTGACGACTCTCCTTCACAACATAATATTAAATCTAAGTCCTCTTCAAGAGAGGAATCATCTAGAAGAAAAAGAGATATATGTTCTTGTAGTAAAAAGCTAGGACATGATGAGCACAAATGTTTTCATAAGAAGATTGATAAGCTCACTCACATTCTTCAAAAGAACAACATGTAGTTGCCCTTATTAGTGTCTGCTCCTACATATCAAGCAAATTCTACATCTACATCATCATCCAAAGGTAAAGGACAAACACTCATTGCCACTACACACCCCGAGCAAGGTAAATGACTTCTTGATTCAGGTGCATCACATCATGTCATGTTCTATGGATATGTTTTCTTCCATTGAGCCTTGTACTTCTCCACCTATATTGATGGATAATAATACATACATGAAGGTTTGTGGGAAAGGTTCTATTCCTATGGGAGAGGGTACATTTAGTGATGTGCTTTGTGTACCATCCCTGACTACTAATCTCCTTTCCATTTACCAAATTACTTATCAGGCACAATGTAAAATTGTTGAGTTCACTTCTGGTTATGTCTACATTAAGGACATGGAGACTAGAGATGTCATAGCGATGGGAGTTGCTGATTATACATCACACTTGTATTAGCTTACACATTTTATGGATAATGACGATGATATTCATTATGAACCTAATCCTATATCAAGGATGAATTATTCATGTAAGTAGAACATTGGACACTTGAATCATTTTGTTCTTGAGATGAGTGTTCAACTTCCTACTCCACCTCCTGCTTCTTTAGACACATGTTTTACTATTCAGGAGGATGATTTGTGTGCATTAGATCTTGCAGCGTGGGATGAATTCTTGGATGCTCTTTCATATGAGTCTCATAATGCAGATCTAGTTAATACATTTGAGGGAGTTTCTTTCACCTTCTTTGGATATTGGATTTCTCAACTCTCCATATTCTCTTGGTTTGTCACATCTCATAGGTCAACTTGATGGTGTGATGCAATCTTTGACCTTGGAGACACCTATTCAGTCTTGAGAGATGCATGCATGGAGACCTTCTTCCTCATTCTTCTTTTTGTATATGGAGTCACATCTTTGTCATTTTATGTATTTATCTCTTCCTAAGGGGAGACATGTTTCTTGTAGGCATTGGATTATCTTTTGTTTGTAGGTACTCTTCATTTACATTGGAGTTTTTTCATTATGGGAGGAGTATCATGTCTCCTTATCTCCTCCCTATGGGGGGATCATTCTTTGTATATACATGACATATGTAGTTCTTGGGGGGTCTTGAATACTCCATCCACCCATGCATCTTGTTTTCATCTCTCTTGAGTACTTCATCCATCCACCCACCCATGAGGTTTTCTCTCTTTCTCTACTTTATGAGAGATTGCATTTCATGTATTGTTTTGCATATTGTACATGGGTACCTAAAATGACCTAGTAGCTGGGACCCATATTGCATTGTGCGTTTAAGTGCATTCTCCTAAGTTGCACTTCGGGGGGGGGGGGGGGGGGGGGTGTGTGTGTGTGTTGGTGTAATTAAATTTTCACTAATTACACTTACTTAGGATAATGCATTACATAGTAGTTTGTGATTGAGACACTTATAGAGTTTGAATCTCAATTAAGCACATGGTGTAGGAGAATTCCACTCTAGGTGGTAATAATTATCTTCTCAGTTCACCTTTAGCGCTCTTATCACATTATCATCCTCATCATTGCACATACTTCATTGCATAATGGAGGATGATCCACCTTTGGTGGACATGTGATCCCACCTTGTGTAGGTGATTGCTTATCTTCTCTTATCTTTGTCTCTTATTACCTTTCCTATATAAGGAGGCCCATTATGTACATTTTAAATCAATCCATTGGATTTCAAGGAAGTCCATAGTTAATAATATCATTCTTGCATCTTCATGCAATTGTCTTGCCAATCTCTTGTGGAAGTTATCTTGGCCTTGCATTGATCCTTGGGGTGTTGTAGAGTCACCTAAAACTCTAACAGTTTTGTTGGACACGCTAGTTGACTATACTAGATTGGTGTTGGTGCTTGTATGCACATGATAGGTTGTCCTATTTAGCATCCATGAAGCCATCAATAGTGTCATTTTGCTCTTGGGCCAATGTTTAAATTTATCATAAGGTGCAAAGCTTGCTCTCTTTCTTAAGTATGCCTTTTAGAGTAAGAGCTCAATAGTGTCATTTTGTTCTTGGACCAATATTTTAATTTATTATAAGGTGGAGAGTCCTGCTCTCTTTCTTAAGTATGCCTTTTAGAGTAAGAGCTCTTTCTGTCTTAAATCCTTGTTTCGACAAGAATTCAATTCACACATAATGTCAAGATGATAATTTTCTATGAACATATGGATCTTTTATTTTGTTGGTAAATGGAAAGATTCCTTGGAGGAAACATTTTCTTAATGTTGTAATAATGAGGTAAAGCTCCCCACATTCTTCTACTTGTTTTTACATAGATCCATCAAGGATACTTCCATTATTATGTTGTGTGTTAAAAGTGGGATATGATTTTTTTTGCCAGTTCATTCTGTCTTAATTCTAGGAGGAAGTTTAGAGAACCAACCCATGGTCATACCAATAAGACCACGTGGAAAGAATCTCATTAGATATGTACCATCATGGGCTAGCTCCATACACATTGTTAAGAATTCTCTTATGTGATCACAAGGATCTTCCTTTTCTTTGTACCTACAAAATTGGGGTGATATGAAATTGTGAGAAAAATGAGGCATGTATAATGTTTTATCAAAAGATACGAATTAAGGCTAGTTGTGGTGTAGGAGTCTTAGGGGTGTCTGTTTGCATGTTGATAACCTACGATTGAGGGGTTTGGAGCTATTGAGAAAATATGTCATTGGGTGAAGGTATGGATGACATTGCATTAGGGTGAACAAATGGGACCCCACCATTGTGTCATGGATTGTATAGGGTATCTATCCGATACTTGTGGACATGAATGGTGACATGATATGTTTAGATGTTGGGATTTGTTGACACATTGGGATTTGTTGAGGTATTGGTATATGTTGACATATTGAGATTTTTGGAAGTACTGGGGTTCCTTGAGATGCTGAGATATGCTAAGATGTTGGTATTTGTTGTGCTACTGAGGTATGGTGAGATGTTGGTATTTTCTTAGTTATGTGGTGCTTGCTCTAGTATCCACCATTATTTATGAGTGAATACTTAGAATTGTCCAAGATTTCAACTAAAATGTTTTAGGGTAGTTCATGGATCATTTGATTGACATATGCAAATATGTAGGCATATTACAAGATATGCAAGAAAACTAAGGTATAATTTTTTTTTTGGATTTTCGGGCATTTTCCAACATAAGAAAATAACAACAAATAATAATAATAATTTTTTTTGGTATTTTTGGGATGCTAAAGCAATAAATGACTAGACTGAAATTTAGGATATGGGTGATATGACCTAGTGAGAGATTCTTTAACTTTGAAGGTGAACTCTTTGTAGAAAGGCCTAAATGACAAAGCGAACTGTCTTGACTTAAAAAAAATTAAAAAAAAGTTATTTAATTTTGGCAATAATGTTTGTATAAGACAAATATTCGTCAAAATGTTGGGTGCTTGGGTAGATAATGATAATGTTGACAAAGTTAAGATAATTACTAAAGGATTGTCTTAGGTAAATTTCACCTTCTAACTTTAAATGTCATTAAGATATAGTAGTCAACCCTAAATTATGCATACTAACCCTAGAGACTAGAATTGATCATATCCAATACTAGTAAAATTAATCCAAAGACTATTGTATTTATCTAAAATATTATTTTCCTTGCCTATGCATACATTAATGGATCCTTCAGATTACAATCAAGTGTGAATCTATGTGTTGGTTCTTTTTTTCTACTTTATCTCTCTTTCATTATGTTACAGGTTCTTATGCTTAGGAGGTCCACTAGAAAGTGAGAAATTTAAATAGAATAAAATGAAGATAAAAAGATGTGCATTGTTCTAATTACTCAAGTGTATCATTTCATCTCTCTATTTGTGATGACCTTATTCAATGAAAGGATTGTTCTAGTAATCTATTTGTGGCGATCATATACAATAAGTATGTTGTTTCAATGTGGCATGTGTGACATTAGCGAGACACAAGTGCGTCGATCTATTTTGTTTAACTACACAAATAAATAAAGTCAAAATATATAAATAGTAGTATTTTGATCGAAGAAAAAACAAGGTCAATGTTGCAGTAAGCAATAGTCTTAGATAAATTGTCAGTAATAAAATAAAAAACATAGGAAAAATGACAAATAACAGTGAAAATGATAAAATTAGGGAAAACAAGAGCTCTTGGTGAGCTGGAGTCCCTGCCTTTTGAAGGAATAGAATGAAATTGAGAAACATAGTTAGAATGGATGCTTGAGAACATTAAATAAATACTATATATTATATGGAAGAGAGCATCTACAAGACATATGATAAAAACATGAAGCATATTTCATGTAGCATAAATAGAAGGGATATGTACCAAACAAATTGTCAATATACATTTTCATTTATTTCTATTATTATATTGTTGACTAAAAAATAATATATCTTTTCTAAATAAAGTTGGGAATACAAAATTCAGATGGATGAAATTATATTAATAAATATTTTTAAATTCATATTATATATATATAAAATGTAGACCTAGAAGGATAATATAAAAGGGGTTTAGACGAGATTTTCTTTAGCTATTAAAAAATGAATGAGATAGATTTAGAGGAATATGATTGAAGAAGTTTAGAAAAATATTCTTTTGGTAGAAGATCATGAATCTGAACAAAGTCTCACTCATTACTACTAAAAGACTTCAACCAAAGCTAATATTGCTCCATCTTTTTAAATCAAGTAAGAATAATTATAAAATACTATTTATAATGAATATAAAATTGATGATATTACATTTTATCTCTAAAATTTTAGTTTCTTTTAAGCTTTTAAAGTTATTTATATACAGATTGTTCGAGTGAATTATTTCAAGAATCCATATTTCTACTGCTTATTAGAATTTAAAAAAAAAATTCATTCAAAGTAATCAAATTTGTCTTAAAATACATTTGAAAGGTTGACCCTGTTTACACACAATGACACTCATATGATGACAACCTTCATCCTATAAATCTTCATTTTTTAGAATAGAAAATCTAATTACTTTCAAAACAATTTCTTTACAAAACCATTTTTTTAGTCAAATCCTATGCAAATATACATCTAACGAAAGAATGATGTAATCTTATATGAAAATAGAGTTACTGCTACTCTCAGCCACTAAAACGTTCCTTGAACAAAACTCAACCTTAACTGTAGGATCTTGTAATTCAATGATCCAGTCCCATGCATTTTCTTGTGTCCCATAAAACACAAATGGAAGAAAAAAGAAATATCCAACTATGGAAAATTTCCAATATCTAGCTACTACAACAGGATGTTTAGTTGCTTCTAGTATATGCAAAATAAGAAACTTGCTCTTGTGGCAACAACCTCAACCTCTCTTTCTATAATTGTTAGGGTTTCAAGAGGGGCATCGATAATCACAAACAACCACAACAATTCTTTTTACATTCCTCCTAAAATCTTTAACAACATGCAATGCTTGCAAATTCACAAACCTCGACTGTATAAATATCAACGTTCTAATGATTATTTATTATTAAATTATGTCATTATCAACATTATTAATGACGTCTCCAAGGGGATCCCTGAAACGATTAAGTTGGCCTCTCCAAAAGGCTCTTGGATTCAACTTCTTGATTATGAGAGTATTCCCTTCAGATGTAGGAAATGCCATAAGACTAGACATCTTGTTGCATGATGCTTCTTTGAAAAGGTTAGATCGAGGAAATCACCTTCTTGGTGGTTGGGGGTTTCGGATGATCACTACATGGTTCATAAAGCTTCCTCTATTGGGGATGGTTTGGCTGCTTAGTAAGATATTTCTTTGGTGAAGCATTCTGTAGCTATCTCTGATGTTTCAGTTGATGTCCCTATGACGGTGACCAAGAATGTTGCAGTAGTCCCTTCTTCGGTTGCTGTAACTATTGATTCGTTTGTTGCCCTTCTTGTGGCTTTGTCTTAGGATGATGCTACTACCCCTTCTTCTACTATGGTCCATAAATCGTGTGGGGGTGTTGTTTCTTCTCCTGCTGTGAGGGTGTTGGGGGTTGGTTGCGGAGCTGATGTCCTCAAGTGACAGAAGGCTGCTAGGAAGGTGGAGGATGTGTGTACAACAGTAAAAGGAAAAAAAGTCAAGCCCTCCAATCCCTTGTTTGATATGTCTTTATGTTCTCAAAAGTGGGTTTGAAATGTAAATCTTGAGGCTTGGTTTTGTATTTGGTTTTGGGTCCTTTTAAAACTTGCTGCTCTCTTGTTCTTTTGAGGCTATCCCTTTTTGTTTGTTTCTTTGTAGTTTTTCATGGTTCATGACTTAATGTTTATTTCTTTTGTAACCATGGGGTTTTAGGCACCCGTTTTAAAACCTATTTTGGTGGCAGATGTGTACTATGTTATCTGTGAGGCCACCCTAGTCACCTTATTTTGGTTGGTGATCTATTGCACCTTTGGTTTGTTGTATATTTTGTTCAGGCTACATTGAAAATATTTTGTTTTGTAAAGAGTTTTAGGCACCCTTCAAAACTTTTTTTCCTTAATTAAAAACATTATAAATATCGCAACTTTGTCAACATTCTTGTTGTTGTATTCATCAACAATATTCAAATGGGGGTAGAATGAAAATCCTTAAATAAGAAAACACAAGAGATTCAAAAGCCTAATTGAGTTCAACAAAAAAATCTTTGAGATTGAGTACAATGGAATTTAGTCATAAGAGATGGCAAAATTTGATGAAGTAATGAAGAAGCTCATGCAATACAACAATTTCTTGGGCGCAAAATTAGCCGTAGCAAAAGATGACCAATTGAAATACTCCAAAGCCTTCACAGTATCCAAAAGAGAAACAGGAGAACTCATGCACACAAACAACATTACGAGATTCAATAACATATCCAAAGTCATCACAAGAACCACCATAATGAAGTTGATTTGAGAAGGAAACCTCAGTCTTAATGTCAAGCCCTCTTGTTTTCTGCAACATCTCAAACCCCCCAAGGATGCCACCATCGATAATAGCTTGCTGCTGAATATCATGATACAAAACCTCCTGATTCCTCCATTCTTCCTGATGATTCACACACCTCAATTATTGGTAGGTATGCGTAAACTTAAATTACAGTTTAGGTCAGTCATTGAAATTCTCGACCTAGATTGGTGGAATCTACTACCTGAGAATAAGGGAACTGTATTCATTATAGGACTCAATCAACTGACTATGTTCTCTCAACTAACAGTGTTAGCTAGTTTTTCTTTATCCGATGATGACAGGTGGGTATGGAACTAAAAAAGAAGAAGCACTAGTATTGGAAACTAGGCATTTTCTAGGTAGGGTGTTGGCTACCAGATTGTTTTCCACTTCTCTGCCTCCTGTGGATGTTGGCACTTCTTGGGGAGTGTTGCCCTAATTATATTGATGGTGGAGACTACCAGAACCTTGAACCTATTGAACCAACCACTGTGGAGAATAATTTTTTTTGGAAGAATCTTTAGAGATATATTTTTCTTATTTTCTATGACCAAAAACCAATATAACCCCTAGCAAAATTTAGATTAGCCAATAAGAATTAAGAAATTAATGTATTAAAATTGATTTAAAAAATAAAACAGTTTACTCTTTACGATGTGACATGCAAAGATTGAAAAAATTTAATTAAAAATAGTCTTCTAAAAACATTAGTTCCTTGCCTAGACTAATAAATTTGACATAAATAACGAATCAGGTGTGAGATCTAATCAATAATGTAGTCTGTTATTAAATTGCATGTGTCAATTTGTTCATGCGAGGGCCATCAATAGTGGGGTGTATGTGCATCTCTACAATACGTCAAAGGCGAGTGGGATAATTTGTCAGTTGCTTACAAAAACAAAAAAAATAAAGTAGTTATGAAGCTTTGTGCTTCACATTATGTTCACCAATTGTAATCAAGTATGATAGGATTTCTAGAAACTTATAATAACATCAATATCTTAGGTACAATATTGATTAGGCTCCGCATCACAACATGAGTTTATCTTTGGAAGAATAAATATGATTAAATAAATAAAAGAATTTATTTACTTGGGCATATAGAGAATATAAATAAATAATTGCTTATTGATTTGTGAGAGGAATAATTAGCTTAATTAAATAAATATAGTTTTTTTAATCACGAGAGTAGAGATTTGATTTTATTATTAATGCCGATAGTACATAAAAGGTGGACTTGGAAGGTGTGAGTGTGTTAATGTTAACTTTTATATTTCTAAGTTAAATTTGACAACTCTCTACACGTCAAAATAATAAATTTTATTATAAGCAAAATATACTTGTAAAAATAATTCATCCACATAAATATTTTCTAAAATTATAATCTTTGGAGATATAAATTATCATTAAAAAAGAAGAAGATTGAATTAGTGAAAAAATGAATGGAGATTAAGGAAATATAAATAGTTCGAGTGTAGTAAATTAAATTTTAATAAAAAATAGTAGAAACTATATTATTTGACGAATACAAAGAGCTAAAATAAAAAATGATGAAAACAAATACATACTATACCTACCTCGGACCAACACCAGTTATTTTGTTGCTCATATAAAAGATAAATACATACTATATCTACATTATTTATTACACTTATTCATTGTTGCTTTGTTTCCTTATATTATTGTGCATATATTTAAACTTTAAACGAAGTATTGTTTTGTTAACAAAAATAAATTCTGATTACTTTTATCTTAATTTAGTTTTCAATTAGAATCAACCTTTCAAACATAACAAAAGTAAACAAGACACACATCATTTCAATTGAAATCAATTTTCAAAACATAAGAAAATCAATCTAACAAAACCTCTCAACAATGTTAACTTTTAACTAGTAGTATAACAAAATAATTAACTACATAATATTTTTTTATGATACACTTTTCATAAAAACTGTCATCATTAAATTTTTAGTTAAAATCAATATTTAAATCATATAGAATAAATGGAATAAAATCTTCTAGCTATTTTTCTCATAATTACTTTCACCCTTAATTTCAAACTTCAAAATCAATATTCTTCAAAACATGACAAAATTCAATTTTTCTCATAATTACTTTCACCCTTAATTTCAAACTTCAAAATCAATATTCTCCAAAACATGATAAAATTCAATTTTTTTCCAACTCAATTTGAAGTGACGCAATTATATGCCTCTCATATTTCAAAGAAACCTCATCGTCATCTACACCTGTCACATCAATGTCCAACTTGAAGTCTATTACCTGTTGTACTGTAAGCTGCATCCAATCTCTCTTCCTAACTTCAAAATCATTTTCACAGTCTTCCCAAAAGTCTTCTAGAGCCGGGAAGTGACCAAGACTAGGATTTAACTTTAACTCCTTCACTGCGTAGCCCTTACTGTCATAAGGGAAACACATTGTGTAAGGATGCAAATTTATTGTGGCAATAGATCTTTCAATGTTCCTGGCATCTAATGCAGTATCACAACTATAATATCCTATGCCGATAGGAAAAGCTATTTCATCTATCCTCCTGTTCCTGCAAAGTTTATTGATTTGACTAATTTGCCTGCACATTTCAATTAAGACCAGTTTATCATCAAAAAATCTAGGTAACATCAATGGACACCCATCGTAGGCAGCTAGCCGGATATAAGTGAACTTCAGGAATTGTATGAAAACACTTCCATATTTTTGTACTTTCGTCCCTGCTTTCGATGAAATTTTGAGTCCGATGTTCCCTTGAATTTCCCTTACAATTAGCATGGTGAATGCGTCATTCACTCTTCTAAAATGGTGTAGGCTATTATCATACTGAATTTGAGGAAGATGATTATAAATGATGGTTGCCTCATCATAAACGCCTTGCCAGTTAAGTCCTGGCCAACTTTTAGTGCTTGCAATAACATAGAAAAGGTATGAAGTCATATAAAAGTAGTCATTTTCTTGAAGTCCCATGAGCTGTCTATGTAGTGAGTCGCTGATAATTTCGGCCCAATCAATGTATTGTTTTCCTTCACAGACCATATTAATGAATAGAAACATCCAACCTTCAAACTCGTGTGAATCCCGAAGACCAATGATCCTGCTCAACAAAGTTACCATGTTTGCCATATCTTCTTTCAGTGATGATCTATGAATGGATTTGCCTAATTGAGATTTTCCTCTTCTTGGTTGGAAGAACCATGATCTTGCCACAATATTTAAACATTGGGTTTGATTGGCAGTAAAATATTCCTTGGCAGTTCTTAGGTTAATGCTGGCATATTGCATCCTAGTGGGAAATCGAAAAATAGTAGCAATAGAGGCAGGGTCTAGACGAACAATTACTTCACTGTTTAGTGAAATAACTTCTCTAGTGTTGGGATGATAAGCCTTCATGCACTTCAATACTAAATCTGGGCACTGTACTGAAATGGGATGTCCGCCTGCTTTAGTCAAGCCACTTTCCAATATCTTTCTAGCTAATGGAGTCTTTTCTTCATTCACAAGAGATGACCAAAAGTCTTGAAGGCAGACACTTCCTAAACTGGTATCATCGATATCTGGAAGCGTACTTCTTAAAACAGGAGCATAATCCGGCCTCTGATACTTGTACTTCATGATTGATTATCGATCTTTCTTTATCAAATTTGTTAGATGCCTTCAACTTTGCGCCACACTCTTTACTTCTGACTTCAAAGTAAAAAATCAACCACCCAACCAAAAAGATCTATCAGCATTACAATGGACTGAAAATTACCATGTTTTGTAATAGACATTCATAAGAATTTGATCTTGTCTAGACTATAATTCACTCATAAATCTGCATGATATTAATAATGCTCCAGCTCATCTGCAGATTGTTGATTGCCTAAGAAAGTAAGGATGCATCTGAATTTGAAATGAATTAAGGAGTGAAGCTTTTATAGCTACAGGTCACGAATGGATATTTCATTTTGTCGAACATTTTCCAAGCAGTCTATATGTTCTGTTTGTGCCCACCACCTTTTTTTAAATTTGGCATTATGTCAAACAAGTCAGGGGCGATCTCAGGTGCTGCTTACATCCTCTGCAACTTGTTGATGGATCTGGAAATGAGCAATTAAAATTTTCAAACTATCTCTACCCTACCAGCTCAAGGGTAACAATGCAATTTGGCAAAACTGACAAATGGATCAACAACAATTGTTTCTTGAAATAATCTGAATAATCACCTTTTACCTCTAATGAGATTGTGTCAACGAAGGACGTAGACATCTTCCATCTCTCATGTACGGAGGCAATAGGGAATCTTTGATAAGGAACGATTAAATATCGTGTTGATTAAAAGCATCATTTAAAGCCAAAGCCTGTCAAACTAGATTATCAATCTTCTTTCGATTCACAATTTGGAATGTGGGAAGAAAACTGCGAATTCCAGAATGTTATGATCATGGTGATGCTTTTTATAAAGTTGGCGAGTTGATTATGTATTGAGCAGTATTAATGGTTCTACCTTTTGCGTGGAAGGTTTGTTCTCTGAGTTCTGCAGCAATAAATGCGTATAGCATTTTACACGATGCCACATAATCTCATCATTCTGTGCAGATTCTACTCCAAAAAGCCTCGCTGTCACAATATATGCTACCTCTTTGAAACGCCCTTACCAAACTTTATGTCATGATTCGACTTTATATCATCTGACTTGCCAAACTGTGAAGCATCTTGCTGCTATAACAGGAACAATAACCGCAGGTTGAAACTGATTCTAATAAAGCCGAATCATGGGCCAACAATGTATTGCGTGAGGTGGCGCACTGTTATGTCTTTTTTTTTTTTAAAACGTTGCTTTCCTTATAGAGAAGTGGCTCATCTTTATCCATATTTGTGACTGCTATGTCCAATGCTGTTTGTCCCTCACCAATTCCTGTCAAATATTTGTGCAGCATTCATTACAGATAGTTGAAGAGCGTTTCTTCCCTTATGATCTACGAATTCTATACAATCTTTGCTGTATTCTAATATCATTTCACCATTTCCAGATTCCCTCTGACTCTTTATGGACGAATTTTAAACAAGTTAATAACTGCCTTATAGAAGTTAGGAAAAACACATTTTTGGTAGCTCTCATTAAGCTTTTTGAGAGGTTAATGGTGAGGAAAAACATGTTTTTAGTGGTTATCATTAACCTTTTGGGAGGTTAATGGTTAGGAAAAACATGTTTTTGGGTGTTAACATTAACTTTTTGTGAGGTTAAGAAAAACGTATTTTTGAACGTTATCATTAAGCTATTGGGAGGTTAGGAAAAACACGTTTTGGGTGGCGATCATTAACCTTTAATAACTTGAGGCTCAGGAGTCGAATTTCAGCGATTTCAAGTGCTGTGCGGAGCTGCCAACGAGCAGGAGACATGGAGGCTTAAAGACTCACAAAATTCAAAGATAGAATGGCCAATTTAAGGCTTAAAACCAGGCAAGTTTTAAATATTAACCATGGCTCATAAAATCAAAACAAATTTTATAGCTGGGCAATAACTGGCTCTAACTGGGGACAAGGACTGTACGGGACGAGGCTCGAATCTAGAATGAATAAAACAATGCCTTATCCATTGGGCTGCGGAGTCATTTGATGGACCAATTTACAAAAGAGGGAACAAACACTAGAAACGAGACAACGAAAAGGAAAAACTAAAGCAACACAAACTAACAAGAGCACACAGAAAATGGGACAACTTATATACAAAAAGGTGTAAAAACACCTACTAATGATAATGTTTTAGGTGTTGCCCATTATAAGGTAAGGGCAATTGGGTACCGCTTAGGTATGAAAAAATAAAAGAGTTCTTTCCGCATACCTCTTTGATCTGGAAAGGGCCTCTCCATAAGGAATCAAATTTTCCATGTAATCCTTTTGGATCTCTGCACTTATCCTAAAGCAAGACAAGATCGCCTTCTTGAAACACCCTCTGCTTAGCTTTCTTATCAAATAACCTCTTAACACGAGCTTGATGTTCTTGAATTCTATTCACAACCAGATCCCTCTCTTCTTCCAACTTGGTCAAATATAATATTCGTTTTTCAATAGCATCTTTGAATTCATGATTCTCAATAGCATCTTATAACTTCAAGGCAAATAATTCTAGAGGAAGAGGAAGAGTTGGTTTAATTCCATATAGTATCTCAAAGGGAGATAATCCTGTTGCTCTCTTCTTAGTGGTTTGATCTGCCCAAAGTGCATCATACAAATGTTTATGCCGAGATCTCTAATTGACATCTATCAATTTCCGCACAATGGTCATAATATTTTATTACTTGATTTTGCCTGACCATTTCCTTGGGCAAAATAATCTAAGGAGTGAGAGAGAATAATTCCATATTGATAGCAGAAGGGGGAGATCTCCTGGGAGGAGAAGTTGGTAGCATTGTCAGTAACAATTTTGTTAGGAACTCCAAACCTAACCAAAATATTTTGCATAATAAAATTGCACACCACTTCTGAAGTTGTTTGTTTGACTGGAATAGCTTCGACCCACTTTGTAAAATAGTCAGTTGCCATCAAAATGTGAGTGTGTTCGGCAGTGGAAGAAGGATGGATAGGACCGATGAAATCTAAACCCCACTGTTGAAAGGGTTCTTCGATTACCACTGGCTTCAAGGGAAATGCTGCTAATTGGACTCTTCCTTTGAAGTATTGACAAGAATCACACTTCTTCACCCATTCTTCTGCATCCTTGAACATCCCGAGCCAATAAAAACAATTTCTCAAGATTTTGTAAGCTGTTACTAATGTGGAGTAATGACCTCCACATGCTTCATTATGAAATAACTGAAGCAACTCCTTTCTTTGTTCAGAATCAACACATCTCAGAAAAGTACCATCTATCCCTTTGTTGTATAAAGCATCACCCTAGATAATGTATTTTGCAGACTTCAATTTTAAGGTCCTCTTCTCTTTAGGTGATAAATGAGTAGGACATTCTCCATATGTCAGAAAATAGGCAATATTTGAAAACCAATCATCAACATTGCTAATGAATAAAACTAAAGACATTTCTTCCTCCGTCTCTTCTTCACCTTTAGAAGATCCTTCTGCAATTGCCTTACACAAACCTTTTCCCCTGAAAAGCTTTGTAGGTTTGATATCGAGATCATATTCTTGTACTTTAGCTATCCAGGAGGCCCTTTTGTTCACACCAATTTCCTGTTGTGTCAAAATAGTCTTCACTGCTAAATCAGGAACAAACACCTTGGAGTGAGAGTTTAGGATGTAAAACCCAAATTGTTTCACTGCTCTGACTAGAGCATAAGCATTCTTCTTGATCAAAGAGTATTTCAATTCATGTTTCTTAAGAGGGATACTCATGAATGCTATTGGGGCCTCGGTATTGTCTTTGTCAGGTTGGGTAAGTATAGCAAATAAAGTGTTCTCAGATGCATAACAATACAAATGAAAATCCTTAGAAAAATCTGGAGAAGAAAGGGTAGGGGCGTTAGCAATCTCAACCTTGATTTGTTCAAAAGAAGCCTTACCTTCTTTTGTCCACTTGAAATTTGCATTCCCTTTCATCATATCCACAATTGACTTTGTTATTTCAGAGAAGTTTGGTATGAACCTCCTTATAAAGTTTATCTGCCCAAAGAAAGATCTGACTCCTGGTTTACTCATAGGAAGTGACAACTGTTGGATAGCTTTCACCCGTTCAGGATCTATTCGAATACCCTCTTTGGAGACAATATGCCCCAATAGTTTACCTTCTGTCACCCCAAATATAGACTTCTTAGGATTCAGTGAGATGCCTTGAGTTCGAAATCGATGTAAGATGGCTTCTAGATGATGCACATGATCTCTTCTCTGTTTTGAAAACACTGTAAGATCATCAAAGATACATCACAATGATCTTATTCTTGAAATTCTTGAATGAATGATCCATGGCCCGTTGAAAGGTGGCCCCAGCATTTATCAAACCAAACGGCATATGATTGTAGGCAAATGTACCCCATGGAGTGGTACAAGCTGTTTTATGTTGATCTTCAGGTGCGAAACTGATCTGGTTATAACCGGAGAAGCCATCTAGCATTGACATGAGTTCTGAGCCTGATACCAACTGCAGAATATGATCCATGACCGGGAGTCCATAATTATCCTTAAGTGATGCCTCATTCAAATTGTGGAAGTCAACACATATTCTTATCTCACCATTCTTCTTCCTAATAGGAACAATATTAGCTACCCATGTTGAGTGGTGAATGGGATAGATAATCTTTTCTTTAAGCATCTTATCAACCTCATTGAAAATAGCATCAGCTACCTTGGGATTGAATTGTCTTTGCTTTTGCCGATAGGGAGTTGAACCAGGTGTCAAGGGAATTTGATGTTTAAATTTCCCATTCATGAATTCCTTTAGATCTTCATAACCCGAAGCAAAAACATCTTGGTAGGCTTTCAACAACTTCATGAATTCTTCTTTCTCCTCTGATGTCAAATCTTTCCCTATCAGGATCATCTTGGGATTTTCCTCAGAACCAATATTTACTTTCTCATAACCCGAAAAATTAGAAGGCTTAGTGTCTTCAACTTTCTCTTTCCTTTTGTCTTCTTTATCAAAAAGACTCTCTAGGATGACTAATCCTCTCGGGATAACATTACCTTCCAATTGAATAACTTCAGGATCATCTCCTGGTGTTCCATTATGATTACATGATCCTTCAAATTTCAAGTTTGAAAATGGAGGCCTTCCCTCGAGAAATGCAATTATTTGCCCATCATCATCAAAAACTTGCCAGTGTCGATCATTATCAGGCACACTGGGTCTATGAATCATCTCTACTGTATAAACATCTCTGTTGAACTCAGGGTGAGGAATAAGTAGAGATGCAAAGACTGCAAGACAATCTGCTTTAGAATTTTGTTCACGAGGGATAGCATATAAAGAAAAAGCATCAAAATGCTCAATCTCATCCCACACTCTATTTCTATATGCTTTCAGTTTGGCATTCTTTGTTTGGTATTGTCTCCGCACCTGGTTGACAATTAATTCTGCATCTCCTGATACCTTGAGTTGCTTGATTCCCTTTTCTTTTGCATATTTGAGACCAAGGAGAAGAGCTTCATATTTTGCGGTATTATTGGTGGTCTCAAAAGCTAACTTATAAGCCTTTAGAAATTTCTCTCCTTTCGGTGATATCAACACTATCCCAGCACCTGAACCAGAAGAAGAAGAACTTCCATCAAACTCCATTGACCATAATTCATTGGTTATATCAGGCATGAGCGGCTCAATTACATCTTCTTCAGTGGAAATCATCATGTATGTTCCATGCCCAGTATCAACATACAATATTTTAGCTCTTGGATCATCTGATTTCAAAACTGTATATTTAGCTTTGGGTTCAGGGTCAAGCTTAACCTTTTTATTTCCAATCGGGATAAGGGCATGAGACATGTCCATCTTGATTTCACCACCAAGATCTTTGCAAAAACTTATACTCAAAAGCATCCCATAACTAGCAGGAATATCAACAACCAAGATGTTTAGTTTTAACTTCTTCTCAAGATGTGCTGCAAGTGCTACTTGAGCATCTTTCAACTGGCCAACTAGCGGAACTTGTTTTGCCTCCATAGAATACACGTTTCCAGAAGGTTTATTCAGAGAAAGACCCAAAGCATGTGCTACCTTTGAAGGCATAACATTATCGGATGCACCAGAATCAATGATACAATTACTTAACTTGCATCGAGCTATATAAAGAGAAACATAGAAAGGCTCAGGTTTGTCTGACAAAGATGCTGCAACAAAAGATTCTTTCTCAGTCATGGGCCCTTCCAAATTATCTTCTGCTTCTAGAGAAACTCCTGATTCATGGTTGATAGTGATCTCAGGTGAATGTTTCCCTTTACCAACAATTGGATCAACCTTTCTAATTGATGAGGGTTGGCTTTTAGGTAATCCAACTGAGAAATTTGTACTTTGGTCTTCTTACAGTGATCAATAAAATCGAAAGAGTCTTCAATGATGGGAGGTGTTTTACCCTTATTTGTTTCCTTTGCTTGTGAAGGCTCTTCCAGAGTATGCTTACGAGATAGAATCCTCTTGGCAGTCTCATCAGAAGCTTTTTCCTTTCATTGTTTACTCCATTTTTCTTCAAATCTCTGTCTCCAACTTGGTGTAGCCGCATTGCAAGAATGATTGTTGATATCTTCAGTTTGGTCATCATCAGATTCATATTCTAGAAAGTTAATAGAAGAGGTCCCAACAGTGGGTTCTGTTACATCTTCAGGAGCCACATATTCTTCTATCTTCTCCGCAGTCAAATGCATTTGCATGAATCTAGCCATCTCAGGACAACTTGCACCATCATGATCTGTTGTTAGGTGAAAATCACACATAGCAGCCTATTTACTAGATGATGAGAGATGTTCAATGGCTAATCTTGGTGTTGATTGGGGTAGCCATTTAGTTTGTTTGTTTTGCTGATATGGAATATAATTCCTCCTTGGAATATCTTGATACAAAGGTTGAGGATTATGGGGCAACTGCTTTTTGAGTTGTAATAGATCATTAGCCAATTTTTGATATTCAGGATCAGTGGTAGTGACAGGAGCTTGTTGACCTTTTCCCTTTTGTAGATCACGACTCCATTTTCTCGAACTAAGCAAGTCATCTTCCACCTCGATAGCCAGTGTTTGCGCGACCGCTAGATTAACGGGTCTTGTCCTTCATATTTGAAAGCTTACATCAGAAGGTTGAGCACTGATGAAGAAAGTCGTTTGATTTTCTTCAGTGGGTCTTTTGTTGACAAGAATTCGATTCACCGTCTGATTAAAACGAGCAATGAATTCTCACATTGGCTCATGAATTTCCTTCTTCATTGAAGTCAACTGGGAAAGGAGCAAATGTTCATTTTTAGTAGTCTTAAATCTTCTCTCAAAAGCTTGAATCAAAGTTACCCATGACGTAATTGATCCAGCTAGTAGCTGTCCAAACCATTCAGCTGCGGCTTCAGTGAGTGTTTCAACAAAAAGACGGACAGAAACATCTTCATGTTGGATTGCAAGAACACTGCTTGCTGTAAAGAAAGCACTTATATGCTGATCAATAGTGACTTTTCCATCACCAGAAAACTTGGGAAGAATTTTTCGAGAACCAACGGGCAAGTCATGTAATTGGTTCCCTAAGTCTAGAGGGCCAATAGCAGCTCCCCATGGGACTGGTGGCTGCGGTGCTTGATGTTCCATAGTTGGAAGAATGATATTCAAGGGCTGCAAATTTATAGCTAAAGGTACAAGAGTACCTGGCAGAATCAAATCTTGAAAGGTCGCAGGAGAAACAATAGCCTTGGTTGGTGAAGAAGACCTACTAACAGACTCGACCTTTTTCTTCTTCTTAGGAGTAACTGGCTTAAAATATAACTTTCGAAGGGCTTCAAAATCTTCGTCTACCAAACCCTTTTGTCTATCAACCCGTGTGTATGGTTTATCAGCCAGCTTAATGGTTATTATTTATTTGCCCTTGAATATGACCAAGATTCTGTTTGTTTCTTCTTGGAATGACCACTATTCTTTCAATAACTGGAACGTCCTGACCAATAGGAGCCCTTCGCAAGATTTCCCCAAACTCTTCTTCTTCTTCAAGAACTGATTCACTTGATGATATTCCTGTGCACTTCGTCTACACTTACAGGCTAGAGTGTTCAAGTTTGAGATGATATCTTCTTGAGTGTCTTGAAAGCCGAGGTTCGGTTGGAGAATAGGGAAAATGTTCTCATGCGGAAGCACCATTGTGCTTCATTATAGGCGACTGTTAGTCTTTCTTGTTCAGTCTCCCTAGCAGAGTCGCCAAATTTTTTTTGGTAAGTAGATTTGTCACAGTAGAATTTCCCAACGGAGTGTGTGGCAAACCGTTCACAACAGTTGGATAGGCCCTTGATATGCGGCCTTCCTCTGCGTTTTGAGGGGCAGCTCCCTCGTATGATATAATTTTTGAAGGGTTTTTCGATTAAAGAATCTAAAACTTCAAAGTTTAGGAGAAAGTCATGGAAGATGAATGTACCACATGCTCTCACAACCTTCTTCGGTAAACAAAATCAATAACAGAGGTACTCAAGAGCTACGTTTGAAAGCAACCAGTATTATTAAGCACATTCATTATCATTCGTAAACACTCGCATAGCACCATGAGAATGTCTACTACAACATATAACAATTTGGATTTTAAAATAAGAAACCCAAAGCACATCTCATTTCATTTCCTTGCACCAAGAAAGCAATAGAGATTATTCAATTCAGAGATAAAAAGTGTACATACTTTCCAAAATTTATCGCTAGATCAAAATTTCAGCATAGTGTTCCCTTATTTTTTTTAAACCAAAAAGTCCCTTTACAAAGCCAATAGGTGTCCTTATATAGACATAGAGGTTAATAACTACCTCTTCGTGGTTAATAACCACCTCCAAAATACACAATTTTGGAAGGTTAATTAACCTCAAGAAAATTAACCTATACAAGGAAACTTGCAAAAACAAAACTTTTAGCTAGAGTTCCTAAAGATGTTTGCATATACAATCACTGATTCTTCTAGCTACTAACTCTATCTACCCAGACATAATTGATCTATCTCGGAAAGCCCTGTAAGCATCTAGGATGATCATCATTGATTCATAGTTCGGAATGAACACATTTTCCATCCTGAGTTTGGTTGTGAAGTATCTATCTTGAATTTCTTCTGACTCTTGTTGATAGGCTGAAATGTTACAATCTCCCAGCGTGACTGCAACCAGGCTAAGCTTCATCATAGTTTCAGCATCCGATACACGGTTCTCTATTTCTGAATGAATCTGAACACTGAAGGAATCAAGGAGAAACTGACAATCAACATGCTAAAGATCACTTACTGGCACCCCACTTGTGATAGTAGAGATTAATTCATCTGTACTTTTTGTTTTCGGTTGCTCCAAAGAAGCTATTAGCTTTTCAAACTCAGTGATCCCTTTGCTGATGTTTATCACCTTCCAACCAACACTTTTACTCCAGATGCGTGTTTGGTTGTCACTTGGATCAGCAATCATTTTCTCAAGAAGTAGGGTGCTCGTATCTAACTTGGCCATTTCATTTAATTCATCAGCTACTTTTTGCTAGTTGGATTTATTTTCCTTGCTATTTTTCAGCTCCTTAGAAATTTCTTGTATCTGTGCGATGGCTTTCCCATATATCTCTTTCACTCCAGTTATAAGTTTTGAAGCATCTTCTATCATCCTGTTTATCCAAGCTTCGATCATCATACTATGTGACTTGTGTTGGTCGATTCTTTGAACAATAGTATGATCTAAAATACCATCAAGACCTGTTAGAACCGACAGAGTGACCACAGCTTGGGTATTAGAAGGATTGCTGATTGAATTAATATAAGCCACCATCATCTGAACTTGTTCCTTGAGTTGCTCCTTAGCTCTTTTCTCTTCCTTTGCCCTTTGCAACATCTGAGTAGCAATCACTTCAAAATTCTGGAACTCTCTTTCTGCATTAGAAGGACTAAGATCAACCTTTTCTAGAATGAAATTTGATTCGGATGCTTCATCAAAACTCTTTTCAATTATAGGCTTGGCTAATTCCACACACAAATTGCGTGAAGTTTTATCAATAGCTAACCTGGACATCACCTTGGTCTTTTTCACCTTAGGAGGCTTCTGAAGAATACTAGAGATTACGTCAAATGGAGGTGGGACCATTTGAACAACTTTCTTCCTCTTCTGAAGACTATCTTGGAACCAATGTGTAATTTTTGAAGCTTGTACGTCACTTGTTATATTTTCAGAAACCATCATTAAGTCTTCTAATTTAGATAACGGGTTATCTAACTGTGTGATGTCTATTATGGGCATATTAGAAGGAGAAAGACTTAAGTGAGGAATCACTACATCACGAGGGGATGTAACAGGGACATGTGATTCAGCAATTTGAGGACTTCTTTGGTCTTTTTCATTCCTTCTACCTTTCATTCTTGTCCTTTTTCTATTGTCTGTAAACTTATCCGGCTGATTCAAATCTTCATCTTGATCTTGAGCACCTGTATCCAGTTGTTGTACCTTCTCACTAGAAGTTGCCTCTATCGCCATCCAAGATGATTCCCCTATATTATTTCTCCTCTCTTTATTCTGAAATTCATCGGTTGCTTTTTCGGCTCTGACTTTACTGATCCAGTCTCTTGTTCTTTTAAGAACATAGGAAGATGTCTCCTTCAAGCTTTTCAATTCAGGAATTGACCAATCAATAGGAAGGAGCTCTAGCAATTCAATTTTCTCATAATAGTAATGATCGATTAAAGAAACCTCATCATCATCTACACCTGTCACATCAATGTCCAACTTGAAGTCTATTACCTGTCGTACTGTAAGCTGCATCCAATCTCTCTTCCTAACTTCAAAATCATTTTCACAGTCTTCCCAAAAGTCTTCTAGAGCCGGGAAGTGACCAAGACTGGGATTTAACTTTAACTCCTTCACTGTGTAGCCCTTACTGTCATAAGGGAAACACATTGTGTAAGGATGCAAATTTATTGTGGCAATAGATCTTTCAATGTTCCTGGCATCTAATGCAGTATCACAACTATAATATCCGATGTCGATAGGAAAAGCTATTTCATCTATCCTCCTGTTCCTGCAAAGTTTATTGATTTGACTAATTTGCCTGCACATTTCAATTAAGACTAGTTTATCATCAAAAAATCTAGGTAACATCAATGGACACCCATCGTAGGCAGCTAGCCGGATATAAGTGAACTTCAGGAATTGTATGAAAACACTTCCATATTTTTGTACTTTCATCACTGCTTTCGATGAAATTCTGAGTCCGATGTTCCCTTGAATTTCCCTTACAATTAGCATGGTGAATGCGTCATTCACTCTTCTAAAATGGTGTAGGCTATTATCATTCTAAATTTGAGGAAGATGATTATAAATGATGGTTGCCTAATCATAAACGCCTTGCCGATTAAGTCCTGGCCAACTTTTAGTGCTTGCAATAGCATAGAAAATGTATGAAGTCATATAAAAGTAGTCATTTTCTTGAAGTCCCATGAGCTGTCTATGCAGTGAGTCGCTGATAATTTCGGCCCAATCAATGTATTGTTTTCCTTCACAGACCATATTAATGAATAGAAACATCCAACCTTCAAACTCGTGTGAATCCCGAAGACCAATGATCCTACTCAACAAAGTTACCATGTTTGCCACATCTTCTTTCAGTGATGATTTGTGAATGGATTTGCCTAATTGAGATTTTCCTCTTCTTGGTTGGAAGAACCACGATCTTGCCACAGTATTTAAACATTGGGTTTGATTGGCAGTAAAATATTCCTTGGCAGTTCTTAGGTTAATGCTGGCATATTGCATCCTAGTGGGCAATAAGAACATAGTAGCAATAGAGGCATGGTCTAGATGAACAATTACTTCACTGTTCAATGAAATAACTTCTCTAGTGTTGGGATGATAAGACTTCATGCACTCCAATACTAAATCTAGGCACTGTACTGAAATGGGATGTCCGCCTGCTTGGGCCAAGCCACTTTCCAATATCTTTCTAGCTAATGGAGTCTTTTCTTCATTCACAAGAGATGACCAGAAGTCTTGAAGGCAGACACTTCCTAAAATGGTATCACCAATATCTGGAAGCGTGCTTCTTAAAATAGGATCATAATTCGGCGTTTGATACTTGTACTTCATGATTGATTATCGATCTTTCTTTATCAAATTTGTTAGATGCCTTCAACTTTGCGCCGCACTCTTTACTTTTGACTTCAAAGTAACAAATCAACCACCCAACCAAAAAGATCTATCAGCATTACAGTGGACTGAAAATTACCATGTTTTGTAATAGACATTCATAAGAATTTGATCTTGCCCAGACTATAATTCACTCATAAATCTGCATGATATTAATAATGCTCCAGCTCATCTGTAGATTGTTGATTGCCTAAGAAAGTAAGGATGCATCTGAATTTGAAATGAATTAAGGAGTGAAGCTTTTATAGCTATAGGTCAAGAATGGATATTTCATTTTGTCGAACATTTTCCAAGCACTCTATATGTTCTGTTTGTGCCCACCACCTTTTTTTTAAATTTGGCATTATGTCAAACAAGTCAAGGGCGATCTCAGGTGCTGCTTACATCCTCTGCAACTTGTTGATGGATCTGGAAATGAGCAATTAAAATTTTCAAACTATCTCTACCCTGCCAGCTCAAGGGTAACAATGCAATTTGGCAAAACTGACAAATGGATCAACAACAATTATTTCCTGAAATAATCTGAATAATCACCTTTTACCTGTAATGAGATTGTGTCAACGAAGGACGCAGACATCTTCTATCTCTCATGTACGGAGGCAATAGGGAATCTTTGATAAGGAACGATTAAATATCGTGTTGATTAAAAGCATCATTTAAAGCCAAAGCATGTCAAACTAGATTATCAATCTTCTTTCGATTCACAATTTGGAATGTGGGAAGAAAATTGCGAATTCCAGAATGTTATGATCATGGTGACGCCTTTTATAAAGTTGGCAAGTTGATTATGTATTGAACGGTATTAATGGTTCTACCTTTTGCGTGGAAGGTTTGTTCTCTGAGTTCCGCAACAATAAATGCGTATAGCATTTTACACGACCCCACATAATCTCATCATTCTGCGCAGATTCTACTCTGAAAAGCCTCGCTGTCACAATATATGCTACCTCTTTGAAATGCCCTTACCAAACTTTATGTCATGATTCGAATTTATATCATCTGACTTGCCAAACTGTGAAGCATCTTTCTGCTATAACAGGAACAATAATCGCAGGTTGAAACTGATTCTAATAAAGCCGAATCATGGGCCAACAATGTATTGCGTGAGGTGGCGCACTATTATGTCTTTTTTTTTTTTAAAACGTTGCTTTCCTCATAGAGAAGTGGCTCATCTTTCTGCATATTTGTGACTATTATGTCCAATGCTATTTGTCCCTCACCAATTCCTGTCAAATATTTGCGCTGCATTCATTACAAATAGCTGAAGAGCGTTTCTTCCCTTATGATCTACCAATTCTATACAATCTTCGCTGTATTCTAATATCATTTCACCATTTCCAGATTCCCTCTGACTCTTTATGGATGAATTTCAAACAAGTTAATAACCGCCTTATAGAAGTTAGGAAAAACGCATTTTTGGTAGCTCTCATTAACCTTTTTGAGAGGTTAATGGTTAGGAAAAACGTGGTTTTAGTGGTTATCATTAACCTTTTGAGAGGTTAATGGTTAGGAAAAACGTGTTTTTGGGTGTTAACATTAACCTTTTGTGAGGTTAAGAAAAACATATTTTTGAACGTTATCATTAACCTATTGGGAGGTTAGGAAAAACACGTTTTGGGTGGCGATCATTAACCTTTAATAACTTGAGGCTCAGGAGTCGGATTTCAGTGATTTCAAGTGTTGTGCGGAGCTGCCAACGAGCAGGAGACATGGAGGCTTAAAGACTCACAAAATTCAAAGATAGAACGGCCAATTTAAGGCTTAAAACCAGGCAAGTTTTAAATATTAACCATGGCTCATAAAATCGAAACAAATTTTATAGCCGGGCAACAATGCTGAAGCCGCCCGACGAGGAGATTCATTACTGGCTAGGCCTTTATTTGAGGAGAAGCTTCAATTGTAGACAAGGTTATCTAGTCATTCCCCTCATAAGTATTCATTTTACTTCTTTTGGGGGAGTTCGACTACAGTTATTACATGAAATATTGGCAAAGGACATTGACGAAAATGAAGATCACAGTCACGTAGAAGAAAGTCGGAGATACCCGTAGTTTTTACGGATGATCTTTCCAGTTCTCAATATCCATGCATATAGTTAGCTCAAGAAAGCTGCCGAGTAGCATCCCGAATGATCATATATCTCGACTATTCATACTTCAAATAGGTGCCGCCCTGAATGCAATGCATTTTTATTTTAAGCAAGTGAAGATATCCCGCCAAGATTATGAGTCTCCTATCCCGACCCGAGCTCGACATAAGGGCAATGAATTCGAAATGGCCAAGAAAATGTATAAACATGGATTTTCGAGAGCTACTGCAATCCGCATCCTCTATTAGCGGCATCATATCCATGGCAGCGTCTTGAGAAGAGAATTTTAAATAAAATGAAGTAATGTTGTTATATTTTGATGAAGTTAAAAAAAAAACAAGAGTCGTCTATAATCTGTGAAGTCAAAGATGGAAGAGAGCTTAAAACCGGGCTGCAGAGTAATGGAATGGATAACGTCTGCACATGGTATCGGGCATATGATGTATCTTGAGCGAGCTTGATGGAACACAAGTAGCAGTATGGTATGGATTAGTAGTTCATTTCAGAATCTACCCAATTATATATGTTCTTCCCATTCTTATTATGCTCGACAGTGAAAATATTGACTCAAGGAAGAGTCTTCGTATTTTCCATCTATTTCTATCAGATATATCTTAAAGATGAACATGAATATACAGTGGACAGAGAAGTTGCGTCCCTGTGCTGAGGCATTGTATCTGACATTATTTATCGGCAGGTTTTAGCTCCCATGGTAGTTAATATTCTTAAGGAGGCGTGTATGGAGGATGAGATTAATTCAATTGTGATAATTTTAAAGCCGACAGGCTCAGGGAAAATTATCTTGGTCATAGCCTCAAGGTTCCAGTTGATTGATGGCAATAGAAAAGAAAAGATCTTTCCTGTTACACAAAGGGTAAAATTGAAGAATGGGCGTCATCAACGGCAGAACTTTATAAGGATTGGCTGTTAAATCAAGTATCAAACTTAAAAGAAGACATGTGGAGATAAAAGGGCCATAGACCAAATGCAACCATCTGTCGTGGCACATTGATAGTGGAGAAAACCATAATAATTGTTTATTATAACATCCGAAAAATGCCCACGGGTATGAGATGAAGCCACGTGGTGATTGGTTGGGAAATGAAGATTTGAGCTTCATCGAGTTTAAAGAATGGAATGATGCAGATCTCTCTCTACATATATATATGGAACTTTAATTCATAATTTTCATGCAAGCACATACGTTTAAAGCATAGTACGGTAAAATAATAAAAGTCTACTTTAAGGGATACCATATAGAAAGTGGTTATAAACTTTAAATAAATACTTCTATTTGAGAATCAACCAAAGGATATAAACGCATGATATCTTGTTATCTAAAAGATGGTGCTTGCCAAAGAGTAAAATATTAAAAAGAAAAAGGGAGAATTCACAAAGTCTTTTTCAAGAGTCAGTCAGAGAAACTGAAAAGCCATGGGGAATGAAAATACAAATAGACCAGCAACAACAAGGGAGAGGTTCCATCTTTTCTCTCCAGGACTGCAGACTTGGTGCTACAACAAAGAGGGAAACTTTTCCAGATTATTTCCAGCATTAGCCCATTTTCTTGTGAAGGCCACGAGGAGCAGAGCCATGGTTTTTCCTTTCTTTATTTCTGAACTGTGCATGTTAGAAAATAAGAGAGTTGTGTTTAGTAATTTACTTTCCACTGATCATGATCTTTGTGTCACTTTAGTTTTCTCTGAAATATGCTGTTATATCTCCATATCTTTATTTCTGCACTTTTTCAAGAAGTTCTTAACTTCGTCTTTCGTAACATGTCAGGGTGAATGGGCTTTGTATCATTTACCACTTCTTTTCATGCAGTAGTTTAGGCTTTCGCATCTACGTTGTATTTACAGATAGACGCTTGATATCCTTTTGTGCTTTCTGGTTAAAAGTATTCACATTTGATTCATTGAATATCTCATACGGGGAGCTGTACCTGATAAAATTCAGAGGAAGGTTATCAATCCCATGATAACCTATCCAACTGTTGGTGTTGATTTGTCCTTTCACTTGGGCAATCAGGGTTAGATTTGCACACATTTTTTCGGAGGACAATCTATTCACTAATAGATAACAAATATATTATATTTGAAAATAGAGCTTTGAAGGCCAAAACTATCTAATTATGATAATTAAAAGATTTCCTCTTTAATCTTTATGTTTTCACATTACAAAATTTTGTAATAAATATAAATATTTAATCCAAAGAGCTTCGTATATAAAATATCTAACCTTTATGACTTTTGTGAGCTCACAAAAAGCTTACTCATGGAAAAAATTAGTTTTGAAATCTCAAAATATAGTGAAAAGGCTAATTTAGTTTGTAATTTTGTTGTATGTACAAAAACATGTACGAAATCAAGTTGCAAATGGTTGTTTACAACAAGCATTGATTGTTATAAAACCTTGATTTGTGACGTGCATAACAAATATTTCAACAACACATAATCATTTCCATATATGTATACTTTGCTGAAGCAATTATGCCATATTTATTTCTTCTAAACAGATGACAAAAGTCTAAATGCAAAACAACAATCTAAGTCATCCAAAAATTTGATTACATAACGAGAATAAATTGGAACATAGGAATTACCACTGGATTTGGAATATAGGGAATTACCACTCATTTGGTGTTTGAACCGCCTTACAACAAAGATGGATGGGACCTTATGAAGACTCCAGAGAATTTCATTTTTAAATTTTACTAGCAATTATTACTGTACTTCAAATAACATCAATTGCTTGCTTCAAGGATGGATCGATCTAGGGAAATAAACTTCATCAGGGGCATCTAGCTATGCAAATTATAGTACCCATATGACTTAACCGCAAAATTCAAAACAAAAAAATTCGTACAAATCACTATTGATTGGAGGCAAACAATAGGTGAGGAAGAATCTCCAAACTTAATTAAAACTTTCCAACTTTTTAGACAATTTCAGTAGGCAGATGTCCAGGGAAAACTCTTGGGTGACCTGAACATGCAATTACTGTACCCATTATGTTCAATGTATTGCTCATGCTCATGCAAATTACCTATTGTGCTTGGTGGTTGTGGCTTTAGTCTTCTCTGCTCTACCAATCTCTGCTTCTGCCTTTCCTGTGATATTTGAAAAAATTGTTCTCTTCTTTTATGTCTCGCTCCCACCATTCTTTGTTATTTGTGTTCTTTTTGATATAATTATCATAATGTTCCTCCCCGCCACTCCCAACCCTATCAGTTGCACTTCTATTTCTCCCATTTTCCTAATCTTCTAGCCTTTCCCACCATTCGAGGTTGTCTTTTCTTATCTACTTCTTCTTCTCTGTCCTTATGGTTTGAGGACTCTCACTCCTTCAGCTAATCTTTGGCTTCTCCTTCTTGATATCAGTTCCAATTTCCCTACTCATACTCTCCTTCTGCTCCCACCTATCCTTCTTCATGCAGGTCCAGGCGTGCTATTGTCAACGCTCACCTTTGGAAACCCTAAAAAATACTAGCCTTGTCTTGTCCACCATCTTGTAGTCAAAAAAATCTGAGGGGAAGTAGAATTTGTCGCAAATTTCTTCGCCTTGGAGCCAGAGTTGAAAAGTCTTTCACCAAATTTTTTCTTAGGCTTGGGAGTTCCCAATGATTTTCTTTTCTAGGTAAGTCATCTTACAAATTGATTAAAGTTTCTACATATAATAGCCTATCAGATAATAAGATAGGGTATAATTAAATAATGTTTTAATTATTTAATCATAATATAAATGAATAAGTAATAAAATAATATTTAGTTGTTCAATAATTAAAGTAATTAAGGGTTCTAGAGTAGTCGAGTTGGTGTGTAGGCAAGTCTTGAGAGGTAGTGTTGCTAGACTAACAAGAGCTCTGGAAGAGCTTGAGTCCTTGCCTTTGAAGTTAATGATTTATATTTTAATAATAGAATAAAAAATCATTTAATCTTTAGACCATATGGATGTAATAGTCAAAGACATACAATGTTTTTTAAAAGAGAAGTTATAAATTTTAACAAATTTAATTTAGATTTTTAATTTAGATTTTTAATTTTAGTTTTATAGACTAATGTGGTGACTAGCCGCTGTCTAAAAATATAGAACTTAATGTAATGCTTTGTAAAATCATGAGATTTGAATTAATAGATTTTTAACCAAGAAATTTAAGATTTTTAAAATTTTATTACATAAGTTAAATTTAGAAATTAATTTTTTTTAATTTTTTATTATTAATATATACTAAAGTCTATATATATAAAGCAATACAACTCTTAATAGCAATAGTATATTTTAATAAAAAATCAAAATTAATAATTTGCAACGATTATTGATTTATATAAAACTAAATTTTAAAAATAATTTAAAATATATTAACATTTTTAAAAACTATTTTCAAAACTAAAAATTGTGATAATTAATATTGATTAGACATTATTTTTGTTTTGGAAGATAAAAACATTACTTTTTTGAAAAATCTAATGAACTTGTGACAAATGTGGAAAAGATAAAGTTGTAATTAATAATGAACTTGTCACAAATATGGAAAAGATAAAGTTGTAATTAATGAATTCATTAATGCATGACAAAGTTGTTAGAAAATATTTGTATTTTTGTTGTAGAAAATTGAATTTTCTCCCTAGGAAAATAATCATTAGCCAATTGAAAAAAAGGATTTTTGTTTTCATAAATAAATTTAAAAATATATAGGAATATAACTTTAGGAATAGAATAATTGTTCCCTAAAAATTAATAGATGGGGGGTAAAAAAAAACAATAGTTCCCTGCCTTCTAAAAGGTAGGGACTAATAGTTCAGGTTGTACACATCAACCCCTCGATTCTTACTTGGTCACCATAAACCCTTTTGGCTTTGGCCGTTTGGTGACATGGTGGGGCTCATTTCCTATAGTGTCTATTAGAATGATTTAGAATAACTGAGAGGGGAGGGGGGGGGACCAATTATCCTTGGGTTTAGATGTACCAATTCTTTTTTTAAGCACTTCATATCTAAATATTTAGTAGCTCGGTCTCTATAGAAAATAATCAATAACATAAACTTTCAGTTCACTATCCTAATAGTAACAAACTTGCAGAATGTAAAACATTAGTAGTAAAACATCTCATATAACATCCACACAAGTATGATACGAGGATTTAACATAGAAACCCAATTTGGAAAAAACCACTAGTAACATGTCACCAATTTCTCACTCTTCTAAAGTGAGCTCTATTAGGAGCCAACCCTATTAGAGGTTACAAAACACATTGTTAAATGTGACCTTGCTAAAGGATTTAATCACCTTGTTAGGGGTAGCCTTGTTAGAGGGCTTAAGATCATTCTATTAGAATACCTTGATTAAAACATTTACATATTAGGTCAACCTTGATTAAAGAATTTCAATACTGATACAATAGTTAGAAAGTAACAACAGGGTGATCTGACAAATACAACTCACTTTGCAAATATTGATCACAATTCAATCCAACAACTAACTCACTGATTGGCCTCCATTAACATCTTCATCACTGATTCACTTGGCGACCCTCCAAGAAATCACTTCTCACTTCAACACTTCACTATTCATCCTTCTACTAAAGTTCGCAAATCAACAAAATCAACAACTGCTCCAACCTTGTTAAGGTCTTCGCCAGCTCTGCTATCCTCTCTAAGTTTGGCCTTTGTACCTCCTTAAATAGGTAATTTGATCTTTTTCCTTTTAAACATCATCATAGATCTTAGGGTTTCGATCATATACACTCAAACATTATTTCCCTTGAATTAATGCTCTAGGTCATCCATCCTTATCTTCAACACACTTTCTATATTCCAAGGATTCAATTGTGATGGTTGGAAATCAAGATTTCCTCATAATCTATCAAATGTTGTCCCTCAGCCAACAATTGGTTCCAACACTTGGTCATCACTGAATTACTGGGTTGCTACTAATTGTTTCGTCCAACATACTTTTTGATACTCGGTCAATACTGATGTTCGATCGACACTATATTTTTCTTAGCTTATACTATCGCTCAATTAACTCTAGCATCACTCAGCATAAGCTTTTAGTTCCTTGATCTTCTTCTTAGTTTCTTAGGAAAACCTATGCATTTGATCTTTCTTTGATCACTTCTTCTAGGCATAAGTGTTGGAAATTTATTTAGCGCTCCCCTTGGGATTTGTGACAAGGGCTTAACTACCTCTTGTTTACTATAAGTTGAGTGGTTGTATCAAGCATTTGGTGTGCAATGACAACCCCACTCTAACAAGTGGTACCAAAGCTTGGTCAGAGGTTCAAATCCTCAGACCCTCGGGTAATGTTGAGGGGGAGATTGTTGGAAATTTATGCAACACTCCCCTTGAGATTTGTGACAAGGGCTTAATTGCCTCTTGTGTACTATAAATTGAGTGGTTATATCAAGCATTGACATATCAGTCTTTTCGTGCAATGGCAACCCCACTCTAATAATAAGTACAACCATCTTCTCCACTTAGAGTTATGATTAAATAATCATATTATCTTGTTAAAGTCTAACTAATCAAGTGTCCATTGTAGTTCTTCATAACTCAACCTTTCCTCTAGGTCCTTTTGTTATGTCCTCAAATTCTCTTCATCTTGATATGACACTCTACACAGATAACAACTCTCTTACCAATAAGGTTTGACATCAATGACAACATGACCATTGTTTCAATTGTAGTTTCCAAAAATCTTCTTCTTTGGCATAGATGACAACACCTCCAGTTACCATGCAATCGAAAACATGTAATTGCTTTGAGAATCTCCCTCTACGTTCAATATCATACTTTTATTAATATCCTTAGTTTCATTTTGATTCTCATCTCAGTGTCCAACAATCATCTCTCCTTTTAGTTTCATTCTGATTCTCATCCATGCAGCTCTGATATGCAACACATAGACTCCTATCATATCAGATCATGAAATCAATCAACTTTCTTTGTATTACTGGAAACACCATTCATTGATTTGATTTGGTTAATATGTTCTCCCTCTTTGAAACATATCTTATCGTTTCCATCTTAACTCTTCATGAATAATTCAATCTTCATATGGTAACTATATATTATCTCCCTCTTTGACAACAATGCCAAAGACACTTCATTTTTGACATACATCTTTACCATTTAGATATCTTTATGTCAGTACTTCTGAATCTTCTTTACCATTTGTCATATGTTCTTATGACTAATACAACATTCTGTTCTTCTCACTTCACTACTTTAGGCAACTCCTAAAGTATGACTTTCTGCATCAACTTGTAAGATATTCTAATCAACTTATTTGATACAAAGCTTCATCTAAACTTAAGTAGCCTTAGCTAGGGGAATCACCCCTAATTACCTCTTAGATAGTCATGTGCATCCTTAGGTAAATCCTTAGTGAAAATATCAGCTATGTTCTCCTTGGTGTTTATATATTCCAATCTCACTTCTTTGTCTTGCACTGACTTTCTCAACTAATGATACTTGATAAAAATATGCTTGGTCTTTATGTACCTTATAGGGTTCTTTGATATATTTATAGCACTTGTGTTATCACAATAGATAAAAATAGAATCAATGATCTCTTCCTTCATCCTTTTCAACAATTGCTTGATCCAGACAATGTATGAACAATTCACTGTTGCTGCCACATATTCAACTTCTACTGTTGATTGTGAAATGCAATTTTACTTCTTACTTTTCCAAGACACTAATCTCTTTCCTAAAAAGAAATCTCTACCACTTTTACTGTTTCTGTCATCAACATTTCCTGCACAATCCATATCTATGTACACTTTCAGTTCAAACTTTCCATTCTTTTAATATAAGCCATAGTCCTTTGTTCCTTTAAGATATCTTAGTATTCTTTTCATTGTCATCATATGATTCTCTTTATGCTTTGCAGACAATATTGCAACAATTCCAATTGCTAGTGCAATATCAGATCTATTGTGAACACCATATTTTAGTTTCCCAATCATTGATCTATACAATTTCTGGTTCACATCCGTAGAATCATTACTCTTGGATAGCTTATGTCCAGTAATTATAGGTGTGCTGATTAGTCTCAAGTCTTCCATCCCAAAAGTTTTCATTATCTCCTTGATGTATTTTGGTTGAGTAATGTAGATATCTTGCTTCGTCTGATATACTTGTTAACCAACAAAGATTTTAATTTCCCCAAACATAGACATTGCAAATTCCTTCTGCAAATGATTTACATAATGCATCTTGTCCTCCAAATATGATATCATCAACAAATATTTCAGCCAACAATATCTCTTTACCACCTTCAATTTTCAAGTATAGTTTACTATTATCATTAGTTCTTGCGAAATCAATCTTTACCAAATAATTATGTAAACTTTCATACCATGCTCTGAAGCTTGTTTCAATCCATACAATGCTTTGTGTAGTTTACATACCATGTTCTTCTTGTTGGGATCAAAAAATCCTTTTGGTTGTTCAATGTAAACCTCTTCTTCTAGTATTCCATTCAGAAATGTAGATGTGACATCCATTTGATATACTTTTAATCCTTTATAGGAAAAATATGCACATAATGTTCTAATTCCTTTCAATCTTGCAATTGGGGCAAATGTTTCCCCATAGTCAATACCTTCTTCTTGTGCATATCCTTTGCATACAAATCTAGCTTTGTTCCTTGAAGCTGTGATGGCTGTGACTGAAGTTATGGCTGTGACTGAAGTTGCTACTAAGCCTAACCAAGCTATGATAGCTATGACTGAAGCCGTTGCTGCAGATTTTAGGGCGAGCAATAATCCTTCTAGTTTGCATCTGAAACAATTTTATCCACTGGGTTTTGTCATGGTTTTGATGTTGCAGGTGCCGTGACTAAAGCCACTACTACAAAGGTTTTACTTTATGACCCTTGGTCCCTTGTTTCTATGCTTCTAGTCTACGGTTCCTAGTCTGCTCGATTCTATCAATTCTTGTATGTGCAAGCTGCCGGTTAAGTGAACAGACAAGAAGCCCATGCCACATGCAAGCAAGGTATGAAGTTGCAAAGGAGTCCCTATCGTGAGCCCCTGCTGTGATTTGATGTTGTTATATTGTGGGGGTGTTGGTATGCCAGACCAAGTGTTTGACAATATACCTCTACAAGCAGATTATCCACGGTACCCTGATATCAAGACCAGATTGCATGAGAACTGTTTGACAGAACATCTGATATTGTATTTGCTTTGATTTATTCAAATACGACTTAGTATTGTTTATTCATATACTACTTGGTATTGTTTTAAATCATGGAACCCCCACTCAATCCAACAACATTACAACAGATAGTTGATCACTTGACATTATTAGAGAAGGATAATGCAGCTCTAAAAATCACATCTCTTTCTCTCTAGGTAGTTTCCCAAGGTCTCTTACTATAGTTGCAAAAGTTTGAATTAGTGAACCAAACTCCCTATCTGAATCATTAAGTGACCAATAGGTTGTGGTTGATTCTTCATGCATCCAAGACCTCTCTGAAACTTTTACCACACAAACAACAGGCATTATGAAAGATATCAGCTCCATTATTGAAGATTTCAAGGATATTGGAAACCTCAAGGACAAGTAGACCAAGCTTGTTTATAAAAAAACATCTTTTTTGACTGAAACAGAGTAGCAAATTAAATCTTGGGCCTCCACTTGCAAAAACTCCAACTCTATGCCTCTACCCTATTAGGAATAAGGTATCTCAACCTTGGATAATTCCTATTCTTATTTTTTTTTTTGTAAATATATTTTTTGTAAATAATGTAATTAAGTATGAGTGTACATGTCTAGTTGGCATGTTGATGTGTCACTCCACTTGCATGTGTTGGCATCTTGAATTGTGTATAAGGAAATCATAACTGAAACAATTATGACAGATTCCTATGATGCGTAAGAGCTATCTTTGCAAGTGTAAGGAAATCATGACTAAAGCAATTCTGATGGATTCCTATGATGCGTAAGAGCTATCTTTGGAAGATGCCCTAAAAATGGAAAGCACATTATATGAGCACTTTGAGGGATGTAGATAGTTGAGAGTGAGTAGTGTATTGTTGGTTGCTACTGGATAAGTCCTTTGTGTCCTGAAAGAACTTGCATTGCAAGTGTGTTGTAACCTTTGTGTTGAAGATAATACGTTGTGTAGGTTTTGGAGGGGTGGGGTTGTTTTATTGAAAGGTTTTTCCCCATCTGCATATATTTGTGTTTATGTGTTATTATTTCTCTATCTATTTTCTGTATTGTATTTATTGTTTACATAATATTGAATCTAAAATTGTAAGGATTTAAATAGAATTTGCACAATACTTTCCTTAAGGGATTAGTGTAGGAAGCTATTTCTGCACTCAAGTTTCCTTTCAAGTGGTATCAGAGCTTGATCAAATTTTGATCCTAGTTGTTGGGTAGGGTTTTTTTGAGCTAATCTCAAGTTTGAGTGGGAATTTTGTGCAGAGCATTCTAAATCTTATTTGTAGATTGAGATGGCTAGTTCATCATATGAAAAAATGGAGGTGGAGAAATTTAATAGCAATAATTTTGAGCTATGGAAAATCAAGATGGAAGACTTGCTTGAGGATCGTGATCTATGGGAGGTGACTTCACTTGATGTGAGACCTGCAACAATATCTCAAGCAGATTGGGATCTCAAGGATAAAAAAGCTAAGAGTCTCATTAGACTCTGTCTAGCTGATTCAATTCTCCTGAATGTTCTTGATGAGAAGACTGCAAATAGTTTGTGGACATGACTTGGGCCTATGTATCAGGCCAAATCTTTGGTGAATAAGTTGTTCCTAAGGAAGAATTTGTATTCTCTAAAAATGGAGGAAGGATATATCATCTAAATGCTTTTAATTTTCTTATTGCACAATCGACATCATCTGGTGTCAAGATAGAGGAGGAGGATCGATGTATGACCTTGTTATGTTCCTTGCCGGATTCATAGGACCATCTTGTGATGGATCTTGGAAATACTTTAGTCACTGTTAGAATGGATGATGTGGTGTCTTCGCTGTTATCTGAGGAGATGCAAAGAAAGTCTTTAGATTTAGCTAAGGAAGCTCTTCTTGTTCACGATAGATCCAATGATAGAGGGAAGAAAAATGACAAGTCTAGAAAGGGTAGATCCATATCCCGTGGAAAATCAAAGACTCCTAGAAAGTCCAAGGCAAAATGCTGGAACTGTGATAAGACTGGACACTTTCGTAAAGATTGTAAAGAGCCAAAGAAGAAGAAGAAGGCCTCAGATTTAGGTTTAGAAAAATCTCAAGAAGATGGTGATGCTTTCATTGTAGCCTTGGTAGTGCATGCATCTGATGATATGTGGTTGATAGACTCAGGTGCTTCTTTCCACATGACCTCTCATTAAAGCTGGTTCTCAAAGTACGAAGTCTTCAATGGTGTATTTGGGTGATGATTCGACCTAAAGATAGTTGGACGAGGACTGGGCACTATCAGATTCCTTGATGGACGAGTAAAGGGGACCATCTAAATGAGTAGTAAAGAAGACTGTAATTATTGGTTCTAATGGCAGTGCAACATGTGTATCTAAGGGTGCAAACACATTGGAAGGAAAGCTTCTTGCGGAAAAGACAATGTTGTGGCATATGAGATTTGGCCACATTGGTGAGAAGGGTCTCAAAACCCTTAAAAACAAGAACCTTGTTGAGGGGTTAAATGATTATAATCTCGAGTTTGAATTCTACGAACATTGTGTCTATGGTAAACAAAATCGTGTATTTTGGATCTTATTCATTCTAATGTATTTTGTCCTGTAAAAGTTCCTTCAATCTTCAAGTCTATATTTTTTGTATCTTTCATAGATGATTATAGTAGAAGGACATGGATTTATTTCTTGAAAAGTAAGACATAAGTCTTTAGTTAGTTCAAGGAATTTAAAGCTCTTGTAGAGAATCAGACTAGTAAGAAGATTAAGTGTGTGAGAACTGACAATGGTGGTGAGTTTTGCTCAGCAGAGTTTGAATAGTTTTGTGAAGAATGAGGTATCAAGATGCATAAGACAACTCCTTATACCCCACAAAAAAATGGAGTTGTAGAAAGAATGAACAAGACTCTAATGGAGAAGGGTCTTGAACAAAAGTTTTGGGCTGAAGCTATGGCCACTGATTGCTATCTGATTAATAGATCTCCTACATCAACTCTTGTTAGTAAGACACCCATGGAGGTGTGGTTTGGTAAGAAGTCTTCAATTAGACATCTTCATGTTTTTGGTTGTGAAGCTTATGGACATGTTCCAAAAGAGAAAAGATCTAAGTTGGAAAACAAAGCTATCAAATGTATTGTCATCGGATATGGTGTTGGTATGAAAGGATACAAGCTTTGGGATCTTGCAACTAGTAAGGTGTTTTATAGTAGAAATGTTATTTTTAGACAGCTAACATCTTCTCCTATTGTGCTAAAACTCGATGAAAAAGAGAGGAAATAAGATATTTTTTAGTTGCCTCCTACCCCTAAGAAGACTGAACAAAAAGACCATGTTGGATCTAATGATGAGGAGAGCTCTAGTAGCTTTGATAGTTTAGAAGAAGAGGAAGAACAAGTTCCTTCAAACTTTTTAGATAACTGGGTGGGAGGTTGAATAAGTTATATCCAATCATCCTACAAGTCATTGAAATAATTTAGTACCAATTTAACTTCATAAATTTTTATAAAAATAACTCAGTAACCACATTTAACATCTCATATCAAACATATAATCTTTTTACTTCAAACTATTATTTCATAGTTCTTACTTTACTGAGTATCAAAGTATTAACTTAGCTTATACCAAGTTACAACAATATGTAAATAATATGAAAATAATCTTACAACACATAAGAATTCACACATTTTGACACAAATGTTTAATATGAAAACTTTGTAAAGGGAAAATCACCTGGGGCCTGACAAAACAAAAATTTCACACTTATAAAGTGAGCACTACTAGGAGCTAATCTTATTAAAGGTTTACATACACATTTTTAGTGTGACCTAATTAGAGGATTTTAACCAAAGATAATCTAGACCTTATAACTCTTTTCATTACTAAAGAGTGGCCTACTCTAAACTAGGACTTACAAATGTCACTAATCGATGTTACTATATAGATTCATAGACTTGTTAGGTCCACTCGGTTAAAAGATTTTATCTACTATAATGGTAAGGAAGTAACAATCAAATGATTTGCTAGGTTTAGCACTACCTTTCTTGTTCATATCTCTGGTTCACTCCATCTTGTTCCTTTCGATCTCTTTCTGGCTAATTCACACTCTTTTTCATCCACCTTTCACTTCCTCGACTTCACCTTTCTTTTTTTGTTCTTCTCGGTTCACCTTGTTATTCTTTGTCTTTCTTCACCTTCAATAGTTAACACTTTTTCAACAGTATCAACAAACAACAACAAAAAATGCTCTCAATCATCTCCTTAAATAGTTAACTTTGCCTTCCAGATCCTTCCATATTTTTCCACTTAATTCCAATTGTAGATCTCAGATTCATTGCATCTAGTCCTTTGATCAATAATGATTCACCTCAATTTTTTTGCTCATTTTGAAAATAAAAAATATTCTCCATACGATCATATTTGAATTATTTTAGCCATTGATCTCATAAAAAAATTAATCCTTATCCTTTATGCTTCTTGAACATTTCCAATTTTCATCATTTGTTGGCCTCAAAATAATCTTTTTTTTTGTTCTTCACTTGATGAACATTGTAACTTCACTCGAGCAACACATCACTTAGTTAACACTAAAATTTAACTTTGCTTTGATAGACGCTCAGTGACAATTGTGATCATTTGATTACTATTGTAGTCCTTCTTTCACCGACTCACCAATTATGAACTTAATCAAAACATAACATGATTGAAAAACACTAAACCACCATTATATTATTATAGTCCAATTCATTCAAGAACCCATTAAATATCAATACTTATCAACTCTGTCATCATGATACTTTCTTCAAATCATCTTCATCAATCAAATGGTAGGGTATGCTATTGAATTAGCATAATGTCTAAACAAGGCTTGACATTAGTGACAACATAACAAATGATATGACTCTTTTACACACAATAATACCAGCATCAATTAGATCATCAGTTGGGGCTAACACATACTTATCAAATTTATACTCATTAAAACTTTGATAGGAAGTACGAATCCTAGGAACCATCTTTAGAGAAAGTAGACAGTAGGCAAATCACTCGAAAACATGAAGAAAAGGAGATAAAGATTAAATAGAATAGAATGATATAAATCTTCTAATGGGAAGAATAAAGGCAAAAATGAATAATCTACTCACTACTAGTTTTACTTATCCGATGGAAGTTTTAATGCTATACCGAGTTTAATCTCAAATTAATCGTGAATATATGACATATATTTACAAACAAACAAATTTATAAAAAAACTTTCCTAATTTTGTTATTTTCTTACTATACAGTCTATTAATTTTTGGGTAATTATAGATTAAAAATTTGTGATTCATAATTTAGGATGGTTAAATTTAGCAACTATATTAAAATAAATACTTTATTAAATCAAATAACACCTCAAAATGCTCAATACAAGAGTAAAGCACAAAGATAGGACATAATGTAAGATATTGAATGTATTGGAAACAATTGGAATTCTCAATTTAAGGCCTTTGAATTCATACCACTGAAAGTCAAAAGAAAATTATATTTTAACACACATTCATTAATTTCCAAATATTACAAAATAAATTTGGAGATATAAGATTGAAACATCATTTTTAAGTTATCATATTCCTATCACACAAATGATTTCCATATTACTTTCTTGTATGCGGTTGTTTTTAAAACATGTTTATAATATCTATTAAATATTGATTTCAACTTGAGTACCCATTGGTATATCATTTTTTTTATGAATGTAACATCTAAAGCCTACTAAACCTATCATACAGTTCTTTCTACGAGTCTACATAAGCCTGTGACCATATCAAAAGTGAATATTTTTTGATCTATTAGTGAAGGTTTCAAAATGATACTTATTTTCTATCGTCCTCCATATGAGTGTAATTTAATAAAGTATCATAGGGAATTAATTTTAAACAAACAATTCATATTAATACTTGCACCAAAATGAATGTAATAATTTATATTAGAATATTAAGGAATCCAATTTTTAATGATAAACCATTATTTCATTGTAACATTTCAAATCTCAAACCATTGAAATTCAAATATGAAGAATTGCACCTTTCATTAATTCACCATTACAATGTAAATGTGGAATCACATACTGCAAACTCATATTTACATTAACCATGCTTTCCATCTCACACAATAGACTATTGAAAGCTTACTAGCTTGAATTAAATCATTATATAGGATATTCTTTTTAAACTCATTATATAAGATATTCTTCCTATCAAGTTTAAAGCATCAATTATATCAAGATGAAAAAATAGAGTGCCTCATATGTACATTTACTTTTACTTGATTTTATTAGTTCAAATCTTGTTAGAATTATAATGTATTTTCTCACATAGTAAGACTAAAATAAGTGTACAAATGCAATGCAATCTCTCTAAAAATGGAGAAAGAGGGAAAACCCTCCCCCAAAAAGAGAGATTAAAACACAAGATGCATGGATGGATGGAGTAATTAAGACCCCCCATTACAACATAAATCATGTATATACAATAGAGAAGTATGAGAAGGACAAATCCCCATAAGAGGAAAAAGTCCCCCCCATAAGAGAGAAGAAGAAGAAGAAAGGAGACAAGGTAGTCCCCCCCCAAATGTAGAATGCCGATTAGTGATAGCTGCTCCAAGATGAATGTAGAAGCTGATCCATGACTACTAAATAATTTTTCTCCCTTTAGGAAGAAACAATGACACAAGTACATATGAGATGCTTCCCCAATGTGTAGAAAGAATCCTGAAGATGAATGGTGTCTTTAAAAACTGCTCAACTATCCTTGTGTTGATACTGATGGTTGCCCCTTCCAACATTGCTGAAAAGAACAAGTTCAGATCTAGCAAGGATGGACGTAAAAAATATCCTAAAGAACCAACTATCTCTTCAAATGATAAAGAGACCTCCTACAATTGTTGTACATAAGGATCCACAATCATATCAACCTTTAAAGATTGATCATGTAGAGAATGGACAAGAGGGTCAGAGTGTTCCCTCACAACAACTGAAGAAGGATCTTCTTCATCAAAGAGAAGATATATATCATCAATAATGTCTCCCAAATCTACTATGTAGGACTCCTCAAACAAACTTGAAATATCTGTTATGCAATCATCCCTTGAGTTTGGAACTGGAAGACAAGGTGTACCCAACTATTCTAAATTGCATGGACCTATCACTGTAGAAATGTACGCATGTGGAATTTGTTGATGGTGTGACCTTGTTCTTTATCGGTCAGAAGGATTCCCAACCAATGAACCTATTGAATCACTATCACTATTATCACTTGTTGGACTAACTTCCAGCCTTCCCCTTTAGGATTCCTGACATAGATTAACTGCCTCCTGTGCTCTATAAGTCTAATGGTTATATCAAGCATTAACAAGTCAATCTTTTGGTGCAATGAAAACTCTAGCTTGTAACAAGTGGTATCAGAGCTTGATCACAGGTTTGAATCTCCTTGGGTAACACTGACGAGGGAATTGTTGGACTAACCACCAGCCTTCCCCTTTAGGATTCATACATGGCTTAATTGCCTCATGCGTTCTATAAGTCTAGTAGTTGTATCAAGCATTAACAGGTCAATCTTTTGGTGTAATGACAACTCTAGCTTGTAACATCACTATCAGTTTCCATAGTGTCTGATGTATGGAAAGGATTAGAGGATAAGCTTGGTGAACTTTCCTCAAAGTGAACATTCCTCTCTATGAATATCTCATGAGTCTCAAGATCCATAAGTCTATATGCCTTAACACTTTCATCATATCCAATGAAAGTACAAGGCCTTGGAGGTGGTGCCTTGCATTCCCTTTAAGATGGGTGTGCCCATGCTGGACAACCAAAAACTTTGAAGTGTTTCACAATTGGTTTTCTTTTACATCATGCCTCAAAAGGAGTCATTCCCTCTAAGACATTATGAGGAGACCTATTAAGGATGTGATTAGCACTACTTAAAGCTTCGACTTCAAGTGATGGATCAAGAGACTTAGCTTGAATCATGCAACTTGCCATTGAATTAAGAGTTCTAATCCTCATTGCTGCAACATTTGTCTTTTGTGCACTAAATGCTATAGGATTTTGAAGATCAATACCCTCAAGTTCACAAAAGTCTCTAAGTCTTCAGTTCACATATCTACTTTCATTGTCCATATGAAGAAGCTTGATGACTTCACTTGATTACTTCTCAACATGACTCTTGAAGGATAGAAACTTATCAAACACTTCATTCTTGTGATTAAGAAAGTAGACCCATGTGTAATGTGAAAAGTCATCAATGAAAGTGAGGACATAGCGACCCTTGCTAACTGATGTCACTGAAAAAGGCTTGCTAGAATCGTGTGAACCAGCTCAAGAACAACTAATGCTCTTCAAGACTTTTCTTTGTCAAACTTCTCTTCTAGATGCATATCCATTGAACAAGTTGAATATTCACCTGTAGAAAAGTTGATTGTAGGTAGACCTTTGACCATATTTTTTGATCTAATTTGATGAAGATAGCTAAAGGAAAGATGTCCATACCACTCATGCCATAGTTTAATTTGTGATTGTGAATGTGTCAACAAGGCATGTTAAGGAGACTTAGGGACAAAGTGGGAGAAAGAATTAAGTCTTGTGTCATGATTGACTTTACCCACTACAACCAAGGAATCATCTTTAAGATTTCACATCATTACTAAATCAAGAAGGAACTCAACTTTATTGCCACCTCCATAGTGAGTGATTTGGTAAATTGAAAGGAGATTAGTGCTAAGATTAGGAATGTAGAGAACATCTTTGAACTCTCCATTTTCCATCTCAACTTGTCCTTTCCCTTCATCTTCCACTTGTGCATCATTCCCTACAAAGATGTGAGGTACCTTAGAATACTTCAATGAAGAAAAGTGTCCTTTTGAAGAACCCATATGATATGAGGCACTTGAGTCAAGAATCTATTTCCCTGAAGAACTTGAACTTGCCATAAATGCTTGCGCTTTTCCCTTTAAAGTGGATGGATTTGAATCCTTGGAAGCATTTGGCACATTGATTTTGTTCTTCCTAAGTAATTTTTCCAAGTCATCTATTCTCTTAGTCTTGCAATGATGCTCATCATGATTTGGTTTCTTGTAATATGCACAAAATATTTTATCCTTCTTCTTGTTGTTTCCCTTCTTGTTGGAAGAAGAATTGTATTGTTGTGAGGAGGAATATTGTTGTATCTTTGATTGTGATTTTGGCTTCCACTGCTTTTTCTTGCTATGGGTAAAACATTTTCCACCTTGATTTTTTTGGTTCTCATTACTAGCCACCAATGCTGTAGACTTGGATCACTTGAGAATTCCCATATCTATCAACTTGGATTGTTCCAACATCAACATTTTTGCAAATGCATCAAATGTAGGCTTGGTGAAGGCACTTCCCATGGTCAACCTGTGAGTGTTATAACTCGAAACAAAATATGCATACTCTAAAGGTAGCCTCTTCAAGATGTGATGAATCAATCTATCATCCTTCATGGGATTACCACAATCCTTAAGTAGTGCTCTTTGTAACGCCACGCCAAGGGATCCAAAAGAATTAACCTAAAGTTTTACTAAGTTTGCCAAACATTTTTATTTTATTTTTAAAAAACAAAAAGTATAACATACACATCAAACACATAGTAGCAGAAGCAATAACATATAATCATCAACAAACATACATAACAGGTTACATTCCTTAAGGATCCCAAGACGTTGAGTCACATTTAAATTTAATTAATCTAAGTTTAACAACTACCACATCCACATGAAAGAATAATTATAAAGTCAAATGTCCATCTAATATACACTTGTTCCGAATGCCTCTTGGAAAATTAATTCAGAATGCTCAATCATCCACTGTACATGTCACAGGGTATGAAAGGCTAAAATAATATACATAAGTAGAAATAAAGATACATCATCCTTCAAGAATCCATGATACAAAGTATAGTAAAATAAATGAAACCATATACTATACATGATACATCCATCCATCATAAAAGATATAAACATCCAACATGAAATACAACTATCCATCTATCATAAAACACAACTAATCTAAGTGTGTGGTTCCTCCCAACCATTAATAGCATCATCAGACCATCGTGGGCCCTAGCCATCCCCCACGCATAACATCCCAAGTCACCGATAAGATCATCGGTATTATAGTATTAGGGATGTCACTACTAAACATACTACAACATAATCATAAAGAAATCTAACATGCTAATCATCAATATAAGGAAATACATAAGTAAATAATATCATCTAATCATGATAAAAAAGCATCCCAAGAAGCTCTAGCCACGATGACTACGAACGGATCTCAAATGGTAAGAGTGAAAAAGCACTACCACCCGACCGTGTGGAACCTAAATGGTCCACTCCCACCGTGCTGAGGAGATAGTCTCAAGTCCCAAACAGGATATCAAATCACATAATCAAAAGTACTCTCTAAGTCCATAAAATCCTAAAAGTATACTAACTCAAAGGTTCCAACACATAGATCAACATCTAGACCCAGAGGCACCACAAAGACACGTAGGAAATCTACTATATAAGCGGGAAAGTTTCATCGCAAAAGTCACGTAGAAGTTACCCAAGCAATCCCTTAGGAATCTTGGGTCCCTAGTGATCCCTGCGGCCACTAGTATCCTCTCATATTGATGAGGCATACTACGGAATGCAAGGTCGTAACCAAGCGTTCTCTCTACCCCATCCTAATCTGTACTAGCACTCAAGGCATGGGAGAGAACATACAATTAATCTTGTTAGGTTCATTTTACTCTCATTTAGTGTAAATGTTATCACTTATTAAAACAACCTACAATAAGTTACCTTGGCAGCCACTTAGGGCCCCGACCCCCATTGCAAGCCACTTCTCGACACTACATATAGATAACCTACCCTAAGCTCATGAAATCACAAATCAAAAAATCACCTCAGCTCTATACAAGCAACTGGAAAGCATCAAAAGATAAGCCACAATAATCACATCAGTTCTCCACGAGAAACTGGAAAGCATCAAATCATAATCATAATGATCACAACAGTTCTCTATCAACAACTCAAGGCATCAATGATAAATCACAATATCCAATGGTTCTCCAACGATCAACCAGAAAGTATCCCAATAATAAATCACAATACTAATTGAAGACTCCAAAAAGGTCAAGTCAAACATGTCACAACATGACATCATCAAGAACAAATCACTCAAACATCTCAGTCCTCTCAAAGTGACTAGAAGAAAAATCAAATATAACCGATCGATGACTCAAAAATGGTTAAGTCAAGTATCTCATAAATATCCAAGAAGTTTGGAAAGCAATAACAAACGGTAAATACAACCATATCATAGAGCATACCATCACATTACCAAGGTCGAATATAAAAGATCGAGACCAACATCAACATGACATCACAAACATATAACCCCTGAGCCTCTAGTAACAACCTAAAACTGGTCAAAACTAAGCCAACCCCCCAAAACCACAAAGCATAGATAATGCAAAGAAAATAAGATGCCAGTACATGTTTGGGTTTGTTTCAATACACGTGATTGGGTTAAGTACAAGGTTTCCATTTTTACTCTAGTGTATATTTCAAGTTAAAAAGACTACCCATTTTTCCTGATAGTTAACCCATGAAATTTCTTTTATTTTTTTATTTTTTTATTATTATATATTTTTTTATTTTTTTGAATAAAGAATCACCCCCGTATAATATTTTAAATCAATCTTTCTAAAAATAATCAAGGGATAATTTATCTATTTAATTTCATAATAATAATAATAATTATTTTGATTAATTAAAAACTAAATACTTACAACCCTAATAATACTCAGTTCATAACAATAATAATTATGATTAACATTTATCAATTGATGTTTAACATTAATTTCAAATTAGCACCATTTATAATCCAAATTTCTATATCTAATAAAAATTATAACTCTTATGAATAATTTAATAATTAATATTCATTAATTATTAATTAATTAAAAACTCTTAATAAAAATTATTTAACAATTAATATTTATTAATATTAATCAATAAAACTAATAAATATTAAATAAATGTATTAATAAAATTAATCACAAATAATATTATAAACTTTTAATAAAGTAATTTTTATTTTAAAATTTTAAACATTTAACAACTTTTATTTATTAAATAATAATCAATATTTAATATTTAATAATATATATTAAAAGAAGACTTAATATATGAAAAAAAAATCCATTATATTGTTAAAGCCGTAGGCTTTATATATAGCCGTGCAACCTTCTAAAAAGAGCCGCCGGCATTTTTAAATGGCACAGGGTACGGCCAATTCAAGTGCGGGTGTGATACGACCGTCATCAGATAAAAAGGTAAGTGGATTATTAGTGTTATATTATTTTATTTATTATATATACATATATTTTTATTTTATTATTTTAAATGTATAAACTTTATTATTATTATTATTATTAGTTTTAAAATTGTACTTTATTTAATCTTTTCAAAACCACCTTGCAAATGTATGATAATATATATATATGATTTTGCCTTAAAAGATTTTTGTTTAATAGACCAACCAACCCCCTTTCAAACATGAATAATTAAATACTTTATCCTATTTATTTAAGATTTTAAAATCTTTAAAAACAAATCCTTGCATAAGATATGAAATTTATTTTAGTTTAGATTTCTAATAATAATATTTTAAATAATTAAATTATTTTATTTTATTTTTATTTAAATCTTTTTCTTTTCTTTTCTTAAAAAAAATAAATATTTACAATTTTCTTCTATAAAAGAAATACGAATATCCATTCAAATTTCTAATTTAAACTTTTCTTTTAAATTTCTAACCCTCTTTGGTTTCTCTACGTTCTTTTCTCTTTTACCTACGGATGGGGTTTCAAATTGATTTATTAAATCCTTATATACAGATGAAAATGAACAACAAAAGATTTAGGATCAAAGATTTCACAGACTCATATAATGAAATATGAGAAGACAAGTTTTCACAATCACGAAGTAGACATGAATATCAAATTGCATAATTCAATCAGTGATCACAACACAAGATCCTACTTCAATCTGATGCTAACACGTAACCAATCGAGAATTGTGAGAAGATTCGCTTCCACAAATTTGCATCCAGATTCGTCCCTAAAATTTGTCTCCCCAAAATTCGTGTCCAATCTTCAACCTTCAATTGATAATAAAAAGGGTTCTCTCTCCTCGAATCGGGGAACTAACTATATGTTTACTCGAGAGAACTTAGTGCTTACAAGACTCAACTCCAAAGTTAGCTTTAAAATTACCTTTTATTAATCTTTCTTTATCTTTTCATGCACATTAAGTGGATTATTAAATAACTTTATTTAATATTCCACTTGACTTCTATTTTAATCTTTATTACTTTAATCTCATGTGCACTTTAAGCAATTAAAATAACATTATTAAATTCACATGTTTAATCTTTTTAATTAATTTCTTTTATTTTTAAACTCATGCACGCATCATGCAATGTAGAATCTTTTTAATAATTTAATATATTTCAACTTTTAATTTATTTTAGAAACTTAATTGATAAAATATTTAATTAATTTAAATAACAATAATATTTAGCATTTATTTAAAAAATGTACTCTAAACATATTATTATTAAATTAAATAAATATTATCATGTTCTAAATTTATCGTTAAACTTTTATCTCCAATTTTAATTCTTTTTATTTAATTAATTTCTCAATTAATCATATTAAAATTTTCCATTAAATTAAATCATTAATTAATCTTTTAATTAAACTTAATTAATAGAAAACTACACCAAAGACTCATAAGGACAACATACAAAAATCCAACATAACAAAACACATACTAAAGCAACAAAGGGTTATAATCACGAAATAACATCATTTGATGCATTCAGAGTGTACTTAACTCAGATACTTGTCCTAATTATCAATTAGAACAATTGGCTAGAGGGTTTAGGATTTGGACTTAAGAGTTTATCTCCCCTCTCTTACCATTGAGATAATGCGATAGGGTACGCTCATCCTGGCAATTCAGGGAAGTTGATACCCGGTACTTGCAACCTACATAAAATCCATGCATGTACAGACACAATATTTTAAGCTAAACATACAGTGGCAGGAAGTGGTGCATCGTGTAGATCCCGACTAGCAGGTGACTACGACTCCCTTCCCTAACCACATCAGAAACACCATACATAAAGAAAATAAACATGCACACCATACACATGCAGTATGGGGTAAGTATCCATAAGAAAGCACATGTGATAATAAACCATCTAACTAATCATCATCAATAACTGAAAACACTGAATAATCATCATACATGCATGAAATACAGAGTACCAAGTAATCTCATTATATAATAAACTGAATGTAAAACAATATCTGATAATCTGAATGTGATGCTACTAAAAATCAAGTATAAAACTGGCCTAAAAGAGTTTGGCAATTAAAATAAAATGTGAACTAGGGGCAGGCACTACACTCTCAATTCATTGGCTTTGTTGACATAGTCTTGAATTGTGTCAAAATTCTTAGGATCCAATAGAAGTAGATCATCCTCAATTTGGAATCCCTTTTCCTCATCCACCTTACCATACAACCCTTCAAGTTTCTCCCAAGCACCCTTGGCATCCTTAAAGCTAGAAATGTGGAAGAAGAGGTCTCTATGAACACAACTAATAATTACTAAAGCCTAGTTTTCTTTAACTTGCCAATCAACTTGTGCATCAACATTAGTGGGTTTTATAATTGTACCATTGACATATAGATTTAAACCTTTTTCCATCAGTCTACCCCATTTAATATCTTTCTATGTAGTATACTTGTGTGAAGTTAAAAGCAGAGTTTTAGGTGAACCCATGATGCAAAAAATTAAAAGAGCACAAGAGAGAAAGAGAGACACAGGAACACAAGACACCCCCCCCATTTCACTCAATCAAAGAACCCTCCAAAAGTGATGCTTTTGGCACTTTATAGGTAGTGTGTTTACAATAGGCCACTTGTCAAAATGGACAAAAGTGGCCTTTTGATTTTGCTATTTACAACCTCCTTTTGGAGTTCAAATCTGGTACTTAACAATGTAGCTCAGATATACAACAATTTTGAATTTTAATTAAAGCAATATAATGCACAAAAGGACCAATTTATGAAAGTGGTATTTCTATCTACGCAAGCCTATAATCTGATTGTAGATTTGAAAAGTAGACAAAAAATTATTCACTTAAAAAAAAAATGGAACTTGAAAATATGTCTAGATGAGCTCGTATGGAGCATTTGAAGTTGCAAAATGTAGGATTAAATAGGTACAGCCATCAAAAATTAAAATTTTTGACAAATCCATGCACCAAAACTAGAAAATAATAGCACCACTAAAAAATTTAGGAAATTCTAGCCAAAATGAAAGAAAATTGTACCTGATTTGGAGTCTGGATGACTAAGATAGTCGCTCTTGAAGTCAAATTATCAAATCAAAATTGCAAATGGAGAGGGGTTTTCTTAACAAAATGCTATGTTAAATTTGACATTCAAACGATCATCACGATAGTGCAATTTGACCCGCTAGTGACAGTCAGACAACTGTCAATTTTAAGATAGTCAAATGTTGATGTCAGTGAAAAAGGGCCCACCTAGTTGATGTGGTAGTCTGTATGGCTAGCATGTCAAATCCATATGGTACTGATGCTTATTGTACTATCGACTAGGTGTATGGAGGTGCCTGCATGGAAAGCTGATGACATCACTGGCAGACGTGTCACTACTAGCTAATGTGTCAAGTAACAAGGATCCATGTGGGCAGCTAATTGTGTTCGACTAACATGGCTAGGGTCTTTGCAGACGTAGAGCTAGTGCCATGTGGTGGCTTCAAAGTGGTTGTGTGGTATAGACATGCACTGGAAAGTGCAAAATCTAGTAGGAGAGAGTCCGGTGCCATGAAGTTGAAAGGTTGATGTTGATCACCAGAGTTTCAGAGGGTCGATGGGAAGTTCACTGGCGATGGACACTTACCACCGGTGCTATTGGGAAGATTAAAGTCAATAGGTGGGGATTTTAATCCCACATCTGCTGTGTTGTAGAAAACAATGCAATTTAAAACTACGATGCCACAGGAAGTAAAGTGGCTTGGTGAGCTGTTGAGTTATGAAGCCCTATTTCTATGGTTTGTAATCCGCCGTGAGTTGGTATATGCCGCCAATTTATGTGAGTTCATTGCTGGTTTGTGAACACTAGATTGTGGATGAATATTCCTTGGAATATTCTGTAGGGGTGCTAGGATTTGAAAATCTGGTTCCTACAAAAAAATTCTCTATACACGCTTCATAGGCCAATTTTTTTTTGAAAAAAAAAATCCAAAATTTGTAGATAAATTTTGAAAATTGCAGATTCAAAAATTAAATATAGATCTGAAAATAAATTACATAGATCTAAAAAAGATCATACCAATTTCGTAAATTAGGCCTTTAGGTTCCAGTTTGCAAAACAATTTTGCCTCAAATTTGACTATGGCCTAGGGTAGGCAAATTTATAGTCAAAATTCACCAAATTGATGCTCTAAATGCAATGGTGAGGTCCTCTTTGGCTCTAGATGCTCCCAATGACTATGATACTCTGGATCTGAATCGAGGTCCTTTGAGAGGCGAAGCAAAAATAGTCTCCAATGGCTATGTGTAGAGAAGCTCCTTAACTCTAATACCAAGTAAGAATTTTCCTTAGGGAAAAATCACCCAAGATCAAGAAGCTCAAGCACTAACACAATATAGACCAATAAATTATGATCAGAATAACAATATGAAATTGAATTGATGTTCATGTACACTAGAAGTCCCTGTGTATAAAGGCCTCTAGAATAACTAGGAGTCAACAAAATGATAAGACTCACAACTAAGCACATGTTCACCAAGAGTGGATTATCCTCCATTGAGCACAAAAGTTAGTGCGATAATGAGAGGATAAGCTTATATAGTTGAGTCACATAAAAAGATGTTGTAGACTCCATGTGCTTAATTAGAGTAAGAACAACTGTTTTGTCTACATGACAACTCAGATAAATATGCAAACTCCTGTGTTGTAGACACTATGTGCTAAATTAGAGTTGCTAACTCCTATGTTGTCAACAAGATAACTCAAATGAGTACGCATACTCCTAGGTATCTAACTAATAAATAATAAAATAATGCATTAACATAAGTAAACTTAAGTAAAGTGTAATAATAATTAAATATTTACACTAACAATAAGCTTAAGACAATATCAAAACTAGATGTATTACTAACAAGATTAATTAAAAAAGTTATAGTATATCTACTAAGGAGACAAAGAACCCAAGAATCATCTAAGAACCATCCGAGAAGGAGATCCTTATGCATCTAAACAACAAATTATAATGAGTTCCTCATCAATGTCCTCATCTTTGTTTGTGACACCAAAGCTTGTTGTCGCTGAGACTTTGATGGATTTCTTTGGATTGCTTGATTTATTTAGCTTGGGAAATATGAACTTGTAGTCATTATGATCACCTATATTTGAAATTGGAGAAATAGTCATTTTAGCTTTCTTGAATAAAGGTTCCAACCACTGGTTGTTTCTCTCTTTGATCACATTACACCATTTGAGAAGGAAATATAAATTGGGCACCATTCTTGGTTATGCCTTATTAAAAGTAACATCATTCCTAATGGAAATAATAGGTTTCTTGGGAATTTTGGCTAATTTAAGACTACCAATGGTCCAGTCCATACATGAATAAGGGATCTCCAATCTGCTATTGATATTAAAAACCACATTGTGGAGTCCCTTCATCCATGTAGGGTCAAATATAAAGTCACATAACCTCATTGTATCCTATTGGCTAATACCAACTCATAGAAAGAAAGCTAAAAAGCACCCAATAACCTCAATGTTTATCCTCCATTTATGGCTATAATTAAAATGCTATTCTCCCAATAATCTATTCATTTCCATCCACACTAAGTCACTAGGTACATGAAAAATCCTTCCCCATATTTTTGGTTTTACTAGGCTTAAAAAATCCATGGTCTTTCTTTCATGTGAATCAAATTTAACAATCATAGTATCCATTGTTATGAAGTGAAATATGAAGATTGTCTTGCAAAAAGGAATAAACAATGTGTATTACAAAATCAAGATTTAAAGGAGAAAAGTTAAGAATGATCCAAAAAGTTCAAGACTAGAAATTTGATTAGTAGTTATTATCAAACACCTTATAATAAGGAAGATTTAAATCCCATGATTTTTGAAATCATAATTGTCTTTATGACTTGACCATAATTGACATTTGTTAGTGAAGCATGTTTCTAATATTGGCCTTTATGGCCTATTCGTATAAAACAAGAAACTTAGAAGGGCCAATTATCGATAATAGATCTTATAAATCTAATTGATAAATATTATTCTAGTGATGCTAAAATAAATTGATTGCTATATTTAGCAAGCAATTATTGCTGTTATGATTAATTAAAATCTAAGGGCCTCATTTTAAAATTAATGATGAATGAAAATACTTCTTAAAGGTCATAAATTTTTAAATTAAAAGACCTCTATAGAGTGGATAGTTAATTATTGCAGTGAGAAACCTATGATTGACAATGATATTGAATAATTGCAATTAATAGGATTCTTAAATTGAGGTTTATTTCACCATGCTACAAGATCATCAAAAGCTCTTAAGGGTTGGAAAAAATACTATGATTGACACTTATATGTCCTAAGATGGAAATATTATAAAAAAAATGACTAATTATTACAATAAAACTCACTTCCTTTTTAGGCTTGAAATCAAACCTCTATCTATAATTCCCCTAGACTAGTCTCCTTGGATTAAAGACTGAACCTTTGATATGTCATTCCAGAGCTCAAGAATATTCCTAGGATAAAGATTAAATTAATACTGTATCTATTTTTTGGCTCAAATTTATCCTAGTAAATAGGTTATGTATGTCTCCATATAAAGGATGAAGTAGAAGATTTTATACAAATATTTAGAATTGAAACTTAATCTAAGGGGTTGCCTAAAACATACAAATAAGATATTCTTAATTTTATTATATTGAAAATAAGGGGAGATCATAGGGAGTATGAAGAAAACTTATTAAAAAGTTAAAAAATTAAAAGTACATAATAGATCAGGCAACCAGGGAAGAGGACCTTTCTACTTTGGCACAATGAAGTGTTATAATTGTAATTAGTATGGGCACCCTACCTATAGATGTCTAGAGAAGGGGTCAAGCTCAGTAGAAGGAGAGAAGAGGGTAGCATATGTGCAAGAAGAAAGCTATAGTGGCAAAGCAAGTGAAGTACTTTTGACCTTAAAAGAAGGTGAAAATATGATGATCAAAAGGACTTTGATCAAGGAACCTTTTAAGGAGGAGACAAGCCAAAGAAGATCATTATTCATAACCAAATGCAAGGTGCAAAATAAGGTGTGTAAAGTTATTATTGATTTAGATTACACTAATAACATAATATATGAGGAGACAATAGTTACATTGAAATTTGACATAAAAGCTCATGATACTCCTTATAAGGTAAGCTACTTGATGAACATGCATCATGTTGTACTTGTGTGCTAAAATGTTGACACACTTCTATGAGTCATTATATCTAACATTTCTCAAGAATGAGATCTCAAATGGCAACTCATAGCTCTCTATTCATGGAGTGCAAGTATTTGTAGTTTGACCTAGTTTGTGCCCATGCAAGTACATCATAAAATGAGTGATTCAAAGAAAAAAAACAAGAGTTCTAGTATCCACGATCATCAAATATGGATGCAAATGAAGATGCAAGCTAATCTAAATGATAACAATACTAAGAAATGCAAGAAAGGAAATCTAATCTATGAAAGGAAATAACAATGCAAGATTAATTTATGAAAGCATATATGAATCTAAGCTAATATAAAAATGCAAGAATGAAGCATGATGATGGAAGCCATGGATGCATGAAAACAAGAAGAGAGAAGTTGCAATGAAGCTCCAATGTCCAAACTCTAAGGCTCAAACTCCTCCAAAATAACTCTCCAAACCTACAACATAACTATACTATAGCAACTAACATCTATCCAAATAAGAAAGAGAAGACTCCTTATAAAGGAAACTGTGGAGGTGGGAGGCTTCTCAAAAGAGCAATGTGGGATAAATCCCTATAAAGGCATGTAAGAGGAAAAAGCCCAACACTTAGAGATATGTGCAAAAAAAAGGAATCTTTATAAGATTTATTTTATTTTTTCATCAAAAAGAGAGCTTTAAGTGGAGATTTATTTATTTAATTAAAAGAGAAATTTTCTTTTAATTAAATAAGATAACATTATTTAATTAAAGAGAGATTTTAATTAAATAAGATAAAATTATTTAGTTAAAAGAGAGGTTTTCTTTTAATTATATAAGAATATTTTATTTATTTAAAAGAGATATTTTCATTTAATTAAATGCGATAAGATTATTTAATTAAAAGAGAGATTTCAATTAAATAAGATAAAATTGTTTAATTAAAAGAGAGATTTTCTTTTAATTAAATAATATTATTTTATTTATTTAAAAGTATTTTTTTCCTTTAATTAAATAAGATAAGATTATTTAATTAAAAGAAATATTTTAATTAAATAAGATAAAATTATTTAATTAAAAGAGAGACTTTCTTTTAATTAACTAAGATTATTTTATTTATTTAAAAGGGATGTCTTCTTTTAATTAAATAAGATAATTGTTGAAATGATCAAACCTTAGGAAATATTGAAATAATTAGATTAATTGCAATTTGATCAAGTTAGATGGTTTGAATTGATTCAATAAAATATTGTGATGCATTGATTCAAGAAATCGATAAATTGAAGAATTAGGGCCCATAGTCTAGGCGATCATTTTAGGGTGCATACATTTGCCCCTCTTTGACTAATGTGTGATCATTTTGGGAACACATGTAGTCAAAGAATGCAGTTGAAGTGTGAAGTCAATTTGGGATCACAAAACAACACAAATGTGTGATCAACTTAGGAACACATCAGGACAAAGAATACAATTTTTGATAACAATTTTTTCTTGACAAAGACAAGGTTGTCCCAAGTGGAACAAAGATTGATAAAACTGAATCAAGGATTGAATTTTGATAGGTATTGCCCCCTCATGATCAAAATCAAAATGAAATAGAGGAGAAACAACAAATTGATATATTTGATCAAATCAAACTAAAGATAAGGTTCTTGATGTAAAATGAAAAATATAAGGATAGCGAAACCAAAGTAGATCATCAAGTATGAAATATTATGCCCCAAAGTTGAATTAGAAGAAAATAAGTGGGGTGAAAACAAATGGAAGATAGAAGTTTGGAAGAGGTGGAAAGAAGAAAGAGAATTTGCCTCAAGAAAGAGAATGCCTCAAAATCAATCAACTATTTAAGATAGAAAATTTCAATTGAGCTCACGAAAGAAGATAAGGAAATGAAGATCAAGACATGACCACAATTTATTATAAGTTCAAAAGAAAGATGAAGGAAAAACCTCTCAAACTCATAATGTAACCTAAAAATGCAAAGTAACATGAAGTCTAACAATGTAAGCTACATGAAAATGCAAAGGTGTACTTGTAATAGAGAAACTATAACATAGGATTTTGTGTACATCACTCATGAAAGAATGCAAAGGAAATTATTTTCATCATTGGGCCATTATTAACGGACATCAAAAAATCACACAATCATCACTAGTCACAAGGGCAACTATGAAGATATGAATGTGATTTATATTGGATTGTAATGTGGAAATATTCTAACATAAGCATCAAAGTCATAAAGGTCAAGATGACTTCATTGTTAGCTTACCCAATTTAATGTAGAAAATCCACACTTGCATCAAGGCATAGATGCTGGGATGACCATAAGAACAATTATACAAAAATAGTCAAGGATGATGCCTCAAATCTCCTAAGTGTTTGAAGAGGACAACAAGAGATAGTCTAGAGTTTCAAGACCACACCCATAAGAAGAAAGAAAATTAAAAAAAAAAACATGCCCCATGTCCCAAGTCCTTTAGCTATGCATACTGGAGAGACTTATTAGACAAGAACACTTAACAAAAATCAATAATAGTCAGCACACAAAGAAAAGATCATGACATAGCTCAAGCATTAAGTATTTGTGTTTTAAAAATTGTGTTAACTAATACTGAGTTTTGAGGATAAGGATCAAATGCTTGCAAGTAGGTAAGATCACATGACAAAATTGGGTAGGACCAAACCAACAAGTGTTGAAAAAATCATTCGATGTTAGTAAATGTATTGAAAAATATAGTTGGGGTGCTATTGAAAAATACCATTTGTGAGGTGTCCTAAAGACTAACACATCTATGCCCCTTGGACAAAGACGAAAACCAATTCCACACCAAGGAAACAAAGACAAGGAATGATGGAGAAAGGCTAAGTGTCAAGGACACGTGCTAAGAAATAAGGGTGCAAAGGCCTCAAGTAGCAATCATTTCCAGGTTTTCATCGCTTGGATTTTATTGCAATTTTTTTTTTTTTTTTTGAATTTTTTTTTTTTTGGATATACATCAAAGCTCTTATTGTTAGATTTTCACTAAGATGATCATTTTTTCAAGATATTTTCCAATTTTTAGAATTTTTGACAATGTATCATTTTTTTTTGGATTTTTTGAAATATATCATTTTTTTGGACTTTTGAAATATATCATTTTTTTGGATTTTTGAAATATATCATTTTTTTCTTGGATTTTTGAAATATATCATTTTTTTTGGATTTTTGAAATATATCATTTTAAATTTTTTTTTGAAATATACCATTTTTTTGGATTTTTTCAGTATCATTAAGTATATACAAAGGATGCCACTGAGACATAATGGGCATCAAACTCCCAAGCAAGATCGCATTGTTTAGTCCCAATGTCTAGCAAGTTGGAGGACAAGAGGGATTAACAAGCTAGTGGAAGAGATGGAAGACAGGAGAATGAAGGAGAATGGAGAGAAGAAATCCTCAAGAGTACCCAAGCTAGGGCAAAATTGTAATATAAAGCACATTTGGACAAGTGATGAAAAGCCAGCATAGGATAAGTCACGAAAGTGTAATGCAAAAGCAGGAAAGGATGTAGTCAAAAGGAGTAGAAATGTCAAGAGACTTCATAGCATCATGTTTTACAATTTTTTATTAGATGAAGACCAAATGAGAAAAGGATAGAGAAAGACTAGAATGAATGAAGGAAAATAGATATGAAGGCTAAACATGAAAGGAATGAAAGAAAGACCATCATAAGATAGCTCAAAAGATAGCCAAATGTTTGTGTATAGTTCAACATTGTCAATATCAAAGCAAGGGGATGAAATGGATGAAATATGTAGAAGAGCTACACATGATGCCTAATTGCTAGGTTTTCATTACGGTACTTATCCTAGGTGCCACAAGGGAGTGGTTTTCACCATAGGAAAAATTTATTTCTGTTTAATTTTGCTACCAAGGCACCACAAGAAGTGGTTTTCACCAAGGCACACTTTTAATTTTAAAAAAATTTTCTCTTTTTTTTTCTATATATTTTTTGAATTTTGGAAGAAGGAAAACTTTTTAGATACTACTCCTTGAAAGGATAAACCATGATATTCCAAGGATTCAAAATGATATGCTCAAAGATGCTGATAGGAAAAGGAAGATGGAAGAGAAAAATGGAGGATAAGGTTTTATGCAAAGTGAGTGGGGTTGGAAGGTAGGAGGAATAGGAAAATGAGGAAAATGGATAGAAGGTAGAAGACTAGTGAATGAGAGGATTATGAAAGGGTAGACAAATAGGAAGACAAGATCAATGTCAACACACACCTTGAAGGGTGGCTAGAGGATGGAGGAAATGTATAGGAAGGAATACGTGAAGGAATATGGTGAATGGATATAAGAGGTTGTGGTTTAGGTGCATGGAATGGAATAATTCTTTTGGAAGAAGATGAAGTGGAAGTCTTTGGAAGCTTGAATGTCAACTTCACTTATTTCTCAACATTAAACTCTTTCAAGAGAGACTCTGGAATCTATATAGTTGTAGGCCTTTCATTTCTTTTTTTGATTTAGAGAGAATATCTTCAATGATGGATTTTGGAACCCATACTTGTTTTGTTCTTCTCTTCTTAGATATCTCTTTTGACTTTATGCCCCTATGTTGATTAGAGGAGACACGGTGATCTTTTTTAGATGGATTCTTATATTTCTTCTTTTTCTTGTATTGAACATTCAAGTTACTTCAAAAGACTTGGGACTTGTGGAAGAAGAAGGAGGACATGACTAGATTAGATGGGTGGTTGGATGAAAAGGATTCAAGGATATGCATCTATGTTGATTGTGATGAAAGATAGGAGATGGAGGACCCAAGATGGAAGGAAGACATGAAGCCCTTGGTATTGGTGGAGGAAGTCCAAGGATGGATGTGGAAGACGAGAAAGGATAATCAATAAATCCACCAACATCTATATGATAACCAAGGACATCAACATCTTTAGAGTGAGCATTAGGATTTTCAATAGGATTACAAGAATCTTGAATAGGAGCAACTTCTTTGATAGGATTGTTTGGAGCTTGAAAAGAATTAGGAAGAGTAGAAAGTGGAAGCAAACATGGAGTGGTAGAACAAGAAGATGAAATACTTTGATCTTGACAATTTTCTTTGGATAGAATAGGCATATAACTTTGTTCACAATTTTTAGTAATCTTGAGGGAAATAATGGAAGTATTGTCTTCATCATACTTAGGAGGTGGATAAGACATAGGATATGGAAGAGTGACATCTCGAAGGAGATGAAGGGGTGCTCGATCTTGGTCTTTCTTGACATTTTTATCTTTATCCTTTTGAGAGTCCTCTTGACATGAAGCCACTTCTAAGGAAAAGGAAGTATATGAGGTTTGCATGATAGAATCTTGAAGGGATAATGAAGGACTAGCTGAAGTGAACATAGTAGACATAGCATCACATGAAGGTTCAACATCTTTAGTCTTAGTAGCATGAAAAAGGTTTTTAAACAAGTGCAAATTAGCTCGAGTTTCTTTTAGAGGCAGCCCTTGAGGATACACATAGTCTATGCAAAAAGAATTAAGCTCTTTTTTTATGGAAGAATGTTGGATATCTTTGAAAATTTGGGAATTTGATAAGTATTGGAAGAAGTGGAGGTGTAAATGAGACCATCACTAGACATAGGTTCTTTAACATGATCTTACTCAAGAGAAGTATCCTCATCATAGAAATCTTTAGGAATTTCAACATCAATGATTCCATCATTAATAAGATCTTGGATTTTACATTTCAATGTATACAATCTTTAGTTTTATGACCTTTATTTTTATGGTAACCACAATAGTGACAATCTCTCCACCATACAAGTTTTACCTCAAGTTCATAAGGTCTAGATTTGTATGGTGAAGTAATTATCTTGTTTGCAACTAAGGTCTCAAGCACCATATCATATGAAAATTCCAAAGGAGTAAAAGTTCTCTCAAAAGTATGTCTAGGACCATTTTTGTCATTCTCATCTTGGTCAAAGATAGGTCCATCATGAAATATTGGCATATGCTTAAAGGAGTTATTACTCATTTTCTCTCTCAAGAGGTCTTTGGATCTAGAATATGAAGACAATTGATGTCTTGGATTAGAAGATGTAGACCTTAAAGAAGATGATTCATGTAATGATGTAATCTTCTCCTCTAATAATTTTTCAAATTTAGATTGCATTCCCATTATGCACTTAGTGAGATAAAGGTAAGTAGGATCATTTGTCTCTTCTATCTCCAACAAGGCTCATCTCTCCAACTCTAGGAGTCTAAATTGCTCTTCCTTGGTAGCTTCTTCATCTAGGAAGACTTTCTTTTCATGCTCAATTTTCTAAAGTCTTTGGCAAGTTTGAACTTAGGGCATTTGGTAAAAAATAACTTGAGGTTTCTTTCCTTGATCTACTTGATATCTTGTTGTAACCAACATGAAAGAAAAGGTACTAGTTAATAGGACAACCCTAAGAAACATTAGTACCAAACTAGGATAGAAAAAACACACTTGTCCAAAAGAGAGATGATAAGATAGAATTTTTACAATAGGCATAAACCAACATTGCCACAAAGGTTCCCACTACTTTGGTGAATACCTTAACACATATAGATTAGGAGGATAATTTACCCAAATTATAATTAATTAAAATTTAATTTGAATGGAAGTGAATGGACCAAAGATTACTAAGACTCTCCAAGTGTGTTATCAAAGAATCCAAACATTTATGTTCTCAATAAGGATGGTTTCTAACTCACCAACTCTAAGAAAGGTCACTCCTAAAATCAAAGATTACTAATTAAAGAGGTCAAAACACAACAATCCATGGTGTAAAAAAGCTTCCAATAGTGGGGTAAGTGACCTAATCTAATTTGAATCAACCAAGGAGGACTAGAAATGACAGGATAACAAATTGAGAAAGGTTTCAACTTGAGAACTCATTTTTCTTGTTTATTTTAATTGAACAACTAGATGCATCAATAATTTTTTATCATAAATTAGGCATGCAAGACGACACTCAAGGAGTTCAAGAAAACATCTACAAGCAATGGGCAAGGAACAAAGCAATCTTACACATAAACAAGAATAGTGTCTTAGTATAAATCTAATCCATAGAACCACTATTATGTATGTTCTCAAAATATTTTTCAATCACACACATAATTGTATAAAATAAAAAAAGGGCCGCACTATGGTTCTTAGTAATTGTCAACTCTACAACTCTTGCAAGTGAGCTCCAATCCTAGTGCACCAGGGTTTTGACACATTTCGAGAATTTAATCAATTGGAGATACTGAGAAAATATGACAACCCAAAAAAAGATTACACTTGTGGAGATTTCTTCCACAAGGATATTTTATATAGTGGGTGTTGCTACCATGCCAAAAGTGGCTACTATCGCTTGAGGTTCCGTCTACATAGTTTACCCAATAAATGGAGTGTCCACTATGGTTAACCCTCTCTAATAAAGGAAGACTCACAAAATTGGACTACATGGGGACTTGGTTCAAATTCAAGGGTTCTAAGTTTCTAATGTGCCCAAAAGAGAACCAAGCATACTCCTCCATCCTGTTCACCTCACCAAAACATAGCAAATAGATTCATTGACACACTAATTTGAAATCACTTCACTGAGGTTTGGAAAGCCAACAACAATCACCACCAATCCCAAGAGAGAAAGTACCAACAAATGTCGAAGAGAAACCAAGCGATAGAATGAAATAATATCAAATCCTTAGCTACCTACAAGGTGATCTATCATCAAGAAGAGCTTCACATGTAAGTCAAGTGAATGAAGACCACTCTCTCAAGATCACCACAAATAGTGTTAATAGGGCCTACTTACTATGTGAAACATGTATGCAAGAAAGCAAATCTAGGTCTAATTCTAGAGCACAAATCAAAATGTGAATTACGAAATCATGTAAAATACTCAAGCCAAACACATGAGAGTTTCACTTTTAATTCCAAAGTTCAAATGTTATAAAGATGTATAAGAATACCTCAGATCCAAAGAAACATGTGCGCATCACTCCACTAATCTAATGAATCAAGTAAGCGCTCCAAGTAAACAACAAGCAGACTAATACAAGATAGTCATGTCTTATGCAAACCCTAGGGTTAGACCTCAAAATCTTATTGTTAGGAGTAATATTAACCAGAAAAAAGCCCAAATGAAAACCCACATCATGCATTGGACCATCTAAGAATTAAATGCAAGTTAACCATTAAATGTAATTTTTTGAATTTTGAATTTTGATTTAGTCAACAAGATTGGATCTATATGCCATGAATTCAGACCCAAAAACCTAAATACAGAAAAGAGACCCCTGTTAAAAAATAGAAAAATTTCCAAAAATGTTAGAATTTTAGAAAGATAATTTCATTTGTGCTCTAGGGACCCATTTTGTCAAAATAGACCAATTTTTGTAAATCAAGTGTTTGATCCCTCATATGAGCTCTAACATTAAAACACAAAAAAAAACCCTATTTAGAATTAAGAGATCTTTCCAAAAATGTAGAATTTTCTAAAAAAATTTCTAATCTATGCCCAAAAATGATTTTTCATGAAAATTAAAGAAAATTATTAAAAAAATGAATTACCTTAGAAAAACCTAAATTTTTAACTAAAGCTTCCCTGATAGTTCTTCAACCTGCAAAAAAATTATAGACCGAAATACTAAGCTGTTTGGGAGGTATGATCATATCTTTAAGATCTAGGGTTTTTCATCTCCAAACAAATCCACACAAGGGGTTAGCTCCAAAAATAGCCAAACCAACATGTAAAGGTGGGTTGCCCTATGGTGGGTGCCAAAAATGTGTGGTAAAATTTTGAGACACTTCTATGAGTTATTATATCCAAGATTGCTCAAAAATGAGATCTCAAATGGTGACTCATAGCTCTCTATTCATGGAGTGCAAGGGTTTGTAATGAAGACCCTCAATTTTACCTAGTTTGTGCCCATGCAAGTACACCATAAAATGAGATAGTCAAAGATCAAAATATGTATGCAAATAAAGATGCAAACTAGTCTAAATGATAACAATGCAAAGCAATGCAAGAAAAAAAATCTAATCTATGAATGGAAATAACAATGCAAGATTAATCTATGAAAGCAAATTTGACTCTAAGCTAATATGAAAATGCAAGGATGAAGCATGATGATGGAAGCCATGGATGCATGGGAGAAGAAGACAAGAAGAGAGAAGTTGCAATGAAGCTCTAATGTCCAAACTCTAAGGCTCAAACTCCTCCAAAATCACTCTCCAAACCTACAACATAACTATCATATAGCCACTAACATCTATCCAAAGGAAACTATGGAGGCAACAGGCTTCTCACAAGAGCAATGTAAGATAAATCCCTAAAAAGACAAGATGAAAAAACTCACCACTTAGAGATATGTGCAAAAAAAAGAATCTTTATAATATTTTATTTGATTTAATTCCTTTTTTCATCAAAAAGAGAGCTTTAAGTGGGGATTTATTTATTTAATTAAAAGAGAAATTTTCTTCTAAATAAATAAGCTAATATTATTTAATTAAAGAGAGTTTTTAATTAAATAATCTTATCTTATTTAATGAAGAGAAAATTTATCTTTTAATCAAAATACAAATATTTTATTTATTTAAAAGGGATATTTTATTTTAATTAAATAAGATAATATAATTTAATAAAAAGAGAGATTTCAATTAAACAAGGTAAAATTATTTAATTAAAAGAGAGATTTTCTTTTAATTAAATAAGATTATTTTATTTATTTAAAGTGATTTTTTTCTTTTAATTAAATAAGATAAGATAATTTAATTAAAAGAAATATTTTAATTAAATAATTTTCGTTTGCGCAAGGTCTCCGACAAGGTGACCCTCTTTCACTGGCTTTATTCATCATCATGGCTGAAGCCCTTAGTAGGAATATCAAGCACCATCGTCTATTTGATAAGTGGAAAGGAACAAAAATTGAAGGTACAACAATCTCAGTCACGCACTCTTTATTTGTTGATGACACATTACTGTTTGGTGCCTCATCAGTCTCTAAGGCTAGATAGATTAAGAAAATTCTTTTGCTATATTAAGAAGTTTCAAGGCAGAAAATTAATCCTCAAAAGTCAAAAATCTTATTGTATACAAATAGAATTATCTTAGATAAGATTGTGCATATTCTAGGGTTTATTGAGGATTTTCTACCTTCCACTTATCTTGGGATTCCTTTCTTTATGGGTTCAAACAAAATTTTTTTTTGGGAGGGGGTATATCAAAGAATTAAGAGAAAAATTGCTTCTTGGAAAGTTAGATGGCTATGATTATTTGGTAGAATATTGCTTATTAAGTTAGTCCTTTCTACAATACCTAATTATTACATGGTTATTATGCAAGCACCATCTTCTGTTGTTTCACAAATTTAAAAACTTATTAAGGGTTTTCTATGGTCAAGAAATTTGACCGATGAAAAGAAACTTCCACTTATCTCTCTCCAAAATATGACATTTCATCCAACTCTAGGTGGAGCAGGAATCCATGATTTGACAACTAGGAACAAAGTGTTTGATGGTAAGCTAGTTTGGCATACATATACTAAATCACAATAAGTTTGGTGTCAAATTATGCAATAGAAATATCTGGATAATAATGAGCCACATAGAATACTTTCTATGCTAGATCCTCCTAAGGGATTAGTCATTTGGGACTTCATGATTGCATCCAAAGATATTGTACTTAACTACATTTTATGGGAATTAAATTGTGGGGATAAGATTAACTTCTTGGGTGACTTGTGGAATGGCCACCCTCCATTAAATACAATGTCAAACATACAAAATATCATCTCAGTTACAAAAGTAGAATGGGGCAACCTTGCTGTTCATTATATGGATGCAATTTGCATTTTCTCAAGGAAAGTAATATGGAAAGATCCAAATCAACTCCCTTTAGATCCTCAACATAAAAAAAAACTTAAATCTATCTTATCAGAAAGACAAGCTTTTGTATCAAAAGCTGATTATTGACTAATGTGGATTTTGCCAAAAATGGTAACTATTCAATCAAGGAAGGTTACAAACTTCTTCAAAAACTTGAGTTGGCAAAACCACCATCTCAAGCATTCATGTTCTGCTAGAATAAAATAATACTACCCAAGGCTAGGTGCTTTGTGTGGTTAGCAATCAAGCATAGAATACTTACAAGTGATAGACTGGCTAGGATGAATATTGCTTCTCCTTTCAAGTGTGTTTATGTGGTGAGGATGATGAATCAATTGACCATTTATTTGCAAGATGTCAGTTTGCATACCAATACTGGATGTTTGTTTCAAACAAATTAAATTATTACTCCCCACTACAAAACAATATTTGGGACATCTTTTAGGCTTGGTCAATTCTTTACCCCAATGCCTTTTTTGTAGGAATTTGGAAGTGTACACTTGCTCTAGTTATTTGGGCTATTTGGTGGGAAAGAAACAAGAAGATTTTTATAAAAATTGTATCATCTTTAGAGAAAGTGCTTCAAATCATTGAAAAATCGATCTCAGAAGTTACTAATACAAGTGTCAATAGATGCAGATTTAATCTAGTTATCACTTCCTGGGATGGAAGCATCATTCGGGAATGGAAATCAATTTTCATCCCATTTGGAACTGGCACTTCTTCAAAGTTGCAAACTCATACAGATAGGTCTATACTAAAATGGAAACCCCCTTCGCTTGGCTTTGTCAAACTCAACTTTGATAGAGCATCTAGAGGTAATTCATGACAATTAGGATTGGAAGCATGCATTAAAGATTGTACTGGTAAAATCTTGGCAATTACAATGGTTCCCCTTCCTGTATGAACTAACAATATGGCCGAGGCTTAGTCATTGCTGTCAGGGCTAATTCTTGCTAAGAAAGGGAACTTCCAACAAGTGTACCTTGAAGGTGATTCTCAAGTTATAATCTCTGTTTGTATTAAAAGACAATCATCTTCTTGGAAACTCAAATATGTGCTCCAACAAATTTAGAATATTATTGATCAATTTTAGAAGATTAGAGTTTCACACACATATAGAGGGAAACAAAATGGCGGATTATCTTTCCAACTTAGGATGCAATGAGATTACAACTTTTACACTAAACCCTTCTACACTCATGGAGGATTATAAATATTTGCAGAGAATAATGGTTGTTGACCTCTAGAAAAAGAGTTTATTGTTTGTGCCGAGCTAATTTTCCTATTGGTGTCGAGAGACTTTAAGTGTCGAGTGTGCTTCATGTGTTGAGAATTTATTATGTTTCAAGTCATAGCTGATGCCGAGCAAGGCAGGGACCTTAGGGGTTGAGCTAACTATATGGGTCGAGTAATTCTTATATGTGCCTAGTTGCTTCAGGTGCTAAGCATGTTTTATGTGCCGAGTGATCAATATGCACCAAGTCATAGTTGATGCTGGGAAAGGTAGGGACTTCAAGTGCTGAGTGGACTATATGTGCCAAGTAATTCTTATATGTGTCGGGTTGCTTCAGGTGTTGAGTGTGCTTCATGTGTCGAGTGATCAACATGCGTCGAGTCATAGTTGATACCTACTAAGCAAATGACATTAAGTTCCTAATGCCATATGTGCCGAGCAAGCCAACATACTTCATGTGCCATGTATAATGTATCAAGCATGATTCATGTGCCGAGTGATCAATATGCACCAAGGCACAGTTGATGCCATCCAAGCCAATGACCTCAGGTGTTGTATGCCATATGTGTTAAGTGTGTCAATATGCTTCATGTGTCATGCAAACTAGTATGCTTTATGTGCCGAGAACATTAGAATAGCACATGAGTTATCCTATAGCCACTAAGTTGAGCCAAAATTCTTATAGGTGCCGAGTTACCTTTGGTGCCAAGTCAGAAGCCAGGATACACCAAGTGATATGATGAATATGCTTTATGTGCCGAGTGATCAATATGTGCCGAGTCATAGTTGATGCTGTACAAGCTAGTGACTTCAGATGCCAAATGGGTTACATGTTTTGTGTGATCTATATGTGTCAAATTGTAGATGATGCTAAGCAAGCCAGAATGTCATATGTGTCGAGTATGCTGTAGTGGACATTATGACATCACTTGATGGTCACTAAGCATTATCCAAATTGGGCATTGAACATTTATTGATGCTTTCATAAATCAGGCTCCCATGTGCAAGATTAAGATAAAATCATGCTAAATCTTCATCATTGAGTAGAATTTCATTGGCTAACGTCAATTGAGTATGATATTGTTTTAGTTTGGTCATGTGGCACTTTTTACTCACCAAAATAAATTCAACATATACGACTACAGATCAATTTTCTCATTCTTCAATTTTGGGGGCATCAGATTTGTACTTTGCCCTTCTCAAATTGCAATTAGTTTCTAATTTAATGGTACCCTCTTTATTACACACATGAGTGTAGGTACTCCACTTCCTATGTGCATATGTTGAGGGATTTAGTTAAATGTGTAGAATGAACTTCAATTCAATTTATTTATCTAGCTTGTTGTGTTTACCATTCAAATTGCTTTCAAAATGTCTTCTCCACAACAAGCATGCATGAAATGTGATTCTTTCCATTAGTTCCATCGTAGCATCCCACCAAACAATTTCATAATCAAGCTTCATCTAGCATTGGATGAAGATGCAATTTCTCACCCTCTTGAAGATGTAGTTTTGGACAATATGTTTATCGTACACTCCTATAACACCCAATGTGTGATTTGAACCATAATTGGGGAGGATATCTTTTATACATCCACAAGGAATGTTTTATTCCCTTCAACTTTGGTCTCCATTTTTCTATCCAATTCCATGGATCTTCTTCAATCTTTGTTGAGACTGGAAATTATTGCCATCAAGGTGGTTCAGCTAGAATTCTGGGTTGATAATAAATTGAAATGTGCGATGTAAAACTATGATTTGTGGACTGGTAATGCCCTGGTTGGTGGCATATTTTCAAGAACCATGCTCATGAAGAACCATGATGAATTTTGATGCAATGCATAAAACCTTTCAGAAGCACAATACTCAGTTCCTAATCAAGACCATGCAATTCATGGCTCGTGCTCTAGGTTTCTAGTTGACTAAGGAGGTGAAGAAAGTTGCTTTTGCTCTGATTGACATTTTGGGGATTCCATGAATTTCTGATGCTCGAGCAAAAGCTTCCCAAGTCAAGACACCTTTGGCTACCCCAACTCATTCACTCAGTGAACTTGGTGCCTGGTTGTTCTTGGCTTTCAAAGATCTTGGTCTTGGTCACCATGTCTCAGTAGAGACTACCCAACCTGTGCATCCAGATGTCACTATACCTAGTGGTTGGGGCGTGCCATCATCCACTAGTTTTTTGGCTAGCAGTTTAGATGTTACTGCTAAGAGCTTGAGTTTAGGTTGGAATGTTGCTCCTATATCATGTCCAAATTTTGGATGGGGCTTCTCTATAATGGGTGCTTCCAACAAGGATATGGATGAAAGATAGCATAGTGGTATCTTTCTTTCTTTTTTGGTTTTTTTTTCTCCTCACTTTAGGCATGTTTTACAAAATGTTGAAAATCTTGTTTTGACTGAATTTGAGTCCCCCATGCCTGCTGTGTGATGAAATTGTAAAATTTGACAAATTTCAAATTTTGTTGGTTGTTCATCAATATAGTCGGATTGTAAATATTGATGTTAAGTCAATTGTAAATATTGTGACTATGCTAGGTTTTCTTTCTGGTTCTTTCCCAGTTGAGCTCTTGAACTAATTTTTACTTTATATAAATATATATCTAGTGGCTTGTCCACTTTTGCCAAAAAGAAGAAGAAGATACAATTATTTAATTAAAAGAGAGACTTTCTTTTAATTAACTAAGATTATTTTATTTATATAAAAAGGGATATTTTATTTTAATTAAATAAGATTATTTATGAAATGATCAAACCTTAGGAAATATTGAAATAATTAAATTAATTACAATTTGATCAAGGAAGATTATTTGAATTGATTCAATAAAATATTGTGATGCATTAATTCAGGAAATCGATAAATTGATTCAGGAAATTGATAAATTGAAGAATTGGGGACCATAGTCTAAGTGACCATTTTAGGGTGCATACAATAGTAAGTGAATAGGCATGGGTAGAGTTCACTATAGATTAGTATAAGGACAAAGTATTATGTGATGTCCTACCCATGGATGCATGTCATCTCCTATTAGTCAGGCCATGAGAATTTGATAGGGAGGCCAACCATGATGGCAAGAAAAATGCATGTAGTTTTATGAAAGATGGTTCAACTTTTACAATCCAATCTCTGATAGATGATGAAGGAACCTAGTTTACAGGACCCAATGTCCTTATGGTCCTAGGAGAGAAGTAATTCATTAATATTATGAAAGAAGGAGAAGGAGTAGGGTATGCCATTGTTGTGAAACCCATGGAGAAAAATGTGAAGGGTAGAACATAGTTACCTAAGGAAGTACAAATGCTTTTAGAACGGTTTGAGGAGATCATAAGTGATGGTCAACCAACCACCCTGCCACCTCAGAGATCTATTAGTCACTAGATAGACTTTTTACTTGGAGCATCCCTACATAAAAAGGAAGCTTAAAAGTTGACACCTCAAGAACATGAAGAAATAACTAAACACATACAAGAATTGTTGGATAATTACCTAATTAGGAAAAGTGCAAGCCCTTGTGTAGTCCCTACTATGCTAGTGCATAAGAAAGGGGATACTTGGAGAATGTGTACTGACTCAAGGGCTATCAACAAAATTACCATCATGTATAGATTTCTAATACCTAGAATTAAGGATTTGATGGATTACCTAAGAGGTGCTAAGTATTTTACTAAAAGTGATCTTAATAGTGGTTATCATCAAATAAGGATTAAGGAGGGTGATGAATGAAAGAAAACATTCAAAACTATTATGGGTTTATATGACTGTCTTGCAATGAAATTTGGTTTAACTAATGCCCCCTCTACATTGATGAACCTCATGAATGAAGTTTTACATGATTTTATAGGTAATTTTTTTGTAGTGTATCTTGACAAAATCTTGATTTTTAGTAGCACTAGGGAGGATATTTATGGCATTTGGAGTTGGTTTTAAAAAGGTTACATGATGAGAACCTAACAATTAATTTGGAGAAATGTGATTTAATGAAATAGGAGCTTGTGTATTTGGAATTTGTCATCTCTCAAGGAACTCTCAAAATGGATTCTAACATAACTCTCAAAATGGATCCTAACAAGTTGGAAGCCATATTTAATTGGCTAATACCTAAGACAACTACTGAGGTAAGGAACTTTCTTGGATTGACCCAATTCTATAGGAAATTCATTAGACAATTTAGTGAAATTTTTACTCCAATGCTAGACATTATAAATGGGGGTAAGAAGGAAATATTTAAATGGACTGTGCAAGCTGACCATGGTTTTGAAACATTGAAGAAGAAGATAGCCACCCAAATGTTAGTGTTGCATAGCTTTGAAAATCTTTTTACTATTGAATGTGATGCTAGCAATCTAGCTATAGGAGTAGTGCTAAACCAAGAAGGAAAGCTAGATGCTTTTCACAATGAGAAGATCAATGAAGTGAAGAGGAAATATTCTTCATATGGTTTGGAACTTTATTACCTAGTACAAGCACTAAGAAAGTGGAGACATTACTTACGAGCTAAGGAGTTTGTAGTCTATATAGATAATCAATCATTAACCTTCCTAAATTCCTAGGATAAACTAAGTCACAAGCACATGAAGTGGGTGGAATATATTCAAGCTTATACTTTCACAATCAAGCATAAAAAAGGAGTAGCTAACAAGGTGACATATGCCCTAAGTAGAAGGCTTTCGATAGTCCAAGAAATCTAGTTGAGAAGTGTGGGGTTGGATAACTTCAAGGATATGTATCCTACTAATGAGGACTTTGCTGAAGCCTACAAGGTTTTTCTTGATTTCCATAATCATTTTCATCATGATTTTTTTGATTTCACTTTGCAGGAAGGGCTATTTTTCAAGGGGAGAAAATTATGTGTTCTAAGAGGTTCAATTAGAGAGAACCGAATATAGGAGAAAAAAATGGGTACCATGAGTGGACATTTTGGGATCCATAAAACCTTGGATATGGTAAAAAGGTTCTATTATTGGCCTACCATGAGTAGGGATGTGAAGTGATATGTGGACACACGTATAGTATGCCAGAAGGAAAAGGGAGTAACTACAAATGTAGGTTTGTATCAACCTCTTTTCTTCTAAACCAGCCTTGGGAATGCTTGAGCATAGATTTTGTGGTTGGTTTACCTTATAAAAGGCAAGGGATTGAAAATTATATGTCATAGTAGACAGGTTTAGTAAAATGACCCATTTTTTTCCATGTAAAACTACTCAATGAATGTGCTATTACTAATTTGTTTTTTAAGGAGATAGTTGGGATTCATGGCCTACCTCTCAGAATTGTGTTAGACAAGGACACCAAATTTATGAGCCATTTTTGGAAGATTTTGTGGCATAAAATAAGCACTAACCTCTCATTTGGATCTTCTTATCATCCCCAAACTGATGGTCATACTAAGGTAGTTAATATGAGCTTAGGGAATATTTTAAGGTGTCTTACTAAGGAGTATGGAGAGTCAAGGGATCAGGTCTTGCCTCAAGCAGAGTATGGCTATAATGATACTATCAATAGAAACAAATGGAAAAACCCTTTTAAAGTGGTCTATGGTACACACCCTAGAGGAATATTTGAGCTTAGGGACCTCAAACATGGTTCAGTTGATAGTAGTGTTGTAGGAGACTTTTCTTTGTCCGTGAAGGAGGTACATGATATGGTAGAACAAAATCTCACATAGAATATGTAGTGCCTCTCCCATTTGACTTCTATAAGTCATTCTGATGGATTCAACCTTGTTGATCTTTTGTTGTGATGGATCATGATTGTGACCATGAGTGATCTACATTGTCGAGGTGTTTGGATTTATGTTTCTGTATCAGTTGCTTTGATTATGCTTTTGACTGATCTATGAGATTATGATATGATTTATGGTTCACTGAGGTTTGTGCCAGTGCTTACCAGGATCGATGTGGTATCATGAGGTTGTTCCATGACTACCCTAAGATGTGTGCAGAGATTGCACTGTGTACTATTACCATGCTACACTGGACTAGGTTCCTGTAGCAATGGATAGTCATGTTTATGACTGTGTTTGCTTATGTGTTTTAAGTGCCTTTTTAATGTTGTTTAAACAATCATTAAAACAAAAATCATTATTAAATGCTTAAGTAATTGGAAATGGATTGTTCGTGTTGGATTATTTGGTTATGTGCTAAAGACATTTACCTTGTTATATTTTGATCTGAGAGATATATGTTACTTATGTGATGTTTTATATTTGAGAGGACCTGAGGGTCAGATGTTATACTTTGATTTTAGTATCATAGATTTTAGACTACTATGCTATTCAGTTGATCATATTGCATGACGATGCCATTTTGAGATGACAGTGTGTTTTTTTGATGATATCTGGTTATCTGGTATTTGGACATACCTCTGATTATGTTAGGTGATGGATTTAATACTATGATTATTTACTTCCTTCCTGCATTGTTATGCTTTATGCAAACGTGAGTGATGTAAATAGATTATTTTAATATAATTAAATAAATGGTTAAATTAGGTGATTTAATGCATTTATTGCTTTAGCTATGTTATTATGTGCAATTGCACTTGATCGTGTTGTTTAGTGTGCAGGATTTATATCCCTGGTAGTGGCACATGGAGTTAGTGATTCAACCTTTCATATTTTACCAATGTCGTCCTTGCATGGTCGATGTATCCTTATTTTAATTGTTTTATTAAACCTTTCAATGATTATTAAATCCGAACTCATTTGCATTATGTGATTAGACTAGTAAGTCTGTCTGTGCATTTAGAGGTTCGCATTGTCGTGAAAGTTATTAAGGAAATTTATGTGTTTTTGGGTCTTCGGCGTTTTAATTGATTTATTTTGATTTTTGGTAGCTTTGCCATAGATGAATTCATATTTCTAGGAATAGCTTATTTTCGTTTGGGTTGACTCAGGGTTTAGCTAGGTTGGCTTGTTAGTTGCCCTAATTGATTATATTTGAAAAGTGAATAATTATCCAAAAAGGAATTTAATTCCTCACTTCTCACTTTTGAATTAGAAAGTTGGTGAGTAAAACCCAAGATCCTCTTCATGAGGATTTACTGTTTTGTTCATTGTGGGAGCTACAGGCGTAGGATCGTCGTGAGGTTGAGCTCATTGGATCTAGCTCGAGTAAACCTTGGATTGCCATGATTTTCAACTACTTTTGCGAGCTATTTATTTTATGGTTTAGATCCCCATTTTTCCCTTTTGGTTGTGAGGTAGGGCTCTCCTATTTTACTATTTTTGCTTCTATTTTGGTAGCCATTTGTTTGGAGGCTGAGAACTAGTGTTCCCCTCCTTTTTTGTATGCTAGTGCTACCTAGTTGGGTGGGTACAAACATTTCCCTATTTTTTGGGATGAGGGTTTGGGGTTTTACGTTGTTATGCTGGCCTTTTTTGCATATGGTGTCCGAACTTGATTATTTTTGGATTTTTGGGATTTTTGTGCCCAAAGGCCAAATGGGTTTTAATTTTGAAGTTTTCTAAATTTTGGAGTTTTTACCTCATTTTACGTGCTTTTCTCAAGTTTTCTTGGTGCAATGTGGGTTGTGGACCTTGATGATCCATTTGGATATTAGTCAGACCACTATTACACTTTTATGTTGCATTGGGGTGCGTGTCACATCTGTACTCCTAACACTGTGGTTGGTTGAGTGATTTTATACCTAGTTTTATGGTTTCTTTTAGACCTTTGTTTTTGTTTCATGGACACTAGGATTCATGTAGAATCCATACTCTCAGATTAAGGTTGGTTGAGTGAGTTCATCATTTTTTATTTTGTTGCATCATTGGGGTTCTTGTAGAATCCATACTCCTAGATTGAGGCCAGTTGAGTGATTTCATGATGTATGGTTTTATTGGCTTTGGGGTTTGTGAAGAATTTTCCCTTCCCGTGTTGCTTCCAGTTGGGTGTTATCTTTTGCATTATGTTCTCATCCTATCTTTGTGTTTTGATCTTCATGATGGTGGTGCACCACACACGATTACGTGCACATACATTTGTCGGGTGACTTGTGAGGCCTGATCTTCTGTGGTACTTTTGAAAGTTATGATCATTGCGGTTGGGATGAGAGTATGCATGCCCATGGGCACTTGTTGTAGGATGAGCATGGGTAGGGTAGAGTAGCATATGGAGGGGGCTTCTATCCCACAACCTAGTGATCATTTTGCCTAGAGGGTTGGCAGAGGAAGTTTTTAAATAAGTGATAACGAAATAAAATGTGTGATTGGTAATAAAAACTTAAGATAATAAAAATGTGGGGTGCTAGAGCCTTTCCATTGAGGGATGTCAAATTTGCAGAAGTCCGAGCTTGGGCTTTTCGATGCCAAGCGATTCTCCATGATTTCAGCCCCTACTTAGTAGCCTATTGAGTGTCTGACCAAGACCTATACTCCTTGAATTGTCTTAGGTTCTTGGTTATAGCCATCATACTATCTAGCATGAGTGTTATCCATGGATGTTGTTTTGTGTGTTTGTAGTTGGATCATTATCTCCATCAGCACGATGGTTGTGGACCTATGGGTTCTATGTGTTTGGGAGGTGTAACTACCTTCACCACTACAAGGGATCAATGTACAGAGATGGTCTCTTATCCTTGTATGACCATTATTAGATGTTTTCACTTGATGTTTCAGGTTCCAGAGTATGCTTTTTTGTGATTTATGCTTTCATTGGAGTGCTTGGATGTCATGTTTAGCTGATGTTAGTTTATTTGATGCATTCCCATATTATGATGTTTAGCATATGACTAGATGTTGTGAATTGTTGTATTGGATTATCTTATGCTTTACTACTATCATGTTAGATTTCCTTATGCTTATATTGTAGCATGTTTTAGTAGTGACATCCCTATTACAATAGTACCGACGATCTGATCAGTGGCTCGGTATGTTACGTGCAGGGGATGGCTAGAATCCATGATGGTCTTATGATGCTATTGATGGTTGGGAGGAACCACATATTAGTTTGGTTGTTCAGTTATTGTGATGTTATTTCTGTACATTGCAATGTTGGTTATGTTCCTTGCAATGTTGCTTTCAATACATTCTATTATTTCTATGTTTTAGATGGTTAGATGTTCCTCCTTCTTGATTCCTTTGCATATTGTTGATTATGCACTCGAGTGTTCACTCCTCGATCTATGTGGATCTGGTACTCCTCAGTGTGGAGGTTCTGAACTCAATTTTTTTCTATTTTCCCCCTTTTGTGTTTTCCTTAAGTGTTTTTGTGTTTCCATGGGCGACATTTTATCAACATGGTGTGACTCAAAAATGTATCGCATGCCTATTGAAACTTTTTCGTGCGTCCCTTGATTCTATCACATGACTTTTGGAGAAATATCATGAAATACTAGAAAGTATCACATCTCCTTGTGAGAAATGTCGTATGACACCCTGAAAGTGTCACACGCCTTTGGGAGAAGTATCGCCTAGTCCCTAAAAGTGTTGTCCTCATCCTTTAGAAATGTTGCACGATACTTTTCTATGCTGTATTAAAGTATCACCTAGTTTTTGTAAAAAACTGTGCAGGTAGGCAACATGAACTTTTGGTCTAGTTCAAACTTTTTGAGAGTTGATTTGGATACCCTCTTCAGTGTTCTTCAACTCTATAGTGTTGCTTTTTGATTTCCGTTGTGTGTGTTTTAGTAGTCTGTCTCTTGGGGTTTAAAATATTTCATTTAAGTATAATTTGATTATACTTAAGATATATTTTAATATATGCGATGAATCTTTTGAGATAGGTTTCAGACCTCTTAGAGATAAGATAAAAATTCTAGGAATTTTTAGGGCTCCAAAAATCCAAACTTAGCCAATTTTTAGGGCTTCAGGATTTCAGACTTAGCCAAATTTTAGGACTCTACATTCTACCCTAGCTTGATGTTTTGTTGATGTGTGGTTGTTTCTTTGAGCCCTCATCTTATGCATGGTCGTTGTTGGCTTTTGTTTGCTTGGATAAGTTTGGTAGTGGTGTTCAGAGATCTATTGGTTACCGAGATTGTGGTGAAGTCTTCCGATGCAATCTTTGTAATTCTTGTATGATGTTATCTTGTGCATTCATACTGGTTGAAAAAAAAAAATCTTGGCTTGTATTGATTCCTTGTTCCAAGGATCTCCGGGTGGGGCATTACAGAATACCCTCAAGATGAAAAAAAAGATGATATGAAGAGAAGAGATGTTCAATTTTAGGTAGGGGACTATGTCATGGTCCATTTGATTGAGTGTATACTCTAGAAGGGTGAGTCACATAATCTCTAGTTGAAGAGAATAGGGCCTTGCAAAATTCTGGCAAAGTATGGTGCTAATTCTTACAAGGTAAAATTACCTCTAGACATTATTATGTCTCCTATTTTCAATGTTTTAGATTTGGTAGCTTACAAGGGCCCCACTCCAACCACCTCTCCTAGTGATGTTGATTTTCTAGCCATTGCAGAGGCACTTTGAACTCCACCTTGACAAGATATTGAATTCTAGAGTTGCAAAGAAGACTAGGTCAAAGACCTATATGGAGTACCTTATAAAATGGAAGGGAAAAATAGATAGTGAGGCTACATGGATTGTTGAAGCTGAATTCAATAAGAAGGGTATTTATTTCACCCTCATCCCTCTTCAAGTCCCATGAGGACTTTCAGTTCATTAGAGGAGAATGATGCAAGAGGACCTAGAACTTAGGTCCTCCAATTTTGGTATAAAAAACACTACCTAGGGTTTAAAGGATTAATAAGGGTCTAGAGTATACCTAGGGTATTTTTTGAGTGTTTTGAGCATGTTGGAAAAACAAACTGCAAGTTCTAGTGAGAAATTGTAAAGTTGCACAATATTGTCCAATGTTGGCAAATAGGGTCCAAGAAGCAACTAGGGTTAAATTTTGATTGGAATGGTTTTGAATAGGCCTAAATAAGTTAAATCCTCCTTTTTAAAATTTCCTACCATGGGGAGGAAGTTGGGAAAAATAAAGTGTATAAGTTGTCTAAATATTGTAAAAGTTGTCAATATGCAACTTTGCAACTTTGACAACTTTTGGAGAAATTTTTTGAAAAGTGGGATAACAAGTTGTAGGTGGTTATCCACGAAAAATAATTGGTCTAGGAAGTTGGATATTGGATATAAAAGAACTTCCAAATTAGGAGAGAATTTTGTTGGTCAATTTTGGAGAAAGTTGCTTAATGAAAGTTAATAATTTTGTTCTCTAGACGTAACAACCAAGTGCATTTGATGTTGTATGGATTTTTTGCAGAGTTTTTTTTTTTTGGTGTGTTATATTAGACCATTTTACCATTACATACATATTTTTGAAGTTGTGTGGAGTTTTTAGTTGTGTAATATAAAAATAACTGAGATCCATCAATTTAGTAGTCCAAATTGAATGGGTTGAAGAAAATAGAGTCCTACTATCATTTCCATGGTTACAATCTTATGGACCTTTGGAATGGATAGTAGACTCCCCAAACCTTGTATTTTATCAATTAGGAAGAAAAATGATGAATATTTCTATTTTTAAGGACAAGCCCTAGGAAATTTAGGAACATACCCAGCTAGGTGCAGTCTTGTAATAAGTGATCAAACTTGTACGGATGATATTTTCAGGAAGCACTATCAAGGGATGTGTTATAAGAATGAATTAAGATGATATAGGATTTGGAAGAAGTTTTCGAAAAGTTCATTCTAAGAAGGTTGAAATCCATTCTTTCACAATTGGTTCAAGAATGTTGTTTAACCCTAAAAACCCTCAAATTTGGGTTTGTGTTAAGGCCAAAGACTTGAAGTTATAAAACCCTAGGAATCTCAAATTAATCAAAAAAGGGTGTCCTAAAACCCTAAGTAAGTTGGGATTTTTTAAGGCCTTAAAGGAGAAAATCCAAAAATATTTAGTTGGGAGGGCTAATTTAATGTCCTGATAGGCCTAGTACCCTTTTAAATTCTAATTGTGAGATCAGGTAGGAAGACTGAACTTAATGAGCTCAAGATTGAAAAAATCCATCTACATTGACTAGGATAACTGCCTCCACACCCTTGTAAAGTTCCTTGTGTTATGGAGGCTAGATTTATGGCTAAGTTTTGCAAAGAACAAGATGGTGTAGAAGCATTAGTGGTAGGAGGTCTAGCAATAAACTTTTCTTGACATTTCATTGAAGGATAGAAGGTTACCTTAAGCATGGTTAGGTGATTTCCTAGGTGAAAACATTGGACCCATCTCGACTTTTCTTATCACAAAGAAGAAAATATATGATCAAATTGCTCAAAAATTGTCAATTTTTTGAACAATTTTACAAGAATAAATTTTAAAGGTCATTGAGTCATTGAAGAAGGTTCTTAATAAAGCTACAAGCATGGATAAAAGATTGTACAATTTTGTTGAGATCACAAGCAATGTTGATACCAAAATTATTGGAGCTCAAAATGAGTTTGCATTACATATCAACAATACACAACCCATGGAAACTAATCTTATGGAACATTGAATTTGAATAAGAGAACTAATCTCACAAGAATAGGAAATTACAACAAAAAAATGACAAGTTACATATGAGAATTCTAGAGATACAAGGCATTATTACACCTCATAATAACATCATCCAAGAAAATGTTAATGATGTTGAGAAATTTGTAGAGACTCTGAAGTAGGAGACTATTAATAATCTAGGAGATCTTGCATTAAACTTGAATGGCCACATTACAAGGTTGAAAGCCCTAAAGAACATGGTAGATAGTTTCACAGGATCTAGGTGATAGGGACAAGTTTATAAAAGACAACTTATAGGACTCAAATTATATGCTTTGGAATTAATTACAAAATAGGGGGAGAATATGAACAAAGAAAAGGAAGATTTTAAGGGAGAATATAAATAAAGGAAGAGACAATATAACTATGAAGATACACTCAAAAAAAGGGGGAGAGTTTTAAAAAAAAGTATTTTGTAAAATATTTTTGCAAAATAGTAGAGGAGATATCAACGTATATAGCAGAATAGTTTTGAAGTCATGTGCATAAAAGATTTTTTTTGCCATCACTTCTAAAGGGGGAGATTGTTGGCATATGGTTATCAATATTTCACAATTTTGTCATTGATGTCAAATAGGGAAGGAATCTATAAGGAAACACTTATGAATATAGAAGGGATACTATTGGAAAGGAGATAAATCTATTGGAATAAAGAGAAGTTATTGAAAAGAAGACAATGTTATCAAAATATGGAAATAAGTTGTCGAAAGTAAGAAGCAATAAAAAAGAAGAAGCAATGCATATCAATCGATAATATAAGAAAGAAGAAATGACTTATGAAAATATTGAGAAGGATAAATGATGCAGGAGCATCCTAGAGTAGTTGGAAATTCTTCATGTTGGAGTGATTTTGACCTTGGAGTGGGTGGACTCGGTCAAAAGATGGTGATGCTCAGTCACTACTGGGGAATTTGGGTATAGTTTTGCCCGAGGAGTTTGGTGACTGAAGGAACTCAATGATGCTTAAGTTTCTTGATTAATGAATTGATAGGTGGAGACTATACTTTGTGATTCTTGTAGGATCTTAGTAAATGTGATTGCTTGATATACTCAGTGATGCTTAGCTTGCTCGATGGCTTGGCTCAACGAACGAGGTTCTTGGGAGGTTTTACCAGTCGACGTGGTGCATTAAATATGTCTAATTTATGTTGAATATATAAGAGGAGTAACTGAGAAGGCAGGGGTGAATTAGTTACCACAAAAAAAATCCCAAATCCCTTAGATGTCAATACAAATGAAAACAAAACTCTGTTGAAACTAAAAATACTACTATAACTTGGTTAGCACTGAATCACTTGGAAAACACTAAGAATTATTGTCACTCAATAATCATTGAAATAAATGCTTCTTAAGATGTTTAGTGTGATTAATCACAATTCACTTAGTTGCAAAAACATAAAGCAAATAACATGAACACATATGACACCAAGATTTAATGTAAGAACCCAATTTGGAAAAAACCACCAATTGCAACTAGTTACTATTTTTCACTCTTCTAAAGTGAGCCTTGTTAGGAGCCAACTCTATTAAAGGTTATAAAACACACTTTTAGGTGTGATCATGTTAAGGGATTTAATCACCCTTTTAGGAGTAGCCTTGTTAGAGGTCTTTAGACACTTCAATTTGGAAATGCTACCTTGTTAGAGGATTTGGCATATAGTTGTTAAACTAACTTTATTAAGAGATTTGATACATAGGTAAAATTATTAAAGAGTAGTGATGATACAACTTGATTGCTGATGCAATTGTATTTATAATTTCAGATCTTGAATACTTGATCCTCTTTGATCAAATAAAACTTTTCATTTCAGTCAACTCAGGATACTCTGCTATCCTTCCAATTCACTTCCTTGATTTATCTTTTCAATTCCATGCTTCTCTCATTTAATCCCACAACTTAACCTTATATCATTTTCCTTGTCAAGTTGACTTGAATATATTTATAAAGATTCAATATTCATCATTTAAGTTAGCTAGACTTAACAAATAAATTCATCAAACTAGATATGCTGATTCAAGAAAATCTTTTGTTAACCAACCCAACTCGGTCAACACTAATTCAAAAAAGAGTTTCTTTAGACTTCCTTTGGTAACTACATGAACTCAATTAACACTAAATCTTGAACTAAATTCCTTTGGTAACCAAGTGAGCTCAGTTAACATAGGTTCCGTTCCAACTTCTCTTAGGTGCCCGAGTGGACTTGGTAGATAGTGTCTTAATGTAAACTTCCTTTGGTAACTAAGTGAGCTCGATTAACACTCACTCTAAACTTGGTAAACACTAAGAAGCTTGTCATATGATGTAACATCCTTTGACTCATGAGTGAGCTCAACATGCACTGATTGCTCAGTATATACTAGACATTTGTGTAACATCAAAGATAATATACTATTGGTGTATATAAGTATTTACTATTTAAACTTTATTTAAGTTTACTTAGGTTAATGGATTAGAATATTAGTTGTCATATAGATGCCTAGGAGTTTGCATATTCATATGTGTTGTCATGTAGAAAACACAGTAGTTTGTACTTGAATTGAGCACATGTTGTCTACTACATCTCTTTATGAGATATACCTTTACATTCTTATCCTCTCATTCTTGCACGTACATTCATGTGTAATGTAGGATAATCCACTCTTTGTGGACATGTTCTTCATTGTTATGCTTATCTATTGCTAACTCCTAGTCATGTTAGTTGCCTTTATATACAAGGCACTTCTATAATGTATTTATACAATTATCTGATAGCCAATTATCTAATATCCATTCTCATTTGATCATCATTTGTCTCTCTTGTGCTATCTACTAAGCTTCTATATCTTGACATTTAATTCTTGACTTAAGAAAATTCTTACATGGCATCAGAGCTATACCAAATTATTACATGGTATCAAAGCTATATCAAATTCTTACATGGTACCAGAGCCATAGGAGTTCCATTGCATAACCATTGAAGAGATTTTTTTTTTTGCAGGTCAAGATTGGAGCTTGGTGATGCAAATTAGATATTGGCATCACATTTAGAAGGTCAAAAATTTATCATAAGTGGGCCTAATGGGTCCTAAATGGTCCTAGGACCCTTTTTAACATATTAACCACTATAGGACACATGAATAGGAATTGATTTATTATAATATTGTAAGGGTTTATGATGGATCCTAAGTGGGCTTAGGACTTATTATGGCCCCATTATAACCACTTGGTACACATTAGGACTAATTAGGACACATTAGAACCCCCTAATACCACTTAGAACACATTAAAGGGTGCATGGCATACTAGGATACATGTTTGTATGCTAGCATATGGTAACAAGTCCGAATGGGTTGTAAGGGGTCCTAGATTACATCAATGTGTCATAGGACCCCTACTAACCCCTTAGGACCCCTTAAAAATCATATTATGGTTCCCAAATGCTCTAAAGAGGTTTTAAGGTACCCTAGGACTTGTTACCATACAGTTATGTATCCACTAAGGGGCAAGGGGTCCTAGAACACATTAATGTGTCCTATGATCCCTTAAAACCCCTTAAAACCCATTAAGAATCCTTACCATACCTTAGTGGAAGGTAATAATCCATAAGAGTTCTTAAGTGGTCCTATGTTTCATCAAAATTAGATATCTGAGGTGAAATCTAGTGTCATTCAATTTGTGGAGGTGTGACGACTATATGATTAAAAAGTTGTGTTAAAAAATCTCCCTCTTTGGAATTGATGGCAATACAACATGTCATAATATAATGAAAATTTGGAGAAAAATAAAAGTAACAATAATATCCATAGTTTTATTCTAATTCTCATTCATGAGAGATCCCTGTATCATCAACCTCAGATTGTAATGACCGCACTATCAAACTCTCCCTCTTTGATAGCAACTCAAGTTCATTCACCCTCTTTGATATCTCTGACATATATAAACGTTTCTAATATATGACAAAAAACTCTCCCTCTTTAAATAAATTTCATTTGATATTCATAAGTAAACTCTCCCTCTTTGACATCTAATGCCAAAGATAGTATAATCCATGGACTTCTCATGTACCTGATGTACTGATTCATATGCAATCTTCCTTTTACAATACTGCATCAACTTGACTGATGTTCAACATGCTTGGTTTATGCATCACTAAAATATGATTAGTGAGCTTCATATAGGGGAATGATCCCTATCTTACCTCTTAGATACAAGAATTCATCCATAGGTAATGGCTTGGTGAATATATCCATAATTTGTTCTTTTGTATTTACATATTCCAATCTTACTTCCTTTTCTAAGATTCTATTAAGAAATTTTGATTTCACATCCATTTGATACACTTTAAATCCTTTGTGTGTTGTATATGCAAGAAGCGTTCTAAAACGTTCTAGTTTAGAAATAGGAGAAAAAGTTTCTCCATAGTCAATACCTTCCTCTTGAGCACAACCCTTGTAAACTAGCTTTGCCTTATTTCTTGAAACTTCTGCATTCTCATTCAACTTCTTTTTTGAATACCAACTTTGTACCAATTAAATTCTTATCCTTGGGTCTAGGAACAAGAGTCCAAGTCTTAGTCCTTTCAATCTGATCAATTTTTTCATTCATTGCTTCAATCCAACTTTCATTCTCTAATGCATCTTTTACTATTCTAACTTGAAATTCAGTAAGCAAACATGTACCTTTCGATCTATTTCTTGTCATTGTATAGCTTGACTGATCTCCAATGATTTTCTTAGGTGCATGATGCCTTCAAGCATATCTAGCAAGTTTGGGCTCCTTCTTTTGGAATTCACTAGGTTCACCATGATCTTTTGAATCATGCTCGAGTTCCACTATCTATGACTTGGGTGGATCAAATTGTGAATCAGTTTCAACTTGCCGATCTTAGGTCCTTTTGACTGCAACTCAGGTCCTTTTGATGACTCAGGTTTCACTTGGTGCAACTTGGGTTGAATTAGAGATTTTGGGGACTCAGGTGGTGAAGATTACTGACTCCCAATTGTTTGATTTTTAGGTATAGTACTATCAGGCTCATAGTAAACAAGGTTTATGTAGTCTTCAGTTCCTTACTACTTTGTTCTTCACTCTTATTTGCAAATTCATCAATCTTCACATGTGCACTTTCTATAACTTTATGAATAGATAGATTCAAAAATTTATATGCTTTTCTCTTATTAGAATATCCTAGAAATATGCCTTCATCACTTTTTACATCAAATTTTCCTTTTCTAGACTCCTTCAAAATATAACATTTACTACCAAATACTTTTAAGTAACACACATTAGGTTTATATCCATACCATAATTCAAAAGGTGTTTGATTTGAATCCTTCATCAACTAAACTTGGTTCAAGGTATGAACTGCAATGTTGATTGCTTCCTTCTAGTATTTGGTAGATAAATTCTTCTCTATCATCAGGGTCCTTACATAATCCATGATTGATCTATTCTTTCTTTCAACAATGCCATTTTGCTGAGGATTACTAGGTATAGACACTTTCCTTTTAATTCTTGTCTCATTACATAATTCATTGCATTCATTAGAAATGAAATATCCTCCTCTATTTGATCTTAAAAATTTTAGTTTCTTTCCTATTTATTTCTCCACTCTAGCCAAATGCCATTTGAACTTTTGAAAAGATTTTGATTTATCCTTTAGGTACATAATAGTCATCATCCTAGAATAATCATCAAAAAATAAAATAAAGTACTTATCTCCTGTGTAGCTTTTTGTACCAATAGATCCACAAAGGTTTGTATGGACCAGCTCCAACACTTCTTCATAATGATAGTTTTTTCTTTTAAAACTTGTCTTTCTCATCTTACCAATTTGGGAATTCTTGCACATACCCACATCAGGTTTCTTGAGATTTAGAATGCATTAACCCTTTTGTTCTTGCTTATGTCTACTAGGTTATCAAAATTTACATGATATAACCTCTTATACCATAACCAATTTTCCTCTACTTGAACAATGAAACATGAACTTCCATTAAGATCTAGGTAGAATAGATTACCTTTTATTTGCTTGTTAGTTCCAACTAGATTTCCTTTCCCATCCAACAGATTGGCCTTTCTATTTATGAAATTTACCTTGAATGAAATGTTATTCAATTGAGCCACACTAAGTAGATTATGCATCATTCCTTCAACTTAATAAGCATTATCACATCTGAGATCATTGGTTAGTGCAATACAACCTTTACTTTTCGCATAACATGGCTCATCATTGCCAAATCTAACACTTCCACCATCATAGTGTACCAAGTTCTCAAATTTAGATTTGTCACCAGTCATATGGTGAGAACAACCACTATCAATAATCTATTTATCATTCTTACTAATATGTGGGATAAGTGCCATCTTATCATTCTCATCATCTGATTCATCTTTAACAACAATGTAGACCATCTCATCTTCTTCTTCACTACTATCAAAATCTTTAGCATTGTAACAAGATTTCTTACCTTTGTCCTTGTAATCCTTGTAGCTTTTGAAGTCCTTCTTGCCCTTGTACTTTTCATTCTTCTTTTCTTTGTTTCCTTCTCTATTTGGACACCTTGCAACAATGTGACCAACTTCTTCACAAGAAAAGCAGATCAAAGGAATTTTACCTTTGTATTTTCCTTTTCCCTTGGGATATCTTCTTGCAAGTAATGCTTCAATGAATTCAAGATCTTCATCATAACCATCTTCATCCTCACTATCAGATTATTTTTTAGATTTTTCAACATTCTTCTTGAGTGATAGCTTGGCTTGAAATGCAAACTCAAGGTTGCTAGTGTTAGGAACATAGTTATCATAGTTATCTATTTCAAATGCTATCAACCTTCCCACAACTGCATCTAATGTTATATCAATCTTGGGATTGCATCTCATCTCATGAATTACTAAAACTCTAATAGCATATATAAGAAGAAGTGTTCTGAGAAATTTGCCTACCACCATCTCATCTTCTATCTTTTCTCTTGAGGTCCTGATTGCACACACACTAGCTTTGATTCTATCATTTTATTTTGAAATGTTCTCATCTTCTCTCATCCACATTTGATTAAATTATCCTCTGAGAATTTCTGCCTTAGCTCTCTTGAAATTATCATCTCCTACATAGATGGCTTTTATCTTGATTCACATCTCATAAGTAGTACCATAATCTTTGTGACTTCATCAAATTCAACATAGTTAAGAGTTGAAGCAATATCAATCATCAAGATATTATGATTCTTCTTTTTTGTAATTTCTTCAATAGTCATAGTTCCAATGGGTGCCACATGCTTGGTGTCTAGGTAATTTAGGCCCGAGTCTGCAATGGTTTCCAAATGCAATCTCATGAGTTCCTACCATGCCTTGAAGTTATCTCTATTTATCTTGGGGATCTCCCTTTTGTAAGACATCCTAATCTTTAGCTTAGGTCCTTGAAACCTTCTTTGTAAGCACCATAATATTTGATACCAATTGTTGGAAATATAAGAGGAGTAACTGAGAGGGGAGGGGTAAATCAGTTACCATAAAAATAAATCCCAGATTCCTTAGATTTCAATGCAAATCAAAACCAAACTCTATTGAAATTGAAAATACTATTGTAAGTTGGATAGCACATAATCACTCGACAAACACTAAGGATTAATGTCACTATTTTCACTCTACTGAAGTGAGCTCTATTAGGAACCAACCCTATTAAAGGTTACAAAAAACATTTTTAGGTGTGACCCTATTAAAGGATTTAATCACCCTATTAGGAGTGGCCTTGTTAGAGGTCTTTAGACACTTCAATTTGAAAATGCCACCTTGTTAGAGGATTTGGAAAATAGCTATTAAGCTAACTCTATTAAGAGATTTGATACACTACTAAAATTGTTAGAGAGTAACAATGATATGAAAAAATTGATGATGCAACTATATTGCTGATTTTAGATCTAAATTTTGGCTTGAATACTTAATCCTCCTTGATGAGATAAAACTTTGCAGCTCAGTCAATTCAAGATACTCTACTATCCTTCCAATATGCGTCCTTGATTTATCTTTTCAATTCCATGCTTCTCTCATTCAATCCCACAACTTGACCTTATACTTATATCTTTTTCCTTGTCAAGTAAGCTTGAATATATTTACAAATATTCAATATTCATTCCTTAAGTTGGCTAGAATTAAAAACTATATCAATCAAACTAAAAATGACGATTCAAGAAAATCCTTTCTTAGCTGACCAATCTTGATCAACACTAACTCAAAAAATACTTTCTTTGGTAATTGCATAAATAAAATTAATACTACATCCTAAACTAAATTCCTTTAGTAACTAAGTGAGCTCAGTTAACATTGGTTTTGTGCCAACTTCTCTTAGGTGCTTGAGTGAACTTGGTAGAAATTGTCATCTTGCAAACTTACTTTGGTAGCTAAGTGAGCTCGGTTAACACTTGCTCTAAACTTGGCAAGCAATGAGACACACTTCATATATTTCAACATCCTTTGAATCTAGAGAGAGGTTGGTATGCACTGATTATTCGGTATATACTTGATAGTTGTGCAACATAAAAGACAATATATAATTGAACAATTTTTTTTGAATAATTTATGATCATTTTTATTCTCATTTTGGTTTTGACAAGGCACTGAAAAAATAGTTAGTGATCAGTGTGAGCCGAGTGAATAGAGCATGCCAAGTATAAGTCTTTAGATAATACATGCTGAGTAATATGATAGTTAGTGTTGAGCACTAGTAGGTGCCAAGAAAATATAGTGTTTCAAGCTATTCAGAAGCCAAATATCAATATATAGAGCATAGTGAAGGCTGAGCATTAGAGCCTATGGATGCCAAGTGAAAAGTTTATGTAATAGATATTTGTAATGGTACAAAATTCTATGTAAACCATTATTGTTGACATGAACATGAATTTTTGATTGTGAGAAATAAGGAAGGAGTCATATTATGCATCCCTATGCCATGCATGCAACCAATCAGATTGAGGGAAGCATTAGGTGAAAATATGGATCAACCACAACCATAAATTCCAACCTAATTTCATCTCCAAAATTTTTATAAAAGAAGGAAACCCTAAGGGTAACCTAATTTTGTGAAAGAGGATACTAGCCAAAGTATCTAGTGCGAAGGAAGCATGGAGAAGATGGATAAGACAAAGTTTTGCAATGAAGAATCAATCTGAGAGAAATAGACACAAGCAATGAAATATTAGAGAAGATAGATCTGATAAGGAGGATCAAGAGATAACCAATAAAGAGGAGATCTAACATCAATCAATAAGGTGCTGACTAAAGGATTAGGTGTTGGATCATCTTAAAAGGTGATATAGAGTAAATCTCTTAAAAAAGTAGTCTTAACAGGATTTTGTAAATCTCTTAAAAAAGTAGTCTTAACAGGATTTTGTAAATCTCTTAACTGAGTGCTTACTTTATTTTTAGTTTAAATCCTCTAGCAAGGTGATACCTAATAGTCTTTGTAAGCCTTTAATAGGGAAAACTATAAGAATCTACCTTAGGGAAAAATTCACCCAAGACCAAGGAACTCAAAACACAAGCACAAATTAGACTAGAGTATGATCAGAATAATAGTATAGTATTCAATATAATGTACAAGTACACTAGGAGTGCCTCAATACAAAGGCCTCTGAGATGCATCTAGAATCCTCATAATTAGCATCATGATAAGTCCAAAAACTAGGCACATGTCCACTAGATATGGGTTATCCTCCACTAAGCATGAAAGTAAGTGCGATGATGAGAGGATAAGCCTACAAAGGTGAAACATGGACATCCGTGTTGTAGACAATATGTGCTAAATTAGGAGTGCAAATAACTGTGTTGTCTACATGATAACTCAGTGAATGATGCAAACTCCTATGTTGTAGACACCATGTGCACAATTAGAGTTGTGTACTTCTATGTTGTCTACATGACAACTCAAGAAGGTGCACAAACTCCTAAGTGTCTCATAAAGAGAAATAATAAAATAATGCAAACTAATAAAATAATGCACTAACCTAAGTAAACTTAAGTAAAGTGTAAATAGTAAATACCTATTTACACCAACACTCCCCCTTAAGTGCAACTTAGGGGAGTGCACTTAAGCTCACTAATGCAAGATGGGTCCTGGCTACTAGGCCATGTTAGGTATCCATGTACAAAAGAAATGCTTAAATGATGCAATGCAATCTCTCATAAAGCAGAGAAAGAGGGAAAACCTCATGGGAAAAACCCTCCTCCAAAAAGAGAGATGAGTACAATAAAGAAGAAGAGAGAGAAGAAGACCTCAGAAGAGGAAAAAATCCCTTCTAGAAGAAGAAGAGATAAGTCAAGGGAATCCCCTTTCTACAAAATCTCACACCCCCAAGAGATCTCATAAATGAGTGTACTTGAACTCAGTGAAGGGTTTGGTGAAGATATCAACGACCTACTCTGATGTAGGATAGTACTGGAGTGCAATGATCTGCTCATGTATAAGCTCTCTGATATAGTGCATATGAACCTCAATGTGCTTTGTCTGCTGATGCTGAACTGGATGCTTAGAGATTTCAATGGCATTCTGGTTGTCACAATGAATAACTGTAGGCTTAGGTAGATCAAATCCAAACTCCTCTAGGATGTGCTATAACCAAAGAGCCTCTGTAGCTGCATTGAAAACACCTCGATACTTAGCCTCTATGGAAGAAAGAGCAACATTATTTTACTTCTTACTTTTCCAACAAATAGGGCTAGAACCAAGGTGAAATATGTACCCTGAAGTAGACTTCCAAGAATCTAAGTCTCTTGCATAGTTTGAATCTATGTATCCAACCAATTGAAGCTCTCTACCTACTACAAAATGTATCCCATGTGTATGTGTACCCTTGATGTAGTACAAAATGTGCTTGGTAGCCTTCCAATGAAGCTCATGAGGTTCTTGCATAAAGCATGAAACCTTACCAACTACAAAAGCAATATCAGGGTGTGTATGTGTCAAGTAGATAAGGCTCCCAACTAAATGTCTGTATAATGTTGTATCAACAAGTGGAGTTGTGCACTTAGCTTCTAGCTTGACACCTAATAGAAAGGGAGTAGGAGCAAGCTTGTAGTCACTCATGTGAAACTGAGAAATCAAGTCAAGAGTATACTTGGGTTGTGAAAGAGTTATCCCTATTGAAGACTGTGTGATCTCAATGCCAAGGAAGAAATGTAGCAAACCCAAGTCTGTCATGGAAAATCTATCCTGTAGAGAGGTCTTGACACTGGCTATGATGAATGAAGTGCTCCCTGTAATGATTAAGTCATTAATATAAAGAACTAGAATCAAGTGTGAGTAATCTTTCTAAAGAATGTAGACATTCGAATCAGAGTGACATCTAGTGAAACTTGCTGAACGGAGGAAGGAATCCATTTTGGCATACCAAGCGCAAGGAGCTTGCTTTAGACCATAAATAGACTTCTTCAATCTACAAACCATAGTAGAATCCTGTACAAACCCCTGTGGCTGCTCCATATAAATTTCCTCATGAAGATCACTATTCAAAAAGTGCTCTTAACATCCATTTGGTGTACAACCCATCCTTGAGCTGCATCAATTGCTAGTGTTAGGTGAATGGAGTTCATCTTGGCGACTGGTGCAAAAGTCTCTTTATAGTCAATGCTTAGAACTTGTGAGAAACCTTTGGCAACTAGTCTAGTCTTATGTTTATCAACACTTCCATCTATTGCAAATTTGGTTCAATAGATCCACTTGCATCAAACCACTTTTCTTCCCTTAGGAAGGGGAACTAAGTCCCATGTGTTTTTTTTCATCAATGAATTGTATTCTTACTCCATAGCCTTATCCCATTCTGGAATCCCTGATGCTTCCTTAAAAGATTATGGATCTGAAGCAATGGATATATATGCAGGTGGAAATGACTTGTGTTGTGACCTAGTCCTCTGAGTGTTTGAAGGATTTCCCACCAATGAACCTGCTGCATCAAGGGTTTGTTGTGCCCAACAAGGTTTAGTGGAAGAAGAAGAAGAAGAAGAAGGAATGTCCTCAACTATTTGTTGACCCTGCGAAGGTGATGTCCCATGATTCAGAGTTGGAGGAATCTCATCTTCTGAGTCACTACCATCACTATGATCACTATCCACAAAGGAGGAAGAAGGAGTTGAAGAAGCCAAACTTGGACATGTCTCTTCAAAATGAACACTCCTCTCATAAAAGATCTCATGTGTCTCTAGATCCATCAATTTGTATGCCTTGAGATAATCAAGATATCCAACAAATATGCATGGTTTGCTTTGAGGTTATAATGCATTTCACTTTTGTGGAGGTATCCTAGCCCATGCTGAACAACCAAAAACTTTGAAATGTTTAACACTAGGTTTCCTACCATACCATGCCTCAAAAGGTATTATTCCATCTAAGGCTTTATGTGGACTTTTGTTTTGGATGTAGTTGGCACAACACATGGCTTCAACCCAAAACACTTGATCTAGAGACTTGTGTTGAATCATGCAAGTAGTCATTTCCTTAAGGGTTCTATTCTTTCTTTTAGTTACACCATTCTACTGTGGTGTGTATGCAACTGAATGTTGAAGATCTATCCCCTCATGAGTGCAAAAAGTCTATAAGTCTGGAGTTGACATATTCTCTGCCATTGTCTGTCCTTAGGATCTTGATGGCTTTCCCAATTTTTTTCTCAACTTGAGCTTTGAATGTGATAAAGTTGTCAAAGACTTCGCTCTTATGATGAAGAAAAAAGACCCAAGTGTACCTTGAAAAGTCATCAATAAATGTGAGAACATAGTGGGCCTTACCAAAAGATGGTATTGGAAAAGGGCCAGCTACATCACTATGAACCAATTTTAGAACAATAGTTTCCTTCCAAGACTTCCCCTTGTTATATTTCTCTTTGGGATGTTTACTTGCTTCACAACCTATACATACACCCTCTGAAAATTTGACTTGAGGTAGACCAATTACCATTTCCTTGCTGCTTAATTGCTAAAGGTAGTGATAATTAATGTGTCCACATCTTTCATGCCATAGTTTACTTTGAGTGTTTGAATGAGTCAACAGGGCAAGAGACATGGACTTAGGCACAAAATGTGAGAAAGAATAAAGTCTAGTCTCATGGTTTTCATTTCCAATTGCCACCATTGAATCATCATTAAGATTTTTCACCACTACTATGTCAAGGAGGAACTCTGCTTTGTTTCCACATTCATAGTGGGTGATTTGGTAGATGGAGAGAAGGTTGGTGCTAAGATTAGGAACATGAATTACATCCTTGAAGATGCCATTCTCTAACTCAACATTCCCTTTACCTTCTACTTCAACTTGAGTATCATTACCCACATAGATGTAAGGTACATTAGATGGTTTTAAAGAGGAAAATTGCTCCCTTGAAGCACCCATATGATGAGTTGCTCCTGAATCTAGAACACATTCCTCCACATTGTTTGTACTTGCAACTAAAGATTGGCCCTTGCCCTTTGAAGTGGATGAAGAACTGTCCTTGTAGGCATTTGGAACATCAATTTTGTGTTTCCTCATTATGTTGACCAATTCATCAATCTGCTTATCTTTGCACTCATGTTCATCATGTCCATTCCTCTTACACTAGGAGCACATTTTATTCTCCTTCTTGTTGGAATTGTTCCCCTTTTGATTATTCTTGGAAGAAGACTTTCCTTGTTGTGAAGAGGAATGTTGAGTGAAAGAAGATTGACTTGTGGAAGATTGTTTTTTTAAGGAGGATTATTGTGTATTGTCTTGTGGCTTAGCCTTCCATTGCTTCTGCTTCTTGTTTGAGTTTTTGCCACTTGAATTACCTTCATTTGCTACCAAGACTTTGGTTTTGGAAGACTTGACAATTCCCATACCCACTAGATTGCCATGTTCAAAGATCAACATTTTTGAGAATTTCTTGAATGAAGGCTTAACATAGACACTACCCATTGTCACTTTGTGTGTATTAAAGCTAGAAACAAAAGGAGCATATTTAGGTGGAAGATGAGTCATGACGTGTTTAATCATCTTTCCATCTTTAATGGGTTCACCACAATCCTTTAGCTATGCCCTATACATTTCTACTTGGGTAAAATAGTCTTTAATTGTGTTGAAATTTCTAGGATCCAACTTGAGAAGTTTATCCTCTACGGTGTAAGCCATGTCTTCATCTACTGTCCCATACAAAGCTTCAAGTTTAGACCAAACCTCTATTGGATCTGTAAACTTCCTAATATGAAATTTGATAAGATCAGAGATATTTTTCAACAAGGTTCCTAAGGCCATCTCTTGTTAAGATTCTCAGTCTTCTTTCTGAGCTTCATCAACATTGGCAGGAGGTTTCTTTGCAGCACCAGTGACATAACACCATAAACCTTTTTCTACCAATGGCTCTTTAATGTTTTCTTTCCAGGTAGCATAATTATGTGGAGTTAACTTTGAAAAAGAACCCATAATGCAAGAACACAAGATCAAGGCGACACAATAAATAGTACACCCCCCCCCCCCCCCCCCCCCCCTTTTCACTCAATCAAAAAGGTCCCCCCCAAATAAATGATTTTGGCACTTTATATATAGTGCGTTTACAATGGGCCACTTGCCAAAATAGACAAAGTGGGCTTTTTAATTTTTCTAATTACAATCTTTCTATAGAGTACAAATATGGACTATTATAGTGTAGCTCAAAATTACAACAATTGGGAAGCAATACAATGCAAAACAAGACCTATCTCTGAAAGTGATACTTTTGTCCAAATAAGACTAGAATTTGACTATAGATCTAAAAACTAAATGAAAAAATATGCACTTTCAAAAAAAAAAGAACCTGAAAAGGAGTCCAAATGAGCTCGTACGATGCATTTAAAGTTGCAAATCACAGGATTAGATAGGTACAATCACCAAAAAATGCTTATACTGATAAAGATGTGCACCAAAACTAGAAACTAGCTGCACCACTAAAAAATTTAGGAAATTTTACCCAAAATAAAAAAAAAAATTGTACCTAATTTGGAGTCCAGATGACCAAGTTATGGCCGTTTCAAGTCAGGCTACCAAATCAAAACTACATCTTAAGAGGGGTCTACAGAGGAAAACACTATCTTAAATTTGACAGTCAAATGGCCATCGTATCAGTTCAAAAAAACCCTAGAATGATGGTCAGACAGCTGTCAAATTTAGGCTTGTGATTTGCTGACATCAACATTTGTGCAAACTTGTGATGACATCACTCTATACAAATGATGACATTAGCTATAGTCTGCACTATACTGAAGGTACAAAAAAATCTAACGTGTAAGGCTGATTTAGTTTATGACAGGTACAGTTGGCTATGATTGTATTGTACATGTGGCATATGGTAGATGAGTCAGCACGTTGACGTAGCTAGATGACGTGTACTGTTCGGTATACAAATTGGCTATGACCATGTGTCATAGGGAGGGTTTGTCCACGTGGTTTGTGGCTGTGTTATACATGGTGATCTGAATTGTGCCGCGTGGAGGTTGGTGCAGACTGGTGCAGTTTACCAATTTTACATTTCCCTTACTGGAATAATCTTGTTAGTTGCCAGATTTAGGAAAATTGGTGGGGACTATATTTGTATAGTCCCACATTCATAAGCTGTGGACCATCAAATATTTTTAAAAGTGTCCTTGCACAATGTAAATTGCAAAGAAAGGCCGCGGGACTGATAATGTGGGCTACTGGTGGTAGGCATAGACTTTGCTAAAAATTAAAGCCGACTATCATGAATTTAATATTGATGTCCACAAAATGATTAATGCCTTTGAAATAAGAAGAATATTCCTTGAAAAATATTCAACATGCAAGGTTGGGAGCTCACAGCCTGATGCTTGTGCACTAAAATTTTTTCTCTATCTTTCTTTGCACTCACACCCAACTGGGCCAGATTTTTTTTCGAAAATATAGAGAAAATAGCAAAATAAATCAGATCCAAAAATTAATTGTAGATCAAATAATGACCATAGCTGTACTTGCAAATCAGGCCTTCGAGTTTTGATTTGCAATTTTTTTTTGCCTTCTGGTTGACTAAGGCCTAAAATAGGCAAATTTATAGCCAATCTTCACCAAATCATCACTTCAGACACAATGGTGCAGTCCACTTCGGCTCTAGATGCTCCCAATTATTGCTAATGCTCCCGATCTAGATTGGATCCCTTAAAGAGATGAAGCAACGAGGTCTCTAATGGCTATGTGACGAGTATCTCCCTCAGCTCTAATACCATGTAAGAATTTTCCTTAGGGTAGAGTTCACCCAAGACCAAGGAACTCAAAACACAAGCACAAATTAGACTAGAGTATGATCAAAATAATAGTATAGTATTCAATACAATGTACAAGTACACTAGGAGTGCCTCAATATAAAGGCCTCTGAGATGCATCTAGAATGCCTTAGAATCAACCTCATGATAAGTCCAACAACTAGGCACATGTCCACCAGATGTGGGTTATCCTCCATTAAGCATGGAAGCAAGTGCGATGATGAGAGGATAAGCTTACGAAGGTGAAACATGCACATTAGTGTTGTAGACAACATGTGCTAAATTAGGAGTGTGAATAACTGTGTTGTCTACATGACAACTCAGTGAATGATGCAAACTCCTGTTTTGTAGACACCACGTGCATAATTAGAGTTGCATACTTTTGTGTTGTCTACATGACAACTCAAGAAGGTGCACAAACTCCTAAGTGTCTCATAAATAGAAATAATAAAATAATACACTAACCTAAGTAAACTTAAGTAAAGTGTAAACAGTAAATACCTATTTACACCAAAAAACACCTCTCATAGGGTAGATCATAATTTATGATCAAAATATTGTAGCCATAATAGGCCACACTTTACAACTATAGTAACGAAGATTTGTGGGTGACATCCCCACCCCAATTTTACCTTCTCCTTGGAGGGTTTATGGGTAACCAAAATATTATGTGTTATGAATTGATTTGTTTCATGCTTTGGATGTGATGAATGGTTACATATTTCAGTTTACATGTTAAGTTATGAGATGGGTTTTTGGTGAAATATTTTAGAGGTAAAAGTTGTAAGTGTAATTCACCCCCTCTCCCCAAAACTTACTTTCCCATTGTTAATTCCAACAATCATGATGTGGATCGATCATGGTATCTATGAGGACTTGATTGGGGTTATGGCTATTTATCCTACATGCATTTAATAATTGTTGTAATCCAACTAAGGCATTTTATAGTTATTTGGGTTCTAGATGATTCTATTCGCAATAGGTCAACTTTTTCACATGCAAATATATAAGGAGTGGTTGGGTAGTTTTTAGGTATTTAGTCAGAGTAGTAGAGATTCAAGGAAGGAATATGGAGTTGTGAATTTTTGAGTAGAGATAATACTTAAGTGTGAGCTTAGGAAATAAGGAGATTACTTGGTGGCTTGCAAGTACAAGTTTAGATCATGCTTGATGTTTTCCTCTAGATTGGTGTGTTGTTACAGATCTGGCTAGCTAGGGTTTATTGGATCTTACAAGACCTTGCATAACTATTACTTTCTTCATATTAATTGCATCTAATTAGTTTATCTATGAATCAAGAATTATTTTGTTATCAAATCTTATGTTTCTATTGTGAGATTGTTAACTAGGGGCTTAGATATATCCTATAGTGATTCTTTGGGCCTTGCACAATGTTAGGTGCTATTAGAGTGAAGGTGACGTAGGAGCATCCTAGGTGTAAGAGAAATCTATCATCGCCTTAAAATATTTTCTTTTCAGCCTTTTCTATTTTAATAAGGACTAGTAGACAGGGTGGTTTACTATTTATGAGAACTTGCTATTTTTAGTAAGTTTGTCGTATGAGCTCATTATATTCTTATTTTCTACAGGAAGGTTCATTTTAGATTTATAAGCCTACCATAAAAATCTCATTGCTCTAGCTTAAGTATCAGAGAAGTTATTATGGATTTTTAGTGGAAAAAATTGTAGAAAATTCTTCAGGCTCACTGTTGGAGGCCTTAGAGTGCCTGGATGAGGTATGAAAACTCAACGAAAGAGCTTGCACAATTTTGAGGTTATCATAGCCAATTGGAGCAATAGTTTGAGAGTTATGGCCTTTCAAAGTTGGGTTGTCAAACTTTCTAAAATAATTTGTGAAAAATGTATTTAGGCAACTCTATATGTATTGTTAGGGTCTATCAACCCTATGTATTAAGTTTGAGCATCTAGAACCTTCCTAGGTGGCATAAAATTACCTATTTAAGAAAGACCCAAACATTGTCTAAAATAGATTTGGGTGATAGTTCATAGCTTGTCTTGTAGATTATTGTAAAGAAGGCATCTATGTGGGTTAGCATATTGTACTTGTGAATTATGTAATTCTGCATTTGTGGCACAAATAAGAAGTCCATATTTTAGCTCTCACATTTTCTATTATTTTTTTGTTTTCTATTATGGTTTATGGTATTTAGGGGAGAACCCTTCATCAAGTGGTATCAGAGATAGAGTTCTTGAGTGTGTGGACAGATTGCCAATTGTGAGGCAATTTGTACCAAGATTGTGGTTTGGACTGAGCATGTAGATAGATCACTGATTGTGAGGTAGTTGCACTAGGGTTTCGGCGAAGCACAAAAAATGTCTCCACAAAGAGAGCATGGTTGAAGAGTTGTAGGTGTTACACTTGAGGGTTTCTAAGCTTCACAAAGACAATTGCAAGCATTGGAAGAAAAAATGTGTAGAGGAATAAATTTTCCTGTAAGAGATGAAAGTGAGGATGAGGACGAAGTAAAAGAAAATGCTAATGTAAAGGTTGTTCTAAACCTAGAGGAAGAAAGACTTTTTAAGGCCATCTCAAAGATTGGAAAAAGACCTAAGTTTGAGGTTCCTACATATTCAAGAAATCTTAACCCTAAGGAGATGATCAATTGGATCAATGAAATGAAGGAGTACTTTGAGTATGAAGATATTGAAGATCCAAATTAGGTCAAGTTTGCAAAGGCAAAACTAGAGGGACATGCAAAGATCTAGTGGCAAGAGGTTCAGTTGGAGTGAAATAGAAAAGGAAAGGACAAAATCACTAGACGAGATTAGATGGTAGCTAAACTAAAGTGACAATTCATTCCCATGGATTATGAGCTTAATTTGTTGAAGAAGATGTAAGGGATGAATCAAGAAGGAAAATATGTTCAAGAGTATACTGAAGAGTTCTACTGATTTCTCATTAGAACTAGCCATGTAGTAGCTGATAATGAGAAAGTCACCCATTATCTTAATGGGTTAAGGCCAAGCTAAGTTTGGTTTGAATGAATAGTATTGAGAAGCATACCAATTTTTCCTAAGAGTCAAAGAAAAACTAAACCAGAAGTTTGACAACAAGAATAGAGAAAGAGGTCATGGTGGAAGATCTAGTGGATGATCTTATGGAGGCTATAATGATGATTAGAAGAACAAGGCTAAGGTTGGAAGTAGCAGTCACAACTAGAAGGGAAATAATTCTAATGATTTCCATGATTAGAATAATAGAGATCAGAGAGGAAGAGGTAGAGACCTAGGATCAAGAAGATGAGGCTTTCGTGGGAAATGTTTTCATTGCGAAGAAGAAGGACATAGAGCATTTAAATATACCCAGTGCCAAGGAAGGATAGACTAAAGAATAGAAGGCTAGGCTAGAGTTGTACATGTTAATGAAGATGCTAGATCATCACATTCTAAATACGTTGAAAGAGGAGAGTTCCTAGTTAATAAAAGAGTCTTGTTGAGTGGTGAGAATGAACCCGATCAAAGAAGGAGCTTGTTTTACACAAGGTGTAGATATGAAGATAAGTATTGTGATGTGATCATTGATGGTGGAAGTACTGATAATCTAGTGTCAAAAATGATGGTCACCAAGCTAAAGCTGAAGAGGCAGAAACACCTGCGTCCATATTGTATTTCTTGCATGAAAGATGACCACAAGGTCCTAGTCAATGAGTAGTGTTTAAAGAAGTTGAAGATTGGAAGCTACCAGGATGAGGTACTTTATGATATCATACCTATGGACATATGTCATATGTTGTTGGGTAGGCCATGACATTTTGATAGGCATGCTATAAGTGATGGATGAGAAAATACCCACACTCTGACCAAGGATGGAGTGAAACATAAGTTGAAGTCATTGAAGGATAAAGAAGAAAAGGTATGTAGTACTACCAAAATATTTTTTGTTGATGGAAAAGAGTTTCTCAAAAGTATGAAGCATGAGCGTATGTATTTTGCTCTAATTCCAAAAGATAGTAAAGAAGAAGTAGAGGAGGTGCGTGTAGAACTTGCATATATGTTGGGAAATTTTTATGGTATTGTATTATATAATGTACCTAATAGATTGCCCCCAATGAGGAAGATCAGTTACTAGATGGATTTGGTTCTAGGAGCCAATTTTCCAAACAAAGCAATGCATAGAATGATACAAGTAGAAAGTGAAGAGTTGAATAGACAAGCTTATGAGTTGTTGTAGAAGGGGTTGATTCAAGAGAGTCTAAATCCATATGTTGTACCAATAGCATTAACACCAAAGAAGAATGAAGAATGAGAATGTGCACATACTCTCATGCTATCAACAAGATCAAAATCAAGTATAGATTTCCATTGCCAAGGATGGATGATATTATGGACTGTTTGAGTGGAGCTGAGTATTTCACAAAGATAGATTTGAAGAGTGGGTACCATCAAATTCATATCAAAGAAGGTGATGAGTGGAAGAATATTTTCAAGACCAAAGAAGGACTGTATGAGTGGTTAGTCATGCCTTTTGGGCTAACCAATACACTAAGAACTTTCATGAGGCTCATGAATGAGGTACTAAAGGAGTTTCTAGGTAAGTCTGTCATTATTTACCTAGATGATATTTTGATTTATAGTAAGAAATTGGAGGAGAATTTGATCCATATTTGTAAGGTGTTTGATAAGTCGAGGGAAAAAAAGTTGTTGATAAACTTGAAGAAGTGCAATTTTGTAAAGAAGGAGTTGGTGTGCATGGGATTTGTAGTCTCAATGGAAGGTATGAAAATGGACCTAGAGAAAGTGAAGGCTATCCTTGAATGACCTACTCCAAGGAGTGTGACAGAGGTAAGATCCTTTCATGGACTAGTTAGTTTTTACAGAAAGTTCATAAGAGGTTTTAGCAGTATTTGTAAACCCTTGACTAAAACAATGAGAGGGGATAGGAAAGAATTTAAGTGGACTGTATGAGTAGATAATAGTTTTATTCTATTGAAATAGAAGGTAAATGAGCAACCTATTTTAACACTTCTTGATTTTAACAAAGTGTTTCAAGTAGATTGTGATGCTAGTGGTACTACAATAGGAGCTTTTTTGAGCCAAGAAGGTAAACCTATTGCTTATTTTAGTGAAAAATTGAATGACGCAAAAAGAAAATATTCTATTTATGATTAGGAATTTTATGCTATAGATTAATAATTGAAGAAGTGGAGACACTATCTTCTTCCTAAGGAGTTTGTTTTGTATACTGATCATCAAGCTTTGCAATATTTGAATAGTCAAGGAAGATTAAACCAAAGGCATTTGAAGTGGGTTGAGTTTTTGCAGAGTTATACATTTTTTTTGAAACACAAGAGTGAGAAGTCTAACAAAGTTGTAGATGCTCTTAGTAGAAGAGACATTTTTATGACAAAAATGAAAATAGAGGTGGTTGTATTCAAGGAATTCAATACTTTGTATCTAGATGATTCTAATTTTGGTGAACCATGGAAGACTTGTACAGAACCTATTACACTTGACAGGACAAAGTGGTTGGATTTCATGATCCAGGATAGTATGTTGTTTAAAGGAAGCCAATTGTGCATTCCTAGAAGTTCAATGAGAGAGAATCTCATCAAGGAAAATCATAGTGGAGGATTGACTAGAAATTTTCACAGAGATAAAACCATAGCTTTGGTTACTAAGAATTATTATTGGCCATAGCTACAAAGAGATATGAAGAAGTTTGAACAAAATTATAGAGTATGTCAAATGGAAAAAGGAGTGAAGCAAAATACAGGGTTATATTAGCCATTACTTGTATTAGAGAAGCTATGGGAGGATGTCAGCATGGATTTTGTTCTTGGATTTCTAATGATACAATGAGGGCATGACTCTATTTTTGTGGTGGTTGACAAGTTTTCAAAGATGACACATTTTATTCCTCGCAAGAAGACTAGTGATATTGTTCATATAGTAGAGTTGTTTTTCAAAGCAGTAGTGAGACTACATTGTCTACCAAAGAGTATAGTTTTAGATTGAGATACCAAATTTTGTTGGCTATTTTTGGCATACATTGTGGAAGAAATTGAAGACATAATTGAAGTTCAATTCTTCGCATCATCCACAAACTGATGGACAAAGAAAAGTGGTGAATACGAGTTTAGGAAATTTGCTGAGATGTTTGGTTGGAGACAAGCCAAAAGGATGAGATATGATTTTTCCATAGGCATGATTTGCATACAATAATTATGTCAATAGGAGTACTGGAAAATCACCATTCCAAATTGTATATGGGAGTAGTCCCATAAATGCTTTTGAATTAAGACAGTTGGATAAAGGAGAGATAAGTGGTTCTGAAGCAGAAGAATTCACTAAACACTTGAAGAACATCCATGAGGAGGTGAGGAAGCACATCATAAATATGAATACATAGTATAAGGCTATGATAGATGTGAAAAGGAGGTATAAGGAATTTCAAATTAGAGATGAAGTCATGGTTCATTTGAAAAATGAGCATTTTTCAGAAGGTACATATAATAAGCTGAAGATGAAGAAGTTTGGATCATGCAAGATAGTGAAAAGACATGATTCTGAAAATGCTTATGAAGTGGAGTTGCCCGCTAAACTGAATATTTCACCAGTATTTAATATTTTAGATTAGATAGAGTATTATGAAGGAGCTGATGGAGATGAAATTGTAGAAGTGTAGTGGAGTATTCTAGTAGCTAGTTTGACTACAAAGAAAATTGAGGAAATATTGGATAGTCATGTTGGAAAAAGTACAAGGAATAAAAGTTATGAAGAATACCTAGTCAAATGGAAAGGGAGACTAGTAGAGGATTCATCATGGCTAATAAAGGAGGAGGTTAACCATCTTTGTTTTCCTCTAAAAACTTGAGACGTGATAGAGTTACTTCTCAAAACTACCCTGAGTGTTTGATGCAAAAGCATCTTGGGTGTAAGAGAAATCTTAAATCACCCATAAATATTTTCTTTTCAGTCTTTTCTATTTTAATAAGGACTAGTAGACAGGGTGGTTACTATTTATGGGAACTTTCTATTTTAAGTCATTTTGTCATATGAGCTTGTAATGTTCTTAGTTTCTATAAGAAGGCTCATTTTAGAGTGATAAGTCTACCATAAAAATCTCATTGCTCCAGTTTAAGTATTAAAGAAGTTATTGCAGACTTTTGGTGGAAAAATCTACAGAAAAATCTCTAGGCTCACCATTGGAGTTGTTAGATTACCCAAAGGAGGTCCAAAAACTTGATGGAAGGGCACTTGTGTGGCTATGAGCCTATAGATCAAGAGCTGATATTTTTGAAAAGTGGTTATAATAGTCAATTGGAGCAACGGTTCGAGAGTTATGGCCTTGTGGAGTTGGACTGACAAAATTTCTAAAATAAATTATCAAAAATGTATTTAGCCAACTCTATATGTATTTTTATGGTCTGTCAGCCCTAGGTATTATGTTTGAGCATCTAGAACCTTCAAGGGTGACATAAAATTGCCTATTTAAGAAAGGCCCGAACATTGTCTAGAACAACTCCAGGTGATAGTTCATAGTTTGTCTTGCAGATTATTGTAATGAAGGCACCCATGTGGGTTAGCATATTGTACTAGTGAATTCTATAATTTTGCATTTGCAGTGAAAATAAGAAGTCCATATTTTGGTTCTCACATTTTCTATTATTTCTTTGTTTTTTGTTATGGTTTATTGTATTAAGGGGAGCACCCTTCATTAGAAGGTTGATCTAGTAGTTGATTGTTGGAGTGTGATCATAGAAAGTTCATGCAATTTGTATTGTATCTTTGTCTTCATGGATGTGATTTGTTTTTGGTTCTTTGTGTAGACACCCTAAAATTGGCAAAGATCTAAAACAATGTGAATTTTGATCAAACAATAAAAATTAAAGACAAAATTAGATAAAATGAGGAAAAATAACAGACTTTGAAATAACTAGAAACATTAAGTTATTTAAGTGGTAAATTAATTAATCACTTAAATCTTTCATCAAATTTAAAAATACCAAAATCACTTTTAAAAGAGGAAAACCAATTCATAAAATCAAATAAAATGAAATAAAAAAGGAAAAAGGTAAAGAAAAAAGTTGAAAATAAATGCAACATTTAATAAATCATCAAAAAATATTTATCCTCTCAAAAAGTAAAGTCAACTCTTTTTGGAATTTAAAATAATTGAAAGTCCCTATTTATCGTCACAAACCAAGTTTGTTGGACTGTTTCTCTTGGGGTCTTATGAGATATTTTAAGTTTTACTATTACCCCCAGTAAAAGGTAAATCTTATATATTTATCCCAACCCCCTTCTAAAAGCCTATAAATAGAAGGGAAAATAAAGAGCAAAGGGACCCAAGTTTCATGCATCTATACTATAGGCATATTAGAGCTATCATTTTGATCATCCATTTAGCATCATTATTGTAGAGATTTAATATCATTTTAGTGTCATTCTAGCATCATTTTAGTACTTATCTAGCATTACTTAACATTGTTTAGTCTCATGTATGCACTTATTTTAACATTTTTGCATTTTTATCTTAGCATTTTCATATAGATCTTATAGAAACATTTCTAGATCTACATTAATAGCATACCCCCATTCTAAACTGTCACTAAGATGATGGTCTGAGAGCAATTTTAGTAGTTGTAGTTAGGGAAATATGAGATGTTCATAGAGTCATTATTTGACAATGTTTTTTTAGGTATATATTAATTCATTGTTATTCTAATTGCACTCTACACCAAGGCCTCATGAACACGTCATTCCACCACGTACAAATTGGCACCCACTGTGGGGCTGAGTTCTAAAGTCTCATTGTTCTTTAATTTTTCATTCTAATCTTTGAATCTCCTTGTAGATTTGTGTGTTACTATTATTTCTCATTTAGATCTAATTTATTGCAAGATTAATAGCATATGGGAAGACTTATAGCTAGATCAACAACCTTTAAAGATGATTTTGAACACACAAATATTAGATCTAAGAATTATCTGACATTCTAGTTCTTTCAGACACTATTTTAATGCTTTTGAATTTTCTTATTACACATTTAAAGTGTTCTATAACACATTTTAAGTGTTCTATAATGCATTTGAAAGATTTGATAACATATATGCAGGATTCTCTAGCACAATTACTATCTTTTCTAACATGTTCACAACATTGTCTAACACTTTTATAAGATTATATAATGCATTTGAGTAATCCTATAGCTCATATGTGCATTTATGTAGCACATTTGATTGGACTTAAAATTTTCATATCTAACTTGTGGATCTAGTTTATGGGTGTTTACAAGCCTCTTCCAAACTAGATAGGAGCTCTTGGGTCACTGAACTTGCAAGAAGGGAATGAAGACAATCATTAATGCACCTATCCTTTGGTAGCATTGAATTAGGTAGGCCTTAAACTATTGTCAATTAGATTTCAACATTTTAAAGTTCACAACCTAGTTTAAGTAAGAAGTTGATTTCCTTGATCTACTTGGAAATAGGCCTATGCTCTTAACCTTTGAGTTGATCAGAATGCCAAACCTTCTAAAAGGGTCAACAAGAATCAATATGGGAATGAACAAACACATAGACTAAACAAGAGCCTCTTGTTTCCTTAGTTAAAGGCTCATAACTAAACATCCTATATGTTGTGTTTGAGAAGTTGGAGTAGTATGGATATGCTCTCACCTCTTTTAGGGTGATCAAACTCCCAAACGTGCTTTTAGTTTCTGGATCTCATGCTCTTCCATAGGTATTTTACTCAACTATAGAAAGGTATACCTTCCAAGATTTTCCTTAGCAAGGATGATAAGAGGGAAAGCCTTCCATCTTGTATTCCTAATCGAATGCAAGCTGATTGTGTTTGAAGCATAGCCTTCCTCTAGTAGTCTTGAAAGTGATTGCACCAAACCTCCCTTGCATTGGTGGGAAGCTCTCTTTAAAAGATATAAATTTGAACATAATCAGATAAGCACTAAAACCTCCTAGTCACCAGCCTTAGCAAACCATTGAGAGGAAGCCATTTTTATACATTCTAGGTTTGTGCATAGAATATTGAGAGTGCCTATTTAATGCATGGTAAATAACTTCAAATTGTAACACATTCAAGAAAACTCGGACATGATTGTAAACCAACCCTGAATTAGATACAAATGCTACAATATACCTTGAAACAATGCATTTAAGACCTAAAATAATGTATTTGTGTACTCCTAGAAGGCATATACCAACTAAAATAACACATTTGAATGAAAAAAATACATTTGAAAAGAAAAAATGCATTTGAGCACTAAAACAACATATTTTCCTTTAAAACGATGCTTTTTTACTATAGAATAGTGCCTAGTACAAAATGAATTAGCATTTTTAAACATTTAAATATCACATACAAGCCTTTCCATAATGCATTTGAGAAAGTTTGCTAACAGTGGTTGTTTGTGTTGGAATATTCAAATGGGAAAGTACTTCTGAGAGGGGGGGGGAGGGGGGTGAATCAGAAGTAACCAATTTTTATCCTTTTAAACCCTTATTAACACACAACTAAAAGTAATGTATATGCATGTAATCATATAAACAAATATGAAATGAAAGCATGAAACACATAACACAAAGATTTGGTAACCCAAAAACTCTCCAGGAATAAGAAGGTAAAATTGGGGTGGGGATGACACCCACAAAAATCACTACAACAATCCATGTTCAACCTCTTTTGATGTTTTTCCCTGTGAAAGGCCTGCCCTGTTAAAGGCTTTACATTGTGTCAATAGTGACCTGGTTAAAGGATTTACAAACACTTACATGAAGTGCTACCCTGTTAAAGGATTAATAATAGGTTGTTAAACCCACCTAATACATAGGATTTTCAATCACCTTCTCCAATACCTAGTTGTTAAGCTAACCTATGAATATAGAATTTCAACCTCTAAGAAAATATTAGAACATTTGTGAGAGAGTATTAGAACATTTGACTTGATTGAATGCAATCTCAAATTGTTGTGTTCAGGTACTAGATTTTCTCTTCTCATTCTGATCCTTGCTTGATCTGATCTTTGTATGTGTTCCTTGTCTCTTTTGCTATTCTAACTAACTGGATATTGAATTGTTGCTCTATTCCTCTAAGTCTTTCCTTCTTCACACTAAAATTTTGCTATAATCTTCCCATACACTATTCTCAGTCACACATGCAATGGGCATGCGACCTCCTTTTGAAGAATGTGAAGACTTAGGGTTAGATAGGGATCTATGATCCATATTGAATCTCAAATTCCCACTCATACCTTGCATTTTTTTCATGGGTTGCATGCCTTCTCCATTTTTTCTGATTGGTTGCATGTAGGATTTCATAGGGAATGTAAATGATTCATCCTTATCCTTTTTCTTGTTCGAAATCTCTCTAAGTCAGCTCCAAAAATGGTTTACATCTTAGTTTGTGAAAACACAAACTCTTATGCTGATCTTGAATTACTCAACACTCATTACATTACTAATGCTCGGCATGAATTGATTCTAAGATTGCTCGATATCTATTACTTTCTGACTTGCTTAGCACTTGTTACTTTCCTAGTTTTCTCGACACCTGTTAAACACTGTATTGCTTGACACATATATGTTCTATATTGCTCAACATCTATTACTTTCCTGGATCACTCGACACATAAACACTTCCTGGATTACTTGACACATACTACATTCTAACTTGCTCAACACCAACTGTGGCTCAACACCTATTGAAATTCTTGCTTGGCATACATTGTGTACTTGGCACATATAGTGAAAAATGGTTAAGTGTGTTGACACTCAATTGTCAAGACTATTCTTTTAACGAACAATCTCCCCCTTTGACATGAGTGTCAAAAACACTTAACTAAGCATTTATGAACTTAATCTTATTGAGTACATGCAAAATTTCAAAAATATTGTGAGTAACAATATACCTTATGACTCCCTCTGAGTTGATTATGGCTTGTCCATTCTTGAGACTAAAATTCTGTGCTAATGTGCTTGATTCTCTCTGTCCTTTGTCTTGTTTCTTGACCCTGTATGTTGTATCTGATTTGAAGTTCAAAATTTTGCATCTTCCTCTTTCTACTTTATTACTTGACATCTCCCTTTTTGGCTATTTATAAACTTTTCACTTTATTCTCAAAATGAAAGAATGTAATCAAATAATTCAAATTGTCAAAATTTGGTCTCCCATAGTATCTACATATATACATGTCTTATCTTTACTTTATCTCCCCCTTTTTGACACTGATGTTAAAGGGTTCTATGGAGTAATATCAAGCTTAGCCAAAAAAGTGCTATTTACTTCTAGGAGTATCTTCAGAGTTGCATCCCAATTTGCTAGTGCAATGTCTAATGACTTATGTTGGATGGCAACCTCTGTTGCTAGATGTACAAGTCCATCTGAGGTAGAAAGATTTGAATCTTTCTTGAGGACTGTTTCTACATACATTTTCTCCTTATGAAGTACCTCCAAGTGAGGGGTTATAGAGGACTAAATTTGCATCAACTTAGCTTTTATATTTGCCTCCTCTACTGTTAATACAACTAATTCTCTTTGAGTGTGTAGCGTTTGAGTAAAATGCTTCTCACTTTGAGCTAGATTGGTGGGGAGTTGCATATTAGAAATATTTAGATTTCTCTCCAAGCTCATTATTTTCTAGCTAGTCTCCTGTGTGAAGTTTGAAAAATCACACAACTTGTTGTATAGGGAGAATATATTCCCAAGTACAATTTTGACTTTATCTAATTTCTTAGCCAGTTCAACTTGTGATAGTGCCATATCACTAGATATTTTCTCATTTAATTTTCCTTGAAACTTCCTTTCTGACCATTCCATTAATTTTGCATTTGTATCATGGTCTTCATTTGTCACCTGGTCAACTATATTAGATAGTTTCTCTACTATTGGCCTTGACTCATCAGATATCTACAAGCTAAAGGAATCCATAAAGATGTCCTTTATCTCATTTAGTGCTTGCCTATATTTATATTCTTTTCTCAATACCTCTTGTCTTCTTCTTTTATCCAGTGCATTTTGTATTTCATTAAGTTTCTCCTCAGTGAGAGTGCTAGATTCATAGTAAGGTATTGCAATCTCCTCATCAAGCTCAAGAATTCCATAATGAAGTTTCCTAGCTACTTTTGTTGAGCTCGAGCCTGGTGTTCTAATTTTTAGTGCTACTGTTTCAATGCTAAGTTTTTGAAGAGTTTGAGTGGGAGTACCTATTTGTGGTAATTCAACCAAAGTTTGTATTGCAGATTGCTCTTCATCTCTTGTCTCTTCTCTTTAGCTTGTTCCTCCTTTTCACTATCAATGGCTGGGGGTGTGCTGGCTGATTGTTCTATTTTCTCTTTATCTTTCCTTGCTACTACACTCGACACTTGAAGTGCATCTGTGACTTTTTTTGGTGAAGATGGTGGAGGAAGGAATAGGATTCTAATAGTTTTTATGGTTGAAGGTGGTTCTTGTGTTTGCACCTTGACTTCCTTTGATTTTACTTTTGCCTTTTGCAACTCATCAACACTGACCAGTATTGGGCTTGAACAAAATCTAGCTGCTTGTGTTGACTGGTCAAGGATTTTTGCTAGATCCTTTGCAATTAATGGATTGATGTTTTGACCAGAAGTGTAAATAACATCCTTTATTCTGATAATCTCTATAGGTGTGATGGTGGTATGAGGAGGGATAGGAGGCGATAGTTGTGTGTCTTGCACACTTTGTTCTTGCTGCTCATTTGTACCCTTTTCTTCCTCTTTTTCCTCTTTATTCTCCTCTTCATCTTTCTTTTCTTCTTCCACTTTCTGCTCTTCCTCAATCTTCTTCTCTCCTTCCTTCTTGTCTTCCTCCTTCTTCCCTATTTTTGTTTCCTTTATCTTGGCAATTGCTTCTACCTTTTATTCTTCGTCGAACACATCATCAATTTTCTTGTATATTATTTTTCACAATCTTGTGGATTTGCTGACTACATCTTCAATTTTATTCTACAAAATACTAAATTCTCTATACTTTGGTGTAAACCTATTATTGTGCCTCTTGACTACATTAGTCACTTGACCCTTAGTCAAATCAGGCAATAGTCTAGCTAGAGTAGACTTCCTTATTTCTTTTTCCATTTTCAAGCAAAAATACCATTTTTCTTCTACTATTTTGTAGAACTCCTTGGGTATTGAGCTATCTAGCTCTAGAGGTGTGTGCTTGTACTTGGCCATCATAGCATACATAGATTCCTCTATTTTATTTTTCTCTTCCTTAGTTAGCTTATTAAAATCAAAATTCTTTAAATCTTTCAAGTCATCATTTCTAATCTTTGTACACAATTTATCTATAGTAGACTTGGGTGGATGACTTACCACTTTGAACTGACTGTTATCATTTGTTTCCATCTTTTCTTCATCTAAGTTAGGTTGAGCTACATATTTTCTTCTTTTTCTTGGCTCCTCCTTAGTCTTCTTGGTGGTTTTCCTCTTTTCTACTTGTTCTTTAGCCTTTTGTGTTGCAGCTCTGGTGGTGGCTTTGGTAGTGGGCTTCTTTGGTGCAAGTTTTGCCACTTTCTTTGCTTTGGGTTGAGGAGCAAGTGGAGTTTTAGCCTTCCTCTTGGTGACTTTAGTTTTGATAGGTGCTTCCTCAACTTCTTCTTCCTCGACACCTTCCTCTTTATCCTCACCTAGACCTTGTGTCAATTGTAGAGGCTCATCTTCTTCATTTTCATTATCATCCTCTTCTTCATCTGCCTCCTCTTCCTCTACTATTCCTACTTCTTCAACACCAAATTTCTTCTTGCTCTTCTTCATCAATTTGTCCTTCTTCTTTACTACTATGGCAGTCTTAAGATTTGTCACCACCCTTGATTTGACAATGTCATAGGTTCCAAAATGTTTTGCATTCTTGTCAATTTCCTTTGCAAGTAGAGCTATAATTGCTACTGAGGCTTGGTCAAAATCAAGTTCATAACCTAGTGGCCTAAGCCATCTCACTCTAGGTATGAATGCTTGTATATAAGTGTAATCAATTTCTACAAGAAAGAAAATGTCCTTTTCATGTTGCTCAATTAGTGAAACTAGTATCCTCATTCTCTGTTTCATGGACTTCTTTAAGTCCTCAAAGTAGCTAGTCATTTGGGCATCAAAATTCTCACTGATCTGCTCAATGAATCCACTGATTTTCTCAACAATGGTTTTATTTGGATCCCAGCTCACCTTGTCTACTGAAGGGAATTCTTTCATGATATAGTAAAACAGACAAACCAAAACTGAGCCAAATTTGCATTGAGCTCCCTTAGACTTCCTTATAGCTCCCAAATTCTCATTAATCTATTGTAACATGAGCTCTGCAAGATCATATGTATGATCTTTCTTTACCAATTTATAGGCAACATCCACTACTATACATGGTACACTGTTTAGTCTGCTTTACTGGTAGAATTTGGGATATGACTCTCACAGCAAAATCTAGTAGGGGTTCTGTGATGGTGTCTATTGTCATTCACCTATTATTCCATTTTGCACCTGTATTCTTCTCTATGGCATCCTTTTTGTGACTTCTTAGGGGCTTTGGTCAATCTAGGGTTGGAATACCAGTAAACCTATGTACAATTTTCTTTGTAAACTTTACTAGTCCTATCTCTCACCAAAAAGCTCCATCATGGATTCTACTCAATACTATGTGTATCCATTCTATTTTGAAAACAATAGGGAAAACTAGGGCTTTGGTTAGACCCTTCTTCTCCACTATGGAGAAATCATCTTTAGGTTTTCCATTTTCAATCAGTTTATCAAATGCATTTAAAATCTCCAAATCTCCTACGACTCCAACTTTGCAATTATAACACTTTTGAATGTCTTGAACCATGACAACTTTATTAGGAATTATGGATAGGGCACGAGCGAGATCATTTTTATAAGAAACTTTAGGAATGGGCCTAAACTCTAGCTATTTGACTTCATTACTGACTAATTGAATTTCATGACTCTCCTTCTCCTTAGTGGTTCTTGACCCAGATGCCATTGTTTTTCAAGCTAGGGTTTAAAATAAAATAAACTTTTACACTCTGTGTAGCTTGGTACTTGAATGAAATACCTATGAATCAATGAATTGGAGTTGAATTGAGGTTGAAATTGCTGCAAATCACTGTTTGATTGTTGTAGAATTGCTTCTTCACTCTGCTTGACTTTGCTTCGTGTTTGTATGATTCAAAAATGAATGATTTTCACCTTTATTAGATTAAAAAAACTAGCATTTATTGCACTTGTGATTATAGTTGTACACTTAGCTTCCAAAGATTTATTAGCTCAGCTTCCACTAGAGTTCATCTACTTGACATCTACTAGAGTTTCACTAGGCAACCAAAGGTAGCTCAACATCATCTTCTAACTTTCAACTTGGCATCTTTTCTCATGCATTTTTACTTCTATGTTTTCTTGGGCTAATGTATGATACATCTTTATATGTATCAACCCCATGTATCTGTCTTGTGCTTAATTAAATGGGGTGTGATCACTTGACCTCTTGGGTGAAGTGATCTCTCCATTTGATGTACTACATTCAACTTTCTTCTTCCAAGTTTTATTCATTTGTCCTTTTATTTGTTCAACATCAATCTTCTCTTTTCCTTTGTTGACTTTAGTCTTAGTACTTTTGACTTTGTAGGATAGTTTTTGCTGATATGACCAATCTTGAAGCAACTAAAACATGTAGTTTGATTTAGCCACCTACTGTAGCTTCCCTTGAAATGTGTCCTTATGCAATTTTCAGGAATGTGTCCATACTCTTGGCAATAGTGACAGCTGTACTTGGTATTATAATCCCAATTGTAGTGATGCACATGATTGATTCCTCTTGCAGGATGATTAGGTGTCCACATATGCTTTGATCTACATTCAAATGCTCTATGTCCATACTTTTTACAGTTGTAGCAGTGTCTTGGTTTTGCAGTCTTGTGTTGAATGTCCTTGTTTTTTGCATTTGTGACAAAAGTTTGCTTTCATAGGCTTATCATGCTGATGACTATTCTTGATTTTGCACACATTAGAGGTATTTCCTTTTTACCACAAAATGGACAAGTAGGTTTAGTGTTCTTACCTTTGTTTATTCTTTCTTTTGTAGCCTTGGATGATTCTCCTTGTTCAGTGCTGATGTAGCCAAGTCCTGAAGTATCATTACTAGCCCTTGGTGATTTCAACAATTGCTCAAAGTACTTGATGGCCTCATTAGGTTTCTTGTAACTTTCTACTATTTCTTTTTCTCTCTTTAGTTCACTCTGCAATTGTTCATTCTGCATCTTCAAGGTGGAAATCTCAATGTCCTTCATGTTTAGCTCATGATGAACATTCATCATCTAGCTTAAGGTGTCTAATTGCATGTTTGAGATCTTTTCAAATTCAATTGTCTTCTCTTCTAGCCTATTGGTGAGATTTCTCTTGTCATCTTCTATCATGGCCTTGTGTTCAATAGTTCTTTTCTTTTGTTCAATCACTTCACAAAGCATTATGGCTTGTGATTCTTGTTCAAGTTTGAGTAATCTAATTTATTTAGCTTGTGCTTTGTTTTTCTCCATTACTTCTGCTATTGCTGCATCAGATTCCTTGGAATCTCCATTTGAAAACACTTGTGAGGTGTCAATCTCTTTGTAGTGTATGTCATTTTCAGCTATGGCTATCTCCTTCCCTCTTTTCAAGGATTTTCTTAGTTCCTCCTTGGCTTCCTCTACTTTGTGTGGAGCTAGTTACACATGAATCAGCTAATTGTCAATGATCTTCCCAAGTTTGAAGACTTCTATCTTCTGACCTTTTTGTCCAAGCTGTTAGGCTTCTCCTTGTGAGAACCAAAGCTCTGATACCAAATGTTGGAATATTCAAGTGGGAAGAGTAATTCTGAGAGGGGGGGGTGAATTAGAAGTAATCAATTTTTATCCTTTTAAACCCTTATTAACACATAACTGAAAGTAATGAATATGCATGTAATCATATAAACAAACATGAAATGAAGGCATGCATTAACACATAATACAAAGATTTGGTAACCCAGAAACCCTCTAGGAATAAGAAGGTAAAACTGGAGTGGGAATGACACCCACAAAAATCACTGCAACAATCAATGTTCAACCACTTTTGATGGTCTACCCTATGAAAGGCCTACCCTGTTAAAGGGTTTACACTGTGTCAACAGTGACTTGGTTAAAGGATTTACAAACACTTACGTGAAGTGCCACCTTTTTAAAGGATTTACAATAGGTTGTTAAACCCACCTAATACATAGGATTTTCAATCACCTTCTCCAAAGGTTCTTCTACCTAGTATTAAGCTAACCTATCAATATAGAATTTCAACCTCTAATACAATTGCGATAGATTATTAGAACATTTGACCTGATTGAATGCAATCTCAAATTGCTGGGTTCAGGTACTAGATCTGCTCTTCTTGTTCTGATCCTTGCTTGATCTGATCTCTGTATGTGTTCCTTGTCTCTTGTGCTATTCTGACCAACTGGATATTGAATTGTTGCTTTATTCCTCTAAGTCTTTCCTTCTTCACACTGAAATTTTTCTATAATCTTCCCATACACTGTTCTTAGTCACAGATGTAATGGTGCATTTGACCTCTTTTTAAAGAATGTGAAGACTTAGGGTTAGGTATGGATCTATGATCCATATTGAATCTCAAATTCTCGCTCATACCTTGCATTTTTCTCATTGGTTGCATGCCTTCTCCATTTTTCTGATTGGTTGCATGTAGATTTCATAGGAAATGTAAATGATTCATCCTTATCATTTTTCTTCTTTGAAATCTCTCTAAGTCAGCTCCAAAAATGGTTTGCATCTTAGTTTGTGGAAACACAAACTCTTATGCTGATCTTGAGTTAATCGGCACTCATTACATTATTGATGCTTGACATGAACTGATTCTTGGATTGTTCGACATCTATTACTTTCTGACTTACTCAACACCTGTTACTTTCTTGGTTTTCTCAGAACCTATTAAACACTATATTGCTTGACACATGTATGTTCTGTATTGCTTGACATCTGTTACTTTCTTGGATCACTTGGCACATAAACATTTCCTAGATTACTCAGCACATACTACGTTTTGACTTGCTCGACACCAACTGTGGCTCGACACCTATTAAAATTCTGGCTCGGCATACATTGTGTACTTGGCATATATAGTGAAAAATGGTTAAGTGTGTTGACACTCAATTGTCAAGACTATTCTTTTAACCAAAACTTTGTGCATAGAATACCCCAGAATAGAGAGCATATTCAGATACCGTTTTCCTTCACTAATACTCTACAAGTTTGAGGACTTCAGAAAATAACCAATATCTCTAAGATCAAGCAACAATTTTTTTCATCATCTAAGGCTTTTATACAATCCTACCTAGAGATTATTATCCAACCAACACCATTACTACAACCTCATACATTAAATCAAATATGAAAGGACACACACATCCTTTCATTACCTAACTTCATGGAGCTAGATCCTATCACTAATAGTATTACTAGAAACTATTTGAAAGATAGCTTGATAATTTTATCATAACTTGGTCTAAGAGAATGATCCTCACAATATGAAAACACAAAAGGATTAAAGGGTTTTATTCACATCTCATGCCATTGCTCAAAACTAGTATAAGTGCTAAACAAAAGGGACTAAAAAGATTTCCCATACAAGTAAGTGCCACAATAGCAAAGAAATGAACAAAATATGCACAATCCTCAAGCACCATTGATCCTATAACACTCATTGATTTCTTATCATCCACCATTGCCGAAGAACCACCCCTGTTCGAACAACAAAATCTAGAACCCGCTAATGAAATGCGTTCATCTCATGTCTAGAGTGAGAATAGCCTTGAGTCAAAGATCGAAGACTTTTAAAAAAACTAGAACTTGTTGAGAAACTACTAGAATGACATTAAGAATGCTAGTTATTAATGGTACAAAAAGTAGCAAAACTACTCGCAGATTTCAATATATCTAACCTCAAAAGATCCAAAAGATACAAGATGTAAAAATGGAAATGGAAAAAATGAAATGAGGGAAAGTTCAACTAATTGAATTCAATCTAGAGAGGATATGTCCTCTCCCCTTTCATTGAAGTGTCATCTTCACACCTTTTCCCCAAAATATGACAAATATTTTGGTACATCCGATCCCCAAGATCATCTTCACCAATTCTATACCTTAAGTATAGAATTTGTGCATGACACAACCTATCTTATGAGCCCATTCCCTAGAATTTTGGGAGGACAAGCTATGGAGTGTTTCTCAAAACTCCCCTAAAATATTAGATCATTTGATCAATGAGCCTCTATCTTCATTATGCAATACTCTTATAACATTGAATGAGATGCTGCTATGATTGACTCATGCAACATAAAAAAACTCCTAGTGGAGTCTTTCAAAGTATCCTTACAAAGATGGAGGAATACTTTCACCAAATACCATTGGGATATCCCAAACAAAAAGAAACTGCTATATTTATCAATAGCCTATTGATATAAGATTATTTTGAAGTGAAGAACCTATAAGGAATGATCTTTATTTTTTCAATGATCTAAAACTTGCTAACTCCTAGTGAGATAATTTTTTTTTGGTTTGAAAGCTATCATTTAATTGATTGATGAAGAGGGTTTGAAAAGAGGAGATAACAATAGAACCTAGAGAAAGGTTGAGTTATTTGGTATGTAAAAGAAGCACTAAGACCAAGTAAGACATTGATAGTATAGTGTATTATTTATCTACTTAACATCTAAAATGAAATATTACTCAAGTTAAGCCTAGAAGAAGATCAAGTATGAAAAGTATCTACCGAGCCTTACCGAGTAGAAATTAGTGGAAGCTAAGTGAAAATCAAGAGGTGCCGAGAAAAGATGAAAAAAATTGCAAGCCAAGTGATTGTCAGTATATTATGAGTAAAGTTTAATTGATGCCGAGCTTTAGTAAACCTTAGTGTTTTCTGAGTAAACTAGTGTTAGCTAAGTAACATAACAATATAGATGTCAAGTGATAACATATTGATGTCGAGTGCCAATAAATATGTTAAATAAAAGATTTGATGAATCTGAGCCAACTATTTATTTTCTTGAATTGTGTGAAGCATGTGGAAGATAACTATGATGAACTAGTGACACAAAATTTAGGATAAACCATTTTGAGGAGAATTCAAGGAGGATTAGAGATGCAATTTCTAGAGGAACCAAATCAAAAAGTGGAGAGATTCATTATATCCTACCTAACTCTAGAATAGGCGATTGTGATTAAGTGTTAAAAGATTTTAATTCTCTATTTATAGAGATAGTTTCTCAAAAGAAAAGGTTGTCATGTGTGAGAACCTAAGGAAGAAAAGGAGTCTAGGGTATTGCTTCATTCAGTGGCCAAACATAGTGACTATAGTTGGCATACAAAGTAAGAAGGCTTACGAGTATGAATTCTTGAAGGGTGAAAAAGCTATCAGAGCTTAAGTGTGTGAATGCAAGTAGAATGGAGGACTAAAATAGAGATCTATAATTTGCAAGTGAGTTGTAATTTTTTATTAGATCAAGCCTTACTATTAATTTCTAATCATTATATCAATCTAGGATAAATCTTTTGGATTAAGGTTGACCTAACAATCATCTGTAAATCCTTTAATTGGGTGACATTCTAAAGGAATGATATAAAATGCTCTAACAAGGCTCACTCCTAATAGGGTGATTGCAATCCTTTAACCAGATCACATTTAACAATGTGTATTGTAACCTTTAACAGGGTTGGCCTTTCATAGGACATCACTCCAGAAGAGTGAGAATTAGTAGCATGTTACTGGTGGTTTTTTCCAAATTGGGTTTTCTCATAAAATCCTTTTGTCAAATGTGTTATTGAATCTACTTTGTTTCATGTTTACATTTTTGCAAAGTTATTTTGACCTGGGATAGTAACCTATAAAGTTTAAGTATTGTATGAACTAGTGGATGCATGCATGATAAGGTTTTATGACTATGCATCTACAAAGCATTGGAAAGTTTTATTAATACATCTAGACCTTGGATAATTAATTCACACCCCCCTCTCTCAATTATTCTAAAGAATTCCAATAATTTGTATCAGAGTGCCATAGTGCTAAAGAGGACTAGTTTGAAGGTACTAGAAGAAAAAGATCAAGATGTCTAAAAGTGAGGTACCCAAGCTCAATAAAAAGACCTTTCCTACATGGAAAAGTTTGATGAAGCTACACTTAGGTCTTAGAGACCATGCACAATCTACCATAATGATTGAGCATGTCAACCATGTTGGAGCCATAACTCCTAATGATCTAAAAAATAAGAAAGAACATAATCAGACAATGTTGGAGATTGCCTCTTCCCTAAGTTATTCAAAGTTTGATAACATCAAAGGTTGTGATACTATAAATAAGATGTGAGATTCTCTTCACACCATTTATGGAGGAGACACAAATTTTTGAGAGTCAAATTTGAATGTCTTAGAGGTTATATGACATGAGGATCCAAGAAGGTGAGAACATTGCTCAATATTGCTCTAGAATAAAAGATGTTGTTAATGCTATAAGAGGAGCTAATGGTAAGACTGATGATAATATTGTATTGAGAAAAGTATTGAGAACACTATTGCCCATCTATTCTATTAGAGTTTCTGCCATACAAGAATTAAGATGTATACTAGGTTCTAATCCATCTCTTGAAGGTTTGGTAGGTAGGCTCACTACCTTTGAACTCTCTAAGCTTGATAATTTAAAATTTGAGAATGTTGAATTTGCTTTCAAAGCTAAACTGTCATTAAAAGAACCTAAAAAGAAGAAGAAAAAGGTAAAATATGTTTCTAGTGATAGTGATATAGATGAGGAGGATGTAGATTGACTTGAAGCACTACCAGCAAGGAGATTTCATAGAGGCAAAGGAGAATTCAAAGGCAAGTTACCTATCATGTTTTTTAATTGCAATGATGATGGTCATATTGCTGCTAGATGTCCAAAGAAGAAGAATAATAGAAGTGGAGACAAATACGTAAGTAAAAGAGATGAGGACATACAATATTACAAAGATAAAAGCAAGAAGTCTAGCTACATTACAAAAGAGGAAACCAAAGATGGATCTAGTGACTATGATGATGAAATGGTTTATGTTGCAATGAAGGATGATTATAATGAGGATGAGGCAACTGCACTAGTGTCTTATGTAAACAAGAGTGACCAATGGTTCTTTGATAGTGGGTGTTCACATTAGATGATTAGAGGATAAAATAAGTTCATTACCTTGAATTATTATGATGGAAATAATGTAAGGTTTGGTAATGATGTACCCTGTCTAATAAAAGGTAAAGGATCTATCAAAATCACATAAAAGATCATGTGTGATAATGCTTATTATGTAGAAGGACTTAATTGTAATTTGTTCAGTGTGTCACAAATGAATAGTTCAGATTGCAAAGTTGAGTTTGAGAACAAGATAGAAAAGATCTATGACATTGATGGGAAACTAATTGGGAAAGGTGACCAGACTAGAGGTAATCTATTCTATCTTGATATGAATTATGCTACTTGTCTTATTGTATAATTTGATGATGTGTGGTTATGACACAAGAGGTTATGTCATGTTAACTTTGATAACTTAGTCAATATCGGTAACATGAAAAGAGTCAAAGGCTTTTCTAAATTGAAGAAACCTGACAATATAATATGCAAACAATATTAGTTAGGCAAGATGAAAAAATATAGTTTTAAAAGTAAGACTCACACCTCTAAATAAATTTTTGAGATTGTTCATATTGACTTGTGTGGACCAATTGATGTGCAAAGCTACAAAGGTGACAAGTACATTATCCTATTTTTTGATGATTATTCTAGGATGATGATAGTTATATTTTTGAAACATAAATATGATACTTTCCAAATGTTTAAGTGGTACTTAGCTAGAGTTGAAAAGGAGATAGACAAAAGCTTGAAATGTTTGAGATCTAATAGAGGTGGAGAATTTACATCAAATGAATTTGAGATGTTATGTAATGGAAGAGGAATCAAAAGAAAAACATTTGCACCTAGGACCCCTCCATAAAATGGGATTTCTAAAAGGAGAAATAGATTTGTAATGGACTATGCTAGGACACTCATGATAGAGAAGAATGTTGCTTTCAAATACTAGAGAGAGGTTGTAAGTACAACTATCTATACCTTGAACCATGTGTAATTCAAGAAAAAATACTCATTGAACACCTTTTGAATTATCGTATGGATACTCACCCAATGTAAAATATTTAAAGGTATTTGAAAGCAAGTGTTATATTCTTAAGGATTTTAGGAATGGTAAATTAGATGCTAAAAGTGAAGAAGGTATATTCCTTGGCTATTCTATAAGAATAAATATTATAAGTGTTTAAATACTAACACTAACAAAGTTGTGGAAAGTTCAAATGTGAAGTTTGATGAATATACAGAGGCACATGAACCTGAACCTATGAAGGAACTTGAAGAGTACAAATCATTTGTATAGTTTTATGAAGGTATGCCTAGTAATGAAGATGCTATAAATCAAGTTGCAAATCAAAATTAGGTTTTAGTGACTACCAAGTCACATACAATGAATTTAGAGTTGCATTTAGGAATAAAGTTACAGTCAGGAATCGAGTTACAAATAGAAGCTGAGGCACATTCTAATTTTTAGATACGTGTACATTAAAAAGATGTTGAATTACCTGATAGAGAAATGCATAGTGATTCTAACATTGACAACCTAATGAAGAAAGATGAGAAAAACCAAGATTGTCAAAGCTTGTCAAAAGACATCACCCTTTGGCACAAATTATTGGCGATAATTATGCTAGACCAATGACAAGAAACATTTTGAGAAATGATACATATTTATTGAGCATGCATGAGCCTAAGACAATGAAAGATTCCTTAAAAAATGAGGACTAGAGTAAAGCCATGAAAGAAGCAATTATGAAGATTGAGAAGAACAAGACATGGACTCTAGTTCCTAGACTAGAGGACAAGAGTGTGATTGGAACCAAGTGGGTAAACATAAACAAGTTAGATGAAAATGGTAAAGTCACAAGGAATAAGGCAAGTTAGTTTGCAAGGGGTATGCACAAGAAGAAGAAATAGACTATGGAGAAACATTTGCCCTTGTTGCAAGATTGGAAGGAATAAGAACTCTGCTTGCTTACTCTGCATACAAAGCTTTCAAATTTTATCAAATGGATGTGAAGTCAAAATTTTTGAATGACATATTATAAGAAGAGGTTTACATAGAACAACTAGAAGGATTTTTTGATGCTAAGAAAAAGAACATGGTATGCAAACTACACAAAGCTTTATATGGTTTAAATCAAGCCCTAAGAGCATGGTATGAAAGACTTCATAGTTATCTTGTGAAGATTAGTTTTGAGAGGACTAATGATAAAAAAAATCTATACTTAAAGAAAAATGAGGTAAAGGTATTTTACTAGCTGAAATTTGTGTTGATGATATCATATTTGGAGGTCAAGATACATATGTAAGGAATTTTCAAATGAAATGAATAAAGAATTTGAGATGTCTATGTTTGGAGAGATCAAGTTATTTGTTGGTTTGCAAGTATATCAGATGAAGTATGATATATAGATCACTAAGTCTAAGTATATGAAGGAAATATTGAAAATATTTGGATTGAAAGATTCAAAGCTAGTTAGCACACCTTATTAGGATTAACCTCAAATAGAAATAGTGGTTACATGCAAATATAACCAATAATAGAAAAATATTGCAATAAGAGAATACAAGACACCAAGATTTAATGTGGTTCACCCAATCCTTGAGCTATGTCCACCAACAAAAATTCCAATATTATTATTATCTAGTGATTATAATCTACAATCCTTTACAACTCAATACGATCGCAAGAAGCTACAACATCACCATTACATTATGAAGTCCCTAACCCTAACCCTTTTTATGCAAGCTTTTTCCACTTACAAAATTAGGGCTAGAATAAGTTGTCCAATAGGAAAAAATAGTAGCTAATGTCTTTTACAATATAAGGTCATTTTTGGCTTTGGAGTGCTGCCTCCAAAAACTCCCATGAGGGAATTGCCCTCAAACCCACCCTATACTATGATAGAAGTGGACTTGGGGCACTACCATAGGCCCTGCAGAGGTGTTGCCCCTTGACCTCATCTTGGGGGCACTATCGCCAAACCCCTATAGAAATAATATGAGGAGAAAACCATGCCAAATAAACCTTTGAGTTTAATTAGGCTCTACATCACAAAAATCTCCCACTTGGAGACTAATCAGGCTCCACAACAATAACCTCTCACTTAGAGACTAATCATAACATTTCTAAACATGTATCTCCCACTAGAATATCAAGGCACCATAGACTCTATTGTTATTTTATTCTATTCAGTCTAGAAGACCAATCGAAGCTGAAGAGGAGTTCAACTTCTCCCTTGTTACTATCTTGGTAAACATATCTATTGGATTATCATTTGTATGGATCTTCTCTAGCTTTAACTTTCCATCATACAAAATTGATTGAATGAAATAAAACTATAACTATATGTGCTTATTCTTTGAATGTAGAGCTGAATTCTTTGCAAGATGAATGACACTCTGGCTATATGTGAACAAATAGTTATCCTTTTTTGGATGTCCCAACTCTTCCATGAAGAACTAAAGCCATATCATCTCCTTGGTTATCTCTATAGAAACAACATACTCTACCTTTTTAGTGGATAAAACATTAACCTTTTGCAACCTAGAAACCTAGCTCACGACTACCCCACCAATAGTAAATACATAACCTGTACTACTTTGCCTAGTATTAATATTCCTTGCCAAATCTAAGTCAACATATCCCTATAGATCAGTAGTAGAGCCCCCAAAATAAAAACACTTACTAGATGTTCCTCTCAAATATCTGAGAATCCACTTAACTACATTCCAATGCTCAATTCCTAGATGACTCATATACCTACTAACGACTCCCACTGCATGTGTAATAACTAGCCTTGTACATACCATATCATACATAAAACTTCCTATAACTGAAGTATAAGGTACCTTAGACATCTTATCCTCCTCTTCTTGTGTCTTGGGACACATCTCCTTAGTCAACTTCAAATGTTTAGCTAAAGGTGTGCTAACAACTTTAGCATTATCCATAGAGAAATGTTGCAACACCTTTACAGGGTAATTAGCATGAGATAAAGCCAATTTACCATTCTTCCTATCTCTTCTAATCTTCATACCAAGGATTTTTTTTTTCTGCCCCCAAATCCTTCATAGAAAATGCATCTGCCAACTAGCATTTCAGCTCCATAATGTGATCCATGTTAGACACATCTACAAGCATATCATCAACATATAAACATAAAATAATGTAGCTTTCATCACCCAACCTCTTAGAATAAATACAATGATCTAAGTGACACCTACCATATCCATGCTCATGCATAAACCAATCAAATTTTAGATACCATTGCCAAGGTGCTACTTCAAGCCATATAAACTTTTCATCAATCTATATACTAAGTTCTCCTTACCTTTTACCTCAAATCTCCACGGTTGTACCATTTATATCTCTTCATCCAAATCACCATGAAGAAAGGTTTTTTTAACATCAAGCTACTCCAAATGCAAATCTTCAGTAGCCACAATACTTAAAACAATGCAAATAGAAGTCATTTTAACAACAAGAGAAAGTATCTCATCAAAATCAATGCCCTTTTTTATGCAAATCCTTTTATCACTAACCTAGCTTTAAATTGTTTCTTACCTCCATCCTCTCCTTTTAACCTATAAACCCATTTATTCTATAAAGCCCTTTTACTTGTAGGCAACTTGCATAAATACCATGTCTTATTTTTCAATAAAGAGTCCATTTTGTCTTTCACTGCAGACTCCCACTGAATCTTTGTATCCACCTAGACAACTTCATCATAACATTTAGGTTCATTAGCATCAGTAAGTAAAATAGAGTACAAAGAAGGAGAAACTATTTATGGATGTCTACTTAGCCTTGTTGATCATCTAACATTCATTGGTGTGTGTGGTATTTGTTGTTGTGATTATTGCACATCATGAGGAATTTCTAGAACATCATCTTTTAGAGTATCATCCACCACAATATAATCATCATCTTTCTTCTCATGTTGCTACAATAGATCTTTTTACATCACTTTCTCATTGAATATGACATCCCTACTTCTTACAATTTTACAATTTTTAAAATCCCAAAGCCTACAACCAAATTCATTAATGTCATATCCAACAAATACACATTTCTTTGATTTAGCTTCCAACTTGGTTCTAGTTTCAGAATCTATATGAGCAAATGCTTCACAACTGAAGGTTTTGAGAAAAAAATAACTCACCTGCTTACCAGTCCACCCTTCCTTTGGAATACCACCACCCAAAGGAGTGGAGGAACCTGTTGACACAAAATTATACACCCTTGTTTAAAAAACTACTTCTTAGGTGACCTTGTATAACATGAAAATAAGCTCCAAGTGTGGGACCTATGCTTTGAGGCTGAATCTCTAGAGAAGGCTAACTTCCTTACTATCAAGATGCACTGAAACTACCACTTGAGAGGAAAAGGGAGAAGGAAACTGAAATAAATTATAGAAAGGGAAAGGGGGGTGATGCACCAGATAGAAATAATGGTTACAACTCTATCTATAACTATACAAAACATGAATAAATCACCTAAATACATTAATCTTGACCCAAATCTACTCTTTCAAAATCCACATGAAGGTAAAACTAATGAATGTTGCAAGGAAACAATTTCACAAGACAACATTGAAAAACAAATTACACATGACATACAAACTTCAAAGAATAGAAAAAATAATTAATACAAGGCATGAAATGCACAATATATCAAATTGACAAGATGAGGTAAAAAATAAGTTTTCTATTCATAAAAGGAAAAAATTACAGAGCATAATGTTGTTGCAAAATACAAATGGAGAAGAAATTGGAAAAACTATTTACAACTTGCCTTTATAGATTAGGCATAACTAATATCTAAACAATGAAGTCCAAATCCTAACACAAGGTGGAGTCAAGTTGTAAAGAGTAGTAATAAATGAATATCAGAACTAAATATCATCATGAAATATAATTTTTTGTAGAAGTGACATGAAGGGAAAAACAAATGCACCTAGCCGTAAGAAATCAAATCCCATGATATTTGATCATTACAATCATTAATGAGGCATGGAGATGCAAAGGTGTCATGCAAAGAAGATCGAAGAATATTGTTTAGCATTAAAGATCAATCCTTGTAACATGTCATGGCTGCAATAAATAAATTTGCACCGCTGTCAAAAAATGTAGGTTGGGATAACACATAATGTTAACCTACCATGAAAATTTTAGAGTTGGCCTATGTTGAATAAATCTAATTTTCCCAAAAAGATGTGAACCATTAATGTAGATCTTCATTAAAAAATAAATGGCCCAGATACAACAAAAATCTCCTCAATAGATGAATAAAACCCAACCGTAGATTCATATCTTCTTCATTCTCCAACGGACGACTGTGATGCACTCAAAAATATCCACAAGATGCTTCCAAATCCAACGACCATCGTATCTTCACAAGAGGAAAGGGAAGTAATGCAAAAATATGAGAATTGTCTGATTAAAAAATAAGCCATTATAAGAAGAATCTACCACGTGGAAGAAATTGGTTGGTCGACAAATTTCTCGAATGCTTAGTTGAAGAGGTGGCAACGATTTTATGATTTCAAAGAGCAGAAAAGCCATTCTCTAAAATGGAAAAAATGGTTAATACAAAATGTTAACCCTAATAGAAAATTCATGTTAACCCACGACTCGACACATGAAGGAAAACAAGCCAACTCGGTCAATGAACAAACTGAACTAGCTCAACACATGAAGGAACCAAGCCAACTTGGCTCATGAAGAGACCAAGTTGACATGAGATGTTAACCCAACCAAAATGCATGTTAACTCACATCAAAGAATCCAACCCATTGAAGATCTCTCAGATTGATTATTAGTGATGGGCTAAATTGGGGACAAAATAGCCAACACGACCTCTATTAATCAAATATACAACAATATCGATAGCCTCGACCCACATGTTTAAGGGCAACCCTGCATGCAACCTCATGCTTCTTACATGCTCTATTATAGTCTTGTTCATGTGTTCAACCATTCCATTTTCCTGTGGAGTCCGTAGAATAGTTCTCTATATATGAATACCATTAGCAGAGAAATAATCTTCAAATTCATGACTACAATACTCACCTCCATTATCAGATCTGAAAGATATTTTAATTTCTTTGCAGTCTCATTTCCAACAAAGCATTTCCATTTCTTAAAAGTTTGAAAATCATCATATTTCTGTTTAAGGAAATAAACTAATACTTTTCTAGTTGCATCATCAATAAATGTAACATAATAATGAGAGCCACCAAGGGAAGATATCTAAGCTGATCCCCATACATCTATATGCACAACCTCTAATCTCTCACTTTTCTTTTCCTTTCTAGTCTTCACAAAACTCATTCTCTTTTGTTTTGCATACACACAAATTACATAGAAATCCATATTAACACATTTTAGACCTAGTAAAACTTTCTTTCAATGAGGTACTTTCATACCTTTCTCACTCATGTGCCCAAGTCTATTGTGCCACAGTGTTGTATTAGAATCTACAACAACTATTTGTTCTCCATGCTCAATTGCATCAATTGTTCCTAAAAATTCATTTTTCTCTGAAACAATCAAAGTAGAAGGAATAATATGACCTATACAAAGATATAAGATGCCTACTTTCACACATTTTTCTACTACAAAGGAACCTTTGAAACCTTCCAATTTTTATCATTAAAAGTAACTACACAACTCTCATCACTAAGTTGCCTTGTTGAAATTAAATTCCTACTCAGCCTTGGAACATGTCTTACCTCATGTAGTAGCCAATGATTCCCATTCTGTAGCTTAATCTTAACTTTTCCCTTTCCAACAATATGATAGGGTTCATTATCCCCCAAATAAAAAAGCCTAAAATCCCCTTGGACATGATCAATAAAATAACCTTTATGAGGTGTAGCATGAAATGAAGCACTAGAATCTAAAACCCATAATCATTAATACTTTCTAAAGACAGAATAAAAATATCCTCTTTAGATTTGTTACTTACCACATTTTCCTCTTTGCTCCCTTCTAGTTTATCTCCTTCATTTTTCTTTTGAGTCCAACAATTTTTCTTCTTATGCCCTAGTTTCCCATAGTATCAACAATCTCTTGGTCCTCTGGATTGAGACCTCTTCCCCATTGACTTTCCTCTTGATTTCACATGATTTATGGAATTATTTCCTCTCTCAGTCAATCTACCTCTACTTTGTGCATTCAAAGCACTTTCTGATGTAGATCCACCTAAGGTTTTCCTACCAGTTTCCTCACTTGGAGTACACCACTCACATCATCAAATTTTAGGGTATTAGATTCAGAAATAGAATTACTTATAGTCATTACCAAGACATTCCATCTTTCAAGCAAAGAGCACAAAATGAAGAAATCCCTAATTTCTTCATCAAAATTAATACCCACAAAATATAACTAACTAGGAATAATATTAAAATCATTTAAAAGATTTGGAATAGATCCACCTTTTGTCATCTTCATATTAAATAAATCTTCATGAGAAATAGATTTTTTGAAGTGGAGGGATTTTCATACAGTTTTGCTAAGGTTTGCATTAACTCTTTTGTCATCTTTTCTTTTGTAATATTAAATGTCATTGACAGTGCCAAGCATAATTGAATGCTTTCAAGTGCCTTTCTATCTAAAATCTCTCAGTCCCCATCTGTCATAGTTCCCTATTTCTTTGTTTTTCCTTCCAATGGTTTCCATAAATCCTTCTAATAAGGATAGTGCTCCATTTGCATCTTCCATAACTGAAAATTCTTCCCATTAAAATTTTCCACCTTTAGCTTACCCTTGTCTACCATCACTCCCACTCAACCATGAGACCTTCTTGTAGAGGATCGCTAAAGAAATGATGACAGTCTAGCTAAAAAAAATGATAACCATCTAACTTTGATACCACTTATTAGATTATCCACAAATATAAATAATAGTTACATGAAAATATAGTCAATATTAGAAAATAATAGATCACGCATAAGAGAACACAAGACACCAAGATTTAACATGGTCCACCCAATCCTTGGGCTACATCCACCAACAACAAGTCTAGTATTATTATTATCTAGTGATTACAATCCATAATCCCTTATAGCTCAATAATATCACAAGAAGCTACAATATCACCATTATATAATGAAATACCTAACCCTAAGCCTTTTTATACAAGCTTTTTCTACTTACAAAATTAGGGCTAGAATAAGTCATCTCGCAAGGGTGCTACCCCTTGACTCTATCTTGGGGGTGCTGAATCCAAACCCCCATATAAATAATATGGGGAGAAAACTACTTCAAATAAACCTCTAAATTTGATTAGGCTCCACATCACAACATACCTATGGTGACAAGACACAAGTTGTCAAGGAATGATGATTAAGCTGATGTGAATCAAACATTGTATAGGTCTATGATTGGAAGGTTAAGGGTGCACAACTATAAGGTTTTACAAGGTTAAGGGTGTACATTTACACACTTTAATGTGTTTCACATGTGTGCACCCTTACTTATGTTCTTATTTTTAAAAAAAAAGAGGTTAGAAATGGTGTGCATATGCGCATCTTGACTAGGTGTGCATATGCGCACCCTTACCTAGGTTCTTAAGTTAGGTCTTGATGAAAGGTGTGCACCTACACACCTTGGATAGGTGCATAGGTGTGCACCTTTTCCTTAGGAGTCTTAGAATTTGTTAAAGTTTTTTAAAAGGTAAAAAAAGGTGCACACCAATGCACCTAGGATAGGTGCGCAGGTGCACATCTTTCTTAATGTTAAAGTGTGTGTATTGGTGTGTGCAAGATGTGTGGCACACCTCTGTAGGTGTAGATGTACACTCACAAATTCTCAAAGAATAATAATGAATGAGGGATGGGGAAATCCTGGGTGTTTATAAACCCTGGATCATGCACACCTCTTTGGATGTGTGCAGGTATGCAAGTGCGTACCTCCAAAGGGTGCACATGCAAACTTGCACATCTAGCATACTTACACACCCATGATAGGTGTGCATGTGAACTAGGTGCACCTTAACCTTTTAAGCACATTTATGGTCCAAATTACATAATTTTGATAACTAGGGTTTTCAAGCAGGATTCCATGAAAGACATAGACTCTAGGTAGAGTCCCAAAAAAGACTTAGACCCTAGACTAGGGGTCTAGGAAAACAAAACAATTTACTAGGGGGTCCCCATTTCTAGGCGAAATGGGGTGTCCATTGTGAAACCACAACAAATAGCCCAAAAAAAAAGAGAAGAAATGAAAAACGCATTGGTTCATCAACAAGCATCCTTCTAAGATGTGTCAAATACCAACTCAATTCTAAATACTCTGAGCGTATTTCAAGTTGCTTCATAGTCAAAACCTCAGAATCTTGAATCTCTAAGTTCAATGTGTGTTTAGATTATTCATTTCCTTTTACATCTTAGAGTGTAGCCTATCATAAGCTTCTAACAACTTTAAAATAATCTTCCACTCTGTCAATCCATTTGTCAATTTTTTTTGAAAAATATCTTTATCAATCACTTATCTAACCAAATAAGAGAATCTTTTCTGAGAGCTCTTAGCGGTTTATCATTTTTTTATTTGAGGTCTTGGATAATCTTTTGAATTTTGCTTCATGTATCTCACATGTCACCATTTGATTCTTCCATGAAGCAGTTGTTTTAGATATTGGATATCCATTTTGGAGTACATATCCCTATTGTTAGATTACCTTTCTTAGACCATTATGTAATCTTTCATTCTTAACACCACCTTTTCATTTTTTATTTCTTTCTATACCCTTATCATGCTTAGATTATGTGGCTAGGGCATTGGTGTCATTTCTCATATTTCATTCTTTAGTTGATTTCCCTTGCGTTCCCATTTTAAGAACTTTATGAAAATTCTCATGACAAACAATGACCTTAGCAATTCCTTTGAAAAGACTTTTTCTTTGAGTTGGTAGGGTTTGGACTACCCCTTGCTGCCATCAACCTTGCTTCAAAAATAGTAAGATAGTCAATCTTTAAATTTGTGAATTGTTAAGAACTATTGATCTGATTTTTTGAATTCAAGAGTGAAAGCTCTCTATTACTGCAAGTAACATCCATTCTCTAGCTAGTACAAGAAACATAATCATGTAAATGTTTTGACAAAGAAATATCTCTCCCCAAAAGTTAAAAGAAAAAGAAAATGATTTATGAAATGCATCAAGATAAAATCGTGATTACACCTAAACCTCAGACTAACACAACTTTGAAAGAAAACACAAAACTAAAAGAAAAAACACTTTAAAAAAAACACATGACTAAAAGAAAATAGACTTGCAGAAATAAATACACATGTGAAAAGGGATATATATATATATATATATATATATATATATATATATATATATATATATATATATATATATATATATATATATATATATATATACATATTTTAAATTTTTAATTTTTTTTTTGAAATATTTTCCACTTTTAGGCCTCAAAGTAATGTTTTAGGAACTGCCCATTGATTGGTAATTGAACCAATTCCCCTTCACTTAGAATAAAAGTATTTTCTCCCATAATTTCTACAATTTGATAAGGACCAATCCACAAGCATTGAAAATTAGTGTGGTTGCCCAAATTTTCTTTTGCCTTGTCCCAGAAAAGAACAAGATCATATATTCTGAGAGATTTTATTATGGCCCATTTGTCAAACAATCTTTTAATGATAGCCTGATGTTTTTCCATATGCTCTAAAGCGATTGTATGTTTCTCATCCATCTCTAAGAGATTCATTAGTTTGGTCTATCCATGCCAATCTATAGGATTATCCTTCAACAAATGTCTTATTACCATGATCAAATTCTAATTTTTAGATTTGGCCACACCATTTCCTTACAAGTAGTAATTTGAAGAAAAATTGATTATAACCTAATTATCTAATGCCCACTAGGTAATTAATATTGATGCAAAGGATGATCTGTTATCACAAACTAGAAATAATGGCATCCCAAATCTAGTAACAATATGTTCTTGCAAGAAATCTATAACCACCTTTGCCATGCAGTTTCTAAAAGTCTCAGCTTCTATCTAGTGCTTGCAATAATTATTAGTTGTGAGGATAAACATATGTCCTATCAATGATAGTGTGTTTACTAGACCAATAAAATCTAGACTCCACTTTGTAAAAGGATGTACCTTGAACACTAGTTCTAAAGGCATTACTGGATGTCACTCTCTATTAGCAGTAGTTTGACAAATGTGAAAAGTATGGACATGTTCAAAAGTATACTTGAAGATTGTAGGTCAAAAATAGCCTGATCTAAGGATAATATGGTTTGTGTCTTTTGCTTATCCATGTCTTGTACCATAGTTATCATGAAACTGCTCCAAAACCTCTTTTACTTCTTCTCATCCTAAACACTTTGGATAAATTCTTTCATAGTTCCTTTTATATAGTTTCCTATTTTGCAACATGTAAGATTCACATTTCATCCCAAGACCTCTACATTAGGTACTATTCATCCAATTGGGGTATTGATTTTGTAAAAGATAGTAAACAATATACTGATATTAAACATCTATTATTATACTTTGATCAATATCAACTTGATATACTATAATCTTCTTTGGTTGATCTTTCATGTTGACTTCATCGTCTAAATTGATGCTTTTTTTCAATCTCATTATCAACTATCATCTTTGTCAATCCCTGTCCTCTTACTAACTTCATTGGTCTAATCTCTGGATCAAATTCTTGTAGTATTGCCATCCATTTTCCTCATCTATTGCACAACTCATTTTGCATTAGTAATGTCTTAACTGCAAGATCAGTCACAATTGCATACACCTTACTCCTTATTATATAATGATAGAATTTATTGACTATCATTATCAAAGAAAAAGACTATTTATTGAGATTAGAATAGTTCAACTCAACGTACTCATGAAAGAAATAGACCTTTCATCCTCTTTATCTTTCTTCTGCATAAGAATTCTAGCACATGAATGTTCTAAATCAGAAGAATATATTTTAAATGGAAGCTCATAATCTAGACTGAAAAGTACTGGAACTATAGAAATAGTCACTTTTATATCCTCAAAAGATTTCTTGATTTCTAGAACCCATTCTATTTTGTCTCCTTTCTTGAGAAAATCATTTAGAGGATGAACTATTTGAGAAAATCCACTTATAAATTTTTAGACAAAATTTATCTTTCTAAAGAAAGATTTTAGTTCTTTACGACTGTGTCAAGGTAACAACTATAGACTAGCTTCAATTCTCTTATGATCAATGAAGATTCTAGACTGGGAGATAATATGACCTAAGAGCTTTCCTTTAGTGACCCCAAATGATCACTTCTTGGGATTAAGTGTTATGCCATATTTCCAACATCTATTGAACACTTTTCTTAAATTAGCAATGTGAGTGCTTCCATCTTTTGAAAATACAGTTAAGTCATTCATGTAGATAACTATACACTTATTTATCAATCCCTTAAAAGCTTCATCCATGGCTCATTGGAATGTAGCCCCTACATTGAGCAACCCAAAGGGCATTCTTAGATATAAGAAAAAGTTCCCCATTTTGTTGTGAAAGCATTCTTCAACCTATCCCCTTCATCAACCATCACCTGATTATATCCAGAATATCCATCTAAGAAAGACATCATTTGTGATCCATTGACAATTTTTAATGCTTCATCTAGTGAAGATAGAGGGTAGTTATCCTTTTGAGATTCTAGTTTTCGCGCAAAGTCAAATCTCCCTAGTCTTTTTCCTCATTGAAACTAAATTAGCCACCCCATGTGGAATAGTGTATAGGGAAGATAATATTGGCATCAAGAAACTTCTTAACTTCCTTCATTATCAATGGTTCAATAATGGGATTAACAGGTCTTTGCCTTTGTTAGAAAGGTTTGGCATCTAGCCTCAATGGAATGTCATGTGTGATGATCTCAAGATCATATATTTTGTGCTCTTCATAACTCCAAGCAATGACATCTTTGTATGCCCTTAGTAATTGGAGCATATATTTCCTTTCATAAGTGTTGCATGCCTTTCCAACCCTTATCATTCTAGGATCTTCATCAATACCTAGATTATATGAATCACATTCTTCGATCCCCTTTTCTTTGACTGTTCTCAAGTTAAGTGTTGATTCATCACAATCAAATATGTGCTCTAACTCAACCATTCCCTTAGAAACAGTGTTTGTTTTTAAATTGAGAATCTCATCTTCATCTCAAGTTCTTCTTCCTTAGGTTTTTCATCTAGAGTGTCTTCAATCTCTTGACCCTTAAAATGGTCATTTCACATGATAAAACCAGGTATGTGTTGGTCATCCTAGAGTACTTGGATGTTTGTAAAATTTTCTAGGATGGACAAGGCAACAACCAATTCGACCAAAAATATTATCATTTTTGTTCTCTCGACGGATTGTAATGCATTTTCTTAAATTGCCAAGGCATCTGCTACCATGTTTCTCCTTCTGGGGATGGACCTTATATTCAAACATTCTAAGTCATCCATCAGATTCCATACTCTCTTTTGGTAAGCAAGTAATCTCTTATCATTGCAAGAATAAATTGATTTCACTTTTCTAGTCACCAACTAGGAGTCTCCTTTTATTATGAGAGCTTTTACTCCCTTCTCTAATGCAAAGAGAAGTTCACAAATCAAAGCTTCATACTCTACATAATTATTAGTGCATCTAAATTGTAACCAATATGCTGCATAGAAAGACCTACCTTTTGGATTGATTAATTCAATACCAGCACTGGCTCCTAATTTGCACTTAGAGCCATCAAACAAGCGTGTTTAGATTAGATCTTCTTTGGGCTTCTTGGACTTATGCTTGTTTATTTGTATCTTTTCTTTTACTTAAAACTTACAATATTTCTTTTTAGGGATCCATTATGATCTCTCCTATAGTGGACTTTATAATTTTTTATTGTTTATCTTTGATATGGGGAATGTATGTTTCTTTTGCTGATCTTGAATTTCCCAAATCAGTTTTACAATTTTGTCCACTTTAGGCTTAGGATGAATGACTACCAAAGTCCAACCTTGGCCTGTTATAAAACTTCTTCTTCTTTGGATCTTAATCATTCTTGGTGGAGGAGAAGACAAACCTCCACCATTAGAAAAGGTAACATTTTATGATGCATTGAGATCTTCTAACTCTTCTCCATCCTTCCCTATAGCTTCGATATGTATGTGGAATTTATATTTTTCATAAGTACTTCTTTTAGAAAGTGGCCATTCTTTATTTCCACCATCTGTGTTAATGCCTAAGCAACCACTTCTTGACAATGTGAACATTCAAATTCTAAAAGACTAACTTTATGAAATTTGCAAAATCTTGGAAGGAACAACAAATTTGGGTCTATTTCTTCACCTAAACATTGTAAGTTGGCCACCTTGCTATCTATAAACTACATTACAATTTTTACTTTTGGGATCAGAATCATGGATCTTCCATCTTGATCATCTCATGATGTTTTAGTTGAAGCAGAAGCAAGAGCCATCACTTTGTAAGAGCCTAAATTAGCTTGTACAAATAGCACCTCATTTGGTGCATTGTATTTTGTAATCATCATTTCCAATATTGGCTCTACATCAATCTTGACCTAATTATTCAACTTTTTCCAAGGTAACCACAGTTGGGTAAAATATGTTGAAAACCATACTCTTAAGCATTTTTTCCACTCTCTACTTAGTAGCAATCCATATGTTTAAGGAATTTTGACCACATCTATATCTATGATGTCTTGAATTTGAGGGTCAACTGTCAATTGTCAATGAACATATTTTAGTACAGTGATAACCTTTACTTCCATTTTCTCAAGTTGTATCAATATTTGATTAGATGGCTAAGGAGAGACTCCCAACCTATGTCCTATTAAAAGTGGCATAACATTACAAGAAGCTCTTGAATCAATTAGGAAATTATGAATATTCTTTCCATATATTTTGATGCTAAGAAAAAAGGAAGGTACCTCAACCTTATCTTTTAACATAGTTGGCATAGCCTCTGAAGCATTGACCTATTGAGATACTATCTTTTGAGGAACAATATTCATATTATGGGGTGCCTTTGTATGATCGAGAGTTTTCATCAGTGCTTCCCACTGATTAGGATAGTTCTGTAGCATATCAATAATGGACATGTTGTCCTTTATTCATTTCAAATCTTCCACTGCACTATACTTTTTAGTAGACCATGCAAGATTTCTTAAGATTGAAGGCACATTTCCTTGATTTTGATATTGTTATCCTCCATATGGGGGTCTGATAGGTATTGGATTGTTAGTTGCTCTCAGATTTGAAGGAGTTGGTTCTAATGTGGGAGGAATGCCATTAATCATGGGTTCCTCCTAACTTCAAAAATTATAGGTATTTTGATTATTATTCCAAAAATAAAACATTTCTTCAGGTTGAGTATTTGGTTCTCCACTAATTGGAAAAGAGAATTCTTGGTTAGCTGGTTATTCCATTCCCATGTTTTGTGAAGAGTCATAGGATTCTAGCATCATGGTATTGAATTGCATAGGGGATTTGTTACTATTGCCCATTAGATTTTGATTTACTTTTTTATTTCCATTATAATATGAGACATAATAATTTAGTACATTTAGATTATTGTAATATTGATTGATGTCCACATACTGGGTATTGTTGTTTTCACTAAAATTCCTATTGTAGTTCTAACCGTAATTTTTGTTGTTGTTGTGGGGACCAAGATTTATTCTCTAAAAGTTGTTGTTCTATCCTTGTGAAAACCTCAAACAAGTCATCTTATTAGTAATTTGAGTCATGGTCTTCTTCATTTGGCCAAGTTTAGATGCAACATTGCTCTTTATTTCAGTGGATGTTGTTGCCTTTTGCTCAAAGAAAGAAATTTTGGAGGTTCATATCCTAGGTACGTCAAAGTTGGAACTTGTGGAGAGGGTGTGTACTATAATGGAGTTGGTTTCATTGGTATGAATTGTCTAGGCATCGATGGTGCTCCAATAGGATATTTTGGTATTGTGGTAATAGCTTGGGTTGGGGGCATCAATCCTCCTCCATTACGAATGGCTTGTTTCGTGAAAGTAATTGCTTCCAATAAGACTTTATCCAATGTGTTGATATTTGTAGTAAGAAATCTTCTTAGGATAATAGTCATAATATGGTCCATAGAATTTAGGTAAATTTTAACCGCTATAGTGTATGACATTTCCAACTTGTGATATGTCATATGAAAGTGATGATTGAATCGTGAAACCATTTTAGCTAGGTCCCTTTTGATTAATATGATTTGGTGATGTACCATAATTGGGTTGATGAAAGTTTTGCATTGTTCCAAGAACAATTTTTTGAAAGTGTCCTAGTCTCTGACATATCTTGGTGGTAAATTAACATACCAATTAAAGGAAACTTCTCCTAATGAGTATTGGAATAAGTGAAGAACAACATTCTCATTAGTGATCTACTTTTGATTGCAAATTTCTTCGAATACCTTGATGTGATCTTCCATTTTTCTTGGCTCTCCATACATGAACCTTGGGAAAATTTTCTTAGGATTCTTAGGAAGGTCGTTGAGTACTCCTATCAAGTTGATTGGTGAGTCTACAACATTTGCAAAAAAAACCATTGGTTGAAGATTTTGTGGAACAATGGGTGGTTGGTTTGGAGGTAGAAGTGAGGAAGATGATGAAATGTTGAACAAAAGTGAGAGGATTCTTGGAAATCCTTTGTCACTACAAGGCTTACAAAAATGACTGAGTTCTAAGAATACTAGTTAATTATCTAAAGATCTTAATGTTCACTAAAATGGGGATGTTGGATTAGGATCTCTGAGTTTGCATCAATTCTAGAAAAAGTGCACCTCTGGAGAAGCACACTTTCTCAAAAATATGGCACACCTACTGACTATGATGGACAACATTTTTTTTGAACTTGTAAAAAATGTAGAATTTTGAATTTTTAAGTTATTTTTTCTATTTTGAATGGCAAGAGACCCTCCTTCTAGCACCACTTCTATTGATTTGTCATTTTGCACAATGCTTAAAGACAAGATTCCTTTTGAAATCCTCTCTTGAAAAGCTAATATGGGATCAACTCCAAGGTTCCAAGTGATCTTGTGACCTACTATAATCTGCTTAGTTGTAGATAAATGTATTTATTCACAAAGAGGGCTTTGCTAGTTCATACCAATTTTGGATCAGATGATCAATCTGCTTATTGTTTCAAAATCAATCACAAAATGAATAGCTATATTTTTGGTATTTTCTATTTTTTAATGAATGCAATCTAACAATGCAACTATATGAAGTCCTATTTTAACCAAGGGTTAGCAAAGCAAATAACAATGTGTAAGAAAACTTGGCAATAAAGAATATAACCATTTCCACATAACCCATAATAGATCTAAAATAAATACAGAATTAAAATCCACAAGCAAGAGAATAGACAACATACCCACAAAATGTGACACAAGATATACCCTGGGAAACCCTCATTGAGGGAAAAAACCTAGCCCCCAAAAGCATCCATCACCATGTATTATGCAGCAAAAAAATACCATTGCCATACAACCATGGAAATCTTCATGGCCATAGCCACAACCAAGAAAACTATGTGAACAAGCATGAATCCACGCATCCCATGCCATGCTTTCAACCTTCACAAATGCTCCCTTGGCTAACCTGTCAAGCCTTGTCCTGCTCGACTCTTGCCTTTTGTCTTACTTTCTACAACAACTACCCTTGTGGCTGCTTATATAAGTCTCACAAAACCACCAAGTGGTATTACATAAACCATGTGCTACCTAACCCACTGACCCCACATTTAATATTGGACATTTAATTCTTTTCCCCAATATTAAATAATTACATGAAATATTTTCACAATGTTACAATACAACTCATCAAGAATATTCGATGGGAATCTTTACATGTTGCACGTCCATCTAGGTGGAACATTACATGATAAAATAAAATAATAAAATATAACGCTACTATGCAATGTGTGCAACACCCATTATCTCAACATTCTCCCACTTGTTGTATACATTGCATAGGGTCAATCCGTAGCAACATAAATGAACAAGGGAACAATCCCTCCTAGCACATCCACCATCATGGATCAAAATACACCAAGTGCTCCATCCTGGTACCTGCAACAAAATCAAAGTATCCAGCATCTCAAAAATGAATGATCTCACCTCCTATTATGCCACTACCATTGGGCATACATAGAAGCCATCCAAAGAGAAAGCCACCCAACTTGTCGCATTAGAAGATCATAAAATCCTATACCAACTAAATTTCAAGCACAAATAACCTAATCCAAAGGTAATCACATGTATCCATAGTTGTCAAAATATCCATAGCTGAAATAGCACCCACAGAAAAGTGCCAAACCCATCCAACTATCCATACCTCCAAAGGTATAACAAGTGAATCTCATATCACCGACATATCCAATCTGCAACTTGCAATCACAAGCCTCACGAGCAATACCTGCCACATATATACCAAGAAGCTCCCACTACAAAAGATAATGTCAAATATATAACCAATCCACTCAACAAATCTCAAAGAAGTGAATCCATGTAGTATCAAGGACATCTGCAATACATAAACTAATATCCTACAAGAACAAATCTTGTAACAAGTCTCCAATAGTCTCCCAAATTCTCCACAACCAACATAGGAAAGAGATAAAGTAATAACCATGTCATCTCTCACATGACATACATGAACACAAACTAATGATCACAATCTCTAACCAATCTCAAATCCAATGTAGGAAAAATTGAACATCCAGGAAGATAACCAAGACCAGAGAAACCATGCAAATCATAACCTGTATCATGTCTTTCTACACACACCTCTAGATGTAAACTGTGCAAGTATGATCTCCTCCATAAAACCCCAACAAGAAGCCTCAACAACACCCAAACCATATCATATAGCTAATCATGGATGTAAGCCTCTCACATGAAGATCAAACTCAATAAACCCATTCCTAATCCAAGGAATATGCCCAATACAAACCCATCTCCCAAAGTCAACCAGCATAACAACATATGCACATAGAGATAACCAATGCTAAACCATCTCTCAAATGAACCCTCCAGAACTAACTCATGTATCATAGCTCAAGATCCATATCCATGAAAGATAAGCATAAATATAATGCAACTAAGAAAAATAATGGGCTATACCTCTCAAGTAGCAAATTGCCAAGTAGACCAAGATTGGGGAATGAGAATGCTCATCAAGATACCCAAGTCTCTAACCAAGACTCATCTCCTCTCAAGTCCATATTAGGTGACTGCCCCTAGGACTTCCTGCTAAAACCATCAACCATCCCAACAAATACTTCTCTAATCCAAGAGAAATCAACATCACCACCATCTCTAAGTATCCATGAGCACCTGTAACCAATCAACCCATGCCAACTCCAAATGCAACATAACAATATCATGAAGTATCCAACTTATTATCAATGTACTCAATACCAAGAAACTAAACGAAGATCAATGTCAAAGTTCCAACCATGGCCTCAGGAACATAAACATGACAACATGATCTAACCATCTCATCCAAAGAGATAACATGCTCCATATGAACATACTATATCATGTCACAACTCTAAACGTGTATCAAGAGTATACCATGACATAATAATGAAACCATCCTTATACCAAAGATAACATGTCAAATAAAAGCATAAACCACACCTTTGCCAAGAACCCTGTGAGTCCTGAAGATGCAACCATCTCCATACACCATGAATGTAAGGAAACTTGGCAACAAATAATATAACCGTTTCCACATAACCCATAATAGATCTGAAATAAATACGGAATTAAAATCCACATGCAAGAGAATAGAAAATATACCCACAAAATTGCGACACAAGATATACCCTGGGAAACCCTCATTGAGGAAAAAAACTCAGCCTCCAAAGCATCCATCACCATGTATTATGCAGCAAAAAATACCATTGCCATACAACCATGGAAGCCTTCATGGCCATAGCCACAACTAAGCAAACTATGTGAACAAGCATGAATCCACACATCCCATGCCATGCTTCCAACTTTCACAAATGCTCCCTTGGCTAACCTGTCAAGCCTTGTCCCGCTCAACTCTTGCCTTGTGTCTTCTCCTTGTCACTCTCTCTCTTTCTACAACAACTACTCTTGTGGCTGCTTATATAGTAGCAAGTCCCACAAAATCACTAAGTGGTATTACATAAACCATGTGCTAAAACCATGTGCTACCTAACTCACTGACCCCACATTTAATATTGGGCATTTAATTCTTTTCCCCAATATTAAATAATTACATGAAATATTTTCACAATGTTACAATACAACTCATCAAGAATATCTCATGAGAATCTTTACATGTTGCACGTCCATCTAGGTACAACATTACATAATAATAAAATAACAATATTATGCAATGTGTGCAACACCCATTATCTCAACAATGAAGAAAACCATCTCCACATACCAAGAAGAACCATCTCCACACACCATGAAGATAACAAGTGCACCATGCAAATGTCAAAGATGCTTCTGCAGCAACAGGATCTAAGACAAACCTCCAATATCTGCAAACACTCAATAAATATATCAATACCAAGAACTCCCACTCAACCATGGTACCAAGTCACCTATGGCATCATAAAATCCATCTCCTACATGAAGATCCAAACCAAACCAAGAACTAATCTTGCACTGTCACCTCATCACTGTCACAAGCTCCCACTAAACCGTGTATCTAAGCTATCCATGACATCATGATGAAAAACCATCCTCTAACCATGAGAATCAACCAAGGCATCAAACCATCAAAGAACTCAAAGTGCACATCATGAGCTCCTCAAAAGAAACCAAATAACCATGATCTTCTACCAAGAAGATATACCACCATAACTGAATTAGAAATTCAAGCTAATGAACATCAAGGATGTACCTGTATATCCAATCATGTCATGCCAAAATCCATGGCACCATGATCACATCCATGAACCGAGCATCTGTCTCTCAATATGTCCAACCTGTCAGCATAAAATAGTCAACCACAATCCTCCACCATGACTGTACCTGGTAACAACATCTCATCCCTTCTACATGAAGAAAAAATTAGCAAATCATGTGACTTAAGGCATAGACAACCCAAATCCAAGCCACCAATCTGAATATGCATCAATAATGAAAGATCAATGGGAAAAGACAACCCATAACCAAGCCATAAATGCAACCTATAAGTATAGACCGCTTACAACACTGCACAACTTGTAGATCCAACAAGTCATCATACATATCCAGACCAAACACTAATAACCATATCATCATGAGACCAAACTAAAATATGAACTGAGTATACAATGACATCAAATCTTAAATCTCCAATGCCATAAACTCACAATGTTACCATAGTCAAAATATATCTATAAACTAATCAGATCAATATATCACCAAATAAATCATGCCAAACCTGTACCAAATCTAAACCAATGTATAGAGCTCTCCAAGAGCTTTCCATTGACTACTCAAAGTCCAAAATCCGACTTCGTATGCCCAAGTTATGCCCTAATTCGTGCTCAAAATAAACAACATGTGACTTTAGGGCTCTTAAAACTAGACAAAATATCAAAGTCATAGAACCAAACCTATACCATGTTGTAGTGCTCTGAACTAGCTTTCCAATTCCTATAAGAACTCTGAAATCCGATATTCTGAGAGAAAGTTATGGCCGTTTTACTAAGATAGTCTTTTTACCATTTTCACTACGATTTTTCATTTTTTATTTTTTTCTGTGACAAAATTTTTGTCGAGATTAAATTTGATGGCCATCATGGGTTGAAATAAAAAAACTCTTTCATTTCCTCTTAACATGGCCAAACTAGGGCATATTATATATCAAAATTTATGGAAATGTAGACCCGGATCCAATGGTGAGGTTTGTTTTTACCCAAGAGGTCATTTCTGCAATCTACTCCTCAAAACCCTCATTTAAATGAAACATTTGAAAAACTCTTTTGTCCAACAATTTCACATGCCCAAAATATTTCAACATCCCATCATAACAACAAATCCAAAACTCTCAGATCTGCAATAAATCATTCATATGTCTTGCTATTTTCTTTTATCCTCTCATGCATTCCCATGGATCCAATCTAGGGTTACAAACAATAAAACCATAGCTCTGATACCACTTGTAAGGCAACTTGGCAATAAAGAATATAACCATTTCCACATAACCCACAATAGATCTGAAATAAATACAGAATTAAAATCCACAAGGAAGAGAATAGACAACATACCCACAAAATGTGACACAAGATATACTCTAGGAAACCCTCATTGAAGGAAAAAACCCAGCCTCCAAAAGCATCCATCACTATGTATTATGTAGCAAAAAAATACCATTACCATACAACCATGGAAGTCTTCATGGCCATAGCCACAACCGAGCAAACTATGTGAACAAGCATGAATCCACACATCCCATGCCATGCTTTCAACCTTCACAAATGCTCCCTTGGCTAACCTGTCAAGCCTTGTCCTGCTCGACTCTTGCCTTTTGTCTTACTTTCTACAACAACTACCCTTGTGGCTACTTATATAGTAGCAAGTCTCACAAAACCACCAAGTGGTATTACATAAACCATGTGCTACCTAACCCACTGAACCCACATTTAATATTGGGCATTTAATTCTTTTCCCCAATATTAAATAATTACATGAAACATTTTCACAATGTTACAATACAACTCATCAAGAATATTCGATGGAAATTTTTACATGTTGCACATCCATCTAGGTGGAACATTATATGATAAAATAAAATAATAAAATATAACAATACTATGCAATGTGTACAACACCCATTATCTCAACACAATGATGAGATAACTAGAGATGAAATTAAACAGCATGAAAGGGAAATTCTTAACAGACATAAACCATGATAACAACACATTTGTGAGTTAAATTATTGAAAAGATTGGGTAGGAAACCAATGAAATTAGGAGTAATGCTTCCTCAAATCCACTGATGCAATTGTCAATGGGAATTTAGCAAAATTGAAAGATGTTTAACTTCTTATCAAATTGCAAGGCCACAAAAAGTGTGCTCATGTGAGACAAGAAGCTATGTAGGAACAAAAGGATGATCTCTTCTCCAACTCTTTACATCAGTGGAATTTGTCAACACACAAAAAATACCAAAACTAAAATATTGCACAATCAAATCGACAGAACAAAATTGGCTCCATTATTATCATGAACAAGAATCCATAAAAATAACACCCTTTGGAAAGAATAACTACACTCAGAATGAGAGCACCCAAAACATATATTATTACATCAAAATAATAGCCTGGAATACATGTTACAATCTTGAATTTATAAGAAATTGTCTCCTTAATTTGTGTAGAAAGTGAGAGATCTCTTTATTTAAAATAATGTTTAAAACTAAAACAAATATATTTATGTACAAATTGACTGTCTAAATGGTGCTAAGTAGGACTCCACCCTTGTTTATATCAATTAATGGGTATATGAGCCTTTAGATGTCTTAAAACAAAGAAATAAGAAGTAGATAAGAAGAAGGAAGTTGTAAGAGGATTTGGGAGTCACTGGAAGCTCTAAAAATGGAAGCTTGGCCTTCCTTGAATGCTTCTATGAGTTAAATTATCATCAAAATGTGTTTCTAGTGCATAGAAAGCTCTAAATTTGGATCAAGTAGTTAACTTTTGGTGCACCTATGACTTCTTCAAAATTTCCAGTGCACCTCAAAAGCAATGCACCTACGCACTTGGCTAGCAGGTTCAAAAAATCCAAAATTTTCTCAAGTGTCAAAATTGAACTTTTAGCTTCTAGGTTTTCTTCCCCTTTATACCAAAGTGATGTCTAGATGTTTTCTCTTGAATTTTTCTATAATCTCCATCACTTGGGAAGCTTTTGGTAATTCTAATTCTTGATATTTATGCCTAACTATTTGTTGATAGTTACTCATATCCATTCAAGTTTCTAAAAAATCATCAAGTCTAACCTTAAGTCTCAATAATACCTCTTCAGTCTTGAATGCTTGCTTAATATCTTCATCAGATGAAGCATCCTTGAAAGTTCTTCAGAATCATTCAACTAGTGCTTATATTGAATTGAGCTTCACCTTTAACTCATCTTCAAAAATTTCAAGGGAAATGACATCATAATACATCTTTGCATTCAAAATTTCTTCTTGAGACTAGCCCTTTAACTTCTGAATATCTTCATGAAGTCCTGGTGTAGGAGCACCCACATAAAATATTTTGGACATGATTTCTACATGAAGAATTTATCCCAATTTTTTTTACAATAAGATCTTTTCTTGGGATTCATATAGATCATTGTGGGTTCATTCTTCCCCATTCTATATTGATCTAGAGTATTCTGTAAGTTGTTCTTCCTATTTTGTAATAATATAGAATTTTTCGTAGATCATCTTAGCAAGTATAAATAGAGTTTTAGGTTTAGGTTTAGGTTCAGGATAATTTTTTGGGATATGAAATTATGGGGAGAAGAAATCTATAGGAGAGAAAATGTATATACTATTCATTTGATAAATTAAGTAAGAAGAATTCTATTATATATCTCTTGCTAGTGTTGGTTCCTTTTGATATTTCTTATACTAAATTTATCTCTGCATCATTTTTGGTATCAGAGCTTGGGGAAATATCCTAAGGCAATTAGATTTTATGTCTGCATAAGAGTCAGAAGCTGAAACATCAAACATGGTCACCAATGTTGAGCTGGCAAAGAAGATGCAAGAACATGAGAAAAATCAATAAGTGGTTATTAGATGAATTTGAGAAGATGAAGGGATATATAGAAAAGACAACAAAGATTTTCTCAGAGTAAGAGGAAGAAGGGGAAGAAGAGGATACCCCTGAGCAAGAGGTGGTTAACTTACTTGTATACCAGAGATACTTTATAGAAGCCCTTGAAAGAGTTGGCAGGAGGATGCCAAAGGTGACCTACCCATTTTCTTAGGAAAGATGGATGTTGATGCTATTGTGGATTGGATAGAAGCCTTGAACAACCATTTTGAATGTGAAAATATAGTAGAGAAGGACAAGGTAAAAACTGCCAAGTCAAAGTTGAAGGGACCAACCCTCACTTGGTGGAATTTCACTCAAGGAGAAAGGGTCAAAGAAGGTAAGAACATGATAACTTCATGGAGAAGGATGTGTGCCAAGGTGAGGGAAACATACTTACCTAAGGATTATGAAATCCAACTTCATCAAATGAGACAAAGTTTAAGACAAAAGGAGCTATATGTCATGACCTATACTGAAGAATTCCAAAAATTAAGCTTGAGGGTAAAGCAGAGTGAATGTGAAAGTGTAAAAGTTACTAGATATCTCAATGGATTGAGATTGAACATTCAAGAAGAACTTAATTTATTGTGTCCTCATATAGTACAGAAGTGTTATCAACTAGCTTTGAATTTGGAAGCCAAATTGAAAAGAAGGCAAGAACAAAATAGCAGAGGAAGAGGAAGAAATCAAAGGGGAAAAGGAAATTTCCAAGGAAGAGAACAAAACCATGAATATTATAAGGAGATAAAGCAAGAAACTAGTCAAAGCGAAATAAATTTCAGAGGTGACTTTAGAGGTAGAAGAGGTAGTTCAAGAGGTGGATTTGGTGGTAGAAGGGCAAGTTTGATTATTTGTTTCAATTGCAATAAGGAGGGACATTATGCATCTAGGTGTCTGGATTGAGCAAGTTCAAGTTCACAAGGTGAAAGAAGAACAAATTTGGTACAAGATGATGAATACCAAGAGAAGGAGATGGCTAACTCAAATAGTGTACCTAAAAGAGGAGAAAGTTTAATGATGAAAATAACACTTTTGAAAGTGCCTATTACCATGGAATCACCACAAAGGAAAACTATCTTTAGGACTGCTTGCAAATTCGGAGGTAAGGTATGTAAAGTCATTATTAACTTAGGATCAACTAAGAATTTAGTTTCTCTTGAGATGGTTCAGAAGTTAAAACTTAGGAGGATACCTCATCCTTTTCCTTATAAGGTTTCATAGCTAACAAAGGGTCAACAAACTCTTTTAAATGAGCAAGCATGGGTTGATTTTCATATTGGAAAGTATAAGGACAGAATTTAATGTGATATAGTTGACATGGATGCATGCCACCTATTATTTGGTAGGCCCTGGCAATATGATTTGCAGGCACAACATGATGTAAAACTCAATAAATACATCATTAATAAGGATGGAAAAGTGATTAGATTGATTCCATTTGTTGATCATGAAGAAGTGGAAGAAAATAAAGAGAGGGAAGCCAAAATTATGATGGTTGATAAAAAGGAATTCTTATAGGACATGAAGGATGAACCTAAACCTTGTTTTCTTTTGCTGCCTAACCCACAATGACAAGAACCCATTGGAAATGATAGAAAGGGGGTTGAAATTAAGAAGACAATTCCTAATGAAGTGAAAGAAATTTTGGATAAGTATGAAGGTTTGATTTTAGAAGGTATGCCAAAGTCTTTACCACCTATATGAGATATTAGTCATTGTATTGATTTCATTCCTAGAGCTACTTTACCCAATAAGGTTGCATACAAGATGACACCTCAAAAAAATGAGGAGATTGCTAGACAAGTAAAGGAGTTACTCGATTCTGGCTTGATTATGAAAAGCTTAAGCCCATGTGTTGTACCTACTATTTTGGCACCCAAGAAGGAAGGAACCTAGAGGTTGTGCGTTGATTCTAGAGCCATTAATAAGATTGCAATCAGATATAGGTTTCCAATGCCAAGAATTGAAGATTTGCTTGATTGTTTGGGAGGTGCAAAGTATTTCTCCAAGATTGACTTAAAAAGTGGGTACCATCAAATAAGGATAAGAGCTGGAGATGAACGAAAGACATCATTCAAAACCAATGGTGTATTATATGAATGGAAGGTAATGCCATTTGGACTCTCTAATGCTCCTAGTACCTTCATGAGACTTATGAATGAAATACTTAAAGACTTCAATGGTAAGTTCATCATAGTATATTTAGATGACATATTAATTTTCAGCAAGACAAAGGAAGAACACCTAGAGCACATTGACATGATTTTGAGAAGACTTCATGAGGAGAAATTGGTAATAAATTTGGAAAAGTGTATGTTCATGCAAGAGGAGCTAACATATCTTGGTTTTTTTATCTCCCAAGGTAGCTTGAAGATGGATAAAGATAAGGTAAGTTCTATACTATCCTATCCACCCCCAAGAATAGTTGGAGATGTTAGAAGCTTTCACGATCTTACTACATTTGATAGGAAATTCATCAAAAAATTCAGTCATATATGTGCTCCTATGTTAGAAACTATTAAAGGAGGAAGGAAATGTAAGTTTGCATCGAGTCAATCAGAAAATGAAGCTTTTGAGTTGCTCAAGAAAAAGGTTAGTCAGCAGCCAATTCTTTCTTTACCTGATTTTAACAAAGTTTTTCAAGTAGAATGTGATGCTAGCAAGGTTTCTATAGGGGAAGTTCTTAGTCAAGAAGGAAAGCCAATGGCTTTCTCAAGTGAAAAAATTAATGAATTCAAGTAGAAATACTCTTCATATGACCTAGAAATGTACGCATTGGTTTAAGCTCTCAAAAGGTGGAGACACTACTTGTTGCCAAAGGAGTTTGTTGTGTATACTGATAACCAAGCCCTTAGTTTTCTGAATAGCCAAGACAAATTAAGTCATAGGAACATGAAATGGGTGAAGTATTTACAGGCCTATACCTTTACCATCAAGCATAATATGGGTGTATCAAACAAGGTTGGTGATGCTCTTAGTAGAAGGAATCTGACTGTCTCCCAAATACAGCTAGAAACTGTGGGAATTGAAGCACTCAAGGATATGCATGTAGTAGATTTAGATTTTGGCGATATCTACAAGGTATGTATGGAGTTTGGTGAAAGATGCCATGCTGATTTTGCTAATTTTTTTGGTGCAAGACAAACTTCTTTTCAAAGGAGGACAACTATGTGTACCTAGGTGCTCTATGAGGACAAACATTATTAAAAGAGAAGCATAGTGGAACAATGGGTGAACATTTTGGATTGGATAAAACCTTAGTATTTGTTAGAAAGTACTACTATTGGCTTAAACTTCATACTGATGTTAGAAACTTTGTGGAAACATGTATGATTTGTCAAAGGGTCAAATAAAGAACTACAAGCGCAAGCTTTATCAACCTTTGCCAATATCATCTAGAGCCTAGGAAAGCATAACAATGGATTTTGTAATAGGGTTGCCACGAAAATGAAAGGGGCATGATAATGTATTTTTTGTAGTAGATAGGTTCAAAAAAATGGCTCACTTCTTACCATATAAGTCAACCTATGATGCCTTTCATATAGTAGATCTCTTTTCAAGGATGTCATAAGAATTCACGAGCTACCTCTCAACATAGTTTTAGATAGGAATGTGTAGTTTGTAGGACACTTTGGAGAACTTTTTGGAGGAAATTTGGAACCAATTTATCATTCTCATCATCCTAGCACCCTCAAACTGATGGTCAAACAGAGGTAGTTAATAAAACATTGGGCAATTTGTTAAGAATACTCACAAGACAACATGTAGTAAAAAGGGATGTAATCCTACCCCAAGCTAAATTTTCATATAATAAATACATCAATAGAAGTATAGGAAAGCCACCATTTCAAGTGGTGTATGGAATTCATCCTAGAGGGATTTTTGAGTTAAGAGATCTGAGTTCATAGCAACAAGTTAGTGACCAAGGAGAAGAATTTGCTACAACCATAAAATAAATCCATGATGAAGTCAAAGCACAACTCCAATAAACCTCTAACAAGTATAAGAAGCATGCAGATCAAAAATAGAGACAATTAGAATTTGAAGTGGGAGATTTGGTATGGGAAAATCTCAAGAAAGAGAGGCTACCAAAAGGTTAATCTACGAAGCTTATGTTGAGAAAACTAGGTCCTTGCCAAATATTGAAGAAGTTTGGAACCAATGCTTATGAGATTTGATTACCACCTAAGATTAGCATTCTCCCATCTTCAACATAGTAGACCTCACACCATTCAAAGCACCCACTGAAGAAATTGATACAATATAGATTGTTGATATAGAAGACATTCAACATCTACCATTTAAGCAGACACCACAACTAGAAATGATACTTGACACCAAAGTCATAAAGCAAACAAGAGGAAAGGAGTCCCAACAGTATTTGGTAAAACTCAAAGGTTATTTGGATGCAGATGCTATGTGGATGATTGATCAAGATATCAAAAATAAGGGTACCACTCTACAAGTGCTCATCTCAAGTGGGCTTGAGATAAGATTTCCTGAGGAGTATGGTGTAGGAGCACCCACATGAAATATTTTGGACATGATTTTTGAATGAATAATTTATCTCAATTTTGTTTTTACGATAAGATATTTTCTTGGGATTCGTATAGATCATTGTGGGGTCATTCTTCCCCATTCTATATTGATCTAGAGTATTTTGTAAGTTGTTCTTCCTATTTTGTAATAATATAGAATTTTTTGTAGACCATCATTAAGTATAAATAGAGTTTTAGGTTTAGGTTTAGGTTCAAGGCAAGTTTTTGGGATATGAAATTACGGAGAGAAGAAATCTGTAGGAGAGAAAATGTATATATTGTTCATTTGATGAATTAATTAAGAAGAATTTTATTATATATCTCTTTCTGGTGTTGGTTCCTTTTGATATTGCTTCCATTTGAATTTATCTCTACACCAAGTCCTTCCATGACCTTATTTCTAACAATTATCTTCTCAATTCAATCCTTAAGTTTATCAATCTCATCTATTGTATACACTTCTGTGAGTGTATGATACCTTTTACCTTTTATTATTTGGAGTTCTTGAAGGTCTTTTCCCCAAGTATGTATCTCATCCATAAGTCCAAAATCATGGGCTACTATAGATACCAGTTTCTTCACACTAGAATGAATATTATGTAATAGGTTCAAATTGGTTTGCATTATCTCTATACCCTTTTACTCAAAATTGTCATGCCATTGCTGACATGCTCCAAAAAATGAATCAACTTGGACACTACCCTTATCTCTCCTTTCTAATTTCATAGCAAGAGTAACCTCTGGGTGATCTTGATCTAGTAGACCTACAATTCCATGCATATATCCTCTTAGTAGCTTGTTTTCTTTATGCAATTTTATTAATTCACTCTTATTATCATCAAAATTCTTGAACACCTCCCTAACACCTATAGTGATCATCACTTTGGCTATATCTACTATGGGCTTTCCTAATAGGACTTTTGTAATCTGATAGTCCTTAGGAGTCAAATCTTTAGTCTCAACATGTAGAGGAGGAATGGCTATGTGAGAAAGTTGGTCCTAATCTCTATTCTTTATCATGAAGGTTAATTATTGCACATCACCCATAGGTGGATCAGGCCTCTTGATGGATTCTACTAGTGTATCTATACTCTCCTCTTCATTCAGGTTTAGCTATCACTTTTGTTGGACCATAATTTCTCTCTTTAACTAGGTTGGTGAAGTGACCATAGGAGACAAGTACTTGGTTGAAGAGGAGATTTTCCCAGTAAGCCCTTGTCCCTTATCACTCCTTTCTGGAGTCTTCTCATTCTATGAGAGATATACATTTTGTGTCCCTACATTTGTTGTATCCAAAGTCCCAAACTCTGTATCTTAAGAAAATTTTTGAGGTTCTTCAAATATCTGACCTTCCTTGGATACTTTATTGACTAGTATTTGTTTAGGCTCTTCTTCATGCACCACTCTCTCTTCTTCAGTGATAGGAGGGAGGGGAGTGGCTGATCCTTTGTCCAAATATGAAAAATCCTAAAATGGTGGTGGTGAGGTACCATGGAATCCTTGTGGTAGAGGTGGAATTTGATTCCAATCCTATTGCAAAGGTTTGTTTGTGGGTGTATTTCATATTTTATCACCCACCATTTTAGTCCCTACTATTGGAAATACAATAGGGAAGTAAAACCTAAGAGGCGGGTGGGGGTGTGAATCAACACTTAAATTTTTCAACCTCTAAAACAATTCACTGCACATCCATCTCACAATCTATGCATATAAATTGAAATACCAAATTAAGCATATACATCTATAGCATGAAAGTAAAATATTCAATACATTTATGACACAAGATATTTGGTTACCCAAAAACCCTCCAAGGAGAAGGTAAAATTGGGATGGGGATGACACACACAAATATTTACTACTACAATAATAAAGTGTATCCAATAAAGGTTACAATGTTTTTTCATGAAATATGATCTACCCTGTGAAAGGTTTGTGCTGTTAAAGGCTTACAATATTATTAGATCTTACCCTATTAAAGGATTTAAACACCCTCCTAAAAGTGTGCCTGGCAAAAGGACTTTAACTTACAATGAAGTAAGCACCCTATTAAAGGATTGACAATAGCCTACCAAGACTACTCTATTAAGAGATTTAACTGATTCACTTGTTAAAATGTCTTAGCAATGATCCTTTAGTTAGCACTCTATTGCTTGATGTCAGATCACCTCTATCTTGATGTATGCTTGATCCTTTTTTATCAGATAAATCTCTGTTGTCCTCTAATTCCTTTCCTCTATTCTCCTTTAATTGATTCTACAATGTAACTCAATCATAACTCTTTAGTCACCATGAATGCTTTGTTTATGCCTACAAACTCTTTAATTCTCCTTAAGCATTCTTAAAAAGTTTAGGGTTTGTCTTCCTTAAGAAGACCTAGGTGACTTAGGGTTAGATATGAATTAACGGTAGTGATTCACCCATATTGCCAGTTAAACCTTCCCTTTTTCTAATTGGATGCATGTAATGCATAGGGATTAACAATTAAGATTTGTTCTTATCACCAAAGATCATAAAACAATCCTTAAGCTGGCCCAAAAATGGTTTACATAGAAGTTTGTGCCATTACAAACATCTATGTCAAAATTGTGTAACTTGGCACTTGAAGTCCCTAATGCTCGACATCAACTATAACTTCAATGTTATAACTTAGCCTCTAAATGACTCTACATCCACTAATCACTTGACATTTGAATAGCTCAGCACATACCATCTGCTCAACACTTGAGTGACTTGACACTTACTGGTCACTCAACTCACACTAAATATCTGTTGCTTGGCATATACCATCTGACAACTTATGCTTGGCATGTATTACTTGTTCAACATGATATAAGTAAATGACCTAAGTATATTACCACTCATATGTCAAAACCAATCTAAGATTAACAATCTCCCCCTTTGACATGAGTGGAAAAATACTTGATCATGTATTAAATAACCTTTAGCCTTTCAAGCATAACTCAAATAATATCTATATACATACAAAATTTCAAAACTTCAAAATTTTTCAAAAGTGTATGACTCATCAGTCATACCTCAAAATGTAATAACTCCCCCTAAGTTGATTCTATTTTTTTGTATCTGAACTTTCAAAATTATTCCTCCTATTGAGTAGATTTACATTAGCTAATTTGTGTACTTTGTTTTTGTCATTTCCCTCAAAAATATTATCTCCCCCATACCTCTTATTTCTCCCATACTCCTTATTTCTTCCCCATTTTGACACTAGAAATGTGTTTGTCCACTGATAGTGTGTTTGTTCAAAAATTATTTGTGGACCTGAAGCATTATTTTCAATTCTATATCCCAGTTGTCACAAGCTACCTCCAATGACTTAATCTAGATGGCCAACTCAATAGCATGGTGAACTAAGTCATCATGAGTATAAATATGTGGATCTTTCTACATGAGTGTTTCAACAAAGGCTAGTTCCTTGTTCAATATCTCCATATGTGGAGTTAGAAAGGACTAAATGCTAATCACTTTAGCCTTATATTCGCTTTATTTGTGTGTAACATTGCTAACTAACTTTGGGAGTTGAGGAGATTCCTAAAATGTTTCTCACTCTGAGATGGAGACTTTGGCAAAGTTATACCAGATGATTGTATATGACTTTTGAAACTCAGAATATGACTCCTTATTTATTGTGTGAAGAGTGTGGGATTACATAATTTGGTGTACAAAGAGAAAATGTTCTCTAGTACATTCTTCATAGTGTCAATTTTGGTTTCTAACTCAACCTATGATATTGCAATAGCACTCGATATCTTTTCATCAACCTTATGTTGGAACTTTCTTTCAAACCTTTCAAGTAATTTTACGTTTGAATCTATGTCTATATTTTTTAGCTTCTCCACTAAGCTAGTTAGCTACTCTATTATTGACTTTGTTGCTTTTGGTACTAGTAGGGTAAATCCATCAAGAAAAATATCCTTGATATCTATCAATGCTTGTTTCTACCTATGCTCATGTTTGACCAATTCTTGATTCTTCTTCTTTGCAAGTGCTTCTTGAAGTATGCCCATTTTCTCAATGGTGATAGTTACATAATAAAACTTGGGCAACTCAATCACTTCATTTGAGTTCAAATTAACAAATGATGTGACTTCATCTACCTTAGATGTTCTTAGACTCAGTCGTGATGATTGTAGGGGTATAGCTTCTATACTCGACAAATGAAGAGCTTGACTATGAGGAGTAGCAATTTTTGGTAAAGTTACCAGTGTTTGTATTTCTAATTGTTCCTCAAGTTTGGTAGTCATACTTAGCTCTTCAGTCTAATCCTTTATCTTCACATATGCACCTTGCTCTTGTGTTGTAGGTACAAGAGTATCTACCTGACCTATTTGAACTTGTGTTCCTTTAGTCTTTTTTTTCTCATCATTCTACTCTCCAACTGTCTCACCCTTGTCATGTTCACTCTATTGTATAATGAGTGAGATGAGTACTCTATGCCAATGTACTGATGGTAGAATTTGTATCCTTCCTCTGGTATAGTACAAGAGGTAATGTAGATTGTATCACAAAGAATTGAGGAGGGGTTGTAGGTGTAACTTATTTATATACTTCCTCCCCTACAAATACCTTGTCTACCTTCTCAATTTCATCAACACTCACCAGTACAATATTTTTGCAAAGTTTGGCCTAGGTTGTGGATTCTACCAGTATCTTCTTCAAGTCATCCTTTGTGAGGGGATTGATGTTTTGAGTGATAGTATCAAAAACATCCTTAATCTTTATAGTATCATTTTCTATGTTCACCTCATGTGGAGGATTAACACTTGACACTAGTGTATTTGGTACACTCTATTCTATCTAATGCTCATCTTCTGTTGATGTCCATGTATCTTCATTTGTTAATGTGCCTTCCTCTTATGTAACTATCATCACATTCAGTCTTCTCTTCATCAAATTCAGCTAGAGCAATGTATTTTCTCCTTGATTTCTTCTCAAGCTCCTCTTAATTCCTAGCTAGTCTAGCTCTCTTCTCTTTTGGCTTGACTACTTCTTGAGCCTTCTTTGTAGTAGCACTTGTGCTTTCTTTTGTAGAGGAAATTGTAAGCTTAGATTTTGCAACCTTCCTAAGTATGTTGGTAGCTAGTGTCTTAGCTTTCCTCTTCTTTTTCTCAGGTGCTTCACTGGCTTCTTCTTCCTTAGCACCTTCTTCAATTTCCATTTCTTTTTCTTGGTCTTCTCCTTGACCTTGAGTCAAGACTAGTGGTATTTGATTAGGTATATCTTCTTCTTCTTCATTTGCTCCTTCACCAATTTTTTTCTTTAACTTCTTAACAATTTTGTTCTTCTTCATAATGACTAAGTCAATCTTTGAATCCATAGTTATATTTCATTTGGCCACATCATAGTTTGAAAAGGTAGTAGCCTTAGCATATACATCTTCTGCAAGTAATTTTGTTATTGTTGTAGAGGCTTCATCAACATTGATTTCATAGTCTAGTGGCCTTAGCCACCTTACCCTTAGAACAAAAACTTGAACATATGTATAATCAGTGTCAACTAGAAAGAAAAAATCATTAAAAATGTTTCTCAACTAGTGAAATTGGTATCGTCAGTCTCTTCTTCATTGATTGTTTGAAGTCCTCAAAGTAGCTAGTCATAAATGACTCAAAATTGTTCCCAAGTTGCTCAATAAACTCACCTATTTGCATTGTAATAAATCTATTTTTTTCCCAGGACACTTTACTAAATGTGGGGAATGTATTCTATACATAAAAGAAAATACATACAAGAATTGAGCAAAATTTACATTGATCACTTTTGGTCTTCCTTATAGCTCCCAAATTTTTTGACAATTGTTGCATTTGTAACTTGGCAAGGTCATAGGTGTGATCATTCTTGACTATCTTATAGCCCATGTCAACAACAATACATGGTACACTATTGAGCCTACTTGATTGGTAAATTTTATGTGCTATTATCCTTACTACAAATACAATTAGGGGACATAAAATATTATCAAATGTCATGCCTCATTTTTTCCATGTTGCCCCTATATTCTTCTCACTAACCTCTTTAGATTCACTAATTATTATTTTAGGTCAGTCAATTGTTGGATATCCTGTTACTCTATCTACAGTTTTCTTGGTGATCTTCATCGGTCCATTATCCAAAAATATAAAATTATCATGAACTCTACTCAGGACTATCTTAATCCATTCAGTTTTGAAAACATTTGGAAAATCTAGGGCATGAATCAACCCTTTTCTCTCTACGATTTTGAATTCATCCTTCAATGCTCCATTTTCACATAATTTCCCATAAGTTTTCCTAATCTCCATGCCTCCTATGTTACCCACCTTGCATGTATAACAAATTCTTACATCTTGAATCATCAAAACTCAAGGTGGTATCATCAACAACTTATCAAATGGATCTTGCTTGTAAGAAATATTAGGAATGGATCTAAAGTTTAGTTCTCTGATCTCATTGCTTATCAATTGCATATTCAAAACTTCTTTTTCCTCTTTAACCTTAGTAACTAAAGAACTAGATGTCATTATGTAAACTAGGGTTTGCAAAAAATCAAACTGCATAGCTCGACACACGATAAATACCTTTGTGAATCTACTATGACGATTTCAAGTTATTGTTGAGTTTTTCTTGTAAACACTGGTATGATCTCTTTCAAATTCAAATCATGTCAAATGAGTAGAAATTGATCATATAGACCTTAAAACCTTGCAATTAATGCTTAGTGCTTACACAGTTGTAAGCTCAAGTTTAATAGATATTTTGACTTACTTAGCTTCCATGAAATATCCTTTCCACTTAGTAACCACTATGAGCTCACTCAACACTATCAGCTTTGATATCTCAGCATCAGCAAACATTTCACTCGACAAGCATAGTGAAATGTTTCGTGCTCGACAGTAACATGAAAACTGACAAAACTTAAATATTTCTTCTAGATTCTTGACAACACCTTGCATATTTATTCATGCATATGTAATCTTTTTAGAACTAAATCCTTGGAACTGATTTATAATATATACTTTTAAATATCAATCCCACAATCCTCTAGATTGCTTAATTGGAGGAGGTGTGATGACCTAACCCATTGGGTGAAGTGATCCCATCTACACTTGATGTGTTACAATCTTCCTTTGTCTTCCATGTCTTGTTTAACTCATCTCTGACATTCTCAACATCTACCTTTCCTATGCCTTTTTTGAACTCAATGCTCATTGACTTTGACCTTGTTGGACAATTCTTGCTTATGTGACTAGTCTTGAAACAACTAAAACATGTGGTAATTTGACTCAACCATCTACTATAGTCACTTCTCAAATGTGTTCTTATGCAATTCTCAACAATATGTCTATACTTCTAACAGTTATACAACTATCCTTCAAATATTTGTGTGTTTATGATCTTGGTTCTACATTCATGTTCCTAATGTCCTTATTTGTTGCATTTGTGGCAATGACCCATGAACTCCGCTTAGGATCCTGATTTGTAGTCTTGCTTTTGCAAACATTAGCAGTATGAGCTATCTTGCCACAATTATGACAAGTAGGTTTGGATTTTTTACATTTGATACTTCTTTCTATGCCACTTTTCGATGATTATCCTTCTTCAATACTAGTGTAACCAATTGTTCAAAGTACTTGATGGATTCACTAGGTGATGCAGGAGCATCCTAGGCTTTCTTGTGATCCTTCATGTTGGGGGTATTTGGCTTTGGAATTTTGGACTTGATCACAAAAGGAGTGGTGCTCGATCATTGTTGAATGTAGTATTGGTTGAGGTGTTTGGTCATTGAAGGGGCTCAGTCGCTGAAGAGCTTAGTAGATACTATTGCTTAACACTATCTGTTGTGCTTGGCATGTGTTGGTTACTTGGCATGTATTGGTTTCTCGAAAATGCTTGGGAGTTTTTTGATACTTGACAGTCTATTGGTGTCAATTGGAGTTCTTGGTGCATTTAGCATGTGATTGTGATGTGGATCAATCTCAGAGTTTGTGTGGACCTATGAGTGGTCTTCGTTATCTCTTCTATGCATATTTAATCTATGTTTACTTATTGCGAGGGTTAATATTTTTTATTTAATGTTTGTTGTGAGTTGACTTGTGGCTTAAATATGAAATTAATGCAAGGCGTATTATTTAATTTGTAATTGCTAGGACAACTTGTGGCTTAGTTGGGTATAAGTAGGGAGTTTTGTGAAATCTTTTATCATTATCATTCAATTTGGAGAAAAGGATGAAGTGTAGGAGCAAACTTTGTAGAGCTAGTAGTTGTGGCTTGGAAAGCTAAGAGATTGCTTGGTGGGCTTGTTAAAACAAGTTGATATTTTCTTAGTGGTTTTATTCCAGAGTACATATCTAGACTAGCATTAGTGTTGTGAGTTTAATCTTGTGGATCTTGAAAAACTATTATTGTAATTGTTTTTGTATTTGGCCCTAACCTAAAAGGCCTTACAACAAAGCATATTTCATGTAAATAGTTATTTTATGAATAAAGAGTTGTATTTGGTATCAAATATTGCATTTGTGTTGCATTTTTATTGTGTTTCCATTGTGTGGTTATTTTCTGGGGGTTAGTACCTTTTGCATTTTGTTCATGATTTGAAATCATCATTTGAACCAAAGTTTCCAATTTCATTTTATCAATCCTGGTTACCTCTAATGTCTTCTCTTCCAGTCTATTGCTCAAAATCCTTTTGTCATCTTCAATCATGACTTTGTCCTCTTCAGCTTTCTTTTTCTGCTTGGTCACCTCAAATAATAATACTGATTGGACTTCTTGTTCTCTTTTGAGATTTTTTACCTCTTTAGTTAGGGTTCCATTCTTTTCCATTAGATCTACAACTACTGCATCAAATTCATTGTTGTTTCCATCTATAAACAATTTAGTAGTGTCAATCTCTTGGTATTGTGTGTCATTCTCTTGAATAGTAATTTCCTTCCTTCTCCTTAGTGATATCTTCAAATCATATCTTGCTTCATCCAACTGATGTAGGGAAAGCTATATTTCAATCTTCTAGTTCTCAATAGTCTTTTCCAACTTGTAGACTTCCATCTACAGGATCTTTCCTCAAAACTAAAAAGCTTTACTTTCCACAGAACTTGACTTTGATACCAATTGTTGGAAATATAATAGGGAAGTAAACTCTGAGAGGAGGGTGGGGGGTGATTCGGCACTTAAAAATTTCAACCTCTAAAACTATTCACCACACATCCATCTCACAATCTATGCATATAAACTGAAATACCAAATTAAGCATATACATCCATAGCATGAAAGTAAAATATTCAACACATGTATGACACAAGATATTTTGTTACCTAGAAACCCTCCAAGGAGAAGGTAAAACTAGGGCGGGGATGACACCCACAAATATTCACTACTATAGTAATAAAATGTATCTAATGAAGGTTACAATGTTTGATCATGAAACATGATCTAACCTGTGAAAGGTATGCCCTGTTAAAGGCTTACAAGATTGTTAGATCTTACCCTATTAAAGGATTTAAACACCATGCTAAAAGTGTTCCAGGTAAAAAGACTTTAACTTACAATGAAGTAAGAACCCTATTAAAGGATTTATAATATCCTGTCAAGACTACCTTGTTAAGAGATTTAAATGATTCACCTATTAAAATGATTTAGATGACAACATGATGGTGGAGCTCTTCCTTCTCTCTTCCTGAGCATCCCTTGCCAAGTGTATTCTTTGACTCAATGGGAGGTTGTCTTCTTCATCTTCTTCATCCTCTTTATCCTCCTTATCCTCTTTAGGGATGGTTTTTGGGACTAGAGGGATAGGTATAACCCCTCTTTGTATCTATTGCCTCCTAGTCCTTTTGACAATAGGTCCAACTCTAGCTTTCTTAGCAAGTGAAGGAGAGGATTGTTCCTCTTGTGTAGGTGGTGACACCTCCTATGCTTCCTATTTTGGTGGAGGCACTTGTGAAATATCCTAAAATTGAGCTACTTCTTCATTTTAAAGCTCTTGGTTCTTAGGTGCTTAAGCTACCTCTTAGGCTTGAGTTGCCTCTTTTTGTTGTGGTTCTTCAACTTCTTGCTCAACTTTCTTGGGAGAAACTATTTTCCTCTTATTCTTCCTTTGGTCAACTTTGAAATATCCAACATCTCTATCATACTTATATACCATTTATGGCATAACTAGAGATTGCACAGTGAAAGTTGGTACTATTACTTTTCACCTTTACCCTTATCTAGGCATGTGTAGCTTGGAAGGTGATTGTCTAAGGAACTGGGTCCAGCTTAAAGGTATTCTTGATGCAGTCCTTTGTCAATTTAATTATATGTCTTGCCCTGTGATTGATATCTACATTTTCTTCCCTATTAACCACTACATTCATAATTGGTCTATCAAATATCTTATCCTAATTGTACAAAGGATCTAAGACCTCTTGAGTGTACTTTTGGATGACCTTTAGTGGGATCTTTATCTTTAAGGCACTTCCTACTAAATATAGATTCATCCTACAATAATGCCTAATTCGGATATCATAGTCATCTATCACGTTCGTCCAATGATCCTCTACTGCATCTTCATGAATGAACTATTTTCTTTCCAAAAGTTAACTTTGCCAATATTATCAAAAAATGGACAATGAGAGTTATAATCTTTCAAGAGATATTGATCCCATTATACATCAAAAGTCATGATATCCTATTTTCTTTCTGCTTCAAACAAACCTATAGTGATGGGCAATACCCAGGTCTTGGTTTGTTGTTTCATCACTCTGTCATATGTAGATGTGAGTTGTCTTTCAATATCTAGCAAAATAAGCATATCTGATGGATATCTCATGAGTTTCTTTGGATTCACAGTTATACCTGCTACCCTTAGGTAGGTGAATGTCTTAAACTTGATGTAATAGGAACCCATCTTTGCAATCCTTATTGTTGCCTCTACTTATATCCTCTTGGCATAATCACCCTCAATGAACTAAATGATTGCAAAAATGAAGGCACGTCATTGACTATTTTGTATTCTTTGCTTTGATCCAAGACCTTCTTCTTCACCACTTCGAGATATAATGTATAAGGCCAAGCATTAGCATCTTGCATGCTTCCCTTATTATATGAATCTGGATAGTTAGTTGTTCTTTTTGCTAGTAAATACACCAAGTATGATGTCATGTAAAATTTGGGGTCAACTTTCACTCCTACCAACTGCTCATCTAAGTTTTCATTTAGTGTTGTGGCTGATTTAATTGGCATTTTAGCTATTCTGATGGTCTCAATGAAATGTACCATCCAAATATTTAGGTTTCCAACTATTGGTAGACCCATAATCCTACTTAGAAGCACAATGGAGTATCCAATATCATCCTTCATGTATCCCCTGGTCATATCTACCTTGCCTAGTATTTTTCCCACTAGTGTTCTATTAATCAAGAATGATGATTATATGATCTCTTTAGCTTCCTTTTCATGTTCACTATACCATCTTTCTATTTGATTATAAGTAATTTTCACATATTGATCTGCTCTTGGAAGATGGAAGACTTTCTTAATTTTCCTTGGTCTTAAATCCAAAACTATCTCTCCTGTTATACTCTTCACAACTCTTTCTTCTGAAACATAGTTCTCTACCAATGCCATAAAAAACTGTGAAGATTGCACTAATGTAGGATGTGAGGCTACATTAATCAAGCCTAATATAATAGACACTTCAAGGACCTCTCCTTAGGCTTGTTGCAAAGTACCAAGAATGCATTCCAATTAATATGTCCCAATTTTGTATCTCTAATCTCCAAATGTGCATCTTGGAAGTGTGACTTGTTAGGTGCACCTTGAAATTTGAAAACAACTAGTTTTGGATCCATCTTCTCTACAAGTGAGGATGAAGAGGAAGCCATTTTATCTGCACAAAATGTAAATACATTAGTCCAAAGAGGTGATAATTTAACCCTAATAAAACCAAACTGCTAAAAAACTAGACCCTCACAAAACTAGTTAAATCCCTAATTTAACTTTGTTTATGCAATTTAGCACACTTTTATGGGTGTGCTAGGTGCACTAAATGACTCAAGAGTAGTAATTTGCACATAGTTGAGCACTTTCATAGGTGTGCACCCAAATAGGGTGCACACATGTGCATGTGTGCTACTATGTACATTGCATGTGTATAGAACTGAATGTTTTTCAAGGTTAAGGGTGCACATATTTGCACCCTTACTTGTGTTCTCAGTTAAAAAATGGTCAGCAATGGTGCACATATGCACTCAATTACCTAGGTTCTTAAGTTAGGTCTCAATGAAAGGTGTGCACTTGCACACCTTGGATAGGTGCACAGGTGTGCAACTTTCACTTAGGAGTCTTAGCATTCTTAAAAGTTTTTAAAATGGTAAATAAAGGTGTGCACCAGCACACCTAGGATAGGTGTGCAAGTGCATACCTTTCTTAATGTTTAAGTGTGTGTATTAGTGTGTGCAGGATGTGTGGTGCACCTCTATAGATGCTAAGTTGCACTCACAGCTACTCAAAGAAGAATAATGAATGAGGGATGGAGTGGTCTTGGGTATTTATAGATTCGTGACCTTGCAATCTCTTTAGATGTGCACAGGTGCACACCTCCAAAGGGTGTGCATGTGCACTTACACATCTAGTGCACTTGTGCACCCATGATAGGTGCACATGTGCATCAAGTGCACCAGTGCACACCTTAACCTTTCAAGCACATTTCTGTTCCAAATTACTTAAATCCAACAACTAGTTTTTTCAGGCAAGGTTCTAGGAAAGACATAGACTCTAAGTAGAGTCACAAAAAAGACTTAGATCCTAGACTAGGGGTCTGGGGAAAAAATTACTAAGTAGTCCCCATTTCTAGGAGAAATGGGGTGTGCATTGTGAAACCACAATAAATAGCCCCAACAAAAGGGGAAGAAATGACAAAGGCATTGCTTCATCAACAAACATCCTTCTAACATGTGTCAAATATGAACTGAGTCCTTAATACTCTAAGAATATTTTGAGTCAGTTCATAGTCAAAAACTTAGAATCTTGAATCTCCAAGTTCATTGTGTGTTCAGTGTTTTCATTTCCTTCAACATCTCTGAGTGTAGTCTATCGTAAGCTTCTAACAACTTGAACACAATATTCCACTATGTCGGTCCATTTTTAAGGAATTTTCACAAAATATGTTTATCAATCACTTATTTAACCAGATGAGAGAATTCATTTTGAGGGCTCTTAGCAGTTTATCATATTTTTATTAGAGGTCTTAGGTAATCTTCTAATTTTTTCTTCATGTAGCTTGCATGATTCTTCCATGAAGCAATTATTTTAGATACTAGATAGCCATTTTGGAGTGCATATCCCTATTGTTAGATCACCTTTCTTAGACCATTATGGAGTCTTTTATTCTTAACACCACCTTTTCCTTTTTTATTTTCTTTCTATACCTTGACCATGCTTAGACTATGTGGCCAAGGCATTGGTATTGTTTCTCAAATTTCATTCTTTAGTTGATATCTCTTTCCTTCCTCTTTTAAGAACTTTATGAAAACTCTCATGCCAAACAATGACCTTAGAAATTCCTTTGAAAAGACCTTTTGTTTGAACTGGTAGGGTTTGGACTATCCCTTGTTTCCATTGCCCTTGCTTCGAAAAAACTAAGATATTCAATATTTAAATTTGTGAAGTATTAAGAACTATTGATCTGCAATTCTGAATTCAAGATTGAAAGTTCTCTATTACTACAAATAACATTTGTTCTTTAGTTGGTACAAGAAACAAAATCATCTAAGTGTTTTAATAAAGAAATACCTCTTCCTGAAAGTTGAAACCAAAAGAAAATGTTTTATGAAATGTGTCAAGATAAAATCTTGATTGCAACTAACCCCCTGACTGACACAACTTTGAAAGCAAACACACTTATAAAAATAAACACACAACTAAAAGCAAAAAAATTGCAGAAATAAACACACATGTGAAAAGGGAATTTTTTTTATTTTTTTATTTTTTTAAATGTTTTCTGCTTTTAGGCCTCAAAGTAATGTTTCAGGAATTTCCCATTGATTGCCAATGGAAGCAATTCCCCTTGTAAGGAACCAATCCATAAGCATTAAAACATAGTGTGGCTACTCGGATTTTCTTTTTCCTTGTCCCACAGAAGAATGAAATTGAATATTTTGAAAGATTTATTGTGGCCCACCGGTCGAACCACCTTTTAACAACAACTTGATGTTTTTCCATATGTTCTAAAGTATTTGTTTATTTCTCATCCATCTCCAAGAGATTCATTATTCTAATCTAAACATTGTCAACATCTTCAGCATACTCATTCATGAATTTTAAAATAGGAATCCTGAGGTTAAGTGGGAATACTGGCTTTTGTCTGTATATGAGTAGGTATGGGGATGTTCCCAAAGCATTCTTGACCCTGACTTGGCCTATCCATAACACATATTTGAGTTGAGTATGCAAATCTATAGGATTTTCATTCAAAAAAGTCTTATTATCGTGATCAAATTATTACTTGTAGATTTGGCCACACCATTTCCTTGCAAGTAGTAATTTGAAGAAAACTTGATTATAACCTGAATATCGAACACTCACTGGGTAAGGAATATTGATGCAAAGACTAATCTCTTATCAAAAACTACAAAGAATGGCATCCCAAATCTAGTAACAATATGTTCCTCCAAGAAATCTATAACCACCTTTGTCATGCAATTTTAAAAAGTTTCAGCTTTTGTGCAGTGTGTGTAATAATTTATATCTATGAGGATGAACGTATGTGCTATCGATGATGGTGGGTTTACTTGACTAATAAAATCCAACCCCCAATTTGCAAAAGGATGTACCTTAAACATTGGTTCTAAAGGCATTGCTAGATGTCTCTCTTTATTAGCACTAGTTTGACAAATGTGGAAAGTACAAACATGTTCAAAAGTATCCTTGAAAATTGTAGGCCAAAAATAGCCTAATCTTAGGATCATATGTGTTGTGGCTTCTATTGATCTATGTCTTGTACCATACTTATCATGAAACTACTCCAAAACCTCTTTTACTTCTTCTCATCCCAAACACTTTAGGTAAATTCCCTCGTAGTTCCTTTTATATAGTTTCCTATTTTGCAGTATGTAAGATTCACACTTCATCTTAAGACCTTTATGCTAGGAACTATTCATCCAACTAGGGTATTGATTTTCTAAAAGATAATAAACAATATACTGATACCAAACATATGTTATTATACCTTGATCAATATCAACTTGAGATACTATAATCTTCTTATGTTGATCTTTTGTATTGACTTCATCATCGAACCTGAATTGATCCTCATTTTTTACCTTATTATCAGCTATCATCTTTGTCAATCTCTATCCTCTTACTAACTTCATTGGTTGAATCTCTAGATTAAACTCTTGTAGTATCACCATCCATTTTCCTTATCTCTCACCCAACTCATTTTTCATTAGTAATGTCTTAACTGTAGGATCAAGTTCAATTGCATACACCTTACTCAGTATACAATGATGGAATTTCTTGACTACCTTTATTAGAGAAAAATACTATTTATCAAGATTAGAATAGTTCAACTCAATGTTCTTTAAAGTAAAACTCGTGAAAGCAATAGGCCTTTCATCCTCTTTATCTTTCTTCTGTGTAGGAATTCCAGCACATGAATGTTTTGAAGCAAAATAGTATATTTTAAATGGCAGGTCATAATATGGACTAACAAGTATTAGGGCTATATAAATAGTCACTTTGATGTCCTCAAATGATTTGTTGATTTTTGTAACCCATCCTAATTTTGCTCCTTTATTGAGCAAATCATTAAGAGGATGAACTATCTCAGCAAATCCACTTATAAACTTTCACAGAAAATTTATCTTGCGGAAGAAAGATTTGAGTTCTTTACAACTTTGTGGAGGAAACAACTTTAGAATAGCATCAATTCTCTCAAGATCAATAGAGGTTTTGAATTCAAAGGTAATATGACCTAGGAGCTTTCCTTTAGTGACCCCAAACAAACACTTCTCGAGATTAAGTGATATGCCATATTTTGACATCTATTGAACACTTGTCTTCAATTAGCAATGTGAGTGCTTTGATCCTTTGAAAAGAAAGTTAATTCAAATATGTAGATAACTATACACTTATTTCTTAGTCCCTTGAAAGCTTTGTCCATGGCTCATTGGAATGTATCCCTTGTGTTGATCAACCCAAAGAGCATTCTTCTATAAGCAAAAGTCCCCACTTTCATTGTGAAAGCAATCTTCAACCTATCTTCTTCACCATCCATCACCTGATTATATTTTGAATATATATCTAAGAAAGACATTTTTTTTTATCCATTGAAAAATTGTAATACTTCATCTAGTGAAGGTAGAGGGTAGTTATCCTTTTGAAATGCTAGGTTCAAATTACAAAAATCCATACAAAACTGTATCTCCCTAGTCTTTTTCCTCATTGGAAATAAATTAGCCACCCATGTAGAATGATGTATAAGGAAGATAATCTTGGCATCGAGAAACTTCTTAACTTCCTTCATTATCAATTGTTCAATAACGGGATCAATAAGTCTTTGCCTTTGTCAGAAAGGTTTGGCATTTGGCTTCAACAAAATGTCATATGTGATGATCTTAGGATCATACATTCTGTGCTCTTCATAACTCCAAGAAATAACATATTTGTATTCCCTTAGTAATTGGAGAATATCTTCCCTTTTGGGATCATTCCATGCCTTTCCAACCTTTACCATTCTAGTATCTTCATCAGTACCTATATTATATGAATCACATTCTTTGATCCCCTTTTCTTTGACTATTCTCGAATTAAGTGTTAATTCATCACGACCAAAGATGCGCTCCAACTCAACCATTCCCTTAGGAATAGTGTTGGTTTTTAAATTCAGAATCCCATCTTCATCTCAAGTTCTTCTTCCTTAGGTTTTTCATCTGTAGTGTCATCAATCTATTGTCCCTTAAAATGGTCATTGCACATGATAAACTCAAGTATGTGTTGGTCATCCTAGAATACTTTGAAGTTCATAATGTTGTCCAAGATGGATAGGGAAGCAACCAATTCTACTAAAAATCTTTTCAGTTTTGTTCTTTTGACAAGTTATAATGCACTTGATGAAATTGCCAAGTCATCTGCTACCATGTTTCTCCTTCTAGGGATGGACCTTATATTCAAAGCTTTAGAGTCATCCATTAGATCCCATAATCTCTTTTGGTAAGTGAGAAATATCTTATCATCGCAAGAATAAATTGATTTCACTTGTCTAGTCACCAACAGGGAGTCTCCTCGATTATGAGAGCTTTTACTCCCTTCTCTAATGTGAAGAGTAGACCACATATCAAGGCTATGTACTCTGCAACATTGTTAGTGCATCTAAATTGTAATTGATATACTGCATAGAGGGACCTACCTTTTGGATTGATTAATTCAATACCTATGTAGACTCCTAACTTGTACTTAGAGCCATCAAACTGGAGTGTCTAGATTTAATCTTATTTAGGCTTCCTAGACTTATGCTTGTTCGTCTGTGTCTTTTCTTTTACTTGAACCTTAAAATATTTCTTCTTAGGGATCCATTGTGATATCTTCTATGGTGGACTTGATGATATTTCATTTTTTATCTTAGATATGGGTTATGTATGTTTCTTGTGTTGATCTTGAATTTCTCTAATCATTTCTATAATTTGGTCTACTTTAAGCTTAGGATGAATGACTACCAAAGTCCAACCTTGGCCTTTTATAAAATGTCTCCTTCTTTAGATCTTAATCATTCCTAATAGAGGAGAAGAAAAAACTCCAACATCTGAAGAGGTATCACTATATGATGCATTGAGATCTTATGCCTCTTCTCCATCCTTCCCTACGACTTCAGATATGTATGTGGAATTTAGATTTTCTGTCAGTACTTCTTTTAAAATGTGTCTACTCTTTATTTCCATCATCTGTGTTAATACCCAAGCAACCACTTCTTGGTAATGTGAACATTCCAATTCTGAATGACTAACTTTATGCAATCTACAAAAATTGGGAAGGAGCAACACATTTGGGTCTGGTTCTTCACCTAATCATTGTAGGTTGACCACCATGCTATCTATGAACTATGTTACAATTTCTACTTTTGGGATTGGAATCATGGATATTCCATCTTGATCATATGATGTTTTAGTTGAAGTAGTATAAAAAACCATCACCTTATAAGAGCCGAAATTAGATTGTATAAATGCCAACTCATTTGGTGCATTGTATTCTATAATCATTCTTTTCAATTTTGGCTATGCATCAATCTTGATCTAATTATTCAACCCTTTCCAAGGTAACCATAGCTATTTAACATTCGTTGAAAACCATCCTCTTAAGCAATTTGTCCACTCTCTACTTAGTAGCAATCCATATGTTTCAAAAATTTCAACCACATGTATATCTAAAATATCTTGAATTTGGGGGTCAAATGTCAATTATATCCGAATGTCTTTTAGTACACCAATAAACTTTACTTATGTTTTGTTGAGTTGTATCACTATTTGATTAGATGGCTGTGAAGTGACTCCCAACCTTTGTTCTATCGAAAGGGGCATAACATTACAAGAAGCTCCTAAATCAATTAGGCAATTATGAAGACTCTTCCCATATATTCTGACACTAAGAAAAAAGGGAGGCACCTCAACCTTGTCTTGAAACATAGTTGGCATGGCCTTTGAAGCATTGACCTGTTGAGATACTATCTTTTGAGGAACAATATTCGTATTACGAGGTGTCATTGTATGATCAAGAGTTTTCATTAGTGCTTCTTGCTGATTAGGATAGTTTTGTAGCATGTCAAACATGGACATGTTGCCCTTTGTTCATTTCAAATCTTCCACTACACTATACTTTTCAGTAAATCATGTAGGATTTTTCAAGATCCTAGGCACATTTCCTTGATTTTTACATTATTGTCCTCCATACGGGGGTCTGATAGGTACTAGATTGTTAGTTGCTCTTGGATCTAGAGGAGTTGGTTGTAATGTGGGAGGAATACCATTAGGCATGGATTCCTTCTACCTTTGCAAATTGTAGGTATTTAGATTATCATTCCAGAAAGAAAAAAAATATTTAGGTCGAGTATCTGGTTCTTGACTGAATGGAAAAGAGAAATCTCGGTTAGTTGATTGCTCCATTCCTGTATTCTATGAAGAGTCATAGGATTCTAGAATTATAGCTTTGAATTACATGGGGGACTTGTTACTATTTCCCATTGGATTTTGATTTACTTGTTAATTTCCATTGTAATATGAGTTATCATCGTTCAGTACATTCTAATTATTGTCATACTAATTGATGTCCACATACTGGGCATTGATGTTGGTATTATCTACAGGAATGCTTCCATTGCTCGGGTAGGTGTTCCATTCTCAATTCTATCTTTGGAAACTATTGTTGTGATTTGGAGGATTGGATTTGTTTCCTCCATTGTTGTTTCCTACATTGTCATTTCTACTAAAATTAATATTATAGTTTTTCTCGTAATTTTTGTTGTTGTATGGACTAGGATTTGTTCTTTGAAAGTTGTTATTCTATCTTTGTGACAACCTCAAATGAGTCAACTCATTGGTAATTTGAGACATGGTCTTCTTCATTTGACCAAGCTGAGATGCAATATTGCTCTTTGTTTAAGTGGATGTTGCTACCTTTTGCTCGAAGAAAGAAGCTTTTGGAGGTTCATATCCTGGGTATGTCAAAGTTGGAACTTGTGGAGTGGGTGCATTTTTTAATGGAGTTGGATTCATTGGTATGAATTGGCTAGGCATCAATCATACTCTAATAGGATATGTTGGTATTGTGGTAACAGCTTGGGTTGGGGGCATCGATCCTCCTCCAATAGGATTGGCCTTTTTCGTGAAAGTAATTACTTCCGAGAATACTTTATCCAATTTGTCAATATTTGTAGTAGGAAGTATTCTTAGGAAAATAGTCGTAAGATGGTCCATAGAATTTTGGTAAATCTAAATTGCAACTTCAACCAATATACTATATGGCATTTCCAGCTTGTAGTATACCATATGAAAGCGATGATTGAAGTGTGAAACTATTTCAATTGGGTCCCTTTTGATTGATATGAATTGATGATGTATCATAGCTGGCTTGATGAAAGTTTTGAATTGTTCTAGGAACAATTTTTTGAAAGTGTCCTTGTCTTTGATGCATCCTGGTGGTAAATTGGCATATCAATTAAAGGCAACTTCTCCCAATAGTAAATAGATGAACCTTGGGAAAAATTTCTTAGGATTCTTAGGAAGGTCATTGAGTACTCTTGTCAAGTTGATTGGTGAGTCTACAACATTTGCAAAACAGACCATTGGTGGAGGATTTTGTGGAACAATGAGTGGTTGGTTTGGAGGTGGAAGTGAGGAAGATGATGAAATATTAAATAGAAGTGAGAGAATTATGGGAAATCCTTTGTCACTACGAGGCTTACAAAAATGATTGAGTTCTAAGAACTCTAGTTCACTATCTAAAGATCTTAATGATCTCTAAAATGGGGACGTTGGATCAGGATTTTCTAGTTTGTGTCAATTCTAGAAAAAGTGCTCCTCTGGAGAAGCATACTTTCTCAAAAATAAGGTGCACTTGCGTAGTAGCGCATCTGCTGACTATGACAAATGAAATTTTTTTTGAACTTGAAAAAAATGCAGAATTTTGAATTTTCAAGTTATTTTTTTCTATTTCAAATGGTAAGAGGCCCTCCTTCTAGTGCCACTTTTGTTGAGTTTTTGTTTTGCATGATACTTAATGACATGAATCCTTTCAAACTACTCTCTTGAAAAGCTAATTTTGGATCAACTCCAAGGTTTCAGACAATCTTGTGACCTACTAGAATCTTTGTAGTTGAAGATAAATGTATTTTTTCACAAAGAGGCCTTTGTTGGTTCATACCAATTTTGGATAAGATGATCAATTTGCTTGTTTCAAAATTAATGACAAAAAGAAAAGCTATATTTTTGGTATTTTCTATTTTTGAATGAATGCAATCTAACAATGCAACTAAATGAATTCCTAATTTAACCAAGGGTTAGAAAAGAAAATAACAAAGATAAGGTAATGAGAGATGAAATCAAATAGCATGAAAGGTAAATTACTAATGGACACAAACCATGGTAAGAACATGTTTGTGAGTTAAATTGTTGAAAAGATCAGGTAGAAAACTAATGAAAGTAGGAGAGGCACTTCCTCAAATCCACTGATGCAATCGTCGATGAGAATTTAGTAAAATCAAAAGATGTTTCACTTCTTATCAAATCACAAGGCCATAGGAAGTATTCTCATTTGAGACAAGAAGCTATGTAGGAACAAAAGGGTGATCTCTTCTCCAACTCGGTATGTTGGTAAAATTTGTCAACACATGGCAAATGCCGAAACTAAAATATCACACAATCAAATCAACACAACAAAACTATTGGCTCCATTATTATCATGAACAAGAATCCACAAAAATAACACACTATGGCAAGAACAACTATACTCAGAATGAGAGGACCAAAAGCATATATTATTGCATCAAAATAATGACCTGGAATACATGTTACATTCCTGAATGTATAAGAAATCATATCCTCAATTTGTTTTGAGAGTGAGAGATCTCTTTATGCAAAAATAATGCTTAAAACTAAAACAAATCTATCTATGTACAAGCTAACTCTGTAAATGGTGCTAAGCAGGACTCTAGCCTTGTTTATATCAATTAATGGGTGCATGAGCTTTTACATGTCTTAAAACAAAGAAAGAAGTAGACAAGATGAAGGAAGCTATAAGAGGATCTAGGAGTCATTGGAAGCTCCAAAAATGGAAGCTTGGACTTCTCTAAATGCTTCTATGAGTTAAACTATCATCAAAATGCATTTATGGTGCATGGAAAGCTCTAAATTTGGAACAGGTGATTAACTATGCACATGTGCGCTAGGTGTGCTAGTGCACACCTTAACCTTTTAAGCACATTTCTATTCCAAGTTACTTAAATTTGACATCTAGGCTTTTCAAGAAAGGTTATAGGCAAGACATAGACTCTAGGTAGAGTACCAAAAAAGAACCAAACCCCAAACTAGGGGTCTAGGAAAACAAAAAAAATTACTAGGGTGTCTCAATTTCGAGGAGAAATGGGATGTGCATTGTGAAACCACAACATGACCCACCACTATCTCCTAAATCTCATGGCAGACCAACTTCAAATATCTTCCTAGACCCAACAATGAACAATTTGTTAAAGTAAGTGATATATCTCTTAACATCAAAGAATAAAAAGACAAGAGGATACAAAACATTGACATTTTCCTCCACCTTTTTGGTAAGGGTTATGACCTAATGAAGAAAATGGGTTATCTAGGAGAAGGTCCTTTGGGAAGAGGCAAAGGTATTGTTGAATCACTAGCAGTACAGTTTAGGCCCAATAAACTGGAGACAGGAGTTGGTTGTTCAAAATAAGAAAATGAAGGTTTTCCACCCTATCCTAAGCTACCACATCTTGATAAGTTGGGACCTAAATATGGGGATTCCTCCTCCACTTTGGTTTGGATACCAAAAGAGAAGGACATCATAGATCAGAGAACATCCTATCTAAAGAATGTAAACCTATATTTCCTTGATCTACATGTTGCATAAAAACCATTTGTGGATGTCATTAATGATGGAGATGATGATTGTATATGAGCAATGTTAGTATGCTAATAGAAACCAAATTTAAATAAAGCTTCTACAAACTAAACAAAATTCATAAACTTCAAGATAGACTAAGATGAGCTCTCAATTGAAAATATGAGCCATTAATGGGCTCTCTCAATGAGAAGCTCTCTTGTTGAGTAGCTTTATCTAAATGGATAGGATGTATGCTCAATATGCTTCCAAAGGCTTCAATGGATGATTGTGGATTTTTGGTGTGGATAGATGGCTTTAGTATGGATTTAGCTCTCAAAATAGCATTATAACTTTACTTCATGGATTGTGTTAAAATGGCTTGGGAGAGGATTCCTTAAATAGGCAAAGGGTTTGAGGGATCAAGGGCTAGGATGCAAGGATGGGAAAAAGCTCATGGAGGGCTTAGATTGCATGAGAGGAGAGCACATGGATTGTGCTTCCTTACAGCCAATCAAGGAGTGACACATGTCACATGGTGAGAGGATGGAGGAAAGGGGAAGGATGAGTCAACAAAGGAGGCTCAAGGGATAAAATCTTCATAAAGACCCTCATAATGACTTGTAAAAGCAATAAAAGGGCTTGTAAGAGTCATTTATGACCTAGTGGACTTCATAAAATTTTATGGTTGAGATATTTTGAGGGTGATGAGAGCAAATTCGACTTGGACTTGATTAGAAATGTTTTAAGCTTGTTTAGGCTTGTGCAAATGATTAGAGGATGGATTAGGATGGTTTAGGATTAGCTTAAGGATAGGCAAGTGGATGGCATTTAATGAGGGTGGGTGAAGGAGGAGATATTTGTTAACTTTGGCTTGGGTTAGTAAGTTTTAACCCATGTTTAGGGAATGTGACAAGGTTAGGAGGGGATTAGGATTAGGTTTAAAGACATCTTCTAGAAGAGTCTAGACTTTGGATGAGGATAAAGACTTTCTAGAATAGTTTAGAATTTCCTAGGATGAGGATGAAGACTTTCTAGAAGAGTCTAGAACTTCTTAGGATAAGGATGAATTAGATTTTTAGGAAATAAATAAAGTTTTATTTATTTCAAGGGTTTGGGTTGAGGAGATATTTATTAAAACTTTTTTAATAAACATGAGGATTAATATTTAATCTTAATTAAATATTTTGAGTTGGGATTAGGGGTAGGAAATGATGGGATTAGCCTTTAATCGAAATTAAAGAAGGATTAGAAGATTTTGGAAGAGGTTATTGGTCATAAGGAAATTGGCCAAGTTTTGGGCAAAAAATAAATTTTTTATTTATTTTAGGATTTTTGGTCAATTTATTAATTAAATAATTAATAAATAAGGAAATAATGTTTAAATAAGATTTAAACATTTTTGGGAGGGATTTCTTAATTAAATATTTTTAATTAAGATAAAGGGATTTAATGGCATAAAAATAAATTAATTAATTAATTAATGATGATGTCATCAGGACTTTTTTCAAAAAATAAAAATACTTTATTTTTTAAAGGATTTTTAGGTGTCTACAATGATGACTCCACCAAATTGGAATTTGATTAACTATTTGAGGAATCTACTCATGATAAAGAATGTGATGTAATTAACATTTCTATACAGAACATTGCCACAACACAAGAATCTTCCTCTAGCTCATACTCCCCTTCACTACATAGTCAATTCATACCAGAATGGTTTAGAGGTGGATATTTAAGAAACACCTAATCTCACATCACAGGTTGATGATGAACCTAATGAGGGATTCCAATTCCAGACCCTATTTCCAGATTTCTTTCTAGAAATAATTGAAAATGAGAATAATGAGCAATTTGAAGACTCTAGTTTCCTAGATAACTTTTAAAAAGTACACATTATAGACTTACCAGATATGATGTATGAGTCATCAAGTGAGGTCATATCTTTGAACCCAACCAAACCATATCCATACCTTGATTCATTATCCTTGATCCATCCTGAGCTTATTAACTAGGATACAACTAAGCCTCATAACATTCCCAACTTCGACATTGATTGTGACATTTTTGTATACCTTAATGTAGTTGAACCATCTCCAAGACTAGAACCAAAGGAAGAACCTATGGATGGGTCCAAAATTAATCATCTCAATCACATGAATAGAGGTCTAACACCTCAAAAATTGAGCAACCCAAACCACATGGTAGGTCTAGACAAAAAAAATAGAAACCAATAGAAGTGACATATCTAAGGGTGAAAACCCAATTGTGGCACCAAATGATGAGATAATTGATACTTTTCATGAATATTTAGAAGAGGGGTCATCTATTTTAATTGAGCCCATAGAGAAATTCAACATTGGGATAGAAGCATAACCCATAATCATTCACCTAGCATAGTCATTAACTTTAGATGAAATAAGTGAACTCATTCATTTCTTCAAGAAAAGGAAAATTAATTTTGCATGGTCCTATGCCAACATGTTAGGTTTAGACCCTAACCTAATTCTTCATCATGTCAATACTAGTCAAGTAAAAGCTCAGAAAAATGTATTCACATATAACACTTCTAGCCAAAATAGAGTCATAGAATTTACTTCATACCAATTTCATTAGGTGATTGGCGTATGCTTCTTGGATGTCAAACATTGTGCCTATTTCAAAGAAGGATGGATGTATATGAATCTGTATTGATTTATGTGATGTCAACAAGGCATGTCCCAAAGATGACTTTACCTTACCAAGCATTGATGTCATTATAGACCTAACCACAAGGCAATCTATGTTCTCTTTTATGGATGGCTTCTCTGGTTATAACCAAATAATAATAGCACCCAAAGACCAAGAGAAAACAACCTTCACTTGTGCATGGGGTACATTATGTTGGAACATCATACCCTTCAGTCTCAAGAATGTTGGAGCCACATATCAATCAACTATGACCACAATATTTCATGACATGATGCACACATTTATGGAGGATTACGTAGATGACCTTCTAGAAAAGTCTCATACCCGTGAAGACCATCTTCTAGTTCTAGACAAGATATTCACTCTTCTAGAAGCTTTTAAAGTTAGGCTAAATCCTAAGAAGTATTCTTTTAGGGTGCAATCTAGAAAGCTCCTAGGATATATTGTCTGCACAAAAAGGAATAGAGGTAGATCCCAAAAAGGTACAAGCTATTGTCAACATGAAAGCTCCCAAGAACCTAAACCAACTATGTTATCTCTAAGGGAGACTTTCATCCATCTAAAGATTCATATAACAGTTGGCTAATAAATGTCTTCTTTTCATTCACCTTCTTCACAAAGATATAGTTTTCAAGTGGGACAAACAATGTCAAACAACTTTTGACCTTGTTAAGAATTTTCTAATGAATCCTCCTATCTTGGTGCTTCTTATGCCACACAAACCTTTATTGTTGTATATCTCCCTGATAGGAAAATTAGTAGGATTCCTCTTGTCATAGGAAAATGACCAAGGAAAGGAATGATCCATCTACTACATTAGTCAAACGTTGGTTAATTATGAGATCAACTACACTTTCATTGAGAAGGCATGTCTGGCAATATTTTTTGCTTCCCAAAAACTATGCCACTACCTCCTAACCCATAAAAACTCATAGCCAAAATTGATCCTCTCAAGTGTCTTCTTAGCAAAACAACATTAATAGGAAGGCTAGCCAAGTGGGTCATGATTCCAAGTGAGTTTGACATGTTAAGAGTTTTAGGTGACTCTACAACACCCCCATGATCAAATGAAAGACCAAGATAACTTCCAAGAGAGATTGGAAAGAAAATTGCATGAAGATGCAAGAATTCTATTATTGATAATGGACTTTATTGAATGGATTGATTTGAAATGTACATAATAGGCCTCCTTATATAGGAGAGGTGATAAGAGACAATGATAAGGAGAAGATAAGCTATCACCCACACAAGGTGGAATCACATGTCCACCAAAGGTGGACCATCCTCCACTATGCAATGAAGTATGTGTGATGATGAGTATGATAATGTGATAAGTGCACTAAAGGTGGAATGAGATAATAACTATGACCACCTAGAGTGGAATTCTCCTACACCATGTGTTTAATTGAGATGCAAACTCCTAAGTGTCTCAATCAAAAATTACTATGCAATGCATTATCCTAAGTAAGCTTAAGTAAGTGTAATTAGTGAATATTTAATTACACCAAAACCCCCCTTAAGTGCAACTTAGGGGAATACACTTATATTCACAATGCAAGATGGGTCCTAGTTACTAGGCCATTTTAAGTACCCATGTACAATATGCAATGTAATACATGAAATGTAATCTCTTATAAAGTGGAGAAAGAGAGAAAATCTCAAGGGAAAAACCCTCCTCCAAAAAGAGAGATGAAAGCAAGATGCATGGATGGATGGAGTACTGAAGACACCCCAATAATTGCATACATCATGCATATACAAAGAATGATCCCTCCATAGGAAGGAAATAAGAAGACATGATATCCTCCCCATAATGAAGAAGCTCCAATGTAGATGACGAGTACCTACAAGAAAAACATGTCTCCCCTTAGGAAGAGATAAATACATCAAATGATGGAGAAGCCACTCCATGTAAAAAGTGAGGAAGGAGGAAGAAGGTCTCCATGTATGCATCTTTGAAGACTGAATAGGTGTCTCCAAGCTTAAAGATTCTGTCACACCATCAAGTTGACCTATAAGATGTGAAAAATCAAGAGAATATGAAGATTTGGGAAATCCAATCTCCAAAGAAGGTGAAGAAGTATCTTGAAGAGAAAACTCCTCAAATGTATTAACCAAATATGTATTATGAGACTCATATGAAAGAGCATCCAAGAATTCATCCCACACTACAAGATTTGAAGCATAAAGATCATCTTACTAAATAGTAGAACTCGTGTCTGAAGAAGCAGGAGGTGGAGGGGTAGGAAGTTCAACACTTGTCTCAAGAACAAATGATTCAAGTGTCCAATGTTCTACTCACATGAATTATTCACCCTTGATAAAGGGTTAGCTACACCATGAATATCATCATAATTATCAACAAAATGTGCAAAAGAATACAAGTGTGATGTATGATCAACAACTCCCATAGCTATGACATCTCTAGTCTCCATGTCTTGAATATAGACATAATCAAGAGTGAACTCAATAATTTTAACTTGTTTCATGGTCAAGGATGGTACACAAAGAACATAATTAAATGTACCCTTTCCCATAGGAATAGAACCTTTCCCATAAACCTTCATGTATGTATTATTACCCATCAATATAGGTGGAGAAGTACAAGGCTCAATAGAAGAAAACTTATCAATAGAAGATGTCATATGATGTGATGCACCTGAATCAAGAAGCCATTTACCTTGCTCAAGATGTGTGGAAGCAATGAGTTCTTTTCCTTTGCCTCTAGATGATGATGTAGATGTAGCAATTGCCTAATATTGAGAAGAAGGAGAAGACACTGATGAGGAAAACTAGATATTGTTCTTTTGAAGAATGTGAGTGAGCTCATCGGTCTTCTTATGGAAAAATTTATGCTCATCATGTGCTAAATTTTTGCAGTAAGCACATTTTTCTCTCTTTCTTCTAGATGATTGCTCTCTTGAAGAGGACTTGGATTCAATATTATGTTGTGAAGGAGAGTCATCACCTTTTTCATGTTGCTTAGGATCCTTGTGTTGTTTGTTTCCCTTTCTTTTGGGAGCCTTTGGAGAGGAGTCATTTGCAACCAATGCTTGATGCTTAAATAAAGGTTTCAATTGACCCATGTGTGCTAACTTTGCTTGTTCTCTTGTGAGTTGAGCTGCAAATTCATCAAGAGAAGATATTTTTTATGCACTACCAATAGCATCCATAGTAGCATAGAAATGTGGAAACAAAGATTGAATATTCTGGATGTAGTTTGGAAAGAATAGATAATATCTATTGTTGATCATCTTTAGTAATGCCACAATTAGAAAGCTCTAATCTAATGGAATTGAAATTAGAGAAAAAGTCTTGAATATTATCAAAATCACATGGACTTAGACCTATAAGCTCATTCTCCAATTTGAATTTTCTTATTCTATTAGGTTTACCAAAGATTCTTTCCAATGTAGTCCAAGCATCATGAGGATGTGTGTAGTATGAAATATGATATAACAAATCATTGGAGATGGTAGATCCAAGAGAGCCAAGTTCTTTATCCCTTCTATCAAACCATTTCCTTCTTTCTGCAACACCTGTGGCTAGTTCTAGATCCTATCCAAGAATCATTCTAAGCAATCCAATACTCATTAACTGATTAGAAACTACTTGTTTCCATTCATGATACCTATATGGAGTGAGTAATGGAACTTTTGTAAAATCCATAATGAATCAAAGAATGACTGAAATCAACTGATAACTCCTTCAAATTACTGATTTGATTATGAACAGGGATAACCTCCCTCCGCCCAAGTTCTCCATACCGAAGACAGGTTGTACCGACCCCCTGCAGGCCCATATAATTTTAGGGCACCGGCAACTACTATAATTGGGCTGCCATTAATCAGTTCATGCGAGTTAATGGCATCAGTCCCAGCCGCCCTACTATTCTAAGGCCATAGGCCATATAAATTATAGGATAGGCCCTCATCTGAACTGCGTGTCAGCCTACCATGGCAATAGGCGTATAGAATCTCGGGCCCAACTATCTATATGCGGAAGCGAGCGGGGTAGAGAATAATCGCCTTAGAATCCAAGTATTCACCAAGTGCAAATATAGGCAAAAAAGACCTATTTATGAAAGTGATATGCCCACTCCAAATCACTAATATTTGATTATAGATCTGGAAAGTAGAGGAAAAAACATGCACATTCAAAAAAATTCCACTGAAAATGTTATTGAATGTGCCCAAAAAGAACCTTGAAAGTTGTGGAAAATAGGATTTACAATTTTTAGAAAAATTCAGAGACAGAGATCCAAAATCACCTACACCACTATGTAGATTGTGAAATTCTACCCCAAAACAAACAAACAAAAAATCTCAAATAAAGAGTTCATATGAGGGAGATATCATTTTTTTAAAATTTCCTCTAAAATTATTTTTTCTAAATCACCACCACCACACCTTCAAAAATCAAATGGCTCTAGATTTGGCCTTAAAAGTCCGAGTTGGATGAAACAAAATTTGATTTAGGCATTTTTGGACCTCCTCTATATGATGCCAACCTCTTATTTGCACCAACAAGCTCTAATTTTCACTTGCAATAGAAGGTCACAAAATAGGACTCTTGAAATCTCCTCCAAATTGTGATGTCCAAATCGCCAAATGTTACACCAACAATGAGTTAATCCAAGATTTCACTTCTTGAGAAGAGGTCTTCACACCATGAGAACTTTGATACCATGTTAAATTTTTAGGTGACTTTACAACACCCCCAGGATTAAATTAAAGACCAAGATAACTTCCACAAGAGATTGACAAGACAATTGTATGAAGATGCAAGAATGCTATTATTTATAATGGACTTGATTGGAATCCAATGGATTGATTTGAAATGTATATAATGGGCCTCCTTATATAGGATAGGTGATAAGAGACAATGATAAGGAGAAGCTAAGCTATCACCCACACAAGGTGGAATGAAATAATAACTATGACCACCTAGAGTAGAATTCTCCTACACCATGTGTTTAATTGAGGTACAAACTCCTAAGTGTCTCAATCACAAATTACTATGCAATGCATTGTCCTAAGTAAGCTTAAGTAAGTGTAATTAGTGAATATTTAATTACACCAACGTGACATAGCGTATGTTGATAGGAAGGTCATAAAAGGATAAGCCATTGTAGACCAGTTAGCAGATTTTGTAGACACACATATCATTTAGACAAATCTAGTCACATGGGAGTTTTATTTTGATGGATTGTATACACATCATGGTCTAGGTGCGTGGATTCTATTAATCAGACCTTTAGGCATGACCATACCAAAGTCATAAAAATTGGTGTTCCCATGCACTAATAATACAAAATAATATGGAGCCTTAGTTCTTGGTATTAAATTAGCCTTAGAATGGAAATTGATAGCAATAGAGGTCTATGGAGATTCCTAGCTAGTCATCAATTAGGTGAATGAAACATATCAAACCAAAGATGAAAAATTGCTACCCTACAAGCACTTGGTCAATACACTCAAAGCATGTTTTGTTTAGATTACATTTGAGCAAATCCCTAGAGACAAGAATAGGGTGGTTGATGCTCTGGCTACTTTGTCCTCTTTACTCCAACTACCAAACCAAGATGAATGTTATGAGTTCTTAGTAAAGGAGGTGTTTCAACCTACATTTACTCAATCTAACTCCCATATCATTTTCTTCCTTGACAATCCCCACTCCCCTTGGTATGAGTTCATTTCCACCTACTTGCACAATAACATTATGCCTTTTAACCTATCTAGAAACCAAAAATGTAACTTCATTTGATAGACCTCATGTTACACATTGGTGGCTGATGCATTATATAGGAAAGGTCCAGATTGAACTTAATTTAGATGTCTAGAAAACTAAAAGTATAGGGTTTCTCTACAAGAGGTTCATGTAGGTATTTGTGGGTCACATTATAGTGGATTCACCCTAACTAAAAAACTCCTTATAATGGGTTATTTTTGGCCCACCATGGAAAAGGATTCTATCAACTATGTCAAAGCTCTTAAGAAATGTCATATCCACGGTAATCTAATTCATGCACCAACTCAAGAACTCAACCCCTTTGTCAGACCATGCCCTTTTATCAGTGGGGTTTCAACTTGATAAGCGTAATTAACCCACATTCCTCCAACAGACACAAATGGATTATTACAATAATAAAATATTTCACCAAATGGGTTGAAGCAGTAGCACTCACAGATGCCATTGATAAAAAAATATCCTCATTTATCCTTAATCACATAATTTATCGATTTGGCATACCTCATGCTATTCTAATGAATAGTGCCTTGTATTTCAAAAACCAAATAGTTGATGAGTTGTGTGAAAAGTTCCATGTCATTCACCATTCTTCGTCAATCTACTATCCTTAGGGAAATGGCCAAGCAAAGGTCACCAACAAAAACATCATTAAAATCCTCAAAAGAACCATCAATGAAATTAGTCAGGATTGGCATTTGTAGTTAAATCCTACACTTTGGGTATATAAAATAAGTGTTCGAACACCTATGGGTGAAACCCCCTTCTCTTTGGTCTACGATAGTGAGACAATTCTTCTCCTAGAGGTTGAAATCCCATCTTTGAAAGTCACCTTATGTGATGTTATGATAGACGAGGACTATAGACTGGCCAATTTAGAATAATTGGAATTCCTACACGAATATCAACATACAACCCATGAACATCTCAAAGTGTATCAAAATAGGTTGTCTAGACACTATAACAAGAAGGTCAAGCTGTGTATTTTTCAGATTAGAGGCTTAGCCCTCTGAGAAAACCCTAAAAACTAGACATATTGAGAAAAGAAAGGCAAGTGGGAAGCCAATTGGATTGGCCCTTATATCATCACATAATCTTTTTTGATAGGTACATACAAACTTTTCAATTGTGATGGAGATTAACTAACAAAACCCATTAACATCATTCATCTTAAAAGGTTCTATGTTTAAAGCGATGAAGAAATGCGTCATATCTAAAAATATAAAAAACAATAAAAAAAAATTACAAAAAAATGGTATAAAAGGAGTGAGAGATACCACCTTTGGGCTTCCCTAACAACACAAGTCCTTCAATGTGAAAATAAAATAGGACATGGCTACAAAAAAACTATCCACGATGATTTTTCTTGTTTGTAGCCTTTCCATTGCATGTCTCTGTATTACTCGTCACAATTAATAGGACACCAAAAAAAGGGATGTAGGGTGTCTTATTTGAGTCAATTTTACACATACCCAATTAAGTGGGTTAAGGTCAATGGTTTCTCAGCATACAAAACAATTCACAACAGAGACATCCAATAAATAGAAACAACAGGAAAGTGAGAAACTAAGAGGAAACATGGAGTCCAATTATGTTTTAAGAGGTAACATGGAGTTCATAAATCCACCTGTGGTCCCAAAAATCCATTTTAGCCTCCTTAAATCCAAATGTGGTCCCCAAAAATCCATTTAGCCTCCATAAATCCAAATGTGGTCCACAAAAATCCATTGAGCCTCCATAAATCCAAATATGGCCCTAAGAGCCCACTTTTAGCCTTCATAAATTGACACCTATTCCCAAAAACCAACTTTTGGTCTCGTTAACTCTTTATGTACTCTAAAATGTCCCTTTTGGCCTTCATGTTGGCCCCAGTGATCTCCATATTCCAATAAATCTCACTTCCTTCCTCTTTTTACTACTACTAGATCAAAAATCACCAAAAACTATCAAAAAACATTTTTTAAAAATTTTTAAAAAAAGAAAAAAATCATCAAAAATAGTCAAAAAAACCAAAAAACACAAAAAATATCAACAACATACCACAAACATGATTATTTAATTTTGCATGAATTATTTTTATATTTTTCAATCCAGTGATCCATTGGTTTCATGTCAAGCTGGTGTCCGTCTATATTTTTTGCTCATTTGGGACGAATTGGCGTACCTCAACCTATAGTGCCTCTCATGTTTGCAGTATGTACCTTGTTATATTTTTGTTTGAGAGATACTTGTACTCATGTTATTTCTACATTAAAGATGACCTAAGGACCAAATGTTATAGCTTGATTTCAGTATCATAGATGCTACACTACTATATTGTACAGTTGGTCATATTTGTATGTTGATGCCATTTTGAGATGACAATATGTTTTATGATGATACATGGTTATTCGGTATTTGGACATATCTCTAATTTTGTTTATTTTTTTGATTTAATGCTATGGTGATTTACTTCATTCTTGCTTTTATATGCTTTATGTGAATGTGAGTGATGTAAATGGATTATTTCAGTATAATTGAATAAATGGTTAAATTGGGTATTTAATGCATTTATTGCTTTGACTATTTTATTATATGCAATTGCACTTGATCATGTGTTTTAGTGTGCATGATTTATATCCCTAATAGTGGCTCATGGAGTTAGTTATTTAGTTGTTCATATTTACCAATGTCATCCCTGTATGGTCAACATATCTTATTTAAATATTTAAATTAAACCTTTCGACAATTTGATAAATCTGGACTCATCTACATTATGTGATTGGACCTATGAACATGTCTATGCATTTAGAGGTTCGCATTGTTGTGAAGGTTGTTAAGGAATTCCTGTTGCTTTGGTTTTTTCAAGCTTTATTTCAATTATTTTTAATTTCTGGCAGCTTTATCATAGATGAATTCTACTTACTTGGAATAGCCTATTTTTGTTTCAGTTGATTCAGGGTCTTACTAGTTTAATTGGTTATTTACCCTAATTGATTATTCACTTGAAAAGTGAATAAGTATTGAAAGAGAAAATTAATTCCTCACTTCTCACTTTTAGAAATTGAGAATTTGAGAGCTTTTTCCAAAATCCTCTTCTGGAGGATTGTGTTTATGTTCATTGTGAGAGCTACAAGGGTGGGATCTTCGTGAGATTAGTCTCATTGGATCGAGCTTGAGGAGACCTTGCTTTGTCATGATTTTTGACAACTTTTGCAGATTATTTATTTTACTGTGTTGGTTCTTGTTTCTATTATTTTGGCTGTCAAGTAGGACTCTCCTATTTTTGTGTTTTAGCTCCATTTCTAGTTATGTTTTTGGTAGCTATTTTTTAGGAGGCTGAGAACTAGTGTTCCCCTCCATTGTTGTTTGTTGGTTCTACCCGATTGGTCGGGTATGAACATGTTTTTCTAGTTTTTGAGATGAGGGTTTGGGATTTTGCACCATTATGCTAGTTGTTTTTTCATACAATGTTTGAACCCAAATTTTATTGGATATTTGTGGCTTTTTGCCCTAAGACCAAATGAGTTTTATTTTTTAAGTTTTCTAGTTTTTGGGTTTTTACCTTGATTTGTGTGTTGCCTAGTTTTCTTAGTTTTTCTTGACATGATATTAGTCATGGACCTAGAACATTTGTTGGGATGCATGTTAGATCATTGCGGTACTTTTGTGTTTCATTAGGATGTGTGTCACATCTGTCCTCCTAAGCCTATTTTCGGTTGAGTGATATTTTTTCAGGTATCCTCATCTAGCCCTTATGTTATGATCTCTGTGATGGTGGTGCGCCACACACAAGTACATGCACATGCATTTTTCAGGTGACTTGCGAGGCCCAATCTTCTATGGTACTTTTAGAAGTTATGATCATTTGGAGTTGGGTTGGAAATATTCATGCCTATAGGCACTCATTGTTGGATGAGCATGGGTAGGATATGGTAGCACCATGGAGGGGCTTCTTTTTCCACCACTTGGTAAATATTTCCTGCAGGTTGACATGTAGAAGTTTTAATCAAGTGACAACTAAATAAAACATTAGGTGATGATAAAACTTAAGATAATAAAAATATCATGGAAGTATTCCTTCTATTGGGAAGTGTGAGCTGCCGATACTAGCTTGGGTTATCCAATGCCAAGTGTCTGACCAAGACCTGTAGTGTTTGCATTGTCTCATGATCTTGGTTTCAGTCATTACTGTCTAGTGTGTGTGTTAGCCATGGATGTTTTCTTTTGTGTGTTTATGGATAGATCATTATCTCCATCAACACGGTGGAAGTGGACCTATGGGGTCCACGTAGTTGGGAGGTGTAGCTACCTTCACCACTACTAGGTGTATACACTAATATGTTAGCAAGAAACACTAATCTATTTAAAGAAACAAAGCATTGACTAACAAGATCAATATAACATATATAAGAGACTAAAGAGGAACCCCTAATTAGGAATGTGAGCCAAATGAATGGACTCTCCCAATAGGATTTCACTCTTTGCTTGGTAGATGAGTCTAAGTAAAGGATTGGTATGTATGCTCAAAGGGCTTCAAATTTGCTTCAATGGTGGGGATGGGTAATGGCAATTTGGTAGCTTTGTGAGCTCTCAATTTGGCATTATAAGGGTATGGTTAAGGGCTTTGTTTCTCAAACTAGCATTATAACTTTAGCTCAAGGATTGTGATAAAATGGCTTGGGAGAGGATTCCTTAAATAGGCAAAGGGCTTGAGGGATCAAGGGCTAGGATGCAAGAATGGGAGAAAGCTTATGGAAGGTTTAAATTGAATGAGAGGAGAGCACATGGATTGTGCTTTCTTACAGCCAATCAGGGAGTGACACATGTCACAGGGTCATTGGTTAGAGCAAGAGGGGTTGAGCGGTTAACAAAGGAGGCTCAAAGCTCATAAAGACCCTCATAATGGCTTGTAAGAGCAATGAATGGGCTTGTAAGAGTCATTTATGGCTTTGTGGGCTTCATAAAGTTTTATGGTTGGGATATTTGTGAGAGAGCTGAGATATTTTGACTTGGGTTGGATTAAGAAAATCTTAAGCTTGTTTAGGAATGTGCAAATGATTAAGGCTTGGATTAGGCTTGGGTTAAGATTAGATTAGGCTTGTTAGAGATGGGCAAGTGGATGGCATTTAATGAGGGTGGGTGAAGGAGGAGATATTTATTGGCTTTGGCTTGGGTTAGCAAGTCTTAACCCATGTTTAGGGAATGTGACAAGGTTAGAGGGGGGATTAGGATTAGGGTCAAAGATAAGGATTGACATCTTCTAGAAGAGTCTAGAACTTCCTAGGATGAGGATAAATAAGATTTTTAAGAAATAAATAAAATTTTATTTATTTCAAGAGTTTGGGTTGAGGAGATATGTATTAAAATATTTTTAATAAACATGAGGATTAATATTTAATCTTAATTAAATATTTTGAGTTGGGATTAGGGGTAGGAAATGATGGGATTAGCCTTTAATCAAAATTAAAGAAAGATTAGAAGATTTTGGAAGAGGTTAGTGGTCTTAAGGAAATTAGCCAAGTTTTGGGCAAAAAATAAATAAATTATTTATTTTGGAATTTTTGGTCAATTTATTAATTAAATAATTAATAAATAAGGAAATAATGTTTAAATAAGATTTAAACATTTTTGAGAGGGATTCCATAATTAAATATTTTTAATTAACATAAAGGGATTTAATGGCATAAAAATAAATTAATAAATGATGATGTCATCAGGGACTTTTTTTGAGAAAATAAAAATATTTTATTTTCTAAAGAATTTTTAGGTGTCTACACTAGGGACCGGTGTATGGAGATTGTCTATTATCCTAGTGTGATCATTGCTAGATGTTTTCACTTAGTACTTCGAGTTTTAGAGTATGCCTTCTTGTGATTTATGCTTTCATTGGAATGCTTGGGTCTCATGTTTATATGATTTTAGTTTATTAGATGTATTCCCTTATTATGATGCTTAGCATATGATTAGAAGATGTGATTTTCTTAGTTGGAGAATCTTTTTCTTATGGGATTAGCATGTTAGAATTATTGTTCTTATGATATTATTACACTTTAGTAGTGGTACCCTCATAAGACAACTCTGACTATCTAGTTGGCAGTTTGGGATGTTACGCATGGGGGATGGCTAGGGCCTTCAAGGTCTCATGATGCTATTATGGTTGGGAGGAACCACACATGAGTTTTGTTATGTTCATTTTTATATTTTGTGATGTTGCCTTTAGTACGTTTTCTTATACTACCATGGTTTAGATGGTTAGATATGATTTCTTCATTCTTCTTTTTGGGTTTGAGTATCCGAGCCTTGACTTCTAATCCAATACTCCCCAATATGGAGGTTCTCACTCTCTTTTTTCTTTTTTGATTGTTTAGTGGAGCATTCTTGCATATCTTAGGCAATAGTGTTCTATCACTAGGTGATAATTACAAAGTATAGCATGCCCATAGAAAAATTATCGTGTGATACTAGAAAGTATTGTATGCCCTTAGGAAGATTATCATGCGATACTAGAAAGTATCACATGTCCTTTGAGAAACCATCATATGATACTTATAAAGTATCACACAGCCTCTTAAAAGTGTCGCCCAAACCCTAAAAGCATCCCATGACCTCTTGAGAAAGGTCATATGGTATTGGAAAGTGTTGCACAGTGCTACATGAAAGTGTCACTTGGGTTCTTGGGAAAACCTATTCGGGCAGATGTCAAACACTTTTTGGTTTGTCTAGAAACTTTTGAGAGGTGTTTTGACTACCCTCTATAGAGTTCTTAAATCCCATGGTTTTGGATTTTGAATTTAGAATGTTTTAGATTTGAAATCATTTGTGTCCTCTTGTGGTTTATTGTTTTTGGTCAGTAGTGGCATTCAAAAATTTGTTGGTGTTTGGTTTTTTTTTTAGTCTTCCATTGTGATCTTTGTGATCCTCATATATTGATTGTTGTGTGCATCCATACTTGTTTTTTTTTTAAAATCTTGACTTATATTTATCCTTGTTCTAAGGATCTTTGGGTGGGGCGTTACATCTGGTATCAAAGGCCATGTTGCAACATTGGGATCTTTGCATTATGCTTCCACTAAGTTATTGTTCTATTGTGTATTATTATCTTATGATTTCTTATCTTGATAGCTTGTTGGTTAATGCTTATGAATTTATGCTTGTGACATTTTTTTTTGACCCTTATCTTGTGATTCCTTAATGATAACTCCTACACATAGACCTAGTGGTTGAGTTGGCAAATGATGCGATAACCATGAAGAGGAATATCAGGATGGGGAGGGAGAATAGGGTAATAATGAACAAGCTAGCATTAGGGTATTGATTTCAGTGCTACAAGAGATTCTAGCTTGTTTGGGACCTCGTGCAGAGGTACCAACATGACAATGGCTAGGAAGAGGAATCTCATCATGGATATTCCCATCAATCAGAGCACAGAGAGGAAGAGCATGAACATGAACATTCTTGTACACCACCTAGCAATAGAGGGCACCAATGGAGGGACCATGTTCAAAATGATAATGATGACTTCACCCATGTAGAAATGATGCAGGAACTTCAAAGGTCCAAACCATTACTGTTTGATGGTCATGGGATGAGGCTTAAGGATGAGACCTGGTTATTGGATATGGTGTGTCATTTCTCCTTACTACCTTATCGGAGCAACATGATGGCATGTTTTTCTATCACACAATTGAGAGAGCATGATTCTATTTGGTGGGATATGGAGAGCGAGAAGCTTCATACTGATGGGGCAGACCTCACCTAAGAGATCTTTGAGGAGAGGTTTAGGGAGAAATTCCTTTCCCCATAGTATCATGAGGCTTGTACTAATGATTTTCATGAGCTCAAGTAAGGGAATATGATGTTAGACCAGTATGAGAAGCATTTCCTTGGGTTGAGCTAGAATTCGAGTTATTGACATGATGAAGCACTCCTGACTCAACATTTTGTTAGGGGCCTTAGCGACTCTATCATTGGAGATGTTCATTTTCACTAGTTGAGAATGCTTTCACTTGTTGTGGAGAAGGAAATAATCCTTAAGAGAAATGTAGCTAGGGGTTTTAGTAGCAAATCAAGTTCTCAAAACAAAAGTGCATGGAATTCAGGGTAGGATGCTCAATTCACTCAGTCCTCTAGAACAAGGCAAACTACTCAACAACCTCCCAGGGTGGACATCGTCGTAAGTATCAAAATCAGATTTGGTCTAAGGGTGGACAATCTTCTGGTGCCTTGGGGAAAAAAGGAGATGACCAGAGCCATGGTCAAAAGTCTCAACAAGATCACCCTCCTCAGAGTAGTCAATGGAACTCTAGCAAGGATAGTACACCATATTCTAGTATTACTTAGGGTGGTCATGGAGTTGGTTCTAACTTTGCAAGAAACTATTATTCTTGTGGCCAACCTAGCCATAAAGCTTTGGGATATCCTATTAAACCATCTACAGGATCTGGTAGAGGTGTAGCTAGATTAGATCCTACTATGGGAGATGTAGGAAGGAGTCATTGAGTCTTTGCGATGGTTGAGCTTAGCATCAAGGTATCGTAGTCGAGGCTACATGTACATTGCATGGTATTTTTTCTTTAGTATTATTTAACTTAAGTTCTTTAGATTCTTTTATTTCACCATCTATTGTTCAACGATGTGGGCTAGTGGCAACACATTAGGTTGATAGGTGGCAGGTTGAGTTAGCCACAGGATCCAAAGTGGTTGTAGACTCCTTGGCCAGTGGTTGTACTCTGAATTTGGCTAACTTCAACATTGGAGTGGATCTTCATATCCTACCTTTAGGATCATATGACATTATGTTGGGCATGGATTGGTTAGGTGACCATCATAAAAATATAGATTGCCTTTGTAAGTTAGTATAATGTGTTGATGATGTAGGTGGGCAAGTAGAACTTTTGGGGGTCTAGAAACTAGTCTCACTCTAGATTATCTCAGCTAATCAGTTGAAGTGGAGTGTGTAAAAGGGTTTTTAGATATTCATTATTTTTGTCAATGAACTTGAGGAGGTTGAGAGTCATAAGTTAACCCTTGATGATCATCCACTCATTCTTAGGTATGTAGATGTGTTTCTTGATGAGATACAAGGTATGCCTCCTCAGTGTCACATTGATTTTCAGATCGATCTCATACCAGGAGCAGAGCTGATTTCATGAGCTCCTTACCACATGACTATTTAAGAGTTGAGTGATCTTATATTGCAGTTCGAGGAATTTTTGGCCAAGGGCCATATTTTTCCTAGTGTATCCCTGTGGGATGCACTAGTCATATTTGTAAAGAAGAAAGATGAATCATTGCAGTTTTGCATTGACTATCGACAATTGAATAAGGTGATAGTGAGGAGACAATATCCTTTGTTGAGGATAGATGACTTATTTGATTAGATGAAGGGAGTGTGAGTGTTCTCAAAGATTGATCTTAAGTTAGGATACCATCAGCTCCATATTCAGGAGGATAAAATTTATTGTACAACTTTTCATACAAGATGTGGGCATTATGAGTTCATGGTTATATCCTTTGGGTTAACCAATGTGCCATCAGTGTTCATGAGTTTGATGAATGGAGTATTTTACATGTACCTCGATTGGTGTGTCATTATATTCTTGGATGACATATTGATCTATTTGAAGACTATCGAGGAACATGAAGTCCATTTATGCCAAATGTTGCAATTCTTGCGAGATCATTAGTTGTATGTCAACTTGGGTAAATGCAAATTCTTCTAATTAGAGGTGAAGTATTTGGGGAATATCATCATAGCTAATGGTATTGCAGTGGATCTGAAGAAAATTTGAGCTATCATGGATTGGTTGAGACCCACTAATGTTTTAGAGGTTCATAGTTTCATGGGATTGGCAAGTTATTACCATTGCTTCATGAAGGATTTCTCACATGTAGCTCATCCCATCACTTCTCTTCAGTGGAAACAGAAGAAGTATGTTTGGTCAAATCAATGTGAGGCTACTTTCATTACTCTTAAGGAGTTTTTAACTAGTGCACTAGTCCTTGCAGTGTCAAATTTTGTAGGTGATTTCATGGTTTTCTTAAATGCTTCATTGGAATGCAGGATGGTCGAGTGATTGCTTATGAGTCTAGAAAACTCAAGAACCATGAGCTCAACTACCCCACTCATGATTTGGAACTTGCAGCCACGGTGTATACTCTTGTTCATTGGAGACATTTCCTTTTGGGACAGAGGTTTGAGTTTCATAGAAATCATAGAAGCTTTTAGTATATCTTTACTCAACCAAACCTAAATTCACAACATCATTATTGGATGGAGTTCCTATGTGAATATGACTTTGATGTTCACTACATTAAAGGAAAAGTAAATGTCATCGTGCATGCCTTGAGTATAAGGCAACATGAGATATTATTATTGTTGTTGGGAGTGGATTTATGAGGCCATATCTTGGAAGCTTTTCCTAATGACACTGGGTATTAGAAGGTGAGGGCAAAGGTCAAGTCTGGATGTACCCTTGAGGGGAGGTTTTCATGTTATTTTCTTTAGTTTGATGGACTGCTACAACACTTGGGGCATATCTATGTACATGTGTCTGGTGACCTTCATACCATGGTTTGTCAAAAGCACATCATGCACGTATTTCACATATCCCAATGTCAAGAAGATGCATGCCAATCTTAAACAGTTTTACTTTTGGGCAAGGATGAGGCACAATGTTGCTGATTTTGTTGCTCGAGTTCTTGAGTTCCAAAGAGTGAAGGTAGAGTATCAGCATCCAGTGGGTCTTTTGTAGCCGCATGTCATTCCAAAGTCAAAATAGGATACAATATATATTGATTTCATTACGAGGTTGCCTATGTCATCATGATGGCATGATTGTATCATGGTGATAGTGGACAAGTTGTCCAAGGTCATTTTTCACTCATGAGAACATCCTACACAGCTTCTTTGGTAGCACATATTTTCCTAGAAGATATTGTTTACTTGCATGGAATCCCTTGTCAGATTATTTCATATAGAGATCCAGTGTTTACTTCGTCACTGTGGATGTGTCTCTAGCATGATTTGGGCATACATCTCTTAAAATGTTGATGAAGTTGATGAAAGATCAACCCCATAGCTCACAACACCTGCATGCAAACACATGTCACAGAAAGAGAAGCAAATGCTATGGAGGCAAGAATTGTTAGATCCATAGATAAGACATTCTTGATGAGCAAAAAAGAGATTGCTATTATCAACAATGAATTGTCTTAATAATTACAAAGAGAGATCATCCTTATAAAGGAGATCAATACCTTAAAAAGTTCTAAACTAGGTTGCATCATAATAATTAATAAAAGAATTAATTATAAGATGCATAGTTTTTAGCTTAAGTAGACTAGAGTTAATTAGAAAATATCTAATTACTCTAACACCCCCCCTTAATAAAAACTTAGGGAGTAGCTAAAAACCTAGAAAATACTATAGAAAGTAGATTTGGGTCCCAAAAACAAAGCCTGATGAGGTACCCAAGTGCAATCAACTCTCTAGAAAAGAAGAAATAGAGAAAACTGCATGGGAAAAACTCTACTCCAAAAAGAGATGGAAAACATGCTAAGAAAAACTAGTGAAGGACCAAGAAGCCTCCAAACTAGGGAATATCCCAGAAGATAGGAACAAAAGATGATCATGAAGAACATCACTGAAACATGTAGAAGCTGCAAAACTCTTTTAAAAGTAACAAATGATCTAAAGAACCTCCACTAAAATAGAACTTGACCAGGTAGAGAAGGTTGTAATCTACATCGAATCAAGAGGCACACAAAGACAAACAACTAAACTCAAAGATATAGATGGCATGAAACACTAAAGCTTGAAGAGCTAATAATCAAACCAAGGAAGTATGAGAAATAATAGAAGAACCCCTATAATGTAAACACGGGCGTATCAAGGAACAAAGATCAAGATGCACAAAAGAGTACATATGTGTGTACTGAGGTGATCAATCTCAGACACATCATGAGGCTAATATCATGGAAGGGACACTCACTAGACAAAGGAAGATGAAAAACAAAGGAAAACAATCAACCCCCCATGGAACTTTAATAAAAGTAATGCATATACAATAAGACACAAGATATAATGAATCCCAAGAATGCAAAATTTGCATGAGTGTCCTCAAATAATACTACTCAAATTAGAAGGAAAAACAAGGCAAAACAACTGAAACAAAAATACAAATGTAGTATGACACTCTATCTTAGTGCATTTGCAAGAATGGATACAAGTGGTGTCTAAATAGACTAGAAGAGACACAAGACTAATACAATAGATAGTATAAGTCATGATGAATCATCTGAAGCAATGAAATTGATCCTCAGGCTTGAAACAACCAAGATATCTACCAGAATGCAAAAGACTAATAGAATGTGCTTGGAGTAGAATCTGGAAAAATATCCAGCATCATTGAAAAGAAGTCAGAAAGACCCTTCCAACAATATAAAGAATTTCCAAATTGGAGATTAGATGTTTAAGATATGTCTCTCAGAGTGAAAAACTATACTCCTAAATTTGATAGCAAAAAAAGGTCATTAAAAAGGATCAAAACTGAAAACAAACTATAACATTATGATGGCCTTGGAACCATCTTTCTAACGATATCTTGTTTGCAAAAAACTGAATCTATATGCCTGAGATATGAGCAAAAAAGTGAAGGTAGGTCCAAAAAGAGTAGGAGGAGGTGATAGGAAAGTTGATGCAATGTTGATGTAGCACTGACATCAGCAAGTGATGAGCCCAAATTTTATGGGCAAATTACCATCGAGGCAGAAAAAATGCCAGAAAAAGACCCCTATCGAAAAAAAAATCCAGCTGCTAGAAATAAGACAATGTAAAAAACAATGTCGTTGGTAAAAGAGCTGGTGCCAAAGTAAAAATTTGATGGCCAAATATTTGCATGTGGTTAAAAAAAATCACCAAATCCACTCAAAGGGCCATAAACTAGGATGTGGAGAAAAAAATCCCCCCCATATTGGAAAAAGCACAACCATCTTGAAAAAACCACTTATGCACCCAAACTAAAAAAACATGGTCAAGGTTAACATGGTACTAGAGGCCACATGGCAAAAATTAAGTACCCAAATCACAAATCTCATGGGACCCAAGAGGTGTAGGCAAGGATGGGCTTCCAGGTCCCGAAAAAACATTGCCACCAATCAAAAAATTGTGCCTCCAATAAATACATCATTCAAGGAAAACAAGCACAGGTCCAAGTTAAACACTTGTACTGGCCTACCAAAAAATTGGCATGGGATGTACCAAATTAGGGCCTAAAACCACTTTAAATGCAAGTGTTCCTTAAACCTAGCTCTGATATCATGATGAAGTTGATGAAAGTTCAACCCTATAGCTCCCAAGAATCACCTACATGCAAAAACTTGTCACAAAAAGAGAAGCAAAAAGTTATGGAGGCAAGAATTGTTAGATCCATAGATGAGACATTCTTTGTAATGCTCCACTCAGAGATCCTTGAAAACAAGGATAAATATAAGCCAAGATAAAATAAATTTAAACAAATATGAATGCACATGACAAACAACATATGAGGATCACAAAGATTGCAACGGAAGACTAACCAAACATCCTGACACGAAAGGATCTCCAAATGCCACTACTGATCAAAATGACTGACAATAGAAGACACATAAATAAATTCAAATAAAAAACATTCAAAATTCAAAATGCGACACCAAAGGATTGAAGAGAACCTAAGAGGGTAGCCTAAACACTTCCAAAAAAGTTTGGCTCAAAATGAAAAATGCTTGCCATCTGCCCAGATAGGTTTTTGCAAATATCAGGTGATACTTTAAATCAACATTGGGCGATACTTTTTAGTATCGTATGACCTTTCTCAAGAAGGGGTGTGACACTTACAAGTATTAAGTGACATTTCTCTCAAGGGCATGTTATACTTTACAAGTATCGTACGACACTTCATCAATGGGGGTGAGATACTGGAAAGTATTGCATTACATTTCTCTAGGAGACGTGCAATACAATCAAGGAATGCATGACAGATCTCTTTTGGGTGTGTGGAACATTATTGTATCACCCCATCCTAACACATGGTCACCTAGGAAATGCAAGAAAAACTCCTTAGGACAAACTAAAGAGACACACGGAGTTTAGAATCTCCACATTGGGGAGTTCTAGATCCACAATTCTAAAAGATGGAAACACAATCTAACCATCTAACATCTTGTGAAGGGAAAGTATAGAAGGAAATATTCTAGTGTACTAAAACAACATCACAATGAACAATACAACCAAACTAAGTATGTGGTTCCTCTCAATAATAATAGCATCATAAGACCATCATGGGCCCTAGCCATCCCACGTGTGTAACATCCCAAGCTACTGATAAGATCATTGGTACTATCAAATAAGGACGTCACTACTAAAATGTGCTACAACATAAGCATAAGGAAATCTAACATGCTAGGAGTAAAGCATAAGATAATCCTACGAATACAAATAACATCATCTTTCATATGCTACTCATAATAATAAGGAAATGCATCCATAAATAACACCATCTAAACATGATATAAAAGCATCCCAATGAAAGCATAAATCAAAAGAAAGCATAGTCTAGAACCCGAAGCACCAAGTGAAAACGTCCAGCAATGGTCACACTGGGACAAAAGACTATCTCTATACACTAGTCCCTAGCAGTGGTATAGGTAGCTACGCCTCCTAGCCACATGGAACCCATAGGCCCACTCTCACTGTGTTGATGGAGATAATGATCCAACCAAAAACACACACAAGAAAACATCCATGGCTAACACGCATGCCAACAAGTATGATTACTAAAACCAAGCCATAGACAATGCATAAACTATAGGTCCTGGTTAGACACTTAATGGGCTACTAAGTAGGGGCTAACATCATGGAGATTCACTTGGCATTAATAAGCCCAAGCTCAGAACGTGCAGATTCAACTCTCGCAACAAAAAGGCTCTAGCACAAATTATTATCTTAAGTTTTATTACCACCCAATGTGTTATTTAGTTATCACTTATTTAAAAATTCCTTCGCCAACCCTCTGGGCATAATGATCACAAGGCTGCGAGATATAAGCCCCCTCCATATGCTACCCTACCCTACCCATGCTCATCCAACAATAAGTGCTTGTAGGCATGCAAATTCTCAACCCAGCCTTAATGATCATAACTTCTGAAAGTACCACGAAAGATCGAGCCTCACAAGTCACCCAATAAATTTATGTGCACGTACTTATGTGTAGCACACCACCATCACAAAGATCATAACACAAGGACTTGATGAGAACACAAAGCAGAAAGTCACTCAATCAAAAATAGACTTGGAAGGGTAGATGTGACACACATCCCAAAGCAAGGTAAAAGTGCAATAAAGGTCTTACCAACATCCAAACAGATAATCTAGGTCCATGACCAAACTTATGCCAAGAAAACCTAAGAAAACAGTGTGGCACACAAAATGAGGTGAAAACCCCAAAAATTAGAAAACTTCAAAAGTAAAACCCATTTGGCCTTTGGGTACAAAAACCTCAAAAATCCAATAATATTTGAGTTTGGACATTGTATGCAAAAATGACCAGTATAACAATGCAAAACCCCAAACACCCATCCCAAAAGCAAGAAAAATATTCATACCCAACCGACTGGACAAAACCAACAAATAGAAACCAAGGTGAACACTAGTTCTTAGCCTCCTAACAAACTGCTACTAGAAAAAAAAGCAGAAACAAAGCAGAAACAAGAAAATGAGAAAGCCCTACCTAACAACAAAAGGGGAAAAAACTAAAATCAGGCTAATGAAATAAATAACTCGTCAAAACTGCCAAAAGTGACGGCAAAGAAAGGTCTCCCCAAGCCAAATCTAATGATACTAATCTCACGAAAATCCCATGCTCACAACTCATAGAATGAACAAAAATCCAATCCTTCAGAAGAGGAGTTTAGAAAAGCTCTCCAAATTTCTAAATTCCAAAATAGAAAAAGTGAGGAATTAAATTCCTCTTTCCAAACTTATTCGCTTTTTGAGTGAATAGTCAATTAGGACAAATAGCCAGTTAGACTAGCTAGAATCTGAATTGACTCAAATGAAAATAGGTTATTCCTTGTTACAGGAATTCACCTAAGGCACAGCTACCAGAAATTGAATACAATAAGATTTAAAGCCCGAAAACCCAAAAGCACCAAAAATCACTACATAACTTTTGTGACAATGCGAACCTCTAAATGCACAGACACACTTACTGGTCTAATCACATAATGTAGATGAGTTCGAATTTAATAAACACCAAAAGGTTTCAATTAAATAATTAAAATAAGGATACGTCGACCATACAAGGACGACATTGGTAAAATATGAATAGTTGAATCACTAACTCCATGTGCCATTGCCAGGGATATACACACTAAAATACATGATCAAGTGCAATTGCATAATAATAGCATAGTTGAAGCAATAATGCATTAAATACCTATTTAATCCATTTAAATCACTCACATTCGCATAAAGCATAAAGATACAAGAATGAAGTAAATATCCATAGTAAAATCCATCACATACATAATAAAAAAATATGTCCAAATACCAGGTAATTAGATATCATCATAGATCTACTGACATCTCAAAATGACATCAACATGCAAATATGATAAACTAAACAACATAGCAGTATAGCATCTATGATACTGAATCAAAGTATAACATTCAACCCTTAGGTCATCTCAAAGTACAAATAATAAGAGTATCAAGTATCTCTCAAATAAAAAGTAGACAAGGTATAGACTACAAATAGAAGAGGCACTACATTGTTGTTGAGCAAAAAAGAGATTTCTATTATCAACAATGAATTGTCTTAATAATTACAAAGAGAGATCATCCTTATAAAGGAGATCAAAACATGAAAAAGGTCTAACCTAGGTTGCATCATAATAATTAATTAATTAATTAATTATAAGATGCCTAAAGTTTAGCTTAAGTGGACTAGAGTTAATTATGAAATATCTAATTACTCTAACAAATGTTGCATAGGTTTGTACTCATCTTTCATTGAGAGCCCACCTTAGAATTCACTTACCACAATAAGTGAATGTTAGTCTTGTTGGAAATCTGATTGAAAAAGCTCATTTGTTGAAGATCAAAGAGGGAGATTGTTGCAAAGAAAGAAGATTGTTGTTTTCAATCTTTTTTTTTCATTGATGTCAAACCTGCTATTTGTAGGAATGACATTTGCTTATACGATCCAAGTACTATCACTTAGTTGATTGATGAAGAGGATTTGATCAACAAAATGTAACAAGAGAACCTAAAGGAAATATTGAGTTATGATGTTGTAATGAAGTGCAAGGATCAGTTAAGACAATGGTCAAATGATGTATTGATAGCATACTCAAGGATATAAAGGTTGGTCACACTTAGAAACTTTCGAGGAAGAAGGTGTAACAAGGTTGACTACAAAGCTTAAACTAAGATCATTAGTGGGTGTTGAGAAAGTTAGTTGAAGCTGAGAAAATTCTCAGTTGGAGACAAGTAATAGAAAATTCTAGTGTGTTTCGAGTGATCTCTAGGTGTCGAGTGAAGATCAGGTACCGAGCATAAAAAAATCCTAGTTGATGCTGAGTGATCTTCAAGTGCTGAGAATCAAGAAAAACACAATTGATGTCGAGTAATAAAGTATGTGTCGAGCACCAGTATTTCAATAGTGTCAAGCTGCTACATTATTTCAAACGATGAAGATTCACCAAATATGAGTTGACAAAGTGGTTACCTTGAATTTTGTGAACAAGTTGGAAGATAAGAATGATGAGCTAGTGGCATAGAATTCTATGTAAACTGTTTTTGGACGAATTCTAAAGAAGTTTCTAGAGGAAACATAATATGAGTTAGATGCAATGAATCCTACCTAATCCATACGAATTGAAATTAAAGAATGGAAGAATCAAGCAGGAAAAGGACTCCAAGACTTCTATTTAAGGATTCATAGACCAAGAAGCAAATCTTGCTGATACTGTTGCTATTGAAGAGCCAAATCTATGAAGTGGTTAGAAGGGTGTCAAGGAGAAGACATCTAGGAGAAGGAAGAGCACAAAGGCTCTACTTCTATGAGTGGTCATGAAGAGATGATTGCATTATTACATTGAGCACGGAGACTAAAGGAGACTCGGCTTGAAAGGAGAGTAAGCTGTCAGAGTTGTAGAGATTGAAGGCCAGGAAAGAGTATGAGCTGAGAAGTGATCTAAGATCTATAAGATAAGTTGTATGTTGTAATCAAGTCAATATTTTTTAATACTCTCTAGCAATTGTATTAGATCTAAAAATCCTATGGACTTAGGTTGGTTTGATAGCCATTTGTAAATCCTTGAACAGGGTGGCATTCCAAGTGAATGTTCTAAAGTCCTCTAACCATGCCCATTTCTAATAGGGTGGTTAAATCCTCTAACAAGGTCACATTTAATAGTGTGTTGTAAGCCTTTAACAAGGCAGGACTTTCACAAGGCATCACTTTAGAAGAGTGAGAATAGAGTAGCATGTTACTAGTGCTTTTTTCCAAATTGGGTTTCCACATAAATCACTGTGTTATGTGTTGATTTCTTATGTGTTATACTTGAATGTTGATTTACAGTAACTTGCTGATTAGAAAAGTTAAAGCTTGGATGAACAAATGATTGAATGGGCTCACTACACTTAGTGAAAAGTTTGAATAGGACATTTGGACCTTGAATAACTAATTCACCACCCCCTCACTCTCAATTATTCTAAAGAATTTCTAACAAATCTTTCTCTAAATATCACATTGCTCACAGTTTTTGTGGATTTTGGCAACCTTCCACTCTCTCAAAAATACCAAAAGCATCTAAATAATTTCAAAAATATCAAAAACAATTTCAAAAATACCAAAAATATCGAAAACAATTTCAAAAATATCAAAAACATCCAAATAATTTTAAAAATACCAAAAACATCCAAACAATTTCAAAAACATCCAAACAATTTCAAATATACCAAAAACATCCAAATAGTCTCAAAAATACCAAAAACATCCAAAATATATCAACAAAAATACCAAAACAAAAAATGACAATAATAATAGACACTTTTAACTACATTATACATAGACACAAAATGAGTGTTAGTCACCCTTTTTGCTTGCCATAAAAAATAGACATTTTTTTTTATTGCAGAAAAAAAGGTACAATTACATCCAAAGCAAAACCTAGCAGATCACCTATTCTGGCCTCCCTAATGAAGGTGGCATTTTAGGATTTTTAGCTGAAGGCATTTCTCCAAGCATAGTCCTAGAAGATGAAGCTCTTGGCATGGATCCCCCTCGCACCCAAAAATCATCCATTGGTATCAGGAACCTCTCACTGTGTAATTGAGTATTCAATAGTTGCATAAATTTTCTATCCATAAACTAGGTCTCCTATCACCGCTCCAATGAGATTGACTGATAATATAGCCCCATATAGTATGTGGCTTCTTGATGTACTTTTGCAATCCTTTGCATATTTGCAAACACATTGTTCACCAGCTTATTAATACTCAACCCAATGTTTGCCCATTAAGCCATGTCTCGATCCTTTTGCACCTTTATAGTTGTTACTCTCTAGTGCTCCATATCTGCTTTTGTCTCACTAAGCCACTACTAAAACTACCTCACCTTTGCCTCGCTAGCTGCCAACCACTCTTGCAACTACGATGGCACAGTGTTCATTTTTTATATTACATCCTTAAAAGACTCTGACTACACCTGTAGTAACACTAGGTCATTTTGTGTTCTTTTTAAACCCACTTGTGCCATCCTCAAAGCATCCTAAAACCTTTATGCTTGTGCTCGCTCAACTCAAATTCATGCATCCTTTCACTCTACTTGTGATCTTTCCACCCCTAGTTCAACTTCTAATGATCACACTCATGCTCACTCTATATATAACACCACTTGGAGTCATTTGGCTTCTATTTATGCTCCATCCTCATGAGTTTTATCCGTTAACAAAAATGTGACTTCTTGTTCTACATTTTTTGCTCAAACTCTCTCCATGGTTAGCATTTTTTGCAACTCCATCACTTTACGTATTACTTTTTTCCCACACTTAGCCTTCAGCTTTGGCTTAACCACACCTAATGCACCTATCTCCTCACTCACCCTATATGAGGATTCTGAGGTTAATCAACTGACCCGCTATGCTTGTCATCTTACCCACACTGACATCCTTCATTACGCTCTATGCTTTTCCTATGGTCTTCCTAGGAAATTCCATCTCCCCCACATTCATCGCTGCTTCTGGCATGCTTTTTGTCACCCCAATAGGAGTACTTTCCACTTGTATCATGGGATCACCACTTAGCTCCTCCTACAATGCTTGTTGCACTGCACTCCTTGACAACATTAACAATGATGAAAAAGGAGCTTCCACCCTGACTCCCAAGCCCCAAGGTTGTGATTGCCCCTACCCTATCTAACTTGACTCACCATGCTCATGAACCAATGCTTGAAGCTCAGGTTGATACACTAGTTCACTTGACGTATGACAAGCATGCTTTGCCCTTCATCCTTGCCTCACCCACCCTCTCGACTGACACTCTCATCTCTGCCTCCTGTTATGACTAGTCTAGTGAGTCTTACATGATAACAACTTCACACTTACTTCTTCCCTCTAAAAAATGAATCTCCCAACAGCTATGATACTTATTCCTTTTCCTTGCTTCCTTTCACATGTGCATACTCATCTATTTATGACCATCACTCAACACACATTCCACTTTTTTGCCTGGCCATGAATTCCCTCTGCATACCCCACCACACCAGTAATGAGTACACTCGTTGCTCTACTCTGACATTAGTATGCCATGATACACCTACTCATCCCCCACCAACACATATCTTCCAACATAATCACCATACATCTTGCTACAAAATCATCAATGTCACACTTCACGGCTTGTTACAAGAAACATACAATGACTTTATCCACAGGGAACTGAACAAACATGACACTATTGCACACAACTATTGGCATGATTGTCCATAAATATTGGCTTTCTCACTGTTATGTGTTTCTAGTACCTCGATGATGTATTTGACTAGAGGGACTAGGATGAAACCATGACATTTTATTTGTCTTTTTCTTTCCCTATTTTGATCCTATGATCCTTTGGTTTTATGCATTATTGGTGTCCACTTGTAAGTGCCTTCTCTCACTTAGAAGGCCATATGTACCTCAACCAGCTTTGCATAACATCTCAGGTGAGGTTCCTTATCTGACATGCGTCTATATGTGGGTGTACTTAGCTTATGTTCATGTTTTCTTTTACTATGGCAACCTCTTCGAAATGGTTATTATATTTTCAATGTACATTATTCATTTTTTCTAACAATTCTTGGCCTGATAAAGTATTCATATTACCATAGTTGAGCTAGTGGTGTTTGTATTGTATCCCTATTTATTTAGGTGCCCAATGATGACATTTAATTTGTATCTCTTTACAAAATACGACAATTAGTTGCATTCATGTAGATTGTATTTCATATGGGGTCCCTTTAACCAAATGGTTGACACACAAATGGAGAATAAATAGGAATTCTTACACAACATCATCCAACAACTTGGTAACAAAACTAAGAAATGGTAGCAAATGACCAACAAAAACATCATGATCAAAACTAGCTTTCAACATTCAAATATTATGGACTTTGTTTCATCACAACATCACCACGGTTCATTAAACTTCATCACCTCATTATCCCATAATATCCATTCTTCCTATTGCATTATGTGACCTTCGAATCTCAAAATTTTTGGTCACAATTTCCTCTCATTGCCTTTCTTTTTCTTCCATCACTCATGTTGTATTACATACACAACTTCACCTTTCTCATTTGTTTCATCACTTATTCCTCGAGATTTTTTTCTGGCCTTTGAATCTCAAATTTTGATTTGTATGTATGTCTCATTACACTCATTTTCATCTTCCATTATTCTATATCATTTTGTTTATCCCTTCATTTCATTATCATTCCATTATCCCATTTCCATCCCATCCTTATTTTATTATTTTAATAATTGCATTCTCTTTTCATTAATCTATTTTGTTCCATTTCATTGTCCTAGATCATTTTATTTCTTATTGCATTTTCATTTCATCATCCTTTTATCATTTTCATTACTTTCATTTTTTTCATCACTTTCATTTCTTCATTTTCCATCATTCATTTCATTCCTCTGCTTATATTTCATCTTTTTCATAATTTGATTTTCATTTCACTATCTCATTTTTCTATCATCCTCATTTCATTTTAATTTCATTATCTAATAATTACGTCCTATTCATCTTACACCATTTCATATTCATTTCAATAATTCTTATCATTCCATCTTCATTTCACCCTACTACATCATTACTAGTCTAATAGTAAACCATTTCTTTGCACCTCTTTATTTTTATCATTTCCATCCATTTTTCACCTCACTATATTATAACCATTCTCAATCATTTCTTATTCATTCCATTTCATCATTTCATTTTCCTATCATTAAACTCATTTCATTACATTCCATTTTCTTTAATCATTTTCTTCCACTCCATTTTCATATCATTTCCATTTTTTGTCATTTTTTTGTTTTAATTAATCATATCATCTTCATTTGTTCATTTTACGTTATGTTAATTTCATCACATCATTTTCTCACATATTTTCCTTAATTCATTTCATCTTATCACAGTCATTTTCCTCAATTATTTTCCATTATTTTATATCATTTCATGTCATCATATTACAACATTGCATTCATCGTCTCATTCTCATTTCATCATTACATTAAATCATTTTTCTATCTCTACACTACCCTCTATTCCATTATCCTATTTTCATTATTATATCATTTCATTACATTCATCCATTTTATTTCAATATTCATCATCTACATATTATTTCACTCCACTAAGAATTTATTCATCTACACATTAAAAATTCACATCACATCCACATATACAAACATTTCAACAATACAACAAAATATGCATAGCATCATCCATCACATCACTACATGCCACTATCAAACATATAAAGTCCATGATATAAAGACACAATAATCCAACATAAACACAAACACGAAGAGCTCGATCTGAATAGTCATATATCAAAAGGTCATCATAAAAAAATGATACATCTGATAAGCCAATACATGTACAACAAAATGATACATAAGATCACTCCTAAGTCTCACCAATTAGGCCACCAAACCCTTTTGTCTATGTCTGATTAGGAGGTGCCTAATAATTGGGGGCATTCACCCCATCTCTTGGAGTGTTCTGTGTTGAACCTGTACCCTGTATCTCAGGAATGGCTGGTTGCCCATCTGTGCTTGATAGCGGAGGTGGAGGTCACCTCGATGTCATAAATGCTATGAATGCTTGAACTTGGTTAGGTATTGGAAATGAGGTTACAAGCTTTGGGTTTAACCATGGAGGAAACTCCATAGTTAAGCACGCTTAGGCTAGAGTAGTAATGGGATGGGTGACCTCTCAGGAAGTCTCAGTGCTTCACCCCTGTGAGCATCACCTAGATCCAATGAGTGCTAAGTGTTCCATTTATTCTCATGAGAGATGGATTCATGTTGAAGCACTACTCATGAAACATGGGTCAATGAGTTTGACTTAAAATCACACAGTTAAATCCTAGTAGCAATATCACAATTTGACTTGCTATGGAAATTATCTCCTACTTATCAATGCTTGTCAATTGGGTAATATGTGCCTCCATGACTCTCAGATGGGCCTCCATCTCAAATGACACACCTAATATAACTAGAGGTGGCACTAGAGCTATGAATACCTATGGTTGTGAGCTATGTACCCTTGTGGTAGGATCCTACACTCAAGGCCTCTATCTCCTAATAAAGTTGACACCATCTAATAGCATGGCCCTGGTCTAGACAACCCTACCCTGACCCATATCATCTGCCCTCCTAATCGTCCCTGCACCACTACTTGTGCTACTCCCTTCACAATCTCACCTCACCCATGGACCTCTCTAGGCCCACCATTGCCCACATCCCCTGGTCTTTGTGATATCCTCTGTACTAGACCCTATGGCTAAACTGTCTATTGTAGAAAAACCATTGCCCTACCTCTTCCCTAATACCTCCCTCACACTTTGGCTTTGCCTCTAGCCTTGTCTCTCCCTCAACCACCCTCATCATCACCATCCTCTCCCTTGCTTGATTACTCCTCTATTCTAGGATCAACTTCATAGGATCTTTATATGTTGGAAATGGATGCTCTTTAAACCCTCAAGCATAGTCTCCCTTCATCCTTGCATCCACCTCACTATCTCTCAATGAAAATCTCTGAGGAGTCCATATCATCTTCATAAAAGCCTCTTGGAAAGCCTCATAATCCAATGTAGGACCCCATATTGGTCTCTCTACCTAAACACAGGTATAGGCCAATCCCTATCATTGACCAAACTATCTGACTACCTTCATAAAACAAAATCTCTCAATCAGTGAGGGGATCCATAATTAGTTGGACACTCGTATCTTTCTGATCCATCAAATTTTGGAAGACTCGCTTTATTTATCTCTTCTCTTAATCCCTTCTCTTGGTGTGTCTATCTCTTTTTATTAGATAGTGACTTCATCTGAGCATCACAATAATCTTTAAAGAGTATCCCCCTCCTAAGTTTAGGATCAATTTTAGAGTACTCATTTATAATGTCATTTATATTATTTACTTCATTTATCATGTCCTCATCTTCATGTTCATCTCTAGGGAGGAAGGTGGGTCTTGTGGGTCTACATTCTAGTTCTAGTGTATGTAATTGATTATTATTATCATCATCATTCTTGGATTGGTGAGAATTCTTGTTTTTGTTTATATTATAGATAGCTTCTAGGAGAAGTCGATTTGTTTCACTTTGCTCGGTTATAGCTCAAGCATTTCTTTCAGTTTGTTCTATGAGTGCTTGAATAGTTCGATTTGTTTTTTTCATAAATTCTTTCAATTCATTACTTATTTGGTTGTTCATGTTGGTAGACTATTTCCTTCCTTCCCTTTCAAATGCTCTTTGATCTCTTTGGTGTTTTTGCATTAACTACTTTCCACAGCCTGGCAAAAAAAATGCTCTAATACCACTTGTAATGTCCCGTTTTGAATTTACTCTCAACATTCTTAATTTCCACTTTAAGGTTTTATGAATTACTTCGAGTTTATACTCTTTACTTGAAATTATATGAAATTTGTATTCATTTGCAAGAATATCTTAGTTCTTGAATAGTATATATACATATAAGAAATGATAACTTCATCTATAAAACAAGAGATGCAATGCGTCATAGTTCCTGCCTAACGCATAATGGTTGTAGAGGTGTAGATGAGTGAGAATCTAAATTAACATTATGAATGCATTAATTTTTGCCTAGAAATGCACTTGTGATCTGATAGGATTGCTCATATTTTGTTGTTAAATTCTCATCCTAGAAATGCACTTGTGATTTGATAGGATGGCTCATATTTTGTCGTTAAGTTCTCGTGCTATATTATTACATCTTTGGGCATTTAAGCCCAAGAATAAGAGGCCAAAGTTCCCAATATGGCACTAAGTACTTAATATCATACTATGATCAATACATATGCTTTAGACAAATTTGCACCTTCTAAGTTGAAAACTTAAATTATGTGCAATGAGGAAAGATATCCATACCAATATTTGAATTATAAAACTTGAAGAAGTGATGAAGCATTTGGAGCATCAGATTATATGTTTAAGCATACTATGCATGCTACTAGACAACCATAAGTAGTTGGAATAACTCCCCCAACTATGTATTATTCTCATCTTGATTATCAAATGGAACTCACACTATTTTTAATCGTTAGCACTAGACAAAAACTAGGATAAAGATATAGATAGAGATAAATAATAGTATACAACAATAACAACATAAACATACATGTAGAGGAAAAAAAGATCGATAATATAGAGGAGGAAGAGGAAGATCGAAAATAGTAAGATAGAGTGATACCAACATAACTTGTGTGTGTGAGAGAGAGAATTAAATATAATTATTTTTCTTAATAAAACAAATAGTCAAAGTAAAATCATGGTTATAATAAAGAATTAAATATATTATATTTTAATTAATAAAATTCAGAATTTAATTTTTATATTAAAACTCACATTTCTATAAGAAAAAATGAAATGTATTGAAATATAAAAATATTTTATAAGTAAAACTAATTGTTTAATTAGAGAAGGTTTAATATTTAATGTTTTGTATTTCCAAATTTTTAATAAAATTAAGTAATTTTTAATTATGAAATGATATCTATATAATTTAATATGTACATTTATAAATAATAAATAGATGTAATACATATAAATTTGATGTTGATGAATAAATATGATGTAATAAATAAGAAATAAAATATAACTATTTAATTTTAATACATAGTTTATAAAAATCTAATAATAATTTAAATATCTTTTAGAATTGAATTATTTCTATTTTGTGGTTATTTCATTAATATGTTTTTTGATGTAAAATATAATTATTAATTTAATATTAAAATATATATTTAAATTTTAAATGTATTTAAACTAAATGATAAATTGTTTAAATTAAAAATATTAATTTTTTAAAAAACTATAATTTAAAAATTGTAACACTTATAAAGTATACATATTACAAACACTATTATAAAATATAATTAAAAAATAATACTCTTTAATTTATATTTATAAAAGTAAAATAATAGTAATAATTTAACCACTTTTATTAAAAAAGTAAAGTTTTTAAAAAATTAGAAGACATGTTGTGTGAGGTGGAAGATAAAATGATTTGAAAAAATAAAATCTTATCAATTTGTCACAAATGTGAAAAAGATAAAGTTATAATTAATACATTCATTAATACAAGATGAAGTTGTTAGAAAATATTTATAATTTTTGTTGAAGAAAATTAATTTTCTCCTCCACCAAAAATAGTATGGACCAATAGAATGGATGAAAAATATGATTTATAAAATACTAAAAAATTAGAAAAAGATATAAACATTTGAAATCTCATATAATCTTTTAAATTCTTGAATTTGATTGGTTAGTGTTAATGCCATATTTGGATTGACATAAATGCATAAGTATTCTTGCTTTGACAAGAACTAATAAATAAGAATATAACCTTTCCTAATAATATATGGATTTATGCCACTTTATAGATAAATCAAATCTATAGTCTTATTATCAATCTCCTTATAACATTTACCTTTTTCCATTAATATTGTTTTAACATTCCATTTGCATGCATCTTACTAAATGAATAATAATATGTATGGCGCTATCCACATGAACAGGTGAAGGTATCCCTTGTACCGAGTCCACGTCCTCCCAAGCTATCGCCTTAATTAGTGTGTGCAATGTAATATGTGTTCCTTGATGCCTTTACCATGAAGGGGATATTCCACCTCCATTTTCAATAATATGAAACTCAGTTATATATCCTTCATCCTTGGCAACGTACGTTCCACCCTTTTACTGTGAACAGAATATTCGATCCTACCGTAGTTGATACCACCTCCCAATGTGATTTGGTTTAAAGCTAACTGCTCTTTTCCACGCCTTCTGCTTTTTAATGTGATTCCACATGTGTATATTCGTTCTTTCTTTAATGTGATTTGCTCCAACCTCATTCAATGTCTTCACTAGCGAGTGTAATATTCATTGTTGTTATTTTTCGTACTTGTCATGACTTTTGCCAAATGGGATATTAATGGAAAATGAGGAATTCGCTCTACTGTACTACATACCTCTCTCATTCACTTTTAAGTATTGCTGACTTGAGTGAATGTGTCCCATTGTTGTGGGGGTTAAATTATATAGTTTTCATCATTTATTAATTATATAAGTTAGATTATATGTATTGATTTATATTATGTTTATTAGTTTTATATTTTAATATCTATGATGTTCATGCCATCGGTTAGGCATATAGGTTGATAATATATTTTACATAATAATTATTACTTATTGCTAATAATCATTATTATTAGGAATAATGTAAATTTATTATATTATAAATGGTATAAATAATTACGTAGAATGAATGGACTATAGATAATTTCATTCAATTATAATTTGTAGGATCCTCATTTTAGAAGGGTCATGACAGTCTCCCCTTCTCAAAATTGCTTTTCCTCAAGCAATACACAAACTCCTTCATAGATACAAAATATATTTGCATACAAAAGGCCTAGGAAATTTAGGAAATATACATCTTTAATGAATAAAAACATGAAGCAGATACAAAGTAGTTACATGAATGCATGAAAACACGAAGCATACATGATGTAGATAGATGAAGACAGGAAGCAGAAATGATGTAGACACATCATATATCTTTTATTGATTCTTTATAATTTATTTCTCACAATGAAATAGAGAAAAAGGAATGGTTTACAAAATATACTTCCCTAGTACGTCTTATTGATCATGAATCCTGCAAGAACAAGTAATCGTTAGCATGCATATGTATATGAAGAAAAGATGAGTCATGATAAATTAGTTCTAAACCAATATCCTACCAAGCCCAAGAGCAAAACTTTGGCCCCCTTAGCCTCAATGGAAGATATCAGTCATCCAATGAGGTGGTCTACTTAGTAGATTCTTAACTAAATTAAGTTGACATCATGTCAAATTTTTCTTAACTTGACCAATCTAAGCCCAGGAGGGAAACTCTGGCCCTCTTGGACTTGATGAAAATATTCTACCATTCCATCAAGGTGGTCTACTTAGATGTCCATCTTAACATTCTTTTCCCAATCTAAGCCCAAGAGCAAAACTTTGGCCCTCTTGGCCTTGATGGTAGCATTTTGGCATCCATCAAGGTGATCTATTTAGATGGTAATCTTATTCTTCTTAAATATCCTACCTAAGCCCAAGAGCAAAACTTTAGCCCTCTTGGCCTTGATGGCAGCACCTTGGCATCCATCAAGGTGGTCTACTTAGGAGGTAATTAGATTTACTAATTATTATAGTTATTTTTTGTTACACACACACACACACACACACACACACACACACACACAGATATATATATATATATTAGCACTAAAATTGCAGCTCATCTAGTTCCGGTTGGTCATGCACATCTTCATTACTCCCTGGATTATATTTAGGTCTCTTGTTCATTTTTCCCTTACTTCCTCATCAAGTATGGTGTCCATCTTTCAAACTTGGCTTCTCTTTCCACATATGTGTCTTGGTTGCCAACTTTCCTTGCAATGAAAGCATATTTTTTTTCCTTTTAGTTCATCACGATAGTTCTTGAGCTCTCTTCTACATTTATGGCCATGTTCCCATGGTTCCTTGCAATGGTAACATAATTCATTTTTATGGAATTCCTTGGAATGATTTCTTTCTCTTTCATAATATATGGAATGTGTGCTCGGTGCATGGTTCTTGGACCTATCCTTCAATTGGTGCGTATCAAATTTTAATGCCTTTTGGATGGCATCTTCTAATATTTTTGGTTCATGTGCTCCTACTGCACTCTTGATTGATTCTTTCAATCCATCTATAAATAAATAGGTGAGTCTCTTTTGTGATATTTCAAGTACCACAACCGATAACCTTTCTTATTCCCTAGCAAATTCCATCATTGATCCCTCTTGTCTAAGTTTGGTTAATCTTTTGAAATACCATTCTGCATCTATTCGATCAAATCACTTTATGAGTTTTTGGGTGAATTCATCATAACTCTTAATTTGTTTATGTCCCTAGTTGCTAAGGCCATGTTGCCACCAATCTTGTGCTACTCCTCTTAAATGAAGGACGACAAATTGAATAGAACCTTTTCCTGTCATAAGATTTAAGGAAAGATATGTATCCAACATTTTTACCTATGAGTGTGCCATAGTTCTTTCTGATCCATCAAATTTTGGAAGACACACTTTATTTATCTCTTCTCTTAATCCCTTCTCTTAGTGTGTCTATCCCTTTTTATTAGACAGTGACTTCATCTAAGCATCACAATAATCTTTAAATGGTATCTCCCTCCTAAGTTCATGATCAATTTTAGAGTACTCATTTATAATGTCATTTATATTATTTACTTCATTTATCCTGTCCTCATCTTCATGTTCTTCTCCAGGTAGGAAGGCGGGTCTTCTGGACCTATACTGTGGTTCTGATGTATGTAATTGATTATTATTATTATCATTATTCTTGGATTGGTGAGAATTCCTATTTTTGTTTATATTGCAAATAGCTTGTAGGAGAAGTTGATTTGTTTCACTTTGCTCGCTTATAGCTCAAGCATTTCTTTCAATTTGTTCGATGAATGCTTGAATAGTTTGATTTGTTTTTTCCATAAATGCTTTCAATTCATTGCTTATTTGGTTGTTCATGTTGGTGGGTTGTTTCCTTAATTCCCTTTCTAACACTCTTTGATCTCTTTGGTGTTTTTGCATTAACTACTTTCCACAGGCTGGCAAGAAAGATGCTTTAATACCACTTGTAATGTCCCATTTTGAATTTACTCTCAATGTTCTTAATTTCCACTTTAAGTTTCTATGAATTAATTCAAGTATTTACTCTTTACTTGAAATTATATGAAATTGGTATTTATTTCCAAGAATTTCTTAATTCTTGAATAGTACATATACATATAAGAAATGATAACTTCATCTATAAAATAAATAAGAATATAATCTTTCCTAATAATATATGGATTTGTGCCCCTTTATTGATAAATCAAATCTACAATCTTATTATCAATACCCGCTTCACTTATGGGTTCCCCTTATAACATTTACCTTTTTCCATTAATGTTTTTTTAACATTCCATTTGCATGCATCTTACTAAAGGAATAATAATACATACGGCGTTGTCCATGTGAATGGGTGAGGGTATCCCTTGTATCGAGTCCATGTCTTCCCAAGCTGCTGCCTTTATAACCTTAATCAGTGTGCGCAATGTAATATGTGCTCATTGATGCATTTACCGTGAAGCGAATATTTCACCTCCAATTTTAATAACATCAAACTTGATTATATATCCTTCATCCTCGGCAATGTACATTCCACCCTTTTACTATAAACAAAATATTTGATCCTACCGCAGTTGATACCACCTCCCAATGTGATTCAGTTTAAAGTTGACTCGTACCCTTCGCTCTTTTCCACACCTTCTACTTTTTAATGCAATTCCATGGTGTGTATATTCATTCTTGCTTTAATGTGATTCGCTCCATCCTCGTTCCATGTCTCCATTGGTGAGTGTAATATTCATTGTTGCTATTTTTCGTACTTGTCGTGACTTTTTCCAAATGGGATATTAATGGCAATTGAGGAATTCACTCTGCGGTACTATGACCTCTCTCATTCGCATTGAAGTACCGTTGACTTGAATGGACGTGTCCCATTATTGTGGTGGTTATATTATATAGTATTCATCGTTTATTAATTATATAGGTTAGATTATATGTATTGATTTATATTATGTTTATTAGTTTTATATTTTAATATCTATGATGTTCATGCCATCGGTTAGGCATATAGGTTGATTAATATATTTTACATAATAATAATTATTTATTACTAATAATCATTATTATTAGGAATAATATAAATTTATAATATTATGAATGGTATAAATAATTACGTAGAATAAATGGACTATAGATATTTATCTATATAGTCATTAATAATGTTCCTTGTGAGAATTTTATATATATATATATATATATATATATATATATATATATATATATATATATATATATATATATATATATATATATATATATAATTCATGTAATAAACTATTATATAATTTCATTTAGTTATAATTTGTAGGATCCCCTTTTTGGAGGGGTCATGACAAAGGTTAAAAGGACATGTAAAAATGAAACGTGTAAAAGGTCTTTTGACCTATTTAACCCTTACTTGGGACATTTTATGACATTTTTGAACATTATCTACCATATTTAATGCCTTTAGACACTTTTTTTTGAACTGGGTATTGTTGCATCCCATTCAATGACATACAAACCAATTTCCCATCAGTCTTTTTCATCAATATTTTTTTACAAAAATAAAATTGGAATCTCAATCTATTGCAAATTTAATTTCTGAGGGGCACTATACCTATATCAAATTGGGCCATCGAAAATTTTCAAACATAAAAATCGTTCTATCCCAACCAAATTCCAACACCAATCAAATAACATCCTGGTATTTATCACCTTGGACCAACAAATCCCCAATATCATATGTGTTATTATATTGTTCATATGCACAAGAACACCCTTCACATGCACTATAACACTTTAAAATGCTATGGGAACATATATATGCGCTACGATTTTCTTCTATGCATTGTTTTACTATCTCAAAACATCTGTAAGAGTGTTATTTTACACTTTTGGATGTATTTTCTATGCTATGTATGCGCTAATATAATTCAAATGCACTCTAACAATTGTTAAGTGCACTAAAACATCTTGAACATGCATTTACCAGTCCAAATCACGCAAAAACTTTAAAAAATTACAAAATCCAAAAAACTTGAAACCGTACAAGTTCTCAAGGACTTACCAGAGGTCCATAATCAGTCAGATGCTCATATCTGTCACAACCCTCGAATCCGTGCTCTCGCAATGGGACCACCATCTTTGTTGGATCAGAGCTAAAAAGGGAGGAAGATCAAAAGGGTTTGTAAAAATAAAATGGGTAAAATGTTTTTTGACCTATTTAACCCGTACTTGGGATTTTTTTAAACATTATCTGCCCTATTTAATGCCTTCAAACCCTTTTTTTTTAAACCAAGTATTGTTGCATCCCATTCAATGACATACCTACAACCCAATTTCTCTTCAATCTTTGTTATCAACATTTTTTTCAGAAAAAAATTGGAATCTCCATCTATTGAAAATTAATTTTTCTAATTTAATTTATGAGGGGGCACTAGCCTATATCAAACTAAGGCATAAAAAAAATTCAAACATAAAAGACATTCTATCCCAAACAAATTCCAACACCAATCAAAAAAATTGGAGCATTCAAGCAAAACTATTCTAAACAAAGGATTTCAAATCATCAATAATCATGTATCATACTAGCCTTAAAATCAGCAAAACATCAGTGATCATGCACTCAATCATCAAAATTTGGCTAAAAATCAAGAAATCAAGACATTCTTTGAACTAATATGCTTCACACATTAGCTCAAAGAGGGGCATTTGTAGACACCTTAAAATTGGCAAAGATCTAAAACAATGTGAATTTTGATCATACAACGAAAATTAAAGACAAAATCAGATAAGATAAGGAAAAATAATGGACTTTCAAATCAACTACAAACATAAGTCATTTGAGTGGTTAATTAATTAATCACTTAAACCTTTCATCAAATTCAAAAAGACCAAAATCACTTTTAAAAAGAGCAAAAGCAATATATAAAAGCATTTTTTTTAAAGGAAAAAGGTAAAGACAAAAGTTGAAAATAAATGCAACATTTAATAAATCAAAAAAAAAACATTTTTCCTCTCAAAAAGTGAAATCCACTCTTTTTGAAATTTAAAACAATTAAAAATCCCTATTCATCCTCACAAACCAATTTTGTTGGACTATTCCTCTTGGGGTCTTATGAGATATTTTCATTCTCACTATTACTCCCAGTAAAAGGTAAACCCCAGATCTTTACCCCAACCCCCTTCTAAAATCTTATAAATAGGAGGGAAAATCAAGAGCAAAGGGACCCAAATTTGATGCATATATGCTATAAGTATATTAGAGCTATCATTTTGATCATCCATTTAGCACCATTGTTGTAGAGATTTAATGTCATTCTAGTGTCATTATAGCATCATTTTAGTACTTATCTAACACTACTTAACATTGTTTAGTCTCATGTATGCAATTATTTTAGCAATTTTACATTCTTATCTTAGCATTTTCATATGTATCTCATATAAATATTCCTAGATCTGCATTAATAGTATACTCTCATTCTAGAACTATCACTAAGATGTTGATCTGAGAGAAATTTTAGCAATTCTAGTTAGGGAAAGATGAGATGTTCGTAGAGTTATTATTTGGCAGTGTTTTCTTGGGTCTAGATTAGTTCATTGTTATTCTATTGCACTCTATACCAAGGTCTAATGAATACATGATTTTTCCATTTACAGTTTGTACAAGGTGGCAAGTTGCAATTTGACTTGCAAAAAACTTAGGTTTATGATGAGGTTGTTGATTAGATTTGTTGTAGAGGGTTTTTGAAGATTTTAGAAGATGCCTCTAAGAAGATTGGACCCTAGGGCAATTACAGATCTCTATAATGTTGTGGAGACTAAGATTTCATATAAGGTTAGATCGAACTTCAGATCTGAGATGGAGTTGATGAAGAATGATATAATCGTTGAGATCATGAGAGTTATATCTGGTGTACCAAGGAATATAGGCATGGAAGATGGTTATCAGGAAGTTGTTGAAGACTTTAAGGTTCCTAGATCTAGTGGTGAGGATAGGACCAATTAGTTGGAGAGATCTTTGGAAGACATAACTAGTCAATTGGATAGATCTAGCACTTGGTTATAACTGAAGCATAAGATGGATGTTTCTAATTTCTCAAGTACTTTAAATCCTAAAGACCTGATTGATTGGATTGGTGAGTTGGAAGACTACTTTCAGTTAGAGGATATTGGAGATCCCCTTAGAGTGAAGTTGGCATAGACTAAGATAAAATGACATGTTGCTTTATGGTGGAAAGGATTATAGAGAGATAGAGAAGAATAAGGTGAAATAAAAATCACTTGTTGGAGATTGATGGTGACTGAATTGAAGACTAAGTTCATTCCTGATGTTTATTAAATTGAGTTGTTTAAGAGATTTCAGAATCTAAAATAAAAGGTTATGTTGTGAAGGATTATACCAAGAAATTTTATAAGTTAACATTTTAGCCTAGGCATAGAGAAATGTCTAAAGAAAAGGAGAAAAGGTGACTAGGTACATTAATGGTTTAAGATTCAATATTTAGCATGAGATTAGCATGTTAAAGATTGATTCAGTTAAGGATGTATATTGGTATGCTCTCAAGGTAGAAGATAATGTTGATATTAAGGTAAATTTTTCTATCAATGATTCAACACCTTGTCAAATAGTGTATTAGTTGCTACCAAGCTAAATAGATAGCTTGCAGTTCATGTTGAGCTACACAGTATCTATCAAGCATCAGAGATAGTTTGCAGTATAACTCAAGTGTAGCAGTGTCTACCAAGCTATCCTATGGATGTGATGGAGACTCTAGTGTTAGCCAAGCTCTATAGTGTCTATCAAGCTCGCAGTGTTAACTCAGTGAATCTAGTGTTGATCGAGTCATGCAATATCAACCAAGTGATTCAACAGCTACCAATTTTCTCAGTGTTCACTAAGTCACACAATATTGATCAAGTTTGAGCTACTTGAAAGTGATTAGTATGGACTGAGCTTTAACTTCAACCAAGTGCCAAAGTTTGTCAAGCATTGATAGTGTTTATCATGTATTAGAACATCATTGAGTTTGTCTTCAAAACCTAAGGTACAATAGTTGAGATGACTTTGTGAAGTATGATAAATTTGGTAGCCAACTTCAAAAGATAATGAATTGGATTGGTATATATGTAATGCATTTTATCATATCCAAATATGAATGAGAAGAAGAAAAAGGAATGTATGAGTGTTTAAAGAAGACTACAAGAAGTATAAGGGACAACATATATTTATCTACCACATCCAAGTGATCATTGTAATACAAGGAGTCTCACTCAACAAATCAGAGTTGTAGATAAGAGATTAGCCATTTATTCATCCTAGTAGGTGCATCATTTAAATCCTTTAACAAGGTAGACTTAACATTCTTTTTCCAAATCTCTTAACAGAGTGCATACTGTAAGAATTTTCCTTAGGGAAAAATTTGACCAAGACCAAGAAGCACAATAACTAGCTCAATAGACCAACAAAGTATGATCAGAATAGAAATATTCAATTCATTGTATAGTACACTAGAGGTGCCTATATATAAAGGCCTCTATGATGCATCTATAATGCCTAGGAGTTAGCAACATGATAAGTCTTACAACCAAGCACATGTCCACTAGGTGTGGATTATCCTCCATTAAGCACAGGAGTTAGTGTGACGATGAGAGGATAAGCTTACAAAGGTGTAGCACGTACAATTATGTTGTAGACACCATGTGCTAAAATAATAGTGTGAACAACTATGTTGTATACATGATGACTCAATTGTTTATGCAAACTCTAGTGTTGTAGAGACCGTGTACTAAATTGGAGTTTCTTACTCCAATGTTGCCAACATGACAACTCATATGAGTTTGCAACTCCTAGGTGTCTAACCTAAGAAATAATAAAATAATGCATTTATCCTAAGTAAACTTAAGTAAAGTGTAAATTTAATAATTATTTACACTAACACCCCCCCTTAAGTGAAACTTAGGGGAATGCACTTAAGCTCGCAAAAGCTATGATATGATGCATAATGGGTCCCAGCTACTAGGCCATGTTAGGTACCCAAGTACAATGCAATGTTGAAATGCAATGAAATCTCTCTGCAACCGGAGAAAGAGGGAAAACCTCATGGGAAAAACCCTCCTTCAAAAAGAGAGATATGTACAATATAGAAGAGAAGGATCATGTGACCCCCCTGGTGAGAAATCCCTCACTCCCAAGAGATCTCAAAAATGAATATACTTGACCTTCGTGAAGGGCTTGGTGAAGATGCCAGCTTCCTACTACTCAGTAGGATAATACTACAGTCCGAGGACCTACTCATGGATCAACCCTCTGATGTAATGCATATGAACCTCAATATATTTTGTCCATTGATGTTGTAATAGATATTTCAAGATTTCAATAGCACTCTAGTTATCACAATGGATGACTGTGGGTCGAGGTAGATCAAATTCAAACTCTTTCAAAATTTGTTGTAGCCAAATAGCCTCTATGGATGCATTCACAGCTCCTTAATACTTAGCCTTAGTTGATGAAAGAGCAATATTGTTTTTCTTTTTACTCTACTAACAAATGGGGATAGAACCAAGATGAAACACATATCCTAAAGTAGACTTGCAAGAATCAATGTCTCTTGCATAGTTAGAGTCTGTATATCCCACTAATTGAAGACCTGTACTAGCTACATAGTGTATCCCATGTGTATGTGTACCCTAGATGTAGTGTAGGATGTGTTCAGCTACCTTCCAATGAAGTTCATGTGGCTCTTTCATGAAGCAAGAAATCATGCCAACTACAAATGAGATGTCACCAACTATCTATACAAGGTTGCATCAACAAGTGGAGAGGAACACTTTTTTTCTAACTTAGCACTTGAAAGGAATGGTGTGGATGCAACCTTGTAGTCACTCATGTGAAACCAAGCTAGAAGATCAAGAGCATACTTGGGTTGTGACAGTGTGATTCTTGATGAAGATTGATATATCTTGATACCAAGGAAATAGCGTAGTAAACCTAAGTCTATCATAAAAAACCTATCTTGCAAAGTAGCCTTAACATTATTGATGATGGATGCAATACTTCCTATAATGATCAATCCATCCACATAAAGTACAAGGAAAAATATGAATCATACCTCTAAAGAATGTAAACATTCAAATCGAAATGGCATCTGGTGAAGCCTTTGCAGAGAAGGAAGGAATCCATGTTGGTGTACCAAGCTCGGGGAGCTTGTTTAAGTCCATAGATAGACTTCCTCAATTTGTAAACCAAGGTAGCATCCTATATGAATCCATATGGCTGCTCCATATATATCTCCTCATATATATCACCATTCAAAAATGCACTCTTTACATGCATCTGATGAATATCCCATCTCTGAGCTATTGCAATAACTATTGTCAAGTGAATGAAGTTCATCTTTGCCACTGGTACAAAGGTCTCATTATAGTCAATGTGTGGTACTTGAGAAAAACCTTTTTCAAACAAGTCGAGCCTTATGTTTATCCACACTTCCATTTGCTACAAATTTGGTCTGATAGATCGACTTACATCGAACCAATTTTCTTCCCTTAGGAAGAGAGACTAAGTTCCATGTATCATTTCTCATAAGTGAGTTAGACTCTTCCTCTATTGCCTTATCCCATTTTGGAACACCTGATGCTTCTTTAAATGATTTTGGATCTGAAGCAACTGCAATATAAGCATGTGGGAGTGAATTGTGTCGTGATCTTGTCCTCCTTGAATTTGAAGGATTCCCTGTCAATGGTCCTGTGACATCCAATGTCTGCTTGGCCCATCTAGGTCTTGTGGAAGAAGATGTAGAATGTGTATCCTCAACTTCAACTATTTGATGCTTTCTTTTTGGTCGGGGACAAACATCTTCCAAATCACTATTTTCACTATCACTCTCTTCAACAAAGGAGGAAGAAGGAGGAGTTGAAGAAGAAAATCTTGGACAACTTTCTTCAAATTGTACACTCCTCTCATAGAATATATCATGTGTCTCTAGATCCATTAACTTGTAGGCTTTATGTGAGTCTACATAGCCAACAAAAATGCAAGGTTTTCTTTGAGCTTCTAATGCCTTGCATTTCTATGGAGGTATTCTTGCCCATGTGGGATGACCAAAGACTTTGAAGTGCTTAACTCTAGGTTTCCTGTTGGTCCATGCTTCAAAACAAGTTACACCATCCAAAGCTTTATGAGGACTTCTATTTTGGATATACTTAGCACAATTCATAGCTTCAGCCCAAAATATTTGATCAAGAGACTTGTTTATGATGCAGGAGCATCTTGCATGGGAAAATTAAATTATTAGAAAAAAAAAAAAAAAGAGAAAAAACAAATTGTGGAGGAGAGAGAAAGTGACGAAAAATGGAAGGAAAATAATAAAAAATAGAAAAATAGGAAAAAAGGAGAAAAGAGGAATTTCTATTTTCAAGGTGCATAGGTGGCGTAAATAGAAAAATAATAAAAATAGTTGTTATTCCATTAATCAAGGTGTGTAAGTGGCATTTTAGAAGTTTGTGGAAAGATCCTTAAATCATGTATTTAATATTTGTTGGGTGCTTAGTTGTATTTGGGTGGGAATTTAATATTTATTTAAAGGTAGTTGTATTTACCTTTTATCCCACATTGGTTGTGTTTGTAATGTCTTGGGTTAGAAGTGCCTATTTAAGCAAGGCTTATTATCATTTGTAATCAAGTTTGAGGAATAGAAGTTCTTGAGTTGTAAGCTCTTCAAATGTATCTCTTCTAATGAATTTCAAGTATTAATGGATGATGCTTTATGAAACATTTTTGTCATCTCTTATCTCCATATTGTTGCATTTTTGGTTGTGAGTTGGTATGGGTGGTGTGGCCTTGTCATCAGTTTAGTAGCATGCAAGTGGTCATCTCCTTGAGAGTTCTATTTTTCCTTTCAGCAACACCATTTTGTTGTGGCATATATGGTAGTGAATGTTGAAGGTCAATACCCTCTTGAGTGCAAAATTCTATTAGTCTTGTGTTCACATACTCACCCCTATTATCTATTTGAAGAACTTTGATGAATTTCCCTAATTTCTTTTCCACTTGAGCCTTAAAGGTGAGAAATTTTTCATACACTTCACGCTTGTGATCCATGAAGAAAACCCAAGTAAATTGAGAGTAGTCATCTATGAAGGTGAGTGCATAGCAAGACTTGCCAAATGATGGCACTGGAAATGGTCCTGCCACATCACTATGAACCAATTCAAGAACACATTGTGCTCTCCAAGACTTCCCCTTTTCATACAACTTTTTTGGATGTTTTCCAAGTGAGCAACCTGAACAAACACCTTCTGAAAACTGAATTTGAGGTAGACCATTGATCATTTTCTTGCTGCTAAGTTGTTGAAGATATGTGTAGTTGAGATGTCCAAATCTCTCATGCCACAGTTTACTTTTTGCATTTGAATGTAGTAACAAGGATTGTGCATTTGATGTAGGCACAAAGGAGGAGAAAGTATAAAGCCTTAAATCATGATTGGCTTCACCTATTGCAATCATCGAGTCATCCTTAATGCTCTTCACTACCACTGAATATAGAAGAATTTTAACTTTATTTCCACCTCCATTGTGAGTCATTTTGTAGACTAAAAGAAGGTTGGAGATAAGATTAGGAACATATAGAACATCCTTGAACGTTCCATTGTTCATCCCCACTTCACCTTTACCTTCAACTTCCACCTTAGTATCATCACCTACAAAGATGTGTGGTACCTCTGAATGTGTCATGGAAGAAAAATCTTTCTTTGACACACCCATATGATGTGTGGCACTTGAATCTATGATCCATTCTCCTTGACTAATAGTTTTAATGAGTAAAGCATACCCTTTTCCCTTAGAATCTGAGGATGAATTTCCTTTTTCCTTATAAGCATTAGGTAGTGGAACATTGTGTTTCTTCATGATGTGCTTAAACTCATCAACCTCCTTGTGATAACACTGATGTTCTTCATGATCCATCTTTTTACAATAAGCACACTTTTTCTTCTCCTAATTAGAGTGCCCCTTCTTGTTTATATTTGAGGAAGACTTGCCTTGTTGATTTAATGATGGTGTTTTCTTTTCTATATCCTCTTGTTTGTTGTTCTCCCATTTCTTCTTCTTGCCCTTTCTTTTATTTGAAGTTTGAGTAGCTGAATATTGAGAACCCTCATTATTAGCCACCAATGCCTTAGACTTAGATGACTTGAGAATTCCCATTGATTGCAAGTTCTTTTCTTCATCGTCCAACAGTTGAGCATAACCATCAAAAGTGACTTTCTAATAGGTAGCCCCTAATGTATTCTTGGTGGTGTTGTAAGAAGAAACAAATGTAGAGTACTCAGATGATAGCTTATTATGAATGACATAGATTAACTTGTCATCTTTAATAGGACTACCACAATCATCAAGCTTCATTCTTAATTGATTAACCTTAATAATAAAGTCATATATAGAATCAAAGGTTTTAGGATCTAGGGAGACAAGTTGATCTTCAATTTTATAAACATCCTCTTTAGTCACTTTTCCATATAGGTTTTTGAGGCATCCCAAGCTTCCTTGGATGTCTTCTACTTCTAGATCTAATAGAAGACTTTGTCTTCAACCCCCAACATAATATCACTTAGGGCTTTCCTATCTGTCGTTTCCCAAAAAGTAATATCACTTTTAGATACTTGATCAATTGTTGGTTTAGGAAGGGTACTATCTACATATTGAGAAACTTCATTATACATTAATTGACACCACATTTTAATAGACCATGTAGCATAGCTATGTGGTGTTAATTTTGGAAACTTAAGATTTCCTATGATATAAGAAATGAAAGATAACAACAAGAAAAGAGGAACACAACACCAAGAGACACCCCCCTTTTCACTCAATCAAGAAACCCCCCCAAATGAAATTTTTTGGCACTTTATACTTAGTGCAATTACAATAGCTACTTGCCAATTTTGGTCTTAATGGTCTTTTGACTTTCTGTCTACAACCTCCTTTTGGAGTTCAAAACTAGAACTGTACAATGTATCTCAAATATATAACAATTCTAAAGGTATATCAAAGCATTACTATATAGAAAAGGAACTAATTATGAAAGTGATATTTTTGTCCACACAATCCTATAATTTGATTATAGATCTGGAAAGTAGACAAAAAAAATTACGCACTTTTTTAAAAAATGAAATATGATTTAGAGTCTAGATGAGTCCATAGGGAGCATTTGAAGTGGAAAAATGCAGGATTGGATAGGTATACCAGAAAATAATAGCACTATTGAAAAGTTCAAGAAATTCTAGTCAAAATCAAAAAAAAATTGTACCTAATTTGGAGCCCAGATGACTGAGATATGGCGTCCCAAAGTCAGACTATCAAATCAAAAATAAATCTAGAGAGGGGTCTGGGCAGCAAAAATGAGGTTAAATTTGATGGTCAAAGAGTCGTCAATTTAGCATAGTAAAATGTTGACATTAGCAAAATAAGTCTACCTTGATGGCATGGCAGGTACGGTCACTGATGTGGTGACTGAGTCAAATTGTATGGATCATACGGTCTACACACATGGACTGTACAATGGCTGAGGTGTCATACACGTGTCCTCTTATGTGGCATTGTGTCAGGGTTGCTTGGCACGTCGGCAAGAGTCTTCGTGTCGAAGTTGGCCCTATGTGGCAGGGAGCTATCACTCCACATGGTGGATGAGCTATCTGTGTGGAGGTTATGATGTCATGCGGCATGGTAGGGAGGGTCTAAAGAATGAGGTTGAGCTGGCACAATCACCAGAAAAGCATGGTCAGGCTGGTGACATTGTTGCTGCTCGAACCTGTGCAGCCAGCATCGGGCAGGAGTTTAGCTCACTGAAATATAAATGAAATTGTGGTCATGGATGAAAGTCATCATCGCCAGTGAAAGGGTTAGTCCCACATTGATGTGGTGGGAACCCTTATGGTCTTTAAAATGAAACACCCGCTATGTATCAAATAACATGAAGTTGCTAGATTATGGTGATGGTGTTGGGTCTTGGCTCGTCGAGTGGTAGATAGGTGTTACTCGATGCCAGAATAAAGTGGAATATTCTCGCCGAATCTTGTTGTGTGCTTGGCTAGTATTATTGAGTTCACTGTAAAGTGGAATATTCCCTGTAAATATTCCCTATGAGGGTCGGGGTTTCACCGCCTGGTTCCTACAAAATAAATTCTCTACAGGCCCTACTAGCCTAAATAAATTTCAAAAAAATACCAAAAAATTATAGAGAAAAATAAATATAGATCTGAAAATAAAATAAATTGCAGATCTAATAGATCATACCAGATTTGCAAATCAGGGCCTTCGGGTGCCGGTTTGCAAAAAAAAAATTGCCTCAAAATTAACTATGGCCCAATATAGGTAAATTTATAGTCAATTTTCACTAGATCGATGCTCCATATGCAATGGTGAGGTCCTCTTTGGCTCTAGATGCTCCCAATATCTATAGATTCTCTAGATCTGAGTCGAGGTGTCTTAGAGAGGTGAAGCAAGATCAGTCTCCAATGGCTATGAAATGACACTCCTATGGCTCTAATACCATGTAAGAATTTTCCTTAGGGAAAAATTCACCCAAGACCAAGAAGCACAATAACTAGCATAATAGACCAACAGAGTATGATCATAATAGCAATATTCAATTCAATTCATTGTATTAAACACTAGAGGTGCCTGTATATAAAGGCCTCTATGATGCATCTAGAATGACTAGGAGTTAGCAACATGATAAGTCTTACAACTAGGCACATGTCCACTATTGATGTTTAGCATCAAGAGAAGTAAATCTGAATCTTCCATGATGTTATTATTTGTAACTATATTTCAAAGATATAAGCAATCTGTGTTCTAACTCTGATATATGTCTTATATTGTAGAGAAGTATCTATGCATCACTGTCTAATATACATGACAGAGAGCTATATATACGTACATGTATTCATACTCATGTATGCATACATGCACATATTCATACTCATGTATTTATATGCATTATCGACCAACTTAAGTGGTCAAGATTCACATTACTCTTGACAGACCTTGTTGTTGAACTTTGCAATTAAATCATGACAAATATCACTGTCAAACTTTGTATTATTAATGATTGATGATTATCGCTGGGTGTATTGCTATCCTCGATAGATGTACAGTCAAGATGCTAGAACCTGCATAATATATATTGCATCTTGTCTCGAGTTTACAACCCGTGACTTGGCACTCTTAATGATATCGAGATTATGCCTTGTGTTATCGGGCAACAAAATAATAAACACAGAACAATTATACCAAACATGACTTCGAAGGGCCATGTCCCTACATGGCCCTTGGACCATGTAGAGGCATGACTCTTCGGAGTCATGGCTGTTCGGGTGCATATATATTTGAGTTCCTTCAACTACAGTAAACATATTACAAAAAGACAATACAAGTACCTATAGTATAATATTCACATTAGAATATCAATTGCTATTATTATTTCATTTGTCTTATAGAGATCCAGTAAAAGTAATCAAAGCTGAAGAAGGAAGAACTTTAGAACCTGTTGCAAAATAGTGAAGATAAGTAATATCATTCTACCTATTTGATTCAAAATTAATAAACAAATATTTGTAATTGTTTATCTATCAGAGATCCTTTACTTTTAACATGGAATCAAAACTACACTGATAAGAAAACCATTGCAAATATTAAATTTTCAGTCTAATTTAAGGGAAAAAGAAAACCTTAAAAAGGCATTAAGATGGTGAACCATGTAAGAATTGAGGATAGATTAGATGGAGCTTCTTATTTTTCATCTTGGAAAACCAGGCTATTAATAATTCTAAGAGAAATAGAATTAGAAAGTCACATTGAAACTAATTTACCTATGCCTGAAAATGAATATGAGAAAGCAATATGGAAAAGGCACAATAATTAGGAAATGAAAATAATCATAGATTCAATTAAAGATCATATACTTCCTTCTATAGCAAATCTCAAAACTACATTTGATATGTTTTCTACAATTCAAAGTACATTTGAAATTAATAATACAAGTAGATTGCTTACTTTGAAACAAGATCTACTTTACATTAAGATGAAAAATGGAGAATCAATTACATCTTACTTCCTTAGAGTTATTGAATTAAAGGATTAATTGGCTACTATGCAAAATCAAATAGATGATAAGGTATTAAGTATGATTGCACTTAGAGGACTTCCACTATCATGGGAAACTTTCATAAGAGCTTTAAGTTCTCGTCCCGAGCTTCCAAAGTTTGATCAACTGAAGAATGAATGCACTCAAGAAGAGTCCAAATTAGCATCCAGAGGTTTAATTTCAAATCAAAAAAATGACATCCAAGCTTTATATTCCAAATCAAATAATAAAAGGAAGTTCAAACATAACAAGAAGGAAAATAATAAAAGTCACAAATCCCACAAACATTGAGATTGGTCCAAAGTAAGATGCGTCAAATGTGATAAGCTTGGTCATTCCTACTATGTGTGTCCTAAAAAATAGAAAATTCAAGTAGCATTGCTAGAAGTTAAAGAAGATAATAATGAGAAGATAGACAAAGAAAATTATGCATTTATAGTAGCTCTCTCAAGTGAGTTAAATTCTAATCACAACACCTAGATTCTAGACAGTGGAGCTTCTTGCCATATCTCTGGATTTAAAGACAAGTTTAAGACTCTCTCAAATCATGAATAAGAAGAAATTACTATTGGAGACAACTCCTCTCATCAAATTAAAGGTATTGGTACATGTTCTATTCAACTAAATTCTGATATCACTCTACAATTAAAGAACGTCCTTTATGTGCCAAGAATCAAAAGAAATCTTGTCTCCATCTCTGGACTTGCTGATCAAGGGTACCACATCGCATTTCAAGGAGATAAAGTTCTATCCTGGACTAAGAACTCATCTATCAAGAAAGCTATAACCATAGGGGTTAGGGATGCAAGTCTTTATAAACTATGTAATTTTCAAAACCCATAGTTAAACTTAACTCTTAGTGGCAATAAGACTAACTCCATTGAAATTTGGCATAGAAGATTAGGTCATCTTAATTTTTGAGCTTTAGCATCTATAAGTAAAATTGTAAAAGGTCTTCCAAATCTAAATTCAAATCACTCAAGTATTTGTAAAGGGTGTGCCTTAGGGAAAAACACTAAACACTCATTTTCCAATAGTGTTCATAAATCTAAAAACATACTTGAGTTGATTCATACAAATCTTTGTGGTCCTATGTCAATTCCCTCTCTAAATGGATGTCAATTTTTTGTAATTTTCATTGATGACTACTCGAGGAGAAATTGGATTTATTTTCTTAAACAAAAGGAGTCTTATGAAGTCTTATCCAAGTTTAAAGAGTTTAAAACCCTAGTCGAAAATCAATCAGGACAAAAGATCAAAACCCTTAGGTCTAGTAATGGGGGTGAATTCACTTCTGATATTTTCAAAAACTTTTGTATTTCTGTTGGGATTAAGAGGGAGTATTTCGTACCTTATAATCCTCAACAAAATGGAATAGCTGAAAGGAAAAATAGATCCATTATTGAGTCAACCAGGGCCATGTTCAAAACCTCCATTAATCCTTTTGGGTTGAAGCCTCCAATCCAGCCATCTACATTCAAAATCATTGTCCTCACTCTATATTGGAAAACATCACTCCTGAAGAAGCATTTATTGGAGTTAAACCAAATTTAAGTCATCTAAGAATTTTCAGATGTCCAGTCTACATTCACGTTCCAAAAGAAAAGAGAACCAAATTAGAGCTTTTTGGGAAGAAGGGGATATTCATTGGTTATAGTGAAACTTCAAAAGGGTACATAATCTACATTCCTGGTCAAAGAACTATTGAGATTAGTAGAGATGTCATATTTGAAGAAGACACCACCTTCAAGACTTCTAATAATGATGAATCTATTTCAGAAGAAGATCAAGATACAAAAATTAAGAGGGAGGAAAATTTTGACATCTCTCCCATGTCAAATCATACTAAATCTAAAAACATCAACCTTAACAATAAGAAGAGACCCCTCTAGGCTAGAAAGATGTTAGCTAAAAATCAAGTTGAACTAGATGATGTAATTCAGGAAAGCAAAAGGACTAGGAACCAATCCTACTATGTTGCTCTATTATCTGAACTCATAAAATCTGAACCTGCCAATGTTAAAGAAGTACTTTCACATCAATCTTGGAAGGAAGCCATGATTGAAGAATATAATTCAATATTGAAAAATGATGTTTGGGATATAGTACCAAGACCTAAAAATAAATATGTTGTTTCTTCTAAATGGTTGTTCAAAATTAAACATGTTGCAGATGACAATATTGAAAAATACAAGGCAAGATTTGTAGCCCGAGGATTCTTGCAAAAGGAAGGCATCAATTATGATGAGACTTTTGCTTCTATTGCCAGATATACCTCAGTCAGAACAATTCTAGCTATTGTTGCTTCTAAAGGATGGAAAGTTCATCAAATGGATATCAAAATAGCACTTCTCAATGGTAAGATTGAAGAAGAAGTTTATGTTGAACAACCAGAAGGGTTCAGTATATTTGATCACCAGACTCATGTTTTCAAATTGAAGAAAGCACTTTATGGTCTTAAATAGGGTCCCAAAGCCTGGTATGAAAGAATAGATAATTATCTACTAAAATTGGGATGTTTGAAAAATGAAGTTGATCCAAATTTATACTTCAAAACTGAAGGTGATGATATGGTTATCTTTTTATTATATGTTGATGATTTACTTATTACAGGTGATGAACATCTTATAGAAAAATGTAAACAAGATCTCTCTGCTAAATTTGAAATGAAGGATCTAGGGTTACTTCACTATTTCTTGGGGTTAGAAATTTGGCAACTAGAAAACTGCATTGTACTAAATCAGGGGAAATATACAGTTGACATATTAACCAAGTTTGGTATGATAGAATCCAAACCAGCTGCTACAACTATCGAGATAAACTTACACAAACTAAAAGATGACATGAATAAATCTGAAGATGTGGATCCTACTTATTACAGACAAATTATTGGATCCTTAATTTACCTTGTTAATACTCGTCCTGACATTTGTTATGCAACTCATACCTTAAGTTAGTTCATGTGCTCACCTAAGAAGATACACTTGCAGGCAGCTAAATGCATAATGAGGTATCTAAAGGGTACTATTGGAATGGGAATCATATATGACAAAGTTAATCTTGAGCTAACTGGATACTCTGATTTTGATTGGGCTGGAAGTTCTATTGAGTGCAAGAGTACATCAAGATATTGTTTTAGTCTTGGATCTGGTATGATCTCTTGGACTAGTCAGAAACAAACTTTTGTAGCCTTAAGCTCTACTGAAGTCGAGTATATTGCGTCCTCCCTATGTGCTAGAGAAGCAGTATGGCTCCGAAATTTTCTTTTAGATCTCTTCAAAAGACCATTGAAGCCTACTGTGATTTATTGTGATAATCAAAGTTGTATCAAGCTTTCCTCTAATCTCGTGTTTCACAATCACTCTAAACATATTGAAATTCTATTTCATTACATTAGGGATATGGTTAATCAAGGAGTTATTCAATTGGAATATATATGTACTAATGATCAATCAGCTGATATTCTTACCAAACCTCTTGCTAAAGTGAAACTAAAATATTTCAGGGAAAGGCTTGGTATGATTATTTGTAATGGAAACTTTTTGAAATAAAAGAGTTGTTTGTTTCTTCTATTTTATATGTTATGAAAGGTGACGATCTTTCATGGACATATTCAGTAATCTTTAATTATTTACAAGGTGATGATCTTGTAAGTAGAGATTATTTTTGAGCTTCTCTAGACATTGCTTAAGTGCAAGTAGAGATTATTTTTGAGCTTCTCTAGACATTGCTTAAGTGCAAGTAGAGATTATTCTTGGGCTTCTCTAGACATTGCTTAAGTGCAAGTAGAGATTATTCTTGGGCTTCTTTAGACATTGCTTAAGTGCAAGGAGAGATTATTTTTGGGCTTCTCTAAACATTGCTTAAGTGCAAGTAGAGATTATTTTTGGGCTTCTCTAGACATTGCTTAAGTGCAAGTAGAGATTTTTTTTGAGCCTCTCTAGACATTGCTTAAGTGCAAGTAGAGATTATTTTAAGCTCCTCTAGACATTGCTTAAGTGCAAGTAGAGGTTGTGTGTGTTGTCTCTAGACATTGCTTAAGTGCAAGTAGAGATCAACTACTGCTCTTACAGTATTGCTTATTAGATGACTCTGATCAAGTTTTCCTTCTCCCTAGCTAAAGAGGGAGTGTTGATGTTTAGCATCAGGAGAAGTAAATTTGAATCTTCCATGATGTTATTATTTGTAACTATATTTCACAGATATAAGCAATTTGTGTTCTAACTCTGATATTTGTCTTATATTGTAGAGAAGTATCTATGCATCACTGTTTGATATACATGACAGAGACCTATATATACATACATGTATTCCTACTCATGTATGCATACATGTACATATACATGCATCCCTATTATGTACATATATTGTGATAGTATTTATATGCATTATCGACCAACTTAAGTGGTCAAGATTCACATTACTCTTGACAGACCTTACTGTTGAACTTTGCATTTAAATCATGACAGATATCACTGTCAAACTCTGTATTATTCATGATTGATGATTATTGTTGGGCGTATTGCTATCCTCGATGGATGTACAGTCGGGATGCTAGAACCCGCATAATATATATTGCATCTTGTGTCAGGTTTACAACCTGTGACTTGGCACTCTTAATGATATTGAGATTATCCCTTGTGTTATCGGGCAACAAAATAATAAACATAGAATAGTTATACCAAACATGAATTTGAAGGGCCATGTCCCTACGTGGCCCTTGTGCCACATAGAGGCATGACTCTTCAGAGTCGTGGCTATTTGGGTGCATATATATTTGAGTTCCTTCAACTACAATGAACATATTACAAAAAGGCAATACAAGCACCTGCAGTATAATATTCACATTAGAATATCAATTGCTATTATTATTTCATTTGTCTTATAGAGATCCAGTAAAAGCAATCAGAGCTGAAGAAGGAAAAACTCTAGAACCTACTACAAAATAGTGAAGATAAGTAATGTCATTCTAGCTATTTGATTCAGAATTAATAAATAAATATTTGTAATTGTTTATCTATCAGAGATCCTTTAATTTTAACATCCACCAGGTGTGGATTATCCTCCATTAAGCACAGGAGTTAATGTGTTGATGAGAGGATAAGCCTACAAAGGTGTAGCATGTACAATTATGTTGTAGACACCATGTGCTAAAATAATAGTGTGAACAACTATGTTGTCTACATGACGACTCAGTTGTTTATGAAAACTCTAGTGTTGTAGACACCACGTGCTAAATTGGAGTTGCTTACTCCAGTGTTGTCAACATGACAACTCATATGAGTATGCAAACTCCTAGGTGTCTAACCTAAGAAATAATAAAATAATGCATTTATCCCAAGTAAACTTAAGTAACGTGTAAATAATAATTATTTACACTAACACATACTTAATTTTATGTTTGTAAATCCTTTAACAAGGTGGACCTCATAGTCCTTATTGTTCCTAACAGGGTCAATCACCAGAAGTGGTCAATTGTAAGCCTTAATAGGTTAACTTTATACTATAGTACTAAAGCTTGTGGGTATCATCCCCACCCCAATTTTACTTTCTATTTGGAAGGTTTTTGTGTTACCATATCTTGTGTCAAAGTGTTATGAATGTTTTATTTCTTTCATTATTTCATGCATGCAATTAGATTAGAATAATTTATGAATGATTAATTAGTGAACTAAGATAAAGTTTTATTGGTTCTTGATTCACCCCTCCCCTCTCAGTAACCTAGCCTACCTTATATTTCCAATAGATAAGTTGAAGAGAAGATGTCAAGGTAGTTCTTGAGAGAAGGAGAAGCAAGACCACTTGGTGAAGGATAAATAGACTACTAAGGATGAATTGAAACCTATTTAGTAGAGGAGGATAATAGGTAGAGTTTCATTTAAGGGTACTTGTTTTAGATGTGGTGAAGGACACATATGTTTTGAATGTTTCTAAAAGGCTAGTAATCAAATAACTATTGTGGTGAATAAGGCTCACCATTTAGTGAATGAGTTCGACAAGGAGGAGGAGAACTTGTTGGTTCAGTGAGTGTTATTTGGCAAGAAGGTCCTAGAATCTTGTCAAAGGAGGAATTTATTCAGGACTCGATGTAAGTTTGGAGGTAAATTTTGGAATGTGACTGGGGATAACGAAAGTACTGATAAGCTAGTTGTCAAGGAGATGGTTTAGAAACTTGGTTTGAAGAGAGTGAAACATCCTTGTCCTTATTGGATTAGTTGGCTACAAGATGAACATGCTTTGGAGGTGAGGGAGAAGTGACTTGTTAATTTTTAAATTGGATAGTATGTTGATCAAGTATTGTGTGATATTGTGGACATGATCATGGTAGACATTAGAAGTATTATTTCAAGGAAATGCATGATTGTGTCAAGAATGTATTTACTATTGAGAAGGATGGCATAAAGTTTTCACTAATTCCTTTGTAGAATGCAGAACTTGATAGGAGAAACCTGAGTTTTGGTATGCAAGTTGGGTGGAAGGATTCTCAAGGGGTTAGAGACCAGCATGGAAAACACACTTATGGTACACTGAGGAAGGATGTAAAGTGATAGACAATTGTAAAAAAGGATTTGTAGAAATGGAACAAGGGAAAGAGTGTGCAAGTTGAAGACTTGGAGGACATGTATGTGAAGAACTAGTTTCAGGTCTATGTGTTGAATCCCAAAAGATGTTATTCTAGTTATTAAGAACATATTTTTTCACTTAGGGTGTATGATGTAGGAGCATCCTAAGGTGGTTGGCAATCTTGCATGTTGGAGTGCTTTTGACATTGAAGTGGGTGGACTCGATCAAAATATGGTGATGCTCGATCACTACTGGCGAGTTTTGGGTATAGTTTTACTTGAGGACTTAGGTGACTAAAGGATCTCATTGATGATTAAGGTGCTTAATTGATGATGTTCTCAGTAGAACCTATCATTGGTAATTCTTGTGGGAGCTTGGTGATCATGCTTTCTTGGTATACTCAGTGATGCTTGGATTTCTTGGTGATTTTTACTAATATTTGATGGTTTGGCCCAATGAGTAATGTTCTTGGGATGTTTGATCAGCCAACTGGTGCATTTAATATTTGTAGCATGTGATCATTATGTGGATTTATTATGGGATATGTGAGAACCTAATTGTGGTCATGGTAATTTATCCTATGTGCATATAATAATTGTTGTAAGCTAACTAAAGCATTTTATGGTTATTTGGGTTCTACATGATTCTATTTGAAACAGGCCAACTTGTGGTCATGCAAGTATAAAAAGAGGGGTTGGGTTGTGTTTAGGAATTTATTCATAATAGTAGAGAGTCAAGTAAGGAATTCAGAGTTTTGAATTTGTGAGAAGAGTTGATAGCTAAGTATGGGCTTGGGAAATAAGAAGATTCTCGATGTCTTGCAAGCACAAGTTTAGATCTTTCTTGGTATTTTCCCCCATATTGATGTGTTGTTACAAATTTGGCTAGCTAGGGTTTATTAGATCTTGCAAGGTCTTGCAGAACTATTACTCATTTTATATTTTTGTTGTAATTGGGAAGGCCTTACATCCTGGCACATTGCATGTAATCAGTTGATGTATGAAGAAAGAGTTAATTTTGGTATCAAATCTTCTATTTTTGTTGTATTTATGTTGTGTGATTGTTAGTTGGAGTCTTAGAAATCTCCTTTGGGTATTCTCAAGACTTTTCACAACATCAATAAACCCTAGAATCAAAGGTTAGGATTACATATATAGAGGAATTAGAAAAAGTAGAGAGAGGGGATTGAGAAGGTGGATTTGATTTAATATCGAGAGGTTAAGAAAGTTGGAAAAATGGTTTTAAAAGCATCAAGGATTTGTCAAGACTCAAAGGAATCACATTAGATCAATTGTTATCTTGTAAGGAACCCTAACAAATTTTAAAAGGTACTAAAAATCCCTTTACCAAGTGGTCTCTAATAGGACTGTTAAGTTTAGTATAAAAACTTTTTGTAAATCCTTTAACCAGGTGAATGTCATATAAGAAGAATGAAATCTCTTAACAAAGTGGCCCTAAAAAAACCTTAGATGCAAGCCATATTGCATCAATGACTCCTTATTAGGTGAATCACTAATAGATGATATCTTTGTAAGCCCTAATCGAGAAACTCTTTTAGCTGCAATGAAGAGTTGTGGGTACCATCCCTATTGCAATTTTTTCCTTTGACCAGGAGTTTTTGCAAGACCAAAAATTCATGTGTTATGGTTGTGTCAATTTTTTATGTGTTACCATTTCTTAGATTAATGCAAAAATAGATTTTGAGGGGACTCGAAACTCCTTATAAGAACAAAAGATATACGAGAAGGATCACCAAGTTTTACAAGGACCTAAAACCTAAAGTTTACAACAAAGCATCAAAAAGCCAAGTTTAACAGAGACCTAAGACCAGAAATTTTTAAACATAGTGCTAATATAGGTTTTACAAGGACCTAGAACCTAGAGTTAAAATAGTAAAAATCTAGAACTGACAAAAAAAAGGAAACCAAAACCAACAACCAGACCAAAGACCAAACACCTACAAAATAGACAAGCAACTAAAATAGCTCCTTAATGACCTTAGCTAATTCCTCGCCAACCTTCACTGTGCTTTGAAGGATGTTTTCCACATCAAAACTAGGAACCTCAATAGTCACCTTCTATGTACTATGTCTCATTCTTTTGCTTGGACTACCTAGAATCTTAGCCGCAACTACATCAGGAGACATGATCTCCTCATTGCTCTTTTTCCCTAAGCTAGAAATCGTGACACATAAGTTGGAAGCCACCATCTCCATTTCCCCCCACTATCATTAATTAGCTACCGAAGTTCCATTTCATACTCTTTAAGTTTCTCAAGTATGTTCCCAACTTGATTTTCCAGTTGGGTTCTCTTAATTTTTTCTTCTTTGAGTTCTTTCTGCATATCGCCCATTTTTTTCTTTAGCACAATTATTTTGTTAATAGATCTAGGAGTCAACTTGGAGGGAAGCATCCACTTTCAACTTGGCTTTGTGAAGGAAAGATAACTTCACCGAATTAGTTTCATCTCTAGCCTCTTCACCATAATTTTTTCCAAAATCATTAGTAATTTCCTAGATTTCCTTGAGATGGATCTGATTCTCAGAATTTAAACCCTTTTGTCCCATTATCTCCTTCTAATTCTCCTTATTCAAGCATTGATCTTTAATGACACAGGATTTTCCTTCATCATTCTTCTCTACTTCTATGTCCTCTAAACTCTTAATGTTAGTAATATCCTTTTTTGTGGGTGTAGGGTAATCACTTTGGTCTCCCTCATTCTACTTTGAGGCTGTAGAAATAGTTTTTGACTCCACATTCCTTTCTTTACTACTTTCCCCCTCAAGCTTAACCATAGAAATACCCTTGCTTCTAGAGTACCCATCCAAATTAGAGCTCAAATCCCCTATTTCCATATTATCCTCATCATCTCCATTTTTCTTAGATTTTGAAGCTTCCTCAATAATTTTCTTCTTTTTCTCCCTCAATCTCCTTCTTAGAGCCCTTGCTATCACTAAAACCCTCCTTATTTTTAATCTTAATTTTCTTAGCACTCATCTTTAGATGAGGCTCATTACCAAGAAATTTATGCTTCTTTTCCATAAGAGGAAAGGATTTTACTACATTATTTTACAGTAATTTTCAATTAATAAAATAAGCCCCTCATGGAGCACAGGTTTAGATTCTTTCTTCCTTTTGGCTTTGAGACTATGAAGCAAAGAGAACTTCAAATAAAAAGGGAAAGGCATCCTACCTTTATATTAGAAATGGTTTAAATTGGTCTAGGTCATATAAGTCCCCAATCTTCACAAGCCTTTTCTCCTCATCATCATTTTTTTAGAAATTTCTTGAATGATGCATTTGAAATGTTGGTTTCCTTTCTAAATTTTAGCCACGCCATAGGAAGACCAATGATCTTTGCAATGAATTTCTTTATCAAATTCATTGTAACTCCATGCATAGTAACCCTTTCTTCAGTCCAATTCCTGAAGAAGTACTCAGTGATATGGGGATTGTATCCATGTAACTTCTCAATATACTCTATTATCTTGCCCTTGGAGAGTATATCGCACACCACATATTTCGCCTTCCACTCCTTACATGTTGTCGGTTCTTATTTCCTAGGCTCTCCACCCATTGTGTAGCCTACTCTACAATTTTTCTAAGAAATGGTAACATCAAATGAGAACAAGGTATGTTTAATCTCAAGAAAAAAATTTACCCTTAAAATGTGTCAAGTACTTTTAATGCTAACACAATGGTACCTCCTTGAGATACACAAACAATCTACAATAAAACCATCACTTATCATAATAAATTACTTAATCTTATGTCATCTTTCCTGCAATAGAATTAGTCATATCATTATTAATAATTTTCATCAGCTCACTCTCCTTCCTCAAGTAATCATGCCAAGTCATCTTTGAATCCCTATAAATTGCTTTATTCACTATCTAGTTAGCAACTTTATTGCCTTCATGGAAAATGTGGCTTATATTAACTTTTTCAAAAAAATTAATAAGATTTTTAATTTCCATAATGCTACCACCAATACTCCACGTGGTTGTACTCTTGTTATTCAACATATTAACAATACTAAGAGAATCCCCTTCCAACCATAAATTCCTATATCTAGATTTCGCCACCAATGTAACAGTATATAGACTCATAGTAGCCTCGCCTTAATGACTAGTAGAATGACCAATAGGAATAGCAACAATGTCCACTTCTCTACTATAATGGTCTCTCAAAACTCCACTACACCCTTCTCTTTCAAGATTCCCTTTAGCTGATCCATCAACATTAGCTTTCGACCAACCCAAAGGAGGAGATCTCCATTTCACATATTGTCTCTGGTCATCCTATTTAGTATTAGTTCCTATACTATTCATAAGATTTCTAATTTGGAATTCATCACTATTTTTGTTCTAAGATCTATAAATTATCTTTAATGGATCTAATGATATTTTGACCCACAACCCACTCAAGAGTTTCTTTGTTTCTAAAAATTATATGGTTCCTTTCTTTCCAAATACCCCAACAAATATGGTGAAGAGATCTTCTAGAGAGAACTAATTTCAGCTCCTTTAATAGGAAAAATACAATTCTAAAAGCATTCATCAATGTTATTAGGTTGAACCCACCAAGTATTCATTTATTGAAGGAGGTATCCCCATAAATTCTAGCTATATCTGCAATTCAAAAAAAGGTGATTCCTATCTTCCAAATCATCTTACAAAGACAACATCTATTCATCAAATAAATACCTTTTTTTTGCAAATTATCCAGAGTTAAAAATTTATTTTGAAGAAAAGTCCAAAAAAATTATTAATTTTATGGATGAGACCCTTAATCCAAGCTCTAGCCCACATAGGGCAGTTGACATTATCCTTGGTTCTAAACACGTGAATCTTTTGTATGTTACTATTATTTACTTTACAATTTTAAATTTTAGCATGTTGGTAATACAAAAATTGCTATCGATGAACAATAAAGTAAAGTAATATGATTAAAATAAAAAGTGTTATCAAACATTAGTATTGATCCCCATCCCAATAATTAAGCTTTCCAATTAATGGAATATAGCTTTAATTCTGATAAACCTATATCTTAGATTAGTTTTATAACTAGTGCACATAAGAAAAAAATGACACTAACCAGAAGTGCATGCAATCGTGGTGATTTTGATAGAAAATGGGCAGATATATATGAAGAAGAAAAGAAGGTTGATGAAGCTCTTTCATTGATTGTAAAGAGACATAGCCTATGGGTAAGATTTTATTTATTTATTGGTGTTGCAAACAATATGGTCATTTTTCATATCAATGTTCTAAAAGATAAAAGAAAGTGAAACCAAGAAAATTTGGCAAGTCAAAAACTCCTAAAGATTTCTTTTGTACTAGTGATAATGAGTTTGATTTCAAAGATATAAACTTCTTATATATTGATGATGAAGATGAAATAGCATTTTTTGTATTAATGAAGAAAGTCCTTAAAAGAAGAAAAAACACTTGTCTCACATGTAGAAAAGAAAAAGTTTGATTGGATTATAGATAGTGGATGTTCACATCATAGGACAAGTGACAGAAAAAAGTTTTTTGAATTCAAAAGCTATGATGGTGGAGTAGTCAAAGTTGTTAATAATGATCCATTTTCCTATCAAGAGAAAAGGATCTATAATACTTGATGGAAAAACTAACACTTAGGATGTATCACTTCAACATTTGGAGTCAAATTGTGAGGGTGGTGTAATTTGTGGTCATTTTCATGCTTTTTTTGAAATTTTTTCTAATGTCATCGCAATAACAACTTTGACGTCATAATTGTGACATGCATGTGAGCATAATTTTTTTTTTTTTAAAATACAACATAAATAATTCCCCATTTGTTTTGATTGTGGAGAGTTGCATGGAAAGAGGTGGAGAGCTCCAAACAAGGGTGAAGAGCTATGAACGTTGTCATGCCCTTGTGATCAATGCATTTCATTGTTGTGAACTTTTGATCTCTGCATTTCATTGCCATGCCCTTGCTCTATGATTTCATTGTTGTGTTGTGCCCTTGTGATCTACGTTCCCTTGCTCTACAATTTTCTTCAAGGGTGAGAAGAGGTACCTATGTAATGTTGACAACTGGCTAATAGTGATATGTAATTATTGTCATTTATGGAAACAATGATGTACATGTTCACAGGAAACCTCAAAAATAAAGATACTTAGTGTTTGGTAATCAGAAAATTGTCTAAGTATGGAATTTGGTTTACAACAGTGTATTGTTTTCTTTATAATTTGTTGTTGATGTCATATTATGACTAGCAAAGTTAGACGAAGATTGTATACATGTTGGTGATGATGTCTATAACATTGAAATTTAGTATAGACTGTATGGAATAGAGATGATCATCTTAAAGTGAAATAGGATAGCGGAGTTGAAGGAAAGGATTATTTTGTTTACAAGATAATTACTTGTCCAATTAGGGCCGACATCCTAGATGTTTACTCGAAGTCAAAAAAGTGGACTGTGGTCTTAGCTAATCCAACAACAATTTGTGTAAAGGCATGGTATTTATGAAAAGGACATTTTGCAATGAGGATTATGATTGCAAGTTTTGTCTTGTAATTGTGATTGTATGTGAACTTTTGTGAAAGTGATATATGTGAAGTTTTATATGAGCTATCTTGTGATCCAAGATTGAGCTAAAGATCAAAGATTAGTCAAGGAAGAAGATATAATACTTACATTTGAGAAGCTTAATTATTTGTTTGGGCAATGAGCTCTTCTTGTAATTGGAAGTGCATGTTTGGGTAGGGGGCTCATCTTACATTTACTGTACTACAAATCTTAACAGGGTTGGAATCTCCTAATAGGGATTCAAAGTCTCCTAATAGGGATTCCTTATATTGAATTTTATCATTGACTCCTAACAGTGTCCATCCTTTAACAAGGAACTTATATATCAGTATATTATCTAGTGGGTGTCATCCCCACCAGGGTTTTCCCTTGGCTAGGGTTTCGCTAAACAAAATATGGTGTTATGAGCTAACTTTGTGCATTGTCATTGTTACTATTCATCACTACTTTATTGCTTTGTTATGCATGGTTTAAAGTAAGAAATAATATCCAATTGGTAACTAAAGTTTGGAGATTACTTATTCAACCCCCCCCCCCCCCCCCTTAGTAATTCCTATTTCTAACAATTGGTATTGGAGCGCAATTACTTTGAAGAGGCTTAACCGCTTGAGTAAGATCCTTATGGATATGAAATAGTTGATGAAGAACCTTGAAGAAGCTCTTGAACAAATTGATCTCCTTACTGAAGAAAGAGATAAGCTGATGGATAGATATGAAGACTCCAAAGTATACATTAGTCAATTGAAGGAAAATATTGAAAATCTCAAATCCAAGCCTAAATCTATTGAATTTGGAAGTAGTGATGATGGTTATTCAAAGCTAAACACAGAATACAAGATCTTGAAGCATGAATTGAAGATTGCAAATCTGAAATTAACTTTAAGAAATGATCCTAGTAGAGTTGAATCTGATTTGAAAATTGAAAATGCAAATCTGAGAGAAATTCTAGCAAAGAAAACATTTGAGTTTGAAACATTGAAAGAATATCATGAAGAACTTCATAAGTACAATAGTATTGTGAAAGGTGAATTAACTCAATGCAAGCAGTAGCTTGAGAAGCTTTAATCTAGCAGAGAAAAGCTTGATAATTCAATGTCAATATAGAGACCTACTTATGATAATACTAGTCTTGGTTATCTAATTAACATGTCTATGAAGAAACCTGAGATTAAATTAGATCCGAAGGAAGAAGATAAATCTGATGATAAGATTGAATCTATTTAATCTTCTGATAAATCCAAAGAAGCTGGACAACACAAGGAAGTTGAAATTTTGGATGAACCAAAGCAACTGGAATCTCCTAAGGAAACTAGTTGTGAATTTAGAGGTAAGTGTTTTTTATGTAATGAAATAGGTCATATGAAAAGAGATTGTACTAATGTGTCATTTAATCATGTCAATGACTTTTATTGTCATAATTGTCATGGTATGGATCATAATAAAATTGAGTGTAGGAAACCTAAGTATGATAATGATAGAAGAAATAGTAGAATGTCTAGAAATACTAACCCTACAATTAGAAGAAGATCAAATGAAAGGACATCCAGAGAAGGAAGATCTTATGAAGGCTGAAGACAGATCATGTGTTATAAGTGTAACAACTTAGGACACATTGCTCAGAATTGTCATGCACCTGATGATCAGTAGAATCTTAGAAGCAAAGCACCTATATGTCAGTTATGCATCAACTTCAAACGCATAGCAAAGTATTGTAGAATGGGCAGAAGCTTCAGAGATAGAAGGAACAATGGAAGAAACTTTGCAAACAGAAGGAATGATGGAAAGAATGTTAGAAATGATAGAAGAAGCTATGAAAGGAACTCCAAAACCAACAGAAATAATGAGGAACAAAGAGACACTGTTAGTGAACTTTGAGAAGAACTTGATGAGGCATTTGTAAAAAGAGTAGATATCTTAAAGGAAAAGCTAGATGATGATGAGATAGGAAGATCGAAGTCAATTGTTGAGTTTGATTCAATTAAGGTTAATTAAGCTTGTTCACAGCATTAGAATTTGAAAACTTCATTCAAATATCAAATTAGAGGTAGCAAAGTTGGGAAAAGGTGTATCAAGATAATTTTAGATGGTACCTAAGCTCGCTTGTAATTTGGAGCTCATCTAAACAAGTTATGAAGGAATTTAGAGTTATTGGTATTATAGAAAAAGGTTAATTTTGTATCAAAAGATGAAAACTATGTTTTTACAAAGAATTTCATGATGCGAAGTTCACTAGAGTTTTATCATAATGGAAACTAGCTATGACAAACCTCAGGTGACATTTGAAGATTAGATAGATGATCTTGAGCAATTATTTGATTACAGATCATAATGATAGCTTTTTTGTGTTTGCAAAGTATACAATTAATGCAAGTTCAAGTTGACAAAATAAATGGAGTACATAATTGATTTTTACTTCATTACAAATTCATCCGAAGCAAAGGGCACTTAGAAGCGACTTGTTAGAGTGATTTCGAAGTAAACCCTATTTTTGAAAAGAGGTACTTTATCATTTTTCTGCAAATGTGTTTGGTAAAAGTTTATAATTGATAGAAACCATGGATATTTCAGTAGTGCACAATATTGAGAATGAGGATAGACCTAAGTTGAAGGTTGTTTCTGTAAAACCTATTGAAGGAAACTGTAACTCAGCATTGTCTATCACTTCGAAAACCTAGTATATCTTGAAGATGTAGGATGTTATCTGAATAGTAAGTTTGATTCTATTGGTAGTGAATTCATGAACAAAGATATGGAATTACTCTTTAATCATGACATGACTATGAAGCCTAGATTTGAACATTTAAGGGAGCTAGACCTGTTCAAATATCACTTCTATCATGAATTGGACACAGATGAGTGGACACAAATCATATTGAGTAGGATACATGACAGAAAATTATGGATGCAAGATAATATAATCGATATTTCTATCGACCTTATTCATGAGGTAACTAGTCTTAGTAAACGAGGCAGTGTACCTATAGGTGAGAAAATGGTCAAAAAGAAGGTTGAGAGCTACACTAAAGTAGTGTATAATGGAAAGGCTATGGTGATCAACACCATCAAGCAAGATGATACAAGATTTTTGAGTAGAATTATTGCCTATTCTGTTTGTGGAAGTTCAAAGATTGATGAAATTTCACTAGGATTCATCTATGCATTCATCTATGCAACATATAAAATATGTGTAGAGAAGGAACAAGTGAATTTTAGTAAAATTTTGAGAATGCAACTCTTAGAAAGCCTAGAAAAGATCAAGAGGACAAAGAATGGTGTGTTTAGATTCCAGACATTGGTCAATCACATATTCTTTCATGTACTTAAAAAATTTCCTTACTTATTAGTCACTAACATAATGAGCAGTGACAAATGTACAATGGAGAAGATTACAGAAGTATGCAAAAGGCATCCTACAGATAAGATATTGGACAATGGAAACTTGATAATGAGAACATTTCATAATGAAATGAAACAAAGATTCAGAATTGCACTTGCAATTATTGACAGATTTAAAGAAGATGTTTGTATTTTGGTTGATACAGATTATACCTATATTCAAGCAGTGGAACCTTGGGAAACATTTCTTGATCCCTTGGGTTATGAATTAAATGATGATATAACAGTTGGTTAAATTGATTTATTGTTGAATGTAGATAAAGACAAAGCTAAATACAGATTTGGTACTTATGATGAGATCACATAGTCAACTCATCAAGAAACCTTGGAGAAGGTATCACAAAAAAAGATAGGATTTATTAAGAAGGCACCATCAAAGTCTGAAATGAAAGCAAGCGAGTTTGAGGCTATAAGATAAACTATGAAGCAAGGAATATTGAATATTCAACCTTTGTCAGTATCTATTGCAAAAATATCTTTGGAGTAGACCATTCTGTATGTAGAAGTGTCAGATGTGTAGCCTAGTGAACCAAAAAGAAAATTTGAAAGATTGGTGGAAGTAGTGACTACTAAGACAAAGAGGGTAAAACAACAAGCCACCAAACCAGGCAAAATACAGAAAACATTGTTGACAGCTGTTGAGTCGAGTGATTAAGAGGAAGAAGAGCAAGAGATCAAGCAAGCAAAGAAAGTGACTCCATCAAAGCAATCAGCAAGCAAAGCTTAGCAACCTTGGAAGCTGAGATAGAGAAGATCAACACAACTATTGCTAATGAAGGTATATTTGTTTAGATGAACAAGTTTTATGATTTGTATAATAGTTTTGAGAAGGATTAGATTGATATATCTATTGTGAGATATATCATAGCAAACAATTTGAAATTGAAGGATCTTGAGAGCATAATTAACCAGAAAGCCTATGAAAAACTCATTCAGGAGAAGGTTCCTACAAGGGAAGAAGATCTAGAATATAATGCCTCGCTCGGGAACCCAAGAAAAATAAACCTATTATGTTACAATGTTTAATGAACTTTTTTTTTTGTTAAAGTTTGACAACATCAAGATAACATTAATGTGGAATTAATATGAACATACACATCAAATACACATAAGCAATTACAGATACAATTCCAATTCCTCAAGGGTTCCTTTACATTGAGTCACATTTAAGAAGTTTAAACTAATTAGTTTAAGTTTCAAGTACAATGTCTCCTGAAAATAAAGAAATAATAGATATATAATCGCATAAGAAAATGCATAAGTATAACTAATACAATGAAAGTACATCCAATAAATAACATCCACTACACATGTTGCAGGGTATGTAAGAATAGATACAATACATGATAACATATATACATCAATTGAAAAGAAATCCCTGAGATAAGAAATAAGAATGATAAAGTATAATTGCATCACCAAACATCCAACAACTAGAAATGTGAAGGGAACCCAAATGGTAAGAAGACACTACCTCCCAACCGTGTGGTTACCTAGTTAGGCTTCCACTCCCACCATGCAGGGAAGATAGTGAATGATTCACAAATGGTTAATCAAACATAAAGCATTCCTAGGATAGAAATCCTAAAAGCCAAAACTACCTCAAAGGGAACACATACTACTCAAAAAGATAAGATACTCCAAAAGAAAGAACACTTAATCCAATACCAACATTGCATAGAAAACATCATACATATACTAAGAATATATCAAATCACCAAAATCATAAGATAAAGTCAATGAAAGATATCCATCTCAAGTCAAGGACCACATGACAAAAGTACAATATCCATAAACCACCAATCACTATCAATGAAAGTAAATAACCATATTAAATGCATCCAATAATAAGTACACCACTAATAACAACATCACTAGAGGCAAATACAAAAAAAAACTATGGAGGAGACTCTGGCTACATAGGGAGTGCCATCACATGGTTAAACTACTTGAGTTACCCTAGAATTAGTCTCTCACTAGACCCTAGACCCTTAAGTGTTGAGTTACCTTGGACTGGTTACTCTAAACCCAAGACCCTCAACGTAACATATGCAAAACTAGAATACCCTCTCAAGAAGATGAGGTGAACCAATCATACTGTTATCTCATTCCCATCCTAGTCTATATAAGCACTCAAGGCATGGGCTAGGCAAATATCTTTGACTTATCTTTTTAGTGTGTTTTCCCAAAATATTAAATTACTAGATTACCACTTATTACATAACTTACAATAGGTTACCCTGGCACTGACCACTTCGGGTCTCGGACCCCTACTGTAAGCCACTCCCAAGGATATGTATCTAGACAACCTCCCAAAAATCACAGACCACAATAGTGTCCCATATCACAAGAGTAATATCCATCAAATTTGGTTCCTTAACAGGCAACCCAAAAATAACATTGGTTCTCAAAACTCAAGTTCTCATAAATGCTCAATAGCATAAAGCTCATAAAAACATAAATCTCAATTCAAATCATAAAGTTCATCATGACATCCTGTCAAATAATCATAAAAGAAATCTCAAAAAATGTCTCTAGGTCACATCCTACCTTGGCCAACTAAACAACTCACAAAGAAAAATCATCATGAAAATAAGCATCACAAGACTATAAATAGGATATTAAAAAACACATAATTTTTAGCCACGTGATTTAATTCCATCAATTTCTCTTATTTAGTTTGGGTCATAAGAATGTGTTTAGGAATAAAGTATGAATATACATGTTAATATAAATTGTTATGCTAATAAACTTATTTTAAACAATAAGTATTTAAATATCCAATCTTTTTGTGCATATAAAATATCATGTAATATTATCAAGTTATTAATTTAAATAATCTTAAATTATAAATGATTTAATTAATAACATAATTGTATATTATTAGATTTAATACTAATATCAATTTCATTTATAAAATATTAATTTGACTTTTATTTAAGTCTAATATTAATATTTATTTTTCCTTTAATCCATAATGCAACTAGAGATAAAATTATAAATTTAATTGAATTATTTATAATTTCTCTGAAAGTCAAATAGTTATTAAACTAGATGATTATAAAGTGGACTCTACCACAACTTCTCTTAAAATATAATAAAATTTTAAATATTTATTTATTAACCTCCCTCTTGTATTAATAAATATAAAATTATTTATATGAAACAAGAGTTTAATTAGACTTAAATAATCACTAATACTAACATTCACTTTATAATTAAATGGATAATGTTTATTTAATTTTAGAAATTAATACATTATTATTATTATTTTAAATAAATAAATCTGAAAATTAAATTATATAAAATAAAATTACACATGCAATTAGTATTTTCGCATGTCTTTGATTTTTCAAATCATGCAATCATACTATACTTAATTTTTCTATTTTTAGCATATTTATTTTCACATGCATGTAACCATACCATACTTAGTTTTATATTTTTAACATATTTGTTTTCACATGCATGTAACCATACTATACTTAGCTTTCTATTTTTAGTATATTTGTTTTCACATGCATGTATATGTTTAGTTACAATGTGTTTCCCTCTTAATTAATCTTTTGCTTTTCAAATAAATATTGCATTTGAATTATTTTAGATGTAAGAAGAATATTTTTCTATATTTAGAAAATTCATGATAATCATATAATTCTGATGACAAATTTAAAGTTGAAACCCTAATTGTTCAATTCATTATTTTCTTCCAATTTTCAATAATCGAATTTTCGTTATATTAGAAAAATGTTTATAAGAATAGAGTCACAATAATTCTCTACAATTTTTATATAATTTTCCTCAATCAAATTTTTTTTATTAATAAGTTTTTCCTTTTTCAGAATCTACAACATAATTCTTTATTCAACAATCAATGCAGTAAATTAATAAGCAATATGCAAACACCAAAAAGACACGAAGTAGACATATCTTTCAATAAAATTCTACAATGGGTTTTCAAAACCACAACTAAAATCTAAGACAATCTATGAATGCATGCAAATCCAAACCCTCTGAAACTTTCAACAATTCTTTTGATCCCATTCTGAATTTTGCTCCCCAAAATTTGTGTAATAGCAAAATGAGCTCTAGATCTTTAATTAAAAAACTCTCCCCTAAATTGGGGCTCTAATTGTGCAATCACGAGAGGGAACTCACTAATCAATTATTGTTTATTACTTGTTATCTTTTACCTTTTCATGCACAATTTTTTAGATATTTAATCAAAATATCTTTATTAAATTAATTAGCTTTCTCTCTTTAATTAATTTTTGAAGTGTTTTTAATAATATATTTATTAATTTAATTAACAACATTATTTAGAGTTTATTATTAAAATAAAACTCTTAAATAATTATCATTAAATTAAATAAATATAAGTACACCACAATTAGAACTATAACTTTATTTTTAAATTTCATTCTATTATATTTTATTTTCCTCCAGTTTATTAATTAGTTCAAGCACTAATTAAAGTATAGTTTATTATTAAAATTAATAATAATAATCAAAGCTCATTATTTAAATGCAACTCTAATTTAATTATTATTAAATAAATAATTATAATAAAGCAATATTAAATCTTTAATATTTTAATATTCTAATTTCTCTTTAACCAATTTTCTAAATTTAGACTTATAAATTTAGATTAATACTTTTAAATTAAAGCACATATTTAATTAGTTTTTTAATTAATTAAATATTCTCATGCTTTAATTTTTTTTAAATTAAATAATATTTAATAATTCTCAATATTATATGATTAACTGAAATATTATAATTAAATCATTTACCAAATAAATCACATAGTGAAATTCACATAAAAGCAACATTACCAAAATAGATCAAAGCTCAAAATTAAACAACATAGACAAAGATAAACTCATGGATTTAAAAAGGGTAGATAGTATGTTACAAGTCCTTGCAAAACAAGTATGTAGGCTATGTCTAAGATTGGACCTAATTATTATCTTCTCATTCTCACCATTTGAGTATTTGTGATTGGGCACGCTCATCCTAGCAATTTAGAGAAGTCGATGCCTGGTACCTACATCTTGCATAAAAGATGAGCATGTACATGTATATAAATATATCTAAACTAAATAGGCAATGGCAGGGAGTGGTAAATTATGTAGATCTTGACTAGCAGGTGACTACGACTCCCTCTCTTAACCACATCAAACACATCAGACATAAGATAAAAAAGACATGCGCACCATATATTAGAGTAAATAATTAATTATTAATTATTTATTCTATTTACTTATGCTTACTTAGGTTAATGCATTTATTTAATATTTAGTTGTTAATAGTTGTAGTGATGAGTTTTTGACAACACAGGAGTTTGTTCCCTTCTAGCATGTTTCACCTTTTTGTGGAAGTGTGCTTAGTTGTCAACCTTATCTTCTACTAGTTTCCAGCTTGTTTTACAAGCTTCCATGATGCCTTTACATTCGGGCTCTTTCATTGTATTTTCTCAACTCATATCTCATTTTCATTGTAAATACATTTTTTAAATTTTTCAATATGTTCTCTCTCAAGTTCGTTCAGGGTTTTTCCAAGCTCCACCTCTTCCTTTTTGGTTTCCCTTCGACAGATTATTTACATGCAGGTGATCTTGGTGAGCTGTGGAGTTGGATTTTATCAACTCCTACATGGTATCAAAGCCGCCCTACTACTATTTCATTGAAGAATTTTTTAAGCTGCGATTCAGAGACAAAAGCTCTAGTTTGTTTGTGCATTTTTTTTCAATCTGGGGGAAGAGCATTTTTTCAGAGCACTTTGGGCCCAAATGGACACTGCCATTAGATCCAGAAGGTCATTTACAATTAGGATTCATATATAAAAAATTGATTTTGGTGACAAGGCTCTGGGAGGCAAAAAAATTTAGTTGTAGGGCTAATCGTACGGTCGTATGATTTTTTTGCAGAGGAAATTTTTTTAAAAATATATAAAATAGACGGGCCACTGTCGTGCCATCGGCGCTCAGCCCGTGGGCTGCTACAGTCGGCTATGTAGCCACTGAGCCACCTCGATAGCATCGTGACCTGGCCACAGCTCCCTCCTGGCGGCACCCCTGACTTCCCCACCACCGCTAGTGTTCACCAACAATTTCCTCCTCTTTGCCCAGATAGAGCCGCTCGCACGTCGCCCTATACAGTCACCTACCTGTGTGGATTTTCTACCACATCAATGACATTTGGCGTAGTTTTTGCAGTGACACGTGGAGTGATTTGCAGTAGAGTCAGTCACACTTGGCACCGCGTGGGGGTGACACATGGCACTTTGCCACATGGACCCTGCCACGTGGCACTTTTTTTGCTACAATGGCTGCAAAGCTATCAAATTTAATCACATGTTTTGCTGACATCAACATGACATCAGCCCTACTTCAACACCCCTGCTAGGCTCTCCAAGGTCCTTTTTGACCTACTTGCAATTTTTTGGCCATCTTGAGCATCTAGAGGTATTTTTTCAATCCGAAAGAAGTGCCAAAAAGTTAGTTTTGAGATGAAGATATTGGAGCAAGTATTTTTAGGTTTTGATGTAGTTTAGTTACTTATTTTTATAGTTAAAGTTTGAAGTTTTTTTTTTTACTCTAATAGGCATATCTTTTGCGTCCCATGCCAATTTTTTGAAAATGTTATATTTTTGAAAAGTTGGTTTTGTCATCTTTTCAGAAATGTGGTCTTTTTCCTTACATTCTAGCCCATGCTCTTTCTATCATGTTTTTGGCATTTTTGCTCTATGGTGGATATCTTGGGTGTTTCAGGTCTGAGGATCATTTTCCTGGCATGAAATCTTTTGTTTTGGATTGTACTATCTTTTGTGTTAGCTTTTTTCCTTTTTTGATCATTGTAGACATCATTTGTAAGCATTTTTATGTATACGCATTGAGATAAAGTGCCACTTTTGCATTTCAGGTTCATGAACATTGTTTTGAGACAGTTGTACTTGCACTCTTTTTATAAAGCACCATGGAGGGATAGTTGTTTCCATATTTGTGCCCTCTTCCTTTTTCAAGTGAGTGTCCCTTCCATGACATTAGCCCCATGCAGAGTTAGTGTGACCGTGTCTTTATAAGTGTTTGTAACTCTTCCCTCTCTTGTCGTTCTTGGTTCTGTCTACAGGGGATTTTGGCCCATCTTCTCAGTTGCCTGTCATCTTACCTCATCTGCATTAAGGGGGGGTTATGTTGTTGTTCTAATGCATCCTTGGTTCGATGGTTTGATAGTGTGAGCTATGTATTCAGTGGTTGATCCTATATACAAGGTGATTGCAGTGGCTGGCTACCTATGCATTTCGGTGAGATGAATCATCTACCATATAGACACGCTCGGTTTGTGCCTTCTTCTTCCATGGATGTTCTTCAGATCAAAAATTTCTTTCTGATGGCATATTTTGTGGCTTCTTCATGCTTTAGTGATGCTCTTTATAATCACTTTTTGTTCCTATTTTAGGGGACATTCTCCTAGTTGGAGGCTTCTTTAGTTCTTCACTAGGTTACCTCTTTTTGGGGAAGGGTTTTTCCCAGGTGGTTTTCTTTCTTTCACCATTTTCAGAGGTTGCATTTCCTTGCATTGTACATGGGTACCTAACATGGCCTTGTTGTCGAGACCCATTTTGTATTTTCATCTTAGTTTTGTGAGCTTAAGACATTCTCCTAAGTTGTACTTAAGGGGGGGTGTTAGAGTAAATAATTAATAATTATTTATTTATTCTATTTACTTAAGCTTACTTAGATTAATGTATTTATTTAATATTTAGTTGTTAATAGTTGTAGTGATGGGTTGTTGACAACATAGGAGTTAGTTCCCTTCTAGCATGTTCCACTTTTTTGTGGAAGTGTGCTTAGTTGTCAACCATATCTTCTACCACTTTTCAGCTTGTTCTACAAACTTCCATGAGGCCATTATATTCGAGCTCTCTCATTGTATTTTCTCAACTCATATCTCATTTTCATTGTAAATACATTTTCTTTGTTTTGCAATATGTTCTCTCTCAAGTCCGTTTAGGGTTTTTCCAAGCTCCACCTCTTCCTTCTTGATTTTCTTTTGATAGGTTATTTGCATGCAGGTGATCTTGGTGAGCTGTGGAGTTGAATTTCATCAACTCCTACACCATACACATGCAAGTATGGGGTAAGTACCATAATAATTATAATCCAAATATCAAATGCTCAGATAAAATAATGCATTGTTACGAATATGAAGTAATTATCATTAAAGCATCATCTAACATTGCTATGAAAAAAATCACATTTATTAACTACAAATCATTAAAGCATCATTAATGCACCAGTAACCATAATCATTAAGCAACACATGAAATGTAGTCAACCAAGTACTCATCACTGATGTACTCATCACTGATATATCACTAATCCAAGTCATGAAATAATATCATAAAACTATACATCTAGTATCTCTAAAACTAATCAATACATAAAATTGGCCTAAAAGAGTTTGGTAAATATAATGGAAAAACAAATGATAGGTGGGCACTACATCGAACTTCGAAAGTCTATGCTTAGAACTATTTGCAAAACTAATGATGAAGAAGAGATTAAAAGATTGTTGAATAACCTCACACCGTATTTAAGGAAGAAAGTGAGACCATTTCTATTTATGGTTGGTGAAAAAGATAAACTAAGTAGTGAGACTGTAGCAACTATCAGTTAGATGTTGACAAAGTCAAAGGCAACATCTCCTTCAACACCTAGAACCTTGGAAGTGTCAGTGAGTGGTGACACTATGCAAATTGGTTAGACCAATGTTACCATTAACATTAATGATACTAATCCATTTGAAGGTTCCAAACTTAATGAACCCAACACCGAGGATATTGAGGACAAAGTGAGATAGATTAAAGAAGAGAAGAGGCTTTATCTAGCTAGATCTAACATCCATCTTGTAAAGTAGATGATTTTGAAGGACAAGTGGCCAATATCCACAATGATATCAAGAAACTAAAACTTTGAAAGGAACAAATTCTGAAGAGCATATCAGATTTCAAAGAATCTATTGCTCTAAATTTATCTTTTGTTGAGAAACAGCTGGAAGAATGTGTCAAGGTCAAGGACGCATATTCTAACTTTTTGTATTCAGATCTTAATGCAATTGAGATTGCATCATATGCTTTATGTGCAATTCTCACCTCAGCTAAATGCACCAAGGAGATATGGACTAAAGGTATGAACAGTCTTAAGGTAAACTTTCATGATTGCATGAAAATCATATTAGCATAAGGAAGGACAACATTTTAGGACAAATTTCTGAGATTTTGACCTTTAACATTAATGTCAAGGGGGAGTAGTTGCAAAAAATTGTGAAACATATTGTAAAGGGGAGCTTAGGTAAAGTTGAACAAATTGTAATAGATGTAATGTAAGGTGTTATTTATTTTTGTTGTGTTAAGTTTTTGTCCCTTAGCCAATTTTCCCTATTTTGTTGTGATCAATGCCAAAAGGAGAGATTGTTGACAATTGGCTAATAGTGATATGTAATTGTTTTCATTTATGACAACACATGATGTACATGTTCATAGAAAACTTCAAAAATAAAAATACTTAGTGTTTGGTAATTAGAAAATTGTCTAAGTATGGATTTTGGTTTACAACAGTGTATTGTTTTGTTTATAACTTGTTGTAACATCATATTATGACTAACGAAGTTAGATGGAGATTGTATACATGCTAGTGATGACATGTATAACCTTGGAAGTCAATACAGACTATATAAAATAGAGATAATCATGTTTGAAGCAAAATATGACAGCGAAATTGAAGGAAAGGATTATTTTGTTTACAAGATAATTACTTGTCCAATTAGGGCCAACATCCTAGATGTTTACTCTAAGTTGGAAAAGTGGATTGTGGTATTAACCAACCCAACATAAATTTGTGTAAAGGCATGGTATTTATGCAAAGGAAATTTTGTGATGAGGATTGTGATTGTGATTGCAAGTGTTATCCTGTAATTGTGATTGCATGCAAACTTTTGTGAAAGTGATATATGTGAAGTTTTATATGAGCTATCTTGTGATCTGAGATCAAGCTGAAAATCAAAGATGAATCAAGGAAGAAGATATCGTACTTATATTCCAGAAGCCTGATTATTTGTTTGGGTAGTGAGCTCTTCTTGTAATTGGAAGTGCATGTTTGGGTAGTGGGCTCATCTTTCATTTACTGTACTACAACTCTTAACAGGGTTGGAATCTCCTAACAAGGATTCAAAGTCTCCTAATAGGGACTCCTTATACTGAATTTTCTCATTAACTCCTAACAAGGTCCACCCTCTAACAAGGAACTTATATATTAGTATACTATATAGTGGGTATCATCCCACCAGGATTTTCCCTTGGCCAAGGTTTCCCTAGTTAACAAAATATGGTGTTATGAGTTATCTTTGTGCATTGTTATTGTTATTGTTCAACATTATTTTATTGCTTTGTTATGCATAGTTAAAGTAAGAAATAATATATAGTTGGTGACTAAAGTTTGTAGATTACTGATTCACCCCCCTAGTAATCCCTATTTCTAACATGTAAATATTATTTTATTTTCTTTCTAAACATCTATGTCTTTATATTCCCTTCTAAACATGTAAACATGTATCTCTTTATATATATATATATATATACACAGAGAGATCTTTTTGAAGGTTCTTATTACATATTAGCACAACAAAAAAATTGATCCAACTGCATACATATTCCAGAATCCAAATAATAAAACAATAAAACTCACTCAACCCATACTAAGTGACTTAGTTCAAGATCATGCACAAAAATAATGCAGACCACAAAAAATGGGTAGAGTTCGCAATTTTTTTACGAAAACTTATCATAGAAGATATTTTTTAAAAGAAACAAGTCATAACCTAGTTAAAATTGGTCTAGTTGCTCATTAGTTGGATTGATTAAAAAATCCTATAGAACTATCATCAAATTAAGTATAATAAAATGAACAATCAGTTGTTCCTAGCTAGCAGGATCAAACACAGTTTTTCAAGGTGATAAAATTGCATATGCAGATGCATTACTTGCATGCCAAGCACAAAGTGCATTCCCCAACTTATAGCAAATGGTTAGCTATAAATGCTCCATATGTTGGCCCAATAATGGAAGCCAAGGATGTAACCATGCATGTATTGGCACACTCTCCTTGCAAGAATCCCAAGTATCTATTGTTGTTGTTAATTTGGGCATCTTATATGATCCAAAATGTTATGAAGTACTGAATCTAGTAGTAACTTCTCCCATGTCTCTAGAAAATGTAGCATAGGCTTAGGGTCCCTTGGCTCCTTGGAATTTGTAGTAGTTATTCTCACTGTTCGAAGAATAACTTTAGTGAAGAGTTTAGTCAAAGGAGTTCAATAAGCAAGTTTTGCTTCTGTGTAAATGCTATAATCATGAGGTGTATTCCCTTGTAGAAGCCTCTACCACAATGATATTACCTCTAAACCATGAAAAGGATGTTGAAGTGGTTTCCAACCTTGAAACACTCTTATGAGCAATGGAAAAGCAAATGCAGATGCAATACATGACAAATTGCACAACTTGTAATCTTTATATATACAAAGAGATCTTTTTAAAGGTGCTTATTACATATTAGAACAATAGAAAAATTGATCCAATTGCATACATATTCCAAAATCCAAATAATGAAAAACTAAAATTCATTCAACCCGTGCTAAGTGACTTAGCTCAAGATCATGCACAAAAATAATGCAAATCACAAAAAATTGGTAGAGTTCCCAAAAAAATTTACAAAAACATATCATAGCATATATTTTTAGAAAGAAACAAGCCATAACCTTGTTAAATTGGTCTAATTTCTAATTAGTTGGGTTGATTACAAATTTCTATAGAATTGTCATCAGATGAGGTACAATAAAATGAACAATCAGTTGTTCCCAGCTAGCAAGATCAAATATAGTTTTTCAAGGTGAAAAAATTGCATATGCAGATGCATCACTTGCATGTCAGGCATGAAGTGCATTCCCTAACTTATAACGAATTTTTAGATATAAAGGCTCCATACAGTGGCCCAATAATGGAAGCCAAGGATGTAATAATGCATGTATTGGCATTGTCTCCTTGTGAGAATCCCAAGTATCTATTGTTGTTGTTAATATGGGAATCCTATATGATCCAAAACGTTATGAAGTACTGAATCTGATAGTAACTTCTCCCATGTCTCCAGAAAATGTAACATAGGTTCAAGATCCCTTGGTTCCCAAGAATTTGTAGTAGTTATTCTCACTGCTAGAAGAATAACTTCAGTGAAGAGTTGAGTGAAAAGAGTTGAAGAAGCAAGTTTTGCTTCTATGTAAATGCCATAATCATGAGGCTCATTCCCTTGTAGAAGCCTCTGCCATAATGACATTACCTCAAAAACATGCAGAGGATGTTGAAGTGGTTCCCAACCTTGAAACACTTGTATAAGCAATGACAAAGAAAATGTAGATGCAATACATGACAAATTACATAACTTGTAGTCTTTATATATACATAAATATCTTTTTAAAGATTCTTATTACATATTAGTACAACAAAAAAATTGATCCATCTGCATACATATTCCAAAATCCAAATAATAAAACAATAAAACTCACTCAACTCGTGCTAAGTGACTTAGCTCAAAATCTTGCATAAAAATAATGTAGACCACAAAAAATGGGAAAAGTTCACAACAAATTATACAAAAACATATCATAGCAAATATTTTTAGAAAGAAACAAGTCATAACCTAGTTAAATTGGTCTATTTGTTGATTAGTTGGGTTGATTACAAATTCCTATAGAATTGTCATCAAATTAGGTATAATAAAACAAACAATCAGTTGTTCCCAACTAGCAGGATCAAATAAAAATTTTCAAGGTATTAAAATTGCATATGCAGATGCATCACTTCCATGCCAAGTGTGAAATGCATTCCCCATCTTATAAAGAATGGTTGGATATAAAGGCTCTATACAGTAGCCCATCAATGGAATCCAAGGATGTAACCATGCATGTATTGGCATAGTTTTCCTGTGAGGATCCCAAGTATCTATTATTGTTGTTAATTTGGGAATCCTATATGATCCAAAATGTTATGAAGTACTAAATCTGGTAGTAACTTCTCCCATGTATCCAAAAACTATCGCATAGGTTCAAGGTCCCTTGGCTCTCAAGAATTTGTAGTAGTTATTCTCACTACTAGAAGAATAACTTCAGTGAAGAGTTGAGTGAAAGGAGTTGAAGAAGAAATTTTTGCTTCTATGTAAATGCCACAATCATGAGGCTCATTCCCTTGTAGAAGCCTCTACCACAATGACATTACCTTTAAACCATGCAAAGGATGTTGAAGTGGTTGCCAACCTTGAAACACTCTTATAAGCAATGGCAAAGAAAATGCAAATGCAATACATGACAAATTCCAAGGTGATCAAATGTTATTTCAAAGGTGATCATGACAAATCCAAATATCTTAATATCTTAAAAGAAATAAATTGGAGTGTAAGAATCTTGTGAGAAGTGTAATTTCTTTAAAGATCACATGCACACAAACTTTTGAAGGAAAAACCAGATTAAAAACATACACACAAACCAAAAAAATGTTTCAAATGAACAAATTTGACCATACCTATAGACTTGAGACCAAGCTTACACATGTATAGACTTGAGACCAAGCTTACACACATATTTTTTTCCTTGCATGCATCTATTTGTATAGTCCTATTTTCTTTTTAAAAAATTGATGATGGAATGCAAAATATTAGCTTAAAAAGCCACCGCTTTCAGGAAATTTAGTTGACTTTTTTTGTGTAGAACATGAAAATGATCTCCAGAAAAATACCTAGTTCATAGGAAATTGCAGCAACTTATGTAGCTATGTGCACTAATATTTTTCTAATATTTCAAAATTGTGGATAGATGAGACCCTCCTCTAAATGATCTTTATTAACATGTTGAGCTAAAGCCTCAGTTGTTTCATAATAAAATACCAATACCAATATTTATGCCATTCAAATGAGAATTTATATGAAATGAAAAAAGGCTTACAAGGTTCTAGTGACATATGATCACAGGCACAGATTGTCCTGCATGATCAAGCCCACGCCAAATATAGGAAATTAGAGAACAAATGTAAGCTCAAAAATTTCAAGAGAGTATGTTGACAATTAGTATGAATGAAAGTAGCAGTCAACTATAGAAGCAACTCATATAGTTGAGTTACTATACCCTCCAATTTATTGCATTTAAGATATTAGGATATGTTGGTTTAAGAAAATGCAGATGTTATTTCCAAGGTGATCATGACAAAACAAGAAAGAATGTAATTCTTGTTATAGATTGGTCAAAAAAAGATGAATTTTTGACACAATAATGGTTCATGTTTAACACCATTCACTCACACATGGATAAACCAATAGATAGATTTGTTGAAGGAAAAAAGAATTCCATTGAAATATGAACTAGTGAAAGATGTAGAAGAAGCAAATGAGGAATCATGTGAACAACTCTCTGGATGTTCAAGAAAATAAGAAGGCAAAAACAAGAAGATAAATAGAGGGAGTGACAAGGAGTTACAAACAAGAGGAATGAAGAGGAAGAGGATAGAGGAAAAGGGGCCACCTCAAAAGAAGCAAAGGTCACTCTTATGGCCAATTAAGCAAGAGATACATTCCCCCTCTAATGAAAGTAAAAACCAATATATTGAGAGACATTTTGTGGTTGACTTTGAGGCCCTTTCAAATGATGATCAAATAGGGCCCGAAGGTGAAAATGTCTTGGACATTAATTTGAGCACCCAAGATCATTATTAAGGAATTCAAAGTCATGAGGAGGAACTAGGTGAGATCAACTCCCTGTGATGGGGATAAATAATAATAGCCCAACCCATTGGGAGTTAGCAAGGTAGATCTAATATTTACCTTTGGATTTGGTTTTCTTCATGCAATCTTATTTACCACAACATTTTCTTGGATTCTATCTAGTGCTCCCATAATATCCTTTATGTTGCCTAGTTGTTGTTTGTGTCGTGTAGTCTCTTTCTAAAGCCACTCCTTCTCCTTCTGGTATATTGCCTCAGACTCTCTCTCATGCCTTAATTTTGATCAAACCTCTGAATATCTACCTCCAGCATATCTAAAATCAACTTCACATTATGTTGTAACTCTTACATAGGTGTTTGATCCTCGATAGCATTCATTTCAACATTCAAGTTTTCAAGATTGGTCAACATCCTCACTTGCGAACCTCCCATGTCAAGTACTTTTTGTACTATTTTAACATCATGTTCTTGCTTCTGAGCTAACAGTTCTTCAAGTGCATTTTTTTATAAAACATTAATTTTATTAAACAATTATAAACTCTTAGAAAATGTATTCTTGTTTTCTATTACCATTGACAAGCTTCCCTTGAAAAAAAACAAAAAGAAGAGGCATAAATACACCAAATTTTTATTTCAAAACCATATGTGCAGATATAGACATTAAGTACAACATGTCCAATATTTTTGCAGATATACACAATAATTATACCAATTTTTTCTTTCAACCATATGTGTAGATATAAACATTAAGTACAACATGTCCAATATTTGTGTAGATATACACATTAATCACACCAATTATTTCTTTCAAAACCATATGCGCATATATAAACATTAAGTACAACATGTCTAATATTTTTGTAAATATACACATTAATTACACCAAATTTTTCTTTCAAAACCATATGTGCAGATATAAACATTAAGTACAACATGTCCAAATTTTTTGCAGATATACACAACCAACTCAATAAGGGTACAAGAATAAGTTATTCCTTGAAGAAGGATCATGTCGGATAATACAAGGGAATTTGATCAAAATAGGGAGACAATGGCTAGATTGTTGTCTAACTTTCAAAGAGAAGGCGATGACAAATGTTATTGTCCTTGCAAGAGTTGTAATAGCTTAAAAATAAGAAGAATCAAAATCAAAACAACTAAGAGACATTGTAGGGAGAATGGTCACATTGAAGGGGGAATTGATTATTATCCACTGGTAAGTTGTTTGTTATATTGTTTTTGTAATTAATATACATATGGACCACATAACGATGGTTTTATTATCATCATTTTTATATAGGTCGATCTCCCTAGGGTAGTATGTGATATGAACCAACACATCTCAAAGGAACATGGAGGTGTGAATATGGAGGAACATGGAGGTGTGAGTATTGAAGGAGCAGATCATGATCCCATGGAAGATGATGATCATGTGTCAGAAACACATTTGAAGATGATGGTATGAATGCATTGATCCATGACATATTTGGTACTGGTGTTGATGTTACTATTGATGATGATGATTATGATGAGGATGGCATTAAGGTCATCCATGATATACCTCTACTTGAGAAGGCAGACACAACCCTTTACGAAGGATCACAATCAACTCTTCTCTATGTTGTATTGTTGTTGGTGAATTTGAAGGTTATGAATATTTTATCTAACATAATAATGTCATGTATGCTAAGGTTTGTGATATATGTCATTATAGTATATAAAAGGTGAAATATGTACCATTAAATTTTTTTATACTAATGACTTAGGCTCCTTGAAAAAGTAGGCCAAGCTTTGAAGTATATTAGGTACAACTGTAGGACCCAAATGAAAAAAATAAATTGTTATGAGTGGCCCCCCTATATTGCAATTATTGAGTGGGAGAATCTTAAAAAGAATGCCATTGAGAGAAAAACAATAGATGATGGAGAAATGGTACTACTCTCAAGGAAAGAAGGTATGTCATAATATTAAGAAAGAAATAATTTAATAATTAATCTTAATACTTATGTGATCTAACATATTTCAAACTTCACATAGGTTGCTTGACACATCAAAGACAACCGAAGCAAGAAGACAAAAGTGCAAGCAACAAAAGCTCAACTCGGGTGGATATTCAAAACATGTTGCCCAAATTGTAACTATAAGTAAATGAAAAATTGTATGCAAATATTTATAAATTGTAAACAATTTGGTCTTGATGAAATTGATTAGTAAAATAATTCATGATACCAAGCAAAAATGTGGGCTATGGAGTTCAAAAAACAACTTCTCAAGAGGACAAGAAATTAGGCTACACAAAAGGCTATATAGTCGTGGTTGAATGACTCCAAGAAATGAGTGCACAAGGTTCTTCTACTAGATCTATCAGTGAGATAAATAAGTCAACTAATTTTTATTTCAAATTGAATACTTTAGCAATTACTTTATTTGATATTAAGTTCCAAAAATATAAGTAGTTATATTTATTTTAAGTAAGGAAACAATGATTATATATTTGTTTAAAACTTTAAAGTAAATATATTTATATGTATTAAAATGAATGATTAAGATTTCTTAGTATTTGTCTTGTATTTATATGTATATATTGTTGATAAATATGCTGGAAATATAAGAGGAATAACTAAGAGGGGAGGGGTGAATCAGTTACTACAAAATAAATCACAAATCCCTTAGATGTCAATATAAATTAAAATATAAACTCTGATTAAAGTGTATTTTTTTATTTCTTGGCAAACACACATGCTCTCAATTTACACTAGCAAATGTTGTAACTCGACAAATACTAAGAATCAACTTTAACTTGGCAGTAACTGAATATACTAATCTTAATATGAATGAACTTAAGTTTAACTTAGTTGCATACACATAAAAGTAATAGAATAAACACAAGTGACACCAAGATTTAACATGAAAACCCAATTTGGGAAAAACCACCAATTGCAACTAGTTTTTGATTTTCACTCTTCTGAAGTGAGCCCTATCAGGAGCCAACCTTGTGAAAGGTTTCAAAACACACTATTAGGTGTGACCTTGTTAGAGGATTTCATCACCCTATTAGGAGTGGCCTTGTTAGAGGTATTTAAGACACTTCAAATAGAAATACCACCTTGTTAGAGGATTTACAAATAGTCGCTAAGCCAACTCTATTAAGAGATTTAGATCACTACTACAATGGTTAGAGAGTAACAATGAAATGACCTAATTTCTAATGCAACTAAATTTTTGATTACATATCTCAATTCTAGCTTTTATACTTGATCCTTTCTGATCGAATGTATCTTTCTAGCTCAACAAGAATATTCTACTTATCCTTGTAATTCACTTCCTCTAAGCATCTTCAAATCTTCTATTATGTTCCACACATTCAATTCTCAACTTGACCTTACATTTATATCTTACACATTGTTAAGTTGACTTGAATACAACTTAGAATACTTAATATTCATCTCCTTCAGTCGGCTAGAAGCAACAATTAAATCAATTGAACTCAATATGCCAAAACAAGAAAATTCTTGGTTAGTTGACCTTGCTCAGTAGACACTAACTCTGAAATGATTTTCTTGTGTTAACCAAGTGAACTTGGTTAACACTGCATATTCACAAAGTTCCTTTGGTAACCAAGTAAGCTTGATTAACACTGGTTCCATCCAAGATTTTCTTCATTAACTGAGTGATCTTGGTTAACACTCAACTCCTACAAACTTTCCTTCGATGCCCGAATGAACTCAGTAGACAATGTCTTATGAACTTGGCAAACTCTAGAATGCTTGACAGACATAGGAAACCATCTTCATCACCCGAGTGATCTTAGCATACACTAACTGAAAATGATATGACATTTTGTGTAACATCAAAGATAATACACAATTAATCAATTATTTTCAACAATCTCCCTCTTTGGCATTAATGGAAACACATGTCATAATACAATGAAATTTTTAGAGAAAGAGTAAAGTAAGGAACATATCCTTAGTTTCATTATGATTCTCATCTATGAGAACTCCCTTTATTAGTATGAACTCCCTCTGCCTTCAGTTTCTCCCTCTGTCAGCAAAACTTTGTCTTCAACATCTTCTTTTGATAGTAAACTTCTGTCTTCAACATCTTTTGATAGCAAACTTTCCTTCTTTGATATCAAACCAAGTTCTCCCTCTTTGACATCTCAGGAAGTAATAAAATTTCTATGAAATATATACTCCTTCTTTATAAAATTTCTGTGAGATATGACAACAAACTTCTCCCTCTTTGACATTTCATGTCATTTCAGTAAATATCAATGTACCTCATGTGTTGATTCATTTGCAATGTGCCTTGTCAATACTACATCAATTGTCTGATATTCAACATGTTATGGTTGATGCATCAGTAAACTTCATTTAGTGAGCTTCAGATAAGGGAATCACCCCTAACTTACCTCTTAGATACAAAAATGCATCCTTAGGTAATGACTTAGTGAATATATCTGCTATTTGTTCTTTAGTGTTCACATATTCCAATCTTGATTCTTTATCTTGTACTAATTCACTCAAAAAATGATATTTTATAGCAATGTGCTTGGTTTTGGTATGCATTATAGGATTCTTTGATATATTAATTGCACTGGTGTTATCACAAAAGATAACCATTGGATCCTTGATCTCTACCTTCATACCTGCCAACAATTGCTTGAACCAAACAACATTTGAACAATTAACTATTGCTACCACATATTTTGCCTTTGTTATGGATTGAGAAGTTCAATTTTTCTTCTTCCTTGTCCAAGACGCTAGTCTTTTACCAAGAAAGAATACTCCACCACTAGTGCTCTTTCTGTGATCAACACTTCCTGTCGAATCAACATTTGTGAATGCTTTCAAATCCAAATTGCCTCATTTTTTGTACCATAATCCATAGTCTTTAGTACCTTTTAGATACCTCATGATTCTCTTGATTATTATCATGTGATTTTCTTTGGGATTTTTTGAGAATCTTTCCACCATACCAACTGCTAATGAAATATCAGGCCTTATGTGCACTACATAATGCAGTTTTCCAATCATTGATTTGTATGTGGTTTGATCTACCTCTTTGGAATCATCATTTTTGGAAATATTATGTCTAGTAGATATAGGTATTCTAACTAGTCTTGAATCTTCCATTCCAAACTTCTTTAGTATTTCCTTGATACATTTGGATTGTGTGATGTATATGTCATCTTTCTTCTGTTGGATCTGCAATCCAACAAAGAGTTTTATCACTTCAAACATGGACATCTCAAATTCTTTACTCATCTATTTTGAAAATGCCTTGCATAAGTCATCATTTCCTATAAAAAAAGTTTCATTCACAAAGATTTTTTCCAACACAATCTTTTTTGTCTTGTCCTTGTTTGATAAACAAGTTGTTGTTATCATTTGTTCTTTGAAAACCAATCTTTATCAAGTAGTTATAAAGTACTTCATACCAATATTCAAGAGATTTCTTGAGACCATACAATTCTTTATGTAATTTTTAGACCATATCTCTTTTGCTAGGATCTACAAAACTTTCAGGTTGTTCAATGTAGACTTCCTCGTCAAGAATTTCATTCAAGAATGTAGATTTTATATCCATTTGATAATATTTAAATTCTCTATCTATTATATATGCTAATAAAGTTTTGACACCTTCTAATTTTGCAATAGGAGCAAAAATCTCACCATAATCAATACCTTCTTCTTGAGAATAACCTTTACACACTAGCCTTGCTTTATTTCTTGAAACTTTTCCATCTTCATTTAGCTTATTTCTGAAAACCCACTTTGTGCCAATTACATTTTTATCCTTGGGTCTAGGAACAAGAGTCCAAGTCTTATTCCTCTCTGTCTATTCTATTTCTTCATTCATAGGCTCAATCCAACTTTCATTTCCAAAGCATCTTTAACATTTCTAGGTTTAAATTAAGCAAGCAAACATGTAACTTTGAATTTGTTGCTTGTCATTGTTTCATTTGATTTATCTCCAACAATTTGATCAGGTGCAACAACCTTCTGACATATCTGGCTAACATAGGTACTTTAGATTTAGAACATGTTCCACTAACCTCTTCGTGATATTCTATATCAAGCTTGGGTCCCACTATCTATGACTCAGGTCCATTTGACTCGGTTTGCTCTAGCACTAGCTTAGTAGCTTCTAACTATGACTTAGGTCCTTTAGACTATGACTTGGGTTGCACAGGTTGCAACTCGATAACTTTTGGAGATTTTGGGAACTTGGAAGGTGAGGCCTCCTGACTTCCAAATATATTTGGCAATGTATCAAGTTCGTAGTAAACAAACCTTATGTAATGCTCAGGTTGTTTGTTTCTTTCCTCTTCACTCTTTTTTGCAAACTCATCTATTTTCACATGTGCACTTTCTATGATTTTATGAGTTGATAAATTCAAAAATTTATATGTTTTACTTCTGCAAGAGTATCCTAGGAATATGCCTTCATCAATTTTGACATCAAATTTACCTTTCTTAGATTCCTTCAAGATATAACATTTTCTACCAAATACTTTCAAGTAACTTACATTAGGTTTGTAGCCATAACATAGTTCATAAGGAGTTTGATTTGAGTCTTTCTTCAACTATACTTTGTTCAAGGTATGTGCTAAAATACTAATTGCTTCATTCCAATTTTTGATTGCAACATTCTTTTCTATCATCAAGGTTCTTGCACAATCCATGATGGATATGTTTCTTCTTTCAACTATACCATTCTGTTGTGGTATACCAAGGGTTGATACTTTTCTCTTAATTCCTCTTTCAATGTAGAATTCATTGAATTCATTGAAAATGAATTGACCACTTTTGTCTAATCTCAAAAATTTCAACTTCTTTCTAGTTTCTTTCTCTACTCTTGCTAGATACCACTTAATTTTTTAAAAAGCTTCAAATTTTTCTTTTAGATACATTACAATCATCATTTTGGAATAGTCATCAACAAATAAAATAAAAAAACTTGTCTCTAGTATAGCTCTCTATTCCAATAGGTCCACAAAGGTTTGTATGAACCAACTCCAAGACTTCTTTTGAATGATAGTTCTTGCTTTTGAATAGTTTTTCCCATTGTTCCAATTTGACAATTTTTGCATACACCCATATTAGGTTTCCTCAAACGAGGAATACCTCTTACTCTTTTCATCTTTCTTATCTTGATTAGATTATCAATGTTAACATGACATAACCTTTTATGCCACAACCAACTTTCTTCTACTTGAGTAATAAAACATTAACTTTCACTGAGATCTAGGTAGAATAGGTTACCTTTTGTTTGTTTGCCAGACCCAACCCAGTTTCCTTCTCCATCCAGCAATTTGGCCTTCCCATTAATGAATTCTACCTTGAATCCAATGCTATTCAACTAGGCCACACTTAATAGATTATGATTTAGTCTTTCAACCCAATAAGCATTATCACATCTAAGTTCATTGGTTAGTGAGATACAACCTTTTCCCTTTATGCAACAAGGTTCATTTTTTTCCAAATCTCACACTACCACCATCATAATGTTCCATGTGTTCGAACTTTGTTTTATCACTAGTCATATTATGTGAGTAGACCCTATCAATAATCCATGTATCATTCTTGATAACATGAGAGATAAGTGTCATTTTATCTCCTCCATCATCATATTCATCTTTTACAACAATATATACAATTTTCATTGTCTTCACTACTATCTGAATCTTTAGCTATAAAACAAGATTTCTTACCTTTGTCCATGTAGTTGTTGAAATTCTTGAAATCCTTCTTGCCTTTGTACTTGTTTTGCTATTTTTATCTCTATCTTCTATGTTTGGGCATCTTGCAATAATGTGTCCAACTTCTTCACAAGAGAAACATATTAAAGGAATTTTATCTTTATACTTTCTTTTGCCTTTGGGATACCTTCTTGCAAGAAATGCTTCAATGGCTTCAAGATCACTATCAGAATTGTCTTTCTCTTCACTTTTAGATTTTTTGCTTTTTGATCTTTTAGCTTTCTTCTTGAGTGATACCTTGGCTTCAAATGCAGACTCAAGATTGCTAGAACTAGGAGTATAATAATCATAGTAATCTAGTTCAAATGTTGTAAATCTTCCCACTAGACTATCCAAAGTTATCTTGTTATTTGGATCACATCTCATCTCTTGAATAGCAGACACTCTAATTACATAGATAAGAAGAAGGGTTCTGAGTACCTTGCTTAACACTATTACATCTTCAATTGTTCCTCCAGAGGCTTTGATAGCATTGACACTGGCTTTGATTCTCTCAATATATTTTGCAATGTTTTCATCCTCTCTCATTTTCATTTGATCAAACTAGCCTCTCAAGCTTTCTGCCTCAGCTCTCTTTAATTTATCGTCACCTCCATGGATATCCTTCAGGTTGGTCCACATTTCATGAGCAATAGTACATCCTTTGACCTCATCAAATTCATCAAAGTGAAGAGTTGATGCAAGGTCAATCATCATGATATTATGATTTTTCTTTTCAGTAATTTCTTCTATAGCCATTGTACCAGTAGGAGCTTTGTAAGCAATTTTTAAGTATTCTAGAATCACTGATCATTTCCAGATGCAACTTCATAAGATCTTGCCATGCTGCCAAGGTTTCTTTATTCATTAGGTTTGATACCAATTGTTGGAAATATAAGAGGAGTAACTAAGAGGGGAGGGGTGAATTAGTTACTACAAAATAAATACTAGATCCCTTAGATGTCAATACAAATCAAAACATAAACTCTAACTAAATTATATTCTATTGTTACTTGGCAAACACACATGCACTTGGTTTACACTAGCAAATGTTGTAACTCAGAAAATACTAAGAATAAGCTTTAACTTGGCAATAACTGAATATATTGATCTTAATGTGATTGACCTTAAGTTTAACATAGTTTCATACACATAAAAATAATAGCATGAACACAAGTGACACCAATATTTAACGTGGAAACCCAATTTGGGAAAAACCACCAATTGCAATTAGTTATTGATTTTCACTCTTCTGAAGTGAGCCTTGTCAGGAGCCAACCCTGTTAAAGGTTACAAAATAAATTGTTAGGTGTGACCCTGTTAGAGGATTTGATCACCCTGTTAGGAGTGGCCTTGTTAGAGGTCTTTAAGACTAATCAAATAGAAATGCCACCTTATTAGAGGATTTACAAATAGTTTTTAAGCCAACTTTGTTAAGAGATTTAGATCACTGCTACAATGGTTAGAGAGTAACAATGAAATGACTTGATTTCTAATGCAACTGAATTGTTGATTACAAATCTCAATTCTGGCTTGTATACTTGATCCTTTCTGATCGAATGTATCTTTGTAGCTTAACAAGGATATTATGCTTATCCTTCTAATTTACTTTCTCTAAGAATCTTCAAACCTTTTGTTATTTTTGACACATTCAATTCTCAACTTGACCTTATATTTATACCTTACACATTGTCAATTCAACTTGAATACAACTTAGAATACTTAATATTCATCTTCTTAGTCGGCTAAAATCAACAATTAAATCAATTGAACTCAATATGCCAAAACAAAAAAATCCTTCATTAGTCGACCCTGCTCGATAGACACTAACTCTGAAATGATTTTCCTGTGTTAGCCAAGTGAACTTGGTTAATACTGCATATTCACAAAGTTCCTTTGGTAATCGAGTGAGATCAGTTAATATTGGTTACATCCAACATTTTCTTCATTTGAGTGAGCTCAATTAACACTCAACTTCTGTAAACTTTCCTTTGACACCCAAGTGAAGTTGGTAGACATTGTCTTTTGAACTTGGCAAACTCTAGAATGCTTGGTAGACACAAGAAACCGTCTTCATCGCTCAAGTGAGCTCAGCATACACTGACTAGCAATGATATGGCATTTTGTGTAACATCAAAGGCAATACACAATTAATCAATTATTTTCAACAAAATGCACTAATTATTTACATTGGGCTACAACCTACTAATCTTGATACATTACTCGAGCACCGTGGAGGCAAAGATTCAAAGGTGGATCCTAGTACTCAAGGTATATATTTTTTATTTCTAAATTATTAATACATGTAAAAAATTTTAATTGAATTTGGTGTAGTAATACAAATTTAACTATATTATGTGTTGTAATTAAGAAAATATCTTGTATTGTAGTTGCAGGGGATGCAAAGGTTGTTCCTGATGAGTGTGTTGAGGTCCAAGCTGGCAAGCAAGATGATGTGGTTGGACAAGGTAAAGAGCACTATAATGTTCTTTAAAATCTTTAAAGCCTCAACTTTTTAAAATTTGACTCTTTTATTTGTTATTGTAGAGGACCGATCTTTGCAAAGGACAGTGAGTGCATGTCCACGGATGAGAAGAAATATTGATGACGACATGGATATGCCTCTGCAACAATATAGCGAAGGACAAAAAAAGCAAAAAAAAGAAAAAAAGATGATTTATGTGAACTTATGTAACTTATTTGATAATGATTGATGTTTATGTCTAGATCTTTTATTTATGTTCATGTGAATGTTCTAATGAATCTTATGTTTTAATGTTAATGTGAATGTTCTAATAAAACTTGTGTTAATGAATGTTATCATGTGATAATTCATGAATGTTACATGTTCTTGATAGAATGAATGAATTTTAGATGTTAATGGAAAATTTGGGGGCTGGGGGGGCAAACGAGCTTCCATCTTCATGTGGTTGGCCCTAATTAGTAGAGAATATTAAACTATTCTTGAAAGCAAGTGAAGCTCAACATTAACCTATGATTGCATGAAAACCAACTATGTCACACCATAGTCAAACTCATTGATTCATGAAATTTAGTTGTAGTGTATGAAGTATTTGAAAGAATAGCTTTCTATGGGATTGCCTCAAGTTATTCCTCTCTAAGATATTCTATTGTTTCTATTTATCTACAATCATGTTTGATTGCATTGTTATTTTTGCATCAACATCTTCGATCACATTCTATGATTCATCATATAAATAAGAGAAAGATATTAGAAAGCATGATCCAATGTAAATAACATAATTAAAGTATTTAGCTTGATTTCTTCTGAATTGCTTGCAGAATTGATGCTATTGGGATTTATCTCACTTCTGTTTATTGTTGGGCAGACAAGAATTGTAGAGATTTGTATATCTAAGAGCTTAGGAGACTCTTTCCTTCCATGTCCAAATGAGGAGGCCTCAAAAGAAAAAGATAGTAGTGTTGAGGAGACTAGAGTGTTTTCAATACATAGAAAGCTCATGTTCATAGCTTCTCATGAAACACCATTAAGGTGGAGCTTGGCAACAAATGAGGTTGCAACTGGTCATTGTGTTTCAAAGGTAGAATTTTTTTCTTGTATATTCAAATCAAATGGAACCACTTTTCTAATGGAAAGAAAATTAAATGATCTTGTCCTTTCTTATTTTGATGTAGGGGAAGGTTCCTCTTATATCACAAGATGGACTCCATCAACTACATATCTTCATTTTTGTAGTGGCAGTTTCTCATGTCTTATCTTGCATTGTAATTATGACACTAGGATGGGCAAAGGTATGAGTCACTAGGCTTTCCTCCTCTTATTATTGTTGGTGTAAATAAGTATTCACTATTTACACTTTACTTAAGTTTACTTAGGTTAATGCATTATTTTATTATTTATTTAAGTGAGACACTTAAGAGTTTGCGCACCTTTTTGAGTTGTCATGTTGACAACATAGAAGTATGCAACTCTATTAATGCACATGGTGTCTACAACATTGGAGTTTGCATCATTCGCTAAGTTGTCATGTAGACAACATAGTTATTCACACTCCTATTTTAGCACATGTTGTCTACACCACTGATTTGTGTGCTACACTATTGTAGGCTTATCCTCAGATCATCGCACTTACTTTTGTGCTTAATGGAGGATAACCCATATCTGGTTGACATGTGCCTGGTTGTATGACTTACCATGATGTTGACTTCTATGCATTCTAGAAGCTCTCCAAAGGCCTTTATATACAGGCACTCCTAGTGTACTCTTGATATGGCACATATGGCATATTGAATGAATATATCGTCATTATGATCCTACTCTATCTTTGGTCTACTGTTGTTCTTGTGTTTGAGTTCCTTGGTCTTGGGTGAATTCTGGCCCAAGTCAAATTCCTACAATTATTATATTTTTCATTTTCTCATTGAATGATTGCATTTGATAACTTTTTTTATAAATTGGGAGACATGAAGAAGAATTTGAATAGTGGATGGTATTAGATCATTCTAAAGTATACATTGATTCATGATATATATTTTTAATTTTTAAATGAATCTTGTCATAAAAATTGACTTGATATGTTGGGAGGTAGTAGACTTAAAGGGTAAAACACATCTTCTAGGGTATATGAATACACCATAATTCACATGCTTGTGCATTCTATTGTTTCACAGTGTTCTCATGAACTATTTTCATTATTTATTTTGAGTGTGGTGATATGTTGAATAATATTACAGGGATGAAGCAAAGGATCCTAAAGTTTGGTTAAAGATTTGTCTTCAAATATGGCCAAATTAGAAAAGGAGGCCACCAAAATATGTTGTGTACTTGAACCTATGTTTCATTTTTTGATAGTGGGAAACACTGGTCCCTTCAAAATGGACTTGTACTATATGTTCTGTATGACATGTAATGCTTAATGGAGAAAGCAGGTAACATTTATAATTTCACAATTTATAATCCTTGTTGCAAATTACAATATGCAAAGGTCAAAATTCATTGGCTACATCTCTAGGTTTATATATAATATCTATTGATTTGAATTTTGAAAATTTCAAAATACTTTGGTTAAATTATCATTTATACGTGAATATTTTAGTAACTGTTTCCAAATGCCAAGTTTACCTTTTCATTTTAATATTTTATGATATTTCATGCTTTTTGTGGGTCAACTTGTTGGCCATTCTACTCATTTGCTATTGTTCATGCTCATTAAACATCTTGATTACAAGAATGTGGTACAACAACCTCAAATGCAAATTAATATCATTGAAATTTCTGCTACCCTTGCACAACAATCAAAATCATAAGCCTTTGTAGCAATAATTGGTGCCATGTCTAATCTGGCAAGGCATTTGTGAAAGAGCATGCATCGTACTTATGAGGCTTCCAATCTTAGTGATGATATAAACAATTGGAACAAGTCTTTTTAGGCTACAATTGCAGAGTGTTTGGTGCAATTTGCAAAAAAGGTGATAAATTTAATAGTTATTTTCCTTTTTTGAATGCACATGTTGTTAGTCACATATGAAATTGTTATTAAATATCCACTAATATGTAGAGTTGGTCAATATAATTACAAAGTTCAACTTGTTTAGATACAATCCTAAAGAGGTGCCAAGAAATTGTCTCAAAGAATAAGAAATGCCTATAAACAAGGAAAGTGGAGTTTTTACTAGCAAAACATAGATGTTAGATAGTAAAGGAGTTTCATCACAATAACTTCTTGCAATTTTTCTCTCTAGGAACCTACCATGACATCTTTGATTAACTTTTGGGTCTTCAAGTTGGTGATGTTGGTCCAATTCTTGACATGATGACTATATAATTGGAGAATCTTTCTAAAACCATTGTCGTAGCCAAAAAAATTTGTAGCAATGTATCTTATTGCACATATCATATCATCTATACCAAATCATTCATATTATAATAAGGCGTGTCTTTGTTCCTTATATTCCTAGTTTTGCTAGCATCACTAGATAATTACTCAATTTTTTGGGCTTTTCTTTTTTAAGCATTTGAGGCACAATGGTTCTTAAGATATATGATCTCTCTTGTCCAGGATTTTTTAGGAGAGAAGATCTCTAAGGTTGAGTGGACATCAAATGACACTCTTACTTTCATCACTATTTACTCAGGCAATATACCTTGAAAATACACTAGCAAATTTTGAGGTAGTTGCCAATACTTATAGTCTTGCATTACTATTCTCTTGTGTGAAAGTAATCTATGTTTTAAATTTTAAGTTAAATTCATAACTTGTTCTTTAATTGCATTAGTGCATATTTTGAGGAATATTGCTTACTTAAAATGCTCATGTTTTCCCTTACAAGTTATTGCCTAAGTATATTGTGCATTTCTTTACTTGAACATAAAAGTTGGATTATGGAAAATGCTTTCCTTAGGAGTTACATTATTTATCACAACCTTGTAAAGGAAAGGTCAAATTTGGAAAGTCAAAGTAAATGGATATCTATTTGTTTATGTTAAATGATGGTAGATTCTAAATGTGTGACAATGATTACAATGGGTGGGATTCATCAATAATGCTATACTTATGTTCTTGTTGACCTGTAACTTTAGTACAACATATATGTATAAGCTTGAAGAACTTGTGCCCTTTCCATATGATAATTTAGACATTTTTTTAGTTCTTGGGATACCACTTTCTCCATTAGCACAATTAAGTATTGAAATATGAGTATTCCATTCTAATTAATTTTTGTGATCTGATTTCAGTTAATCTCTGTTGAATATTAGTTTGATCTATGTTCGTTCACTAGGGAAAAGACATTTTTATATTTGATTAATCAGGTGTGGATGTAGATGGAACTATTTTAAAGAGTGCAAGATTCCTTGTTTGTCAACATGGTTGTTGCATCTTGTCAATGAGCCTTGTCACACCATACTAATTCAAAGATAGAATATACATGCTTACAAAGTTCAAATCATAGTACAGTAGTTTGAAGTTTCCATCTTGTTTTCACATTAAGGAGCATTGTTCTTGATCATGAAAGTAAGTATTTATTTCTAAACAACTTTAGTTATTTGAAGGCCTTCTGAACATAATACATGTCATTGCTAATGGACTTAATCAACACAAATATTTTTCTGTGATATGTCTGACATGTTTATCTCAAAGTATGTCATCCAAAGGTTTAGTAAACAAAAACAACATGCAACTCCAAATACATTTATGATCTATGCATTAACTGTATGTTGTTTAATTCAAAACAAACATACAAAAGTCATGTTTGGCCTTATTTGAGCAATCTTGTATGTTCAAGTGATAGACAATGTGATCCAAATGATGTGATCATTACACCAGTGTAGTCCTTATTTTGCTTAAGACTTAAGTCATGCTTTTCTTATTAAATTTTTGATGTAATGTTTTTAGGCATTGTTTGAATCTCCAATACAATCCATATTGTTTCAATGACTTCAATCATGCTTTAAAAAATATTAAAATATTGATTCAAGGCTTGTCCTCTGGCCCACGGGTAAGAACAAGATTTAGGGTGTGTTTGTGTGCATGGAGACCTCAACCAAGGTGGAAAGAATGTAAGAGGTGGTAAGATAAAAATTTATTCACTTTGTTTACTTCCCTACAATTTCACCTTGCATCTAAAATAACTGCTCACATGACACTTTATCAAATAGTCTAGTACCTCATTCCTACCGCAACTAGAATGTAGAGAAGACATTTTAAGTGAGAGATCTACATATGCTACACACTTGCTTTTTACAATTCGTTCTACCAACTTCTTCATTTTGTCAGTACAAAAAATTTACACGTGAAGTCCATGATGATAGATGAAATAGGAAATTGAACCCATGTGGAAGTATGTTGAAGATGGCTATGTTAATTTGGAGTATTCAACTAAAATGGTATGCAAGCCAAATTTGTTTAAAGGTGACAAATGAAAACATAGTTACAAATGCCTTGGGATGCCTATGCTCTAGAGGTATCTTCCATGTTAGGAACTAACAATAGAATACCATAACTACCAATTTTTTTTGATAATGCAACAAGCCATCGCAATTACAACATCTTGTTCGATGGGAAGTTATCGCTCTAACAACATTATTGTCACACACCATCGCACCTACAATAGTAAATTCCACTGGATGGTCATTGCTCCAACAATATTGTTATCACATGTTGTCATCATTGCAACATCCCATCTGACGGATGCCCATCGAGCTTATAGCAACTTTGTTGCAAGTATGATGGCAGACTAAAAATGTAGGTCATCGTAATTGCAATAGTCGATCGTCCAAATTACGATGGCATGAAGAGGTACTCTTCCCCTTTATTTTTTCCAAATTGTGATGACTTTAGGCATCCCAATTGTGATGGACTAGCTTATCATCACAATTTATGACAACAAAAGTTTGACACCCATCAGAGGAGGGCCAATTCATGTTACTGTTGCTCGGGTGACAAGTGGCCATTGCAATTGTGATGGCCTACCATTGCAATTTGAGCCAAAATGTAGTAGTGTATATTTTGTTAATGAGCTAAAACATAACTTGTTAAGTGTTGAACAACTAGTTGACAAGGGATATCATCTGCAATTTGTTGATAAGACATGTATAATCAATGAAAAGAATGGTAAATTGATTAGAACAAATACAATAACTAGAGGTAATATTTTTCAATTAAATCCCACTGAGAGTTGATGACAGTTGATTGTGGCATAAGATATTTTGTCATATAAATTTTGATAGCATTGTGAAGATAAGTAATAACAATGCAGGAAAATTCAAAAAATTCCACGTCACCCGTACTTTCCAGGAAGCAAAACCGATTGCCAATAGGTTGGCTAATATAGGGGTCGATACAGACCAAAAATTGACTTGGCTTCCCGAAACTCCTTTGCCGACAGACGTCAAGTGTCAGATTGACTTGGATAAAATCCAAGGGAGTACAAAGGATATCAAGCTGTAATTATGAATATGAAAGGGTTACGATATATGGGTACTTTTCATAATAGAAGAGTGGGAATTCATAAATGCAGATATCCTTTATTGATTAATTGCCATGCTTTGTGGGTTGTTTACTGCAATCATTTCAGGGGCAACAACAGAGTTATTTTCCTCTGCTCTTTGCTTAATCTCGGTGGTCCATTCCAGTCTCACAGTGAAGAGCTTATGAGTAAAGTGGGTGTGCAGAGTGTGGAGATGGTGGGCAAGAGATGCAGAAAGGAGCCAGTGGGGGACTTTGAGAAATGGAGAAGCAGGTCAAAAGTTTGGGAAAAGCTGGATGAGTGTGGGGTAACCAAGTATCTCATGAAGCTGGGCGATTTTTACCAGGAGGCGACCAATAGTATGGTGGGGTCCTAGAAAGATGGCAGGGTTAAGGTGAATGTCATCAATTTTTGGATAACGGAGGAGGTGATTGCAGCTTTCACCGAGATCCCTATCGAGGGTTTCAAATTCTTCAGGGATAAGAAGCTCTCAGCCAATGTGGTTAGGGATTTTGTGGAGAGTGAGAAGGAATTGAAGGCGTTGAAAAAATTTGACACCTACTATGTCCCCGACTCCATGAAGAAGTGGTGGAGGTATGTTCTGAAAGCTGTTATTGAGTATATCACTTTGAACCCAAGGTTTGATAGAGCCCGAACCCACCACTTTGTTATTTTAAATCATTTTCGAAAGAAAGCTAGAATTTCTTTCCCTTTTTATCTGTTAACCTCTATGAGTAAGGCGATGGACAGCTTCAAAAAGAAGCCCATTGCAAACCCAACTCTGCATGAGGGGCTGCTGCTACTTATCCATGAGCACTTCAAAGCTCAGACTATTAGCAACGCCCCCCCTCAGACAGAGATAGTGGAGAATGGAAGTTCCAGTTACTCCTCTCACTCGGATGATATTCAGAGCCTCAGTTATGAGAAAGGCGGGATCTCCTCTTCAGGGAAAGCAGTGACTTATCATGTCAAAAAATCCCCCACATAACCCTAAGCAAAAAAATCCCTAGGGATCTCGGGCAGAAGCAGGCTGAGAAGGCTGAGGAGGGAAGTAGCGAAGATGAGGAGGATCCAGAGTTTGAGGAGGTGGTGAAGGAGACGCAAGAGGATACAAAGGAGGACACTGGAAGGAAGAAGCGCAAGAGGGAGAGTGTGGAGGATGTGTGCTCTCAATATGAGGAGGCGTCTATGATGCCCCTTTCTCTTGTCCATCTCCACCCTAAGGAGCAGAAAGAGGAGAAAGTTGGGTATGCGGAAGGGGAAGTGCAGACCAATAACAGGAGGAAAGCGTGGATCAACTTCAATGTCAAAACTGCCAAAATGGGAATCTTTAGGGAGGCCATGAATCCCCAAATCCTCGTGGATAATCAAGAAGAGCAGCGGTTGGAATAATTAATTGATCCGGCGATTGTGGCGATTTCAGACAGAGCCAGGGAGACAGGGATGAACCTTTTAAATAATGCTCGCAACAGCATGATTGATAATTTCAGATCAATCAATTGGCTTTTCCACGAGATTGAGGAGGTTAAAGACCAAGTCAAACACATTAAGGCAACAAGGAAAGGAGATGCCAACAGGAAGACAGATTTGGCTGATAGGCTCACTTTGGCAGAACAGAGGATACACAATCTAGAAAACTATAATCACAACCTTGCGAATTAGATGTTTTCCTTATTAAGCTCCATCAACAACAACATCATCTCTCTCATGGGATGGATCAAAGACAGAGAAATGCATGATGATGAGGATGGAAATGACAGGGATGAGGCCAGAACAAAGGACAACCCTGCAAAGGACAACTCCACTCGTGCTCAGAACCAGGTGAATCAAAGGGCACAACAGATGGAAATGGAGGAGAATCAACAAGCCTTTGAGGTTTCTCAGGTGATGCATGATCTGGAGCAAAAGAACGAGGAATAACTTTTGCTTGTTCTTTTGTTTTTCGCTATCTTTTGGCTTTTTGTTCTGGCTTTTGGCCATGGCCTTGATTGTTTCCTTGTCCTGGTCTTTTCTCAATACTCTTTCCTTTGGCTGGGCTTAATGCTTATTATTAGCCTTTGAACTTATACTTTTTTGGTTGGGTTGTCACACTTATTATTAGCCTTCTTATGTACTAACTTTCAGGTTTCAGGTTCCCTGTAAAACCTATTTATCTAATAAAAACAATGCAGGAAAATCAAGATTTTGAAACCATATAACATGGTATGCAAGGAATGTGTGATGACTAAACACAAGAATTATTCATTTCCAAGCAAGTTGTTCACTATATTAGAGAAGTTAAAGATTATTCATACAAATTTGTGTGTTCCTACAAAGATAAGAGCGTTCTATAGTGAAAGGTATTACACTCTTTTTATTAATGATTTTATAGGAATGATATGGGTAGAATTTCTTAAAGAAAAATTTGAAGCATTTGAAAATTTAAGATATTCAAGGCTAAAGTAGAGAATGAATCTAGATTGAGAAATAAATGTTTAATATATGATAGAGGAGGTGAGTTTACATTAAATCATTTCAATAAATATTATGAAGACAACAAAATCAAAATACAAATTTCAACTCCAAAAACACCACAATAGAATGGATTGCAGAAAGAAGGAACGCATTAGTAAGTGAAGGAATGTAGAACATCTATTGGAGAGAAGCAATTACTACTATAGTATACACTGTGAATAGAGTTCAAATTAGACAAGGGATTATAAACAATAAAATGTACCTAAGAAATAACTCGGGTAATTTATTAATCATTGTAGTATTTGTTGATGATATTATCTTTGGAGGTAATGATGAGGCTACTAAGAACTTTTATGAAGAAACGATGAATGATTTTGAAATGTCTATGATTGGTGAAATGAATTATTTCTTGGGATTAAAAATAAATCAAAATAACAATGGAGTTTTCATATCATAGACCAAGTATCTTAATGATCTTTCGACAAGATTTGGATTAAAGAACTATAATCCAATTGGAATACTTATGGTTACATGATGCAAATTATCAAGTACAGATGATGTAGTGAGGATTCGAGGGTACCCCCATCAAAGGTAATCTAGATCACTACAAATAAACACACAATGAAAACACAACAACAATGCAAGATCTGATACCAATTCTCAATACTTTATTCATAAAATAATTATTTACATGCAATATGCTTGGCTATAAAGCTTTCCAAGTTAGGGCCAAATACAATAGCAATTACAAAATAGTTTTGCAAGATCCCTCAAGATCCAACTTGACACTAATCCCAACTAGTTCAGATCTTCACTCTGGTAGAAAACCCCAAGGAAATCTCAACTTGTTCTTGCAAGCCCACCGAACAATCTCCTGGTTTGTCAAGCCTTAACTACTAGCCCTTCCCAAAATTCACTCCTACACTTCATCCTTTTCTCCAAGATGGATGACCATAATCATCATGACTTAAGACTCCAAAAACTACCCCTACTTATACCCAACTAAGCCACAATTCAGCCTAGCCCATTACAAATTACAATAAATCCTTACATTAAATATTTACATAAGCCACAACTTGGCTGCAACACTCATTAACTACCCACAACCCAAATTAAATGCCAAAAGTTATCTCACAATCAACTCAGGAAACATAGAAGCCAAGACCAAATCGAGTGTTAGAAACCACCACTGAGCATCAACATTCCACCAAGCATAACCAAGCTCCATCATTGATCGAGCCAACTTGGGAAACATTACTGCCATGACCCAGTGCAAACCGAGCCATAGTATACATCAAGTTCCTCCTAAGCAACTCGAGCAACACTACTCTTGAGCTCCCAGTGTAAACTAAGCTTATAGTATCTACCGAGTCCTAAGAATTGTCAAACACCTTCATTAACTGAGTCACTCCGTTAACACAACCACCATGAACAAATTAGTATCGACTGAGTACCACCTCTTTACTAACCAAGTCCTCCAATTCCAAAGCCAAAATATCCCACATGCAAGATTTCCAACTAACCAAGGATGCTCCTGCATTAGACACCCCAAGTTTGAAAAGATGTTCTTAATAACTAGAAGAACATCTTCTAGGATTCAACAAATAAATCCTAAATTGGTTCTTCACATGTATATCCTCCAAGTCCTCAACTTGTACACTCTTTCCCTTGATATTCTTCTGCTTCTTCACATCCATCCTCAATGTTCCACAAGTTTGCTCTCCATAGTGATATCTAACCCTCTCAGAATCTTCCAACTCAACTCAACTGCCAATGCTCAGGTTCTTTCTGCCGAGCTCTTCATTCTACAAACGAATTGAGGAATGCTTCTTGCCACATTTCACAATTGTAAACACATTCTTGACACAATCATGCATAACCCTGCAATCATATTGCCAAGGTCTACAAAGCAACAAATGACAATTGTTCATGTCCACAATATCACACAACACTTGATCTTTATACTGCCCAATCTACAAATCAACAAGGCATTGCTCCCTTACTTCCAAAGCATGCTCACCTTGCAACCAACCAATCCTATAAGGATAAGGATGTCTCACTCTCCTCAAACCAAGTTTCTAAATGATCTCCTCAACAATAAGGTTATCAGTACTACAACCATCCATAATCACCTTGTAGACTTTACCACCAAACTTACAACAAGTCCTTAACAAACTAGTCCTCTAACAATATTCTAGTGTCCTCTAACAATTTAGTACTCGCCAAACTAGCAAAATCTCTCCTTGCTCAGGTTGACTATCATGATCCTCAACCTCATTCACAATAAAAATTCTTCTATCACTAGCCTTAGAACATTCATAAGATATGTGTCCTACTTCACCATATATGTAGCAAGTACCCTTAAACTCATATCTACCTATCCTTCTCTTCTAATCAACAATTTTTGGTTCATTTTCCACACTCAGTTTAGCTTTCGCTGAGCTATCTTGTTGCTCCTTCCCTTTGGAATTACCTTGACCTTTCCTCTTCAACTTATCTTGTTCCTTCAAGGCATACTTATAAGCATCATCAACTGAATCAATCTTCAACATGCCAACCTCATCTTGGATATTGAATCTCAAACCATTAACATACTGAGCTACCTTCTCCTTTGACAATTTTGTAGAACTCCTTGGTCTAATCTTTCACAGTTTCAAATTATGCAACCTCTTGAACAACTCAAGTTCATAATCAACATGAATGAACTTAGCCTTCAACTTAGTTACCATCAACCTCCATCTAGTGATATTCATTTCACTTTCCTCCTCTCTATCTCTTTGTAGTTCTTTCCACCAAAGAGAAACATGTCCTTTAAGCTTAGTTTGTGCCAACCTTACTTTGAGTGGATCCTCAATATCCTTAAGGTCAAAATAGTCTTCCAATTCAACAATCCAATCAAGAAGGTTTTTAGGATTCAAAGTACCTGAGGAATTAGAAACCTCCACTTCAACTTCAACTAAGATCTAGATCTAGAAAACATGACCAAACCTATTTCCCATAGGTCTCTCCACACATTTAGTTTTGTCCTCACTACTTGATCCAGCAACATCAAAGTCTTTAACAACCTCCTCATAACCATCTTCAGTACCCACATGTACACCACCTATAACACTTATGATCTTATCTATCATATCACTCTTCATTAGTGCCATTTAAGATCTAAATTCTATTTTAATCTTCTTTGAGATCCTTTCTTCCATAGCATCACTAAGATCATCAATCACCCTAGGGTCCAATCTTCTTAGAGGCATCTTCAAAGATCCTTTGTAAACCCAAAGCAATAAATCCACAAATACATAAGATCAATCAGCTCCACAAGATCAACCTTCTCTTCCAACCTTCACCCAAGTCTCGGTGCAAACTGCCTCAACTTCAGCACTTGATTTACACACTTAGGAACAACTAAGCTCTGATACTACCTGATGCAACGAGGATTTGAGGGTACCCTTACTGGAGGTGATATGGATCCCTACAAATAACCACATAGTGGAAACACAACAACAATGCAAGATTTGATACCAATTCTCAAGACTTTATTCATAAAATAATTTTTTACATGTAATGTGGCTAACTATAAGGCCTTTTAGGTTAGGGCCAAATACAATAGCAATTAAAAAATAGTTTTGCAAGATCCCTCAAGATTCAACTCGACACTAATCCCAACTAGTCCAAATCCACACTTTGGTAGAAAACCCCAAGGAAATATCAACTTATGCTCACAAGCCCACCAATAAATCTCCTGGTTTGCCAAGCCTTAGCTATTAGCCCTTATCAAAATTTAGTCCTACACTTCATCCTCTTCTCCAAGCTAGGTGACTCTAATCATCACGACTTAAGACTCCACAAAACACCCCTACTTATAGCCAACTAAACCAAAAGTTGGCCTAGCCCATTATAAATTAAGATAAACCCTTACATTAATTATTTTCAAAAGCCACAAGTTGACTGCAACATTCATTAACTACCCACAACCCAAATTAAATGTTAAAAGTCAGCTCACAAATAATTTGGGCAATATAGAACCCAAGACCAAATCGAGTTTTAGAAACCACCACCGAGCATCAACATTCCACCAAGCATAACTAAGCTCCATCATAGACTAAGCCAACTTGGAAAACACTATTGCCAAGTCCCAATGCAAACTAATTTGAAATATATGTCAAGTTCCTCCTTCGTAGATTGAGCAACTCAGGCAACACTACTATCAAGCTCTTAGTGTAAACTGAGCTTACAATATCTACCGAGTACCCCAGGCATTGTTGAATGCCTTTATTAATCGAGTCACTCTATTAACACAACCACCATGAACAACTCAATATCGATTGAATACCACCTCTTCACTAACTGAGTCCTCCAACTCCAAAGCCATATTACCCAAACATGCAGGATTGCTAGCCAACCAAGGATGCTCCTGCATCAAACAACGAGTCTCCTAGTGCAATGAAAATAATATATAAATCAATGATAGGAGGATTATAATATATAACTCACATAAGGTCGAATGTTGCAAGTACAGTTGGTATTGTTGCAAGATTTTAAGCAAACCCTAAAGAGACACATTTAGTAGTAGTGAAAAGGATATTCATATATTAGATGAGTACATAAGTTTTGGGTTATGGTATGATAGTTCAAATAATTCTACTTTACGTTCATACATTAATGCAAATTAGGTAGACAATGTTGATGATAAGAAGAGCACAAGTGGTGGTGCATTATTTCTAGGAGGAAGATTGGTTTCATGGCTAAGCAAGAAACAAGATTGCATTTCACAATCTACAACAAAAGTAGAGTATTTGGCAGCAATAAATAATTGTAATTAGATAATATGGATAAAAAAAATGTTGAAGGATATAGGTATTGAATTTCTAGAGCATATTATTATTCATTGTGATAACACGAGTACAATATGCATGTCAAAGAATCTAGTTTTACATTGAAAGACAAAACACATTGCTATCAAATATGATTTTATAGGTAAAAGGATTGCAAAAAAATAGAAATTAGAGTGGAGTATGTTAGTACAAAGGAACACATAGTAGATATTTGCACTAAAGCATTGGCTAAGGATACTTTTGAGTACCTTAGATGTATGCTTGGGGTAATGTACCAACCTGATTCGGAGCAATTAATGCAAGATTACATTAGTCTAGTACAATCAAAGCCTTATTCATTATAGATTGGATGTTTGGTGTTTCTCCTATGAGAGAGTAATTATTTTGGCAAGAGTTATTCAAATACTCTTATGTAATGTTTTGGTACAATAGTGTTTGTTGGCACTTGGTTTGACATGTATAATAATGAAAGCACTTTAGATTCTTAGATTGGGATAGTGACACCTTTGTCATTGATGTGAATGGGGAAGAGAAGAACATAAAAAATTCATATATTCATGATATATAAATGGGAGAGAGTAAAACTTATGGGGAAAATCATGTATATTGTTGTATATGTTGAAGATATTCAAAAAATTAGATTCTGATGTTGATGTTTGGGAGATTGTTAGGGAACTAAATTGAAACATCAATCAAAAAAGCTAACAAAGTTGACATTCATGTTTTTTCATCACATGTTTCCATCAGTACCAAAGGGGGAGATTATTGGGATTAAGAGAATGTTTGACACTTGGATTGGATGATTATGTGTTGCACTGATAATAGGTTTGTCATTGATGTCAACATATACGTGTTTGAGTGTATGAGAGATACTTTTATGTACATTATAGAAGTTGGATTGATCAACAAAGTTGGGATATGATAGGTTTTTTGGCAATATAGTCAGTTATATGTATTGATGGTTTTCATTTATGGCAACATATACTTAGCATTTCATTTATGCATTCAGAGACATAAAATTGTCTAAGTATTAGATAGTTTGTAGGAGTACAGTGTACAAATCTTAACAGTATAGATGATGCACAGAGAGGTAAGCTTATGCACAATTGAGGAAGGTTCGTAACATTGTCATGGTGATGTGTACCAGTGCACATGTGTGTACGGTTAGTATGACATAAGTTACAATAAGTTTAACTGTGCTGGTAGTTGACTGTGCAGGACAGAGCATAGCAAATAACAAAGTCATACAACTTTAGGAACTATTTTGATTACAAAATAATTACTAAGTCATGTTAAGCCAACTATGTGGATATTATTCTATATTATGTCAAGCGTGTAAAACATGGAAGCTAACTGAGCAACAATTTGTGAATACGCAAGGTATAAGTAAAGATCTTATATTGTGCAAATAGTGTGTAGAGTGTTGCATTAAATAGATGTGATGCGCAAATACTATAGAAGTTGCACGATTAGATGCGACATGTGAACTATTGTGAGAACCATTTGCAAGGCTTATGTGATGCGAATATGATGTAAGGGTTAGATCAATTGCGAATTATAGTAGTAAGCAAGTATTGGTTGAGGCTTCTAACAAGGCCTAGTCCTCTAACAAGGACTCGAACACTATATGTACTCCATAGACTCCTAATAGAGTCAATATCCTTAACTAGATCTTACTGTTTAGTGAATCGTCTAGTGGGTATCATCCCCACTAGGGTTTTCCCTTGACTAGGGCTTCCCTAGTTAACAAATAATGGTGTTATGAGTTCTCTATGTGTATGGTTATATTACTATCCAACATTGTTGGCTTACTTTCATATGCAAGTTATAAGGTAATAAACAATATTCAGTTGTGGGAAAAAGTTTGTAGAATATTGATTCACCTCCCCCCCCCACACTCAGTATTATCTATTTCTAACAAGGTTAAGCTATGCGAGCTTAGATTCACATTCAAGAATGTTTATATGGAGAATTGGATAAGTTATAATTGATTATGTAAAGACTTGTAGCATGCTAGTGTATAGGAAATGAGTGAGATGGAATAAGGTGAGTGATCTTAGATCATGGTTTAAGACATGTTCATGTTAGCACATATTGAAGATTATTTTGTGAAGGACACTAAAGCATAACATGTGATATGTTCACCGGTAGACAACTCTTGTATTGGGATTTTGGAAGATGTAAAGTGTATTATAGCATGTGAAAAATTATTATAATATATTAATAAGGTCCTATATAATTAATTATATATTGGGTAATCTCAAAAGGCCAACCTAATTATTTGTTAGGATGAGGTATATAGGAAAGATTATTTTTGGGTTGTATGTATCAAGAAAAAGTATCACATTGTATTGCATTGATGTAGATGTGGTCTAAGGATGTGAATGTGATTAGAGTAGTGCAGATGATTATGTTGATGTTGGTTTGAGAGCTTCAAAGGATTTTTATTGGCAATTAAGTTGCAGGTTTAGTCATTTCACTACTTGAATTTATTATCCTAAAGATTTATTTGTATAATAGTGTTGAAGCAATTCGGGCAATGGATTTAGTTGTCTTCTTTATTTCTCCTAACAAGGATAATATCTTCTGACATGGATTTTGTTGTGATGTGGAGCCTAATGTAGTGCCTGCCCCTAGATCGCATTTCTATTATCATTGTCAAATTCTTTTAGGTTGATTTTATGCTTTGATTAGCTTTAGAGATACTAGATTTATAATATTATGATATTATTTCATGACTTTGATTACAAATGTATCAGTTATTGTTGCTTAGTTGATTTCATTCATGTGTCGTTAATGATGTCTTAATGATTCCTAATTAGTAAATGTGGTTTCTTTTGTAACAATGTTAACGTGATATATTTAATTATGATTATGTTGTATTGATAGAGATGCATTATTAAATGTGCACATTTGATATTAGACTTGTGATTTTTACGATACTTACCCCATACTTGCATGTGTATGGTGCGAGTGTTTATTTTATCTTTCTGTCTGAAGTGTTTGATGTGGTTAAGGGAGGGAGTCGTAGTCACCTGCTATTCGGGATCTACACGATGAACCACTCCCCGCCATTGTCTGTTTAGTTTAGATATATTATATACATGTACATGCTCGTCTTTTATGCAGGATGCAGGTACCGGGCATCGACTTCCCTGAATTGCCAGGATGAGCATGCCCTATTACAAATACTCAAATGGTGAGAATGGGAAGATAATGATCAGGTCCAATCCTAGCCATAAGCCTATAATACTTGTCCTGCAAGGAGGACTCGTAACATACCGTCTACCCTTTTTAAACCCGTGAGTATTTTGTGCGTATGTTGTTTTGTGAGTCTTTGATGAATTTCTATTAATTAAGTCTAATTAATAGATTAAATTAATAATTTAATTTAATGGAGAATTATTATGACTTTTTGAATATTTAATTATATTTAATTAATTGAGAAATTAATTAAATATAAAGAATTAAATTGAAGATAAAAGTTTTAAGATTAAATTTAGAACATGATAATATTTATTTAATTTAATAATAATATATTTAGAGTTCATTTTTAAATAAATGCTAAATATTATTGTTATTTAAGTTAATAAATATTTATCAAATTAAACGTTCTAAATATATTAAAAAGTTAAATAAAGTTTAACTTTAGAACGTGATTATATTTATTTAATTTAATAATAATATATTTAGAGTGCATTTTTAAATAAATGCTAAATATTATTGTTATTTAAGTTAATAAATATTTTATCAATTAAGTTTCTAAAAAAATGAAATTAAAAGTGAAAAGATATTTAATTATCATAAAGATTATAGTTCGCATGATTTATGCATGAGTTGAAAAGATTAAACATGTGAAATTAATAAAGATATTTAATCGCATTAAGTGCGCATGAGATTTATAAGTTATAAATTGATTAAAATAGAAGTCAAGTGGATAGTTAAATAAAGTAATTTAACAATTCACTTAAAGTGCATGAAGGATTAATAAAAGAATATTTTAATTTAAAAAGGAAATTAATTGTGCATGAACGAATTAATTAAATAAAATAATTATAATTTTAGACTAGTGGTGACAGAAACCCTAAAGGTAATTAGATTCTATATTAGAGGGTTTTTGGGGTCATTTTTGAGGGAGAGTTTTTCAGACACAGATTTCAAGACACACACAAGTTTCAGGCTACACACAAGTTTTCAGGGCAAACAAAGGTTTCAAGGCACACACAGGCTTATGGAGAGCAACTCGAAGGGTTTGGAAAGAAAAGAATTTTATGTGGCTTGGAAGATTTTGCTTGTGGTAGGAATTTGCATCTAGTTGTCAAAGGTTAGCATCAGATCCAGGTAGGATCTCGTGGCTTGACTGTATAGTGGTTTTCACCCTTCAAGTTTATGTCTGCTCCGTGTATTTTGCATGTGTTGTTTTTCTGGTATGCGATATTGTTTTTGTTTGAGAAATATCTATTCATGGCTTAAATGGATACTTTGTTGAGTATATTTTAGAGAATTATATTTTAATATGCATAAGACCAAATAAGAAATCAAACAAATATGGGAATCTATTTGGATATTGAAATCGAGCTTGAGATTTAAAAGATAAACGTCCTCTTTCAATAGATTTTAAGAACGAATATTCATTTGAGAAAAAGGTTTGATATAAAAAGAAAAATTTAATTAGAAATGGAATGGATATCATAAATTTTTAATAAAATAAAAATTTATCAAATCATAAAATAGTTCTTAAATTTCTAATATATATATATACATATAAAGAAAAAAATTATTAATGTGCTGGACGTGGACAGGGGCGATTTAATATTAAAAAAAAAAAAAAAAAATTTAAATATGGGGAGGGGCGGGTTTTACCCTACCCCCTACCCCCCTTGTACTCTGGTTACGACAGTTGGCTGCTGTCGTAGCAGTGACTGCTGCAACAGCAGCAGTACATAGTACTGCTGCTGCGGTAGTAGTCTGCTATGGCAGAAGCTGTCGCAGATTTAAGGCTGCGGCCAGTTTTAAATAGCCGGCGGGCTATAAACGTTCTTTTTAAAATATATTTAAAATCATTTTTTTAAAAATAGAAGTTTATAATATTTTAAATAAAGTTAAATTTATATTATTAATTAGTAATAATTTGTTAATAAATTTATATTGTTAATTATTAAAATTTTATTATAATTAAATTTAGCAAATTTTTAATTAATGAATGTGATAAATAAACGTTATTAAAATTTATAATTTTTATAATTAATCGATTATGTATCTATTATTTCTTTATGATCATGAGACATTGTACTTGGAAACTTAAACTAATTAATTTAAAATTATTAAATGTGACTCAACGTAAAGGAACCTTTGAGGAATTGAAACTATATCTGTAATTGCAAATGTGTATTTGTTGTGTATGTTCATATTGCTTCCGCATTAATGTTATCTTGATGTTGTTAAAACTTCAAAAAAAAAATATATAGTTCAGTAAACATTGTAACATGTTAGGTTTATTTCTCTTGGGTTCCCGAGCGGGGCGTTACACCTAATTAGACTCGGAGGTTTATTCGGCATGGTTTTCTTCCCATATTATTTCTATAGGGGTTCAAGGGAAGTGCCCCCAAGACGTGCTCCCTATTGCAGTATAGGGTGGGTTCGAGGGGTAATGCCCCCACAGGGGTTTTTGAGGGGAGCACCCCAAAGCCAAAAATGCCCTTATATTGTAAAAGGCATTGGCTACTATTTTTCCTATTGGACGACTTATTCTAGCCCTAATTTTGTAAGTGGCAAAAGCTTGTATAAAAAAAGGCTTAGGGCTAGGGATTTCATTAATGTAATAGTGATATTGTAGCTTCTTGCAATGATATTGAGCTGCAAGGGATTATAGATTATAATTAGGTTGTAATCACTAGATAATAATAATATTGGACTTGTTGTTGGTGGATGTAGCCCAGGGATTGGGTGAACCACGTTAAATCTTGGTGTCTTGTGTTATCTTTTATGCAATCTACTATTTTCTGGTATTGGTTATATTTGCATGTAACTGTTATTTTTGTTTGAGGTTAATCCTAACATATTCAAAGTCTCATATCACCTAAATGTAATAATTAAATAATATTTTTCTCCTAATAGGGTCACACCTTTCACAAGGAACTTTTATATTAGTACATCATATTGTGGGTTCTATCCTGATTGAAGTTTTCTTTTTGATCAAGTGTTTCCCTAGTTAACAAATCATTGTGTATGTTTTATATCTTGGAATTATTCACATTATTGGTCATTGAAGTTGGATTTAAGTTATAGTTGGCATACAAGTTATTCATACCCCCTACTTGTATTAGTGTACTTTACTTTGTACAAAAAACATTTGTGACAATTTTATCTTATAGTTCCTTTCTTTTGGAATATTTATGTCCACAACCTTAATATCCAAATTGGGATGCAAATAACCCTTTTTGTAATACAATGGGTTATTAATCCCATTTGATCCATATTTAATTTCATTTATTTTTACCATCTCCCAATTTTATAAAAATGCTTTATTTTCCTTACATAGTGAATTAGGGCATACAAGAGAGCCTCTTTTGCTTATGTCATTGTATGTTTGCTTGTCAGTTTCTTCTATGGTTCTCTCATAAAGTGGATTTGAAGAAATTTCAAAGTTATTTTAAAATGCACTTTCCCTTTCCTTATGCTCAAGATACAAATTCTCATCCCCAATGAATTTTGAAATGTAGAAAATGCATATTCATAGAAACCTTCACAAGACTTTTCTACGTCCTTTTCTGATGTTCGATCACATAAGGGATTTCAAAAATATTGAAAATTATTTTTAGATGTTCTCTCTTCTATACATTCATCATAATGTATATTTTCCTTAGACACAACATCCTCTTGTAAATTGCTTTCTTTTTGAACTTCATCTACAAAACATGTACCTATCTATCAAAATACCAGTTTTGTTGTTTGGAAATTTCCCTTGTTCATTAAACACTTCGTAGGATATATTTATTTTTGCATTGTATCCTTTGAAAAATGAAGTCATTTTTATGTTTACGTCTTTGATGTAAAAAAATACTATACATAATCAAATCCAAAAGTTCTTGTAGATAATGATCATGGACTATGCAAATATCTCATCATTAATTTGTTTGATGTTGAGAAGATCTTCTTCCTCCAATTCATCATCATCATCTACATTTGTTTCATTACTTACACATACATATGTTTCGTAGGTCTTCTCATCAACTACATATGAATCGGTCATGTTGGCTCATGATCTTCCATGTTATCTTCTCTAATGAAGTCCTCATGCATTGAATCAACATCTTGAAATTCACAATCCTCCTTCAAAGTGTTATAATGCTAAAAAAAGTGTATTCTTTTCTCCTTATCATTACATTCTACAACTTGTTCAAAAATTGTCTCAAATACTCAAGCAATAGTAATTGATTTAAAAGAGTCATGTCGATAAATAAAACCAGACTCACAAATTTTTATTAATAATTAAATGAACACAGAATCATGAGGCTTCATATTTGAAGGTACTTGCTCATAAATAGGAGACATCCTTCTAAAAAAGGAAAGTATTGATTCATGTTCATATCTTCATATATTGAAGAATTCATCTAAGGAGATGAACAAGATCTTGGTTTCATAGTGTAATTTTGACCTTCTTCTTGTGTATATGAGTACTCATCTTCAACTGTGTCGTGAAATTCAACCATTAACCATTGCTCAAATTCTTTCCACGATGAGATGCTTTGAGAGGGAAATAATTCACAAGCTCCCCTTGCATTATCTCTTAGTGATCTAGAAAATAATTGTATCTTTTGATCTTTTGCATAAATTTGATAGTCATCCATAAAATTATAGAATGCCTCCAAATGTCTGAGTGCCCACTCATCCCAAACTCTATAAAATTTAGGTACAAGCTTAGGGAATAACTTATTATGATTACAAAGGATGTTTCTAAAGTCCAATGACTCGAATCTAAGAGGAATAAATAATCCTCTCCATTGTGAGTATTTCTTATTTACTTTATACAAATATATTTTTTGTACAATTTGAATATCCAAATTTTTAGTAACTTCTTTATTTATTCATTAGGTTCCTATCAATAAAGTTGTTGTCACTTTCAAATAGGATACTTACTTGTCTCCTTCTAGGTCTTCTCCCTCACTGGAGCCACTAGTTGAAATACTTTTTGATTTATCATAGTTTCCACCTCTCTACAAGGAATATGCTTGGCTGGTCTTCTTGGTTCTTTTGTCCACTAGAGTGAACTTCTCTCTCTCTCTCTCTCTCTCTCTCTCTCTCTCTCTCTGCCCCCCTCCAATGGATCACTTAACTACCTCCCCAACAGAGTCACCAATCTATTGGTTCTTAAATCAATATATTGGAAATCCTATGAGCTTGCCCAACTCAATTCTTAGACTTTCCAATTGATTTGGCCAACAAATGAGAATGATCGATTACAATCCTTTTCCCCTTCTCTTTAGGCTCTACAAGACCTAAGTGGGTGTACCTATAATTTATTATAATCCATTGGTTAAATTTTTTAATAATAGATTATCTAATAATTATTCTTGAATTTAGGGTGATCTCTTAAGACGACAACAAGTCTTGAGAAGGATCAAACTGTATACTTCATAATTTGTAACTTATCTTTTGGTCATTGAATTGAATTTTTTGAGAATATTGCATGCTTTTCAATTATGATTGCTTTGTTTGAAATAAATATTGATGACTGCATTTTGTTTGTAACCCTTCTGGCAGAGACTTAAAAAATGTATTATAGACCAATGCTTTCTTCTATTAGGTAGTAACAACAAATCCTCCTTTAATCTTGTGTACAATTTCAATGAGACAAGAAACACCACCTGAATGCTCCTATCAACTCCTTGTCTTTAGTGGTTTCGATTATTTGATTACACCACAACAATCCTGTCAAATTTAACCCAAACTTAATGAAACCAATAAGATAGAATTCTAATGATCAAATTGCCAGATAACTGAATAATTTCCAATCACAAAGACAAAATCACCAAAGGATTGATAAGGTCAAAATCAATCAAATCCATAGTGACAAATGGAGTTGAAACTTTTGATTTATATATTAGAAACTATATAAGCCCACAGTTCCTAATAGAAAACTTGAAATACAGTAGAAAGTAAAATATTTACATTGTTATAGTCTTGATTCTATATCTTATTTGATTGGAGATTGGAAATTGGATTTCCTAAATTTAGTAATAACTACCACGTGAAAATCCAAGATTTTGCTTGGAGATTGGAAATTGGATTTCCTAAATTGAGTGTTTTTTAGATTTTTAGATTTTGATTGTTTTCATCTTCTGTTGATTTCATCTTTGCAATAGGTCAAAATTCCATCATTTCTGAAGCATTCGCTTACTGAATTCTAATTGTTCTTATAAAAAATCTTCCTTCCTTACTCCTCTAACTTTGACTTGAAAATAATTTGATGTTTTATCCATGTCATTTACTCCTCATCTCATTAATTGTTGGGGATGGAGTTTAGGAGGCTATTATTTAGGGTTTTATCACTATTTGAAACTCCAAATTTGACCAAAAATATAAAGTTTCAACACCACATCAATATGTTTTTTTCCAAGGTGCCCTAAACAACCCTTAATAAAGTGAGATCAACATTTGTCCCTCAAGTCATGTTGTATTGATGTTTTGACGTGTCATTGCACGATTCCTTTCTTTAAACTAGAGAATAATTTCATTAAGTTATAAATAATAATAATTATAACAACCACTTTAAAATCATAAATATTGATACAATATTGTGAAAATTACTTAACATTAAATTAATAAATATAGTGTTAAATCAACATGGAGACTTAAAAGCTAACCTAAAAGAGAGTCAAACATTTACCTTGTACTCTTGAAAGAGAGGTCACAAGTTCAAATCCAACTAGGGGATAGGGTATGTACGCCTTGTTTATAGTGCGAAGCGCCTCTCTGAAAGGATTACGAAGTAGTCCCATATTACTGTCACCATACATAAAACCCAAAAACTATGACATAATATCATGGAGTATGAATGAATGAATGAAAGATTTTTAATGATGACCACGAGACCATAAGCCTAAGGGACCCACATAAAACTCCTAGTCAGACTGATGTGATTTCTCCAACTTGTCTCTTTTGTTGTGAATTTGCATAAGTAAAATGGTCCCCTTAAGGAGTCTTGGTCCTTCGAAAAGGTCTTTTATGTTGTCCACTTTTAATGTTTCTTTGTGTTGGTTGTAAATGTCTTCTTATGTTGTACAATCCTTCAAATAGTGCCACTCTGTTTCCACCACACCCTTGTTGCAAATTCTACAAATTCTATCCTCCTGCTCTTCCTTAGGGACCTTTTATCTACTAGTTTCATATCTCAAATGGTGGGAACTAGATCTCAATTGAGTGATTAGGATTTTTGCCTTCCCTTTGATCTTGGCTTCTAAATATTCTTTGTCATCATGTTCACACGGGATTAAATTCTTTGACATAATAGCCTTTTTTTCTACCTAGCTGGTTCGCCCACATGACATCTGATTTTTCCTACCACCAATTTTTTTAATTTCAGAATTATTTTCTGGGCATTCTAGGCAGTTAATGTTCCACTTATTGAACCATTTATTATTTTATTTCTTCCATGTCTTCTTCCGACGAGCCAGTTCTCCATCAACCACCTTACTAGGCCAACGATGTGCATCCATTTTATTCACCTTTTTTAGATAGCTCAGCAATCTAACAATTGTTGAGGCCTCCACCAGGAATATCCCACCTTTGTCAAAATAATCTCATATAGGACCGTGGATTTGATTTTGAGATTAGTTGTGAAGTGTTTTTGAATTCTTTCAATTTCTCGCCATTATGGTTTGATACGCTACTTCCCCATACCTCGCTACCATATAAAATAACTGGTATCACCAATATTCCAATCCCATAACTTTGCTGTCCTGCACCTGTTTTGAAGAAGATACAATGCCTTCCATCCCCCTTGTATCCTTTTTGATTTGCATGTTTCCCAACTGAGCCGGTAATGGAAATCTATCTCTAAATATTTCTATTCTTCTACAATTTATAGTGCTTTGTCATTAAATATGAAAGTGCATTGTTGTTTTCTCTTCCTCAAGGAAAAGACCATGATCTTGGTCTTAGAAGTGTTGACCTCCATCCCTACTTCCGTGCAAAAGGTTTCTAAGTTCTTCAAATGTTCTCTTAGCCCCTGTGCTATTTTAGCAATGAGAATGACGTCATCAACATATTAAAGCAATCTGATCACATATTCAACCAACTGAATTCCCTCTCCATTGGCTTTGTTTAGCCATTCCTCTAATTTGTCAATATAAAGGCCAAACAAGGTAGGTGATAACGAGCATCCCTATTTGACCCCTATGTCACTGCCAAAGCATTCTGACATGCCCACTTTGGTTCTAATTTTTGTTTTAACTTGTTCGTAAAGTTTATAAACAACAGTTCTATACTCTGTTGGGACCTCTAATTCTTCCATCCCATTCCATAACTTATCCCTAAGGACAGTGTCGAAAGCTTTCTTAAAGTCAACAAAGCAACAAAAAGTCTCTTCCCCCTGTTTATCCCACATTTTTTCTATGAGAAACCTTATGGTAATGCAATGATCAATGGTGGAATGTTTTGGTCTAAAACTCGCTTGTCCCATAGCTCTTTTCCCTTCTTTCTCTGCCCATCTGCTAATTCTCCACTCTAGTATACTCCCGTAGAGTTTACTTAATAGGGGGTTCACCATGATGGTGCGGTAGTTGGAAGGGCTATTGACATCTCCACTCTTATGGAGAGGAATAACTACACTAGTGGTCCACTCCATTGGAAAGAAGCCTTGCATGACCATATTAAAAATGTCCCTGATGTGTGGAGTCAACAAACCTATCCCCCACTTTAGAAATTCAGCCTACAACCCATCAATATCTTGAGCTTTTCCACTCACTAATCTCCTTATCCCTAGAGTAACGTCTTCATCAAAAAATAGCTCATCCAAATTGTTGGTTGTGGGGAGTGAAACTTCGTCCTCCAGTCTCTCGTAAAGAGTCTTTGCAGACTCTAACCATTGAGAATCCATAATTTTATTTTTAGCCTGCTTCCTAGCTTCTTGTAATTTTCTCCAAAAATCTTAAGGATTGTGCTTTTCTAACATGATTAACTCCTTCTTCCTGTTAATCACATGTTCTTCTTTCTTGGATTTTGTTGTTTGTATTCTCTTATGATTGTTTTGTTTTCCTTTCTCCCTTTAAATTTTCTTTTTGTGGCCTTGCATTCTTCATCATACCATAGGTTAGCTAGAAAGGCGTTTGAGATGCTCTTCTTTATCCTTGTTCTCTTGTAACCCTTCAGTGCTTCCTTAATTAGTGAGATTAGAAAATTGCTACTGATGTGGCTTTTCTTATCATTGTTTTCCTTGATATTCGTGATGTCATGATGCATTTGGAGTTGTTGTTCAAGAGCGGTGCAAAATATATTTTTATTATCGTTGTTTATAAGAATCTTGCCCTCTTTATGTCCTTTTGTGCTTTCATCTAGGACCTAATCACTTTTCTGTCTTTTGACCTTCATATTGTATTTAATATAGAGAGGCATATGGTCTGAATTTAGCTCTATGAGACATTGTTTAATTCTGAAATCAACCACTTTGGTGATGATTGATTGCGAACATATTAGATAGTCTATCACACTTTGTCTGTTATACGTTTTCCAAGTAAATTTGTTTGATTTAGGCCACGTCTTCATACCATTACACATAACTAACTCGTGGAGGCTACATAGCACTAAGAGTTCAGCCCCAAAGTGAGACGCACCACCTTTTTTATCCTGAGAAGTTCGTTTACTAATATTATTATCATATTCTTTTAGCCACAAGTGATTACCGTCCTCTGTTAGATCGTTGCCCAACTGAATAGCCTGGTTACTCGCTATCCTAACATTAAAATCTCCTAGAAGGATTGTGTTACCAGTTTGATTAAAGAAAAGCACGTCTTTCTTTAAAGCTGCAAATGGATCTTTGTTGTCTAGATGTCTCTTTTTGTAGAATTTAGAGCTTTTTGGTGCGAAATAGCATGCTGCTAGCCATGTGATCTCCTCATCATCCTCAATCTTTAGCCATATAAATTGTTTATTTGGGTCTTCTTTCTCCAATTTTATGATTTTGTTCTATGTATCTTTTATCAAGATAGTAATCCCTCCATGCCCTTTACTTGTCTTTGTTTCTTCATTCCACACACAGATTTATTGTACCTTTCAAAATCTGGGATCTTACGTCCCTTGTGTTCGTGTGTTTCTATGAGACAAATAATGTCTTGTCCCTCGACTATGGGCCCTGACCCCGATCCTCTTCTCCATGGATATCCTCTATAATTCCAACTCACCATGCTTAGATACTCTCGTGGGGCCCTAAGTTCCTATTTCTGATTTACTGATTTGTCGGCAATCTGTGTTTTACCGTTTTTCATCCAAGCCCATTTGCCGACAACCCTTGCTGATTTTACTTTCTCGCACTCCTTCCTCCTTTCCTCTTGTAGATTAATGGTTAAATCCTCGTCTAAGTATATTTGAGTGTCTTTGAGTAGCCCTCTGTTCTTCAAGATTGCACTCTTATCTTCTATGTTGCTGAAAGTAACTCTCACATGTCTATTTTTCCCCATTCCCATACTTCTCCCAATTTTGTTTGCTTGCCGAATTTTACCAGTCCATTTTAGTTTGTCTCTAAGGAAGTTCATGTGTCAAAATCTCCATTTTCTCACATTCCCCACAGTCTTTTAAGCCTTTGATAATGATGTCTACAATACTTTCTTGTATTTCCTTCTCCTCTTAATTTGTCTCCTAACTTGTTTTTGAATGACTTCCTTGTATTCCGTGGATGGTTCATCGACCACTTGTGCCCATGGTATAAAACCCCCTTCTATTTTTCTCCTTTCTAAAGTATATACAATTTAACATGGACACGTGCAATACAGTTTGATGAGCAAAGAGATTTCGAAGAAAATGGAAAACAACCAATGAAATTACAGCACTTGCATTTTGATAAGGTGCCATGTGGACCTCTTCCCATCGTAGGAGATTGAAACGAATAAAACATCAACTGAAGCTTAATACAGATTTGGAGGAGCTGATCAAACGACAACGTGGCCAAATAATGATGTGCTGGTAGAGTGCACAGAGTACTTCCAATTTGCATTTGTTTGAAGCATTTTGACACCCTGAAACCAAATAATCGCAGACGGTCGGCGAAGCTTGGTTTTGACAATAATTATGGCCTCCCCAGGAGGTACGAAATGTTTATCAGTTTCTGTTTCTTTAATTTATTTAATCTGTGAAAAACATTATAGGCTGTAAAAGACTAGTTGCTCGCATGTAGTGGCAAAAAAATTTCTTGCAGTATGTATATTTTTTTCAATTGTGCATTCTAGGGTATTTAAGTAGGAGAGGCGCGTGCTATCTATCAATCGGCTTTCAGCGAAAAAAATTGCGCTTAATTGGTTTAAATGGATTAAGAGTTATATGCCCACTGATGTTATTTTCGTATTATCCTTCAGGGATTTTAGCTTGATTAGTAAAATATTAATCGGCTGATTGGGTTTTAGCAGAGACAAGATTAAATGAAGGAAAAATGCATACCGTTGATAATATTTCTAGATTAGGCCTTCTTGGATATATAACAGGGCCACTGGGCTTTTACTCTCTTAAACTGGTCCGACTAAAACATGCTTTGTTGGATTAAATGCAGGAAAATCGTTTTTTATTTCTTAAAAAACAATTCAACCATTTGAGGGTAACTAGGGCAGGGCCTCCTTACAATTCAATTGGGTAGTTAGAAAGCAAGCGCAACTGGATAAAGAGTTTTACATTAATCATTTATAAATACACAATAGGTGTATTTTGGGCAATTGCCGTTGCATGGGTTTGGTGATGGCTTGGCTGAGTATTTACTGAAATGAGCTCAATTGCAGTAAGTGGCTAAAATCGTGTACCATGGATGAGCCATAAATGTTGGTAGGAGTTCTCATCGATCTGAGCAAATGATGACGGGTTTAACAGTTGTTCGGAATCCAATGGAATACATATAACTGTGGGGTTTCTTGTTAGTTTATCGTGAGCCGTTGTGGAAGGGATTACTGGAGCATTTTGCCACAGTTAATTGGTGCTTTTTTCCCTCGAGATATATTGGTCTGTGGTATATTGGGTGGTTTCTCAGAGTCCCGAATATCTGTCTGGTTTTGTTCACTTTGGACAAATTTTGTTTTCTTATGCGATGTATTTTGAATTGATGCATTTAGTGCTAGAACGGAAAAGAGTGCACTCTGTTGAGTTTTTTTGACAAATTTAGTATAGTATTGGGAATGCCATATTTATGTGCAAGAGTACAGTTAACACATAGTTACACTGCCCTAGGGGATGGGGGATGGCGGGGACAAGTTTCTGAGACGGGGGACAAAGGGGCCTTAATTTGGGGACGACGAGGGGACAATGGCGGGGGATAGGAGGGGAGATATATAATTATCCATATGGTACTTAAAATGCTAGTTATGAAAATATGATTGCAATATAAGATATAAAGATGTAAAAGGGTAAATACTTGAACATTGCATTGAATTGGAACGTCGAACATTAAACATAAATAGTCGAATCTGCAAATAGTCAACATCGGGATGTCCCCCATCCCCGTGGAGGTGGTGGCGCCTCTCGGGACAGGGGGATGGAGTCCCCAAGTCTTCGGTGCGTTGAATTCTCCAGGACGTGGGGCAAATCGGGGGGGGGGGGGATGCATCACCGTGTTACTATGAGTTAACACCTTTATCTGATTTATGAGTTTGTATTTAATCAGGAGAGTTTTACAGAGAATGGACAACTGTCAGCTTCTTTTTCTCTTGCACCCCAAATGCTATCTACTGCTTGCCTTCATCCATTCCAAAAAACTCGATTGGGCAAGGAAACACCTCTTGCCATATATGCAGCGGTAATGCAATCGAGGTTCATTTTACTGTTAGCTGGGATGGGTTGTTTTCCCTCTCAATCAGGTCCAATTCTTGAGGTAAGCAAGACTGCCTAGCTCTATTGACCAGTTTGTATTCCCTGCTGGGGAATTTTCTGTAGAAGATCTTTGAGCTTGGGTGTTCAAATAAGAATACACTTGTGTCTGAGCCTCTGGTCTTACCAACTAAAAATCATTCACTCATGATGTCGTTCTTTTAAATTTTTGGGAATATCTACAGAAGCTTTGGTACCCATGTGAATAATGCATCACTATCATGTGTTATCCATATGATATATAAAATATATCGTGGTTATGAAACTTGTGAAGGACCTGATTGGACTAATTAAGATCTGACAATGCATCACTAATAATGAATGTTGGAGCTAAGCATCAAAATGTCATCAGGATCAGCCGCAGATTCCTAGTTGAGCCTTACAACCACTCTAAAAATTGTCACCAGGTCAACAATCCCATACCTCAACAATCACGGGGAATTAAAAGTCAACCTTCTTTGAATGAACTGTTGAAAGGAAAGGTGAAATCAATGCAATAATGTTAAGACTTTATGGGATGGTACCCACGTGCTAGGCTCACCATCCATAAAATGCAGTAGACAAACTGTCAAATACGGGGAGCCAAACATTTTAAGCTGTAGCTGAAACCCAACAAAAAGAATCCATCCTTGGCTGAATCAGGACAACTAGAGAGGCCTCTAAATTCTATCAAAAATTACGTTATTGCAACGAGCTTTGGAAATTCTTTTAAACAATTCCAAAATAGTCACAATCTGATTGATATGATGAAGATATGGCTGTTATAAATTTCAGATGCTAAATGCAAATTTCTTCGACACAAAAACCCAAACTTAAATCTTTACTGAAAACTCAAAAACCTGAAACTTAGCAGAAAATTACATAATTTCACTTTTTGCCATTTGTGATCCATTAAATGTGAGATTTCCTATATGTTGTCTGGATTATTCTTTTGATCTGGTAGTGCTGTATCGACTTCACTAATTTGTTGAAAAACTTGACTGCATAAATTGTATAAATAGGAGAAATAATTGCTTTTAATCATATGATTAAAATCTAAGATGGATTGGGTTGGAGGTCTAACTTCCCTTACCTCCTTGGTAGAGTTAATTGTGCAACAAATTGGGCCACGGTTGTGTGCACGACTCACTAGGGTGCATTTAGGATTTTAATGAAAACCTAGACCAAATTATTGTGTCTGTGTGTGGTGACCACTATCGCTTTGCCTAGGTGATCACACTTTTAGCTTGTCCTAAGCCCTGCAATTGGTCTGCTGTCATCAACTTCTGGCTCTCCTCTTGGTCAACGAGGAAATGCTTGGAGGAAAATTCGAGGCCTCGATGGAGTCATTTTTCAACCAAATGAAAAAAATAAACTCCTCATGTCTTCTTGTGGGCAATCCAAAAATGAAATCAGATATGGAATTACCCAACTGGGATAGGATTTCCTCAAGAATCCCTCGTTCTCCTATCTGCACGACATCAAGAAGTGATTCCTCCCTTAACCCACAAAGCCAGTCATCTATGCAAATATAAAACAGATTTCAGAATGCTGCATCTGGTAATCTATTTCTACCCTGTTTGTAAGATCCACAAAATTTCTGGATGATGGGTGCTAGTACAGTTGTTGAAATTTTCAACTTCCATGAGATATTTCCATTATTTTATATTAGCTCGCTTTCTTAATGCTTTGTTTCCTATACTACACACATTAGTTTGAGTTTAAAGTTAAGAACTCAATAGAATGGAATACACAGATCAATTATTGCGTTATCAATGAACTCTTAAATATAGTTTACAAATGCTAATAATAGTGTGAACAAAAATGCAAGGTTGTCTTAATAAAGATGTCTATAAATCGAACTGAAAGAGAAAACTAAAAAGAAAGCACATGTAATGACCCTCCTCAAATCTGTTTTCAAAAAAATGCTGATGAAAGCTCAAGGAATTTCATCAAACAATTCACATGCAAGGGACTTATGACTGATATAGTATTTCAGCTGGCTTTAAATGACTCTTTTTCAATTTGCATCAATGAGAATCTTGTGCTAGAAGACTCCAAATGGACTACACAATGGCCTAACATGAGTGTGCTACTAATTTTGACAATATTCAGTGCATATATATGATCTAAGCATGAGAAATGAAAACCCTACAGCCAACTGACATTTTTACAAACAGTTGGTGTGCAAATTAACTAGTTGATAAATAATGATATTGAATTGCTTAAATGACACCAACAACTATTATCTTCTTAATTTGCAATGAAATTTCTAATACAATGCTCATGAAATATGGCCAAGACTTTTGGCATTTACATGGATTACAAAATGATAATGCTGGTATAATGCACACTTACAGCTGAACTTATAACATCCTAAAAAAACAATACTAATAAAGGAACCTGGTTGTAGATGGCTGTAATAATTTTCTTCAATGCTGCCCTTTCCGATTTGCTTTTTCGAACTACTTTTTCGGACTGCTTTTTCGGCTTACTTTTTCGGTTCCGCTTTTTCGGACTACTTTTTCGGCTCGCTTTTTCGGTTCTGCTTTTTCAGACTGCTTTTTTGTATCTGCTTTTTCAGACTGCTACCCTTTTGAATCTCAAGACCATATCTTTCAATGGCGTCAAGATTTCCAACTTGAAGGGATTTCGTCCTTCAAACTATTGAGACATAATCTCCAGAAAATTTTTCAATTTTTTTGATATTTCTAAGCATACTAAAAATAAGCTCTTCCCTTTCTTTTATAGTGTTCTCACAAGAGCTCAATCCTTCGTTTGCTCAATGTGGGATAAAACATCACTCCCTTTATGTAACTTATGTCTCCAATGTGTTATAAAATAAAGGGGACTCTTTTAATTTAAATATTTCCCACAAACTATAGTCTATGCATTAATAAAGTTAAATATTTAAATTTAACTTTATAAAATAACTTTATCAATGCATAACAAATCTTATCAATGATAAACAAGTCTTTTTGCCGATTTTAAATAATTACCATCGACATACCGCTGCCACTAGATGTCCGACCATATCCAAGATGACTTACTATAAATAGTAAGTATGCCCAAAGTTGCCTCAAAACCCCTCAAAAAGACTTGCAACTGAAACTATCTAGGCCAAATGGCTTTTAAGCCCCTTTAATGTCCTGGTTAGCCTACGGGACTGTGGGGAAATAGGCTAACGACAACATCATGCTATGAATGCTAAAAAGGGGACATTACAGCCTAAATGTCCATTAACTAGAACTAGCTAAATATAGCAAGATACTAAAAGTAAAAATATTAAAAATATTCTAATACCCTCCCTTAATGAACATTCTACGAGCTACCTTGCAGAAGACGTTTCATGTCTTGTGGTCACAAATATGACAAAACATTCTGCTGTGAGACACTTCCTGGTTCTGCAGAATGTCAGTGATCAAGTATAGCCAGAAAAAAACGGAAAGGTGGTCCCCTTCTTCAGAATGATTTGCTGGTGGGAAAGTAAAGTTGACCACAAACTCTTCCACTGTCCATCTTCGGCAAAATCACCGACCAAAAGTAATCACAGAGCCATCCAACTTAATGTTGGATAACAGTGTTGAGTTTAATAGATGAAAAATGTCTACATTGTTTTCCGTCAAATTCTGATCATTGCTGCTGTTTGATATGCACATTCAGCTGCTTCTATGTCTTCTCAGTTGTGACATTCTTCCTAAATCAATCCAAGTTGAAATGATATATGTTCCTGCTTATGTCTGAGTATTTGCTTTTGCTGGAAGTTGTTATTGGCTTTGATCAGTAATGCTTCAGCTCTATTATGTTCGCGCAATGATTGTTTGTATCTAAGGAAATTTTGGAGCCCATGATGACTTGGCCATATGACCTGGCTTATGGTTCATACGTTGAAGGTGAGTCATCGGTTCATGGCTGTCTAAAGTGCCGTTATCTTTCTTGGGAATTTATGATTGTTCTGACTATTGTAAAGGAAGCAGTGATGTTAACTGCCACCTCCTCATATTCCATGCAAGTTTTTTCTTTTGGTTTGCTTTGAGGGTTAAACTTCATCATTTTTCTTGATGCTTTGTTTATGACAAGAGTGGTGGACATGTGCGATTATTATTTACCATTTGAGGGCGAAGTCGGGCCTTTTGTCTTCTAGTCTATGTTCTGTAATATGTAATTAGTTGCATAGTCAGACTTATAAAGTCTTTAGTATTATCGTACCTGGGTGATACCGTTTTTCTGAGATTGCTTCCATTGAGTGATGTTTTTCTGAGATTGCTTCAGTGCAGTTTATTCTATTTTTCAGAATTTCACATTTGTTATCTGAGTGCAAAGGAAAACACAGTTATATTATCATATTGTTTTCGATCATTAAACAATCTCAGTGAGTTATTGTGATAAAAGATTAGTACTGTTGATTGAATGTTTTAAAGATTTCAGTCATAAGGAAGAACTTTTGTATTGTTTTGAAGATTGAATTAAAGACACCATTTTTGCAGGCTGGGTTTGTTTCCCTCAAGCAGAAGTGTTTTTTCCCACGGTATCTGAATAGTGATATATGGTTTTGAGTGTTTCTTGATTCAATTTTGTTGCCTATCTACTTCTGGTTCAAAATTTAACAAATGGAACTGTTCTTACTTAGAAACAAAGATATATTGAGAACAACTGCGGAACCCTCCAAACAGTTGCAGATGAGCAAAATGCCCCAAAACTGACTACAATGTACTATGATTTGAAGAGCATAAAGAATTATATTTCGGAGAAAAACAGTAAAACACCCTGAATGGACATCCCACATGAACTTCGTGTATTACAGAAATCGGAAATGATTTTTGATGAGAAAATTGACCAAGACCAATCACAATTATTGAGGCGAAAAAATGATCAAAACCCAACAGAAGCAGAGATACAGATCAAAGAATATGGATTAGAGAATATGAAACTCCGTTTTTTAGAAGAAAATGGTAAAACCTAACAGAATTTTTTTAAAAGGGGCCATCAAATAATTTATGAGGAAAAAATTATTAAAACCCTCCCGTAATATGAGCTGATCAGAATGCATAGGAGGCAACCTCCTTCTCATCTGAATGCATCGTAACTGGAGCCTTCTATTGGGACCATTCTTATGTGTGCGACTACCATGCCTTTCTTGCAATCTTTCTTCATGTGACCAAAGCTTGTGAAGATGCTAGCGGTTCATCTGAATCTTTCTGTTGAGAGAATTGAGAGGTACCTGTGTTCTGGTTTAAGACTTTTGCAGGAAAGGCCACTTGTTCAAAAGAGGAGGGACTGTCATGACCTCCAAACAGTCGCAGATGAGCAAAATGCCCCAAAGCTGACTGCAAAATACTATGATTTAAAGAGTATAAAGCATCATTTTTCGGAGAGAAACAGTAAAAAACCCTGAACGGACATCCCACATGAACTTCGTGTATTACAGAAATTGGAAATGAATTTTGATGAGAAAAGTCGACCAAGACCAATCACAATTTTTGAGGTGAAAAATGATCAAAACTGAACAGAAGCAGAGATACAAATCCAAGAATATGGATTAGAGAATATGAAACTCCATTTTTTAGAAAAAACGGTAAAACCTAACTGAACAATTTTCAAAGGGAAAAAATTATGAAAACCCATCATATAATTTATGAGGAAAAATTTATTAAAACCCTCCCATAATATGAGCTGATCAGAAGGCATAGGAGGCAACCTCCAACTCATCTGCATACAGTGTAACTGAGGCCTTCTATTGGGACCATTCTTATGTGTGCAACTTCCAAGCCTTTCTTGCAATCTTTCTTCATGTGACCAAAGCGTGTGACAATAATTGCGCTGAACACTCTTCCTCTTTGAAGATGCTAGAGGTTCATCTGAACCTTTCTGTTGAGAGTATTGAGCGGTACTTGTAATCTGGTTTAAGACTGTGCAGGAAAGGTTACTTGTTCAAAAGAGGAGGGATTGTCATGACTTCCAAATTGTAGCTTCCGTTGATTTTGGTGTAGAAGCTTGTTGCAGAGATTAGAGAAAGTTAGGGCAACACTAGTAGAAGTGATATTGACCATCTTTACGAAGTGCTCATAGGATTGGGGCAAGCTTTTCAACTTGATCACTATCATATCTTCTTTCTTCATCTTGCGGCCAATAGCCTCTAACTGGCCACATATATTTTTGATTTTTAGATGTGCTTGGAGAGTTGCCCTCTCATCCACATCCATCATGATTGAAAACAACAAATTCTTTAGAAAGAAAGTGTGGCTTTTGTCAGACATCTCATAAAGATCCTTCAAGATGTCCCAAATTTTTGTAGCTATTTTACTGGAAAGCACCCGAGGGAGCTGATCATTTGCAACTGAAAGTTTGATCAGCACAACAACTTCATGGTTACGTTCATCCCGTTTATCCCGATCTATATAAATTGTTGTAGGATGTGGCTCTGTTCCTAAAGCAATCTTGGCAAGACAACGATATTCAAATATCATAATCATGTGCTGCTTCTAGGTGTTGTAGTTGCACCATTAAACTGCTGGCTTCCCTCCAACATAATATTAGTCAAAGATGGCAGCACTGTAATTAACCTTAGGAGAAAAATTCGCCCAAAAAACTAACCGCTCTGATACCATGAAGTTGTTAAAAACTGAATATAACAGAATAAACAGATTGATTATTGCATTAACAATAAACTCTCAAATGGAGTTTACAGATGCTAATAATAGTGTGAAAAAAACAAACATGGTTGTCTTAATAAAGACATCTATAAATAGAATTGAAAGAGCAAACTGAAAAGAAAGCCTAAATGACCATTGACTAGAACTAGCTAAATATAGTGAGATATTAAAAATATTAAAGGTATTCTAATACCCTATACTACACAAGTGCCTTTGAGTTTAAAGTTAGAAGGGCAAGATTGCACAGTATTGTACGACATCAGACTTTGGCTTCATACCTAGGTTTTTGTTCATACTACAAAGAATAAATTGTTTTGTTTCAATATCTTTGGGGTCTTGAACAAGTGGTCAAACAGTATGAAAAAACTGTATTTATCATCAGTTTTTTAAAAAATTGCCTATGAAAGTTTGTGCTGATCATCTTTGCATATCCATTTTTCTCTACAATACGAGCACCATATTTTGAGTTGTGGAAATTTGCAGTATCTGTACATTTAGACATGTACAAGAAAGCCATTTTGGGTATTGAAAATCATCTAAAATGAGCTGCACACTTCTTTCATACTATGAATTTGAAATTGAAAAATTAATTATGAGTTGTGTGAGATAACCTTAAGTTTTCACTATAATTTAGATTTTCTTTCAATTTGAGAAGCTTCTAGACAATGTTCTGTTTTACCTGAAACTTCTCTAAGCAATCTTCAACGTGTTATGTTCTTGATTAGAGATCTGCTAGCAAAACCACAATGCACAAATTAGAATAATAATGTAGGTACTTTGAATTTAAAATTTGAAAGCTAAAATTTTAAAGAGACTTACATAATTGGGAAAACCAGAAGAACAACACCTATATATTTTAGAAATCTTTTTAACAAGACTCACAATGTTTTAAATTTTTGTATGAACATTTTAGACAGTGCATAAGCTTTAAACATACCTTTGAGCAGATAATTTTAATGCATTTGTGGCTTTATCGTACTCCTAGATTTTTAAGTTGACCCATGAAATAGATATAACTTATAGACATATTTTGAAACTAGTGAAATAATTCCACTGCTTGAGACTGGTCAGTTCTTAACTATGTCAATGCTATGCTTACTTCTGTTTCTCCAAAGCTACGCTTCCAAGTGTATAATTTGCGAACTTTGTTTATTTTCAACTTCTTTTCATTGAAGAAGAATTTTATCATCTGTATTTAAACTAATAACAAATGATGTTTGTTGGCAAAGCCATTTTCTAGTTGGTAATATGATGTATATACTTAATGATTGTGTCTTTTCCATCAGAAATAATCTCTACAAATCTGGGCTTTAAAGTCTTGTATATGACATAATTCAGTTGGTGGATTTACCCTTTTATTCTTGAGTGTTTCAGATAAGAAGTCAACAGAAACCAAGGAAACTAAGATTGATAAATCTGAATCACAAAATAGTGGACAAAGGAGGGGTGCATCAGATGCAAACACGGGAATTCCAAATCCATTTGATTTCTCTGCAATGTCAAGCCTGCTCAATGTATGTTAAATTCCTATTATGATATTCACAAAATGCATTTTTTGTTGTTGAAGTTTTCTCATATTTGCAATAGAAAGCTTGATGTTTGAGAAGTTGAACAGTAAACTGACTACCTGAATTGAGGTGGCAGTATGCTCAAACCTTTTATAGGCATTATGAACTTGTTATTGCACAATGGATTAACTTGTATGTGCTTTCAGTTATCCATTTTATATTATTTGTTGAAAGTATATAGTCAAGATCAGTAAATGTCTAGGAATTAGCATTGTAGTATGTGATTTGTTTACAAGATGGTGTAGGCAGCTATTATGCCATAATAATACTTTGTTAGTCAAGGGGTGGAATAATAAAATAGTTGTTTCCAAATAGTGTCAGTTTGCATTGGTTGGTGGACTTAATCAAATGTGGGTCTATTTGTATCCATGATAGAAGGAAGCAAATCATCATTGTGATTGTGGAAGGAAACTATGATGTTATGAAAAACCATATCATTCTGTCATATCGCCTTGTATGATGTACTTTCTTGCTCAATTCTCCCTAGTTAACACTATATGTTGAATGGTTATAATTGCATTATATTGGCAATACATCTCAAATTAGGCATCTAACATTATGCTGCCGTTGCCTAAGTTCGAACCTAGAGTTTTGATGAAGTAGGATAGGCGGGATGGCGACATAATGGGTTGTCCCTTCGATCAACAAGTCCTGGTAACTGACAGTGACGTCAAGGACAATACAAAAGTGGCCCCAGAAGACTAGTCACAGGATTTGGTTTACGCATGGGACGTGTTGGTCGACTAGTACATGGAGCGGGAGGCTCAAGAGAGTAGCCTCTGTTGGCATCATATTTGCCCAACTCATGGTGAAGGTCTTGTGTTTCCCCTAGCATCGTACGTGCCGAACTCATGGTGAATAGTCAAGTGTATGATCTTTTGGGTAGCCTTACAAGGTTGTTGGCTTGCATGCTGGTGGAAATTTAAGAATAGCGTAAGTCAAGGGAAAGAGAACAACACATGCAACAACAAAGAAAGGAACCGAAGGGAGGAAGAACCATGCGACACAACTAGGCGCCACACTCCCAACAACCAAAATTAATGCCCCTTTTGCCAAATAAATAAAGAAGGTGCACGGGGAAGGAACCACAATCTGAGGATGTAGAGATTTTGGTAAGGAGGGCTTTGCGGATCAAGCAACAAGCCGGGCAACGAAAATGGCTACAACAACTTGTGGGAAGCTCTTTTAGCATTGTCAACAATCAAAGTTCCATTGGTACACACACCGACAGGGGATCTCTACTAGACATTCCCTATGCACTACAAGGGTGCAAAGCAGGTAGTGGGAGAGTGATTCTATGCAAACATAGATAGAGCCATTAGAGCACTTTGAGGAAGTTAGTAGCAAAGAAAAGGATTTGGAGGGAGAGGTAGGTGACATATTTGAAAGTACCCTATGGGGCATTAGGAGCCTTAACATATCCAAAGAAACAAGGATAGAGGAAAAAAAACTCGAAACTTGGAGGAGGGAATACTGAAACCGTATAGGTGGGTGCAATGATGGAGGGGGAAAGGAAGACATCTCACATGTACCGAGAGGTACAAAGGAAGTACAAGGATGCAGAGGAGTAATCGACCCACCTAAGTCTAATAACACACAAGGTACCAACAATTGGAGAAAAATAATAAATAACTCATACAAACAAAATCCATCCAAATTCAAAGGTGATGGATCAGAGGACCTGACACACCATTGTAAAATGTGTGTTACCATTTGGGAGGCATGTGGACAAGATGACAAGGACTACTCTCTGAAAGATTTCCAACCACCTTAAGAGGTATAGCAATTGTTTGGTACACAGACCTCCTAGTGTCCAAGATAACGACTTTGAAGGACTTGGTGCAAGCCTTTGAAACAAAATTTAGTCTACTTTGTGATGACAATGAGGTGGTAGCAGAAATACACAATACTTGCCAAGGGAAGAATGAGATAGTTCGGGGCTACCATCGTAGGCTAAAGTAACTGATTGGTAAATTGGAAGGCCAACCAGTCCATGGGCTGAAGAAGAGATGGTTTATAGAAGGAATAATGCCTTTCATCTAGAAAAAAATGAAGGTATTACCTCCATTCTCCTTCAAGGAGGCATGCAACTAGGCAATGGACATCGAAAGAGAATAAAAATCAAGATGGAAAAAGAGGGTCAGTGATGATGACAACACCGAGGGTGATAGTGAGGGCGAATCATGAACGATCCAAACACAGAGTGGAGACAGAGGAGAGCAAAGAAGTATGGTGTACTGAGTGCAAAAATGTAGGGCACACTAGGGCCAATTGTTCCAAGAAATACTTTTGTGACATTTGCCTAGTGCTAGGACACTCCATTAAGGAATGCCCGTACAACCTAAGGTGTGGAGAACCGAAGTGCTCTTCACATAGGGGAACATGCAACCCCACTGACCGCACCACCAAGACCCCTAAACTCTAATGCCTTACATGGGGGCTACTGCAACAACTGAAGAGGCAACAACAATAATAACAATAGAAATACCTCGAGAAGTCGCATCTAGTACAATGTGAAGGGGCGATCGATGATACAATGCCTCAAATGGAGCGAATGGGGTCACTTCGTGCGAGACTGCCAAAGGGAGCAAGGAGGTGGAAGTCTCTTATGCCAATGGTGTGGTCTTGACAACCATGAAGATGTTGACTGTCCTAAGGGGAAGGTTGTAAACATGATATAACACACCCTGAAAAGGAAGTCCTTGCAGTCATGAGACTCTAGGCCTAGCAAACCACATACATTGATCCACGTATGAAGAAGGCAAAACTGAAGGAAGCTAGGGTTGGGTCGGACTTGGTAATGGAGGAAGAATAGAGGTAGGGCACTGCTAGTACACTAGTACGGTCAATACCAAAAACCAACATCATATGACAGATGTTACTAGCAACCATCCCAGTACAACAGGAAAACCTATTGGAGACATTACTACAAGTGAAGGTGGTAATCACTAACATTGGTTATACATAGGGTGGTCGAGAGGTTGGTAAGTGGGGGATGAAAGAGAGAGAAAGCACCTAGAAAAGCTACTTGCTCAAGCAGCCCCACAAAACTTAAGTGTTGTTGACAGTGGTTGTGTGACAAACTTCGACAATGGTGGAAATGGAAATTATGGGTGGTACCCATCAACACCATTGTGGATGGAGTGTCCAGAGTACATGTGCTTCTAGAGGAGACATGGAAGGTGCTTGGGGAATCCACTCTCTGGCTGCAAAACTTCAACTTTGTAGGTGCAAACCAAATGGTATAAAACCAATTGAGACACTCATGGCCCAGAATGTGATTATTGAAACCCAATAATTCTTCTTAGACCTTGTGGTTATCTCTTTGGAGAAGAAAAGTTACGATGCCCTCCTTGAGAGAGAATGGCTCATCACAACAAAGACAAACTACAATTTGAAGAACACTCTCTTCATCGAGAGTAAAGGGAGGAAATATGCCATCAACCTTCGAAACCAAACAATGAGCCATGAATTCGCATCAAATTCTGAATTTGACGAAGGGGAGTACATTGAGGAAGGAGGGATAGAACCCAATGATGAAGGAGTATTGGGGTAGGGAATTACGTGATGAAACCAGTTCCCTCAATGGGCTGTTTGATTGGCAAATGGAGTATGAAAATTTTCATCCCAACTGTCACATGTTGGAAATCTTGGAAGTGGAAGTGGAAGTGGAAGCGGAGGACACTTACCTGCACGAATACGACTAGTACAAGGAAGGAGTGACAAGGGTGGATGACACTCGCGCCAACTAGTTTGAAAGGGACAAAGAAGTCAAATACAAAGAAAACCATATTTTTTCCTTCTTTCCCTTGGTTAAAATCCTCCCTTGGATAGCCAACCAAGAAAAGGCCTCCGCCTTTGGTAACAATCCTGATCCCAACATAACTTAAAGGACCATTCCTTGCTGACCTCCTTGTTAGCAAGCATAAAATACCCTAGTTTCACAACAATACTTACCACTTTTAGCAGCACACCAAATCAACCTATACCTACGTCCATTCAAAGTTGCCTCTCTTTCCAAGAAAATCTTCCTCATTATGGCCAATTGCTAATCATTTAACCCTAAAGTTGATAGGTTCTTCTAGACCCATTGATCACCTAAAGGAGTAGAGCAACTTAACCATATAGTCCTTCACCTTGTCACCCCATAAATTAACAAAGAGATCCTTTGAATCTTGAAATTGATCATTTTGAGATAAAGTAGGCATCCCATTCCAAGAGTCAGACCAAAATAGGGCTGAGCATCCATCCTTGATCTGTCAAGACAAATGATTAGTCACCACTTGCCTACACTCCATAATGAAGGTCCATACTGCAAACCCTTTTGGAGAATCTTGAACTGTGAGGATTCTAATATCCTCCAAAGGATCCAGATATTTAACCTTCGAAATTCTAACCCATGACCAAGTAGGATTAGAGTAATTCTCCCTATTCAAAACAATATCTATTGCACCCATATGGATAACAAACATTAGGCAATCAAGATGGCAATTAAAAATTTTCCAAGGGTAATTTAACGCTGTGGGTATTTCCTTGGTACCCTCATATGCAATTAGAAACTGAATTTTGGATTTTGACATACAAAAACCATTTAGACAAGCATCTAACTTCTGTTGAAGTTGTGAGTGCTTCCCGAGTCTATCGTCATTGCTACTCTCTTGCTATTTAATAAACCTACTAGCTTGAGAGCCTGTACTATGATGATTCCTGATAGTGAATGACAAGAATATTTTTGGTACATTTATGCCCGACAACCATTTAGCTTTCTTCTTTTTAATTTATCATGGAATTAGTCTAGTAGGTTGAGGGAGTGACTGATATGTAAGAGTGCTTCTATTTGCTATGTTTACAAATTGTTACCTTCTATTGGCGACAAAACTCTCCTCTACTTGATTTCCCATAGTCATTACGTAATATATACAATTTTGATGGAATATGCATACTATTAGAATAATCTTTATGTTTCTTTTTAATGCTCATTATTGTATCTTATTGTATCTTTGTAAATATTAGAATATTTCTAATATTTAGATGTAGTCTAGAATAGAATGTTTCTATTCTATTCGACTCTCCTCTTTGTATATATAGATCATTTGATCTTTGATTAATAAGTCAAGTATTCTGCCATTTACGTTTGTAACATGGTATTAGAACTAATACTTAATTTTTTTTCAAAAAAATTTATAATTTCTTCTTGAAATTATTTATTTAAATTTTTTCAAAATTTTTTCGTTCAATTTCTCAAAAACCCGCCCAAGGTTTTCTTCCTGGAGAAATTTGAAATCTTGAGCTAGGGTTTTGTTCTCTCCAAATTGCGATTTGGCCACTCACGTCTACAAAATTGCATCTGCAAATTGCGATTTCTTTGGGTGTTTTTTTTCTGCATCCTTCTTTCATTGGCAACCTCGTCTCCTTTGGCAATCGCAACAAATGGCAGTGCAAAGCTGAAAAAACATCTGAAAAAAGCGACGGATTTTCTGGAGCTGCAAAACGCTTGCAGAAAACACGTATTTTGTATGTTGAGATCAATGCTGTAGTGTCATTTTTGTATATCTAGCATTCACAACCCTGTTTGATAGCAAATCTTCCAATTCCAGGTGTTCCTTTATTAGAAATCCGCCATTTTTTAATAAAAACATTGACTTCCATAGCTGCTGTCTAGGGTTTTCTTCGAAACCTTAGTTTTTGACTTCAGAAAATCATTTTGAATACATATTCTTGGTGGTTTTTTTGAGATCTCAAATGGGTTGTTAGATTTTTTTGGGTGCCTCGATTTTCGAGCTAGCAGATTTGGATTCCGACAGCATATTATTTCTGGGTTTTTCGAGCTCTCTTCTGGGTACTCCGATTTTTCTGGGTCTTTCATTTTCTCATCTCAAAGTTTGTGCCATTTGAGATATTCACATATTATGAGCATCAGAAGTCAGACTCAATTAAAAAGCAAATCAATGCTGCCCAACACTCAGAGTAGAAAGAATCTATCTACCATGCCTTTATGGCTAGCATACCTGCAGATCATGTGAAATCTTCCACCTAATACATAGATTTCGATGCCTCCTGACATTTCACTCACAGGCGTGATTGGTTTGTTGAATTCACTCCCTATTCTAACTCAGTAATCTTTGGAGGTAGCGAAGAATACAATATTGTAGGCAAGGGCAATGTTCAGATTCAGTCCGGAGGAAGAAGACTCATGTTCCTCAATGTATGTTATGTTCCTGGCATGAAACATAATCTTTTGTCTGTTAGTCAGATTATGAAGCTCTCCCCTCAGTTGGATGTTGTTTTTAGTGGAAATAAGTGTTCGATTATTGATCGTGCTTCTTGCACTACACTTGCTGTTGGTCTTGAGGATCATGGTATTTATAGGCTTGTAGATTCAGGCAATTCCCTTGAGCCTTCATCACAAAATCATCCGCTCTCAGTAGCCTCTGGCATCAGCGATACGGTCACCTGAACATTCAATATCTAGCACAACTTGCTTGGGATAATTTAGTCCATGGCCTATTTGATATCCAGACCCAGAACCATTGCGTTTGCGGAGCTTGCCAAGCAGAGAAGCAACATAGGACATTATTTAAGGATGGTGAATCATGGCGGGCATCTAAAGTACTCTAGCTGGTCCATGCTGATGTATGTGATCCTATGAATACTCCTTCTGTTACTAGGAACGGGTACTTCTTACTCTTTGTGGATGATTTTAGTTGCAAAATGTGGGTATATTTTCTTAAGCAAAAATCAGATGCTTTTCCTGTATTTCAATAGTTTAAAGCCTTAGTAGAAAAAGAGTCTGGATCCTGCATCCGTACTCTTAGGACTGATAATGGGGGGGAATTTTGTTCTTCTGCTTTCTCTGCCTTCTGTAGTACTCATGGCATTAGGCATCAATTCACTACACCTCACAACCCTCAGCAAAACGGTCCTATAGATTGTCGAAACTGTACCATCACAGAAATGGCTAGGGCTATGCTAGAACATAGAAATGTTCCCAGAAAATATCGGGCATAAGTAGTATCCATAGCTGTCTACCTTCTTAACCAGTCACCCACTCTTGCAGTTAACCATAAGACTCCTAAGGAAGCCTAGTCTGGTCGCAAACCTAGGATCAACTATTTGAAAGTTTTTGGCTCTCTAGCATATGTATGGATTCCTGATGCCAAACACACTAAGTTGGATTCCAAAAGCCTGAAACTCATGTTTACAGGATACAGTCACACACATAAGGCCTACAGATTGATTGATGTAAACACTGATTGTTTAATCTTCAGTCGTGATGTTGTGTTTGATGAGGAACTCGAACCATTTCAGCTCTCTGCCTCCCCGCCGCATTCCGAGATTCAGTCTTCAGCAATCTTTGACTTGGGTCCTTCTATTTTATATGAGTCATCTGATGCTACTGATACACCACCTCAGCCACCTCCAGAGAATACAGCTCCTACTGCTCCTCATCCAACTATTCCGATAGCATCTGATATTGGCTCCTCTACTCCTCGGCGAAAATGGTGGGCTCAAACGATTAGTGATCTTTGTCCTGATGAACTCATTGAGGGTAGAACCTCAGAAATAAGAGCATTCAACACAACATAGTTATTGTTACTCTTATGGACAACATCTACAGTATCCCTGAGCCCTAGATATATGCAGAGGGCAAAGGAATTCTAGAATGGGAACATGCAATGGATGCTGAGCTTCAGAGTCTTCAAAAGAATCACACCTGGGTTCTTTCAGATCTCCTTTCAGGGAAGAAACCCATTAGCTGTAAATGGGTCTATAAGGTCAAGTACCATGCAGATGGTACCTTGGACAAATACAAAGCTAGATTTGTTGCTCGAGGATTCACCCAGTGCGAAGGCATTGACTATGAGGAGACCTTTGCCCCGACAGCCAAGATGAGCACTATTCACCTTTTTCTTGCCATTGCAGCTCAGTATGGTTGGAAAGTTCTTCAGATGGATGTGAAGAGTGCTTTTCTCAATGGTGAATTACAGGATGAAGTCTACATGACGCAGCCCCCAGGTTTCAAGGTTGCCGGTTTAGAACCAAAAGTATGTAGACTCCAGAAGGCCCTCTATGGTCTTAAACAGGCCCCTTGGGCTTGGTACATAAAGATTGATCAGTACTTGGTTGCTCAGGGATTTCAACTTAGCCCGTCAGACAGTAATTTGTATATTAAACACTCTGGTAATGATATTCTTTTTCTTGTTGTCTATGTGGATGATTTGATCATTACTGGGAGTTCAGAACATTTGATTTCAGAAATCAAACAGGATCTGTGCAGAACTTTTGATATGACAGATCTCGGATTGCTTAATTATTGTTTAGGTGTTGAGGTTTGGTAGATTGACAACAATATTTTCTTGTCTCAATCCAAGTATGCTAGAAATTTTCTTGACATGTTTCGAATGCAGGATTGCAAACCTGCCTCCACTCCTATGGAGATTGGTCTGAAATTGTCCGCACAATCTGATGGTCCTCCTGTAGATGAAACACTCTTTAGGCAACTGGTAGGTAGTCTCATCTACCTTACTACTACTAGACTTGTTCTTAGTTTTGGAGTCAGCTACATCTCACGGTTCATGACGAACCCCAAGACTGATCATTGGATTGCAACAAAACGTGTGTTGCGCTATGTACATGGTACTTCAGATTATGGTCTTCTTTACACAAGGAGTACTACTCCTCAGCTTAGTGGATTCACTGATTCCGAATAGGCCGACTCAGTTGATGATAGGAAACCTACTTTTGGCTGTGTTCAGTATCGGATCTGTAGTAGTTACCTGGACCAGTAAGAAGCAATAGGCACAAGCACTCTCCTCTACAAAAGCAGAATATAGAGGAGCTATCAAGGCAGCTTGTGAAGCAATTTGGCTTCGTTAGATGCTTGTGATATGCATATTCTTCAAATAGGTCCAACTTCTTTGTTCTCAGACAATCAGGGAGTACTCAAACTTGCCAAGAACCCAGTGTTTCATGAACAAACCAAGCACATAGAGCTTCATTGCCATTACATCCGACAGTTAGTAGAAGATGGATCTATTCAGTTACTCTATGTCCCTACCTCAGAGCAACCAACAGATATTTTCACAAAACCCCTTGGTCCTGACAAGTTTGTTAAATTCAGGGGATTGGTGTAGTCAACAGATTGAGCATTAAGGGGGGGTATTAGAATAATCTTAATGTTTCTTTTTAATGCTCACTATTGTATCTTATTGTATCTTTGTAAATATTAGAATGTTTCTAATATTTAGGTGTAGTCTAGAATAGAATGTTTCTATTCTATTCGACTCTCCTCTTTGTATATATAGATCATTTGATCTCTGATTAATAAGTCAAGTATTTTGCCATTTATGTTTGTAACACATACTTCATATTTGATTGGTACTGTAAACCTCCTAAGAAATATTCTTTCAAATTTTTCTTTGCAACTTTTTTCACTTTTAAGATAGATATTGCAATTGATGAATACAATGCTTTGATTTGATACGTTGGCTGAAGTAGCCGTCTAAAAGATTGTCACCATAATGTGTAATGATTTCCTTCTAAATCTCTAACAGTGTTACATTGGTGCAAGGGTGCGGGGGGACGTTGGGACGAGTTTTGGGTATGGGGAAAAAAGGGCCTCAATTTGGGGACGGCGGGGTTGTGGAGGAGGGTGGGAGGGGGGGCGGGGTCATATACTATATATATATATATATATATATATATGATTGAAAATGCTAATTATGAAATGATACTTCAATATAACATACCAAATATAGTTGACTATAGAAAATTGAAATGCAATTCATGAATCATAAGTTCAAACTTGAAATTCGAAACTTCATAACCATTGAACTTAGTAAAATGCTAAAACTTTTAAACATAATGATAATAATGATAATGATAAATGAAAAATATAAACCACAATTAGTACCATGTAAGTCAACCATTGACTATCAATATATCAAACGACAAAGATGAAAGATTCAAAATTCATTGTGCAAATATGAATATCAAAAATGAAAATAGATCTCATGGGACGCACACCAAATTAGGGTTGCCTTGCTAAAAGAAACAATACAAAACAATTGCAATTTTTTTTTTTGTTTTTTTTTGTTTTGACTTTTATCCAACATGTTGGTCAAACCCCATGCACACCCTAGCTGCACCCCACGCGCACCCCGGATGCACTCGTGTCCCACTTGGGTGCTCTGACCGGTTCGGCCACGCTTTTTGTGTGGTGGGGGTACTTGGGTGCGCGAGGTACCCACACCGGGGATGTATGCATGCTCGGTGCGCGGGGTTTTTAACACTGATATCTAACCTTATGACAACACTTCCCTTTCTTTCCTCTCTTAACATAGCCAACAATTCTATATGAATTGGTATGGTTCCAAGTAAAAGATAATGATGCCTTTGCAACCTTTTGTTGGCATGGAGCATGATGAAGATAAAAGAATCGCTTCATTTGGCAAAGTTGTTGGATCCTTGTCATTGAAATTTCCCATATCAATCTTAGGTGTGAAGTGGCTAGCTATAGAATTATTTATGCGATTCATCCTCACCTTTGAGTTAGCATCATGTCCTTGGGAAGACACATTTTTGTCCCTAGTCTTTTGTCAGGTTTCATTGCCCCTTATGATCTTGAGAGAAGCCAATTCTTAAGATATTTGTTGGATCTTAATCGCAATGTCCAACTTGATTTTGTCCTTCAACTTCTTGTTTCCTTCCCTTATATATTCCATGGATTTGGTATCAATCTTCACTATTGATGAATTACCTTTATCAAGGGTTTTTTTATTAGTGTAGGGATTCTTCTCCCTTACTGAAGCTTGACAATGCAAAATCTAATGCTTTTGTAGACTGAACCTTGATCAGATCATTTGAAAACAATTAGCCCCAAAATTATATCTTCAAAGACTATCATTACATGTTTTTTCCAGCTTAAATCTAAAAACTTACAAAACTTCAAATTGCAGGAATAGATTGATATTCTTAAAACCCTAAAATTAAAACTACTTACTGAAATAAATGAGTTATAATAAGATATGTAGGTGTGTATGTTAGCAAATAGGGTCAGTCTAAAACAACAAAATCACTCTACACATACTCATAGGACATCAGTTCAATGAAACAAATAACAAAAAATAACCGAAAGCAACTAGTTACAATAAGGGCGTCCCATGATCCTCCATCTCCAAGGATCTTGCTTTGATCTATTGATGACTCTCAATTTAGCATGTGAGATCAAAGCCAAGATGACAACCTTACAAATGAAAGATGCTTTTATGCTAAAAATGCATATAAATAAGTAAATAATACGAAAGATACAATGATACATAACAAGTATGCTAAGTAAGATGAAATCTATTCTGGAAATGAAGCTAAAACCTGGATAACAACTAAAGAAGAACTAAATACTACCAAAAAGGTCTCAATATTTATAAAAAGCAAGAAATGAGACCATGTGTTATAAATGAGATAACAATTAAATGCTTTTAAAGATTGAGTAAAGATAGTAGTGTTGGAATCACCATTGCCATTAGACCAAAAGCTTGAGCTATCAATGAATATCACAACAGCCAGAGACAGGGATCCATGGGAGGCGGTTAAGCACGTCACAAATACATTGGTCTATGTTGAATGGTACCTTCACCTAGAGGGCACAGAGGCATGAACCTCCCAAAAGTAGACCATCAAAGCATGGATGAAAATGAAAGAGCAATTCAAGATGATGATCTCGATAGCAAGAAGATGGATCCTTTTCCTCTCAACAATCCCTTAACTTATAGATTTTCAAAATGGTGAATAGTAAAAACTGGGGGGTTGCATATCATAAATGCTCCAAAATATCTTAGATGTGGTTGAGTTGAATGAGTTGGAATGAAATAGATTTTTTTTTGCAAAGTGAAATTGCATAAATGGTTAAAGGATTTATGGGAAATGTTAGAATGATTTTAGGTAAAGTGAATTATACAGTCAAATAATTAAATTAGACTATATAATAGGGGAATATTATTAAGGTGAACTCTATGGTTAGATAATTAATTACATTAGACTATATAGTAGAGAAATATTATTAATGGGGTATTTAATATGTTTATTTAATATGCCCAATTTTATATGTATACAAGGTGGATCAAATCACTTTATAATCCTTTAGAAATTAGGAAAAAAATCATTAATTTGCAGCCCTAGGAACAAAATTGGTGGAAACCCTAATTCTACATTAGCTCCTTTAATTCTGCTCCAATTACTCTCAAATTAGGACTGAAGCATACTCTTGATTAACACTCCAAAGATTTGTTGAAATATTGTCAAAAAGTGAGAAATTCTGCTTCCCAATATGACCTTGAAACTCAAAAAAATTAGCTTTGTTTCTTGCTTTCACAGTGCCAAGATCATGCTTTAATACCACCTATAATGGAACAACTTGCACATAGAGGAATATAAGGGAAAATATGTTGCAAATACTTGAAAATTAGACTTTTTTGAGGGGCCAAACCTCCAATCGTCTTTAATAAGAACACATCCACAATATGATGATCGAATAACATTCACTACCTCCTACATGTACCTTACCTATGCCTTGATATCATGTAGGCCAACTTGGATACCTAATTATATTATTTAGGCCAACTCAACTACTTAAATAAGTCTACGTAATGATTACACAAGTCAGCTACACATGTCTCGATACAGCTACATGGTTAATTGCCGAATTCAAAATTGGATTTAATGGGAAGAAGCTTCAACATTTTTTTCCAGAATGGAGCCCCTCAGCCCTGCCTTCCTACCATATAGATTTCAATATTTTTTTTTTCATGATTTGAGCAGAATTTTTTGGCATGATGATTTGCCAATGGAAGAATTTGAAGCTTCAATTTGAATATTTGCCATGAAAGTCCGTGACTTGAATTTAGAAGGATGAAAGATAGGATAGGGGTAAATACATCCACTTTGACACAAATTGGGGCCACAATCTCTGAATGTTCACTCAGAGCCATTCTCATCAGCGATTCAAAGTTTTCCTAGAGAGTTTTTAATCCTCGCGAGAATCAAAATATCCACTACTCTGCTGGCAGGTTGTGTAATCTCAGACATACTGGAGAAAGCTTCAAATTAGTTGCCATTAAAGTTGGCAGCCAATGCTGGAGGCAAAAACCTTGAACCATTCAAGGAATCAAGAGCCATGGGCCTCTAGTTAAAATCTTTTCCTTTGATCCTGTGTTGGAAAAAACTACCAGTAAGAAACCTTTAGGTAAAAAGAATAAATTTGTAGATCACTCCAGTTCTCTTCTACCAAGTGCTGCAAGTTCCATTGCGCAGGCCAGAATTTCTAGAATTTTCCAATTAGGGCGTTGGATTGAAGGTCAGAAATTCAGGAGTCAATGCTTGTACATGTAAGGTCCATTTTTAGGGCTTCACCAAAAGGTGGTTATAGTGGATGGTGCCTATAGTTTTCATTGGAATTAAGTTTGCTCCTATTACCACTCTTGATCTGATGGTGCTGTTGTTTCTCTGGCCTGTTCTTTTGTGACCATTTTTTCTCTTCTGTTTTCACTCCTTTTTGCTTGGTCCTCCTTTTTGCTCTCCTTAATGTTTATAACTTTATCTTGACACACCTCACTGTTATACACACAAACCAGTAACAATTGTTTTTTCTCTATTGTATATACTTAAATTTCATCAGCTATTTCTGTTATCCACTTGTCAGCTATACCATTGTTTCAGAAAATCTTTAATCTGCTTATTTTCTGTATTGAACTTTATATTATAATGCGTTTATCGCTTCTTCATATGATTTGTGTTTTCAATTCTTAATGTTTATTTTGAAAAACACCTCTGCATTTATTTCATTTTTAGGATCCAAGTATAAAGGAATTGGCAGAACAGATAGCCAAGGACCCATCGTTCAATCAAATGTCAGAACAATTGCAACACAGTGTGCGTGGATCAGGTCAAGAAGGAATCCCACAGCTGGCTGCTGAGCAGTATTTTTCAGCAATGCAACAGGTCATGCAAAATCCTCAGTTTATGACCATGGCTGAGAAACTTGGTAATGCTTTGATGCAGGTAATAGTGTTTTGCATACTGTCAAAAATGGTTGATAAATTTACAATTCCTTCAATTTGGTATTAAGTGCTACTTGGCAAACTGATTCCAGGACCCAGTCATGTCTGGCATGTTACAAAAGGACCAGATAGAGCAACATATGGCACAAGTTAAACAAGATCCAACTTTGAAGCCTATTCTTGACGAGATTGAGTCTGGGGGTCCAGCTGCAATGATGAAGTAGGAAACATTTCTATTGAGCTATAGCTTACATTGTTTGACTGTTGAAAAGTATTGATGAGGCTAAAAAGTACAAAAGTTTAGGGTTTAATGACTTTTGTTGAAGAATTTTGATTTTCCTATATATAGCTTGATCTCAATGTTTTCTACTTCGCAGGTACTGGAATGATCCAACTATTCTGGCCAAATTAGGTGAAACCATGGGAGGTGGATCTTCTTTTGATGCCGGTGCATCAAATGAATCATCAGGTGCAGATCAGGTTGAAGAGAACAATGATTACGAGGGTGAGGATGAGCTTACTGTTCACCGCACTGCAAGTGTGGGTGATGTGGAGGTATGGTGGTAAAAGCTTTCATGCACACATGGAACAATTAATCGATGTCAGAAAGTTTACCTGGAATGCCTTATTTCTTGGTCTGTAATTTTTGAATAATTGTGAATATTAATCTTACAAAAGCTACCAGATAGATTCTTGAAGCTGAGATTGTCATCGAAACATTTGGTTATCTTTGTGACTTTCTGAAATATATTACCAAACAGGCGTGTTTAGATCAATAAAAAGTGAAAAAGCATAATTTATTCTTTCTTGATTTTACTGTAAACATGCCCAAAATATTAAATTCAAGTACACCACTCACAGAAAAATAGGCAGATATGAGATTACCTTCTACGAGTTGAACAGTCCAGAGAATAAAATAGATTAGAGAACATGGGCAAAGCTTGAAGAGCAGAAAACACAAATAAAAGCCGCTAGGTGGGTACAATAGTAGCAGCAGATCTCTGTCATCCTTACAACCCCATATATCATTGGGGTCTAGGTTCACGTCTAGGAGTTACCACCCTTCTTCTATTGCAGCCTCTTCTTTATCCATGTCCTTGTAACACATGTAATTGGTAAAATATTAGATGAATTAATGAATGAGCAAGACACTCATTTATGGTTTACAAAGATGATGTTTCTATTTTGAAACAATTGTTGTTATTAGAAACATTCTGATAACGAAAGAATATCTTCATCTTGAAGGAAGATCTTACAGAATCCAATTGTTATTTTTCAACAGCCTATGATGTTCAGACTTCATAGCTTCTTCCCACTTGAGGTACATACACACAGAGTTCATAGCCATTGTGTGTTAGAGGTACATACGCACTGTGAATGTTGGTCATGAGAACAAAATGTATAGAATCAGAAGGTTTTCTCTTCTTCCAAGCAATTCTACCATTGATGAGCTCATCGTCATGCAGATCACCGTCTTAGCCGACCATTTAGGCCAGAGGGTAGAAGTGCCAACATTAGAAGCAGGAGGTGCAATAGGATCATCATCATCAAACAAAAGATCGGATGAATTCTGAGAGAAATCAGGTGGTGAAGCTGCTTGTCTGGGTGATCCAAAGGGAGAGAAGAGCTGGTGGAGGCAATAACATGGACAATTGGAGCCCTCCCATCAGATGGACCTAATGGAAGATGGACACCCAAGTCTTGAGCTTTGAGAGATTGATCCTTGGAATCCATAACTGAAGGAGAGAGCTGAAATAACCCTCGTTCCTCATTGAAGACCACATCTTGATTGAAGAGGAGACAATTAGTCTCTGTGTCAACTAGGCGATAGGTCTTGTGATTATCACTGTAGCCAGTTATCATGAGTTTTCTGGCTCTTGGCATCTAACTAGGTAGGTTTATTAACAGGGATCTAGAGAAAATAGTGGAGCCTAAAACTTTGAGAGGACTGATTCTAGTCTTACGATCTGACCAGGCCCCTTCCGGAGTCTGTTTCTTTATAGCCACTATAGGAGCACAGCTGAGAAGATAGACAATAGTGTGGACTGCGTAGAATGGTCTATTTCGGTGATCGTGTAGTTTCAACGGTCAATGACACTGTTTTATTGAGGGTTGTAGGGTGTATATAATCAGTGCTTTATGCTACAGTTTTCATAGAAATGGGAGAAGGTAGAGGAGCTAAATTCTCCCCCATTGTTAATTCTAGGAGTAACAATATGTTGACTAGACTCATTTTCTACAAATGCTTTGAACTTTTGAAACAAAACAAACGCTTTTGATTTTTAATGAAGGAAATATACCCCCATTTTATGACTGAAATCATCAACAAAAATTAAAATATACCTAGACTCGATAACAAAGGGAGTAGCCATAGGTCCACAAATATCAACATGGATCATTTGTAATACCTTACAATCTTTCTAGGAGTCACCATCTGAAAAAGGAGTGCGATGCTCCTTGCCAGCCTGACATGCTCCGCAAGCTTCAAGATTCTGGGTCTGAATATCTAGTAATCCAATGACAAGATTGTTAAGTTTCTGAGTATTGCTGCAAATGTACTAAGCATTGCCATATTCTTAGTATGTCTTTTCCAAATGGCAGCGTCCTCTTGTATTTGTATGAGGAATAAACCGAGAGAAGAGACATGTCCCTTCACGAGACATGTCTATTCATCAATATAATTAATATAATGGCAAACTTAATTATAGTTGTATATATATGTAGTTATATTAATCTCTTTGATCTCACAGGTTTATCCTACTAAAGCTATCAAAACATCAACACTCCCTCTTAGCTAGGGAAGATAAACACATGACACGTATTACACCATTGGCAAGTTTTAAAGATATCTTTGATAAGAAGATATCCACCATTTTGATATCACATATGATATCACGAGTATTGGTCTTCAGAATATCAACACTTGATATTTACCATGTACTCAATAAAGCAATGGTCTCCAGAATATCAACATATGATATTCACCATTTTGATACCACATTTGAGTATTGTTCTCCAGAATAACAATATATGATATTCACCAAATACTCTTTGAATAATGGCCTTCAAAATGTTGAGATGCAAGATATTCATCAAGTACTGTGAGTAATGCTCTCCTGAACATCAAGTTGCATGATATTCACCAAGTACTATGTGCAGTGGCCTCCAAAACATCAATTTGCATTACATTCACCATGTAAAAAATATTTATAAGGTATGTGCACACGCATTCTCATAATTTGCACTATATAAACATCCACCATGCAAAGTATAATCTATCATGAGCTGCATATACATCATAAGCTATCCATCATAATAGAAAATTAAGTTATTGTAAGATCGTAACCTTTCAATAACTTCTGCAAGTACAAGTGATAATCATTTGGAAGTCGTCACTTCCTCATGATGTACACAAGGGGTAGGCCCTTTAAAATCACATAGTCACGAGGGAGATTCATGAATCACAGTCCTCTTGACTGCTATAATTTAGTGATCACTAGAGAATCCCTTTTAATGTCCCCACTTTAGCCTTTATTTTATTTTATTTATTTTTATCTATCCCACATTGCTTGTGAAAAGTGGTTAACCCTATGAAGTAGGAATAAAAGAAGAGCTTGTGGCTATTGTTGGGTAGGTTGAATATGAGAAGAAATTGGATATGTGAGTTATGGATCTGTTCTTAGCATTAGAGGACGTCTATCCTCTCTTGTGACATTCTAGACGTTATTCCCTTGGGGTTTGGCCTTTGGAATCCATTGCTATTAGCTTCATTAACAGGCAGCTTGGGCGCATTTCCAGCTACAAGCAGATTGGGTGTTTGCATATACCATTCTCATTCCTTGTCCGATACTTATGCCATTGTGGAGGAATATTTTAATGAGGGTCTTGGACTGATTGAAGGCAGTTTTTACTGTACCAGCATGGTAGCGCAGCACTATTTATGTTACTGTAACAGCAAGTTGGGAAATCATGACTGGAATAACATGTTATATTGCTGGAGTAATTAGTGAGTTGGAAAGTTTGCTATGTATTTGATTTTATTAGCTTGAAAACTAATATTATTTCAATAGTAGTTCAATCTTTAGTTTTGCATAAATTCCTTCTTGTTCATGTTATGTGGTTTCAAATCTATGCAAAGACATTAAAATCACAATCAGCAGTTGGTTTGGTTTTTTGGGCATTTCTAGGGTGCCCATTACAGTGGTATTAGAGCTTTAAGTCCTGCCATCCTGTGGGTCTTATAGGGAATTTGGGACAGCCGAATAGAGAGAAAAGTGTTTGACAAAATGTCAAAACACTAAAATAAAAAATTAAAAGGGCTAAGCATTTATGTTTGAGCATGTGATAGGGGCTTTGCAATTTCCGCAATACTAGAGCAAGGCAAAGTAAGAGTTCAGACTTGCAGAGCGAACATTCTAATTCATCCGTGCAGAGGGACATACAATCTAGTCATACAGACACAGAGGAGATATTCTTTGAACAAGAGAACAATATGGGTGACCGAGATGACAGGGATACAGGACTAGGTGGAGGCAGGAATTTCGGTCCAGATCAGGAGGAGGTAATGTTGAAACGATTACTAGGTACATTAGAGGAGGGGCAACGTATGCAATAGGAGCAGAATAAGCGGATGGATATAATGTTGGAGCTTATGGCTAGAGAGATGGGTGTCAATATTAATCCAGGTGATGCCAACAATGGAAACAATAACAATGGGGGAAATGATGACAATAGTGGCAATGATAATAATGGAGGTTGAGGCAACAACAGTCTTGAGAATAACATTAATGGTAATAATGGACATGGCAACAATGGGAATGAGACTGATAACTTTAGACATGTTGCACACCCGGCTCGAACAACGAGCTCGAGACCTCTTCTACCCACCTTCCCACCCAGAGATCCAGTTCAACTTGTTAATGAACCGTAGATTACTGAGTTACAAGATCAGTTCAGGAGGGATTGGGAGGCTAGTGGAGTTTTAGGCGGATATTTCCCTTAGAGATTATATGAACTTGAGGATGAGACACATGCCCAGATCAGGAGGGAGAAATCAAAACTTTGAGCTGAGAAAGGAAGTTGGGAAACTTTCTTTACCTTATTATGATGCTTTAGGGAAGATGACTACACAAGCTTGGGTGCAAAAGGTAGATACATACTTCCAATTGAATCCTATGCCTGAGGAGGAGGCTATCAAGTATGCGACTATTCATTTGGATGGTTCAACGCATGAGTGGTTGCACCATGGCACGGTAACCTTGGGACATAATCAGATCACATCTTACGAGGAGTTCACTGAGAGACTAATAGAGAGATTTGATACCAAAGATCTCGAGTTATAGTTTAAGGAGTTGGCACAACTCAAGTAGTGGGCATCAGTTGAGATGTATATCAGTGAATTTCAGAGGTTAGCTGTGTTGGTCACAAATATTTTAGAGAGGAGGTTAGTAGTGTTGTTTATGGATGGACTGTCAAATCCCTTGAGGGGTTGGGTCAAGGGACATACCCAATTGCATTACAGGAGGCTACTAAGAAGGCTCGTGACTTAGCACCTTCTTTTAGGAGTAGATTTCAGCATAGGGATTCAAATATGAAAAAAGACAAGGAGAAGGACAAAAAATCTTTTTACAAGGATGCTCAGCCAAAAAGGGATAATAAGTTGGATAATGACACCCTGAATGAGTTGAGGAAGAAGAAGTTATGTTTTCATTGCAAAGATCCTTGGGACTTATCTCATAAGTCTCCTCTCAAGGCTAAGGCAAATCAAATGGAGTATTTCTCAGCAAAGGAGTCACAGTCAGAGAGGGAGGATCAACACTTTGATTCGGATGAGGATAGCACTACAGAGGAGAGCAGCATTCCTGAGGATGAGAAGTCATTGGCACGATTAATAGGGGCTCAGAAGGCAATAACATTTAAGGTTAGCGGTACTATCCAGGGGCAGAAAGTGATCTCACTCATTGACACTAGGGCTACACAATTTCATAGATGCAAGATTGGTAGCCAAGAGAGGTTTATAGACCAAGGAGCATGCCAAGTTTAGAGTCATGGTAGCTAATGGTGACAAATTATTATGCACTTGGAAGATATCTAATCTTCACATTAGGTTTGGAGATGGTTATGAGTTGGAGGATGAGTTCTATGTAGTAGACATGGGAGACTATGATGTCATCCTTGACATGACATGGATGGCCTTGCTAGTCAAGTTCACACTCAACCTAGCAAAATTGGAGATGAGGTTTCAGCATAAGGCTAGAACTATTGTACTTAGAGGACTTTCAGATGGGAGTTGCAGAGTAATCTCTTTGAGGAGAATGCAAAGACTATTTCGGCATGATGATGTAGAGTGGGCGACAGAATGTTGTACTATGCCAGCCTCATAGGAACCATAGGTGAAGAGTCATCTAGTAGCTATCCAGGAGATGCTTGATAGGCATGCTAAAGTTTTTGGCAAGATTCCACATGGGGTTCCTCCTGACAGAGGGATGGAGCATGTTATTGAACTCGAGGAGGGAGCCAAACCAGTTATGATTACTCCCTATTGTCACCCTAAGAAACACAAGGATGAGCTAGAAAAGGCGATTAAGGATTTATTGGAGATGGGGCATATTAGGCCTAGTAAGAGCCCTTTTGCTTCAGCAGTAGTATTGGTAAAGAAGAGGGATGGGACAATGCGCATGTGCATTGATTACAGGAGACCATTAAGAATAGATATCCCATCCCACGGATAGATGAGCTGATTGATGAGCTGCATGGTGCATGCTTTTTTACGAAGATTGATTTATTGTCAGGGTATCATTAGATGAGGATGAGGGTGGAGGACATTGAGAAAACAACTTTTCGGTGTCACTATGGTCACTTCGAGTTTTTGGTTATGCTCCAATGCCCCTGATATGTTCCAGAGTTGCATGAATCAGGTATTCAGGGGATAGCTTAGGAGATTTGTCCTGATTTTCTTTGAGGACATTTTGATCTTCAATAAGATTTGGGAGGAGCATTTACAACATCTTGAGATGGTGTTGTCCATTTTGGAGAAAGAGTCACTATATGCCAAGGAATCTAAGTGAGAGTTTGGGTTGATTGAGTTACTATACCTTGGGCATATCATTAGTGTAGATGGAGTTCGGGTAGATCCCGAAAAGATTAGAGTTATTGTTCATTGGCCTACTCCTACGAACCTTACACAGCTTAAGGGGTTCTTTGGTCTTTGCAGGGTTTATAGGAGATTTATTAAGGGGTTTTCACAAACTACTGCACCCTTGACAAACCTTACGAGGAAAGGGGCCTTTGCACGGATAGGGGCAGCTCAAAGATGCTTCGATCATTTCAAGAAGGTGATGTCATCATGTCCAGTATTAGCTCTATTGGACTTAACAAAGCCATTTGAACTTCATTGTGATGTGTCAGGTGATGGGATTGGGGCAATCCTGATGCAGGAGAAGCATCCCATTGCTTTTGAGAATAGGAAACTCCGTGGAGTGGAGAGGAGCTATTCCATCTATGATCGGAAGACGTTGGCTAATATGCATGCATTGGCCAAGTTTCGGTCCTACCTAGTTGTGGGGAAGTTTGTTATCAAGACTGATCACAACAACATCAAATACTCATGAGTTTGTGTGATTTGAATGATAGACAACAGAAGTGGATTACGAAGTTGCGGGCTTATGACTTTGACATTGAGTTTGTCAAAGGTAAGAAGAATGTGGTGGCAGATGCTTTATCCAGGAGACCTCATATTTGTGCTCTAGTTGAGATTACAGGAGATTGGAGAAATAAGATTACGACAGAGTATGCAAGGGATACCTGGGCCTCTGAGTGATTGTAGGCACCATACAGGATGATCGTTATGTGGTAATGGACAGATTGATGAAGTTCCAGGGTAGGATATATTTGATTCCTTCATCACAGTCTAGGGAGGTAATAATGAAGGCATTTCATGATGCACCTACAGCTGGACATCTAGGGGTCTTTAAGACCTGTAGGCAGATCCATGAGCAATTCACATGGAAAGGGCTCAAGAATGATGTTTAGAAGCATGTCAGGGAGTGTGCAGTTTGTCAACAGAATAAGGGAGAGCACACATATCCTGCAGGGTTGTTACAACCTTTGCCCATTTCGGATAGGAAATGGGAAAGTATTTCTATAGACTTCATCACTAGGTTACCACGAGTACAGGGGAGAGATTGCATCTATGTGGTAGTTGACCGGCTGGCGAAGTTTGCTCACTTCTTTGCTATTCCATCCACTTACACAGCAATATAGGTGGCCGATCTTTTCTTCAGAGAGATATTTAGGTTACATGGGCTACCTGGTTTCATTGTTAGTGATTGGGATAGTAAATTTATGAGTGCTTTTTGGCAGGAATTGTTTGGGTTGTGTGGTATAGATCTTACACCTAGCACTAGTTATCATCCGCAGACAGATGGGCAGACAGAGATTGTGAATAAAGGGATGGAAGGATATCTGAGGAACTATGTGACTGCACAACAGAGGGCTTGGGTCAAATGGATACATATGAGAAAGTACTGTTATAACACCACTTATCATATGTCCATCAAGATGACTCCATTCATGGCACGGTACGGTTATGAAGCACCTAGTTTCATGGATTTGGTTTTGGGGAAAAGTAGAGTGCCCAAAGCAAAAAACTTCTTGTAGGATAGTCACGATATTTTGAGGGTGCTCAAGGAGAATATACAACAAGCCCAAAATTAGCAAAAATTGTATGCTGACCAGCATCGAATAGAGCGCAGCTTTGAGGTTGGGGATATGGTTTACTTGAGGCGACAACCATACAGACAGTCATCACTCAAGAAGAGCGGAGTAGAGAAGTTGAAACCTAGGTTTTATGGTCTCTACAAAGTGATTCGCAGGGTGGGTGAGGTTGCCTACGAGATTGAGCTTCCAGAGGGCAGTTAAGTGCATAATGTGTTTCATGTGTCGAGGCTTAAGAAAGCCATTGGTCAGAGAGTTGTGCCTTTTGCAGATTTGCCACTATAAAATGAGGAGGGGAAGCTTGTATTGATTCCTGAGGCTATTCTAGATACTAGGGAGAGGACTCTGCAGAATAGGGTGATTAAAGAATATTTAGTTAGATGGAGAGACCTGCTGGAGGAAGATGCTACTTGGGAGAGTGAGTAGGTGTTACAGCAAATAGGACTGAGATTGCTTGAGGACAAGCAATTTCAAGGGGGGCAGAGTGTAATGTCCTCACTTTAGCAGTTGTCCAGTTGTGTGACCGTTAGCCTTTTTTTTTAAAATGTTATTTTGTTTATCCCACATTGCTTGTGAAAAGTGGTCAACCCTATGAAGTAGGAATAAAAGGAGAGCTTGTGGCTATTGTTAAGCAGGTTGAATATGAGAAGAAATTGGATACATGAGTTACGGATTTGTTTTTGGCATTAGAGGACGTCTATCCTCTCTTGTAACATTCTAGACGTCATTCCCTTGGGGTTTGGCCTTTGGAATTCATTCCTATTAGCTTCATTAATAGGCAGCTTGGGCTCATTTCCAGCTATAGGCGGATTGGGTGTTTGCTCATACCATTCTCATTCCTTGTCCGATACTTATGCCATTGTGGAGGAATGTTTTAATGAGGGTCTTGGACTGATTGAAGGCAGTTTTTACTGTACCAGCATGGTAGCGTGGCACTATTCATACTACTATAGCAACAAGTTGGGAAATCATGACTGGAATAACATGTTATACTGTTGGAGTAATTAGTAAGTTGGAAAGTTTGCTATGTATTTGATTTTATTAGCTTGAAAACTAATATTATTTCAATAGTAGTTCAATCTTCAGTTTTGCATAAATTCCTTTTTGTTCATGTTATGTGGTTTCAAATCTATGCAAAGACATTAAAATCACTATCAGCAGTTGGTTCAGTTTTTTGGGCATTTCTAGGGTGCCCATTACATCCCTTTTAACATGGTTTATTCCCTCTGAATCAGTATGACTGAGATCATGGAAGGTTGACTGAATTATATTCTCTATTTGCTCCCTCTCTTTCAAGGTTGTCTCTAATGAAATGTTAAGCTTCCTCTGAGTCTCAGTCTCCCTTTTCCTCCCTCTTCCTTCAAATAACATTCTCAGAGGAAAAGATCAAGGCAAATAGCTCTTGTAATATGCATAGAATAATATTAACTACAAAAATATAAATAAAAGTACTTCTTAAGATATAATAATCAAAAAATACTTATCTCTTGTAATTAAAGGGTTATGTTAGAGTGATGAATCCCCTTAAATTTGAACTGATTTTAGTGTGAGAGAGTTCCTCATCAAAATTGTACTTTGCATGCTTTTATATTCTACTATATTCTACTCACTCGTTCTATTTTCTCACGTGATATCGCTTACTCATTATTTCTCTTATTTATAATTATCTAAGTTTCCTTACATATCATGAAGCTGTTGTCACTATTTGAGATAATGAGTATAGAAACTTTCATTATTTCGCAGTGACAATCTCATCAAATCCCACTTAGTGGGTGTCCTGTGGAATGTCCCTGTAGGGAAAAGGTGGTCGCCTTACTCAATTCACCACTTAATCACTTCATTGTATGAATCAATCATAACTCTCCATGCCAATGTAAGATTGCTTCTCAACATCTGACAAATTTTCTATAGGATTATCGAGCACATGGTCTTCTTATTCAGCAAATGATGTCGATGTTTGTACCAATAATGTGCTGGTATTGGTATGGGGAGTCTACCTTTACTGTCCAATGCGTAATTTTTTTAGAACTGTCCTATTTCGGTGGCATCCACGTCACCTTTGTTGGTGGTACTTATTTGGTGTTTGACTTTGTATTATGCGAAGACCTTCATTTTCAGTGCTTGTAAGATTCCGTGATTCCATAGTTTGACCATTCTCTCCCTATCTAACATAGCTTTTGGTTTTTACTCTTAAGCATTTGTGTAGAGAGTAAATGGTCTACGCTAGGAATACATTTCTCTGAAGCTTTCTAATGTTTGGACTTCCAACGTGGGTAAAAGGCAATTTACAAATGCGAGTATCAGCTATTCAATAATCTCTGAATGCCATGGATTATACTATTGAGTAGGAAGATTGTCCTATTCTTCCTTCATATTTCTCTCTATCTCCCCGTGTTCGATGCCTTGGTCTTCCTATATGTATAGTCCAAATGAATTATTGCTGATTGTAAAAGTTATGCGGCTCTCCACTGAATGGTAATTGATTGAGTGTTTAGACTATTTAGCTAGTTTGGGATTCTTCTTAACTTGGACCTACATTTGAGATTACTTGCAAACATATCTAGATGTTGAAGATCAATGGTATCCCCGTCGCTGGAGTATATCCGTTTATCCCTAAATCCATGACTTGGCCTTGTTATCAATTTGTTATTTAGCCAATTTGGCACATAGTTAGCTTTACACTCGTAATCATAGTTGGAAAACTCTCACTCGACAACAACTCGCCAAGCCACAAAAAGTTTATTTGGGAAAAAATCGGATAGTTTTAAGGAAAAAACTCAAGAAAAACTTGGGAACCTAAAAAACCTCTTAATTTAATTAAAAATACATTTTTTTTGCGAAATTCAATGAGAAGATGCATGTAATGAGTTAATTAAAGAGAACACAAAAGAAACAAACATAGTTTAGATATATATAAATGCACAGTGGGTACAAAATCGCAATCTGATGCGGAATGCTAATGGGGGGAAGCAAAATCGTAAATATTTTATGTCAAACTAGAAGTAAATACTAAATACATCGATACAATCACATCTTCCTCTTCTTAGCTCTACTAGCAGAAAAGAGAGGGGGTCTAGGTACCTAAGAATGCCTTGGCACCCTTCTTCTCTCCACTCCTCAAGCCTTCAAATGCACAGAAAACATGTAACTTTTTGGCCTATATCCCTAGCTTGTGCGCACAGGATAGTTGTTGGTTTAAACTCACGAGTTTTTGTTAAAAACTCGCCAAAAACTCTGCCATTAATTGATGATTTTTTGCATACTGCCAAGTTTTTGAATTTGTGATTTTGTGGCAGGAAAACTCGCCCATCCAAAATACTTGGTGATTTTTGAAAAATTGTAGATTACTTTGCGATTATGCCAACTATGCTCGTAATCTTCCTTAGCGAAATTTCTTGCATAGATGCTCAAAAACTTTTGAAAATGTCACCCTTAATACGATGGTTGTAGACCTGACGTGATTCTCCATTCCATCATTTTATATAATTTCTGCCATCTTCAATAGGCTGGAGAGTCTGTAGAATACTTGTTTCCTCTTACCTATACCTGCAGTGAGCGGTTTTAACCTCCCTCTCCCGTCTGCTGCAAACTCTTAATGGTCGACGTTCATTTCATACTAATTCCTCCTTTTCAAGTCCCATTTGTTCGCCCTTATTAATTTTATTTGCTTATATTACTTTATTTGTCATGTTTCTTCTGTGATTATTCCTTGAATATCTTCTCCCTTTTTTTTATTCTTTACATTTGAAGTCTGGCTCTGATACTGTGTTAAGTTTTTGAGGATTACTGCAAATGTACTAAGCACTGCCATATTCTTGGTATGTATTTTCCAAATGGCATCATCCTCTTGTATTTGTATGAGGAATAAACCAAGAGAAGAGACATGTCCCTTCATGAGACATCTGTTCATCAATATAATTTATATAATGGAAAACTTAATTATAGTTGTATATATATAATTATATTAATTTCGCTTGATCTCATAGATTTATCCTACTAAAGCTACCAAAACATCAACAAAGATCTTTTTGAACAAGTTGAGAAAGATAGTGCACATTCAAGCGCTCATACCACTAATGCCAGTGTAACAATAGAGAAGTGTTGGGCTTCCATAGCATGCTTCTGAGAATCACCAGACTCAAAAGGTCTGAAAAGATCATGATCCTCAACACCTACAACAATAATAGACTAAGTCTTCTGATCAATGATATTTCACTGATGTGAACTGAAGCACAAATCAAGCCAAGGAAAATGTCTCAAAATTTGATTGACTTGAGAGAAGATTAAGATCCATTCCTGGAACATAGTATACATCAAGGAAAATCAGTTTCCTTCCTCTGAACTAAATTTTTATATTGCCTTTTTTGGTAGCAATATTCTTCTCCTCCAAAAATGACTGAATATGAGAATGGCTGTAAATCTATGAACTAGTCTTGTAGATGAGTGAAGTGGTGGGAGGCTCCTGAATCAATAGCAGGCGGAGAATTTTACATGATCTATAGGTCTTTTAGCCACGAAAGTGTGAAAGGAAGACTGACCTTTCTCAATTTGCTTTGGAATATGCACTATAGGCTAGATTGCTTGGGTTGAGCAGCTAAGCATTCACAACACTTCAACTTCATATGACCAAACTTATGGTATTAGTTGCACTAAATAGTTTCCTTTTCCAGGCCTTTTGATGATTGAGCAGAGGGATTTTGCTAAGAAGATTGAGAGAACTAATTGTGACCTGTATCCTTATGAACTGAGTAAGCTGAGAAAGCTTGTGGGTTTGAAGATGAGTTGGCACCACTATTGAATTGTTGTTTCCAGCGATCTTATTGTAGAAGCATTATGTAGAGATAGGAAAATGAAATATCAAAATGAGTGGAGGCAAGGTTGAGAGTTTCAACAAAGTGCTCATAGGAAGACATTAGACTCTTTAGAGTGATCATCACCATGTATTCTTCCATTTTGTGTCCAATGGCTTCCAGCTGGTCTCGAATGCCTTTGATTTTATTGAGATGATCCGTATGGACACCTGTTCATCCATCATGATTGTGAAAAACATGGTCTTTGGGAAGAACACATGACTTTTATCAGAGCTTTCATGCAAGCTTTTGAGATGCATTCACAGTTCAACAGTTGTTTTGCTGGAAGAAACCTATGGTAGGTGATCATTATTGATTGAAAGTTTATGAGCCTAATAGCTTCTCGATTCTGCTGAACAAATTTATCCTTCTCTTTGCCTTCTTCCCCTGGAGGGTTAATACTTCCCCAAAACAATTTTACCAAGACATATTAAAAAATTGTCATCATATGTGGATCCCAAATATTGTCATTTTTGTTGTTAAATTTCTGACTGCCCTCAAGTAGAATGTTTGTCAGAGATGTCATTGAGAAGATGAGGTCAAAGATGGTTGACCAAATGGTAACAAGAAATATCGAGGCAAAATGCATGCAACATGTGCAAATCACACTGTGAATAATATGATGTAGAAAAACATGCACAAATTTTGAGACTGAACTGCAAATTTTCAGGCACGAATCCCAATACAAATTTTTGGAAGATGCAGAAAGATTGGAGAGATACCCAAGAAAGCTCTTGAAAAAACTATCAAAATATGTAATAAAAAATCAACTTGACAATAAAACAGAGTTTTGTGAAAACCCTAGTCGACTAACTGGAAGATCGAATATTCTCATAGATAGCAAAAAAACTACAAAAACAAAGCTTTAGACACAAATATTCTTTGTTATTGTTTTTGGTAGCTTCTGTTGGATAAACCTATGAGTTAAACTATAGAAGATATTATATATATTTAATTAATATCATGTGAGATATAATATATATATTGAGAGAAATTTATTTAATAATGATTCACGGAAATTAGTTATATATATATATATATATATAACTACAAATTTATAATTTTTCATTATATTAATTACATAATAATGAATAGACATGTCCCATGAAGGGACACATCTCTTCTTGGCTTATTCTAAATATAAATGCAAGCAACTGCTACCTTTGGAAAACACATACTTTAATCAGGCAATGCTATTACATTTGAACAATCCTAAATATAACATGATATCAAAGCTAGGCTGCAAATGTAAGAAAATGATTAAAAGCGTGTTAGATAGAGTTAGATTTCATAGACCTTTTCTTCACAATCATCGCATATTCATAAGAGATTAGCCTTAGCTGCAGAAAAGAAAGGACAATTGGCTATGAATGAAATTGTATAGTCAGGTGTTTTAATCCTAACCAGTGAATAGGAGTATAACTGACGATAGGGGAGCAAAGTAAAAATACATACATTCATCTATTTGCGGCGTGTTTATTGACATTGTGTACAGTGACCACTATTAAGGAAAGCTGATAATTAGTGGAGCGTAATAGGAGGGATCCACAAAAGGGAGATTCAAGCAGCATCCCACACAGCCCTAAGTGAAACATCGATTACATTTACTATTCAATCCAAACTACATCTGTGGTCAACATTAATCCTTGCAGTGATGAATAGAAGGAATGTGCAATCATATTTAATGTGTGACGCATCTAATCACCTTTGAAATATAAGAATCAATCGAAGGTCTAAAAAGAGAAAGGGCAAATACAAACCTTGCAATCTACATGGATACTGCCATAATAAAGGTGACTTACATGTTGGACCCATTATTAACCATGCATACATAGAATGAAGACATATTTAATATGAGCATGGTCATGAAAGGGAAGACAAGCCATATTGAAGGATAACATATCCCAAGGCGACCCCATTTGATTATGCAGACTATATTGTGATATTGCTATCAGGATTAAATTGTGTAGTTTTTGAGTCAAACTGATTGACCTATGTATCATGAGTAGTGATTCATACACAAATCCATCTCTCATGAGAATAAATGGAACACTTAGCACTCATTGGATCTAACGAAGGGAAATAGATTTTTGCAATTAACTCTCCGTAGGGTCGAGTTGGGGGGTGCCCCTTTGCATTCACATGCAGGGGTGTGAAGATCCAGATTGAGTTCCATCTACTCAGGCACAAGCAACATTTGAGCAAGTAGAGGTGATACTCATAGAGGTGAAGCACTGGGACTTCTCGGGAGGTCACCCTTCCCAGTACTTCTCCAGATCAAGTGCGCTTAACTATAGTGTTTCTTCTATGGCTAAACCCACTCTGCTTGTAACCCCATTTGCAAAACCTTCACCAAGTGTTGTGCCTTATGAACCATTTATTAGAAAGCCCTATAAGCTCATCAATTGATAAGTAGGAGATATTTCCATAGCAAGTCAAATTGTGATATTGCTATTTTGGATTTAACTGTGTATTTTTTAGTCAAATTGATTGACCCATATCATGAGTAGTAATTCATACAAGAATCCATCTCTCGTGAGAATAAATGGAACACTTAGCACTCATCGGAGCTAGGTGATGCTCACAGAGGTGAAGCACCAGGACTTCTCGGGAGGTCACTCAACCCAATACTACTCCAACTCAAGCCCGCTAAACTTTTGAGTTTCCTCCATGGTTAAACCCACTCTGCTTGCAACCCCATTTGCAAAACCTTCACCTAGTGTTGTGCCTTATGAACCATTCATTAGAAAGCCTCATAAGCTCATTAATTGATAAGTAGGAGATATTTCCACAAGTCAAATTGTGATAATGCTATTAGGATTAACTGTGTAGTTTTTAGGTCAAACTGATCGACCCATGTATCATGAGTAGTGATTCATACACAAATCCAACTCTCATGAGACTAAATGGAACACTTAGCACTCATTGGATCTAGGTGATGCTCACAAAGGTGAAGCTTCGGGACTTCCCGGGAGGTCACCCATCCTAGTACTGGGAGAGATGGATTCCATTTATTCTCATGAGATATGGATTCGTGTATGAATCACTACTCATGATACATGGATCAATCAGTTTGACTCAAAAACTACGCAGTTAAATCCTGATAGCAATATCACAATTTGACTTGCTGTGGAAATATCTCCTACTTATGTAGAATATAGTCAAGCACATCTCATTAAGGGACAATATTAATATGTTGCCCGCATGAATAGTAACCCACCACAAGAGAATAGTGATGTCGAACAATAAAGGAGTCTTTCCATCATTACAATATATGTTATATTGTAGTGAACAATAAAAATATAATTGAAGTCTTATAGAATCAACACCACTGAAACAACACAATAAATATTACTGATAATGACACATGTATAGGAGACGGTCCATTATAAGTCATAAGCAGAGCTTGTACCATTAGGGAAGTGCTTAAAGTCAAATCCGAATATGCACTATATTTGAAGCACGAGGATGAAGCGCGTTATGTTCGATCAAATCAATAATTGTTAGAAGATATTTTGACTTTAGTAACTATAGAATACATAGAGGATAGACTCATTAGTGATGTTTTAAAGGTCCCAAAGTGAATGCAATTGTATTGTGAAAAATAACATGGTAATTAAGATTCCTTCAAATGGGCAGATCGACGACGTGGCCAAACATTGATAAATAGACGTTGGGCCCCACATGTGATAAAGAGTTTATTGGTGATTTAGATAAATTTGGGAATGAATACTAATTCAAAAGTAGCTCAATTTAGTGTAAAAACTAATCAATGATTATAGACATATCTCATAAGGATAGTGGTTATATCATTACAATTAACAAGCATGCAATGGAGAAGGAAATCCTTGGCAATTGTGAATTATCTTGGAAACAATGACTTAATAGAAGAAGTCATTTGGAGGGCATTATCCTTGACTACATGAGATAAGTATTGCCTTTTGAGTACAATTTCTTAGTATTGTACTCCCAATATAGTTAATCTCTTATTTGTATTTCTATAATAAGATCTATTTTCCTTGATCTTTTCCTTTCTTTCAGGGACGTTCTTGCAAGAAAAGGAAGACTGCTATCAGATTTAGAGGGAGTCTGAATAGGAATCCCTTGGCAAGTTCACAAGCTTGTTGTAAGAGGCCTTTGATGAAGCCCAACAAGGCGAGTAATGGACATGGGTGGCTGCAAGGATTTTAGAGGACACTTGAAATTGTTTAGCTAGAGAGAGTGACCTGGTTCTCCACTAGGGTAGCTTTTACTCAATTCTAGCAAGGACCGCATTTCAAAGGTCCATGAGAGACCCTTGGAAAGTGAAGGGAACTCCTAAAAATTGAAAGATCTCACAATGGCCAAGCCACTTCCACCCATGGTGGAGCTTTTGATGTTTGATAGCTTCAGTAGGATATATATATATATATATATATATATATTTGTGTGTGTGTTTGTGTTTGTGTGTGTGTTCTTTATATTTTATATTAAGCTTGTTTAACCTCCCATTTTGGGAATCGAACACAAGATCTTCTTATTACAAAAAGAAGCAGCAACCGCTGCACTGCAGGCCAATGCCTTGCATTCTTTATATTTGAGATGTAAGGTTATTGTTATATGAGAAAAATTAATATAATACACATATATATGTGATTAATTTTTTTATCATATTAATTATTTGATTAATGAATAGACATGTAGACATGTCCCATCATGGGACATGTCTATTCATGGCCTATTCTCTATATATAAATCCTAAGTCATAGGGTTCGCCGAATTTTCGGCTTCATGTTTGGATTTCGGCAAACTTCAAAAAAAAAAAAAAAAAAATCGTTAAATTCGGCATAAAATTTGTATGAAATCATTCTGACTGTCTTTTGGCAGAGAACATATTTCATAGGTGTCATTTTTTAGGGTTTTCGGCCAAAAAAAAACTTTAAAATGAAGCTCTATTTGCTCAAAATTATTTCTTCTGAAGATCGTTTCTGAAGGATGGCAAGGCAAATTGTCTACCGCAGCTTGCAAATCATTTACGTCGTCTATTGCAAGTCGTGGCATGGGAAATCATTAGTCATCTGGCGTTTGAAATCATTTGCGTTTGAAGTAGAATCATTTGCACGTCTGCATCTAGAGTAGAGGCATTTGAACTAGTCGTCAGTTGTCATTTATGTAGGTCGTTTAGCATCTAAGATTATTTGCGTCTGAAGAAGAGGGTCCATGTTCAACATCTGATAGTAAGGTGGTTGTAGCGGTAAGATCCTAACAATCTCCCAGTAGCGGCGGCATCAACAACGACTATTAGCAAGTCCCGACTACCATTTCTAATAGTTAGTAACATTGTTATAATGTATTTCATTTTAATTTAGGTTTCAATAGTTAATAACATTATTATAATGTATGCTATTTTTATTTATTTATTAATAGTAAAATAATTAGGTATATTCTTTATTAGAAAAATATTAAATTTTTATATATTTTTTATTGACCTTCTTCTCATTGGTAAAATACTAATATATTATATTTTTATTTATTATTACATTAATTTTTTGTTTTATTTATATATTTATTTAAGATAAATTTAATGTCGAATTTTTTCCCGAATTTTTTTGGACCCTGCCGAACTTGATCCTAACTTCATAGTTGTCGAACTCGAACTTGAACTCGAACCTTGTGACTTAGTATAAATCTAAGAGGATGTTGCATTTGGAACACGCAAACCAATCCGGCAGTGCTATTACATCTACAAGTGATCCTCGAAAAGTTAACATGGTATTGTATAAGTTAAAGGGGATCTCTGATAGAGATATACTGATATCTTCTTCATACTTCCTGATCAGTAATGTCAAAGTTCTGATATAGAACTAGGAGTATTTCTTATATATTTATATGATTCTGATACAGAATTCTGATAGATAATTATACTGTTATATATATGAATATGATGCCATGTGTATTTTGCAATTCCTTATATTATTATACTGAATTATGTTATTGATCGCTGTTGGGGATAGAGCATTGCCTTGTGATTGCTGTTCATTCCCAGCTGGTGATCTACAAAGACATGACTCTAAGTGGCCAATGGCTACATAGGGTCATGTCCCTATGTGGACCATAAACTTGTTTTCACGCCTTTGGTTTAGCTAATATATGCAAGGCCGATAGTTATGACATATTAAGATAATATCTTATACTTTCTATAATGATCAACTACTTATTTGTAGTCTGTCTTTTAGTCTAGATAGGAATGTTTCCTATCCTGTCTATTTTGTCTTCAGTTTAGATAGGAATGTTTACTATTTTGTCTTCAGTTTTGTTTCTAATTCCATCTTCAGTCTACATTGTTTCTTTTAGAAACAACAAAATAAACAACGTCCTTGTAATTTTTTATAAGGAACACATTTGTTCCTCTCTTAATCAATCAATAATCTGGAAATCCGTTAATCTGCCAATTCTTGAATCTTGTAACATGGTATTAGAGTTAATTTTTTTTTGAAAAATTTATAATTTCTTCTTGAAATTATTTGTTTAAATTTTTTCAAAAAAAATTTCAGTCGATTTTCTCTAAAACCCGCCTAGGTTTTTCTACTTGGAGAAATCTCAAGCTAGGGTTTTGTGACTCCTCGCTGAAAATTGTGATTTCTTTTTGCGTCTAGTTCTGCAAATCACGTATTGAAAAAACATCTGAATTTCATGGTCGTTTTTTATCAAAAAATTTGGAAAAATCGTGGTCATTTTTTAATCCAAAAAAAACATAGGTGCTCGTGTCTGGTCCGAATTTAACACTACTCAGCAAACCGTGCTTGTTTGTACTCTACAAATCAGGTCATTTTTTGCAGCATGATTTGTATCCAACAAAAAACAGCTCTGCTCCTGCCAAATCCACATTTTTAAAGGGCAATCATAGTCGTTTTCAGATGGCTCTGTGTTGTTTGATCACAACAAATACCTGTTTGCCACCTACCATTGCTAAATTGACATTTTTTTTCTAGAAAACTAACATTTTTTGCCATTTCGACCTCCATGGCCGCCGACTGATTTTTTGCTCGAAACCCTAATTTTTGGAGTCAGAATTGTTTTTTGATTACAAATTCTTGGTGGGCTTTTCAAGATCTCAAATGGGTTGTCGTTAGATTTCTTTGGGTGCCTCGATTTTTGAGCCATCAAATTTGGATTCTGACAGCATATTATTCCTGGGTTTTTCAAGCTCTCTTTTGGGTACTCCAATTTTTCTGGGTCCTTCATTTTCTCACCTCGAAGTTTGTGCCCTTTAAGATATTCACATATTATGAGCATCTGTATCAGCAGCATCAGAAGTCAAGTATTCGAGCTTCTTGATCAAGGCAAAGCTGCATTTTTCGTCTTCTTAGTCTGTTTCTATTTTTCTGGGTTTGTTGATTTTCTCCTTAAAAATCATTTCATGTTGTCTGTAATACGCAAGTTTGCACGAGATTCTGGGTTTTATTGTTTTTTAGTTTTGTAATTGCAATCTGTTTTGAATCATAGCACTCTTCTGGCAAAGCTTCTTGGTTTCAGCATTCTATAGATCCAGGGTGGGTCTCAGTTATCCCAGACTGTTCTGACATCTGTACGTTGACCATTAAGGGAGGGTATTAAGATAATATCTTATACTTTCTATAATGATCAACCACTTGTCTGTAGTCCGTCTTTCGGTCTAGATAGTAATGTTTCCTATCCTGTCTTTTTTGTCGTCAGTTTAGATAGGAATGTTTCCTATCCTGTCTTCAGTTTTGTTTCTAATTCCGTCTTCAGTCTACATCATTTCTTTTAGAAGCAATGTCCTTGTAATTCTTTATAAGGAACACATTTATTCCTCTGTTAATCAATCAATAATCCGGAAATCCGTTACTCTGCCAATTCTTGAATCTTGTAACATGACAAACATCGATAGCCTTTTGATAATCACTATATATATATATATATATCTAAACTTTTGGGAGATACAACTAATATTAAAATTTATGAATAATTTCTGAGATACATAATCAGAAACTATATATATATATATAAACTTCTGGGAGATACAACTAATATTAAAATTTATGAATAATTTCTGAGATACATAATCAGAAACTATATATAAATATTTATATGTATATATAAGATAAACACAAATTCATATACCAAATGTAGTGAGAGCTTCACTTCTACTGAAGCTATACTTTAACATGTATCAAAACCTAGTTCTTGTGTAGCTTGTAAACTTCAATAAATGATAAAAGTGCATCTTTGTAGTTTCTGAAGTTTAAAGACCATTCTTTGTGCATTAGAGGTAACATCATATTTCATGAATGTTTGAAATAAATATTATTATATCCAGAGATGTGGATTAAATATTCGTCATAACTTGTGAGCCCGGAAAATTTCATTTTGCGTTTCCCCTCTGCAGCATATTTTCCAATTCATAAATGTTTGTAAAAAGGCGATGATTGTATTCAACAAGGGGTATTGTGCGTAATGTCTTCAACTCAGTGAAATAAATGGTATGATGGTCACTTGGTCTCTGTGTGGAAGCTTTCCTACACCCCCATTGGGTATCAAATGAACACTCCAATATCGCTAGCGGGAGCACAAATACAGGTCTGGGCGTAAATACAAAGTTGCTGACTTCAGTTAAACTCCCAAAACATGAGACTTTTGCAAATTTTTTTAAGTGGTACATATGACATGTGCCTTCCTTCTACTTCCCCACACCATACATAGGAGTTTTCCACAAGCAATTGACGGAGGCACAGATGAGCATTTGTAATGTTAATGTTTGAAGTAAAAGATAAATAAAGTGATATCATTCTACTTGCGAGAATGGGAAAAAGGAAAAACAACGCCCCATCATGATATGCATGCAAATCCACATGTGGATATAAGGAAAGGCAAAATGATTACATCTACCATATAAAAGAAGACCCTTAGTCGTACGCAACAGACCCACAAGGATAGAAAGGCAAATCACGGGAAAGAACCGTATGAAGAAGAGATTATGTGGCATTTATCTTTGCATTCGATCTAAAAATGGGAGAGTATAATTTATTTAGCGTTTCGAAACCACATGCAGCGGGCCATACCAATGAATTTGTGAGGGCTCAACATGTAAACCGTGCCAAGTGAGTTTAGGCAAGATCACCGTTAATCATGAAACCGTCAAAGATATTAAAACAAGGGTTTACGGTGATACAGAGATAAGCTTTCGCTTGTCGATCCAATCAAGTTTGATGTAAAGGATTGATGAGATCAATATGATATCTTGTAAGAGGGTGGAAGATATATATATTAAAAGCAATGGTATATGCAATTGTGCAAACTAGTGACCCAATAATCAAAGAGTATGTCAAGGCGATAAATAAGTCACCATACAAATTCTTACCTAGCACAACATGTGGAAATGTGAAATGAAGCAAGGTAAAGGTGATATGCAAGGATGGGTGGAACCATTTAGAAGTGCAGATGTCACATGAAGCGCATGCATATGAGCATCGATGTGGGTAACAACATACTCAATGCATTTTTAATTTAAATTCAAGAAGTGTGTTCATAAATGTTAATTATCTAACTTGAACATAATTATGATATGTTAAATAGTCCAAGGTAATTATATATTTTTTAATTCCTTGCATTGTTAACATATTATGGTAGATATTTGATAGTGTAAGGAAATGATGACAATTTATAATGTTGTTAGATATGAAGAGATTCATTATGAGAGTATGAAAGGTAAAGATTGAGTATTATGTTATCTTATTTCTTTTATTGGAAATATAAAATAAAGAGTTATGTTAAAATTATGTATGTTATTGTTGGTAATAAGCATGAGTTAAATTACTAACATTCTAATTAATGTCAACATTCTTATTTATATTTATGTACTATAAGAGCTATGTGCTTTGATCCTTTCCTTCGAGAATGTTATTGCTAGAAGAGGGAGATTGAGATTTAGAGGGAGCTTGATATTTCATTAGAGGCAACCTTGAAAGAGAGGGAGAAGATAGAGGATATGATTCAGTCAACTTTTGGTGATCTCGATCATATTGATTCAGAGGTAGTAAACCATGTTGAGATGGATTCTCCAGTGATCAATAAATTGTAGCAGTTAAGAGGGTTGTAATTCATGAATATACCTCGTGGCTTTGTGATTTTAATGGACCTACTCCCTATGTACATCATGAGGAAGTGATGACTTCCAAATGATGTCACTTGTATTTGCAGAAGTTGTTGTAAGGTGACAATCTTACAATAGCTTGTATTATGAGATCAAATAAATTGAGTATATGGTGAATTTCTTGGATCTCAACATTCTGGAAGTCCATTACTCAAAACGTACTTGGCGAATATCATTGATATTCTAGGAGGCCAATACTCTTGATATTAGATGTGATATCAAACCTTATTTGGGTACTTGGTGAATATCATTGATAGTCTAGGAGGCCAATACTCTTAATATTAGATGTGATATCAAACCTTATTTGGGTACTTGGTGAATGTCATATGTTGATATTCCAGAAGACCAATACTCATGATGTTGAATGCGATATCAAATGGTGGTAATCTAGAGATATCAAATGAGATATCCTTAAAATTGTTATTTGTAATATTACGTTGTAGTAATATTAATTCTTATGTGTTTATCCTTTTAAGCTAAGAGGGAGTGTTGATGTTTGATAGCTTCAGTAGGATATTTGATTATATATGAGATATAATATGTGTTCTTTATATTTGAGATATAAGGTTATTGTTATATGAGAAAAATTAATATAATATACACACGCACACATATATGTGATTAAATTTGTTATCATATTAATTATCTGATTAATGAATAGACATGTCCCTTGAACGGACATGTCTATTCATGGCCTATTCTTTATATATAAATCTAAGGGGATGTTGCATTTGGAACACACAAACCGATCTGGCAGTGTTATTACATTTGCAAGTGATCCTTGAAAATTTAATAGAAACATCCAAGAGGGAGCTTAGAGGAAGGATTTTTGGTAGCATTTAGTTCTATGCTATTGAATGGCAAACCCAATGGCTGAGCAAAATGTGTTGAGACATTGAAGCATCTCTTTGACATTGTGCTCATCTTGAGTCAAGATGTGAAAATAATCATTCACAAAATGGCCATTGACAAGTTGCGAAGGTGCTTGGTAAGGGAAATTCCCTGACCCGCCTCATAGAAAGAGACTTTACCAGAAAATGCCCAAAAAGCCTTCAGCAACCAAAATATCAGTGTTCCAGGACTTGCCAAGTTGGAGTAGGACTCTGTGAGTCCGAGGCAGAGGCAACCTTTCCAAGGCAAATGGCCTCTAGACTCTGACTCGGCCGAGTCCACGTGGACTCGCCGAGTCCAAGGACTCTGCCAAGTCCAGAGCCCAAGACTCTCCGAATTTTGTTTTTTATAAATTTAAAAATAAAATAAAATAAAAAGACAGAGATTTCTGGAAGGTGTTTTTTTACAATGTATATGAATTCTGAAAATGATGTTGTGGTATGTCAGGAATCTATTAAGGATTGAATCTCAAATCTTAAATCGTCAACTTTATATTATGTTATTCAGTTTTTTCCTTCAAAAATTCGTTGTTATACTTGTGTGATCTATGCAAAATTGTGTATGAGTGTTAAGTAGCTTCTATTTATCTCAATTATTGTGTATTTGATGTTAATTGACTAAATGATGCATGAAAAAATCGTTAAATGCTTAAAAATCTTTTAATTTCATGGGTTGTTTGATTTTCCGAGTCCTTGCCGAGTCTGGTCGCCGAGTCCGAGTCCGAGTCCGAGTCCGAGTCGGATTTTGACTTTCCGAGTCAGAGGTGAGTCCGAGTCCCGTAACACTGCAAAATATACAAGGAAGGAGCCAAATGACACCCTTATTAGGTAGATCAAAAAAGTCCAAAAGCCTTAAACTAGTGGCTTTTGATGTGATACACACAGAGGCATCCCGAAACAAAATTTTCACAAATTGGATTAGACAAGGGCCAAAGCCAAGGGCACTGAACATGGTAAGGGAAGAGGCCAAATGATATCAATTTTAAGGAATATGGTGACTCCATGCCTTCCCACTCAAAAATAATGTTGTCCATAATAAACTTGGACTTTATCAAACTGATTTGTTCTAGCTGGAAAATCTATAGATGTAAATGATGGATATTAAGATCAAATGCCTTGGCAATAATCTTGTAGTAGTGTTAACCCAGAAATGCATTTCCATTCCAAATGTCCAAGTACTGGAAAAAAAACCATTTCGGGGACTTGGAGACAGCTGGAAACATTTCCAAGCTGGTCACGCAAAAAAAATCGAAAATTGTCCCCGAAACTTGGAAATGGTCAAATTTTGTCTCTGAAAATGTTGACCTGCGTCATGATTGAGTGCAAAATCCAGGGCTGGCCAAATAAAATGACATGCCTCAGAAAGCATGGATGAAGCAATTTTGATTTCCTGAAGACTAAAAAAAATCTATATCAGGATATTTCTGTCAAGTATTCTGCATAGGAAACTTCCTAGCGAGGTCAGTGAGACTTCAGACATTCCATGACACAAAATTCGTGACTCAAATTATCGCATATTGTCCTTGTGCTTAAGAGAGGAGAAACTATTGTTCAAGAAGCCAAACTCTTTTTAAAAGCCAGCATAAGGAACCCTGAATGTTTCTGGAGCATGGTTGCCTTCAATTGCCCAGGACTGTGAGAGTGGTGGGGAGTGATTGGCTGAGTAGTTAGCACTGAGGCATGTTGAGGGGTTCAAACTCAAGCTGAGCAAATAACACCCTCAATGACTGCAGCAGAGGCTCTTTTCCCTTCTTAAGAGGGTTTGGCAGCGAAACATCTGATTGCAGGAGTGGCTGTGGTTTAAATGGAACCTTGTTGCTTGTGGATAGCAGAAGAAAACAAGGAGCCCTTCCTGTTGTGAGACACTGTGGTCCATCTTTCCTCTGCATTGGGGCCTTGGAAGAATGTAGAGGCTCTGGTTCTTTGGGTGAAGCCTTATCTGCGGAGCAGCTGTGGGAAATCCTTAATCTTGTGTTTTGAGGATTGACACCAGAAAAATGTAATTTCTTTCATTATGGAGCTTCATATTCTTTTCAAATCATTCAATACAGAAGTTCACCTGATGGATAATAATGAGACTTATGTGAATTGCCATGCTTGAGTAAAGTCATGGTATATGAGATCACTCCCTAAACAAGAAAGAACTTATTTGTTTATTGGATCTGTGTTATGTTTCTTGGAGTGCCCTTTCTTCTATTCGCAAATCTGATGTTTTTGTGTTTTTTCTGCACTTAATATCTGTCTGTTCAAGGTTTTCTCATGATTTAGTTCTGTAATTCAATATAGCTGTTTTGTAATCCAAAAGTCTGGGTTCTTGTTTAATCTCTTGATCCTGGGGCATATAAATTTTGTTTTTCTCTAATAATGTAATTCAATGGTAGCTTTTTTCTCAATTAGAAATGCCAAATTCTTGGTTCGCCTTTAGATCTGGAATGTCTACTTTCTGATTTCTGTGGAACTCTAATCACTATTTTCTGACTTTTTTCTTGAATCCTTCTCATAGAATATATTGCAATTCATGGAATATCCTTCCAAACTGTTTGCTTATTTCAGTTATTGCACATCTCATTGTTACTGCTTTTTCTCTCAATAGTGCTGAGTTTTCATTTGTCACATCACACACAATGTGCATGGTGCATGAAACCAAATCCTCATCAGCATCTCCACCTGTGCCTGTATGACCTTGCCATGATTCTCCTTATCCTAATGCACCAATCAGAGATCACCCATCAAGTTTAAGATGAACAGACTGGGGGAATGGACTTCAGTCCCTCCTAGGCTCAAGGGCAAGCACACCTGAAGCTTATGTTTCTGTGTGCTTTCACAGATAGAATGGGTTTGAACTCCTTTGGCCTTTCATGCTAGTTGAATTTGTTGGAACCTCAGTGTGATCAACACTATCCACATTATTATTGTGCACTTTACTACTCTACAACTACCTACTTAGCATCCATGTGCTACTCTTGTACCCATGTGCTACTCTTGTACCCAAGGTGAATTCACCAGTAACTTGACTAACAGAAAGACAAAGATGCACAAGTTGCTTAATGCTCTAGTTATGTAATCCTAATTCCATTCTAAATGGCAGCTTCCCTTCACATACAGTATATGCACAAGTTGAACCCCTCAAAGCCCTCTTCTTACAACTGTCTTCTTGCACTGCAATTATGAGATATCTAAGGCAATTCTAACTCTAAATGATTGCATATTTCCTTGGAATTGGGTCTTTTGTTAACACATACCAAGATGTTTCTATTTATTCTGATGCATGTTCCATGCAATGAAGTATGTGCCTCGAGCGTCCCACATGCATCAACTTTGCCACATCACTAGGAATGGCCATTTATGCGTCAAATGAGGATTCATTTCTAGCTCATTTGGTCTAATAGTTCTTCCAGGGTGCAGCTGATTCTTAGAAGTTAGTGTGACCCCTCTTTGTAGCTTCTGTGTTATCTTTGTATTAGTTGCGCCACTGTTCAAATTTTCCCACCTGTACGAATCTTCCTCAGCCACATTCTTTTGGGTGTGCTCATATATAGTTTTTTCACAAGATTAGTCTATCATTTTCTTACACCAATATTCAGTTTTTTAGGATTAATTCTGTATTCCATAAGAAGATTTTCCCTAATGTTTCTTTACATTTAAAAAATGTTTTTCGTACTTTCATATATTATGCATAGCCGAGTGTTTAAAACAAAGATGTGCATACCACTAAGACAGTCTTATGTACCAATATAATATTTTGAAATAAATTTTTGTATGAATGCAGGGATTGAAGAACCTTCTTGAAAATGGTGCAGATAAAAATGAGAAAGATTCTGAAGGTCGGACTCCTTTGCACTTTGCTTGTGGTTATGGAGAGGTATGAACTCTAAAAGAAACAAATGATCCCTTATGCAACACAGATATGTGTGCATAAAAATGCTTCGCATTGTTTTATAACTTATAAAATCAATGACATTGTTAATTTATAGTTTCTCCTTGAAAACAAAGAGGCATTCAAAGTAAAAGAGTTTTGACATCATTACAATAGCTAAGATACAATCTCTAGTATTTAGTCTACACGCTAATATACCAGGGATGTTAGTTGTCTTTCATAATTCAAATTAGGGATTGAATTATGTAATAAATCCCCATCATTCATGCCGTGTTATTTAATAAACAAACTGTGACAAAAATATACCTCTCAAGTAGTGTTTCTTTTTATGACTTTATATGGTATAAAAGGTAGCTAATTAATACTGGCATGAGGAGTCTTTGAAGCAAATCGTGTCAAAATTTTCTGCTAGCATTGAGTGCACAAATTGATAACTTGCTTGGTTGTCTTTGAAGATTCACATGGTCCACAGTCTCATCTTCAGTAGCTTCTACTAATACCTAAGTCGCTGGTTTGGTTTCACCGGTTTCCCGGGACACCAAATTTTGAAATGGGGTTTGGGTTCATTAATACAAAAACATATATAAATTTTGAATGTTAGCATCATATATTTTACCATAAACTTGCAATCATAGCATCATATACTTTACCATCAAAATATATAAATGTTAATTGATAATTCATAACATCAAGTATCACTGTTTTAATGTACGGATTAATAATTTATTCATCTCACCTTCATGTCCATCTTCTTCAATGGTATTAGTTGATTCACAAATAGTGCCAAGACCAATGGGATCAGCTGCACCAATATTATTATCGCTGCCAAATTTTTCCATTTCAGCAATTGCAAACTGAGAAGTGGAAGCATCCAAGTCTGTATGCTCTGTATGCTCTGCATCTAAATTTCACATCTCTATTTCCCCTTTTTTGTATTCATTCTGCTTGTATGAAAGGAGACACAAGATGGAGTGCACATATACTAAGTTTATTACTCTTTTTTATTGCAACCTATTGCACTATACTTAGTAGATGAAAGAATATGTGCTCCAATTCCTTTTTGATCCAGATGATCTGGCAACCTATGAAGACAATACAAAGTAAACAATTAAAATAATTTATTTAAGTTGTAAAATTACTAGCAATCCATGAAGACAAAGTAAATTAATTTTTAAAAATAAACATTTGATATAATTAATTTTTCAATTTTTTTACAGCCAGTCTGCCATTGTTTAAAGGTTTTTACAGATGGCTAAGTTTTCTTTCAAAATTCTTTGCTCTTTGCCAGATTAAAAGTTTAATTATAGATTTTTGGTGGGTTTTTCAAAAGCTCAACTAGGTTGTCAAAATTTTATGGGTGTCTCAGTTTTTAAATTTTTTGCCTTGAACTTTGCGCTAGTCAGAAAATTGATTTGATTATGGATTCCTTGTGGGTTTTTTAAGTGCTCTTGTGGGGCTTTGTTGGATTTTTTTGGTTTAGCTATAATCTTTTTCTCAAATTCCATGCTAGTCATAGTGTTCTTTGAAGTTTGTACTTGTCTATGCCTTAGTTTTTACTCTGGATTCATGTTTCAGATTTTGTGCTATTGCCTCATCTTTATTTTTCATTTTTCTTGCATTGAGAAGCATGCAAGATTGCATCATTGACCAACTTAATGTTGGAAGGCAATCAAAGATTCAACAACAAAAATTTAATCACATGGAAGCAACACATAGTGGCAATTTTTGAGTATCATGTTCTTGATGATCTTGTTTTGAGAACAAAGAACCGTCCTACCACAGCCGGATCAGACCAGAACAAGTTTGATTACCGGAATCAAGAAGTTATCATGCTTCTCAAGCTCTCTGTCATAGATGAGCAGTTGCCTTAGATTCCTTCTAGCAAGTCAACATAAAAAATTTGGAAGCATCTAAAGGAGTTGCATGAGACATCCGACAAGTGCCACACATTCTTCCTGAAGAACAAGTTGTTCTCCATCATGATGAATGAACATATGTCCTTATCGGAGCATCTCACAAAGATTAAGGACATTTGAGATCATCTCGAAGCTATTGGTCGAAAAATGGACGAATAAGATATGATAGTTATCTCTCTGAAGAGTCTACCTAAATCTTATGAGCACTTTATAGAGACTCAACATTACTTCCACTAATGTTAATCTGAAGTTTCTAGTGTTGTGGACCAAACTTTTGTAGTAAGATCGTTGGAAACAACAATTTGATAGGAGTGCCACTTCGTCCTCCTTGGAGAAAGCATTTGCAGCCAAATCCTTTCACATGGATAAATGCAAAGCTCAGTCATCTCAACAGAAGGGCTCCAGTCAGTCTCAAGATACAAAGAAGGTTTAGTGTAACTACTGTCATAAATATGGCGATGTGATCAAGGATTGTCACAATGATTTAGCTTACGAACAATGGAAGTAGGGAAGGTCTCAGCCTAAAGCCAGTGTTGTTGAGAACACAGAGGAAAGAGTGCCTTTTACGCCTTTGACGCAAGGCCAAGAGGGTCCAACAAGGACACTCCCAAGCTACCCTTGCTAGAGTTACACATGAAAGCCCACAAAATGGGAGAAACCACTAGAGATTAAATTGAATTCAATATAGATATTCTGAGACAATCTTCCTTCAACATACCAAGCATAATGCCTACTTGCTTGCAGCCATCAACAATCAAACTACAACCTGCAAGCTTAGAAGCTCGGGCTTACAGAGCCAAAATCTTATTATCTTCCTTTTATCTAGCTTCATTGTGTCTATTCTAATCCTAGATCTCGAATATATATAGACAACAAGACAACAAGCTGGCTTGTCAGGTAAATTATTACAAAATATAGGTCCTGGTCCAAAGGACAAATCAATGACCTTCCAATTAAGAAAAATAACATCCGCGGAGACAAAGATAGGTCCACACGTGATCCAAGAAGAATATCCCAAGGACATGGAAAGCCTTGATAAATTACCTCGCAGAAGCCAAAATTGCATGTTACTCAAAGCTGCCAAGAAAGAACACATGACAAGAAAAGAGAAAGGATAACCCCCAGATACGATCAAATTAAGTTCTATGAATGCAGGAGAAGGATCCATGATAGGTCCACATTAAGAAGCCAACTGCGTAGAAAGAAGGAATACGAATAACAAGTGCCATTCCTCAAACAAAAGACATAAACAAATAAACATGAAATATTTTTGGTTGATGCAAGATTGACAAAGAACCCAGGATGCTCCTACATCAGATACCTAGGGTAAATAATGACCGATGTCCACATTAGGAAGTCCTGATGTTCTGAGAAGTATCATAAAGATCGAACTCAACTTGAAAAATCCAAGAACTTTCTCTAACTGGTTTATTCTTCCACTTCACTAAGTATTCTTTGTTATCCTTTCCTCTGGTGTTCTTATAGACTCTAGTATCCAAAATCTTGTCTATTCCCTCTGTCTTCTTTTTAGGATCATTAGATTTATCAGATGTCTCTTCATCAGATTCAAAGTACTCATAAATGTTTGAAATATTGAAAATAGGTGAAATATTCATGTCATCAGGCAATTCAACTTCAAAGGCATTTCCACTGTCATATTTCTAGAAGATCTTACAAAGCCCAAATTTCTTCATCTTCAACTTGCTATAAGTACCAATAGGAAATTTGTTCTTCAAATGTACTATCACCTCATTTCCAACCTCAAAAGTCTTATGTCTTCACCTCTTATTTGCTCTTTCCTTATATTCTTGATTAGCATTATTCAGATTACTCTTTACTTCATGTAAATTCTTCATAAAGTCCACAAATTCCTCAACTTCGACACTATGTTTCAACTCAACATTCTGGTTCTCAACTCTGTAGTTCCTCTAAGATGTAGTCCGTTTACTATCTCAAAAGTTGTCTTCTTAGTGCTTTTGTTTACTGAACTATTATATGCAAATTGTGCTTGTGCCAAGACCAAGTCCCTATTAGTAGGTTTGTCTCCAATCAAACATCTCAACAGGTTACCCAAACTTCTGTTTACAACTTCAATTTGTCCATTTGTCTATAGATATAATGTAGAACTAAACTTAAGCTCAGTATTCAACTTCCATAGTGTTCTCCAAAAGTAACTAGTAAACTTAGCATCTCTGTTTGAAACAATAGTCTTAGTCAATCCATGTAATCTCACAATCTTTCTGAAAGATAGATCTGTTGTGTACCACATTTGATGTCTTCTTACAAGGTATGGAATGTGCCATCTTATAAATCTGTCAATCACCACAAAGATACAATCATTACCCCTATGAGTTCTAGGTAATCCCAAAACAAAGTCCATACTGATATCTTCCCAAGGTTTACAAGGAACAGGTAAAGGTGTATCCAATCTCATGTGCTAACTAGTTCCTTTAGCAACTTAACAAATATTGCAAGTCTTTACCATCCTTCGAACATCCTTGTACATATGTAGCCAAAAGTATCTTTCTAAAAGCAACTTCAGTGTCTTATCAATCCCAAATGTCCTCCAAGTCCACCACTATGTTTCTCCTTAATGATATTTTCTCTCATAGATCCTCTAGGTATATACAATTGAATTCCTTTAAACAACATATCTTCTTGAATGAAATGATCAACTCACTTATCTTGTTCATAAGTGATGTGATTCTTACAAGGTTTCCAAGGTTTTGCAAAATCAGGATCAGTTTCATACGAGTTCTTCAAATAATCAAACCCAAACTCTTAAACTCTCATCTCTGTCAACAAACTTCTTCTTCTACTCATAGCATTTGCTACTTTGTTTGAGATTGTGAGAAGACATCAGATGTTTCATGTCTCTGATTCAACTTATTCTGACTTCCCAAATACTGTAAAGTTTTATGATCAATGTACAATACAAATTCCTTAGGCATCAAGTAATGTCTCCATTTCTTCAAGGCTTGAATAATTGCATATACTTCTTGGTCATGAACTGAATAAATTCTCTTAGCATCATTCAATTTCTCACTATAGAAAGCTACAGGCTTACCTTCTTGATTCAAAACAGATCCAATTGCATTTCCACTAGCATCACAATCAACGTGAAAAACTTTGGTAAAATCAGGCAAAGCAAGCAGAAGCAATTCCGCTACCTTTTCTTTCAATGTTTCAAAGCTTTTTTTTGCTCCATGTGTCCATTTGAATTCTTTTATATCACCTCTTATTATCTCTGTCATAGCATTACATACTGAATTGAAATTTTTGATAAACTTTCTATAGAAACTTGCCAATCCATGAAATGTTCCAACTTCTCCAACGCTCTCAGATGTAGGCCATTCAAGTATAACTTTTGCCTTGTCAGTTTCCATCTTCAAACCATCAACAAAAATCACGAAACCAAGGTACACAATTTCCTCTTTCATAAAAGAACATTTCTTCAAGTTTATTAACAACTTTTCCTCTTTCAACCTTTGCAACACTTGTTTGTTATGCATTAGGTGTTCTTCTTTTGTCTTACTATAGATTAATGTCATCAAGATATACAATCACAAATTTACCCAAGGGTTTTTTCAAAGCTCCATTCATTAATCTCATAAAAGTACTACGTGCATTAGTTAAACCAAAAGGCATAACCAACCACTCATACAAACCTTCACTAGTCTTAAAAGAAGTTTTCCATTCATCTCCTTCTCTGATTCTAATATGATGATATCCACTCTTCAAATCAATCTTTGTAAAATATTTAGTTCCACTCAAACCATTCGTAGTGTCATCCATTCTAGGCAAGGGGAGTCTCTACTTAATTGTTATTTTGTTTATAGCTCTAGAATCAATACATATTCTCCATTCCCCATTCTTCTTAGGTGCCAATACAATAGGTAATGTACAAGGACTCAAACTTTCTCTTGTCAAACCTTCCTCAAGTAATTCTTGCACTTGTATGTTCCATTCTTCATTCCCTAAAGGTGTTAGTCTATGTGGTTTTTTATTAGGCAAACTAGCTCTAGGTATCAAATCCATATAGTCACTAATGCTTCTCATAGGAGGTAAACCATCAGGTACATTATAAAAAATAATATCAAGAAACTTTGTCAACAAGGATCTAACCTTAGGTGCATGGTCAAGTTCATCTTTTTTTCTCAATCTTTCTAGGGATCAAAGCAAAACAAATATTATGTTTCTTCATACCAAGCAGGCTCTAATTGTAGTACAATGATTCTCTTCAGGTTTCTCAATCAAAGGAAACAATACTTGTTTCTTCCCATTACCCCAACTATTATGCTAATTTAATCTATAATCATGTAAAGCCTTTCTATCATACTGCCAAGGTCTTCGCAAAAGAATTTGACAACAATTCATAGGCATAATATCACACAAAACTTCATCAAAGTAGTTCCCAATCTTGAATTTCACAAGGCACTATTCACTTACCAATAATTTATGTTCATCCTTTATCCAAGCAATGTGATAAGGGTTAGGGTGCTTTAGATATAATGTGGTGGGAGGTATCTCATATTCCTCAATGCATACTGTGTTCTTGGCATGGAATTAAACTTACTCTCATGAGTCAGATCATGTGGCATTCTTCTCAGCTTGATGTGGTGTTCATTACACACAAGTGTTTGACTGTTGATCGTGTGACACACACTGTTGTAGCTGTTGGCATTGAGGATCATGGTCTATACAACATTGTAGATAAGAGTGATTCTCTTGAGCATGCTTCCTAGCAAAACCATCTTCTATTAGTAATCTTTGGCATCAATGATATGGTCACCTAAACATTCACTATTTTGTTGAGCTTGTTTGGGAAGATTCAGTACGTGGCCTACCTGAAATTCAAACTCAAAATTAGAGTTTGTAGAGCTTGTTAAGATGAGAAGCAACACAGGACACTCTTTAAGGACGATGACTCATGGAAAGTCTCTAAGGTACTATAGTTGGTCCATGCTCATGTATGTGGTCCGATGAATACTCCTTTTGTTACTAGGTGTAGGTATTTCTTTCTTTTTGTTGATGGTTTTAGTTAGAAAAAGTGGGTGTAGTTTCTTAGATAGAAATCCGATGTGTTTACTATACTTCAAAAATTTAAGGCCTCAGTAGGAAAAGAGTGTGGTAGTTCTACTATATCTCTTAGGTTTAATAGTGATGCAGCGGGGGAGTTTTGTTGTACTGCTTTCTTCACTTTCTTTGATACACATGGCATCAAACATTAGTTAACCACAACATACGCCACTCAACAAAATGGTGTTGTATAACGTTGCAACCACACCATAGCAACAACCAAGTCAATGATAGAACACAAAAATGTTCCTAAGAAGTATTGGGCAGAAGTAGTGTTTAATGCGGCCTATCTCCTTAATTTGTCTCCCACACATGTTAAGGGGAAGACTCTTGAGGAAACCTAGATTGGTTGCAAATCCAGGATCAACCATCTAAATGTTTTTGGCTCTTTACCATATGTATTTATTCCAAATGTCCATCGTTCCAAGTTGGATTTCTAGAGTTAGAAGTTAATGTTTATAGGATACAACGACAACCATAAGGCTTACTGGCTGATTGATGTAGACACAAATCATCTTATCTTCAATTGCTATGTTGTCTTTGAAAGTGAGGACCATTTCAACTTCCCTGCTCTGAGCAACATTCTAAGGTTTAGCCTTTGAAGGCTTATGATTTGGGTGTTCGTCTTCCATTGGGTTCACCTATGAGAGGGATGATGCAGATTTTGCATTTGATGATGCACTACCCGACTTTCCTCTGGATGATGTTAATCTTCCACCTGTTCCAGATCCTCTTCCACTTTCATCTCTAGTTATTACTCCTCATATGATGTTGGTACATCTACTTTCTGAGCTAAATGTTGGGCTAAGACTAGCAGTGATCTTTGTCCTGATGAGCTCATCGAGGGTAGATCTTTTAGACATAAGGGCAAACAACGAAGTACAATTAACTTTGCTTTCGTGGCCAACATTCATAGTATTTATGAGCATCAAACATTTGTAGAGGCAAAAGAGATTCCAATGTGGGAATAGGCAATAGATGCATAATATTAGAGTCTTTAGAAGAACAACACCTAGGTTCTCTTTGATCTTCCTCCAGGGAAGAAGCCCATTAGCTGCAAATGGGTGTATAAGGTCAAGTATCGTGTAGATGGTACCTTGGATAAATACAAGGCCAGATTAGTTGCTCAAGGATTCTCAGCGGAATGGCATTGACTGTGAGAAGACTATTGCTCCTATTGCCAAGATGAGTACAATTTGTCCTCGCTAGAAAGTCAATCAAATAGATGTAAAGAGTGCCTTTCTCAATGGTGAGTTGTGGGAAGAAGTCTATATGACGTAGCCTCTTGGTCTCAAGGTTGTTAGCAAAGAACACCAATCATGTCGACTCAAGAAAGCACTCAATGGACTCAAACAAGCTCCTTGAGTGTGGTACATCAAGGTTGATCAGTACTTGGTTGCTCATAGTTTTTAGCATAGCCTTTTTGATAGTAATTTGTATTTCAAGCACTCTGGTTATGATTTTCTCTTTCTTGTTGTCTATGTGAATGACTTGATCATTACTAGCTGTTTAACACATTTGATTGCCAAAATCAAACAAAGCCTATACAAGGATTTTCATATGACGGATTTGGGCTTCTCCATTATTGTTTAGGTGTTGAGGTTTGGTAGGCTAATGATAACATTTTTATTTCCTAGTCTAAGTATGCTAGGAACTTGCTTGATATGTTTCAAATGCAGACTTGCAGATTTATTTCCACTCCTATGGAGAAAGGACTGAAGTTGTCAGCTAGGTTTGATTCTCCATTTGTTGATGTAACCACTTTCAAGCGATTTGTGGGCAGTCTCATCTATTGCATACCACTAGATCTCAGTTTTGCAGTAAGCTAAATTTCATGCTTCATGACAGCCCTCAAGTTTGATCTTTGGGTAGCAGCAAAGCATGTGCTGCATTATGTGAAGGGTACCTTTGATTATGGACTTCTTTATGCTAGGAGTCATGATCCTAGACTCAATCGATGATAAGAAATCAACCTCTGGATATATGTTCAGTTTAGGATCTGGTGTAGTCATCTGAACTAGTAAAAAGAGCAGGCAATGTCTCTCTCCTCAACAGATGTAGAGTATTGAGGAGTAGTTAAGGTAGCTTGTGAGGTAGTTTAGCTTCGTCGGATGCTTGCGGATATGCAAATATCTCAAATAGGTCAGATTCGTTCTCTAACAACGAGGGAGTTTTCAAACTTGCCTAGAATCTGTCTTCCGTCGTTGTCATTACATTCGACAGATGGTTAAAGACATAGCAGTTCAGTTGTAATATGTTCCAACTATAGATTAGACTGTAGACATTCTCACCAAGCCTCTTGGCCCAAATAAGTTTGCTAAACTCGGGGGCAGCTTGGTGTTGTTGATAGATTGACTATTAAGGGAAGGTATTAGAACATTATTTAACTACTATTTAATGGTCATCTATGTTTAATATGTAAATCATGTAGATAAGATTGTTTCTAGGATCTTCTTCAGAGACTTTCTGGGATGATTGGTCGCCTTGTTCCTTGTCCTTGTGATGGACTTCTTCCGGCCAAGGAAGGACCCCTAGTCCTTTTACTTGGTACCTTCCATTGTTTCTTTGTTGCTTTGTTGCTTTATTCTTTCATGGGCACTGTTTGGTGTACTTACTGTGTGTGGTTTCCCTTGTTTGTAAACTTTTAGTCCCTTAGATCCTTGTTGGTCTCTTGTTGGACATTAATAAATTTATCTTATCTTCAGTTTCTTATTTGAAACTTTCTAGTATTGTATTCTTGTAAATTCTTTATAATGATCCTTCCGATCATTTGTTAGTATAATGAATATTTCATTAGTGACTTCTCTTTAATACCTTCCAAATGTTTAGATGGGGAACTCTTATTTTCATCTTAAATCAGATACTTGGATCCGTCACAAGACTTCATCTAGGTCTCTAGTATTGCATTTGATCATATTTTGCGATTGAGGGCTTGATATACCTGGTCAAAGTTAGTGTCTATCTGAAATTTCATGCGACAGTTTTGATAGTTAAATCTTCAATAGGTCATAAATTTTCATATGGATTCTTTGCCTTGGAAGTGTTGGAAAGGTATTTCAAAACTCTTTGGAGGGGTGTAGTTCGTCACTGCATTCAATGAAATCTAGCCTATCCTTGAGTCCACTGAAGATGCAGGCTCTCTTTAATGGTGTGGCTGGTGGCATGATGTTTGAGTTGAGGAATCAGCTAAGGATAGAGTTTTGATGAGAAAAGATTTTATTGACTGTTTAAGGGACAAATTCATTTCTAACATCTGTAGAGAAGGGACATGAATACCACAATAGGGAAGAGCATGGGATGGTAATCATCAAGGTTCACGTTGTCTCTGAGCATTTTCATCCTGAATGGAATAAAACATCCCAAGAAGATGTCTGTCCCATTGAAGCCTTTATTTTGACAACCAAATCACACAAATTTCCAATTGTGTCAGGAGGCGGGCAACTTGATCCACAGGATTATGATCAGTTTGAAGACTACTTGCCTTAAGGATATTATACACGAATTATTGGAATGCAGAAGTGAGTTTGAGTCCACTCAAATGCTGGAGATGTGCCCAAAATTTGTACTTGTTTACTCATCTCTCTACTAGAGCCATGCTGACTGATCGTTGCTATTCTTCCCACTGCAAGCTAGGTGTCTATAGTTTCTGTCTATGGGGTTAAGCACCAAGCAATACTGGCTTGACACATTCCCAAGTTCAGCAACTGCCCAAGCTGGGCAGCTAGGTGTCTATAGTTGCTGTATATGGGGTTAAGCACCATGCAATACTGGCTTGACACATTGCCAAGTTCAGTAACTGCTCAAGCTTATTCTACGATGTAACTATGATTGAAGGCTGAATGAGTTTTTGGATATGATGATGTGTTTACAAATGTTGAGAAGCTAGAAAATTAATTACTTAGGCTTGTTGGTCTGATATTTTTGGGAAGTTCAAGTGCATTGCATATTATGCACATCAACACTAGTTTGATTCATGCATGCGAAGCATGCATCATGTTGTACTTTGTTGTTAATGTTCTATAGGCTTCTTCGCATCCTACACAAGCAGACTAGTGTTTGAGTGAAACAATGATTTATATCAATAGTTTTGTGGGTGCTATACTGATAAAACTAATTTTGGCATATATTTTTAACTTGTCACTTTAGTGCATCCATATCTACTTGAAGTATTGAGCACGGAGAAGGCTAGCTAGTCAATTAATATCAAATCTCATTTCATTTGCCTGGAAGCTAACCTGTTTTGTCTGTTCGCATATACTGAAAGGATTGTATGTGCAAAGTTATGCAGAAATTTCAAATATTCATAAGAGTATGGTTTGTAGTGCCATGAAATTGAGCTTACAAGCACATATGTTGCATTGTGTACAATTGCCATGACAGATAGTGAGGACCATAATTGTTTCTTGTTTCTCTGTTTTCCGTGGTTGTGTCTGATTTATGTACTGAATCTTTATTAATTTTTATTCAGGTGAAATGTGCTGAAGTACTTATAGAAGCTGGGGTAGTTGTTGATGCACTTGATAAAAACAATAATACGGCGCTTCATTATGCAGCAGGCTATGGACGCCAGGAGTGTGTAGAACTCCTATTGAAAAATGGAGCTTCTGTGTATGTATAGATCCTGTGGGATCAATTGCCTCTGATGCTTGGTTTATGTCCCTAGTTTTTCTATGTGGTAGTCAATTGCATATTTTTATTCATCTATTCACATTTTCATGTGGTATTTATTACAGAACCCTGCAAAATTTGGATGGAAAGACATCCATTGACGTTGCCAAATTGAATCATCATAAGGACGTGCTCAAGTTACTGGAGAAGGATGCATTCCTGTAAGCCAATAAGCCATTTAAGGTTACCTATACACCGGATATATAAGAAATTATTTGGAAAATTTCTGTTCATGGGCAGCAAGCTGCACCACCATGCATGAAGACAAAAATAATTATGTAAAATAATCAAGTATATTTTCTGTAGATATTTGTTTGTTGCTTACTGAATATAGCCCTTATTTAGAATTTGAGCTTTTGTTTTATGTAGTTCTAGATTTATATTAGTTGTCAGGTTTCTATACATGGGGGAGCAGAGGCATATTTATTTATTCTACGCCTTTGACGTGTATATTTTTTTCTCTGTCCTTTATTAAACGCTATTTATTCTTGGAGTGCAGATATTGGAATGTGATTGTGAATCTTATTCTATTCTTCTACGAAGAGCTATTTATTACTGTATAATAGGATGATGGAATGTGATAGTGAAACTCTCTTAGCTAAGGGACAAACTTTCTAGTTCAAGGGTATGCATAGATGGTCCTAATCCCAAGGTCAGTTTAGTAATTTACCGATGATGAGTTTCCTCTATGAACATCTTTAAATTGAGCATTCTTTTCCAAGTAGAATTGTTAGTGTGGGCTTTTATGATTATTTGATTACTTGGATTTGGTGATGTATGAAGTTTTCCCATTCAATTAAATATTGTATAGTATTACTTTATTAGTTTTTTGTTTTGTATCTCACCATTCTTGTAAATGATGTGAGAATAAAGGCCACATGCAAAAACTGGTAAAAGCAGAAGATTAAAATACACATTTTAGAATCCACAGTACTTATTTGCTAAATGAAAAAATGTACTATTTTAGTTTTATGTCTTTTGGTTGACACTTCCGAATATTCATTACGAGTCGATGGATGCACTGGGCTATAATATCCATGGCAAGGATTAAACTTCAACAACCCTAACTTCTGCTATTATTTTGGGATATGAAATGACGTGAAATATGTTTTAAAACATGTAGATGCAAAAATTGGCTTGCGCTGTATAGCTTTCTCTACTATTTATGAGCAAACTCAGATTTATCCAATTCACATTCATGATTTTTGTACTGTTTCCATGAAACAACTTTAGGGGACAATGTTAAATGTTAAAAAACTTTAAAGATGTAGAATTGAGTACAGTGGTTGGAAAATGCATTCCAATTTGAGATCGAGTCTTCTTTTTACTTTCAACTCAAAATATAAACTTTGGCAGTGAGATATCGGTGATGGTTCTATGGGAGAATGTTGAAGCGTGTTTATAGAGGTGTTTTTTTTGTCAGACTTAAACATCCCACACTAAGCCATTGACCGCATAGGTGGATAAGATGGGGCCCAGCCATACTCCGTCTACCTCTGTTTCCGTTAACGGTGCTGGTTCATGGATGCATCGATGGTATTATGAACCATCGTACATCTCGTCCAGTAATCTGTCTTCCTGTCTTATCCTGTCAGTACTATGGTGCTTCCATCAATCGATGGTCAGTAACATAATTATGTTATTTTCAAATTTGAGCTTCTCCCGCCTGATAAGTAAAATGCCTTTCCAAATTATGAGAATGAAAAACACACGGAAAGGAAAACAATAATACAGCCTGCAAATATAACTCAGTCCATGTCCATTATGCCTGTCAAAGTGTTGTCTTCAACTAAATTGGTTATTAAAAAGAAGAATGGAAGAACTAGATTATGTAGTTCTAAATTTAAAAAAAAAAATATTTCTCTGCTTTGCGATTTCACTTCCTTTGAATATGTTGGGGTTCTGTATATTTGTTACCTGTGCAAGCGAAAGTTGACCCTCGAGGAGACATGCATCTAGAGGTAAGACTTATTCTGAAAAATTATTTTATTCTATAACTGTCACCAGTGACACATTGTGTTAAAAGCATTAAGTCTTGATAAATTGTATTAAAGTATTCATCTCCCATTTTCATAGAATGTGCATGATGAATTTTAGAATATAAGTTGTACAATGTTCTGCTTAATTGTGCCATTCCATTTTCTTCTGGTTGTAGAGGTGATTACATTTTGCAATAAAGAAAACAATTATGAATGATGAGAAGGACTTATATTTTGCAATAAAGAAAACAATTATTTACCCATGCGAAAGTTAATTGAATCAGAAACTTAGCTTCTAAATAATTTTGAACTATTTAGAATTATAAGGAAGTGGAAAAGGAAATGAAATGGAAAAATAATATTAGGTGACAAAGACCTAGCGTTTCTCCTCGTTTAAAATTTAGTAATCAAGTAAAAAATACTTATCTCATTTTACTAATCACATGGAGATAATATTTTTGTCTAGATTCAAACCCATGATCTCCGAAATAAGAGGCTCATAATTTACCCTTTTTACCTAATTATTATTATATACTTAAATTATAGTAGATGTAATAATATTTTAATAATTAAAAAATTGTAATGTAAATATTAACATATTAAAATTAAAATTTTTTAATATTGAACTATAATCTTATATTATAAACAATATCAATTATTTTCTATTAATTTTATATAATTTAAATTATAAAATATATTTACAAATAACTATGATACTATTTTTCACACATTTGAAATTATACAAATATCATTATTACATAAAATATGTTTTATATTAAATATATCAAATATTTAAAATATATTAGTAATATAATTTTATTTTTTACTGGTGCAAAAATTGTTATATATTAAAATAGAAAATGTATAAGTAAATAGATTTCGTCGTCTTTCGTAAGGCCAGAGCAGGGCACAACACCAACAAACCCAATACCCTCCTAGATACACAAAAGGATCACAAAGAGACATAAGTGTGATCACATCTACCCCATAAAACATTGAAGGGCCAAAGGCCACTTACGACCGGATGTACAAGTATGCCAGAAAACCAACTATCAGAAACATCAAAGAGAAAGCTCATTTAAACAAGAGAGCGACCTCTTCCCTGGAGAAATTCTGAATGGCATTGCTTGCCACAGCTATTGGACCAACCCTCAGTCGAGAACTATGAGCACCAGCACAAAAACCGCGCAAACCACCACAAGCTCTGCCACATCGCCCATGGGGCTCACTAGAATTCAATCCATAGTCAGCTATCAGCAGTGAGATGTCCACTCCAGAAGCACATATGTCCTTGTATGCAAGCCTGCTAGAAACCATCAAACCACCAATGTCTGCAACCTCACCACCATTCACTCGACCAAACGACTAAGTATCACTCAATGCAACACTGCGAGTCCTCTTTCTTGGCGGAATTTGTCTACAAATCATGGAATTCATGTCCTCATCCAAGGGAGTAATAGACCTAATCTTTGCGATTTTCCTTCATAGCCTTACCAGTCTACTGCCAATAAAAACATGCTCCATTTCTAGAGTTTGCGGAAAGCCACCAAATTTCACCCATCCCCAACGAGCAATTGGCAAGTGTACTTTCAGAGGAGTGCCTGAGGTCCATACCAAGAGGGGTTTCAGTTCCCCTAGGTTGTTGCAAATCAGGCGCCAAGGTCGATCACACTTATGAATGCCTATCCCCAACTCCGCTCTGTCAACCAACTCCTCCGACCTCAAACCCCATTTGGGCTCAATGTATGCCCAAGCAATGCTTCATGCCTTTGGTTTCAAATTAGGGAAAGCACCAGAAAAAGGGATGAGATGTCAAGATCAAACCTCGACCCCCACCCATACTCCCATAATTCTTCACCAAAAAGAAGCTTTAGAGTTTCCCAAAAGTACTCAATCATCATGTTGGAAACATTCCCCATGCAGTTTAACAGAGATTGTATCTTTGAATTCCAAAATCTTCCCATCAGCGCTAAGTGAAAAGTTGGTCTCCATTACTACCTATTCACTATGCTGCCCAAGCCGAGAGTCGAGAACTAAATTTGATCGATGCTCATTAAAACTTCCAAGCGAAGCCTCTAGAAAGAAAGGGGTAATCATGGTCTTACAATGTGCCTTGTCCAAGGTTGCTCTCGCGTACGATTACTAGACACTGCTCCATAGGTGGTACTCCTGCATCCATTCTAATAAATAATGATCAAATTGGAAATATAGAGATATATCCACATTATGTCTTTTGATAAACTATTGAAATCTTCAAAAAGTTCCATATTGTCACCACACGTTCCAAACTTTGATCTAGCTTATTTACGATGACATTGGCCTCTCTTAGAACATGTGATACCCTAAAGCCCGGGTAAAATAACAAAACTATGGCACCTTTTAGATTGATTTATTTGAATGACTGAATTTGAGTATTTCTATCTAAAAATTAATTTTGTTTAAACATATTATTTAGATAAATACATTTTAGCTAAGTGATAAATAATCTCACATTTTTCTAATTGAAAATGTCTATTAAATACATGTTTTATACTAGTTTGTATCCAATTACTAAAGAAATTAAAATATTTGATATTTTAATAATTTTTATTATTTTGTATGATATTTTTTTGATAACATATAAACACCATTTTATAGAGCTTAAAGTCAAAAATATTTTCATATATAGTTTATAGTGTTTTAATTAGATATAGTATATTGTGAATAAAAAATTTCACAAGCACATATTTTAACACTTAAAGAGATGTCGATCTTGAGAAAGAAAAAATATTAAATCATATCAATTTAAAAAAAAAAAAAATGATCTACAAGAGAGACTCTTCTTCCAAAATGTATAATTTTTCTTTTGGTTAGAATAGATTTGTTTGGAAAAATGTGGTGGGAGATGAAAATTATTGATTTCAGGCGAGTTGAAATTTGAATCATTATAAAAGACAAAATATAGGCCTAAAGCCAATTTTTATTTTTTATTGTTCTAGCGATATATGTTATTTATAACATAGTCCAAGATCAAAGAGAAATAAGTTTATTTCAATATAGAATTGTGGTGGGAACTAGACCTATAATTTTTAGTGTTTTTTAGCAACTAAAAAATTACCTATAAAAATTAGGAAAATATATCAATTCTTATTCCAAATAGTTATTAAAAATTATAATCTTAAACTTCATCCATTTCTACACATGTTATTAGTACACCTTTTTTTCAAATTCTAAATAATAATACCAGTTTTATTTCATTGAAGGTGAATAGAACTATACTTTTGTTAGCCTTTTCCTTTACAAAAAGGTGACACGGGTTTGCGCTTTTACCGAAAAGTTTCTAAAAGATAGCGGATTTGTTTGATGTATCTATCCAAATGCCATGCCTTCGATTTTCCTTTCACTATGCTTCAAACTATCACTTGTGAATCACCTTCTAGGTGGATTTTCTCATAGCCAACTTCTATCCCATCAAATTTTCTTCTAGTGTTGTGAGGTATTTTGCCTGGTTGTTGGTACTATCTGCAATCCTCTTTGTTGACATTACCACAATGCTTCCATCTTTGGATCTTTCTATTGCTCCAATGTTTGAAGGCCTTGGGTTGGTTTTTGATGCCCCTTAAAAATTTATTTTGATCCATCTCAGTTCCAGTGATTGCCATTGAGCCACTACTTAATTGCTAGACTAGGGATGAGCCCCACCAATCCGTTAATGAACCAATAATCTAGTATTTTTAATTAATATTATATATTATTATACTATATAATATATTTTTATATTATTATGCTATAATATTTTTGAAGTATAATATTATATACAATCGTAAGTTATTATTTACCAAAAAAATAAAAAATAAAATTCTCTTATATAAGTAAAATCCATTTAGTCAATCATATGAACAATAGATAGTTTTAATAGTTTATAAAGTTAAAAATATTTTATTTATATTATACAAATATTAAATTTGTAATAAAATAAGAAACATTATAAATTGTGATTGGTCTAAACAATATTTTTAATCACTAGATCTAAAAATCATTACAATATACAAGTACTAATAATAATATAATTGTAAAGTGTTTCCTTTACCTTTGCAATTATAAAATTATTATTATTTTATATTTTAGGTATATAGGAACTCCTAGGAGTTAATCTCTCAACCTTAACTTTGTAGATTGTGTATTTATTATAATTTTATATACCATGGTTCCCTTGCATTCATGTAAATAAATAATTGTGGTCCATAATAAGGGTGTGGATTTTATTATTTAATACTCGTTCTATATTTTAGTGCCCTAAAAATTTCCATTCAATTGGAAGTGGATTAATTTTTTTAGCGGGTTATTGGGGAAGTCTATTGACTATGATGTTTTAAACTGATTTGAGTTTTAGTCTTTTGGCCTTCAGGCAAAAAAGTAACTTTTATTGGAAAAAATTGTCTTCCTTACTTCATGTTTTGAGAAATTGAGTTTTCCTTGAAATTGTATTTGAGAACACCAACCTTTTGATTGTTTAGTTTGATCATCTTGATAGATTTTGCATATATTGACTTATTAGTTTGCGCAAGATTGCTTTGTTTTGATAAAGTTTTTTTTTACTCTCTTAGTATTTTGAATATATCTTCCATTTTGTGTGTGCTATTGAGCAATATAGTTTTTTCTCAGATCTCACTCATTTCTCAGTTGATTTATTTTTGTTTATTGTAAATTGAGATGTATTTTATTCTCCCACATGTATGATTTTTTCCTTTCCTTTCTAGTTTTTCATGTATTTAATTTGGTTTTGTATGTCAAAATATATGGTTTCCTTCAAGATCTCTTGCCTATTTTTAAGTTCCTAAAATAGAAGTTTATATTGGACCAATGTGTTGTTAGGTGCCATAGACTAGAAGGATTTTCTCCTTTCAACTTAAATTAAAGTTTAAATTTTGCCCATTTCTGAAGGACCATCAACGGTGAAGACCTTTACAACTAAATGTTTTTGATTAAGGAAAACAATTTTTGAAGGGTGCCTGAAACCCTTTACAAATCAAATGATTTTCAATGAAGCCCAAATATAATAACAACAAACCTTAGTTGAAATAGGTGACCCGACAAAACAAGGTGACCAAGGTGGCCTCAAAAATAACATAGTGCTTGACTACCACCTAAACATGTTTTAAATGGGATCTTGAAACCCCATGATAACAAAAGAAGACATTTAATCCAGAACCATGTCAAACTACAAGACAATAGGCAAAAAAGACTAGGAGAACCAAAACCAAAAAGGGGCGGCCTCAAAAAGACGAGGCGAGCAACAGGAAAAGTAATCTAAGCCTCAAGATTTACATTTAGAACCCATCTTTTGAGAATGTAAAGACATATCAAATGATGGAATTGAGGGCTTGACCTTTTTTCCTTTTATTGTTGTCCATCCATCCTCCACCATCTCAACAGCCTTCTGCCAAGCAAAGTCATCCACACCACAAACATCCCCCAAAGCCCTCTTAGCCAAGGAAGAAGTACCACCACCACATGAAAGAGGGGCAACAGCTCCCCTCGGAGCCAGAGCTACATGAGGAGCAATAGCCAAATCAACAATAGCAACATTCGAAGGAGGGACAACTGTATTGGCCACCACCATAGGGGATGCATTTAAATCATGAGGAGTAGCAATAGAATCCACTTCTAAAGAATCCTGAGATGAATCAACCAACCCACCCCCTACAGAGGGAGCTTTCTGAACAATGCAGTGGTCATTCGAAACCTCCTTCCACCAAGAAGGTGACTTCTTCGATCTAACCTTTCTAGAGGAGCATCACGCTGCGAGGTGGCCTGTCTTATGGCATTTTCAACATCTGAAAGGAATGCCCTCATAATCAAGAAGTTGAATCCAAGAGCCATTGGGAGAGGCCAACTTAACCATTTTTGGGAGCCCCTTAGAGACATCTATCTCCACAAGAATGCGAGCATATGTCATCCAAAATACATTGGAAGACGTGGTATCAAGCAGCAAAAATTTCCTTAGGGCCTCTCCCACAACCTCCAGGACTGAATCTAGCCATAAGTCAAGGGGAAGATTAGGTGACCTTACCCACAAAGGGATCTTGTTAAAGGATTCAATTGACAGATCAAAATCCACAAACCAAGGTTTAGCCATCAAAGGGAACCTGTCCTCCCAAGAGAAACCACGCCGAAGGATGGCATTTCGATCATCAGTAGAAGCAAATTTCACAATGAAAAAGCCCCTTGCCACAGGGAAAATTTGGACTATATTTGAAACTATAGGCTCCCAAAATTTGGAAATCCAAGCATGCAGATCTGATAGAGAGGGCCAACAACCCCTAAAATGAAAGATGGTAGTAGTAGAGGAGAAGTCCTTTGCATAAGTAGAAATCTCATCAACCAGATCAAACTCTAAATTGATCACGATGGGATTACTTACAACAATAGGCTCAACAACACGGAGCCTTAGACACACAACCTTACCACCAAGACTAGCCTCATATGCGGCCACATTTGCATAGGAAATGGCAGAACCACCCACAACACCTGAGTAACAAATCTCCCCACCAGGAACAGGAGAATCCCTAGCCTAAAAATTAGTAGAGGAACCATCCCCCACCTTGGGCAAAGGGTGAAACCCTCCCTTAAATATTTCTTAAGAAATGGTAGGAGAAGCCCGATTAATGTAGCTTGCAACATCACTGCCAAAGGTAGATGAAGCAAGAGCATAATCTAGGGTAGACGCAGACGCGGGAGCATAAGCCACATCAGAAGCTAGAGCGGGAGTGGGCGCCATACAAAATACATTAGCCCTTGAGCCCTTATTACATTTTCTTTTAATTTAAAAGCATGAACTTATCCCATGATTGTGACCAATGAGTAGTTACTACTTGTTGGTATTGGATTCACCATCGATTTTTCAGTATTGACAATGAGGCTAGTTGAGCATGCATTGTGCATGTGCAATTCACCATTTCTCCTTGGTAGCTTTTTTTTAATGCTCGATTGAGATAACATCATAATATATTGGTAATTGACATTTAGACCACATCATGACCATAATTGAGTGCACCTTTTTGGGATTCTAAGGGACCCATGATCTTGGTTGAAGCCATCAATGTTTTTTTTATCATTTTGGCTATTTGTCTTGGAGACCTTGTTTGATTTGTTTATTATTCTAACATATTTGAATGGGACAAGCCTATGTGTTTGGGTAATAGAGTGGAGTGGCTCTCCATGGTGAGCTAGGACATAAATGGGTCTCCAGTGTAACCTCTAAAAAGTTTTAATTGAGTGAAAAATAAATAAATGAATTGGGTAAAATATATTAACAAGATTCATAAAACTACCTATGTTATTATGTGGAGCCTAATCAGACTCGAAGGTTAATATTTTCCCACTTCATTAGTGTGATTTCCCCCTAGATTGTTGTATGGGGGTTTGGGGACAACACCCCTTGTAGGGTCCTAGGGCAAAGCCTCAGATGCACTCGCTATCACAATATAGGGTGGGGTCGAGGGGAAATGCCCTTGCAGGGGTTTTCTGGGGTAGCCACCTAAAAGCTCAAATGACTTTTTTATTCTAAAAGGCGTCAGGATCTATTTTCCTATTGGATGACTTATTGTAGCCCTAATTTTGCAAGTGATAAAAATATTGTATAAAATGGCTTAGGATTAGGGATTTTGTTATGCATGATTTAGTAGCTTCTTGTGGTGGTATTGAGCTCCAAGGGATTGCAAATTGTAATAAGGTTGTAATCACTAGATAATGAGAATATTAGACCTGTTGTTAGTGGATGTAGCTCAGGGATTGGGAGAACCACGTTAAATCTTTGTGTCTAGTGTTCGCTTCTCTATGTATTATTCATTTATGATATTGGTTATACTTTCATGTAATTATTACATTTGTCTCAGTAATCCTAACAATCTAGTCATTTGAAGACATTGATGGAAGTTGAATTTAATGCTTATTTGATCAAGGATGTTGACCAAAGGAACCACAACTAGTCATCTACAAATATTGATCAATGATACATATCATGTTTTTCCATATATGAACATTGATCAAAGACTCGATGCTATATGGAAGACCATGTAATGAAACTCCATTCATGAGTGTTAGGATTAACCACAGACAAAAATAAAAATTACATGCAAATATAACCAATATCAAAAAATAATAAATCACACAAAAGAGAACACAACACACCAAGATTTAACGTGGTTCACTCGATCCCTGGGATATGTCCACCAAACAACAAGTCCAATATTATTACTATCCAATGATTACAACCTAATTACAATCTATAAACCCTTACAACTCAATACTGTCACAAGAAGCGATTATCACATCATACCTTATGGAAAATCCCTAACCCTAAGCCATTTTATACTAGTATTTTTGTCACTTTAGGGTTATAATTAGTTACAATATGTCGGCCCAAAAATGCCAAGGAGTTATGGAGTATGTACAATACTTCCCTAATTAGTCACTACAAACTAACAATCTCCCACTTGGGGATTGATTAGGCTCGACACTAAACAACAATCTCTCACTTGGAGACTGAGCCTGGAGCAATGTCACCACTCCATGAGGCTCCCATTGGATCAAATTGTAATGACCCCATCTTTTAACCTTCACGTTCTCCAAAATCTAAGTGAAGCATATGAGGAAATTAAATTAATTTTTTATAAAGTCATTAAATAAATTAAATTAAAAGGTGACTTTATATTTAATTAATTATTGAATTGCAAGAGAGGAGTTTCTAGAGAGTGCATTAATAATTGGAATGGGGAAGCTTCTAGCACTTGCAATTAATTAATGTTTTAGTTCCTTTTAGAAGGGTGAAGGAAAAGGATAAATAGGGGTGAAAGTCTCATTGTTGAGCATTAGATTTTTGTGAATGACATTTGATAAGAGCTTGGATGTGTGAATCACATATCTTTCTTGGCAATAGGGGATGTTCATCATCTCTTATAACATTCTAGACGTCATTCCCTTGGGGTTTGGCCTTTGGAATACATTGCTTGTACTTGATTTCATCATTTTGAGAATTAATATAATTTCAACATTGGTTCCATCTTCAGTTTGCAGTAAAAAATCTATTTCAATAATTGATTTAGTTTTTGGGCATTTCTAGGGTGCCCATTACAGTGGTATTAGAGCTATAAGTCTTGCCATCCTGTGGAGATCTTCAACATCTATGTTTGAGCATGTGACAAGGACTTTATAATTTTTGCAATACCAGAGCAAGATAAAGTAGGAGTTTAGACTTGCAGAACGAACAAGGTAGTTCATCCATGCAGAGGGACGTACAATCCAGTCATATAGACACAGAGGAGACATTCTTTGAACAAGATAGCAGTATGGGTGACCGAGATGATAGGAATATTGGTCTAGATCAAGAAAATGTAATGTTTAGGTTATTGGGTACATTAGAGGAGCAAAATATGCATATGGATATGATGCAACAGGATCAAAATAGGTGAATGGATATGATGTTGCAGCTAATGGCTAGACAGATAGGCATCAATATTAATCCAAGTGATGCAGGAGCATCTTGCATGGGAAAATTATTGAAAAAAAAATAAAAAATAAATTTTTTTTTTGGAAAAAATAAAAATAAAAAAAAATTAAAAAAAATTTGGAGGAGAGAGAAAGTGACGAAAATTAGAGGAGAAATAATTTTTTTTTAAAAAAAAAGGGAGAAAAGAAAGGAAAAGGGGATTTCTATTTTCGAGGTGCATAGGTGGCATAATAGAAAAAACAAAAAATAAATGGTTGTCATTCCATTTATCGAGGTGTGTGGGAAGAATTCTAGAAAGTTAGAATATTGTAGAAAGTTGTGAATATTGTAGAAGGTTATGGAAGTTGTAGAAGGTTGTGGATATTGTGTAGGTGGAATTCTAGAAGGTTGTGGATAAGTTATGCATTGGGTGGTAAGTGCCTATTTAAGCAAGGCATATGAGTATTTCTAATCAAGCTCAAGGAGAAGCTTGAGAAGTGGAAGCTCGAGGAGTAGAAGCTTGAGAAGTGGAAGCTCGAGAAGGAGAGGCTTGAGAAGGAGAAGCTCGAGAAGTAGAAGCGTTGGAAGGAAAGTTGGAAGGTGTGAAGGCTTCAAGGTGTGAAGCTGGAAAGTGTGAAAGAGAAGGAGGAAGTGAAGAGTGAGTTTTCCAGAGTCTGTGGACAGAGCGCCGAATGTGAGGCAATTTATAGCAGGATTGTGATGGACTTGTGAGTGTGTAGGTAGAGCACCGAATGTGAGGCAGTTTACACTTGGATCTTGGATAAGGTTGGACAAGAGCTAGTGGCTGCGGTTTAGAAACAAGAAGGTTGCTTGGTGGCTTGCAAGCACAAGTTGAGATCTTGGAGGTTTCTACCAGAGTGTGGATCTGGACTAGCTTGGGTTTGGATTGGATCTTGAGAGATCTTGTAGAAATGTTATTGTAATTGCTAAGGATTTTAAAATTTAATAAAATTTCTTGGGAAGCATTTATTCTCTCTTTATCTTCATATTGTTGCATTCTTGGTTGTGAGTTGGTAAGGGTGGTGTGGCCCTTCGTCAGTGGTATCAGAGCGTACCTTCATCAGTGGTATCAGAGCATACCTTCATTACCAAGTGATGCCAACAATGGAAACAATAATAATAGGGGCAATGATAATGCAAGCCAAGACAACATTAATGGTAACAATGGATATGACAACAATGGAAATGAGGCTGATAACTTTAGACATGTTGCACACCCAACTCAAACAACTAGCTCGAGACCTCTTCTACCCACCTTCCCACCCAGAGATCCAGTTCAATCAATTAATGAACCACAGATTGTAGAGTTACAGGATCAGTTTAGAAGGGATTGGGAGGCTAGTGGACTGGAGTTTTAGGTAGACATTTCTCTCAGAGATTACTTGGACTTGAGGATGAGACACATGCCCAGATCAAGAGGACAAAGTCAAAGCCTTGAGCTAAGAAAGAAAGTTGGGAAACTTACTTCACCTTATTATGATGCTTCAAGGAAGATGATCACATGACCTTGAGTGCAGAAGATGGATACATACTAGCAGCTGAATCCTATGCTTGAAGAAGAGGCTATAAAGTATGCAACTATTCACTTGGATGGACCGACACATGAGTGGTGGCACCATGGAATGGTAACCTTGGGACATAATCAGATCACATCTTACGAGTTCATTGAGAAGCTCATAGAGAGATTTGGTACCAAGGATCTTGAATTACAGTTTAAGGAGTTGACACAACTCAAGCAGTGGGGATAAGTTGAGACATATATCAGTGAATTTTAGAGGTTTGTTGTGTTGGTTACAAGTATTTCAAAGAGGAGGTTAGTAGTGTTGTTTATGGATGGACTCTTAGAACCCTTGCAAGGTTGGGTCAAGGGGCATGACCCAACTACGTTGCAAGAGGCCACTAAAAAGGCTCGTGACTTAGTACCCTCTTCATTTAGGAGCAGATTTTAGCACAATTATTCTTATATGAAAAAGGAGAAGGAGAAGGACAAAAAACCTTTTCACAAGGATGCTCAGCCCAAAAGAGATAAGTTAGATAATGACACCTTGAATGATTTGAGAAAGAAGAAGTTATGTTTTCATTGTAGAGAGCCTTGGGATTTATCTCATAAGTGTCCTCTCAAGGCTAAGGCAAATCAAATGGAATATTTCTCAGCAGAAGAGTCACAGTCAGAGAGGGAGAATCAACACTTTGATTCAAATGAGGATAACACTACAGAGGAGAGCAACATTCCTAAGGATGAGAGCTCATTAGCACGATTAATGGGGGCTCAGAAGGCAATCACATTTAAGGTTAGAGGTACTATACACGGGTAGAAAGTGATCTCACTCATTGACACTAGGGCCACACATAATTTTATAGATGCACAATTGGTAGCCAAGAGAGGCCAATAGACTGAGGAACATGCCAGATTTAGAGTTATGGTAGCTAATGATGACAAACTATTATGCACTCAGAAGATATCTAATCTTTACATTAGGTTTGGAGATGGCTATGAGGTGGAAGATGAGTTCTATGTGGTAGACATGGGAGACTATGATGTCATCCTTGGCATGGTATGGATGGCTTCGCTAGTAGAGTTCACACTTAACCTAGCAAAATTGGAGATGAAGTTTCAGCATCTAGCAAAATTGGAGATGAAGTTTCAGCATGAAGGAAGAATTGTTGTACTTAGAGGACTTTCAGATGGGAGTTGTAGAGTAGTTTCCTTGAGGAGAATGCAGAGACTTTTTCGATATAATAGCATAGAGCGGGTAGCAAAATGTTTCACTATGCGAACTTCACAAGAGCCATAGGTGAAGAGTCATCCACCAAATATCCAGGAGATACTTGATAGGCACACTAAGGTATTTGGTGAGATTTCACATGGGGTTCCACTTGACAGGGGGATAGAGCATGTTATTGAGCTCAAGGAGGGAGCCAAACCAGTCATAATTACTCCCTATCATCACCCTAAGAAACATAAGGATAAGATAAAGAAGGCAATTAAGGAGTTGTTGGAAATAGGGCATATCAAGCCTAGTAAGAGCCCCTTTGCTTCAACAGTAGTGTTGGTAAAGAAGAAGGATGGGATGATGCACATGTGCATCGATTACAGGGCATTAAACAAGAATACCATTAAGAACAAATATTCCATCCCATGAATAGATGAGACGATTCATGAATTACATGGTGCATGCTTTTTTACAAAGATTGATCTATGGTCAGTGTATCATCAGATTAGGATGAGAGAGGAGGACATTGAGAAGATAGCTTTTCGATGTCACTATGGCCACTTCGAGCTTTTGGTTATGCCATTTGGGCTAACCAATGCCCCTGCTATGTTTTAGAGTTGCATGAATCAAGTATTCAGAGAGCAGCTTAGGAGATTTGTCTTGATTTTCTTTGATGAGATTTTATTCTTTAGTAAAACTTGGGAGGAGCATTTGCAACATCTTGAGATGGTGTTGTCCACTTTGGAGGAAATTCATTGTATGCCAAGGAATCTAAGTGCGAGTTTGGGATGACTGAGCTACTATACCTTGGGCATATCATCAATGCAGATGAAGTTTGGATAGATCCTGAAAAGATTAGGGCTATTGTTGATTGGCCTACTCCTATGAATCTTATATGGCTTAAGGGATTCCTTGGTCTCTGCAAATTTTATAGGAGATTTGTTAAAAGATTTTCACAGATCGTTGCTCCCTTGACAAAACTTACCAGGAAAGGGGCCTTCACATGGACAGAGGCAACTCAAAGAATTGTCGATCATTTGAAGAAGGTGATGCCATCATGTCCAGTACTAGCTCTACTAGATTTCACAAAGCCATTTGAGCTTCATTGTGATGCATCAGGAGATGGGATCGGGGTGGTCTTGATGCAGAAGAACCATCCCATTATTTTTGAGAGTAGGAAGCTTCGTGGAGCGGAGAGGAGCTATTCCATCTATGATCGGGAGATGTTGGCTATAATGCATGCATTGGGTAAGTTTTGGTTGTACCTAGTTGGGGGAAAGTTTGCTCTCAAAATCGATCACAACAACATCAAATACTTCTTGAGCCAACGTGATTTGAATGATAGACAACATAAGTTGATTACAAAGTTATAGGCCTATGACTTTGACATTGAGTTTGTCAAAGGTAAGAAGAATGTGGTGGCAGATGCTTTATCTAGGAGACGTCATATGTATGCTCTAGCTGAGATTATAGGAGATTGGAGAAATAAGATCATAGAAGAGTATGTGAGGTACACTTGGGCTTTTGGAGTAATTGCAGGAACCATACATGATGATTGTTACATGGTGATGGACGGATTGATAAAGTTTCAAGGTTGGATATATTTGGTTCCTTCATCATAGTTTAGGGAGGTAATACTAAAGGAATTTCATGATGCACCTACAGCTAGATATCCAGGGGTTTTAAAGACCTACAAGTAGATCTGTGAGCGATTTACATGGAAAGGGCTCAAGGATGATGTTCAGAAGCATGTCAAGGAGTGTGCAATTTTCCAACAGAATAAGGGAGAGCACACATATCCTGCAGGGTTGTTACAACCTTTGCCCATTCTGGATAGGAAATGGGAAAGTATTTCTATGGACTTCATCACCAAGTTACCACGAGTACAAGGGAAATATTGCATCTATGTGATAGTTGACCAGCTAACAAAGTTTTCTCATTTCTTTGCTATTCCATCCACTTACATAGCAACACAGGTGACCAATCTTTTCTTTAGAGAGATATTCAGGTTACATGGGCTACCTAGTTTCATTTTCAACGATCGGGACAATAAATTGATGAGTACTTTTTGGTAGGACCTGTTTAGGTTGTGTGGCACAGATCTTACACCTAGCACTAGTTATCATCCATAGGCAGATGGGCAGACATAAATTGTGAATAAATGGGTGAAAGGATATCTGAGGAACTATGTGACTGCACAACAGAGGGCTTGGGTCAAATGGCTACATATGGGAGAGTACTATTATAACACCACTTATCATATGTCCATCAAGATGACTCCATTCATGGCACTATACGGATATGAAGCACCTAGTTTCATGGATCTGATTTTGGGGGATAGTACAGTGCCCAAAGCTAAACACTTATTGCAGGATAGTTAGGATATTTTGAGGGTGCTCAAGGAGAATATACAACAAGCCCAAAATCAACATAAATTGTATGCGGACCAGCACCAAATAGAGCACAGTTTTGAGGTTGGGGATATGCTTTACCTGAGGCTACAACCATACAGACAATCATTACTCAAGAAAAGCGGAGCAGAGAAGTTGAAGCCTAGATTTTATAGCCCCTATAGAGTAATTCACAATGTGGGCGAAGTTGATTACGAGATTGAGCTTCTAGAGGGTAGTCGGGTACATAATGTGTTTCATGTGTCAAGGCTTAAGAAAGCCATAGGTCTTAGAGTTGTGCCTTCAGTAGAATTACCACCATTAGATGAGGAGGGAAAGCTTGTATTAATTCTTGAGGCTATTCTGGATACTAGGGAAAGGACTCTACAAAGTAGGTTGATTAAAGAATATTTGGTCAAATGGAGATATTTGCCAGAGGAAGATGCTACTTGGGAGAGTGAGCATGTACTATAGTAAATAGGATTGAGATTTCTTGAGGACAAGCAATTTCAAAGAGAGTGAACTATAATGACCCATCTTTTAACCTTCATGTTCTCCAAAGTCTAAGTGGAGCATAAGAGGAAATTAAATTAATTTCTTATAAATTCATTAAATAAATTAAATTAAAAGGTGACTTTATATTTAATTAATTAAATTAATTATTGAATTGCAAGGGAGGAGTTTCCAGAGAGTGCATTAATTATTGGAATGGAGAAGCTTCTAGCAATTGCAATTAATTAATGTTTTAGTTCCTTCTAGAAGGGTGAAGGAAAATGATAAATAGGGGTGAAAGTCTCATTGTTGAGCATCAGATTTTTGTGAATGACATTTGATAAGAGCTTGGATGTGTGAATCACATATCTTTCTTGGCAATAGGGGACGCTCATCCTCTCTTGTAACATTCTAGACGTCATTCCCTTGGGGTTTGGCCTTTGGAATACATTGCTTGTACTTGATTTCATCATTTTGAGAATTAATATAATTTCAGCATCGGTTCCATCTTCAGTTTGCATTAAAAAATCTATTTCAGCAATTGGTTTAGTTTTTGGGAATTTCTAGGGTTCCCATTACATAAACCACCTTGGACTCTATTGATCTTTTATTCTATTCACTCTAGAAAACCAATCAAAGCTGAAGAGGAGTTCAAATTCTCCCTTCTCACTACCTTTGTAAACATATCTATTGGATTGGACCATCTGTATGTATCTTGTCCAACTTTAACTGTCCATCATCCAAAATTGACTGAATGAAATGTTACTGCAACTATATGTGTTTTATCTTTGAATGTAGAGAAGAATTCTTTCCAAGATGAATGGTACTCTAGCTATCTATAAACAAATAATTGTCCCTCTATTGGTGTCCCGATTCTTTAAAGAATAACTGAAGCCATATCATCTCCTTGGCTGCCTTTGTAGCAACAACATACTTTGGCTCTGTAGTGGATAAAGCATTCACCTTTTTTGATCAAGAAACCTAGCTCACTACTACCCCACCAATAGTTAATACATAACTTGTAGTGGGTGGTGCATCAAGATGGTGTACAATTTAGTGGACACCACACATAAAAAACCTAAAAATGTTAATAATCCGATCAGGTTGTTTAAATTTTCAAAAAGAGGCCAAGCTTGGTTGCTAAGCCTAGCCAAAATGCATAAAAAACAAAACTCGATCGGGTTTCAAGGACAAAAAACCTCTTCAAAACCTGATCGAGTTTTGAAGAAATAAAAATAGGCTTTACTATGGAAGCCATAACTTTCGCATCCAAAGTCTGATTGATTCCACTCACAATGCGTTGGAAAGATACTGAAGGGATCTATAACATGAAAACTAATCCTATGTCATAATTTTTTTTATTTTCCATCAATTTGAATCAAGCATGATATGTAATAGGTAGTCATTATGTTCCAAATGTGTAATCAATAGGTAAACACAAATGCTAACATATTTTTAATTTATTCTCCCTAAAAAAAAAAATCACACACTCACTTACTAACTAAATAATCCCTAATATATCTCTCTTAATAACTATTAACCTCTCACATTCTTTAACTATCTCGTAACCCCTCTCTCTCTGAGTAATCCCTAAGCCCCCCCCATCCCCCCCTCTTTCTCTCTGTATCCCTCCCTCCTTATCCCCCCCCCTCTCTCTCTCTATCCTATCCTATTCTCTCCTATTTCTCACTCTCTCTGTCCATGTCCAATTCTCTCTCACTCTCTTCATCCTATCCCCTAATCTCTCTCATCTCTCTCTCTCTGACCTCTAATCCCCAACCCTCCCCCCCTCTCTCTCTCCCTAACCTGTGATCCTTTAAGTGGGAACTTCACATGGAGAGAGAGAGGGGGGTTAGGGATTAGGGCTCATAGACAAATGGGTAAGGGGCTAGAAAGAAGTTTGAGAGAGAGAAAGATAGATCAATGGATAGGAAGAGGGAGAGGGGATATGACAAGAGAGAATGAGAGAGAGAGATGAGTGATGGAGAGAGAGGGAGATATGAGAGAGAGATTAGGGGATAGGATGGAGAGAATAGAATAGGATAGAGAGAGAAAGGGGTAATAATATGGAGAGAGAGAGGGAGAGAGGGAGAGAGGGAGAGGAAGAGAGACCGGGGGCTTAGGGATTACTCAAAGAGAGACAATGCTTAAGGATAACAAGTTAGACAAAGAGAGATGTTAGGAGTTAGTAACAGAGATATATTAAGAGTTATTTAGTTAGCGAGTGAGTGTGTGTGTTTTTTTGAGAAAGAGGGAAAATTAAAAAATATGTTAGCATTCATGTTTACATATTTACTATGCATTTGGAAAATAATGGCTACCTATTTTACATTATGCTTAATTTAAATTGATAGAAAATAAAATTTTGATTAAAAAAGATTGATTTACCAATATCATTTTGTAGAGCTCTTCAATATCTTTCCAATGCATTTTGAGTGGAGTTAATCAAACTCCGCATGTGAAAGTTATGGTCTTTGGAGTAAAGCCAACATTTAGTTCTTCAAAACCTGATCGGGTTTTGAGCTACCCGATCAAGTTTTGAATACACTTTTTCATTTTCATAACCCAATCAGGTTGTGGATTGGTGATAGCATAGCAAAACAACCCAAAGGCTTGGCAGACTATTTTCCCTCTAATTTATTTTCCTTTAGATGGTTTTTCATCTTCTAAGATGAATTCTTGTCTTTGTCTTCATCAAGTTTGCTAATGGTGAAGTGGGTATCTCTAAAACCGCCACTTAGTTTTTTGAAAATATAAATTTTTCTATTTTCAGACAATATTAACATGGTACACAATTTAATTACTTTTACTAATGCCTTAGCTTTCCTTATGTACATTTGCCTACTATTTTTTTAATAACTTTTGATATACTTAAAAAAATCAAAACAAACTATATATTATTGTTTTACACTTGATTCCATACACCTTTTAAAAAAAAAGTTTCCATTTTTTATTTTTTTGTGTAAGTTATGCTCAACACACGAATAGGTACCAAAATTTCAAGATGTAGCTAGTTCGATAATTCAAAAAAAAAAAAAACTCATAATAAAATTACAAAAAAATGTACAACTTCTAGAAATAACACAGTGCAAGGTAGGAGAATCCCCAAAGGAGATGTCCTAGCCCCTAGCAAATAACGACACAGTGGAAACACAAGATACACGATTTGATACAAAATGAAACTCTTTATTTATAAAATAACTATTTACATGCAATATGCCCTACTATAAGACCTTCCGAGTTAGGGCCAAGCACAATAACAATTACAATAATACTTTCGCAAGATCCCACAAGATCCAACTCATAATACTAATTCCAACTAGTCCAAATCTTCTCTCTAGAAGAAAACCCCAAGGAAATCACAACTTGTGCTTGCAAGCTCACCTAGAAATCTCCTATCTTTCTAAGCCACAAGTACTAGCTCTTCAAAGTTCATTCCTACACTTCATCCTCTTCTCCAAGCTGAATGATCATGACTAAAGACTCCACACAATCCCCTACTTATACCCAACTAAGTCACAAGTCAGCCTAACAAGTAAAAATTAAATAAAACCCCTTGCATTAAATACATATTTAAGCCACAAGTGAGCTCACAACAAACATTAAATACAAAATGTCAACTCTCGCGTTAACTTTTAGTTAACACACTAACTACACAGAATACTTAGGACAAACCCCTAGTTTACAACACTGATTAAATGCACATAGAAGAGATAACCAAGACCACACATAGGTCCACACAAAATTTTAGATTAATCCACATCATGATCACATGCTACATGCATTAAATGCACCAAGAACTCTAGTCGACAGCAACACACTACCGAGTGTCAGCAAACTCCCAAGTATTTTTGAGCTCCCACAAGCATTGCCAAGAAACCAATACATGCCAAGAAGCCAACACATGCCGAGAAAAATAGAGTGTCGAGTAATAGTAACTTCTGAGCTCTTCAGCGACCAAGCCCCATCAATTACCGAGGACCTCAGGAAAGACTACACCCAATAGCAACCAAGCACCACTCCTTTGGTGACTGAGTGCATAACTCCAAAGCCAACATCCCTCCAACATGTAGGATTGCAAGCAAGCACAAGATGCTCCTGCATTAGACACCCCATGTTCAAAAATATTTTGTTGAAGCTGGAAGAACATCTTCTGGGATTGAGCACATAAATCCCAAACTGGCTCTTCACATACATGTCCTCCAAGTCTTCAACTTGTACACTCTTTCCTTTGCTCTTCTTTTTCTTCTTTGCATCCATCTTTGGTATGCCATAGGTCTGCTTTCCATGCCAATCTCCAACCTTCTCAGAATCTTTCAACTCAACTTGACTACCAATACTCAAGTTCCTCCTACCGAGCTCTTCATTCTACAAAGGAATTAGGGAATACTTCCTACCACCTTTCTCAGCAGTAAACACATTCTGGACACAATCATGCACAACATATAATCATACTGCCAAGGTCTACCAAGTAACACATGACAACTATTAATGTCCACAATATCATACAATACTTGATCCTTATACTTCCCAATCTAGAAATCAACAAGGCATTGCTCCCTCACTTCTAAAGCATGCTCGCCTTACAACCAGCCAAACTTATAAGGATAAGGATGTCTTACTCTCTTCAAACCAAGTTATCGAACCATCTCCTAAGCAAAAAGGTTATCAATACTACCACCATCCACAATCACCTTGGAGACTTTATCACTAGACTTACAACAAGTCCTGAACAAACTAGTCCTTTGACAAGAATCCAGTGTACTCTAACCCACTAGTATTGGTCGAGCCAACAAATTCTCTCCTTGCTCAGGTTTAGTGTCCTAGATTGCAACCCCATTCAAAACAAAAACCGTCCTACCAATCAGGCATACACAATATTTATGCCCTTCTTTGCCACATTTGAAACAATTACCTCTAAACACACCTCCACTTGTCCTCCTTTTCTGATCAACAGGTTTTGGCTCACCTTCTGCACTTGGTTTAACTTGTGTCGAGCTATCCTACTTCTCATTTCCTCAAGGATTACCTTGATGTCTCCTCTTTAACTTCTCTTCTGCTCTCAAAGCATATTGATAAGCATCCTCGATTGAAGAAATATTTATCATACCAACCTCATCCTGAATTTTAAATCTCAAACTATTAATGTATTGAGCTACCTTCTCCTTTGACAACTCTCTATGCTCAGACTAAATAGTCAACTTGTAGAACTCCTCGATATAATCCTTCACAGACATATCCTTCTGCTTTAGGTTCTACAACATCTTAAACAACTCAAGTTCATAATCAATATGAATGAACTTAGCCTTTAGTTTATTCACCATCAATCTCTATCTAGAGATCTTCATTTCACCTTCGTCCTCTTTGTCTCTTTGTAGTTATTTCCACCAAAGAGCAACATGTCCTTTCAATTTAGTTTGTACCAACCTTATTTTGAAAGGATCTTCAATATCCTCAAGCTCAAAGTAGTCTTCCAATTCACCAATCCAATCAATTAGGTCTTCAAGATTCAAAGTAGTTGAGAAATTAGAAACCTCCATCTTATGCTTCAGCTTTAATTGAGATCTAGGTCTAGCAAACTAACTAGCCATAATTTGAATAGGTCTCTCCACATGATTAGTTCTTTCCTCACCACTCGATCCAACAACTTCAAAGTTTTCAGCAATTTCCTTATAACTACCTTAAGTACACACATGCCTAGGTACGCCACCTAAAGCACTCACAATTTCAACAATCATATCACTCTTCATCAATGCTATTTGAGATCTAAAACTAGCTTTAACCTCTTGCATCTAAGATCTAAAATCTACGTTAAACTTCTTTGAGATTCTTTCTTCCACAACATCACTAAGATCATCAATTGTCCTAGGGTCCAATCTTCTTAGAGGCATCTTCCAAGAGTTTCATAAACCCTTTGCAACGAATCCACAAATCTAGAAGATCAATCAACCACAAGATCAACCTTCTCCAACTCATGATCTTGGTGCAAACTGCCTCAACTTTGGCGATCTGTCTACACACTCAAGAAGACCTTTACTTTGGTACCACTTAACATAGTGAAAGGCAGGAGAATCCCCAAAGGAGATGTCATAGCCCCCAACAAATAACCACACAATGGAAATACAACACAAGGTACATGACCTGATAAAAAATGCAACTCTTTATTCATAAAATAATTGTTTACATACAATATGCCTGACTACAAGGCCTTTCAGGTTAGGGCCAACTACAACAACAATTACAAGAACAATTTTGCAAGATCCCACAAGATTCAACTCATAACACTAATCCCAATTAGTCTAGATTTTATCTCTAGAAGAAAACCTCAAGGAAATCTCAACTTGTACTTGCAAGCTCACCAACCATTCTCCTAGCTTTCTAAGCCACAACTACTAGCTCTTCAAAGTTCACTCCTAACTTCATCCTCTTCTCCAAGTTGAATGATCATGACTAAAGACTCCACACAACCCCTTACTTATACCCAACTAAGCCAAAATTTAGCCTAGAAATTAAAAATTAAATAAAACCCCTTGCATTAAATGCATATTTAAGCTACAAGTGGGCTCACAAGAAACATTAAATACAAAATGTTAACCCTCATGTTAATCTGCAGTTAACATGTGATAACTATACAAAATACTTAGGACAAGACACAAGTTTACAACACTGATTAAATACACATAGAAGATATAACCATGACCACACATAGGTCCACACAAACTCTCTGACTGATCCACATCATGATCACATACTACATGCATTAAATGTACCAAGAACTCTAGTCAGCACCAACACACTATCGAGTGTCAGCAAACTCTCAAGTATTGTCGAGCTCCCACAAGCATTGTTGAGCAACCAATACATGTTGAGAAACCAATACATGCCAAGAAGCCAACACATGTTGAGCACAACAGAGTGCTGAGCAATAGTAACTTCTAGACTCTTCAATGATCGAGCCCCTTCAATGACTGAGCACCTCTGCCAACACTACACCCAATAGTGATTGAGCACCACTCCTTTGGTCACTGAGTCCACAAATCCTAAGAAAAAATCCCTCCAACATGCAGAATCACAAGCAAGCCCAAGATTCTCCTACATCAAGAAATGAATCTTAACTATCATCCTAACAAAGGGATGTGCAAAATAGTGAATATAATTGTCTTTTGTGTTGCACACGAAAATAACTATGAAATATTTCTAAAAAAATTAGGAACTATTTTTCGTGTGGGAAAAGTTTGACCCCCCTAATCTTGTCCATTTAAAATAAATAAATCTAGTTGTTTAAAAAGTAGATTTAGAGTACTATAGTTTATATTCTTTACACATCTTGTCATTTTGAGTGGATGACCCTCAAACGTCTCATCCAAGTTCAGGTTTACTTAATTTTAGAAAAAAAACTATCCACTTACCACATTTTCCTCCTTGTTCCCTTTTGGTTTATCTTCTTCATTGTTCTTTCAAGTCCAACAATCTTTCTTCTTATGCCCTGGCTTCCCATAGTACCGACAATTTCTCAGTGCTTTGGATTGAGACCTTTTTTCCTTTGACTTTCCTCTTGATTTCCAATGATTTCTAGATTTACTTCCTCTCTCATTCGTTCTACCTCTATTTGTGTGTTCAAAGCACTTTCTGATGTATATACACTTGATGTTTTTCTACGAGTTTCCTCACTCAAAATAACACCAATAACATCATCAAATTTTAGGGTATTAGATCGATAACCAAAATTACTCACAACTATTACCATGCCATTCCAGCTTTCTGGCAAAGAACAAAAAATCAAGATAGCCCTAATTTCTTCATCAAAATTTGACATTCATAGAAGATAACTGACTAGTAACCATATTAAAATTATTTAAATGATTTGCAATAGATCCACCTTCTTCCATCTTCATATTAAATAAACAATTCATGATAAATACCTTATTTGAAGGGAGGGCTTTGCATCAACTCTTCCATCATCTTTGCTTTTGTAATATTAAATTTCACCTATGGTGTCAAGCATAATTGAATGCTTCTAAGTGCCTTTCTATCTAAAAGCTCCTAGTCGTCATTTTTCACAGTTTCTTGTTTCTTGTGTTTTCCTTCCAATGGATTCTATGAATCCTTCTGGTAAAGATAATTCTCCATTTGTAATTTTCATAATTGAAAGCTCTGCCCATTGAACTTCTCAACCTTCAACCTACCCTTGCCTGCCATCACTCCCACTCAACTGTGAGACTTTCCTGCAAAGGATAGCTAAAACAAAGAAAACCTCACTTTGATACCATTTTTTAGGATTAACCATAGATAAAAATAATAATTACATGCAAATATAACCATCATAAAATAATAAATCACATAGAAGAGAACATAAGCTATTAAATCTATGATGTGAGAACATGAAGCTCTGATACCAATTGTTGGAAATATAAGGTAGGCAAGGTTACTGAAAGGGGAGGGGTGAATCAGGAACCAATAAAACTTTATCTTATTTCACCAATTAATCCTTCATATAATATTCTAATCTAATTGCATGCATGAAATAATGAAAGCAATAAAACATTCATAAAACTTTGACATAATATATGGTGAACTAGAAACCTTCCAATTAGAAAGCAAAACTGGGTGGGGATAATACCCACAAGCTTTAGACTATAGTATAAAGTTAGCCTATTAAGGTTTACAATTAACCACTTTTGGTGATCTTCCCTATTAGAAGCAATAAGAACTATGAGGTCCACCTTTTTAAAGGATTTACAATCATACAATGGAGTATGCACTCGATTAATAGATTTAGCAAAATACTGTTAAGTCTACCTTGTTAAAGGATTTGACTAATGCACATGTTAGGATGAACCAGTGGGTGATCTCTAATCTACAACTCTAATTTTCTAAATAATATTCTTTGAATTACAATGATCATCTGACTAAGATAGATAAATCTTTACTATCCCTTATACCGCTTGTAGCCTTCTTTAATTTGTACTCCTACTCATCATATACTCTTCACATACTTATATGGATATGATACAATGCATTACATATATACCAATCCAAATCACAACTCACTAGAGTTGGCTACAATACCAATTTCATCATAATTCACAATTCAGCCCAACTGTTGTAATGCAGGTTCTGAAGAAAAACTTGGTGATGTTATGATACATGAAAAATACTGTCAATGCTTGAAAAACTTTGGCACTTAGTTGAACTTGAATCTCGGTCCATACTAATAAGCTCTAAGTAGCTTGAACTTGGTCAACATTATGTGACTTTGGTGAACACTGAGAAACTCGGTAGCTTTTGAATCACTTGGTTAACACTGCATAACTTGGTCAACACTAGATTCACATTGTTAACACTACGAGCTTGGCAAACACTGCAAATTGACTTAGGTTCTTGGTAGACACTGGATTCTGACTACTTGGCTCAGGAAAAAATGAATCACTTGGTTAACACTATAAACTAAATGATAATCTCGATAGCAATGTAACCAATTGACTAAGTGTTGAGTCACTGATAGAGAAATTGACTTTAATATCAACACAAACAACTCCTAATTTGCTTCCTTGATTTATCTTTTCAATCCAAAGCTTCTTCTCCTTTAAAAAAAAAATTCACTCCACAACTTGACCTTATACTTATATGTTTCCCCTTCTCAAGTCGGCTTGAATACAATTTCAAACAAATAAAATTCATCCCATTAGTCAGCTATAACTAACCAACAAACTTGTTTGGTCAAATAAATTAATATAGGAAAATCCTCCGTTAGTTGACCCAACTTGGTCAACATTAACTCAAAAATGATTTTCCTTTAGACTTCCTTTGGTAATAAAGTGAGCTCATTAACACTTGTTCCTTGTAGACTTTCCTTAGGTGACCGAGTGAGCTCAGTAGGCACCCATTCTAAACTTGGTTAACATTGAAATGCTTTTCATACACTACAACTTCCTTTGACTCCTGAGTGAGTTTAGCATACACTAATTGCTCGATATATACTTGACATTTGTGTAACATCAAAGATAACATACAATTAAATGATTGTATCCAACAGAGTTTCCCTCGCCTTTTCTTGATATGATACCACCTTCTCATTGTCTCTTTTAGGTAAATTATTTTGTGTTTTAATTTTGTTTGTCCCTAGTGTTTTCCCATTCTTAGGATTTATAGTTCTATTTCTTAATCTATAGCTTTTTTTGGCTTGTTCAAGTGTTGCAATTGTGTAAGCTCTTCTTTTCTCCTTAGTTGATTGTCATGGATTTTTATCCTCATCATAGAAAACTTGATGTGAATATTGTTTCACTTTCCCTCATCATGTAAATATAAGGGTTGTATTCATCCTTCAAGGAATCATTATCTTTACAAAAGGGATTTGATGACAATGTGTTAATAGTTGGTCATTTATCTCTTTTTTCTCCTTCCTCTAGAACATTGTGGACAATTAAACACTAATAAGGGGAATAAAACAATTTATAGATCTCACACCAAGGGCCATTTTTAATGAAATTATTGTTTCTTTTCAATGGATTAGGAGTTTCATTGTTCTTTATAGGTTTTTCATCCCTCTAATTAGTGTTCTATGGAATATCTTACAATCTATATTTGTTGGTCTATCATTAGTTTTGAATAACTCATTTTTATTCTATTTGAGCTGTAAATCATTGATAATATTAAACATCTTATCAATATTCTCTTCATCCTTGTTCTAATTTGGAGCTTTGGGATTAAATAACTTTGGATCTTCTCTCTTTCCAATTTTATAGCTGCTTTCCTATCATTCTCGATAGTGGTTGCAACTTTGAAGGCTTCTTGTAGTGTATTAGGCCTAAGAGATTTTATCTCATAGTGTGTCTTACTATCAAAATCACTCAAGTAAAAATTGATCAGATAGGAGTCTACTAGTCAAACATCTCTTGGTAACCTATTCAAAACTTTTTAAAACTTCTTATTGAAATATGTCACTAACTCATTTGAATTCTTTTTTATACTAGTATATTCATGGGATGCAAAAGATGTATCACTATAGACTTCTAAACTAGTCAATGAATAACTCCAAAAATTCATACCAACTTGCGATGAAATTTTCAAATAAGTCTTTATACCATTCAGCAATGTCCTTGGTAAGGGACTGCACAAACAACTTCATAGATACATCTTCAAGATTTTCTTCAAATTCTTCAATAGTATTTTTTAGATTAATGACATGTATTTCAATTGATTGGGTTTCTTCTCCTAAGAAATTTGGGATTATGGTTCTTAATTCATTTGTTATAGGATTTGGATATTCCACAATCCTTGCAAAGTCAAGTTTTCTATTCCTTTCAATTATCATGGGAGCTCTATCTTGCTGTCCTTTATTTTGTTGGTTCTTGTTTTGTCCACTTTGATTATTTGCTACATTTTATTGATTATTCTGAAAATGATTTCTATTATTATTATTTCTCTTTGTCTATTATAATTACCATTTTGGTGACAATCATTTCCCCTATTATGGTTTTGTCTCCAATGTGTTGGAATTACAATAAGAAAGGTAAACTTTGAGACTTGGGGGGGGGGGGGGGGGGGGGGGGGTGGTGGGGGGTGGGGGTGGTGGTGGTGGTTGAATCAATGCTTTAAAATTCAGCCCATAAAAAAATCACCACACATCCATCTCTCAATTTAATAAATATATTGAAATACCATGTAAAGAATATACACCTAAAGTATGTAAGTACGCATTCACACATATATGACACAAGATATGATTACCCAAAAACCCTCCAAAGAGAAGGTAAAATTGGGGTGGGGATGACACCCACAAATCTTCACTACTACACAAATAAAGTGTATCCAATGAAGGTTACAATGTTTGATCATGAAACATGATCTACCCTATGAAAGGTCTGTCCCATTTAAGGCTTACAAAGACTGTTAGGTCTTACCCTATTAAAGGATATCAACACCCTATTAGACATGTGCTTGGTTAAAGCACTTTAACTCACAATTAAGTAAGCACCGTGATAGAGGATTTCAATACAGCCTGTTAGGACTACTCTATTAAGAGATTTAACTGATTCAACTATTAGAATGTCTTAGTACTGATCATGAAATTAACACTCTGTTGCTTGAGGTCAGATCACCTCTATAATACGTGTACTTGATCCTTCTTGATCAAATGTCTCTTTAATGTTCACTATTTCTTTCCTTTGTTCTCCTTTAATTGATTCTGCAATATATCTCAAATCATAATACCTTGTTCACCATGAATGTCCTATTTGCACATGCAAACTCTCCTTCTTACTCATACTCCACATTTTGAACATTTAGGGTTTTGTCCTCCTTAAGAAGACTTAGGTGACTTAGGGTTAGGTATGAAGTAACATTTTTGATTCATCTATATTGCCACTTAAACCTTCCCTTTATCTAATTGGATGCATGTAATACATAGGGATTCACATATAAGATTCATCCTTATCAAAAAAAAATTGCAATTCAATGCTTAAGTTAGCCCAAAAAGCAATTTGTGCCAATACAAACAACCATGACAAAAAAATATTACTTGGCATCTGAAGTTCTTGGTGCTCAACACTAACTATGATTTCAATATTATCACTCAGCATCTGAATGACTCGGCATGCATTGCCTGCTTGACACTTGAATGACTCAACACATACTATCTGTTCGACACTGGAGTGACTTGGCATATGAGTGACTCAACACTTACCATTTACTCAATGTGATCTAACTTATATGTTGTGCTCGACGTATGTTACTTGTTTGGCATGGACTAAGTAAATGACTTAAGTGTACATACACTCACTTTTCAAAACCAATCTGAGATTAACAATCTCCCCCTTTGACATGAGTGTCAAAAACACTTGATCATACATTAATAATCTTATTCTTACAAGCATAACATAGATGGCTATTTGGATTCTATACAACATTTCAAAATATAAAAATTTTGCAACATGACTTATACCTCAAAATCTTATAACTCTCCCTGAGTTGTTTGATCTATTATGTACTATACTCTGTATCAAAATCTTTCTCCTGCTGATTAGATTTGCATCAACTAGTACTCTTTCTCTAGTTTTTGTGTAAACTAATTTTTTCATTTTGTTGTTCTCTTTATTTTGCTTGTTTTCTTTCTTTCTCGCTTGCTCTTATTCCCCCATTCTCTTACTCCCATCTTTTTACTTCCCCTTTTTGACACTAATGTCAATGGGTTATACATCTATAGTGTATTTGTCCAAAAAAATTTATGGACCTCAAGTATAATCTTAAGAGCTGAATCCCAATTATCACAAGCTACCTCTAAAGACTTAATTTGGATGGTTAGCTCGACAACAAGGTGTACTAAGCCATCTAATGTAGAAAGATTGGGGTCTTTCTTCATAAGTGTTTCTACATAGCCTAGCTCCTTCTATAAAATCTCCATGTGAGGAGTCAATGTAGACTAAACGCTGATTAGTTTAGCCCTTATATTGGCTTCATCTACTTGTAATGTTGCTAATTGACTTTGGGATTGTAAGAGGGTCTTGAAGTGTTTCTCACTTTGAGCTAGAGACATGGTCAATTTTGCAACTAATGACTACATTTTTCTCTCCAATCTCAGGATTTGATTCCTTATCTCTTGTGTGAAGAGTGTAGGATTACACAATTTGGTGTACAAAGAGAAAATGTTCTCTAGTACCTTCTTCACACTCTCTATCTTGGTTTCCAATGCAACCCATGTTAGTGCAATATCAATAGATATCTTCTCATTCACTTTTCTTTGGAACTTCTTTTTAGACCATTAAAATAATTTGACATTAGTATCCAAGTTTTGTGTCACTTACTCTTTCCACTATATTGGTCAATTGTTGAATTATTGGCTTTGTTTCATCTAGAGTAGGTAGACTAAATGCATCTAAGAGAATCTCTTTGATACCAATCAAAGATTGCTTCTACCTATGCTCCCTTTTGAGCAATTCTTGATGTTTATTCCTGGCTAGGGCTTCTTGTAGTATAGCCATCTTTTTTATTAATGCATAATCAAATTTGAGCAATACAATCTCTTCATCTAGCCTAACATATCAATAAGTAATTATCTCTTTTTTCTTAGATGAGCTAGGACTAGGCACTGAGAATTACAAAGGTGTTGCATTTATGCTCAACTTCTGAAGAGCTTGACTAGAAGGAGATCCAGATTCTAGTAATGTCACCAATGCTTGAATTTCCACTAGTTCCTTTGGCTTGGGAAACAAACTTGTCTCTTCAAACTTGTCCTTTTCTACCTCTTTATTTTTTGTTGCACCTTGATCTTGTGCTAGAGGTGCAAGTGTATCTACTTGACCTATTTGGCTTTGTGTCCCATCATTTACTAGTGTTTCCACCTTGTCTTCTCCAATTGTCTCAGTCTTGTCTTTTCCAAGTTCTTGTATATTTTCTAATACTGGAGTGCCTTCCATGAGTGTATTGGCAATGCAACCTATTATCTCCTTTCTTTGATATACAACTAGGGGTTGTAAAGGTTGTACTCTTGTGACTTGAGGAGTGATTGCAGGCATTTCTTGTGTTTTGACTTCCCCCCTATAGTTATAGTCTCTGACTTCTTAACTTCATCTACACTCACCAGTACAAGGTTTTCACATAATTTGTCCTAAAGAGTAGATTGGATAAGTATCCTTTTCAAATCTTCCTCTATTAGGGGATTGATGTTTTGAGCAATAGTATCAGAAACATCATTAACTTTGACAGTTTCAATGTTTTCACTTATCACTTATGGAGGGCTAGCAATAGGCATTTGTGTATCTTGTACACTTTGTTCTAGTTGTTTCTCTCCCTTAGTTGTTGCTTGAGTATCAACATTCATATCAGTGCCTCCCTCAATTGTGCCTTGTTCAATGTCATGTTCTTCATCATCTCCTACCTCAGTATTTCTTGGTCAACTTCTTTGGCTATGGACAATCCATATGCAATCTTCCACATTTGTTTGGAATTTTGTACAACATCCTCTATGTTGTTCTGTAATATGTTAAATGCCCTATACTTTGGCACAAATCTGCCATCATATTTCTTAATGGCTTTTGACATTTCTACCTTGCTAAGTTCTAGCATAACTTGAGCAAGGACTGTCTCCCTAATTTTCTTCTTTGTGTCTAAACAATAATGTCATTTTTTCTCAACTCTATCATATAAACTCTTAGGTATGGAGTTGGCAATTTCTAGAGGAGTCTTCTTAAATGTAGCCATCATGAAAAATACTACCTCCTTTACTTAATTTTTCTCAATCTTTAAATGTGATAAATCAACATTGTTTCTAACATTCTCACATAAATTGTCTAGGTTTGAGGATGCATTATGACTCACCACTTGGAATTGGTTGTTGTCATCTGATTCAATCATTTCCTCATCAGTTTTAGCTTGGGCAACATGCTTTCTCCTCGATCTCTTCTATGCTCCAACTTCCTTCTCTTTAGACTTAGTTGCCTCTTTAGCCTTCTGTGCAATGACTCTTGTACTATCCCTTGTGGTAGGTGTTGTTAGTTTGGGTTGACTAGGTTTTGCAACGTTATTTGGTTTTGTCCCTTCTTGTGTCTTTTCCTTTCTTTTCCTTTTGTCAGTAGTTATAGGTACTTCATCGACTTCTTCTTCCTCGACACCTTCTACAGTATTTACTTCCTCCTCTTTCTCATCCTCTCCTTGACCATGTGTCAGTGCTAATGGTGCTTGACTTGCGTGTCTTCTTCTTCTTCCTTGGCTCCTGTTACATATTATACCCCCCACCAAATATTTGAATTTCAAATACTTGCTCACCCAATGGTCACTTCTCAGTTTAATGTTATTTTAAATATCCCAAGAATATCAAAAAAATTAAATGATTGAACCTTATGATATTCCTTATTTCCTAGATTTATTTCTATGGGCTCGCAGTTTCCCCATCATTAGATCAAAAGATATCTATGGTTGGCACTATCTCGCTATGGGAAGTTGCATAGTCCTTTGCCATAGCGACATAGCACCTCGATGACACGTAGTAGGGTGGGGCTGAGTGTTATGAAATTGTAGGGATGGTACCAGTTTGGGCCGAGTCGGATGCTAGGTGTGCTGAGTTGGTTCATGGGCCCAGAAGTTTTAAGGGAAAAGTGCAGTAATATGGTGAGTCTTCACGATCGTCAGATCATTCTAGATCCATAGTGGGCGCCATCTCGCTATGAGAAATTGCTCGAAGGTTACCCATAGCAACATAGCACCTCAAAAATGCATGGCACAAATGACATCATGAGCCCGCCCTTCTCCAAAGTAATATTATGACTCATCCTCGGTAGCAGTTGTCAGGTGGGTCATAGTACAATGGTGGTATTTCGTTGGTCCACTCAACCAACTCAGTGTGCAGTTGCACAATTTTTGATCACCATAGATCTAAATAAAATCCACGATGGGCACTATCTCACTATGGGAAATTTCTCGGAGGATATGCATAGTGACATAGCACCTCAGCGATGCATGGTAGGGTGGGGCCAAGTATTATGAAACTGTCGGTTGGTGCCAGTTAGGATCACAGGGTCTGGCCAGGGTATGAGGAGTTAAGGCATTGACGGTTAGTGGTCGGTGGTTAGTATAATGTTGTGGTCAAGATTTTTTAAAGAAGATGGCATGGTTAGTAATGAAGAGGTGGCCCACTCAGGAGGACCCGCAGGGTGGAAAAATGAAATAAGCTCATTGGTCCACATGGCTCGTCCTACTTGCAATTTTAGTTTGACTCATTGACTTGCTGATTCATGAGCCAAAATGATGGAAAACCAGGATTATCTTGCGAATCTGATCTCTGTAATCAATCCCAACCAACCCAGAATGAATGTGAGACAAGGAAGAATACTCCACCTCCAATCTAATCCATCTACCTGGTCAGAATGGCTTAATGGAACCATTTTCGTCCTCTCAAGGCATCATTTGACATAGAAGATTAGATATCATTACATCTAGATCCGTATCTAGATCAGATTTTCTCCATGATTATTCTCTGCAGGACTTAATGGTAGGTTTTTGCGAAGTAATTACAACTGGAGGACATCCTAGTTATGCCTAAGCTATAAAGGCAAAATTTTATGAATTTTGTAGGGTCGATCCTTCTCTGACTTCTTTGATATTGCTCTACAATCTCATGTGTAAATTCCCTTTGCCTCTGAACTATATGACATTCTGTTTTATCTCCTTCAACCATTAATGTGCAAGTGCAAGAATTATTTGCCTCTCATTGGTGTTTTGTAGTGATCTGTAATCTGCATGACAGTGTCCCTTTGGTTTGTGAGTGATATATAAGTGAATCTTTCATTCCTTGTGTTATTCATCTAGCTTTTTGATTTGCATGTGGTTGTTAGATTAATATAGGTTTGAATGTGTATATTTTTGGTGTCGTCATAATTCAAAAGTGCATATATGGGCAGAGATTGGTCTAAACACTCTATTTTGGTGCATCACCTCTTTAGATTAGATTAGGTAGATTTTATGTCATGCTCTCCTTCTCCCTTTTCCTCTCCAAGAGTAGTTAGGTGCATCTTGATAGTAAGAGGAGTTCGGCCTTCTCCGGAGACTCAACCTCATAGTTCAAGTCCCATAGCTTGGAGGTTGTTTCCATGTTTCACAAGGTCATCCTTAGGTAGCAACTTTGGACAAGGGTATAGACTTTAGTGACAATAATTTTTGGCATGCCCGGTGGGACAACATCTTAGAAAACTTCAAGCCTACTAGTGTTAAAAGGGAAGATTTCAAGATCAACACCAAGGAGATAGTACTAGCTTTGGTGTTTAAGCCTTCAAGCTGAATGACTTGGCGACTCTAAGCTTCAAATACATATCTAGTTCCAGACAAAGTTGCAGTAATTTATGCCCAGATCTGAAACAAGGGCATCTTCTAGAAGTAAGTTTCAGTATCAAGAGCTTTCATTTTCAAACCTTAGAAGAATGAAGACTAGAATATCTTTATCACCAGTTAGGAGTGCAATAGTAACAAATACACCTACAAGATCTATGTCTACTCCTTCTGCTATTAGATCTCAGCCTAGACTACCATCAATACATATCAATAGATCACTTTTCTATATGGCGTTGCCTAGAGCTCATACTTTTTCCACCTTTAATGGTGGGAGCCCTGTCTTATTAGCCCAAAGACATGACATACTAGTAGCTGCCCTCAAAAGTATACCAAATTTTACTGGTGAAACTTCTATCTCCCCCTCAGAACACATTCAAGAGGTTGCAAATGTTTGCACTATCCATGGTGTTAGAAAGGATGATGTTGCAGTTAGGCTCCTAGCCTCATCCTTGAAAGGAAAAGCACTACAATAGTATAGAGGTTTAGCTCATGGTTCTATAACAAATTGGGATGGATTAGGAGTAGGATTGTGCAAACATTTTGAGGATAAAAGTGACTATTTGTCACTTTTAGAGAAGTCGACTACTATAAAAAGAGCCCCCCATGAATGTATGACTGATTTTAATTATAGATTTCAAAAGGCATGGGATAGAATACCTACTTCAGTGAAGCCTACCCCTGGTAATGCCTTCTTGCATTACCTTAGAGCTTTTAATAGTAATATTGCCACTACAATCCAAACTATGGGAGGAGATACCTTGCCTAATGCTTATGACATAGCAATAAAATTAGAGAACATCCAATGGCCCCCCTTCCGACAACTTCTACATCAAAATCCCTTGTCCCAGTCCCTCAAGCTTCCACATCTTCAAATGGGATAGATGAAATCAAAGAGATGATGCAATCTCTGATGCAGAACATGGATAAAAGAGAAAAGAACTTAGAGAAAAGATTGCAAGATTATAAGAAGAAGCTGGAGGATAACTCCTCTATGATGCAGAAAGTAAGCAACAAGGTGGTGACTTTAGAAAGATAGAAAGCTCAAGGTAGTAAGCCTCATCAATTGCAATATCAAAGTCCAAGCAGTGGTAGGCCTCGAAATCCTAATCATTAGAACAATTCTTTTGACCAGAGTAGGCAGGGTGGCCATGCTTTGACCTCAAATGTAAACCAAAGTAGGGCCATAGTCCCTCAAAACAATATGGCTCAAGATCAAGATTTTTGTCCCTCCTGTAACTACTCTTATGCCTATTGTATGTGTTAGAAGGCTGAATCTTTTATGGCTTTGACAGCCCAAGAGCCTGGAATACAACCATCATACAAGGATGACCAATTTAAGGATGCCTCAGATATGCAAAGACAGGGTGATTTCTCTTTTATGAATCATTAGATGGAGGAGCATTGTAATGTAAACCAAGATTCCATTGCTCATTAACACTAGAAGCAAAAGAAGAGCTATGGAAGATGCTATCCCTCCTCCCAAGTAGGCCTCAACTTCAAATGCAATATCTCATGAGCAAGAAGCAAAAAATCAATCAAGTGCCTTTCAGCAGCAAAGGCAAAATCATGGTAGAAAAGATACAAGTGATCCACAGGTTATTCCATCTCAACCTCATACAATTGCAACTCCCAAAGCTTCTACCGAAACACCTGCTATGCAATTCAGTGTGGTAGAGTAAATGAAGAAGACAAATGTGAATATCTCCATGTGGGATGCTGTTGCTACTATACCCATGCAAAAGAAGTTGTTGCAGTAAGAGCTGGAAAGAATTGAATCAAAGGATCAACCACCTAGCATGGAAAGTGCCACTAGCCTAGTACAACCATCAGATAGGGCAGAAATAAATAAAAAGGTTAGACCTCCTCCATTCGATGTTTCTCTAATTATAGGGGGCAAACTAGTCCATAATTGCATGATTGATTCAGGGGCTAGCAGTTCAGTGATGCCTAGGTGTGTTGCTGATGCTTTGGGAATGAAATATGAGCCCATTGTTAGGAATGTATTACAGTTGGATGGTAGTACTGTCAAGACTATAGAGATCCTTAGGAATGTGGAGATGGCCTTACATGCATGCCCTGGTTGTACTGTAACCCAAGATATCTCTATTGCTAAGGTCAAGCCATATTTTGCCATCTATCTGTCAAGAGACTTTACTGCCCAAATAGGTGGTTTCATATCTTCTGATTGGTCATATATGTCTTTTAAAATGAGATATGGAGCCAATGCTTCAATTAGAGTAGAGCCTCAATCCCTCCATCATACTGAATCTTACACCCCCAACCCCATCAACATGAATTGCCCTATTCTAGAGATGGATGAGAATGACATAGTGAATGAGCTGACCACTCCCCTAGAAGAGATACCTGATTTTTTCTTGGATGAATGGGCTAATGTGTATCAATTTGAGCCTATGTCAAAAACCCTTGAGACAGGTCTTAGTAGTTCCCAATCTTGTGGGTACTAAAGAAGATATGAGTGGGATATGGAGTATGTACTTTGATGGATCAAGGAATAAGATTGGGTCAGGGGCTGGTGTGATGTTGATTTCTCCTACACAAGTAAAGTACTACTTCTCTTTTAGGCTCCAATTTAGTTGCACTAATAATGTAGCTGAGTATGAATCCTTGATTTAATGTCTCGTACTTTCTCAAAAAAGAGGAATCCAAGCTTTAAGGGTGTATGGAGACAGTGAGTTGGTGGTTAATCAAGTGAGAAATCAGAATACCACCAAAAATGGTTTTTTCAAGTCTTATAAAAATAGGGTATGGGATTTTTTTGAAGGTTTCAATGCATTTAATATTCAAAGCATCCCTAGAAAGGAAAACAAATATGCTAATAGACTTGCAGAAATAGGTGCATCTTATGATGTGCCATGGAATCTTGAGGAGGAGAAGAAGCAACAAAGCAGAGTTTTCAGCCAGGAACCAGTTGAGACTGCAGGATCAGTATGGTGATCAGATCATTCATCTCAGATCTAACAAATTGCATAAGGGTCTCATTACTCTAGAGAGTGTTTTTAATCCTGATGATCAAGCAAGAGGCAAGGCCATGAACCTAGTTGCTGATGAAGATGACTACACTCTAGTCATGATTGCCAATGGAAAGTCCTTAAACATGGGGAAGGTATGTTTTGAAATTGAACAAGAAAATTTTATTCATCAATGTCAAGAATTTAATGATGTATTTGCTTGGACATATGATGACTTAAAGGGCTTTGACCCAAGGTTGTTTCAGCATACCATAGATTTAATTAATGATGTAAAACTAGTAAGACAAAAATAGAGACCAGTGAATCCCAAAATTGAACCCTTAATGAGAAAGGAGCTATCCAAATTGATTGAGGCCAATATGATTTTTCCCATCAAACACTCATCATGGGTAGCAAACCTTGTCCTTGTTAGGAAGAAGAATGGAGAAATTAGATTGTGTGTGGACTTTAGGGACCTTAACCAAGCTTCCCTTAAAGATCACCATCCTCTCCCTTCTATGGAGTAGATTTTATCCAAGGTCAGTGGTTCAAAGAGATTTTCATTTCTTGATGGATTTTCTGGCTACAATCAAGTGCTGGTTAAAGAGTCTAATAGGTACAAGACTACATTTACCACTAAATGGGGTACCTATTCTTATTGTAAGATGCCATTTGGGCTAACCAATATAGGTGCTACATTTCAGAAGGAAATGGAGGTGGCCTTCAAAAGATTGATTGACAAGTTTGTCTTGTTTACCTTGATGATATCACTGTGTATTCAAAGGATGTAGAAGATCATTTTGATCATCTAAGATAGGTATTCCTAAGATGCAGAGAGTTTGGGGTTTCCCTTAACCCAAGCAAGTGTGTCTTTTCTACTAACCAAGGAAAATTATTAGGACATATTTTATCTAAGGATGACTTAACCATTGATCTAGAGAGAACAAAAGCAATACTTGCCCTCCCTCTTTCTAAACACAAGAAAGGGCTGCAAAGTTTCCTAGGTAGGATAAATTTCGTGAGAAGATTTATTCCAAATCTTGCTACCATGGTGAAACCTCTTACAGCTATGCTCAAGAAAGGTATGGTCTTTGCATGGACCAAGGAAGGGAAGGAAAGTTTTGAAGAGATCAAGGTAGCCATAGCCTCAGCCCCTACTCTCATGAATCCAAATTTTGAGAAAAATTTCATCCTTTATAACCTAGGTGGTGAGTCAAGCATTTTTGTTGTCCTAACTCAAAGAAATGATAAAGGTGATGAGCAGCCCATTGCTTTCTTTAGTGAAGGGCTTAAAGAATATGAAGATAAATATAGCTATGTGGAGAAGCAAGATCTTGTAGTCATCAGAGCTTTAAAGAAATTTAGACACCTCTTGTCTCATAATAAAATTCATTTGTTAGTACCCCATGCCAGTGTGAAGGATTTCCTTTTGAGCAAAGATATTAGTGAGAAAAGAGCTAGCTAGATTACTAAAGTGATGGAATATGATATTGTCATTCAGATTACCAAGCTAGTAAGAGGGAGGGGATTGTGTAAACAAACGCTATCATCTCAAGAACCTAATGAGGAAGCTACTATGATACTGACAGAGCAGCAAGAGTTAAGAAATAGCGACCCAAGGAGTTGGATGGATGATATGATGAATTTCTTATTAGGCAATGGATATCCTTACGGATTAGATAGGACTAAAAGGAGAAAGTATAGGCTACAGTCAATCCCTTATGTCATAGTTGATGGTATCTTTTTCAAAAAATATTTTAATGGAGCCTTATCAAGATGCATTGATGCAGACCAGGCTGAAAGAATTATCAAAGAACTTCATGATGGTCCTGATGGTGGCCACTTCTCAATGAGGAAAACTGCAATGACGATCATGAGGGCTGGTTATTACTAGTCATCTCTGTTTCATGATTGTCATAAGTATGTGAGGAAGTGTGAAAAATGTGCCTTATTCTTTGGAAAACAAAGACTTGCAACCCTTCCCCTTGCTCAATGGGGATTGGATTTCATAAGCCCTATCAATCCTCCTTCTAATTCAGGTCACAAATGGATTTTAGCTACTACAGATTACTTCACTAGATGGACAGAGGCAGTTGCATTGAAGGATGCCACTGACTCTTTAGTTGTTGAGTTCCTTGATGGAATTGTGACCAAGTTTGGTGCCCCCTTCAACCATTATTTTAGATAATGCAAAGTCTTTTGTTGGAGCTCAAATTTGTGCATGGGTAGTGGATCATAATATCTATTTGAGCACATCCTCAAATTACTATCCTCAGGGTAATGTTTTGGCTAAGTCCTCGAACAAGAACCTGATCAGGATCATGAAAAGGACAATAGAGGATAACCAAAGGTGTTGGCATAAAAAATTGAAGACTGCACTGTGGGCTGACAGAATAATGCCTAAAAGGTCAATAGGGAATTCACATTCATGTTTGTTTATGTCAGAGAAGCAAGGCTTCCAATTTCATTGGAGTTCCCATCCCTAGAGCTAGCTCATCAACTGGAGTTGATTGAAGATGATGCCATGACAGTAAGAATGGTAGAGCTAATGGAGCTGGAAGAGAAGAGAAGTAAAGCCATGTAGACCCTAGAGACACACTAGGAGCAAGTAAAAAAGAGTTTTGACAGGAAGGCTAGGGTCAAAATCTTTCGAAAGGGAGATTTTTCTCTAAAGTGAGATGCAGATAGGGAAAAACTAGGAAGACACTCAAAGTTTGATGCATTATGGAGTGGTCCCTATCTGATTGTCAGTTGTGAGCAGACCAATGCTTTCCAATTAAGTAAGCCTGGTGGTGAAATTTTTCCCATCCCAGTCAATGGGATCTATCTCAAGCCATGTTTCTAACAGGGGTTGAGGTTCTGTGCGTAGTTAGAGTAATTTTGTTTCTTGTTAGTTCCCTATTTTCCAAAAAGTGTACGAGCACAACTATCTCTCTATGAGATAGCCAGTTTTCTCGAAGTTTTGTGGTTGTAGAAAGAAGGCTTTGTCTCTGGTTCCAATTGTAGAGACAAGGGTTTCAGGGTTTTCCTCTCAGAGGTAGGGTTAGGGTTTCATAGTATACACACAATCCACATCTTTTTGACTCTGTAGCCCAATGGATGCTTTGGGCCACTTGTCTTATGCATAGTAGGCTAGCATCCCCTGTGAGTTGCCAGAAATGTTACATATTGTGCCCCTCGCCAAATATTTGAATTTTAAATACTTGTCTGCCCAATGGTCACTTCCCAGTTTAATGTTATTTTAAATATCCCAAGAATATCAAAAAAATAAATGATTGAACCTTATGATATTCCTTATTTCCTAGGTTTATTTTTGTGGGCTCGCAGTTTCCCCATCATTAGATCAAAAGATATCTACAGTTGGCGCTATCTCGCTATGGAAAGTTGCACGATCCTTTTCCATAGTGACATAGCACCTCGGTGACACGTAGCAAGGTGGGGCTGAGTGTTATGAAACTATAGGGATGATACCAGTTTGGGCCGAGTCAGATGCCAGGTGTGCTGAGTTGGTTCATGGGCCCAGAAGTTTTAAGGGCAAAGCACAGTAATACGGTGAGTCTTCACGATCGTCAGATCAGTTTGGATCCACGGTGGGCACCATCTCGCTATGGAAAATTGTTCAGAGATTACCCATAGCGACATAGCACCTCAGGGATGTGTGGCATAGATGACATCATGAGCCTGCCCTTCTCCAAAGTAATATTACCACTCATCCTTAGTGGCAATTTTTAGGTGGGTCATAGTACAACGATGGTATTTCCTTGGTCCACTCAGCCAACTCGATGTGCAGTCGCACAATTTTTGATCACCATAGATCTAAGGAAAATCCATGGTGGGTGCTATCTCACTATAGGAAATTTCTTAGAGGATACGCATAGTGACATAGCACCTCGGCGACGCATGGTAGGGTGGGGCCAAATATTATGAAACTACCAGTTGGTTCCAGTTAGGATCATGGGGTCTGGCCAGGGTATGAACAGTTAAGGTATTGATGGTTAGCGATCGACGGTTAGTATAACATTGCAGTCAGGATTTTTTAAAGAAGATGTCACAGTGAGTAATGAAGAAGTGGCCCACTCGGGAGGACCCGCGAGGTGGAAAAATGAAATAAGCTCATTGGTCCACTTAGTTCATCCTGCTCGCAATTTTAGTTTGACTCATTGACTTGCTGATTCACGAGCCAAAATGATGGAAAACCAAGATTATCTTGCGAATTTGATCTTTGTAATCAATCCCAACCAACCCAGAATGAATACGAGACAAGGAGGAACACTCCACCTCTGATCTAATCCATCTACCTGGTCAAGATGGCTTAATGGCTCCATTTTTATCCTCTCAAGGCATTATTTGACACATAAGATCAGATATCATTGCATCTAGATCTGTATCCAAATCAAATTTTCTTCATGATTGTTCTCTGCATGACTTAATGGTAGGTTTTTGCGAAGTAATTATAGTTGGAGGACATCCCAGTTATGCTTGAGCTATAAAGGAAAATTTTTATGAATTTTGTAGGGTCGATCCTTCTCTGACTTCTCTGATATTGCTCTGCAATCTCATGTGTAAATTCCCTTTGCCTCTAAACTGTATGACATTTTGTTTTATCTCCTTCAACCATTACTGTGCAAGTGCAAGAATTATTTGCCTCTGATTGGTGTTTTGTAGTGATCTGCAATCTGCATGACTATGTCCCTTTGGTTTGTGAGTGATATATAAGTGAATCTTTCATTCCTTGTGTTATTCATCTAGCTTTCTAATCTGCATGTGGTTGTTAGATTAATACAGGTCTGAATGTGTATATTTTTGGTGTCATCATAATTCAAAAGTGCATATATGGGCAGAGATTGGTCTGAACACTCTATTTTGGTGCATCACCTCTTTAGATTAGATTAGGTAGATTTTCTTTCATGCTCTCCTTCTCCCTTTTCCTCTCCAAGAGTAGTTAGGTGCATCCTGATAGTAAGAGGAAGCCATCGTTCTTCGAAGACGCAACCTCATAGTTCAAGTCCCACAGCTTGGAGGTTGTTTCCATGTTTCACGAGGTCGTCCTTAGGTAGCAACTTTGGACAAGGGTGCAGACTTCCATGACAATAGCTCCTTCACCAAATTTTTATTTTAGTTTCTTCACCTTCTTCCTGATCACAGAAGTAATCGTCAAATCCATAATGATATTTGATTTAGCTAAGTCATAATTACCAAATGCTTTGGCTTCCTTATCCACTTCTTCTGCAAGTAATGTTGTGATTGCTATATAGGCTTCATCAACATTGATCTCATATCCTAATGGCCTTAGCCATCTCATCCTAGGAATTTCTACTTGTACATAAGTGAAATCAATATCAACTAGGAAGAAAACATCACCATAATGTTTCTCCACTAGTGAGACTAGTATCCTTAATCTCTTCTTCATAGATTGTTTAAAATCTTGAAAATAACTAATCATTACTGACTCAAAGTTATCACCTAACTACTCAATAAATTCTTGTATTTGAACTGCAATTGATCTATTCATTTTCCATGCAACTTTACCAAATCTATGAAATGTATTCTGCACATAGAAGAAAATACATACCAAAATAGATCCAAATTTACATTAATCAATCTTGGTTTTCCTTATGGCTCCCAAATTTTCAATCAATTATTGCAACTGCAACTCAACAAGATCCTAAATATGATCCTTCTTCACAAATTTGTAGCCCATGTCTATTGCAATGTAATGTACACTATTTAATCTATTTGACTAATAAAACTTATGTGTTATTACCCTCACTGTAAAAGCTATCAGGGGATCTGTGATAGTTTCAATGGTCATTCCCCCCTTATTCCATATAGCCCTTATGGTCTTTTCAATGACTTCATTTGACTCACTTCTCATAGTTTTTTGTTGATCTAGGGTTGGATATCCTATTACCCTATGAAAAATTTTCTTTGTGATTTTAAATGGACCATTTTCTAACCATATAGAGCTATCATGAATTTTTCTTAAGACAATCTTGATCCATTCTGTTTTGAAGATGTTAGGGAAATCTAGGGCATGAGTTAACCCTTTCTTCTTGACAATCTTGTATTCTTCCTTCAATGCTCCATTTTCACATAGTTTTCCATATACTTCTCTTATTTCCATGTCTCCTATGCTTCTAATCTTGCAAATGTAACAATTCTTGACATCTTGGATCATGAAGACTTGGAGTGGTATCATAGACAACACACTGGAGGGATCCTTCTTATAAGCAATGTCTGGAATAGCCTTGAAAATAGGTTGTTTGATTTTATTTCTAATTAACTAAACATTCAAAACCTCTTTTCCCTCCACACCTTTTGCTTTAGAAGAATTAGACTCCATTACATATATCTAGGGTTTGCAAAATTTTAAACTACATAGTTCAACACACAATAAATACATTATAAATTATGTTGAAATGGTGTTGAACAACCGTTCAAATCTCCTACAAATGCTTAGATGAAAATTTCTAGATCATCTTTATCTCTTTGTGTTCTTTCTCAAATTGAAATGATGTTAAATGAGAAGAAATTGATCAAATAGCCCTTAAAACATTCTAATTAATGCTAAGTACTTACACAACTGTAAGCTCAACATCAATTGATCTCTAGCTCACTTAGCATCCACGTGTCTTTCCATATGCTCGCTAACCACCAGGAGCTTGACCTCAACTAACAAATCTACTAGCTTGACATCCACTGACATTTCACTCGACAACCATATGAAACTTTTTCATGCTCGACAATAACATGAAAAACTGACAAAACTTAAAGATTTTTCCTTGACTTCTAACACCACTTTGCATCTTTATTCATGCATATGTAATATTTTCAAAACTAAAATATTTGGAACTAATGTATGGTATATCTTTTAAATATCAGTCCCACATACCTCTTAATTGCTTAGTTAGATGAGGTGTGTTCACCTGACCCATTGGGTGAAGTGATCCCATCTACACTTGATGTGTTGCAATCGTCCTTTCTCTTCCATGTCTTGTTCATTTCATTTTTGACATTTTCAATATTTGTCTTGCCTTTGCCTTTGTTGAACTCACAACTTGGTGCCTTTGACCTTGTTGGATAGTATCTGGTAATGTGACTAGTCTTCGAACAACTAAAACATGTAGTTTGACTCAACCATCTTTTGTAATCACTTTCTAAATGTGTTCTAATACATTTTTTAGGAACATGTCCATAATCTTGATGGTAGTGAAAACTATACCTTGTATTATAATACCAATTATAAGAGTTTCCATTTTTGTTTACCTTTTTCTTCTTGTTTGATGACCAGTTAGATTTGGATCTACACTCAAAAACTCAATGTGCATACTTTTGACAGTTATAACAATATCCTTCAAATATTTAAGTGTGCATGGTCTTGGTCCTACATTCATGTGCCTGATGACCTTGTTTGTTGCACTTATGGCAGTAACCCATGCTCTTATGCTTAAAATTTTGATTTATATTTTTGTTCTTGCACACATTAGCAGTATGTCCTTTCTTACCACAATTATGAAAAGTAGGTTTGGATTTCTTACCTTTGTTACTTCTTTCTTTAGCACTTTTGGATGATTCTCCTTCCTCAGTACTGGTGTATCCTAGTCCAGATGTATCATTGTTAAATCTAGGAGATCTCATCAATTGTTTAAAGTACTTTATGGCTTCACTAGGTTTATTGAAGCTTTCAAAAAACTCATTTTCCCTTTTTAGATCATTACTCAACTATTCATTTTGCAACTTCAGTGTTGTTATCTCAATGTCTTTATTATTTATTTCAATTGTTTAAAGTACTTGATGACTTCACTAGGTTTATTGAAGCTTTCAACAAACTCCTTTTCCCTTTTTAGATCATTACTCAACTATTCATTTTGCAACTTCAATGTTGTTATCTCATTGTTTCCAATTGCATGTGAGCAATCGTGATTACTTCTAATGACTTCTCTTCCAGTCTGCTGGTGAAAACTCTTTTGTCATCTTCAATCATGACCTTGTTTTCCATAGCTTTCCTTTTCTATTTGGTCACCTCACATAATAATATGGTTTTTGATTCTTACTCTAACCTAAGATTTCTAATCTCTTTAGCTAGGGTTCTATTCTTTTCCATTAGATCTGCAACTACTACATCAAATTCATTGGAGTTTCCATTTGCAAATAGCATAGTAGTGTCCACCTCTTGGTATTGTGTGTCATTCTCCTCAATAGCATTTTCTTTCTTTCTTCTCATTTTTTTTTTTAAGATCTGCTCTTGCTTCATTCAACTGATGTAGAATGAGTTGTATTTTAATTTCCTCATTCTCAATAACTTTTCCCAACTTGTAGACTTCCATTTTCAAGATCTTTCCCCAAAGTTTCTAGGCTTCACTTTCAAAGAACTAGGATCTAATAACAATTGTTGGAATTACAACATTCACCACACATTTATCTCTCAATTCAATAAATAAACTAAAATACCATGTAAAGCATATACATCTAAAGTATTTAAATAAGCATTCACACATATATGACACGAGATACTATTACCTAGAAGCCCTCCAATGAGAAGGTAAAACTGGGGTGGGAATGACATCCACAAATCTTCACTATTACAGTAATAAAGTGTATCTAATGAAGGTTACAATGTTTGATCATGAAACATGATCTACCCTGTGAAAGGTCTACCCTATTAAAGGCTTACAAAGACTATTAGGTCTTACCCTATTAAAGGATTTCAAAACCCTATTAGAAGTGTTCTTGGTTAAAGGACTTTAACTCACAATTAAGTAAGTACTTTGTTAGAGGATTTCAATATAGCTTATTAGGACTACTGTGTTAAGAGATTTAATTGATTCACCTATTAGAATGTCTCAACAATGATCCTGCAATTTGCACTTTGTTGCTTGATGTCAGATCACCTCTATATTGATTTTTACTTGATACTTCTTGACAGATGTCTCTCTGTTGTTCACTATTTACTTCCTTTGTTCTCCTTTAACTGATTCTACAATATATCTCAGATCATAATACCTTGTTCACCATGAATGTCCTATTTGCACATGAAAATTCTCCTTACTCATACTCTACACCTTTTTAATATTTAGGGTTTTGTCCTTAAGAAGACTTAGGTGACTTAGGCTTAGGTATGAATCAATGGTTGTGATTTATCCATATCAACAAAATATCATAATTCAATCCTTAGGTCAACCCAAAAAATAGTTTGTGCCAATACAAACAATTATGACAAAACTGTGTTACTTTGCATTTGAAGCCCCTAGTGCTTGGCACTACCTATGACTTCAATACTATCACTCGACATCTAAATGACTCAGCATGCACTTCCTACTCAACACTTGAATCACTCGACACATATTATCTTCTCAGTACTTGAGTGACTCGACATATGAGTAACTCGACACTCACTATTTACTTGGCATGCTCTAAGTTATATGTTATGCTCGACATATGTTACTTGTTTGGCATGAAATAAGTAAATGACTTAAGTGTATAGACACTCACTTGTCAAAATCAATCTAAGATTAACACAATGTCCACTAATTTCATCTCTCATATTCCTTTCATACAATGGATTTTTGTGCAAGTTGTTGTAAACAAGGTCTCTATTATGAGATGGGTTATATTTAGTAGTTTTGTTGGCTTCATGACTTCCATCTTTATTAGTCCTTTTAGGAATTATAGTTTGATCCTTTTTAATGCCAACTCTTTCAAACATCTCGCTAGGGACCCACCTTAAAGCTTTGGAATCTTTCTTAGGTGCAATGGTGCATAATATTTGGAGAGATGCATCTAATTTATGGGAATCCTCCTCATTCTCTTCCTCGTCATCATTCTCAACTTAGTGTGTCTCAATTTTTTTATCATTATAAAAAAAAATTCATATTGTAGAAGGGATTCTTCTCCTTTTCTGTGCTCTTATCTCTAGATGGTTCACCTTCTTCAGAGAAAGGTCAATTATCTCTATCAACAACCTTCTTATACCCAGTGTAAAACATGTCTTTAGATTAGTTTTTCTTTCTCCTAATTCTTTTCTTCAGAGTCCACTCTAAAAATTATTTTCCATCGTGAACAGATCTCGTACCCCACATACACTTGATAGAAAAATGCCAGGTCTGAGCATTCATAAAATTTTACATAGTGTCAGCACCTCTTGCTTCTAGACTATAATTGTATATGTTTTGGGCTTCCTCCAGTAGAGTGCAAAACATCCTTTTGATATATGAATTTTTCAAAATTCTTGGTTCTTAATTGTGAAATTTTAATTCGGAGTAATTTATCAAGATAAATTGAGGGCTATTCTCCCTGGCGGAGTCCCCAATCTATTGGTTCCTCAAATTTTAGGTTGGAAAACCTATGAGCCTTGATTTCTCAATGTTGGGTAATTAGAAACAATTTTTCCAACAATTAGGATTTGCACTTAATAGTCAAATCCTCTTCACTTCAAGATTTGCTAACCTAGGTAGGTATACCCAGTGGATTTGTTTGCAGTGACTTATGCAGATTTTATTACTTGATGCTCTTGGGATAGAAAGTAATTTTCCAAGGAGAAATGAATGATATAAGGCTACAAGTTTTGAGAGTGCTTGAAAGGATCATTTTAATATGAAATTATAAATGTGTGTTTTAGGAATTACAGGGTACTTTTGAGTGCAATAGAGAATCCCACCACCTTCAATCGACAAAGTTCTTTTGTTGAAATTAAATTAGACCAGTTCCTTATTCTGATTGGGAAAAATAGATTATTTTTTCTACTGACTTCAAGACCATCAAAACCCATTAGAGATAGTGTGTGCTAAACATCAATATCTAGACAAAGAACTCAAGATACAAACCCTAGTTTAATTATATTTAACTTCAATATGGGAAGACCAATTGAATAAAAGACACAATGTTTGTGAATCTTATTTATCAAAGGAATGTATCAAAATTTAAATCTATCAATAGAGATATGGATCCAAGAGGACAATAAATTTAAAGTAAATAAAAGATATTTCTACACAATTCTTGAAGAAATAAAGTATTTTTATTAACTTCAAAAAAGGGTTACAATGGAGCAATGCTTGTTTGTAATATTCACTTGAAAACTTCTAGAGAGTTTTTGGTTTTGTGTTATGCCCTGGTATTTGTTTCACTATATATAATTCATTCAATCAAAAGAGATTGGTTGCTTGATGTATGTTTTGTTTGAGGGTCCTATTACCTTTCCTTATATGGAGAGGTGTGACAACTCTTTAGACCCATTCGAAATTATATTTATCTAAACTAATTACAATTATTGGTAATATTTGCAATTTTAATATAAATAAATAAAAAATTCAAGGGAGTCGGCCAAAAAAAAATTCTAGCATGTCATTGAGGTACACACTTTCATTTGCATGTTTCCCCTATTGTTTACCCTCTGCAAGCATTTTTTTAACAAAATTTTTGTCTTTCTCCAACTCAAGCTCATGGAAATCACTTGCATACTAGAATAATTCCTTTTGAGATCCCATGTTGTTTGATATATATTATTGATGATGCTAAATTGATCTTCCTCCTTAGTAGAGAAACCTAACTATATTACTAGTTTAGGCTCTTGGACTGCTGGATGTTCTTGAATTGGCAGTCCCATCCCTTGCTTCCAATTCCACTTTCTGCAAATAAAATATATTCACCAAAAAGTTCACACTTAGAAATTTTTCTTGTAAATCCAACATGCTGATGTCCTTAAATAAAATTGTATCATTTATTATCTACTAACTCAAAAACTCCATTAGTGATATTCCACACATGTTTGGTTGCATATGCAGTACAACATTTAAGTCATTTCCAATTAATTGTTTTGTAAAATTTTCTTTGTACTTCTCAAGGTATTTTGATAATGGTCATCTCACCTTTTTGTGTGCTTATCTAGCCTACTCATCCAAAATTGAAATGATCATTAATGCACAAAACAACCCCCTTTTCACCATATTGAGGTGTAGTTCAAGCAAAGCTCGCGATTTTGCAAAAAAATCCATAAAGCATGGTATATTTTGTATACGTCCTAAAATATTGATAATCTCTACTTCGCAAGATCCTCTCAGCATTCTCTATAAAATTTGGTCAATTTTCTACTTCACACCACCTATTAAGAACTTATTCTAAAATAATGATAAACCACAACTTTGGGCCATAGTGAATCTTCTTCTTGGGATTTGGAATTGTTTTTTCCATTTTACGTCATTCTTTACATAGTGCCTAAAAATTCTTGATTTTCATTGTTTTGCATATTATCTCCACACATTCTTCTAAAATAGTGAATAAGAAACATTAATGACATACTTTGTCAAACATTTAAGTGTTTCATCAATGGCTCTTTTTGGGGATGCATATTACTTCAAAATATGACAAGAATCCAACTATATTTGGTAATAGAGAATATAATGCAATTAAAGAATATATAATAATACAAAATGGAAAAATCTACTTGAATCTAGGAGAAAAAAGGTTTAAGAAATTGTGCATGCATAGGGAATTCCTGAGTATGTCCATCTATTACCTGCAAGAAATAAGAGTTTTCTCTCGCCATGCCAGAAGTTATGAATGGTCAAAGCCAAAAAGCATCAAATTTTCCATGTTTCTCTTTGCCTTGATCCTTAACATTCCATTTAAGTACCAAATCTCCAATTTTGAATGTTCTTTCAACTGATCTTTTATCATGAAGGAACTTGACCTACTTTTGTTCTTCACTATTAGGTTCTAGTGTTGTACTCCTAATTTTATCCAATTCAACTAATGCATTTATTATTTCTTCCATGAATTCAATATCTTCATGTTTTTCCTCTATCATAAAATTATACACTTGTAATAATCATTTAGGGTAAGCCTAACCTTCTTTCCATACACATGATTGTAAGGAGAATATTCTGTAAATTTCTTTACTACACGATCCTATTAGCCCATACTGCCAAATGCAATTTTGTGTTCTATGCCCTTTTGTTATTGTCAAGCATCCTCTTGATGAATTTTAGCAAGTTTTTATTACTTAATTCTACCTGACCATTTCCTTGAGTATGATATGGAGAATAATATTAGGTGATTATACCATATTTTTGGTAGAACATAGAGAATTCATCTAATCTAAAATGCATACCATTGTCCATGGTTAACTTGTGATGAAATATAAATATGGTTAATATATTATCATCAAGAATTTAACTAAAACTTTTCTAGTTTCATATTTAGTAGGTATGGCTTCCACCCGTTTGGTAAAGTAATTAGTTGCCATAAGGATCCAACTATATCCTCCACTTGATTTATTTGGAACTTCACCTATGAAGTCAATACCCCACATCTAAAAAGGTTCCTAAGATTGTAAATTCATCAAAGGAAATGCTCCATTATATTTCAGTTTTCCAGAGAACTTTTGGCATGCTTCATACTTCCATACACATGCATGACAATGCCTAAATATATATGGCCAATAGTATCATGCATGTAGTACTATATAAGTTGTTGTCTTAGTTGAGAAATTCCCCCCACACAAACCTTCATGGAATTCCTTTAAAGTAACTTCAGCTTGGTATGTATTCAGACAAAATAATAATACTCCATCCCTATTTCTTGAGTAAAGATTCACCTGAATTAATACATACTTTGATGATTGCAATTTTATAGTCCTTTTTTCATTCTCATCCAGATCATCATGAAACTTCATATGTCTTAAATAGTAGAAAACCTCCTTATACCTAGGGAAATGCTCAATACTAATAATTGTTTTCTAAATCCACATGAATTATTGGGATGCTTCCAAATTAGCATTGGCAATAATTCTTTCCAAATCTTGAACTCTTAGTAATTTTTTAATTTGAATGTTAATGGTAAATTCCCAAGTCTAACTAGTCCATTTGCATTTTCTCCTTATGATTTAAGTTTGCTTGAAAATATCCTTGACAACAACATTTGGAACATATGTTGTCACTTCAATATTGGCTAGATATGGTCTAAAGGATTTTACAACCTTTATTAATGCATATGTTTGTTTCTTAGTAATTTCATAATTTAACTCACAAATTTGGAATCTTTTACTAAATAATGCAATAGGTTATTCATGCCCTTCCTTAATTTTCTTTAGCATAAAAATAACTATTTTATGGTATGAAGAAAAATAAATATTTTGAAAGATTTCTTAAAATCAAGGGCCTTCAAGACCAGTGCTTCCTTTATTTCTTTCTTGATGTTAGATAAAGCTTGTAGTGCTTCATCATCCACCATTATTTTAGCTCCTTTCTTTAACATCTTAGAAATATGTTTTATTATCTCAGCAAAATTTGAAATAAATCTTCTAACAAAGTTGTTCTAAATAAAAAATGATTGAATACCTTTAACAATTTTTGGGACTTTAATATTATCAATTACTACTACCTTCTCATGATCTATTCTCACTCAAATTTTAGACACAATATTCCCTAAGATTTTCTCCTCTGTGACTCCAAATTGACACTTTTTTGCATTTAATGATACCCCATATTCAAGTGACCTTTTGAAAATTTTCTCCAAATTATTACAATGATCTTCTTCTCTTTTTGAATAAGAAGTGAGATCATCCTACTTTAATATGAGAATTGGATCAATTAGACCCTCAAAAGAAACATCCATAGTCCTTTATAAAGTAGCTCCAACATTGATGAATCCAAATGACATTCTTGCATACACATATTTTGCCCATGGCTGGTGAAAGTAGTCTCATTTTGTTCATATTCTCTTACCTTGACCTAATTATAACCAAAGAAATCATCCATCATTAAAAAAGAGTTCATTTCCTATTACTTTTTGCAACAATGCTTCCATATTGCGAAGTGCATAATTGTCTTTTAATGAAGGTATTTTTGATATCTCTAAGTCTTGTTGTCTATTAGTGTCAAAAACTTAGTCATATATAAGGTAGAGTCAGTAGGTCATCATTGCAACCAAGCTACTCTATATAGGTTTAGTCATGTAAAGACATGCAAATAATCATGTATATGTTGAGCTCTATAGGACCTAAGAAAATATTTGGTCACTGAGCATTTTTAGTATAAGTCGAGCCTATTGTATGGAAAGTAGATAGAGCACATAAATGCCAACTTATACAAAAGGAGTGGAGTATAATTAAGGCCAAGCAAAAAAACCAATAACAGTTATGATCGAGCATCAAACATAATGAGTGTCAAGTAACACAGAGAGACCATAAAAGTCTAGAATGATACAAATTTTGAGGTAAACTATTTTAAGATGAGATGAATAAAAAATTTAATGATCATAAATTTTGTTACACTAGTTGTTACACATTTTTATGTGGATCATTGATCCCTATGAGGAAAGAACAACCAATCAGTCGAAGAGGAAAAAAGGGAAGTGTTTAGAAGACTCTATAGAAGTCTTTGAATAGACATATCCAAACCTTATTTTTAATAAGTATGGAGTTATCTATCACAAAAGAGATTGAGAAGTATATGAAGGAAGTGGAAGAGTTGAGTTTTGGATGTTGCATGCAAAAGTTGTGAAGAATGGAGTTAAGCGACCTAATGAAGTAGTGAAGGAATGAGAAAAGTTATGTTAGATTGGAGATCAAATAAGTGATTGGAAGGAGGAGATCCATAATTTCTAATTATAAGTGTAGATCAATGGATCAACTACTGAGATAGTTTTAACAGATTGAATTAGGGAAAATCTCTTAACAAAGTGATTTAACCGAACTTTGTAAATCTCCTAACAAAATCCTCACTTCATTTTAAGTGTAAAATCCTTTAACAAGGTAAGAGAAAATCCTAACATTCTTAAATAATTTTAGTAGAGAAAATATCTCACAAGGTAGATCATCCAAAGTGATTAAAATTTTAACCCGAACAGGTTAACTTTGTTGGTGCAGTAGTTAAGATTTTTGGGTGTCATCCCCACCCCAGTTTTACCTTGACCTTGGAGGCTTTCTAGGTAGCCAAAATCTTTTGTGTTATGTGTTTAAATTTCATGGATGTGATTGATAGTTAGATCTACTTGTTACAACATTTGATTTTACAAGTTATGTTATGCATAAACTAGATATGAGATGGTCAATATGGTGAATGCAGTAAAGTTGTTTTGAAGGATAAAAGTTTTAAAGATCATGGTTCACCCTCCTCTTAGTCTCTTAGTTTCCCAATAAAATTCCAACAATTGGTTCTCTTAAAGGAAGTATAACATCTTGTGAGTTCAGATCTTGGATATGGAGGCTTAAAATTGGAAAAGGTTATTGACAATCAAGTGATTGACATCCAACTCATACTGTAGAAACTTGAAGTAGAAAAAGAGGAATTGAGTAAATCCCTTAGAAAGAGAAAGGATATGGGCATTCAATAGAATGAAACACTTTATGAGGATTTAACATTTTAAAAGCAACAAGTATACCAATTACACCTTCCAAGGTCAAAGTGTTACGTGGTGTGCATCTCAATTATTGGATTGCAAAGACTATAATGGCATAAATAGGGAGTAGACTCCTTAATACCTTTCTTATCATAGTCTCATCTTTGATTTCTCCATTTTCACCATAAATAGCATTTACAACTTCTTTAATTCTTGTGCAGTATTGTACTATATTCTCACCTTCCATTATTCTCATGTCATTAAATTTACTCCTAAAGCTTTTTGATTTGGCTCTCAAGAAATTGTCATCACTTCTATCTATGGTCTTGAGTTTGTACCACATTTTCTTTGTATTTGTATAGTATTTTAGGTGATCAAACATGACATAGCTTAGGGCCGAGGCAATCTCCAACATTACTTGGTTGTGTTTTTATTTCTACTTCAGTTGTTTAGTTGTCAAAGGAGTAGTTGTTACCTCTACATATTCATTGTCCACAAAATTGATAACAACATCACTAATACTAGATATGTGCAACCTGATCAAGGTTCCCATGTAGGAAATTTCTTGTTATTTAGCTTGGGTACATCTGTCTTGTGAGTCATGATCTTTAGCTTTAATTACCTTCAAACTTCTCTCTATAAGCACTGAGATCTAATACCAATTGTTAGGAATGTTTAAAATAATAAGGGGGTGAATAATTACATAGTGTTTTAGGTCATCAAATTTGACATAGCTTAGGGCTGAGGCAATCTCCAACATTACTTGGTTGTGTTCTTATTTCTAATTTAGTTGTTTAGTTGTCAAAGGAGTAGTTGTTACCTCCACATATTCATTTTCCACAAAATTGATAGCAACATCATTTATACTGGATATGTGCAACCTGATCAAGGTTTGCCATGCAGGAAATTTCTCCTTATTCAGCTTGGGTACATCTGTCTTGTGAGTCATGATCTTTAGATTTAATTACCTTCAAAATTCTCTCTATAAGCACTGAGATCTAATACCAATTGTTAGGAATGTTTAGAATAACAAAGGAGGTGGGTGAATCAGTTGCATAAGGTCCTTAAGTACCATTTGAACTTTTAAACATAAAACTCTTACTCTTTTTCTTATCCTATTGTTGCTTGGTCTCTACTATTACTTAGTCTCTACTATAAACAAAATTTACTATTCCAAATATGAATGCTTTGTTGAATCTAAAATGTAAAACATATAAAGAATTCAACACAGGTTTGACACTAGGATTTTTACATGGAAACCCAATTTGGGAAATACCACTAGCAACATGTTACTTTTCTCTCTTTTGAAGTCAGCCTTATTAGGATCCAACCCTATTAAAGTTTACAATAAACACTATTAAATGTGACCTAGTTAGAGGTTTTAATCACCCTATTAGGAGTGGCCTTTTCAGAGGAATTTGACCATTCTATTTAGAATGTCACCTTGTGAAAGGATTTACACAAACTATTAAGTCTTTCAAATTACTATTAGGTCAACCTCTATTAAAAGGATTTCAATACAAACTATTTACAATGATTAGAAAGAAAGTAATAGGGTTTCAATGTGTGATTACGACTCACTTTGCAAGTCTAGATCTCTACTTGGTTTAGGTGTTGATTCACTGATAAGTCCTCCACTGCAATCTCTATTTTTGATTCGCTTAGAAACCCTTCAAGAAATCAATCTTCCCCCTGCAAAACACTTAAGCCTTCTTGCTCAGATTTCACTTATCACAATCAGTAACATCTCTACAAGCTTTCTCCTTTAGCTTCACATTCACTCACACACTTGTGTGTCTTTGATCCACCTTTCTTTGTATGTTCCTCTTGTTTATACTTGCACTCCTCAATATATATTTTTGGCTCTATACCTCTTTTAAATATGTAATTCTTGCTTTACCATTTTCTATGATCACCATTGATATTAGGGTTTATAATCAGGTTTAACATGATTCTCTGTATTTGTCCATCTTTTTGATCTTCTTCTAGAAACTTCTATGGAATCCATTTGTTAGGTCTTTATCTAATCCTAATCTTAAATTTAATGATCCAATTCATCAATCTTATCTTCAACACGGTTTACATCTCCCAAGAAATCAAATGAGTCAGTTGGGAATCACAATTTCCTCAAATTCATCTTCAATAGTATTACTCGACAATCATTAAGTTATGACACTCGATCATCGCTAAATACTCAGGCACTATAAAACATTTTTGGCTTGGTATCAACTAGCTTGCTCGATCGATACTGATGCTTGATCAACGCTATATTTTCTCATTACTAACTATAGCTTAGTTGACACTAGCATTATTTGTCATTCATTTTCCATTTACTCTATTGCTCAACTTGGCTTAACTTTCTTTACATAAACAATCACTTTTCTTTATCAAAGTCTATGTAATCAAATATCCATTATAGCTTCCATTTCATAACTCAAACTTTCCTCTAGGTGCTATTGTTATGATCAATTTCTCAAATCCTCTTCATCAATCAAATAGATATGACATTTAGATTAGGTAGCAATATGTCTCATTAATAGATTTGATATCAATGACAAAACAACAATTGTTCCAATTATAAGTTTCCATTAGTTGATACACAAGGATTATTTGACATTGGAAATTCTAATGAGAGTGATGCAACCATTGTAGATCTATTGGAGAAGAATAGTATCCTGAATGAAGGAGTCAGGGGATTGAAAATAGAACATGAAATCGAGTTAGTCAAGATATGTGAATTAACCAAATAGAAGAAGAAAGGTAAATAAGACAAATTTTTAGCTAAGGAAGACAATAGAAAAATTTCAATCAAACTTGAAGAAAGGTCATTTGTATACAAAATCTTACAAAAACTCAACTAGACATGATGAATCAACTAATGCTTGCAAGTGAGGAATTGAATAGGAATGACATGGAGATAGAAAATATGAGATCATAGACTAACCTATTAAGGAATGAGTTAAGAATTGAGAAAGAACATGTGGAAAGGATTCACAAGCCTAATGAAGCATTAAGATACTTTGAAGAACTAATGAGATCACCTAGGTTATCTGGGAACATCTCTAGACATGGAAATACAAAGAAACATTCATCTACTAAAGAAGGAGAATCATCCAAGAGTGGAGAGATAAGGAATGTAAAGTCAAAAGGAAAACCTACATGTTATCATTGTGGTAAACTTGGACATACTGCAAATATTTGCAAAAGAAAAAATGTAAACCTAAGTTTACTGGTTATTATTTTTATTGCAAGAAGAAAGGACATAAAATACATTAGTGTAGATCAAGAATCAATAATACACCTACTACACCTACATTTGAGGATTATTGTTACAATTGTCAAAAGTTTGGACATAGAGCATATTAATGCATATCACAAGAAAAACCCTACTAGAAAAACAAAAGGCAGAACAATGTATATAAGAAATTTTTTTCTAATTGTCACAAAGTTGGACTCATGAATAAGGATTGTAGGACCCGAGCACCAACACCTAATAATGAACACAACAAGGGTAAAGGAAAAGTGGATGCAGAACAAATAAAGAAGGAGATGAATCAAATTTAGAAAAAAAAAAGGTGGAAACTAGAGGCAATGGAACAAATGAAGTCAAGATCACCCAATCCAATGGAGAAGGTAATCACACCACCTCAAAATGATCAAGAAAAATATGTAAGGAACTGTATACTTAATGATTTATCTTACATCAATTCCTAACATAAAATATGAAAAATTTCATATTAGCATGAGAAAAGATGCAATAGAACAAATCTATGGAAATAATAGTGCAAAAGAATCATTTACATGATAGGCGTCGAATATCAACCAAGCATTGCAATATGGACCAAGTACACCCAATGTCAAATTGATGTATAGGACGAGTTAGATGTAATTGATTGAGTTGTATAATGGAGACCAAGTTCAAAAGTTTAGTAACAACTGAGACAGTTGGATTCCACCTAAAAGAGGATATAGCATTAATGGAGACCCTAATTTAAATGAATGAAGGTATCTATCAAGAATTTGAATACATTAAATAGACCTTGCATTTAGATTTTGAGAGCACAAAACAATTTGAGAAATCAATGAAGCAATTTAAAAGGCAATTGGAAGTGAACTAGCCATGAAAGAGCGATCAAGTATTGATCTTCAGTTGTGTCAAACTATTCAGAAAGGAAAAGTTTTACAACGCTAACATGAGAATATGCAATCTTCATCATCTACAATGTCAAATCGAGGAGTAGAGGTAATCAATGTTCAATTGATGATGAGTGATGCTTGTCCTCCACCTAAGTTTCATGTTATTTTAGATATTTCTATAAAAGAAGATTCAATAGGTGCATTATCATCTATACCACCTAAGGTTATTATGATTCATTATGTGAGGAGTCATTACATGTGCAAAATTGGAAAAGTTGGTGATTATGGGATTTGTATGGCATATGATAAATTATGTGATGAAGGTAGAATGAAGGACGAGTTTAAAATTGTGAAGAGAAAAGGGTTAACTTGTGCCCTATATTTTCTGAGAAATTTCAAGATTATATGGATTAATGTAGTTTTAAGCAAAATTTATGATATGGAATTGTGGTTAGAGAATGTACCAGTAAAGATTACAAAGAAGGTAACTCATGTTTTTACTAGTTTCCTACATTTGATAAAAAGAAAACAATGTGATGCCAAACCAAGGAATCAATAAAGGAAAATACCAAAGTAGAGTGGAATGAATGCAAGTTATCTATTTCTACCATCACTAATTCATTGATCAAATTTTTTGTGAGAGTAATTTTGCATAAGTTCTATCAGTTGAGCCAACTGAATAGTGTGTTGTGTATGGAAGATGATCAAGAATGGAAGATTAATGTGAAAGATCATGAATATGATCTTGCCAAGTTTCAAAAATTTTAATTAGAAGAGAACCTAACATCAATTAGGAAGGCAAATCATTCAATGCGTAAGTTTGGATCATTGATTATGTGTATTTTCTTTTACACTCAAAATACTTTTCCTACTATCGGAAATATTGTATTGGAGCAAGGAAAACCAGATACAAAATAGATTAGTAGTTATATAACACAATTGGGAGAGAATTTTGAAGATATTCTAGATGCATATTTTGAAGAGTTCAAACAAAAGATGGGAAAGAGAATGAGGACCCCAACATCATTAGTGATGAAGTATTATAATGATGTATATTTTCTAGTAGATATAGATAAGACATTTTTTTCAAGAAGTTAAGCCTAGGAAAGCATGGCTTAATCCCTTTGGTTATGAAATTGAAGCTAATGTTGTAAGTGAAAGTATTATTGTACTAATTAAGGAAGACATTGATGCAAAGGCTAAGCCCTTTGGGAAGTATGAAGAAAAAAATGCTAGAATAACAATTGATATCAAAATTGCTTCTATAGATAAGAAGAGAAAGAAGATGATTAGAGACCTAAAAGGTAAACTAGGAAAATAAACAAAAGGAAAAGAACCTTTGATTTTGACAAAAGATCTAGGAGAAGATGAAGAAAATAAAAATGGTGATGAGGAAGAGGAAGAACATGCAGAGAAATAGAGAAAAGCCCTAGCATTAGTCTCCCCACTAGAAAAGAAGAAGGATAAAACTATGGAAATCACAAAGCCTAAGGAGAAGAAGGTTACACAGAAGACAACATCCAAACCCCTCTCTCCTCCTGCACCATAAAGACTAAGGACTAGGGTAGAAACGATAGTAATTATTGAGCCATTAGTAAAGAGAGGAATGGTTAGAATCACTAAACCTAGTGGCACAAGTGCAGAAAAGAGAAAAATGCAAGCCACTATGAACCAAACAAAGAAAAGAAGGCTAGTAAAGATGAAATACATTAAAGAAGAAGATACAGAGAGGACTAAGTCTAATGAGCATGGACATCAGTGAGTCATTTCATCTACCAAGCCAATAAATATTGATGAGGTATGCGATAATATCAAAAGGTCTACAAGTCTATCAAATTTCAAATATGTAAAGTATGATACATTGAGAAATATTGATAAAATAAAGGTAGAAGAGGTCATCATAAATATGATGGTTAACAATAAGCTTGTTCCTACTAAATTGGAAAAGAAGATTCCAAGTGATTTATATAATAGACTAGACATATGATGGCAACATGCATCAGAAGTAGAGAAACAAATAAGAGAATTCACATTGGGCAAAGTTATGCATGAATTATAAAATAAGAAAGAGAACATTTTTGGAAAAGTATAGGAACTGATTCATTCCTAAATTAAGAACATTTATGATTTTATGAAACAAAATTGAGGTTTTTGTACAACAAAATGAGTTGTTATAGAAGAGTATTTTTGGATTAACTACAAGAAAGAGTTGAATAGGAGAAAACAGTGGACACAATTACCAGAAGATGATCAAAGTGATGAAGAAAGTACAAGTGTGATGAGCCCACAAGGCAACATATCCCCTTTTCATACCACCACATCCAACACTCCTATTGATAAAAAAATAAAGACCTCAGAAGTTGAGGAACCTATGAAGGAAAAAAATGTAGAAGTTGTTGGAAATTTGTTCATCTCTCCCCTTGAGATTCCTAATAAGGGCTTAACCATCTCTTATGTACTATAAGTTGAGTGGTGTATCAAGAATTAACAAATCCATATTTTTGTGCAATGAAAACCCCACTCTAACAAGTGGTATCAGAGCTTGTTCTTAGGTTTGAATCCTTAGACCCTTGGGTAATGCTGAGGGGGAGATTGTTAGAAATTTTTTCAGTGCTCCCATCAGGATTCATGACAAGGGCTTAACCACTCCTATGTACTATAATTTGAGTGGTTGTTATTGAGCATTAAGAGATTGGTCTTTTTTCACAATGAAAAACCCACTCTAACATAATTTTCTACTATAGTTCAAGAAGGACCACATGTTTTAGGACCTCAAGACCGAGTGGTGACACCCCATCACCTACTCTTACTTTAGCAGTGTCAGTAGAAGTACTCCAAAGAAAAACAAAGGAAAGAAGATAAAGGAAAATTCTTTATATAATATTGTTAGTCTGGATAAAGTAATTGATATGCCATAATGGGATCTAGCCAATCTCACTTTTGAACAAACTATCATCTTGCAGGACATTCTTTCAAGAGAGAAAAAGCAAGAAGAAATGAGATGAGAAAAAAAAAGAAACAAGTGTTGCATGACATAAAAGACATATGTGTTGATGCATTTGATATTTAAACCATTGATAAGAAGACCCCTATCATCTCTCAATTGGTAAAAAATGTAGAAAAATTTAATACTAAAGATATTGAGGCAAATGAGAAAATAATGGCCTGGTCTGAGAAGAAATTTTAGAAGAGAGTATTAGAGAAATTTTCTACTATGATTGCAGTTAGAAAAGTTGAGTTGCAAAGGCACTTGTACAAAACATAGAAGAACTTGTAAATAAAGTACTATATATAAATGAGATACTTTTTGATGTGCTAAGGTTTACAAGTGAATTCTAGGAAAACATACAGAGGATTCAAGTTGACATGAAGCAATCAAGAGGATCTATCTCTTAGTCAGCTAAATCAATATTAATACACTATAACATATTATTGTTTGCACAATGGAGGTTGGCCAAGATACAAATAGCAGATAGTAGAATGAGTGCAAAACTCATCTCTATACAATCAATGTTGATACCTCATTTGGAGGTTATGCAATGAGAGTTGATTTCGACAAAGGATCTAATGCAAAGAGATTGTAATTTTTCAATTGTTGATAGCTTAATTGACTTAACAGGGAATTTTGAATTGAAGATTCATGTTTTGGAATTAGAAAGAGCCACATGGGATCATGCGCTTTCCATGATCAATCAAATTCACAAACCCTTCATTGACAAATAGAATTTGATTCCACTCTCACAACCCCAATAGTAAACGCATTATATATAAGTATCAAAAATAAGCGAGAATGATGAGAGAATAATGATTGATATTTAGAAGGGGGAAATGAAGTGTCATAATCATGAAGGAATGAAGATTTAGAGTTTAGAAAGTAGACAAGGTATCACAATGTTACAATTACTCTATTTTGAGTAATGTAAAGTATTGTATATTATAAAGAAAAGTTTTAAAATTTTATACGAATTGAGTCATAGGCTTAGGGGGAGTACTCTTATTCTTTTATTGTAAACATGTAATCATGACACTATGTTTTCTCCACTAATGTCAAAGGGGGATATTGTTGATATCTTTAAGTCTTGTTTTCTATTAGTGTCAAACACTTAGTCATATATAAAGTAGAGTCAGTTGGTCATCACTATGACCAAGCTACTCTATATAGGCTGAGTCATGTAAAGACATGTAAATAATCATGTATATGCTAAGAAATTATTTGGTCATCAATTATTTTGGTATAAGACGAGCCTAGTGAGTTTCGAGAAGATAGAGCACATAGATGTCAAGTTATACAAGAGGAGTTGAGTATAGTTAAGGTCGAGCAACAAAATGAATAGAATGAGCATCAGAAATAGTGAGTGTCAAGTAACAGAGAGAACATAAAAGTCAAGAATAATACAAATTTTGAGGCAAACTATTTCAAGTAGACATGAACATGATATTTAATGTTCATATAGTTTGTTATAGTAGTTGTTACACATTTTGACATGGATCATCGATCCCTATGAGGAAAGAACAACCAATCAGATGAAGAGGCAAAAAGGGAAGCATCTAGAAGAATCTATAGAAGTCTTTAAATAGATAGATCCAAACCTTATTTATAATAAGTGTGGATTTACCTATTACAAAAGAGATTGCAAAGTATATGAAGGAAGTGAATTATTGTGTGGAAGAGTTGAGTTTTGGATGGTGCATGCAAATGTTGTGAAGAACAGAGTTAAGAAACCTAATGAAGTAGTGAAGGACTAGAAAAAGCTATATTAGATTGGAGATTAGATTAGAGATCGGAAGGAGGAGATCTATAAGAAATAATTTTAAGTGTAGACTAGAGGATCGGGTACTAAGATAGTTTTAACAGATTGAATCAGGGAAATCTCTCAACAGAGTAGTTTTAACAAACCTTTGTAAATCTCCTAACATAGTCCTTACTTCATTGTAAGTGTAAAATCCTTTAACAAGGTAAGACCTAATAATATTAAATACTTTTAGCTGAGTAGACCCCTCATAGGTTAGATCATTACAAGTGATCAAAATTGTAACCCTAATAGGTTAACTTTGTTACTACAGTAGTGAAGATCTGTGGGTGTCATCCCCACCCTAATTTTACCATCACCTTGAAGGGTTTATGGATAACCAAAATCTTTTTTTTTTATTTTTTTACATTTCATGGATGCAATTGATTGTTAGATCTACTTGTTACAACATTGTATTTTACAATTAATGTTATACATAAACTTGATATGAGATGGTCAATATGGTGAATGCAGTAAAGTTGTTTTGAAGAATAAAAGTTTTATAGATCCTAATTCACAACCCCCCCTTAGTATCTTAGTCTCCTAATTAAACTTCTAAAAAAAATGTTTAAATTTCTAAAATCAACACAAAGTTTGATGTTACTATTCTTTTTCCTTAAAGGAACAAGGTTGGAAACCCATGTGGAGAGCCTAATTGGTTTAATTATCCTTGCAACACTCATCTTAATTATATCTTCCTTTATTTTTGGTGCTCACATAGGACTTATGGGCCTTTTCTTTTTTATGAATGGCTTAGCATCTAGATTTAGTAGTATTTCATGCTAGAATAGATTATCTCTATAATTTTTCAATTCATCATAGGACGAAGCAAACACATGTTTGTACTTTCTTAACAAAGTGATAAGGTACAACCTAACCTTATGAGTCAAGTTTTTGCCAATAAAAATTCTCCTTTGGGGAATTTTTCTTCCCAATATTTAGTTTCTCAATTTTCTCTTGCATGGAAGTGGACTTGTAAGCTCTAAGATTTTGATGATCATCAATGATTCTTCCCAAAGAGAGCTTCCTTATTATCTTGATTTTGCACATGATTATTCCAATCAATGCTTTGATCATGATAATGTCCCTCACATGTCAATAGATCAAGTAAGTCTTTGTTGTTGTCAAATATTTTCCAATTGTGTATATTATCTTGTATTTTCATCTCAACTTGAACAATTTCTTATAATGGGATATCAATCTATTTGATAGCCAAATTAGCCATCGTATCAACTAAGAATTTCTCACTCCTATCAAGATAGGGAGTGTACCTAGGGCCTCTAACCCTAGGATCCCACAAGGGGCACTGTCCCTTGACCCTACCTAGTGTGTTGTCCTAGGAACCCACAGTAGGTGTTGCCCCAAAATCCCCATAGTAAAATATAGGGGAAACAACATTGAATGAAGTTGGAAAAAAATAACCTCTAAGTTTGATTAGGTTCAACATTGCAACATTACCTATCATATACTCAAAATCATCCTTAGGTAATGACTTTGTGAAAACATCTACAATTTTCTCCTTAGAATTCACATACTCCAATCTAACTTGTTTCTCTTGAACTTTCTCCCTCAAGTAATGATACTTGATAGACATGTGCTTGGTTTTTACATCCATCTCAAGATTATATGATATTTTTATTGCACTTGTGTTGTCAGAATAGATATTAACATGTTCATTGACTTCTTGCATACCTTCCAACAATTTCTTAATCTATACAATATTTGAACAATTAATAACAGTAACAACATACTCATCTTTAATAGTAGACTGATATATAAAAATTTGTTTCTTTCTCAACCATGCAATTATTCTTTCCCTTGAAAATAAAGCTCCACCACTTGTTTTCTTTCTATAATCAACATTTCCTATCTAAACATATTTAGTATAAAATCTAAGCTCAAAAATGCCTTCTTTCTGATGCAGAGCCACACCTTGGAAAACTCAGTAGGAATCAGTCACTCAACTGAGTTGCTTCAAGGGGCATCTACAACCTTCAGGATCACACACTAAAATCCAACATCACAATATATTAATTGAGTTTCTTCATACACATTAAAAATTCATATACTCTCTAAATCCATTCTATATACTTTTCCATCCACTTAATCCATTAAACAAAAGTTTTAAAACAAATTGCCCAGAAAATACATTCTTGCTGCCTCCTGGATAGACCTACACTCAGACATGAATAACTTTCGAACCAAAAAATATTTACTAAATCCAACCATTGAGATTTGGTGTAACTAGGTTTCAAACAACATATAAAAATTTGAGAGAAATCCAACGGTTCAAACCAGAAATATTGACCATGCATCAGAGTACATTTTTCTGCAAAATATTGCTTCTTGCTGTCTCTAGATAGACCTGCACTCAGACATGAATAACTTTTGAACCATATATAAAACTCTTCGATCTCTCTGGTGAAGATGGGCGTAATTAGGCATATAACAACATATCCAAAGCTCATCAAAATCCAATGGTGCATTTGGGAGATATTACAAACGCACTGAGACTGATTTCTGCAAACACACCGAATTCAACCCAAAAATAAAAACTTGTCTTCTTCCCCTCTCTTCCTCTCTAAAAACTGACTCCCTAAATAAGGAATATGAAACGTCCCTATCCAAGAATAGGATACTGTTTCAAAAATTATGAATATTTCTGCTGCCAACAATTTGTCCTTTTTTAGGATATGATTAGATTCTTCCACTAAAACAAACACACATGGTCCTAAGTGGCTATATTTGGAGAGTTTATCATTTCAATCCTCCATTTATGCCACCACATCATAGGACATTATTTTTAAAAATAAAACTCTAAAATCACACACACAAACATTTCAAAATTTAGATTTTAAAATCAAAACTTTCTGATATTTGCTTTGTACCCTGCATTTTAGTCATATTGCAAGTTGTCTTTCTGTCACCACCAAACTTCCTATCGCAGACGTGCTCCTGCACCACTTTCTTATACCATAGTCCATAGTATTTTGTTCCTTTTAGGTATCTAAATATCCTCTAAACTACAATCATATGTGTCTCCTTAGGATTAGATTAAAATCTTAAAACTATTCCAATTGCATATGCAAATTTAGGTCTTTTGTGTACAACATGTTGCAAATTTTGAATCACTAATTTGTATTGTGTTACATTTACTTCAACAATGTTATCTTCCTTAGATAATTTTCATCCAATGATCATAGGTGTTCCAACTAGATTTGACTCATCCATACCAAATGTCTTCAATATCTCCTTTATGTACTTAGGTTGGGTCACATATATTCCTCCTCATGTTTGATGAACTTGTAAACCAATGAAAAAATTGATCTCACTAAACATAGACATCTCAAATTTTGTGCTCACCTAATCAAAAAATTATTTGCACAACAAATCACTACCACCAAATATTATATCATCAAAAAATATTTTAGTTATTAGGACCTTGTTTTCAACTTCACTTCTCAAGTACAAGTTATTATTTTCACTTGTTCTAACAAATCCAGTCTTAATCAAATATGAATACAATCTTTCATACCATGTTCTTGGTGCTTTCTTCAATCCATGTAGTGCTTTGTTCAATTTACATATGAAATTCCTCTAATTTATCTCCACAAATCCTTTAAGTTGTTCAAAGTAGACCTCTTCTTCTAGTATTTCATTTAAAAATTCAGATTTAACATCCATTTTATAGACTTTAAATCTCTTGTAAGTTGCATAAGCCAATTGTGTTTTGATTCTATCCAATCTAGCTATAGGTGCAAAGGTCTCACCATAATCAATTCCTTCTTCTTGGATATAACTTTTACAAACAAGTCTGGCTTTTTCCTCACAACTTCTCATTTCTCGTTCAATTTGTTCTTGAATATCCACTTGGTTTAAATTGCATTCTTGTTGTTGGTTCTCAGTACAAGTTACCATGTATTATTTTTCTCAATTTGATCTATTTCCTCATTCTTGGCATTGATCTAGTCATCATTATCAAAGCAAATTTTCACAATTCCTAGCTCAAATTTAGTGATCAAACATGTATTTCCCTTCAATTTACTTCTTGACCTGATCTTAACAATCTTTCTCCAATTATTTGATCTTGTGAATGATTTCTTCTCACATACTTTTCTATGAAAATTTAGCTCTATGATATCTAACAATTATCATTATTCAAATGGGGCTCAACATTTTTCTCAAGTTATTTAGTTTGTGGCTTAGGTAATGTGGGTTGTTTCATGATAGTTCTCTAATGTTTCTTGGTGTACCATTATAATGACTTAGTTTGGTGTCTAGGTATAGTAGCGGGTGCATCATCATAAACATACACAAAATTAATTTTAATCATCAGGTTCTTTATTGTTCTCCTCATCATTCTTATCTTCAAACTAATCAATTCCAACATTTATACTTTCAATCATAGTGCTAGTCACTTTGTTAAAACATTTGCAAGTCTTTCTCCTAGTAGAGCAACCTAGGAATATACCTTCAATGCCATTTGAATCAAAATTATCATTCCTTGTATCTTTATGAAGATAACACCTACTTCCAAATATTTTGAAATAACTTACATTTGGTGTATGAAAATACCAAAGTTCATATGGTATTCTGTTTATTCCTTTCTTGAATTGAACTTGGTTGAGAGTATAAACATTAGTTCTTATAGCTTCTCTCTAGAATATTTGTGCAACTCCTTTTTCAATTAGTAATGTTCTGGCACAATCAACAATGGATATGTTGCTTCTCTTCGCCATTTAATTTTGTGATGGTTTCCTTTGCATAGATAACTATATCTTAATTCTTGCTCAACACAAAAATTAGTGAATTCATCAAACATTAACTCACCACGTCTATTAGATCTCAAACATTTCAATTGTTTACTAGTTTCTTTTTCTAACTCTTTCCTTATACCACTTGAACATTTGAAAAGCATCATATTTCAACTTCAAAAACATAAATGACATCATTCTATAATAATCATCATTAAATAGCATGAAATATCTATAGTAGATCTCAACTTTTGTAGGGCCACACAAATCAATATATACCAATTCTAGAATATCACTAGAAGAATGTGTCTTACTTGAAAACTAGACTTAGTCATCTTACCAGTTGCCATTCCTTACACATAATATTTTGAGCTTTATTCGGATTCGATAAGTTGCCTCTAACTTTTTTCTTTCTACTTATTTTGATGATATTCTCAAAATTAACATGACACAATCTCTTATGCCACTACCATACATGTTAAATTCTAAAAAATATGCATTTAATAATATTGGATTCTAGGTAAGATAGGCTACCTCTTGTTTTCTCTCTAGTACCAATCAAGTTTATTTCATCATCATTGACCTTTACTTTTATGTTCTGAAATTTCAACTTGTAACATGTATTTTTCAATTGTGCAACATTCAAAAAATTGTACTTTAGTTCTTGAACCCAAAGCATCATCTCATATAATTTTATCATTTAGCATCAATAATATTTTACAGGACATGGAACATCATTTCCAATTTTAATAGTTCCACCATCATATTCTTCCAACTTATCAAACTTACTAATATCACCAGTAATGTGATGTGAACATCCACTATCAATAATCCATGTATCACTTGTACTAACATGAGAAGTCAGAGATTTTTCTTCCTCATACCTTTCCTCTTCTAGATATTCTTTAATAGAAACATATACCACTTCTTCACCTTCATTCTCATGATCAGAATCTGACTTGGTGTGCTCCTCCTCAGTAATATAGAATGACTTCTTTCCTCTATCCTTGTATTCCTTGTAATCCTTTTTCTTTCTATACATTTTTTCCTTCTTGTCTTTCTTGTCACTCCTGTTCTTGTTAGGATAGCTAGTAGCAATATGACCAACTTCATTACATTTAAAACATTTCAAGGGAGGTTTACCTTTGAATCATCCTTTTCCTCTAGGTAGCGTATTGCCAATAGTGCTTTGATCTCATCCATATTTTTATCATCTACATCTGAATCACTCTCATCCTTGATACTTTTTTGTTTCTTTGAACTTCCAATGGTGAGTGATGATTTAAAACTATTTTCTATCGTAGGCCACTATTGTCAAAGCTACTTAACTCAAATGTTGTCAATCTACCAACTAAAACATCAAGAATAAGATGATTGCCAAACATAACTATGAACTCATGAATAGAAGATGCCTTTATATAATAAACAAGAAAAAATGTTCTAAGAATTTTACTTACAACTTCTTCATTACTGATAACTCCTCTAGAAACTTTGATAGCACTCACAACTTATTTGATTTAGTTGACATATTGAACAATATTTTCTCCTTCTTTCATCCTCATTTCATCATAGTTTTCTCTTAGAATTTTTCTTTGGATTTCAATACATTCTAATCTCCACCATGGAAAAGTATAATGGTGTCCCACATCTCTTTAACAATAGCATAATCATTGACATCATCAAACTCATCATCATTCAGTGTAGAACAAATCTCAATCATCATATGTTTATGTTATTTCTTATGGTTCATCTCATCAACTATTATAGGAAGTTTTAGAGGGGTGTACTAGTCCAAATAATATATTTCATTATCTCCAATCCTAGATACATATAGCCTCATTCTTTTCCATGAAGAGAAGTTCTCCTTATTCAGCTCTGATACATCTATCATATACATCTTTAGATCTTTAGCTAAAGTCCCTACAAAAATTTCCTTCAAGCACTCAACTCTCATATCATTTATTAAATAACTGAGAAGTGGGGTGGGGGTGGGGGGGGGGGGGGGGGGGGGGGGTGAATTAGTTATAATCAATTATCCTACATGCCTTACAAAACTTTTCACCAACTTAAATACTTTAACCTTTCATATTATTATCTTGGTAACTAGATCTAACATCAGACTATAATATAATATAAACTTTACAATAAAAAGCTGATTATATATACCGAGTATCAAAGTTATCTTACATCTTATACCAAGTTTCAATAATAAATAATAAAAATGAAATGAGCTTGCAACATCATAAAAAATCACACAATTTTGACACAAGTGTTTAATGTGGAAACCTTGTAAAGGGAAAACCACCTGGTAACTAACAACCCAAAGTTTTTCACAATTCTAAAGTAAGCCCTATTGGGAGCCAACCTTGTTAAAGGTTACATACACATTATTAATGTGACATTGTTAGAGGATTTTACCAAAGGCCATCTAGACCATGTTTATTCTTTGGCATTTGTAAAGAATGGCCTACTCTAAAGGACTTACAAAAGACCCAAAATAATTTTACCATATAGGATTTCAAAAGACTATTAGGTCCACTTAGTTAAGAGGTTTTTCTATTAAAATAATTAGGGAGCAATAGTAAGATGATCTATTAGGTTTAGCACTACCTTTCTTGTTGAAAATATGTTTCTCAAACTCTTTATGATTTCTTTATGCTTGATTCACACACTCTGCACATCAACTTATCACTATCCTTGCATGATCTTCATCATGCATCTCTATTCAGTTATCATTTACTTCTACAATGTAATCACTAGCTTGATCAACAATGATCAACATCAATCAATAACAATAAACATCATATTCATCCTTTAAATAGAAATATTTTTCCATCCCTCTAGAAAGTTCTAGGTTTTTTTGTTTGATCATAATCATTACATATCCATCAGGTGCATATTCATTGAATCTAGATGCTTGAGAAATATATATACACCTTAACTTTGTGCTTTATTTCCAGTGGTTAAATCTTCTTCATTATATCTTATTTGAATTTCTCCCTCCATTGATCTCATAACAAACTTCATCCTTATCTTTGAAACTTTTTGAACAATCTTTATTATCATCAAATGTCGGCCTCAAATTAAATTGTTTTCCCTTTTCATGCTTGATTAACATTACATCTCACTTAGTCAACACTAGGCTCAACTAACATTGAAATTGTTCGGTTGACACTATACATTCTTCATTTCTTCATTAGGTGCCTTTTGATAATTGTAGTATCTCAGTTAACACTTTGGTTCTACCTTCACCAACCATACTGTCTTTCTTATACATGATTCCAACACTTAATTAAATCACGTAAAAAAATCATACCGACATTATACTGTCAAATTCTAACTCATTCAAGTGCCCATTGAATACCATACACTTATAAAATCTTACATCATACCTTCTTCATCAATCAAATCCTCTTCTTTAGTAAAATGATATGGCACTCTACCGAATTAGCATAATGTCTAACCAAGGGTTGGCATCAATGATAATATAACAATTTATATGACTCTTTCACATACATAAACAACATTATCAGTTGGGGCTAACAAAAATGATACATCATAAGAGATGAAGACTTTGAAAATTTTAGTTTAAGATGTGACAAGGGAGTATTTCTTAGATACTAAATGAAAGGGAAGACCCATAGATTATATAACAAGGTATTTAAAATAATTGTTGAAAGCACAAATGTTAGAGTGGATGAATAAGTGAAGCAAGAGACATGAGAACCAAAATATTTTGATACTAGTGGACCTCTCCATGTAGTAGAAGAAGAAAAGATCGAAGAGACAAGAGAAATAGAAAGTGCCTAAAAAGACCCCTCAAGATTTTGGAAAAGTGTGTTCAAAGGAATCATTTAGGGAATAAAATAATTAGTTATAAGAATGGAGTGTAAACTAAGAGAAGAGTTGTATAGAGAAAAAAAAATGTAAAGTTGTGTCTTTTGTCAAGGATTCAACTCAAGACCTTTTTTTGATGCTACAAAAGACAATGCTTATACAAACAATGTACAAAGAGATGAATCAAATTAAGAATAGCCAAATTTGGGAATTGGTTCCTAGACCACAAGAAGGGAATCTCATTGGAACAAAATAAGTATTCCAAAACAAGATAAGCAAGGAAAAGTAAAAATGCACAAGGAAATATAGGTCACAAGGGATATTCATAGATTTAAGAGATTTGACTTTGAGGAAATATTTGCTCTAGCAACTAGATTAGAATAAATTAAGATGTTTCTTTATTTTTCTTCTCAAAAGGACTTTGAAACATGTCGTATGGATTTCAAATTATCCTTCCTAATTGTTGATCTAGGGGAAGAGGTTTACATTGCATGGCTAGATGAGTTTTAGTTGTTAATAGATTTGACTATGATTCGTATTTGTAGAATAAAAAAGGCTTGAATGGTATCGACAAGCCTCCAATGCTTGGTATGCAAGTGATGCAGGAGCATCCAGAGGTATAAGGGCAATCCTGTGTGACCCAAAAAAATGTACTTAGACTTAGTTTCTGTTTCATGTATTTACATTTTTGGATACCCATTTGGGTCAAATAAAGGTTCCAACTCTCACAGTTCAACTATCAGTGTGCTAGAAAATCCCAAAAAAATAGGAGCATGCAATTTGGCCATCATTTTGGTGACCTAGAAGGTGTAAATTGGCCAGATGAATGTAAATGTGATTTAGAGCATTCCAAAAAAAGAATCAGGTCAAAAGGCCCCTCGGTTTGAAAGTTATTGCAATTTTTTGGGTTTTGGAGACCTCCTAAGAATGCTTCAAAGTCAGGTTAGGGGCATTAAATGACCTCAAAAAGGGCCAAAAAATGGGGGACGAGAAAAGCTTGTCCATAGGGCTATAGAGCACTTTGAGAGCTTTTCGAAAATGTAAACGGTTCGTCAATCAGAGCTACGGTTCAAAAGTTATGCCTCCCGAAAGTTCGGGTACCATTTTTGGATTCTTCTAGATTTGCACAGACTTCTAACGCACCTTTTGGAACCTTCTATTTGGTCAGTGGATGCCTACTAGTACTTTCTAGAATTTTCTCCTAGTCCTTAACCCTCCGAGGTCTATTTAAGGAGATTTCTGGCATTGTAAAAGGCAGTTCGGAGTGGAGTTTGAGAGGTGGTAGTGAAAGGAGAAATTATCTCTAGATTTATGCTATTGTAAGCCCTTAGGGCATGTTTTGAAGTTTATTTTCCTATACTGTTTGTACTAGCTTATTTTCTCAGTTAATATATAATTTTCCCTTTCTGTTGTGTCCATTTTGTTCTTGGGTTGTGTCCCCATCAGCAAGGTTAGATAAGTAGTCACCTAAACAAGGTTTTAAGAAAGGTATTGTAGATAGTAATCTTCATAGTAAGATTAAGGATGAAAAAATGTTGATTTTTATGGTATATCTTCATGATATAATCTTTGGTGGAGATAATTTTGTTGTATGAAGTTCAAAATGAGATGCAAAAATAGTTTGAGATGTACATAATTGGTGAGTTACCCTTTGTCCTTGGACTTCAAGTTTCTCATCTAGATGGTGATATCTTTATTTATTAGTCAAGTATGATAAGGATATGTTGAAGTTTTTTTATATGGAGGATTCAAAATTAGTGAGTATACCTATGATTATTAGTTATAGTTTGAGAAAAGATGATGAGTCTCTCCCCATTGATCAGACTATCTATATGTCTATAATTGGAGGATCTTTGTACACGACTAATTCTAGATCCAATACAACACATGAAATATGTTTGGTTGCAAGATATTAAGCTAGTTATAAGCAATCTCATGAAATGAATGTTAAAATAATATTTGGTTACTTGAAAGGGACTCTAGATTTTTTTTTATGGTACATAAAATATACTAACTTTTTATTAAGATCTTATACTAATGTTGACTGGGCTAATTTCCAATTGTGTGTATAGAAGAAGAAGTATCAGTGACCATGCATTTTTAGTAGAATATATATTGGTGTCTTATTTAGTAAAAGTAGGATTCAATTTCTTCATCCACAAAAAAAGTTGAATCTATTATTGTAATTTGTTACATTCAAGGTTTTTGGATGAAACAAATTTTAAAGGAGGTCAAAGTAGTGTGTTATGAACCCATTTCATTTATGTGTGATAATAGTTGTGCTACAAAAATCTCAAAGAATCTAGTAATAAATTCAAGTTCTAAGTATATTGGCATCACATATCACTTTTTGAGAGAGAAGGTTGCAAAATAAGAAGTCAAGATAGCATATGTTCCCAATAATTGCATATGTATTCACAAAGGAAATTTCTAGGGATAATTTTGAGAAGCTAGGGGTTAATGCACATCCTCTTTTAACTAGATGCATAATACAATGTAAACTTCAAAAAATTAACCTCTAAAAAATTCAATCAACATTTAATGTAAAATGAACTTTTAACAACATGAAACCACAATAATATCAATCATAAAGTGTAGAAACCAATTTTACCTTATGGAAACCCAATTTGGTTGAAAACCATGGTGTGAGATGATTATCACAAAATTTGCACTCTTATGGAATATGCTCTATGAGGAGATTTCTTCGTTAAGGGTTAGAAAAGCATTGTTAGGTGCTACCTAGTTAAGGGATTTACTTATAGACTTGTTTAAGTCTTTTCCCTATCAGGAGCAACCTGATTATAGGATTTTGAACACTCTTTTTGAATGCCACCAAGTTAGAGGATTTTACAATACGAGCTTGTTAGGATACACCCTATTAAGGTATTTTTCTATTAAAATGGATATAGAGTAACATAAATATAATGATTTGCACTACCTCTACATCATTAGATCCAATTGAGTATTATAACTCTTCAACATACTCAACACTCTTCTCTAGCTTGGTCGCACTTGATTCCTACACCTTCTCGACTACCAAATCCTTATCTGAATTTGCAACTAACAATTTTGTCCTTCATTACCCTTAAGTATAATTCCTTTCACTAGTAGATCCAATGATCCAAATTAAATATGATAAGATACAATGTATCTGACCACTCATAAACCATTTTTCTCTAAATGTATTAGCTAACAATCAAAATTTACCTTGGAAATTGAATGAAATTGTAAGCCATTTTGACCAAAAAGAAACTTCATGGACAATCCTCCTCAACACATACCTCAATCAATGTGTATTCATACATTTTCCACAAGTCACAAAAATACCTTCCTACACTTCAAAATTCATCATCAGTCCCAATAATAATTCAAATCTCTTCATTTCTCTACAATTCTTCATCACCTGGTCGAGTTTACTAGTTTATCCTTTACTTATTTACTTATTCACCTATCAGCATCACTTCCATATCACCAAACTACCTATACCTATAAAAATTTCAAGGTGTTACCTTGACCACATCATCTTGACATTGTTATCAACCATATCCTATGATTGATCTAGAAAGTATATCACCAATCTGAAATAACATTCAACCACTTAGTATTTATCACTGACTATTTTAGAAATTACCTAGGTTGATCTCATCAAATGTAACATACTCAATTCATCACATCAATAGGTTCTATAATAAACATAACATCATGACACATAACATAACTTTCCTATAGGATAGAAAGACTTCATACTATAACTCATGCTTTTTTCAGTCAATATCTAGTAACATGCTAAAAATGCTAATTCAAATAGTTAGCATTAATTAAAACCAAATAATTGATTCTCCTATTCTCAAATATGCACATATTCTTCATCAATTTATCATATAACATCACTATAAATATTTATCCATCAATTATCATCAGTGCATTAGTTATATCAAAAATTCCCCCCTTTGTGTTTTTGAAAACAATATCACTTATACACCTTCACTAATAACAAAATCCACATCACAAAAACATTATAATATCATATGACTACAACATCTAGATGGAAACACTATGTAACAATTGAAATATTAAAAAAAAACAATATTTATAGTCATGTATATTCCTTAGTCATTATACATATACTGCCCCTAAGATAATACTTCATCTCTTTACTTCATGTTTTTTCTTTGATCTTGTTGCTTTATCCAACTTTACTTTGACTTATGACAAAAATCCATTCATCTCTAAATTTACTTCTTCCTTGTAGCATCTCTCCCCCATTAAGTCATGTTTGCACACAATCTCCCTTATAACCAATATCCTCCCCCTTTGATAGCAATATCAAAGGTGATAAATCATTCTTGCATGTATATCTCTCTTTCTTCTCTTTAGATTGTTCTTGATTGATCCTTGTTTACTCCTTTTTTCTTAACATTTCATTACAATATCAAACTTAGACTTCTCACCATAATTCTAGGGCTATTAGGATAAACCATAGACACAAACAACAATTAGATGCAAATATAAACAATATCAAGAAATAATAAATTGCACAGAAGAGAACACAAGACACCAAGATTTAACATGGTTCACCCAATCCTTGGGCTACATCCACCAAACAACAAGTCCAATAATATTACGATCCAGTGATTACAACCTTATTACAATTTGTAACCCCTTACAACTCATACCACCACAAGAAGCAATTATAGCATCACACCTTATGAAAAATCCCTAACCCTAAGTTCTTTTATATAAGTATTTTTTCTACTTTAGGGATAAAATTGGTTATAACATGTCAACCCAAAAATACCAATGAAATAGCCCATCAAGGAATCATGGAGTATATATAGTTTTTCCCTGATCAAACACCATAAACTAACAATCTCCCACTTGGGGACTGATCAGACTGCACACTAGACAACAATATCTCACTTAGAGATTGATCCTATAGCTATTTTACTACTCCATGAGGCTCCCATTGGATCAAACCACCCTGGAATCTACTATTCTTTTATTATTATGTTCATTCTAGAAGACCAACTAAAGATAAAGAGGAGTTTAACTTCTCCCTTGTCACTACCTTTATAAACATATCTATTATATTTTTATCTATATGGATCTTGTCCAGATTTAACTGTCCATCATCCAAAACTGACTGAATGAAATGGTACCACAATTGTATGTTTTTTTTCTTTGAATGTAGAGAAAAATTCTTTGCAAGATGAATGAAACTTTGACTATCTATACAAAATAATTATCCTTCTAAGGGTGTCCCAATTCTTCTAGGAAGAACTGAAGCCATATCATCACCTTGGCTACCTCTGTAGTAGCAACATACTCTACCTTTGTAGTGGATAAAACATTCACCTTTTGTAACCTAGAAACCTAGCTCATTGTTACCCCACCAACATTAAATACATAACTTGTAGTACTCCTCCTAGTATCAATATCCCCTACCAAATCTAAGTAATCATAGCCTTATAAATTAGTAGGAGAGCCCCCAAAATGTAAACACTTACCGGATGTTCCTATCAAATGTCTAAGCATCCATTTTACTACATTTTAATGCCCAATTCTTAGATGACTCATATACCTGCTAATGACTCCCACTGCATGCGCAATATATGGTCTTGTACATACCATAACATACATCAAGCTTCCTATAGATGAAGCATAAGGTACCTTGGACATCATATCATCCTCTTCTTGTGTCTTTGGACACATCTCCTTAGTCAACTTCAAATGACTAGATAAAGGTGTACTAATAGCTTTAGCATTCTCCATAGAGAAACATTGCAACACCTTCGCAATATAATCAACCTGAGATAAAGTCAATTTTTTGTTCTTCCTATCTCTACAAATCTTCATACTAAGGATTTGTTTTTCTGCTCCCAAATCCTTCATAGCAAATGAATTTATTAACTAGTGTTTGAGCCCCTTAATATGATCCATGTTAGACCCAGCTATAAGAATATCATCAACATATAAACATAAAATAATGTAGATGTCATCATCCAACCTCTTAAAATAAACACAATGATCTAAATGACACCCACTGTATCCATAATCATGCATAAATTTGTCAAATTTTAGATACCATTGTCGAGGTGCTTGCTTCAAGCCATATAAACTTTTCTTCAATCTACACGCTAAGTTCTCCTTATCTTTGACCTCAAATCCCTATAGCTATGCCATATATATCTCTTCATTCAAATTACCATGAATAAAGGTTGTTTTAATATTGAGCTGCTCCAAATGAAAATCTTCAGTAGCCACAATACTTAAAACAGTGTGAATAGAAGTCATTTTACAATAGGAGAGAATATCTCATCAAAATCAATGCCCTTTTTCTATGCAAATCCTTTTACAACTATTCTGGCGTTAAACATTTTCTTACCTACATCCTCTTCTTTCAACATGTAAACCCATTTATCTGCAAGCAACTTGCATAAATCCTAAGTCTTATTTTTCAACAAGGAGTCCATTTCGTCTGCTATTAAAGACTCCCACTAAATCTTAGTAGCCACCTATATAGCTTCATCATAATATTCAAGTTCATCAACAACAGTAAGTAAAATAGAATAAAAAGAAGGAGAAAATATATTTGGAGGTCTACTTAGCCTTGTTGACCATCTAACATTCATTGGGGTATGTGGTATTTGTTGTTGCGATTGTTGCAGATCATGAGGAACTATTGAAACATCATCCTTTGGAGTATCATCCAACACTACATTATCATTTTCTTTATTCTCATGTAGTTGCAATAGATCTTTGTACAACACTTTCTCATTGAATATGACATCCCTTCTTCTTACAATTTTATGATTTTCAAAATACCAAAGCCTATAACTGAATTCATCAATGGCATATCCAAAAAATACACATTTCTTTGACTTAGCTTCCAGCTTGGTTCTATTTTTAGAATCTATATGTGATAATGCTTCACAACCAAAGGTTTTGAGAAAATAATAACTCACCTTCTTACCAGTCCATGCTTCCTCTGGAATACCACAACCCAAAGGAGTAGAGGGACCTCTCTTAATCAAATATATAGTAGTATTGACAATCTCCACCCACATTTTAAAGGGAAACCCTACATGTAACCTCATGCTCCTTGCATGCTCCATTATAGTCCTATTCATGTGTTCAACCACTCCATTTTCTTGTAAATTTTTTGGAATAGTTTTTTGTCTATGAATACCATTAGTGGAGTAATAATCTTCAAATTCATGACTACAATACTCACCACCATTATTAGATCTAATACATTTTACTTTCTTACTAGTCTTATTTTCACCAAGAATTTTCATTTGTTAAAAGTTTGAAATACATCATATTTTTTGTCTAAGAAAATAAACCCATACTTCTATAGTTACATCATCAATAAATGTGACATAATAATGAAAGCCACCAAGAGAAGATACTTGAGTTGGTCCCCATACATTTGTATGCACAAGCTCTAATCTCTCACTTTTCTTTTCCTTCCCACTCTTCACAAAACTCACTCTCTTTTGTTTTCCATACACACAACTTTCATAGAAATCCATACTAACACATTTTAGACCTATTAAAATTTTCTTTGAATGAATTACTTTCATACCTTTCTCACTCATGTGCCCAAGTTTTTTGTGCCATAGCATTGTATCTAAATCTACAAAAGTTTTTTGTTCTTCTTGCCCAACTACAACAACTATTCTCGAACATTCATTTTTCTCCTAAATAATAAAAGTAGAAGGAATACTGTGACTTGTACAAAGATATAAGGGGCCTACATTCACATCTTTTTCTACTACAAGGGAACCTTTTCAAACCTTCCTATTTTTATCATTAAAAGTAACTACACAACCCTCATCAATGATTTGCCCTGCTGACATTAAATTCCAACTCAACATTGTCACATTTCTTACCTTATGTAGTAGCCAATGATTTCCATTCTGCAACTTAATCTTAACTTTTTCCTTTCCAAAAATCTCATAGGGTTCATTATCTCCAAAATAAACAAGCCCAAAATCCTCTTGACATAGTCAATAAAATAACCTTTATGAGGTGTGCAATGCCCCACTCAGATGTCCTTAGAACAAGGATAAATAAAAGCCAATATTTTTTTTTTGAACAAGCATGGAATTATACAACATCAGCATGCAAAGGATCACAAAGATCATAGCAGAAGACTTAACCAACCAATCCCAAAACATCAAATGATCTCCAAGTGTCACTACTAACTGACATGCTCAACCAAAAGTGGGAAAAGAGACAACTACAAAACCTAGAATCTCTGATCTATTAAAGCCTAGAGAGATGAAAAAACCTAAAGGGTACTCAAAACACTGAGATGCATTTCCCAAAAACTAGTTGAGATACCAACTATTTTTTACACAAGGAAATGCATGTCTCCAGACTTGCATGAGAGAGTACTCCTTCGCACAAGGAAGTACCTCTCTACATGAGGAAGTGTGTCACTATACACAAGGAAATGTTAGGGTCAGCCAAAAAATCTCTCACCCCTACTACTGAGGCTCATGCAAGAGATTTCCTAGCTTTGTGCAAGTGACTATCATTGTCATGTGAGATGGTACAATCTTGTGTGATATCTCATTGTGCTTTGCATGAGAGAATGAATCTCTTGCATAACAGAACACATTCTTGCATGAAGAAACCCTTCTTTGACGTGAGGAATGAAAAAATAAAAAGGAAAAACATAGGAAGAAGTAAATATTAAAATAATTCCTCTACTTCAGGGAGTACGTAATCCACAAAATTGAGGTTTGGACACTTGAAAGAAAGAGAAACATGACACCAATCAATAGAAAGGAGAAAATTTCTATCCATCTAATAAGTAACAACATATGAAGGAACATGCAGAAAGAAACATCACAATGTACATACATGGTTCATAAACCAAACATCATAACATGGAAAAGCATGAACAAATAAACACCCAAACAACTAACTTCCATGCTTGGTTCATCCCAATCATAATAGCATCATGAGACCTCAAGGGCCCTAGCCATCCCTCAATCGTAATATCCCAAACTCCCAACTAGATAGTCATTGCTATCTTATGAAGGCATTACTACTATAATCTAATAAAATCAAGAACAAGAAGATCTAACATGCTAATCCAACAAGCATCGATACTCCAACTAATAGTGAACCACATCATCTAAACATATGCTAAAACCTCATAATAAAGAAATGCATCAATGAAACTAACATTATCTAAAAATGATATCCAAGCATTCCAATTAAAGCATAAATCACAAGGAAACATACTCTAGAAAACCAAATATACCAAATGAAAACATGAAGCATCGGTCTAAACTAGAAATAGACCATTTTTGTACACCATTACCCAGTAGTGGTATAGGTAGCTATGCCTCCAAACCATATGGAACCCATAGGCCCACTCCTACCATGTTGATGTAGATAATGATCCAACCACAAATTAACACAAAACAACCATCTGTGGCTAACACTCACACTAGACAGTAAAGAGGACTGAAACCAAGATCATGAGACAACGAAAGCACAATAGGTCATGGTTAGACACTCTATGGGTCAGCTATGTAGGGACTCGATGGAAGGTAAGTATCTTGGCATCATGAAGCCCAAGCTAATTATCATGTGGAATCAAACTCCCCTAGGATGCATATCACACTGTGTCCTCGGGTCAACACTAAGTGCTCACATTTTAAGTATCCTCAAATCAACTCTGGGTGCTCACTTTTTTATTAGATTATATTTATTACCCAATAATTTATTCATTTATCACTTTTTTAGAAACTCCTTCATTCCAACCTAAAAAATAGTCATCAAGGTTGTGAGAGAAGCCCCTCCATGGTACTACCCTACATACCCATGCTCATCAAACGATGAGTGCCTGTAGGCAATGCATATTCCCAATTCAACCCCTAATGAACATAACTCCACCAATAATAACTAGGATATTATGCCTTGTAAACACCCAAAAAATTCACATGCACATGCACGTCTTTGTGTGGATGCACCAACTACACAAAGATTAAAAACAAGAGCTAGATGAGAACACAAGCAAAATAACACTCAATTGAATACAAGCTTGGGAGTATGGATGTGGAAAACATCCTAATGCAAAATAAAAGTGAAATAGTAGTCACATTGATATCCTATAGATAATCCAAATCCAAAACCAACACCATGCCAAGAATACCCAAGAAAACTAGGTGGCACACAAATCAAGCCAAAAACATAAAAAACCCAACGTTGACAAAAATCAATGAAAATAAAACTCATTCAACCCATGGGTGAATGAGCCACAAAAATCCAATAAAAATAGGGTTCAAACACCATATGCAAAAATGGCTATCATAATGGTGCAAAACCCCAAACCCCCATCTCAAAAATCAGGGAAATGCTCATACCCAACCAACTGGGTAGAGCTAGCAATCAAAAATTGAGGGGAACACTAGTTCTCAACCTCCTAACATAAAACTACTAGAAGTAGAGCTTAAACAAAAAAATAGGAGAGCTCTACTTGATAGCCAAAAGGAAAAAATGGGAAGCTAGACAATAAAATAAAAATCCCATAGAAGTTTCCAAAAATCACAGCAATCCAAGGTCTCCTTGAGATAAATCCAATGAGACTAATCTTGTGACAATCCCATGCCCATAGCTCCTACAATGAATAGAATCACATTCCTACAAAAGAGGATTTGGAAATTTGCTCTCAATTTTCTTATTTTAGAAAGTGAGAATTGAGGAATAAAATTCCTTTTCGGATACTTATTCACTTTTTGAGTGAATAATGGATTAGGATAAATAACTAGGTCAACTAGTTAAACCCTAAATCAACCCCAAAAAAAAGGCTATTCCAAGTAATTAGAATTTATCTATGGCAAAGATGTTAGGGATTAAATAAAATAAACTAAAGCCCAAAATTTCCCTTAAACCAAAATCACACAATTTCTTAATAACTTTTGTGACAAATGTGAACCTTTAAATGTACAAACATGCTCATAGGTCTAATCACATAATGCAAATGAGTTTGGATTTATTAAATCACTGAAGGGTTTAATTTAAACAATTAAATAGGATATGTTGAGTATACAGAGATGACATTGGTTAAATATGAACAACTGAATCACTAACTCCATGTGCTACTACCAAGAAAATAAATATTGCACACTTAAACACTCAATCAAGTGCAATTGCATATAATAACATATTTGAAACAATAAATGCATTAAATGACCCAATTTAACCATTTATTTAATTATACTAAAATAATCCATTTACATCACTGACTTTCGCATAAAGTATCACAAAGCAAGAATTAGGTAAAAAAACATAAGATCAAATCCAACATATAAACATAATTAAAGGATATGTCTAAATACCAGATAAATAGATATTATCATAAAACATATTTTCATCTCAAAAAGCCATCATCATGTAGATATGATCAACTAAACAACATAGTACTCTAACATCTATGATATTGGAAATCAAACTATAACATCTAACCATTAGGTCATCTCAAACATAAAAATAACATGAGTAACAAGTATCTCTTGGATAAAAATATAACAAGGTATAGACTACAAACACAAGAGGCACTACATCCTCCCCCACTAGGCATGGGCTTACTCCTAGAATCCTGCAAAAAGATAGGGGTAGAAATCTCTCAATCACATAGCATCTTCCCAAGTAGAAAAAGTCTCATCGCTTGGGTCCCACTACACCCTTACCTACTCTATGTCCTAACCTCTCAAAGTTAGTCTTTGATGCTAAAGGATACAAATGGGCTCCAAAAAAAGCTTCCCATCCTCCACTTGCAAAGCATCCCAATCAAGAACATGGGTCACATCAAGAATATATTGCCTCAAAACATAAATATGGAAAACATCATGGATGTGTAATAGGCTAGGTGGAAATGCTAGTCAATAAGAAATAGGACCAGTCCTCTCTAGGATCTCAAATAGTCCAAAAAATGTGGCACCAACTTAGAGCCTTTCCCATAACGAATGGGGCTCTTCCTCAAACACACTCTCAAAAACACCTTGTCACCAGCAAACAAGTGATGACCCAACCTATGGGCATCTGCATACTTTTTCTTCTTATCCTGAGTAGTAACCAAATGCTCTCTAATATGAACAACCTACTTCTTCATATCCTTAGGTATCTCTAGACCTAGAAGTACTCGATCCTCCAAATGATCCCAACTCAAAGGGGTATGACACGGTCTACCATACAAGGCCTGAAAATGTGACATGCCAAGAGAACTATGATACCCATTGTTATAAGAAAAATCAACAAGGTATAAATAATCCTCCCACTTTACCTACATTTCCATCACATACATGTGAAGCATGTCTTCTAGAACCTAGTTTACTCTCTTTGTCTGACCATCGATTCCTAGGTGGTAAGCTAAACTAAAATTGAGTTGTGTACCCAAAGCATGCTAGAGAGATATCCATAGTGCTAAAGTAAACATTGAATCTCTATCTGATATAATTCAACAATGGATCCAATGCAATCGAACAATGTCTTCCAAGAAAACATGTTCTATAGAAGAAGTTGTGTAGGATGTTCTCGTGGGTGAAAAATGTGCTACCTTGGACAACTTGTCCACTGTCACCATGTTACAATCATGTTTTCATGATGACATAGGAAAGCCTATGATAAAATCAATATATATGGTATCCCATTTCCACTCTAGAATTGTATGCGGCTGTAAAAGACCCATCGGATGTTGATGCTCTGCCTTTACTCTTTGGCACTTGAGATAGAGAGCAAAAAAAATAGCAACATCGCTCCTCATCCTTGCCCAAAACTAAAAATGTCTAAGATTGGCATGCATTATCTTAATGCTGGGATGTGTGAAATATGGTGCCTGATGCACTTTTGACAAAATCAAGGTGTGAAGATCACTAGACACTAGTAAATAGATATGCCCCAAGTCTCATAGCAATCCATCGAACTCAAGAAAATAACTTGAAAACCTCCCCTCAAGGGTACATCTAGACTCAATCTCCACCCTTACCTCCTAATACCATGTTTCACAAAGCAAGGCCTCCAAGATATGGCCTTGCAAATCCACTCCCAATGAAAAAACTAATATCTCATGTTGCCCCCTACTCAAGGCATCTGCAATGACATTTTCTTTTCCCTTAATGTAGTGAACATCAAAGTCATACTCACATAAGAACTCCATCCAGTGATGCTATCATGCATTCAAGTTTGGTTGAGTAAAGATATACTATAAGCTATGATGATTTCTATGCCGCTCAAACCTACATCCCAAAAGGAAATGCCTCCAATGCATAAGAGCAAGCACCATGGTCACAAGTTCCAAATCATGAGTGGAGTAGCTAATCTCATGGTCCTTAATTTTTATAGACTCGTATGCAATCATATTCAATCATCATGCATCAACACTACACCCACACCTTCCAATTAAGCATCTGTGTAATCCATAAAATCACCTATAGGATTAGGCACTACAAGGACTAGTGCAATGGTCAAACACTCCTTAAGAGCATCAAATGATGCCTCACACTAGTTTGACCAAACATACTTCTTCCCATTCTATTGAAGAGAACTGATGGGATGAGCCACACATGAAAAATCCTTCATGAATCAACGGTAGTAACCCACCAATCCCATGAAACTTAGAACCTTAGAAACATTAGTGGATATTGGCCAATCTATTATTGCTCAGATTTTCTCTAGATCCATTGCAATACAATTATCAATGATGATATGTACTTCACCTTTGACTAGAAGAATCTACATTTACCCAAGTTTCCATACAACTGATGATCTCACAAGAACTTCAACACTTGGCATAAATGGGCCTCATCTTCCTCCATAGTCTTAGAATAGATCAATACATCATCCAAGAACACAATGACACACCAATTGAGGTACATACAAAATACTCCATTCATCAAAATCTTGAACACCAATAGCACATTGGTTAACCCAAAGGGTACAACCATGAACTCATAATGCCCATAATATATACAAAAATTTGTCCGATGAATGTCAGTCTCATGAATACAAAGTTGACAGTATCTTGAATTAAGATTAATCTTTGAGAACACTCATGCTCCCTTCATTTGATCAAAAAAGTCATCTATCCTTGACAAAGGATATTGGTTCTTCACTTTCACCTTATTCAATTTTTGGTAGTCAATGTATAAATGTAATGATTCATCCTTCTTCTTCACAAAGATGACTAGTGTACCCCACAGAGATACACTAGGATAAATATGGCCCTGGCCAACAATTCCTCCAACTACAATCTAAGCTCACTCAACTCCTGAGTAGTCATGTGGTAAGGAGCTTGTAATATTGACTCCACTCCTAGAATGAGATTGATTCATAAATAAATGTCACGTTGTGGTGGAATTGGTATCTCATTATGAAACACATCGGCATACTCATGAAGGAGTGGGTGATCATCAAGTGTCACTGTATGGCTCTTAGTATACTCAAGATCATTGATAGAGACTACAAACATCTAACATCCCTTCTACACACTCTACTTCAATTGGTTGCTTGAGATCATCCAAAGTGAGACTTGCTCCACCTTCCCACCTATGTCATCAATACATTGTACTAACTTACGTTGGCAATCTATATTCACCTAATGGGTGGCTAACCAATCCATGCTCAACACAATATCATATGATCCTAAAGGTAGGATGCAAAGATCCACTTTGGTGGTGAAGATACCCAAGTCCAAAACACATCCACTGACCAAGGAGTCCACATCCACTTTAGATCTCGTGGCTAACTCAACTTGCCACCTATTGACCTGACATATTGCCACTAGCCCACATCATTGAACAAAAGATGGTGAAATAAAAGAATCTGATGCACCTGAGTAAAATAATATAGAAGACGAAGTACCATACAATGTACCTATAGCCTTGACTATGGTATCCTAGTGCTTAGCTTTATAGTTATCAACTACTGCAAAAAATTGATGAGTTCTACTTGCATCTCCCACAATAGGCTCTAACCTAGCTACATCTCTACTAGGTCCTGAAGAATTCTTTGAAGGACATTATACTACTCTATGGCCAAATTGACCACATGAGAAACATGCTCCTCTCATATCGGAGCCCTGTCCATGTCTACCTTGAGAAGCACTAGAATAGGGTGAATTTCCCTTGCTAGAGTTCTGTTGACTACTCTTAGATGGGTGATCTTGCTAAGGCTGTTGGCCATAGCTTTGGCCATCCCCTTTCTTCAGTGAGGTGCTTAGATTATGTTTTCCCTAATTCCACTATTGACAATTTTGTCACCTCTAGCAACCATGATTGCCCTATGAGAGTGTTGACTCTGTTTGGCCCTTTCTAGAGGACTAAGGAAACTATACATTATGCCTTGAATTTTGTACCTATGGATCTGAGAAGATGATCTACCACTGAACCCCTTAGCCACATTTCTCTTTGAAATCCTTTCCTTTTCCACAACAAGCATAAGTGTCTTAGGTTGATGCATCCAAACCTCTCCAATGATGGAGTCTTTAAGACCTTAGACAAAATATTGAGTAGGGAGTATCTCTTCATGGTTATAGCATGTGTATTGCCTGAGCTCAAAGAATGTAATCTTGTACTAATCCACTGACATGATTCCTTGTTTAATCTCATGGAAATCATCTTGAACCTCCCTAAATTGAGGGGTTAGAAATATCTCTTTGAATCTCTCCTCAAAGATCTCCCAAGTGAGATCTTCTATGCTGATCTGAAGCTTCTACACCTCAATATTCCATTAAATAGATTTGTGGTCTCTCAGCTACATGAAATCATAATGGGTTCTCAAGTTGGTTACATACGTATACATGGAAAAGAAATGTTCCATACCCAGTAAATAAGTATCAACCCTAAAGTCACCTCCCTTATTGACATAGTATAGTGGTTTAGATTGTTGAATGGATTTCATCATGTCCATGGGGATGGAATTCTCACCATCATGGTCTCGACCTCTCTAATGGTGCCCTCTACCACCAAGTGGTGTGAAAGAAAATTCATTCCCATGCTCCTCTTCCTCTCCATGAACTAACATATGGGAGTCTCCATGGTGTGATCCCTCCTCCTAGACATGGTCATGTTGGTGTTCCTCTACACAAGGTCCCAATCAAGCTATAATCTCCTATAGAAAAGGAATCAATGCCTCAATGCCACCATGATCATTGTTACCCTATCCTTCCCTACCATCATAATGTTCCTCCTCATGGTGTTCTTCCTCAATGATATTTCATGGGTTATTACCTTGACCACCAGGTCTATGTGTAGGAGGCATCACTAAGGAAAAAATAAGATAAGGGTCAAGATCATACATAATGATCATAACCCTCAAAAGAATAAGCTAAAATAAGATAACAATGCATGTAATGAAAACAATATCATAATGGGAGCATAACACAGAGATCCCAATGTTGCAAAATGGGATTTGATACTAGATGTAATGACCCACCTAGAGATCCTTGGAACAAGAATAAATAAAAGCCAATATTTTTTTTGAACAACAAGCATGGAATTATACAACATCAACATGCAAAGGATCACAAAGATCACAATGGAAGACTTAACCAACCAATCCCAAAACATCCAATGATCTCCAAGCATCACTACTAACTAACATACTCAACCGAAAATGGGAAAAGAGACAACTACAAAACTTAGAATGTCTGATCTGTTAAAGCCTAGAAAGATAAGAAAACCAAAAGGGTACTCAAAATACTAAGACGTGTTTCCCAAAAATTAGTGGAGATATCCCTTATTTTCTACGTGAGGAAACACAAGCTTCTAGAATCGCATGAGAGAGTACTCCTTCATGCGAGGAAGTACCTCTCTGCATGAGGAAGTATATTACTACATACAATGAAAGCTTAGGGTCAGCTAGAAAATCTCTCAACCTTGCTACCGAGGCTCGCATGAGTGAATGCCAATGTTGTGCTAGATGGTACAATCCCGCATGAGCTCTCACCATGATTCATGTGAGAGAATGGATTTCTCACACAAGAGAATGCATTCTCACATGACAAAAACCTTCTTTGATGTGAGGAAAAAAAATAGAAAAAAGAAAAAACATAGGATGAAGTAAAGATTAAAACAATTCCTCCGCATCGAGGAGTAATGGATCCATAAAATTGAGGCTTGGAGACACAAACACAAGAGAAACATGACACCAAGAAACAAGAAGGAGAACATGTCTATGCATTTAATCTGTAACAACATATGTGTAAGGAAACTTGGCAATAAAGAATATAACCATTTCCACATAACCCATAATAGATCTGAAATAAACACGGAATTAAAATCCACATGCAAGAGAATAGACAACATACCCACAAAATTGTGACACAAGATATACCCTGGGAAACCCTCATTGAGGGAAAAACCCAGCCTCCAAAAGCATCCATCACCATGTATTATTCAGCAAAAAATACCATTTCCATACAACCATGGAAGCCTTCATGGCCATAGCCACAACCGAGCAAACTATGTGAACAAGCATGAATCCACACATCCCATGCCATGCTTTCAACCTTCACAAATGCTCCCTTGGCTAACCTGTCAAGCCTTGTCCCTCTTGACTCTTGCCTTTTGTCTTCTCCTTGTCACTCTCTACAACAACTACCCTTGTGGCTGCTTATATAGTAGCAAGTCTCACAAAACCACCAAGTGGTATTACATAAACCATGTGCTACCTAACCCACTGACCCCACATTTAATATTGAGCATTTAATTCTTTTCCCCAATATTAAATAATTACATAAAATATTATCACAATGTTACAATACAACTTATCAAGAATATTCTATGGGAATCTTTACATGTTGCACGTCCATCTCAGCACAACATTACTTAATAAAATAAAATAATAAAATAACAATATTATGCAATGTGTGCAACACCCATTATCTCAACAATATGAAGGAACATGTACAAAGAAACATCATAATGTACATACATGATTCATAAATCAAACATCATAAGAAAGAAAAGCATGAATAAATAAACACCCAAACAACTAACTCTTGTGCTTGGTTCCTCCCAACTGTAATAGAATCATGAGACCTCAAGGTCCCTAGTCATCCCCTGAGTGTAACATCTCAAACTTCGAACAAGATAGTTAGAGTTTTCTAGGAAATAACATCAAGAATAAGAAGATCTAACATGCTAATGCAACAAGCATAAATACTCCAACTAACAATGAATCACATCATCTAAACATATGTTAAAACCTCATAATAAAGGAATAAATTCATAAAACTAAAATCATCTAAACATGGTATCCAAGCATTCCAATCAAAGCATAAATCAAAAGGAAACCTACTCTAAAAAACCAAACATACCAAGTGAAACATCAAGCACTGGTCTCAATTGGAAATAGACCATCTCTGTAAACCAATCCCTAGTAGTGGTATAGGTAACTATGCCTCCCAACCACATGGAACCCATAGGCTCACTCCTATCATGCTAATGGGGATAATGATCCAACCACAAATGCACACAAAATAATCATCCATGGCTAACACACATGCTAGATAGAAAAGATGACTAAAACCAAGATCATGAGGCAATGCAAGTATAACAAGTCTTAGTGAGACACTCTATGAGTCAAATATATAGGGATTTGATGGAGGATAAGTCTCTTGGCATCATGAAGCCCAAGATAAATATCATGTGGAATCAAACTCCCCCAGAAAGCTCATCACACTATATCCTTGGGTCAACAACAGGTGCTCACATTTTAAGTGTCCACAAATCAACTTCGAGTGTTCAAATTTTTATTATCTTACATTTATTACCCAGTAATTTGTTTAGTCATCACTTGTTTAGAAACTCCTTCACAACAACCTAGGAAATAGTCAGCAAGGTTGTGAAAGAATCCCCTCCATGGTAGTACCCTACATACTCATGCTCATCACACGATGAGTGCCCGTAGGCAATGCATATTCCCAACCTAACCCCTAATGAATATAACTCTACCAATAGCAACTAGGAGATTAGGCCTCATAAACACCCAACAAACACATGCACATGTGCTGGTGAGTGGGTGCACCAACAACACGAAGATCCAAAACAAGGGTTGGATGGGAACACAAGCAAAATAACACTCAACTAAATACAAGCTTAGCAGTATGGATGTAGCATGCATCCCAATGCAATGTAAAAGTGAAATAGTAGTAAAATTGACATCCTACAGATAATCCAAATCCACAACCAACACCATGCCAAGAAAACCCAAGAAAATTGGGTGGCATGCAAATCAAGGTGAAAACCTCAAAAACCCAATGTTGACAAAAATCAATGAAAATAAAACCCATTCAACCCATGGGTCAATGAACCATATAAATCCAATAAAAATTAGGGTCAAACACCCTATGCAAAAATGGCTAGCATAACAACATGAAACCCCAAAGCCCCATCCAAAAAATCAAGGAAACGCTCATATCTGAGCAACTGGGTAGAGCTAGCAATCAAAAATAGAGGGGGACACTAGTTTTCAACCTCCTAACATATAGCTACTAGAAATGGAGTTGAAACAACAAAACAGGAGAGCCCTACTTGTTAGCCAAAAGGGAAAAATGAGAAACTAAACAATAAAATAAAAATCTCGTAGAGGTTGCCAAAAACTACGATAATCCAAAGTCTCCTCGAGATGGATCCAATGAGACCAATCTCGCAATGATCCCACACACGTGGCTCCTAGAGCGAATAGAAACATAAGAGTAATTGGAAATTTTCTTTCAATTTTCTTATTTTGAAAAGTGAGAAGTGAGAAATAAAATTTCTTTTTGAATACTTAATCACTTTTTGAGTGAATAATAGACTAGGGTAAATAACTAGGTACCTAGTTAAACCCTAAATCAACCCAAACAAAAAAAGTTTATTCCAAGTAATTCAACTTCATCTATGGAAAAGCTATCAAGAATTAAACTAAATTAAATAAAGCCCACAAATTTTTGTTAAACCAAAATCACATAATTCCTTAATAATTTTCACGACAAATGTGAACCTCTAAATGCATAGACATGCTCACAAGTCTAATCACATAATGTAAATGAGTCTAAATTTAATAAATCACTGGAGGGTTTAATTTAAACAATTAAATAGGATTCATTGACCATACAGGGGTGACATTGGTTAAATATGAGCAACTAAATCACTAACTCCATTTGCTACTACTAGGGACATAAATCCTACACACTAAAATACACAATCAAGTGCAATTACATATAATAACATAGTTGAAGCAATAAATACATTAAATGACCTAATTTAACCATTTATTTAATTATACAAAAATAATTCATTTACGTCACTAACTTTCGCATAAATTATCACAAAGAAAGAAAGAAGTAAATAACCATAGCATCAAATCCAATATATAAACGTAATTATATGATATGTCTAAATTTTGGATAACCAAATATCATCATAAAACATATTGTCATCTGAAAAAGGCATGATTAGAATTGAACATGCATATTATATTAAATAATATTATATTATTTCTATTGACTTTTCAATTTGGATTTTTCCATTCAAATTCTAATAAGAATGTAGATGGAGTGACCTTTCAACTTACATGAAGATCTATAAAGAGGCTCAAGTCAAATTTAAGAACAAAATGATATGGACATATATCTCATTTGTTGAGATTGCCAATTTTTATTAGATCTTATATATGGAGTTCATGGGCAGACATCTCAACCACGAGATTTGCCAACTCCTATAGAGTTCATGGGAATACATCTAATTCATAGAATAGCCCAACTTTTATGAGCTCAAAAACAAAATTCCTCCACAGGATTGTCCAAATTTGATTGATTTGTAGGCATACATATCACTTACAAGATTGTTCATAATTGTATAAAATTCTATTTAATACTATGAGTAAATTAAATTATTGATATTATTTATTATGTGTTTACAATACCATTATTTATTCTTTTGGTATTGTCCTCTGAATTAACAAAATGATTCAGATCGAGGCATCATCTTGTAGATATGATCAACTGTACAACATAGTACTCTAACATCTATGATACTAGAAATCAAAGTATAACATTTGACCATCAGGTTATCTCAAACATAAAAATAATATTAGTAACAATTATCTTTTGGATCAAAATATAACAAGGTACAAACTACAAACATGAGAGGTACTACAAGGTGTAGCATGAAATGAAGCCTCAGAATCTAAAATCGAAGAATTATCAACACTTTCTAAAGAAAGAAGCAAATCATCTTCTTTAGATTGGTTATATACCACATTTTCCTCCTTGTTCCCTTCTATTTTATCTCCTTTATTGTTCTTTCAAGTCCAACAATATTTCTTCTTATGCCCTAGCTCATTACAGTACCAACAATCTCTTAGTCATTAACTTGGATTGAGACCTCTTTCCTTTTGACTTTCCTCTTGACTTCCCATGATTTCCAAAATTATTTCCTCTTAGTCATCATGCCTCTACTTTGTACATTCAAAGCACTTCCTAATGTAGATCTAACTAAGGTTTACCTACAAGTTTCCTCACTCAGAATAACACCAATCACATCATCAGATTTTAGGGTATTAGATCTAGAAATATAATTACTCATAGCCATAACCAAGCCATTCCAGCTTTTAGGAAAAGAATATAAAATCAATAGAGATCTAATTTCTTCATCAAAATTGGCATTAACATAAGATAACTAACTAGTAACTATATTAAACTCATTTAAATGATCTGCAATAGATCCATCTTCTGCCATTTTCATATTAAATAAATGCTTCATGAGAAATACCTTATTTGAAGTGGAGGACTTTTCATACAATTTCACTAGGGTTTCCATCCACTCTTTTGTTGTCTTCACTTTTGTAATGTTAAATGCCACTGATGGTGCTAGGCATAATTGAATACTTCCAAGTTCCTTTCTATCTAGAATCTCCTAGTCCTAATTAGTCATAGTTCCCTGTTTCTTGGCTTTTCCTTCCAATGGCTTCTATAAATCCTTCTAATAGAGATAGTCCTCCATTTTCATCTTCCATAACTAAAAGCTCTTCCCATTAAACTTCTCTACCTTCAACTTACCATCATATGTCATCACTCCCACTCAACCATGAGACTCCCACTCAACTATGAGACTTTCCTATAGAGAGTAACTGAAAAACAACCTCACTTTGATACCACTTGTTAGGATAAATCATAGACAAAAATAACAATTACATGCAAATATAAATAATATCAAGAAATAATAAATCACACAAAAGAGAACACAAGACACCAAAATTTAATCTGGTTCACCCAATTTCTAGGCTATGTCCACCAAACAACAAGTCCAATATTATTACAATCTAGTGATTACAACGTAATTACAATTTGTAATCCCTTACATCTCAATATCACCGCAAGAATCAATTATTGCATCACACCTTATGAAAAATCCCTAACTCTAAGTTCTTTTATATAAGTATTTTCTCTGCTTTAGGGTTAAAATTAGTTACAACATGTTGGCCTAAAAATATTGATAAAATAGCCCACCAAGGAATTATGGAGTATGTATAGTACTTCCTTGATTAGTAACCACAAACTAAAAAGGGCTTCTCTCACAGTGGAGTAGTCCACCTCTACATCAATTCATATAAATGATATTATGATTCACACATGTGAACTTATACAATCAACATATTCCTCTAATTAATTAAAAATAGGAGAATGAACTCTAATCTACCTCTGAGATATCCAAAGTAATCCTCTTCTTATTTTTTTCTATCATCTACATCGCTAGCCCAACTTGCATTGGTAAACACATTCAAACTGAAATCTCCATATTTTCTATACCATAGGCCATAAGATTTGTTCCTTTTAGATATCTATATATCCTCTTCACAACAACCATATGTGATTATTTTGGATTTGAGGAAAAGCTTGCAATAATATAAACTATGTGTGCAATATGATGCCTACTGTGAAAAACATATTGTAGCTTACCGATTATGGATCTATATAGAGTTTTTTTTACCTCTTTTGATTCATAATCCTTAGACAATTTTTAGCCTATGATCATAGGTTTTCTCACCAATCTTTATTCTTTCATCCCAAACATTTTTAGTATCTCCTTGATATTCTTGGATTGATAGATATAGATCCATGTCTTCATCTATTCTACTTGAAGATCAATAAATAATTTGACATCTCCTATCATTGACATTTCAAACTCTTTTCACATATATTCTTCAAATGACCTATTCAATTCTTCATTTCCACCAAAGATTATGCCATCTAGAAAAAATTCAGTAATCAAAATCCTGTCCTCACTTTCAAAATTAAGATACACATTGTATTGTCATTGGTTCTTGTTAATCCAATTTACATAAGATAAGAATAAAGTCTTTTATATCAAGCTCTTGGTGTTTGTTTCAATCCATACAAAGATTTATGAAACTTACAAAACATGTCTTTACCTCTTTCAAAAGAAAAATCTTCAAGTTGTTCAATATAAACTTCCTCTTCCAATACTCCATTCATAAATATAGTTTTCACATCCATTTGATCAACCTTAAATCCATTATAAGAAATAGGGTTTTTTTAGTGGTGAATATTCGTAATTTAAAAAATTTTAGAAATTTTCTACTAGTAATTTGGCTAATAATTTAAGATTTAATGCAACCTAAATAGCCACACTTTTATTAAATTTAGTTCTAAAATATTTAATATCGCTCAATAATTTATTTTATTAAAAAAATTAAACTCAAAGATTCACCACAATATTCAATATATGATTAGATTTGTTTCACCTATATATTATATATTATCAAAGAAATTTAAATTAATTCACCAATAATTATCATAATAATTAGTTACTTTAGGGACATATTACCAATATTTAGTGTTAGAAATGCTTTAGAATAACTTGGGGGGTGGAGGGGTGTGAATCAGTTATTCAAGGTCCAAATGTCCAAATAAAACTTTTTTATTAAGTAAAGTGAGCCCATTAAACTATTCATGCATCCAAGCTTAAACTTTCCTACTTAGCAAGTTACTGAAAATCAACATGCAAGAATAACACATGAAGAATCAACACATAACATAGTGATTTACGTGGAAACTCAATTTAGGAAAAACCACTAGTAACATGCTACTCAATTCTCACTCTTCTGAAGTGATGCCCTATGAAAAGCCTACCCTGTTAAAGGCTTACAACACATTGTTAAATGTGACCCGATTAAAGGATTTAACCACCCTGTTAAAAGTGGTCTTAGTTAGAGGACTTTAGAACATTCACTTGAAATGCCACCCTATTAAAAGATTTACAAATGGCTATTAAACCAACCTGATTCCATAGGATTTTACCCTAATTGATACAATTGTTAGAGAGTAACAAAAAGGGCTTTTGACCTGATACAACTCACAACTTGACTTGTAGATTTCAGATCTCTGTTCAGCTCACAACATTGCCTGACATTCAGTCTCTTCAGCTCTGACAACTTTTCCTCTTCTCAAGCTTTGTCTCCTTGAGTCTCCATGCTCCATATACCAGTGCAATCTCCTATATGGCCACTTATCGAAGTAGAGCCTCTACGCTATGTTCTTCCTTCTTCTTGATGCCTTCTCCTTGACACCCTTCAACAACTTCAACCTAGCCACTCTAGCTTCTTTGCATGTGACTCCTTAAATAGAAGTATGGAATACTTTTCTCGCTCCTTTTAGATCAAATGGATTAGGTAGGATTCAATGAATCTACCCCATATCTTGTTCCTTCTAGAAACATCATGATGAATCCTCCTGAATTCACCCAAAAATAGTTTACCTAAAATTTTGTGCCACCAGATCATCATCTTTATCCTCCATTTGGTTCACAAAATTCAAGGTAACAAACTTGTCAACTCAAATTTGGTGAATCATTGACTTTTTAAATAATGCAGTAGCTCAACACTATTGAAATTTTGGTGCTCAACACATACTATGTTACTTGGCACCAACTACATTTTACTAATGCTCGACACCTATTGTGGATTCACTTGGCATCCACTAAGTTTTTTCTGATGCTCGACACCTATTACTTGCTCTACACCTAAACTTTCTCAGCTCCTTTTGTATCACTTGACACACACTAGATTTTTTCTATTGCTCATCACTAACTGAAAATCTGCTCGGCATAAACTAGCTTTCTCGACACTCACTAATGAACTTAGTCAAACTTTGCAGACAACCTTGTTACAACTTATTCTTCCAAGGTTTCTAAGTGTGGCCAACCTCTATATCTTCAAGTGTATTATTAATACATCATTTTACCATTTTCTAAGTTGATCCTTGCACTTCATTACAAAACCATAACTTAACCTTTCTTAGGTACTTTTGTTACATCTTGTTGATTAAATCCTCTTCATCAATCAACTAAGTGATTGTACTTGGATCTTATAAGAAATTGTCATTCCAGAAAATAGTAGGTTTGACATCAATGATAGAAAAATGATTGAAAACATTCTTTATCAACAATCTCCCTCTTTGCAAACAATCTTCCTTCTTCAACAATGATCTTTTCAATTAGATTTCCAACAATCTCCCTCTTTGGCATGGAAATCCAAACTGATCAACTAAGTTATCAAAATGCTAACTAGGTTAAAATAGTAAATCAAATGCCAAAAATAAATTTTGTTACAATTTCTATTATCATCAACTTTCACATCTCTCTCTCTGATCTGTTATCCTGATTTATTTGCTTCTACTTCTCCCTCTTCTGCTTTTGCATGTTTGATTAGTTCCTATATGAATCCCTCTTTTTTGTAGCTTACCACTTTGATCAGATTTCCTCTTCTTAACTACTATTTCTCCCTCTCACATTTTGTTCCTTTAAATGTTCCATGCATTTCTCGCTTTGCACAATATTTATTCCTCTGTATGAATTGATAAGTTTCTACTATTCTAGTATCAACTACTTCTTACTCCCTCTATCCATTTGATTTTGTAGATTTGATCAATTTATGCTATTTCTCCCTCTTTGAAAACAATGCCAAAGATGTACTATTTCAACATCTTAACATGCTACTTTGGCATTTGTAGGAATTCCAATTTCTCCCTCTGTCACCTTGGTTGTGACTGATTTGAAACTTTAGCACTTTAGTTACTTTAGGCAAAAACCTAAAGTAAGTATCCTCTCCATCAATTTCTAACATTTCAATATTCAACTCATTTGATGCAAGGAAATCTTGCTATTACTCAAATAGCTTTGGATAGGGGTATTACCCCTAACTTACCTCTAAGATACTCAAATGCATCTTTAGGTAGTGTGTTTATGAAGATGTTAGCAATCTATTCTTTTGAGCTGGCATATTCCATCCTCACTTGCTTGTCTTCCACCAATTCTCTTACATAGTGATACTTAATTGAAATATGCTTTGTTTTGGCATGCATCACATGATTCTTTGATATTCTGATGGCACTTATGTTATCACAATAGAGTATCACAGGTTTAGTTACCTCTTCCTTCATACCTTGCAGCAGATGTTTGATCCATACAATATTGGTGTAGTTGATAGCAGTAGCAACATAATCAACTTTTGTTATGGATTGTGAGGTACAACTTTGCTTTTTTCTGGTCCAAGTAACCAATCTTTTACCTAAGAAAAGTGCTCCTCCACTAGTGCTTTTTCTATCATCAATATTAGCTCCCCAATCTACATCAGTGTAGGCTTTCAACTCAAACTTTTCACTCCTTTTGTAGTATAATCCAAAGTCATATATTCCTTTTAGGTACCTTAATATTCTTTTTATTTCCATCAAATGATAGTCTCTTGGGTTAGTAAAAAATCTTGCCACTATTCCAACAACTAATGGAATGTCTAGTCTACTATGCACAACATACAACTTTTCAATCATTGATCTATACATTGTCTGATTTACTTCAACTAATTCATCATTCTTGGATAACTTATGTCTTGTTACCATTGGTGTACTGACTAGTTTTGAATCTTCTAAGCCAAATGTCTTGAGTATCTCCTTGATATATTTTGATTGGGTCACAAATATGCCTTGATTTAGTTGATGTAATTGCAATTCAATAAAGAATTTGATTTCTCCAAACATTGACATCTCAAACTCATGTTTCATTTGATCAACAAAATCTTTGCATAGGGCATCTTTTTCTCCAAATATTATGTCATCAACAAAGATATCAGATATCAAAATATCTTTACCTTTTTCTATTTTGATATTCAAGTTGTTGTTATCATCCATTCTCTCAAATCCAATATTCACAAGATATTTGTGCAATCTCTCATACCATGTTCTAGGAGCTTGCTTCAAATCATAGAGTTCTTTATGCAGTTTACAAACCATATCCTTTTTGTTGTCATCAACAAATCCCTCTAGTTGTTCTATGTAGACTTCCTCTTCCAGTATACCATTTAGAAAAGTAGACTTTACATTCATTTGGTAGACTTTGAAACCTTTGTAGGAAGCATATGCAAGTAGTGTTCTCACTCCTTCCATCCTTGCAACATGGGAAAATGTTTCCCCATAGTCCAGTCCTTCTTCTTGTGCATAGCCTTTGCAAACTAGTCTAGCCTTATTTCTTGTGATCTCACCATTCTCATCTAGCTTGTTTCTAAATACCCATTTGGTACCTATCACATTCTTATTAGCTATTCTTGGTACTAAGGTCTAGGTTTTGTTCTTCTCTATCTGGTTTATCTCTTCTTCCATAGCTTTATGCCAATTATCATCTTGCAGTGTATCTTTCACTATTTTGGGTTCAATCTTTCTTAGCATACATGATTCATTCCTTAGTTTGTTCCTTGTCATTGGTCTAGCCTCCTTGTTACCAATGATTAGTTTAGCAAGGTGATGTCTTCTTACATACTTGAATAGTCTTGGTTTTGTCCTTCTTTCCATGTTTGATCTTTCAGCTTCAAAGTCACTATGCACATTTCTTTTTGGTATTTCATCATCTCTCTCATGTGTACTAATTTTAGAACTAGAATGTGCATTATCTTCATTCTAAAACTTAGCTTCTGAATGCAGCTCAACATTCACTAGCTGTGACTTGGCTGATACTGAAATTTTTTATTGATTCCCAACCTAATTGGCAGCTTCTTCTTTAGTAGAAATCCCTTCATAGAAGTATACAAAGGATTTGTATTCTTCTAATTTCTTGATTCCATCAACCTGAGCTTTTGCATGCTCGTCAAAATTTATATTTGCACTCTCCACAATCTTGTTAGTGTTAGTATTCAAACACTTATATGCTTTACTTCTAGTGGAGCATCCAAGGAATATGCCTTCATCACTCTTTGAATCAAACTTGTCATTTCTAAAATCTTTAAGGATATAGCATTTACAACCAAACACTTTGAAATATTTTACATTGGGTGAGTGACCATACCATAATTCAAAATGTGTTACATTTGTACCTTTCTTCACTTGTACTCGATTTAGGGTGTAGATAGCTATACTTATAGCTTCTCTCCAATACTTCATAGCAACATTTTTCTCCATCATTAATGTTCTGACATAGTCTATCACTAATCTATTCCTTTTTTAGCAATGCAATTCTAAGGTGGAGTTCTTGGCACTGATGTTTGTCTTTTAATTCCTTTGTCATTGCAAAATGTCTCAAATTCTTTTGATGTGAACTCTCCTCCTTTGTCTGATCTTAGGGACTTTAGACTTTTTCCTATTTCTTTCTCAACCCTGGCCAAATACCACTTAAACATTTGAAATATATCATATTTTTGTTTTAAGAACATGGCAATTATCATCCTAGAGTAGTCATCCACAAACAACATTACATATCTATCTCCTTGGTAGCTTTGCACTTCTATTAGACCACATAAATCAATATGCACTAACTCTAGTACTTCTTTAGAAGTGTAGGTTTTGCTTTTGAAAATTGATTTGGTCATCTTTCCTAGTTGTTATTGTTTGCACATTATATTTTCAGGCTTCTTCAGCTTAGGAAAACCTCTAACTTTCTTCATTTTGTTGATGCTAATTAGATTATCAAAGTTAACATGACATAGCCTTTTATGCCATAACCACACATCATCAAATCTAACAACAAAACAAGATGCATCTTCCATATCTAGGTAAAATAGATTACTCCTAGTTTGTTCACCTTTTCTTATCAAATTTCCATCAATGTCATAGATTTTGGCAGATTTATTTATAAATTCTACTTTGCAACCTATATTGCCTAATTGTGATACACTCAACAGATTGTAGTTCAATCTTTCAACATAATATGAATTATCACATTAAATTTTCTCTGTAAGTTTAATAGAACCTTTTCCTTTGATTTGACATGGAGCATCATTTCCAAATCTAACACTATTTCCATCGTATTGAGTAAAGGTAACAAACTTACTTTTGTCTCCTGTCATGTGATGTGAGCATCCACTGTCTATGATCCATTTGCCATTTTTGTTCACACAGGTTACCAGTGTTGTTGCTTCACCTTCATCTAACTCATCCTTCATGGCTATATAGACTACCTCATCATCATTTTCATCAAAATCCTCTTCTTCAACAATGTAGCATTTTTTGCCTTTGTCTTTGTAATCTCTACTATCATCTTCTCTTATGTTCTTGTTCTTGTTGCCTTCTCTATAATTCTTCTCCCATGTGCATATTGCTGCAATATGTCCTAATTCATTGCAATTAAAATAAATTATAGGAATCTTACCTTTGAATTTACCTTTTTGATGCAGGAGCATCTTAGGTTCCCTTGCAATCGTACATGTGTGGAGGGATTTTGTTTAATTGTTGTAGAGCTTGGTTGGTCTTGGAACTTGACATGGTTTGTGGAGCTTAGCATGGTCTTGGATCTTAGTATGGTCTATGGAACTTGGCATGGTCTTGGAGCTTGACATGGTGTTGGAGGTTAGTATGGTTTTGGAGCTTGGCATGGTCTTTGGTTGCTTGGCATGATTTGTGGAGCTTGACATTGCTTAGGAATTTGGTTCTTATTGTATGCCATGTAAATAATTTTTCAAAATGAGGTAGACAATGAAAATTTCAAGGATTGAAGAGGGCCTAGATTTTTACCTATGATTTGAAGTGTAAGCTCTAACTCCATTGGAGCTAGGAGATATTGTGATTTTACTTAGACATCAATTTTTGGCACTTAATTGTTGTTGGAGGCTGACTTTGGCATTTAAATTATGTATTTGTATTTAATTTGTGTTCTTGGCTGACTTATGCCTTAGATTGGTATAAGTAGGGGTTGTAGGGAAGTCTTTAGTCATGATTGATCCATCTTGGAGAAGGGGAGGAGCACAAGTTGAGACCTTCCTTGGAGGTTTCTACTAGATTGTGGATCTAGACTAGCTAGGATTGGATTGGATCTTAAGGGATCTTGTAGAACTATTATTGTAATTGCTATTGTATTTGGTCATAATCGAGAAGGCCTTACAGCCCAGGACATTAAATGTAACAATTATTTTATAAATAAAGAGTTTTGATTTGGTATCAGATCTTGTATTTCTGATTATATTGTTGGGGGCTAGGAAATCTCCTTTGGGGATACTCTTGCATTGCATTGTGTCAGGTGGTATCAGAGTGAAGGTTGTTCCTAAGTGTGTAGACATATCATTGAAGCTAAGGCAGTTTGAACCAAACTTTGGTTGACAAAGGTTGATCTTGTGGCTAATTGATCTTTTGGTTGGTGGATTTAGTGCTTAGGGTTTGCTAATTTTTTTGAAGATTCCTCCAAAAAGATTGGACCCTAGGGCAATTGCTGATCTTACTGATGCTGTAGAAGAATGAGTTTTAGAGAAGGTTAAAGTAGACTTTAGATCTAAGATGGAGGATGTTAGAGTAGAGGTTAGATCTTAGATAGCATCAATGAAGAGTGACATGATTGCTGAAATTGTGAGTGCTTTAGGTGGTGTACTTAGGCATGTGGGTACTGAAGATAGTTATGAGAAAGTTGCTAAAGATTTTGAAGTTGTTGGATCTAGTGGTGATGATATATCTGATCATGTGGAGAGACCTATTGGAATTAGGGTTGGTCAGTTTGCTCAACCTAGATCTTAGTTGAAGTTGAAGCATAAGATGGAGGTTTCTACAATTTTAAGAACTTTGAATCCTAAAGACCTAATTGATTGGATTGGTGAATTGGAAGACTATTTTGAGCTTGAGGATATTGAAGATCCACTCAAAGTAAAGTTGGCACAAACTAAGTTGAAGGGACATGTTGCTCTTTGGTAGAAATAACTACAAAGAGATAGAGAAGAAAAAGCTTAAATGAAGATCACTAGATGGAAATTGATGGGGACTAAATTGAAGGCTAAGTTCATTTTTGTTAATTATAAACTTGAGTCATTTAAGAAGTTGCAGAATCTGAAGCAGAAGGATATGACTATGAAAGATTATAGAGAGGAATTTTGCAAGTTGACTATTCAGTTTGGGCATCAAGAATTGTCAAAAGAGAAGGTAGCTCGGTATATTAATGGTTTGAGATTCAATATTCAGGATGAGGTTGTTATGCTAAATATTTCTTCAGTTGAGGATGCTTATTAGTATGCTTTGAGAGTAGAGGAGAAGCTACAGAGGACAAATCAAGGTAGTTCCCGAGGGAAGGAAAAGCAGGATAGTTCAACACAAGCTAAACCAGAAGCAAAAGGTGAACCAAAACCTATTGAATAGAGAAGAAGGATAGGTGGAGGTGGGTTAAAAGGTAATTTTTTCCAGTGTGGTCAAGAGGGGCATAAATCTTTTGAATGTTTGATTGGTAGGAAAACTATTGTTGTGAGTGAGGTTGAAGTCCAAAACAGTTAGCCTGAGCAAGTTGAAAGTTTGTTCACTTGGTGAGTAGTAGTTGGTGAGAGGACATTGGATCCTTCTTAGAGGACTAGTTTGTTTGAAACTCGTTGTAAGTTTGGTGGTAAAATCTACAAAGTGATTGTGGATGGTGGTACTACTGATAACCTTATTGTTGAAGAGATGGTTCAGAAACTTTGTTTGAAGAGAATGAGACATCCTTATCCTTATAGGATTGGCTGGTTGCAAGGTGAACATGCTTTGGAAGTGAAAGAGCAATGCCTTGTTGATTTTTAGATTGGTTAGTATAAGGATCAAATGTTATGTGATATTGTGGATATGAACAGTTGTTATGTGTTGCTTGGTACACCTTGGAAATATGATTGTAGAGCTTTGCATGATTGTGTTAGGAATGTGTTTACTATTGAGAAAGGTGGTAGGAAGTTTTCCCTGATTCCTTGTAGAATGAAGAGCTTGGTAGGAGGAACTTGATTATTGGTAGCCAAGTTGAGTTGGTATATTCTAAGAAAGTTGGAGATCAGCATGGAAATTAGACCTATGGAACACTTGTAGTGAATGTGAAGAAGAAAAAAAAAATAGGGGAAAGAGTGTGCAAGTTGAAGACTTGGAGGACATGTATGTGAAGAACCAATGTGGGATTTATGTACTAAATCCTAGAATATGTTCTTCTAGTTACTAAAACATCTTTTCAAACTTTGGGTGTCTGATGCACGAGCATCTTGAGTTCACTTGCAATCCTACATGTGTGGAGGGTTTTTGGTTAATTGTTGTGGAGCTTGGTTGGTCTTGGAACTTAGCATGGTGTATGGAGCTCAACATAGTCTTGGAGCTCAAAATTTTCTATGGAAATTGGCATGGTCTTGGAGCTTGGCATGGTCTTGGAGGTTGGCATGGTTTTAGAGCTTGGCATGGTCTTTGGTTGCTTGGCATGATTTGTGGAGCTTGGCATTTCTTAGGAATTTGGTTCCTATTTCAGGCCATGTAAGTAATTTTTCACAATGATTTAGAGGATGAAAATTTCAATAATTTAAGAGAACCTAGATTTCTACCTATGGTTCAAATTGTGAGCTCTAACTCCATCAGAGCTAGAAGATATCATGATTTTACTCAGACATCAATTTTGGGCATTTAATTGTTGTTGGAGGCTGACTTTGGTATTTAATTTGTGTTTTGGACCAACTTGTGGCTTAGATTAGTATAATTATGGGTTGTGGAAAAGTCTTTATTCATGATTGATCCATTGTGGAGAAGGGGAGGAGCTAGAAGAGTGCATTTTGGAGAAGAGCTAGTAGCTGCAGCTTAGAAAATAAGGGGTTTCTTGGTGGGCTTGCGAGCACAAGTTGAGACCTTCCTTGGAGGTTTCTACTAGAGTTTGGATCTAGACTAGCTAGGATTGGATTGTATCTTGAGGGATCTTGTAGAATTTTTATTGTAATTGCTATTATATTTGGTCGTAATCGAGAAGGCCTTATAGCCCGACACATTGCATGTAACAATTATTTTATAAATAAAGAGTTGTGATTTGGTATTAGATATTGTGTTATTACTTCTTTTTGTTGTGTTTTTGCTACATGGTTATATTTTTGGGGGCTAGGAAATCTCATTTAGGGATACTCCTACCTTGCACTGCATCACTTTGCCTTTGTGAAATCTTTTAGCCAACAATGCTTCCAATCGTTCCACATCTTCTTCATCTGTACTACTGTCACTATTTGCATACTTTACCTTTTTCTTCTTTTTCTTTGGTTTCACCTCCTTAGTGTCTTTCAATTATAGCTTGACCTTGAAAGTGAATTCAAGATTCTTAGGTTTGTAGTTATCAAAATTGGACAACTCAAATGCAGTGACTCTTCCTACTATTCCTTCAAAAGTTAGTTGATTTCCTAGTACACACCTTAACTCTTGGATAGCTGAAACTCTAATGGCATAGATGGGAAGAAAGGTTCTTAAGAATTTTCTATTAATAGTATCATCTTCTAAATGACCACCCAAACTTCTTATTGCACTTACTACTTCTTTCATTCTAGAGGCATATTGAGCAACATTCTCAACTTCCTCCATTTTCATGTCATCAAACTTTCCTCTGAGGCTTTCTCTTTTCTCTCTTTTAACATTCTGATTTCCTCCATAAATATCAGTCAAGGTTTTCTACATCATGAACATAGAGTCACATCCCTTGATGTCATCAAATTCAGCATAGTTGAGGGCAGATGCAATCTCCAGCATTGCTTGATTGTGCTCCTTCTTTTTCTTCATATCTTTTGCAGTGGGTACAAATAGATCAACATGTTCTAATTCAATTGAAGTTTGTGCATGATCACTTATTGATCCAAGGTGCAGCTTCATCAACTTTTTCCATGTAGTGAAGTTATCTTTGTTGGGCTTGGGAATTTCTCTCTTGGACATCTTTGATCTTCCTGCTTCTAGTACCTTTAAACTAAATTAGCAGATGGCTCTAATACCAATTGTTATAAATACTTTAGAATAACTAAGAGGGGGTTGAATTAGTTATTCAAGGTCCAAATGTCCAAATAAAACTTTTTCATTAAGTAAAATGAGCCCATTAAACTATTCATCCATCCAAGCTTAAACTTTCCTACTTAGCAAGTTACTGAAAATCAACATGCAAGAATAACACATGAAGAATCAACACAGAACATAGTGATTTACGTAGAAACCCAATTTAAGAAAAAACACCAGTAACATGCTACTTAATTCTCACTCTTCTGAAGTGATTCCCTATGAAAGGCCTACCCTGTTAAAGGCTTACAACACATTGTTAAATGTGACCTGATTAAAGGATTTAACCACCTTGTTAAAAGTGGTCTTAGTTAGAGAACTTTAGAACATTCACTTGAAATGCCACCCTATTAAAGGATATTAAAATGGCTATTAAACCAACCTAATTCCATAGTATTTTACCCTAATTGATATAATTTTTAAAGAGTAAAAACAAGGGCTTTTGACCTGATACAACTCACAACTTAACTTGTAGATTTCAGATCTCTGTTCAGCTCACAACATTGCTTGACATTCAATCTCTTTAGCTTTGACAACTTGTCCTCCTCTCAAGCTTGGTCTCCTTGATTCTACATGCTCCATATACCAATGCAATCTCCTATATGGCCACTTATCAAAGTAGAGCCTCTGCGCTCTGTTCTTCCTTCTTCTTGATGCCTTCTCCTTAACACCCTTCAAAAACTTTGACCTAGCCACTCTAGCTTCTTGGCCTATGACTCCTTAAATAGAAGTATGGAATACTTTTCTTGCTCCTTTTAGATCAAATGGATTGGGTAGGATTCAATGAATCTACCCCATATCTTGTTCCTTCAAGAAACATCATGATGAATCCTCCTGAATTCACCCAAAAATAGTTTACCTAAAATTTTGTGCCACCAGATCATCATCCTTATCCTCCATCTGGTTCACAAAATTCAAGGTAACAAACTTGTCAGCTCAAATTGGTGAATCGTTGACTTTTCAAATAATGCAATAGCTCACCACTTGAAATTTTGGTGCTCGACACATACTATGTTACTCAGCACCAACTACATGTTACTGATGCTTGACACCTATTGTGGATTCACTTGGCATCCACTAATTTTTTCTGATACTCAACACCTATTACTTCCTTGGCACCTGAACTTGCTCAGCTCCTTTTGTATCACTCAAAACACACTAGATTTTTTCTTTTGCTTGGCACTAACTAAAAATCTACTCGGCATAAACTAGCTTGCTCGGCACTCACTAATGAACTTAGTCAAACTTTGCAGACATCCTTGTTACAACTTATTCTTCCAAGGTTTCTAAGTGTGGCCAACCTCTATACCTTCAAGTGTATTATCAATACATCATTTTACCATTGTCTTAGCTGATCCTTGCACTTCATTACAAAATCATAACTTAACCTTTCCCTTAGGTACTTTTGTTACATCTTGTTGATTAAATCCTCTTCATCAATCAACTAAGTGATTGTACTTGGATCTTATAAGAAATTGTCATTCCAAAAAATAGCAGGTTTGACATCAGTGACAACACAATGATTGAAAACATTCTTTATCAACAATCTCCCTCTTTGCAAACAATCTTCCTTCTTCAACAATGATCTTTTCAATCAGATTTCCAACAATCTCCCTCTTTGGGATTGATGGCAAACCAAACTAATCAACCAACTTATCAAAATGCTAACTAGGTTAAAATAGTAAATCAAATGCCAAAAAGAAATTTTGTTACCATTTCTATTATCATCAACATTCACATCTCCTTTCTAATCTGTTATCTTGATTTATTTGCTTCTACTTCTCCTTCTTCTCCTTCTTCTCCTTCTGCATGTTTGATCAGTTCCTATATGAATCCCCCTTTTCTGTAGCTTACCACTTTGATCAGCTTTGCTCTTCTTAACTATTATTTCTCCCTCTTACATTTTGTTCCTTTAAATGTGCCATGTCATTTCTCCCTTTGGACAATATTTCTTCCTCTGTATGAATTGATCAGTTTTTGCTATTCTAGTATTAACTACTTCTTACTCCCTCTGTCCATTTGATTCTATAGATTTGATCAATTTATGCTATTTCTTCCTCTTTGAGAACAATGCCAAAGATGTACTATTTCATCATTTTAACATGCTAGTGTGGCATTTGTAGGAACTCCAATTTCTCCCTTTGTCACCTTGCTTGTGATTGATTTGGAACTTTAGCACTTTAGTTACTTTAGGAAAAAACCTAAAGTAAGTATCCTCTCCATCAATTTGTAACATTTCAATATTCAACTCATTTGATGCAGGGAAATCTTGCTATTATCTTGCTATTACTCAAATAGCTTTGGATAGGGGTATTACCCCTAACTTACCTCTAAGATAAAGGCTTACAACACACTATTAAATGTGACCTAGTTAAAGGATTTAACCACCCTGTTAAAAGTGGGCCTGGTTAGAGGACTTTAGAACATTCACTTGAAATGCCACCCTGTTAAAGGATTTACAAATGGTTGTTAAACCAACCTAAGTCCATAGGATTTTACCCTAATTGATACAACTATTAGAGAGTAACAACAAGGGCTTTTGACCTAATACAACTCACAACTTAACTTGCAAATTTCATATCTTGATTCAACTCACAAAATTTCCTAGCATTTAGTCTCTTCAGTTCTAACAACTTGTCCTCTTCTCAAGCTTTGTCTCCTTGAGTCTCCATGCTCGATATACCAGTGCAATCTCCTATATGGCCACTTATCAAAGTAGAACCTCTGTGCTCTATTCTTCCTTCTTCTTGATGCCTTCTCCTTGACCCTTCAACAACTTTGACCCAACCACTCTAGCTTATTGGCTTGTGACTCTTTAAATAGAACTCTAGAATACTTTTCTTGCTCTTTCTTTTAGATCGAATGGATTAGGTAGGATTCAATGAATCTACCCCATATCTTGTTCCTTCTAGAAACATCATGAAGAATCCTCCTGAATTCACCCAAAAATGGTTCACCTTAAATTTTGTGCCACTAGCTCATCATCCTTATCTTTCATTTAGTTCACAAAATTTAAGGTAACAAACTTGTTGGCTCAGATTTGGTGAATCTTTGACTTTTCAAATAATGCAGCAGCTTGGCACTATTGAAATTCTAGTGCTCAGCACATACTATGTTACTCAGCACCAACTACATTTTACTAATGCTTGCCACCTATTGTGGATTCACTCTGTTGGGGTTTTAAAATGCACTAAAACTACTAAGTGACAAAATGGTTAATACCAAGATGACAGTACATACACAATCTAAAGACTAGCCAATTCTTATTAACAATTGCATATGCAAAGTATTTGGACCCAACTTCAACAAAACCACAGCTGGTTTTCTACTCTTTTGGCTCTGCAAAACTAGGGTGTGTATACCCAAGGATGATTCAACACTGGAACAACTGTATAACGATTATTCTTAGTTTCATTCTAATTCTCATTTCAAAATCCTCAAAGATATACATAATTCTTACTAACTTGATAAACACATCCCATAAAATAGATATGGCCAAGAATTCTTCTATAGATCTGCAGATGTTCTTAACAATAGTGGCTAACTGAAGCTAAAACATTCCATGCAGACAAGTGTTGGCCAGCTTTGAAGATCTACAAGAAATAAAAGTAAAATTTGATTTGATGCTACATTTTGATAATCATTTATGATATATTTATGCTTCAGCTGAATCAACTTGATCAGTGCCTAATCCATTGGAGTTCAAAGTCTATAGCAAGTTCTTAGATCTAGTTTGTTGCCTCACAACAAATTCTATCAGCAATTCTTATCAAAATTCATCATTCAAAATCCTTTCCACTACTAAAGAAACCTTATCACATTCATCAAAGCTTTTATTTAATCCATTGAATTAACAGCAGTGATAAATAGATATACAACCTAACTAGATTGCATTCAATTGCACAAGCTTTTACTTATACAATATCAAGACAACCAAGTAATTGGAAGGAGACAAAATTCAGAAAGAACTGATATGGGGACAGTTCACAATTTGTATTCAGTTTTTTTGAAAATGGTATATCATTTGCAATAGACTCAAAATGACCTTCAGAAAGAAACACAACTCATTCTATATTCATGTATTCTCAGAGAATTGATAGAGAAAATACATCATAAACTTGCTTTCAAAATTTGGACAAAAAATAGACTAAGCATGTTACTTAGAAAAATAGAATTTGGACCATTCTTTAGTCTTGGAATCTCACTTAAATAGTGTGGGATGCAACAAGCTTCAAGCTAAAAGAAAAAAGGCAAGTGTCCTTTTACAAAATTGGGTATATTACCCCTTTTCAAAAGAAACCGAACACCTTAACTCAAAAAAGGAACAAATAAAACAGTAGCAGATGACAGCTGGAGCATAAAATCTTCAATTTTGTCCTTTTCTCTAATTGCTCCCTATTGGTAATGCTTTAATCTCTGTGATTGCCTCCCAAACAAATATTTCTCTTTTGGTGGGCCATTCACATTCCTTAACTGTTGTTAGTTCATCCACAGTTTTCTGCCACCTGGCATTAGTAATCACCCTTCCTTCTATTAGTTCATCCACAATTTTCTACCACCTGGCATTAGTAATCACCCTTCCTTCTATGGTAAACCTATTCATTTCACTTTCAATCTTGAAAAGAGTATCAATTAGTTTATTGAAAAGACATTCATCAATACCATCTTGGAGAATGAACACCACTTGTGGCAAGTCTATAATGCGATCAAAAGAACTAGACCACTCATTAAAACCTTTTAACTTATCATCAAAATAAATAACAGAAGGAATTAAAGAATTGAAACCATTTGTTAGCATTTTCAATTTACTTTGAATTACTGCCAGCTTCCCTGTGAAGGTTTGCAATAATTCTTTCAATTTGTCCATACCATCCTTCACAGTAATAACTTTATCTGGGAGGTCTGGTTTCTTGGCTAACAAGGGTATCAACCTATCAAAAAATTAACAAGGGTATCAACCTATCAAAAAATTGAAAATATGGCCCCCATTGTTGAAAAATAGGCTCAAGCCATCTGATTGCATCTTTGCATACCTATTCTGTAGATTGAAGATTGATGAATGTATTATAAGCATCTTGAGATATTCTTTTCAGAATTCTTATTCTATGATTTAATACATTCATCAAGGCATTTTTCTTGGTGTCACTATCAGATTGGGACACTTCTATTTCCACACTAATCACAGGCATTGGCACTGTTGCCCCTATAGGTATTTCCTCTATTTGGGCCTCTGCTTCTACCATGTGCCTTCTTTCTTCCTCTTGCCTTGGTGCATGTTCTACCTCTGTTGCTACCTTGAGTTGTTCTTTGAGGGATTTTGTTTCTATTTCCAGAATTTTAATTTTTTCCTCTAACTCTTCTATTCTTTGTTTCTGTACATGGCTCATTTTGAGCTCTTCTTCATATGTTCTTCTAATATCAAGGCATTCATTGAACATTGCAGCTAACTTATCCTCAATTTCATCAACCTTTTCTTCATTCATGAGAGCAAAATGTTTGACCAAGATGAAGATCTCCTCCCCAGTAGTGCTCTCCAATGTCCACACAATCATATTGCCCTGAGCATTTTCTTCTATATCCATCATCTCAAGCTTCTTAGTGTTAGGGGCCACACTCCATACTGCTAGGGTTTTAGTATCCACATTAAAACCTGACCCTCTTTTAAAACCTTCATTGCTAATGGCTTCATAACTAATGGCCTTATCTTGTCTTCTCATTTGGTCCAACACAAAAGCTTTCTCAATATCCCAATGTGGTAGTAGAATCATACCACGCCTATGTACCAACTCTCTGGCTTCTGCTACAGTCATTGTTTCACTTTCAGGGTCATAAACCAATAATTTTCAACTAACTCTTTATTTTTCTCTAGATCTTCTCCTGGCATGAGACTCGATGTGAGTTCATTTTGTTTGATCTTATAGAGAAAACTTTTAAAGTCTGATGATTTAATAAAATCATCATCTCCCATGAACTTTTCAGATTGAATGACCCTGTCATCCAATCTTGATGCTGCAATTTGTAAATCAGTAGAAGCTTTTCCTGCTTCAATAGCCCTTTGGTGAAAATAATTTTGCCGAATATTAGCAAAATACTCACTATTTCCAAACATGACTTGTATAGCTCTTCTTACCACCTTTTCAGGGATGTGCATTGTCTTTTGTCTTTTATTTCCTTGTGGCACCCAGGCTGAAGTTGATGGTTTCTCTTCTTCTAACTCAATTTCCAATTGTGTATCTGGCTCAGGGGATTCTCTATTTACAATGGCTTCCTCTCCCTTTGGCTTATGAGGCATTTGTGACATAATATGGTCAAAATTTTCAACCATCTTTCTCAGATTATTAGGATATCAAAATTCTGTATAGAAACCCTTAAAATCAGGGTTGGTCCTCTTCAAAGCATTCTCCACTCTTGTTATTTCCTCATATTTCCTTAATAACTCATTTGCCTCCCCTGTTGCTACTATGTTGGCAATTAGGTCCTCTACAGGGATTGGCTTGCTTGGAGGTAGAATAAAACCCCTAATGGCCTTAACCTCATTTGCAATATAACTGTTAGGGCCATACATCCTATAGGGCCTAGTAGCAAATTTGTATTGACCTAAAAATTCACTTAATTCCTCAAATGCATTTTTTCCTATCTCAAAATCTCCTACTTTAAAAGTTTTACACACAAAAGTGGGCTTATGCAAAGAGGGAGGGATCATTTCTTTATTCATCAATAAGAATTGCCAAAAGAATTCAATAATGGCCAATCTAGGAGGTAGATATTTAGGCAATAGATGAGGAGGCTATGGGCATACAAAAACTCTAATTAAATTAAATTCTTTAAACAAAAATATACTTCCCCAGTTATGATCTAATTTTGTTTTTTCATCTAAGAAAGAGGGCCTAAGAAGAGTCTTCAAAACATTGGGTGCCCTAAAGAAAGTATGATCTAGTTGCCTTAGAATAACATAATTGAACAAATTAAAAAACACTAGGGCATTTGAATAAAAGAAATCCTTATGCCAAATACGAGTCCAGAGTTGCATAGGTAACTCACCAAATTCATCATAAGTTTGATCAATGAAGTCTCCAGTGATGTACCCAATATTGCTATATAGGATAAGGTGCATCAATAATGAATAATGGTGGAACTTGAAGTCTTTCGGTTCTCCTTTCTTAGCATCACAAATCTGCATGTGCATACTGTTGATGATATAAGCCACATAATCATACTCCTTATGATGAAAAAGATCATGTATGTCACATGCCATTAGAAAAAGAGAACCATATACACAATCCTCTACACCATCACTCCCCAATACTTTGTGCAACCCATACACTGTGTTTTTGAAGTAATTTTTGAACCTACTCAAAGGTAAAAAGTCTCCCACCTTTCTTGAAATTAACCCTGCCTTCTTAACTTTGTAAGGAATATGTGGCAACATGACATTGTTTACAAAATAGGTTTTATTCCTGGCAAATTTTCCTTGTAAATCTGCAATGTCAATCGGTACATCCATTTTTCCCATCAATCCAAAAGCCTCAACAAAAGAAGTTCTGTCCAATGTACATAATACACTCCCATTATGCCTGTAGAAAGTCCTAGTTACTAGATTGTATGAATTTATTAGGGCCTTCAACAGATCAATATCAATGAACACTTCTAGGAATATTAATTTTTCCATATTTCTATTCCATGGGTTACATACTGGCACATTCTCTACTCTATTCTGATAAAAGTACATAAAAAGATCGTAACCAGTCATTCTAGGGCATTCAACATCTCAAACAAAAACATAAGGGTCTCTGAAAATATGATCATTTGCATAAATTGCGTTTGACGACCCTAGAAGGAGTTTTAGCCAATCTTCTGCATGCTTGTTTGGTTTTCTGACCCTTGTCCTCTTTTCTGTCTTAACAACAGAGTTCTTTCTTTTTCCTTCTGGTGTGACTTCTACAACATCATCACCCTCATCCTCGACTTTGAATTCTTCTTCATGCATCTCTTCAACTTCTTGGTCAGCCATGTTTTCTTCAAACTATACTTTTAATTCTTTTGCAATTGCGCAGGATACATAGAGCTCTGTAACTTTCAAATTTCAGCACAGAACAGAAACAAGCTTCTTGATGCTGACAATTCAATCAAATCCTTGACATTTTAATTACATATCTACCAACCTTTTTTTAATAAATTTAGCATGCATGAGCTTAAAAAAATTATGATCACAAGTTGCCATCAGGGTATATCAGCCGCAAAATTTGATTTTGATGTACTTTTCAAAGCTTTATTTTGCTTGGTTACAATAATTTTGTCTTTTTTGCTTATCTGTCATGACACATCAGATGTTTTCTCTTTAAATGATTGTCTTCCATTCTTACACTAATCATAAGAACGTAATGGTGCCTTGACACTATTTTGCAAATCCCTTTTATGTTCTTACGACACCTTTTACCCTGTAGGATCTCAAGCCTTTTTACTGCATACTTCTGCTTTTACGATTTAAGCTTCTTCTGTATAAGCATAAAAATCCTTATCTCAGCCTTCTCACCTTTTACGCTCATATGCAACCCTTCACACCAGAGCATCAAAAACCTTTCTACTAATATCTTCATTCTTACGATTCAACCATTCCTCGTATGAGCATAAAACCTTTGCTCAAGCTTTCCTTCTATCCTTTATGCTCATACGTGCACGTATCTGCAGAGACCTTGGAAATTCCTTCTACATTGCTCTGCTTACTTCATTTCCTGGGACACTGTAAGGCTTAAAAACTTACCTTTCACTTTTATGATTTATCTTCATTCGTAGCATCAGAGAGCCTTCTCAACTGATATTACATTCTTATGTTTACCCTTTATCGTACAAGCGTAAAGCCCTTTATCTTTATCTTCCTTTATTCACCACTTTATGCTTACACGCTAAGACTAAACTCGTAACCATAGAGAAAGGAAAAAACAACCCTTCATTCATACGCTTAACTTGCAAGCGTAAGGGCATAATGACAAAAATTGCCCTTCTCAGATATCAACGACTTAGAATTGATCTTAGAAAATTTAAAAATAATGTCGCCGTTGATTTCGTGCACATGCAAAAATCATACCTCAAGTCATGTGCCACACGAGATGGGCCCATCTGACATAGATGTCGTGCCTTGACCTGATTCGCTGCAAATGGGCCCTTCTGACACTTCAATAGGTCCCACTTGATGCCTTTTCTGCTAAAACAAGGCTTTACAATTGTCTGTAAACTCAAGAACATAGGCCCATAAACACCATTGAACCTTGCCTTTGCTCTTACGGGAATCTTTTACTCATAATATCGTAAAACCTTCGTGAACCCTTCAGATCAAGCTTTATGCCTTGTTGACGTATTACGCCTTTACGCTACCAATTGAAACACATAGATCGCCACCCAATACCTCTCTGCTCCTTCACTCAAGCTGCTTACTTGTAAGGTCGTAACACAAGAATTTTTAAAGTGAAATAGACCTTTAGGCTTCTTCGTTGTGTTACAAAATGTGGCCACGGAAGCCAAGAGAAAAAGACATTCCGCTCTTACGTGAAACCTCATACCGTAAGATCGTAAAGGGCAGACTTAAAGTAATTTACAACTCCTCCTTAGAAATTCAAAAGGGAAGCAAGGGTTTTCAGACTTGGGACAATTTCATGGCTATGTTAAGAGACCAACCTTGAGAAGTTAATAGAATTTGACAACACATGAAACAGGGCAAAACTAGGGCAACCTAAAAATTTCTAGAATCTCTTGAATTAAAAACCCCAGTCTGCAGTATTTAAAAACTCAAATGATTTTTCACCAAAAAATTTCAAATTTTCTGCAAATGTGAAAATTAGACCAACAGTGGCTCTGTCTGGGGATGATAGGCTACTTGGGTCTATGCAAGAATTCAGAATCTATGGGAAAGCAGACCACATACTTGGTCCCGAAAATGACAACTTCTTTAGAGAGCACAGAGCAACACACAGAAACAAGAAACCAGACTGCACAGGGATGCTTACAAGGATTTACAGAATATATAGAATGTACAAAAAACTAGGAAACCCTAAAACTAATGTTCATGGAGAAAATAAGTATCTTTCAAGAAAAATACCTCTTCAAGAATTGTCCATGAACTGGCAGTTCAAGAATATTGTCCAATAAATCTTTGAGTATATAGGAATCCTCACCCCAAGTAGTTTCAATCAAATAAGGGCCTAACTAGATAGGATCAAATTTTCCATGTTTCCCTTTATCTTCAATTCTAGCATTCCACATTAAGACTATAACTCCATCTTCAAACTTTCTTCTTACAGTTCTTTTATCATAGAGTGTCTTAACTTGTAGTTGCAACTTTTGGTTCTTTAGAGTTGCTTCTCTTCTAGTTTCTGTCAGTCCAACCAGCTCATCCATCCTCTCTTGCATTTCATCTATAGTGTCTTCATCATACAACTGAATCTAATTGTAAAGTCCCACCAAGTTATTCTGAGGCATTCTGGCTTGAATTCCATACACTATATCAAATGGAGCTACACCAATGGCTTTCTTTATAGTTACTCTGTCAGCCCATATTGCCAACTGTAACTTGGAATCCCATGCCTTTTTATTATCATCCAAGGTTCTCTTAATGATCTTCAACAAGCTCTTATTTGTGGACTCAGCTTGTCCATTCCCTTGTGGATGATATGGAGAAGATGATGACCTTATTATTCCATATTTATCACAAAACTTAATGAATTCCTCAGACCTGAAGCACATAGCATTGTCTGTTACAATTTTCTGTGGATAGCCAAACCTAGAAATAATATTATTCAGTAGAAAATTATTGACAACTTTACTTGTTGCATTTCTTGTGGGGATAGCCTCTACCCATTTTGTAAAGTAGTCAGTAGCAACCAGAATCCAAGAATAGCCAGTGCTAGACTTGGGGAAAATCTCTCCTATGAAATCCAGACCCCATTGTTGAAGAGGTGTATTTCCTGAGAACTTTAGCTTTCCAAAAAACCTCTGACAAGGGTCACACTTCCTAACCATAACTTGGGCATCCTTGAAAAGGGAAGGCCACCAAAATCCAGCCCTCATTATCTTATGTGCAGTAGTTTTGGCCATATAGTGTCCCCCACACACTCCAGCATGCATTTCTTTCAAGACCTCTTTTGCCTTTTCTTTATCAACACATTTCAATAATACTCCCTCAAAATTTCTCCACCATAGGTTGCTTTGGAAAATTACATACCTGATGGCTTACAATTTAGTATTCCTCTTTTCATTTTTAGGCAAATGGGGAGGAGCTTCCATGTGTTGCAAGTAATATATGACATTGGTGTACCAATCACACTGGTCCATGTCGCATAAGTCAGCTCTGAGATCATCATTTACCAAATTTATCGGATTAGCCTCTAGATTAGCTTCAGCCATGATTTTGGCCAAATCTTGAACCCTTACTAACTTTTTTATTTGTATATCAATGTTGAATTCCTGGATTCTATTGATCCATCTACAGCTCCTACCTGATACTTCCTGTTGAGAAAATATATCCTTGACTGCAGCACTAGGTACAAAAGCAATAACATTAGCACCTACCAGGTAACATCTGAAAGCTTTTACAACCTTTACTAAAGCATATGCTTGCTTTTCATTTATTTCATATTTTATTTCAGCAGGATGCAGTGATTTACTGAAAAAGGCAATAGGCTGCTCATATCCTTCTTGATTTTTCTATAATAAGACTGCAGCTACAGTGTGGAAGGATGCAAAAGAAAAAATATGCATGGGTTTTGAATAATTTGGGGTTGTCATTACTAGAGCATTTTTTATTGCAATTTTAATATCCTAGAATGCTTGCAAAGGCTCACCATTCCAATCTATAGTGGCTCCCTTCTTGAGCATCTTTGAGATAGGTCTATTGATCTCAGCAAAATTTGTAACAAATCTTCTAAGGAAATTAACTTGACCAAAGAAAGATTGAATTCTTTTTACATTTTTTGGTTTGGGGACTTTGTCAATAGCCGCTACTCTCTCAGGGTCTATTTTCACCCCATCCTTAGACACTATATGTCCTAGTAGTTTACCTTCTGTGACCCCAAATGTGCATTTCTTTGGGTTTAAAGAAACTCCATATTACTGAGAGGGGAGGGGTGAATCAGTAACTTTTAAAATTTCAAACAATAAAACTGCATACTGATATATTCACCATTCATCCAAGTAACCTACTGTAAGCATGAAACAAAATCATTTGCAACACTTGAACACACAGATTTGGTGACCCAGAAACCTTCCAAATAGAAAGTAAAACTGGGATGGGGATGAAACCCACAAAGCTTCGTTACTGCAGTATGAAGTTGGCCGGTTAAGGCTTACAATGACCACTTCTGGTGATCTGCCCTGTTAGGAGCACAAAGGATTGCTAGATCCACCTTGTTAGAGGATTTAAAAACATACAATAAAGTATGCACTCTGTTAGGAGATTTACAAAAGACTGTTAAGTCTACCTTGTTAAAAAATTTACAAAAAATGATTCACCTGTTAGAATGAAATAGTGGATCTGATTACAACTGATTTCTGATAAGATCCGCTATGCTCTGATTCACCTTGATGTGATAGATAAAACTTTTCTGCTCCAAAACTTGACCTTGCTGAATACCTTCACAACTTAGCACACATACTTTCGCACACATGTATTTCTTTCACACTTTCACATTTTCATTCATTACCATTACATTTGAATGATACAATACATTGCATATATATACCATCCAAATAAACAATACATGCAAGGTCGGCCAAAACAAGTGCAAATCTCTATACAAAGTCGGCCCAAGGTAAAAACTCGGGTTCACTGAACTGACTCGGTGTCCTTCTGATACTCGGCATCCACTGCGTTACTCGGCATCATCATGCACTCAGTAGAAGTGAAGGCACGGTCCATACTAAACACTTTGAGTAGTTCTGAACTCGATAACCACTGGAGACTCGGTAGAAGAGATGTCACTCAGTGAACACTTCTATCTGAACTGTAGCTTGGTGATCAAAGGAAACACTCGATAGAACCTTGTGACTCGGTGATAGTTAGTTTCCTTGATAACCATCTGAGCTCGGTAAAATTAATTTCCTTGATAACCTCAGGAGCTCGGTTATCACGAAGTTCTCAGTCAATACTAAGTACATCTTCACTCGGTCAAAACTGATTCCTTTCTTTACCTCGAACACTTGGTAAACACTGGCTGCTTTGTTCACCTCGATCACTCGGTAAACACTGACTTCTTTGTTCACCTCGATCACTTGGTAAACACTAAGAACTAGGTAAACCTTGGCTTACAAAGGAATGTCCGGTGAGAGCTCGGTAAGCATTCAGAATCCAATAAGTGTTGTAACTAATGACAAAAATGTATCATAATGCCAACAATCTCCCCCTTTGGCATTAGTGACAAAAACACTTATGAGAGAAAATTTATCTGACATGCTGATGACTGATTCTGAATATACGTAGCTTCGTTATATACAAATCCCCCATAGAATGTACATACAATATTTACATGAGCTATATATCTCTTCCTTTGTACAATTTCTCCGAAAACACTTATTCACCCATAGTATACATATCCAACAATAATCTCCCCCTTTTTGACAATAACGCCAAAGAAAAAGAATATATATACTTATATAGAAACACCAAAATGAGAGATGAACTCTGAATGTACTTGAAGAATAAGCTGGAGAGTCTTATCCCAATTCTCTTGCAAAATTTTGTAGGTGGAAAGAGCTACTTGAACTTCAGCCGAAAGTTCAATCACATGGTCTGCAATGGAGAAGTTATTATCATGGATTAATGTCTTTGAATGTGCAATGTGATTCTGCATTGAATCCATGATGGGAAGGATCATGTTTTGGATATCTATCAATGTAGATTGGATCCTTGCCTCTTCTCTCAACAGCTCTGCCTACTTCTCTGACAAAAATTTGATCCTGAGGTGATGAGATGAGCTTGAACTGGGGTCAAGCTTCAAGTTCTGTGCGCTCACCTCCAGATCCTCATCAATTTTATTTAGTTTCTCTCTTATTCCCTTAGTGTACTCGGTAACATCACAAAGCTTAGCAAAAAGAGATGTTACATTATTAAAAGAATTTTCCATATCTGCCAAAATTGAGTTTAATGCAACCTGATTTATTGCAATGTTCTGGGAAATGTGCCCCAACACCTTATTATCAAATTTCTTTGCTGCACGCTCAATCAGCTTTTCTTGTCCGGAGGCATCTTCATTGAATTTATTAACTGCCTCTTCCAATTGAATCAAAATGTGTTGAGAAGTATCAACATCAACACCTATAGCCTCAGTAATTATGTTCCGGGCATCCTCAATTATCCTGTATTCCTTATCCCTTTCCGATCTTAACTGCATCTGAGTAGCCTTTTTCTCAATAAGTTGACTAGCATACCTCATTTCTTCAATGGTAGCATTATCAAAGTCAATATTTGGAATTACTATCTCTGTGTCCAAGTCAATGTCTTCAGGAATTTCCTTTCCAGTGATCATAAGTCTTAATGGTTGCTTTTGTTTGACTTCTGAGATGACTGGTTTGACCTTTGGAATAGACACAACAGTAGAGATAGAAGGACTAGCAGTAAAAACTGGGATGCTTGAGGGTTGAGTGCCAATATGAGTATGTACAGGGTCAAAAATTTGAGTACTAGCCAAAAATGGTGATACACTCGGTAATATAGTATCTAAGCTCACTGTGCCTGAAGTAGATGGCGACAAAATTGTAGAACAAATTGGAGTAGTCAAAATTGGAGAACTCACAGCAATACCAACTGATGATGATGGAGTCGAGGAGGCCAACTCGGTAGATGAAGAGGGGTGCAACTCGGTAGACGAAGAGGGATGCAACTCGGTAGATGAAGTGGTAGTCACTTCCATTGATGATACCTGGAGCTGAGATATGGCAGGTGTAGATGGTAAATCTAGTGTAGATGAACCTGCTGAAGCTGACTCCAACCTTGATGATGTCACAGGTTTTAGCTGGGGAGTGAGGAAGGGATGCAATAACTACTACTGCAATTTTTACTGGATCATCCTCCTTATCTTCCTCTTCAGCTTCTTCCTCTTTCTCTTCCATCATTGCATGCAACTCTCCTGGTGTAACTGTGATGGATGGAGCGCTATCTGATTCATCACTGCTGCTGCTACTGTCATCATCCTTTATTTCTACTGGGTCTACACTGGGCTTATGTAGATGATAGATGTTTTTCCACATGTTTGTAGCATCATTTACAACATGCTCTATATCTTTGATCAAAATCAAACAAGTGTGGAATCTGATCATCATTTTACCTTCATAGGTTTTCAATTCAGATTTTACCTCTGCTTCAGTGAGACTAGGCCGAAGATTCTTTAGGGATTGCTCATATATATCTTTTACCGTCTTGGTGGCTAACTCCCATCTTGACTGTACTCTCTCCAGTAGTTCTTTAGAGATATGAGGAGCAATCTGGTTCGGGGAGTATTTCCATTTTCCCATTTTGTTAAGTACCAATTCCTCAATTTGCATTTTCTCTGCATCATTCCTTGTCTCAAATTTCAATGCCTTGAAATTTGTGATGCCAGCTCCTTCTTCCAATGATTTGAGCCTTTGCTCGAATGTAGGTGCAGGCTTGACCAATACAGGTTCCTGAATACCTTTTCTTGTCCTCCGAGTAAATACTGCAGTAGGCTGCTTCTTGGGCTTGGTAATGATTACCTTTCCTTTCTTCTTTGCCGGTTGCTCTTCTTCTGATTCTTCTTCTCCTTCTTCTTCTTCTTCACTTTCTTTATCTTCACCTTTTGATGAAAAATTCACCATTAATGTTCAGTATGGAGGTAGCTGCGATCGACAGACTGTCATCCACTAGCTCGGCTTAAACTTTGCAACTCGGTGACCAAAAGAAAATAGGTTAAACTGACCTTAACTCGGTAAGAGAAGAACCAACCATGCTCGATAAGTGCAACTTGGTGAAAGAAGCCTTATTGCACCCGACTGAGCTCAATAAGGTCATGTACCGACCATGATCCTGATGTATCTGAAATACTGATTTGATCATATTTTCATTCTAGGACTACTTAGGATATTGCTTTGTAGATACAGTCCTGGTCTTATCCTGATGAGTCTTAATTGGAAATGGTAGAGTCACTCACTGCTTGAGTGACCATTCCATCACTTGAATTATCTGGCTCGGTAGACTTAGGAATCCATTGCTGCTTCATTTGCTTCCGAATATTGTCTACTTTGATTTTCTTCTCATCCTTGACTTTCTTTATGTTCATGCAGTTTTTAGATATATGACCAAGTTCTATACATGTATAACATCTTACAGTGGTATCCCTTTTTCTTAGGTGATGCCTTGCACAGTTTATGCCAGTATGACCATATTCTCCACAATAATGACATCTGCACCAAGTGTTGTAGTCCCAAACAAATATTTCTTTGACAAGTTGTTCAGCTGGATTAAATGATTTGGATTTGCATTGTGATGCCTTATGACCTTGCTTTTGGCATTTGTGACATTTACCTTCAAATTTTGGTTTCTCTTTGCATTCATTGGCTTTGTGTCCATGCTGATTGCAATTGTAGCACTTTCCATTAAATTTGCCTTTTCCATTGGTCCAAAATCTGTTAGATGTATGACCTAACTTACCACAGTGGCTGCAAGTAGGTCTTTGATTCTTTTGAGTACCCTGTTTGGAGGATTCACCTTCTTCCTTGTATCCAAGGCCTGCTTTACCATTTTGTTTATAAAAGTTTTCTTCATTTTGCAGATTCAATTGATCCATGTCCTTTTGAGATTTTACCATTCTCTCATTGACTTGTTTTTCAGAGATTAGATCACTTTGTAAGCTTGCATTGATTTGCCTTTCAGTAATTAAGTCATTTCTCAAATTCTCATTCTCAGATCTTAGATTCATAATTTCTTCATTTGCATTAGATAATTGAGTTACAAGATTTTCAAGCTGAGAGGATTGATTATTCCTTACCTCTAAGTCTTCATCTGCCTTGTTCCTTTGCTCCAAGATTTCATATAGCCTGATGGACTGGATTTCTTGTTCCCTTTTGAGCTTTCTTACTTCTTCCTGCAGAGATCCATTCTTTTCTAAAAGTTCTTTGATTGCTTTGTTAGCTTCATCTGAACTACTTGATGGTGAGAGATCTTCAATCTTTTCTTCAACATACTGATGGTCATTCATTTGCCTTGCAAGTTCTTTTCTTCTTTTCAAGGATTGTGAAAGATGCTCTTTTGCTTCATTGAGTTGAGCCATGGCCATTTTCAAATCTAGCTTTTCATTCTCAATAGATTTATCAAGTCTGAATATCTCCATTGTCCTTGATCTTTGCTCAAGCTGTAAAACTTTTATCTTGAGAACCTTATTGCTCTGATACCAATTGTTGGAAATATTCAAGATATGACAAGTTACTGAGAGGGGAGGGGTGAATCAGTAACTTTTAAAATTTCAAATAATAAAACTGCATACTGATATATTCACCATTCATCCAAGTAACCTACTGTAAGCATGAAACAAAATCATTTGCAACACTTGAACACACAGATTTGGTGACCCAAAAACCTTCCAAATAGAAAGTAAAACTGGGATGGGGATGAAACCCACAAAGCTTCGTTACTGCAGTATGAAGTTGGCCGATTAAGGCTTACAATGACCACTTCTGGTGATCTGCCCTGTTAGGAGCACAAAGGATTGCTAGATCCACCTTGTTAGAGGATTTACAAACATACAATAAAGTATGCACTCTGTTAGGAGATTCACAAAAGACTGTTAAGTCTACTTTGTTAAAGAATTTACAAAAACTGATTCACTTGTTAGAATGAAATAGTGGATCTGATTACAACTGATTGCTGATAAGATCTACTATGCTCTAATTCACCTTGATGTGATAGATAAAACTTTTCTGCTCCAAAACTTGACCTTGCTGAATACCTTCACAACTCAGCACACATACTTTCACACACATGTATTTCTTTCACACTTTCACATTTTCATTCATTACCATTACATTTGAATGATACAATACATTGCATATATATACCATCCAAATAAACAATACATGCAAGGTCGGCCAAAACAACAAGTGCAAATCTCTATACAAAGTCGGCCCAAGGTAAAAACTCAGGTTCACTGAATTGACTCAGTGTCCTTCTGATACTCGGTGTCCACTGCGTTACTCGGCATCGTCATGCACTCGGTAGAAGTGAAGGCACGGTCCATACTAAACACTTCAAGTAGTTCTGAACTCGGTAACCACTGGAGACTCGATAGAAGAGATGTCACTCGGTGACCACTTCTATCTAAACTGTAGCTCAGTGATCAAAGGAAACACTCGATAGAACATTGTGACTCGGTGATAGTTAGTTTCCTTAATAACCGTCTGAGCTCGGTAAAATTAATTTCCTTGATAACCTCAGGAGCTTGGTTATCACGAAGTTCTCAGTCAATACTAAGTACATCTTCACTCGGTCAAAACTGATTCCTTTCTTTACCTCAAACACTTGGTAAACACTGGCTGCTTTGTTCACCTCGATCACTCGGTAAACATTGACTTCTTTGTTCACCTCGATCACTTGGTAAACACTGAGAACTAGGTAAAGCTTGGATTACAAAGGAATGTTCGGTGAGAGCTCGGTAAGCATTTAGAATCCAATAAGTGTTGTAACTAATGACAAAAATGTATCATAATGCCAACACATGGCTCTTTGGAAGGTAGCTCCTGCATTAATCAGGCCAAAAGGCATCCTCACATATACATATGTTCCCCATGGGGTTGTGAAGGCTATTTTGAATTGTTCACTTTCCTTTACTAGAACTTGATTATATCCAAAGAAACCATCCATCATTGACATTAACTCAGAGCCAGTCACTTGCTGCAACATGGCTTCCATATTTGGTAGCCCATAATTGTCTTTTAGAGATGCAATGTTTAAATTTCTAAAATCCACAAATAGCCTAATACCTCCATTCTTCTTCTTGACAGGAACCAAGTTTGAAACCCAGGTGGAATGCCTGATTGGTTTGATTATCCCGCCATCCCTTAGTTTCATCAGCTCTTCTTGCATTTTTGGGGCCAGGGTAGGATTCACTAGTCTCTGTTTTTGCCTGAAAGGTTTTACATTGTCATTTAATGGTATGACATGCTGGAATAGATCCTCCCTATAAGCCTTAAGGTCATCATATGACCAAGAAAAAATATGTCTATATTTTCTAAGTAGGTCAATTAATGTTTTTCTGATTTTAACAAGCAGATTTTGGCCGATATAAACCCTTTTGGAAACTTCATCAGTACCCAAGTTTATCTCTTCTAACTCCTGAGGTTTGGGGTCATTAACTCCTGATTTTACTCTGTCCTGGTTATCAAAAATATTTTCCAAGACTACTAACCCCTTGGGCACCTTATTTGTTTTCAATTGCATAATCCCTTGACCAAAAATGGTTTCCTTTCCATTTTTGGTTTCAATCAGTCCACTGCAATCCATTTCCTGACCGTGGTACTTGTCTTCATTTAACAAAAAATTTGTAATATCTTTGTCATCTTCAAAGACCTGCCAATTTTCAATGTTATTAGGTATGGAAGGTCTATTTTGTACCTCAATTTGAGAGATTCCTGTAAATGATATCTCTTTTGGCTTGATTTCTACATTAGCTAACAAATCAGCCATCTTATTTTGAGTCCTATCTCTCCATGAGATCCCAAATGCATCAAAGAATTCTATCTAATCCCAAACCGCATTTCTATACTACTTCAATCTCTTATTCTTGGATGAGTAGGTTCCTTTGATCTGAGAGATAATTAGTTCAGAATCCCCTATGACACATAATTTCTTAATTCTATGTTGTGTGGCAATTTTGAGTCCTAGGAAAAATGCTTCATATTCTGCAATATTATTTGTGCAGGAAAACTTCAAAGTGAATGAATACCTAAAAGTGTTATTTTTAGGGGACACAAAAACTACACCTGCCCCTGCACCCTCTTTAGAACTAGCCCCATCAAAGAACATTGTCCATAATTTTGGTGAGTTCATGCAACACTCAACTTCATGTTCAATGATAGTAGGTAAATTTTCAACTTCCTGATTAATTAATTCAGCCCTGAAAGCATTAATCCCAGTATCTAGGAAATAAGTGGTATCTTTGTCAATTTCTTCTCCTAAAATGTGATTAACCCTTGGCTCCCTATTTACCCTGACAGCTTTGTCCCCTATGTGGAAAGTGGCATAAGTCATACCACATTGCAGGCTTCCCCCCATGGCAACACTCCATTTCTTGGAGAGTAACATTCCATAATGTGGAGGTATATCTACCACAAGAACATACATGGTTAATTCTGCTTCAGGATATGCAACCAATTTGAATGGTAAGGCATTTATGGTACCTATGACTGGGATTTCCCTAGCATCCATTCCTCTGTATTTGCCCTGCTTGGTATCCACCTTCAAACCTAAGGCTTCCATTACTTTGAAAGGCATTATAGTGTTGGAAGCTCCTGAGTCTATCTTGCAATTTTTTAAGGTCTTCCCTTTTATGATTAGACTGAAGAAAAAAGGATCAATATTTTCTATAAATGCCACTGAGGAATCATCTAAAAACATTTAAGGAATCTAGGTTATGATACCACTATCCTCTATTACTAATGGGGTTTGTTGGGACACAGTTTGATCTACAGCGATATTATTGTTTCCTATTCCACCCAACCATGACAAAGCCTTATTCTTATGCTCTTCAATTTTAAGAAGTTTAAACAAGGGCACTTTTACTGTAATTTGATATAACATAGATATCATATCAACAGGTTCAACAATAGTGAGTTTCACAAGAGTACCTGGAGTTGGAATTTTTTGAGCAGCAGGCACCACTATTTGCTTGATAGTATCAGGTTCTGATTTCTTTGATTGCACAACTAGTTTTGTTGCTTCACTTATCTAAAATTGAACCTTCTTCTTTGGTTCCCATTTCTTACCCTTATTGTCCTTGATCTTAGGCACATCTACATTGACTTTCTTGTTTTGATCATCCATCTTATGAGTGATATCTTTGATGAATACACTAGATGGCTTTCCTGCATCATTATTTACTACTCTATTTCTCAAATTGTAGTTACTATGGACTTGTGAAATCATTTCTGCTATAATTTTGTCAATCATCTCTTTGGAGGGCATTCTTAAGCTTGTGAGACCTACATCAAAAAATGTACTGCATACCTTATCTATATCATACCCTTCATCATCTGAAAGCACTTGTTGATGATGTAAATGATAAGCAATTCTCTGTCTAGTAATATTATTTTTAGGCTCTTCTAAATCAGAATCTATCAAATCATCACACATGCTTACCATATTACAAATTATATCATCATGGCTTTTCTTTTTAGTTTCTTCTTCAGGTTGCACTCCTTGACCTTGGGCAAATGACTGAGCAACAACACAATAATCAGCAAAATGAGGTGACTGAAATATAATGCACCATGGTACATCATCATTCATATTTATAGTGTTCCTTTGTAGGGGATCTGGAGTACCCTTATCCTTCACATTGTGGGTCTAGTTGGGAACTGGCTTACCATCTTTCCAATGAGTGGTGTAAGGGTAATTTTGCATTCTAGGCCGCCTATTGAAACTATTGTTATTCACAGGGGGTCTTTCAGCAATATTTGGCTTATTGAAATTAGTGGGATTCATCTTCTTGAGCAATTCCAAAACCTGGCCTATAGTAGGTTCTTCGGGCTTCTTTCCTATAGGAGTTTTGTCACCCTCCCTTTTATTATTGTTCTTAGGATTAAAAAGCTTCGGATCATCCCTCCTACCTAATTTATCAGATGCCTTCCTATTATTCTCTATATTTACTGCAATTTTATAAGCATCCCTTAAAGTCTTAGGATCCTTATCCCTCAATTGATAAGCCATTTTTCTATCAAAAGCATTGAAATATGTTGTGAGACAGACATCTTCATTCAACCTTATAACTTGAAATAGTTTGTACATACCTTTCTGGAATCTTACATTGAAATCAAATGTAGACTCATTTGGATTCTTCTTGATGTTGTTGAACTCATTTAGCATGAATCCTACATTAGTGTTGTCTCCATATTGCTCTTTGAACAATTTCTCCAAGTCATTCCATGAGGTAATATTGTCATCAGGCAACCTCCTCAACCAATCCCTTGCATCCTTAGTTAGTGAATGCACAAACAATTTCATTACCATATCTTCATGTTCAACTTCATAATCATTCAACATATCAATGAAAATTCTCAAATGTTCTTCAACAGTAACAACATTAAACATGCAGGCAACTAGAAACAAAATGAACACAAGATACACTAGATTTAACGTGGAAACCCAATATGGGAAAAACTACCAAGTAACTAGTCACCAGTTTTTCACTCTTCTAAAGTGAGCCCTATTAGGAGCCAACCCTGAACAAGATGCAACTGAATTTTCTCACTACATGTCTTTGTTTAGTATTATTAGATCCTCCTTGATCAAGTATAGCTTTTCTGCTCCTCAATGATCTCTAATCATCCTTCCAATTTGCTTCCACAATAATCAATCTTCATATTACATTAATTCCACACACTTCCACTTCACACACTTAGAATTCACAACTTGACCTTTTAATTATACCATTTAGATTGTCAAGTTGGCCCATTTACATGTTACATTTACCAATAAACCATACATTAGTTGGCTACAAATATTACTCTAAACAAATAAATGTTATTTCATAAAATAATGAAATCCTTTACTGGCCGACCCTTCTCAGTAAATACTACTTCCAAAAATTTCCTAAGTTAACCTTCTTGACTCAGTTAACATTGCAATATTCATAAAATCCTTTAGCTACCAAGTTTACTCGATAAGAACTGAATTCCTTCATGAGAGCTTAGTAAGAACTACTTCTGCCACATTTCCTCTGATGATCGAGTGAGCTCGGTAAGAATTGTTTCTACCACATTTCCTTTGATGACCAAGTTATCTCGGTAAGAACTTTTTACTCGGTAGATACTACAAGTTTTCTTTACTAACCTCCTGGGCTCAGTAGATTCTATCCTTTTGCCTTGCTGACTTTTGAGCTTGGTAGACTCTATCCTTTGCCTTGCTGACCTTCTGAGCTTGCTAGACTCTATCCTTTGCCTTGTTGACCTTCTGAGCTTGGTAGACACTATCCTTTGCCTTGCTGACCTTCTAAGCTTGATAGACTCTATCCTTTGCCTTTTTTACCTTCTAAGCTTGGTAGACTCTATCCTTTGCCTTGCTGACCTTCTAAGCTTGGTAGACTCTATCCTTTGCCTTGTTGACCTTCTGAGCTTGGTAGACACTATCCTCTACATTTTTGACCCTCTAAGCTCGGTAGACTCTATCCTTTGCCTTGCTGACCTTCTGATCTTGATAGACTATATCCTTTACCTTGCTAACCTTCTGAGCTTGGTAGACACTATCATTTTTCCTTGCTGACCTTTTGAGATTAGTAGACTCTATTTGATGACTGATATGACATTTTTGTGACATTAAAGACAACACACAACTGAACAATTGTATCCAACATAAATAACTTACACTAGGAGTACATCCATACCAAAGCATAAGATGTGTTTTGTTTGTACCTTTCTTGATTTTATCTTGTTCAAGGTATAAACAATAGTACTCACTGCTTCTCTCCAAAATATTTGTGCCACTCCTTTTTGCTTCAATAGTATTCTTGCACATTCAACTATTGATCTATTCCTTCTCTAGGCAACTCTATTTTGTTTTGGTGTCCTTGGTGTTTTTTATTGTCTCTTGATTCCATACTCTTCATAGAATATAGTGAATTTATGTGAAGTGAATTTGCCTCCATCAAATCTAAGACACTTAAGTGTTTTACCTATTTCTTTTTCAGCTCTTGCTTTATACATCTTGAACATATGAAATGCATTAGACTTAAATTTCAAAAACATGTTTGACATCATCCTTGAATAATCATCAACAAATATTATAAAGTACGTATCACCATAATAGCTCTCACCTCTAATCAATCCATATAAATCATTATGTACAAAATGAAGAATGTTTCATAATGAATATGCTTTACTGGTAAAACTAGAACTTTTCATCTTTCCCAATTGACTCTCCTTGCACATAGCATATTTAGGCTTAATTAAAGTAGGCAAACCTCTAACATATCTTTTCCTACTAACCTTTATAATATCCTTAAAATTGATATGGAAAAACCTTTTATGCCACAACCAACATTCCTCAACTTTAGCTATCAAATAATTTGCATTAGTAGTGTTAAATCAAAATAGGTTACCTCTTATTTGTTCACTAGTAGCAGTTAATTCACCAGACTTTCCGAATATCTTGCAAATACCATTTCTAAATTCAAACTTGAAAACTTTTTTGTTCAACTGAGAAACACTTAATAGGTTATCATTCACAAATGATGTTACCATTAAGTGTTATTAAAACCTTTATTTCTATCACACGTGGAGATCCATTACTAAATATGACTATGTTTCCATCACATTCTTCCAATGAACTAAACTTTTTTTTGTCATTGAACATATGGTGTATACATCCACTATCAATTTTTGAGTCATCATTTCCATTCATGGTTGAAATTAATGATTTCTCCTTGTTGACTCCTTCTTCACTGATAGATGGTTCTTCCTTGACTACAACAAATACTATCTCTTCCTCATCATTGTTCTCATCATATTCTTCATCACTTGCACCATCTTCTTCTAGGAAACATGTTTTATTAATCTTGTCCTTGTAGTTACTGAATCTCTTGCACATCCTTCTCATTATTGTCCTTCTTGTCATTGTTAGGGCATCTATGTTATAGATAACTAATCTATCTGCAAGTCCAACAAATTAGAGGACTTTTACCTTTGTACTTTATTTTTCCTTTAGGTAATCTCTTTGCTATCAATGCCTCAAACTCTTCTAGTTCTCTCTCCTTGCCCAGTATAGACTCATAATCATGAGAATTGTGTGAAACTTCTTTCCTTTTCTTGATGATCCAATTTTTAGGGAAGATTTGAAAACAAATTCTATAATAAGCATACTTGATGGTGTGGCATCCCAACTTTGAAACATTATTGGAATGTATCTAAAAATTTATGATGTTCCCAATTAAAATCATATGTAATTATAACTATACAATATTAAAAAATGAGAAATTTGCAATCTTGCACCCAAAAAAATGTAGAGATTGATAACTTGAAAAGTCATGGAATTCTAAGAGTCATGTAACCACCCAAGAAATGTTTATAAAAGGATGAGAGTCATTGGGTAAATTATATAGAATTTAGAGGATAAAACAATGTAATACAATTTATTCCTTCGGCTATCGGTGGCCAAGAATATTAGAATTTTGTAATTGAATAGTTATAAATTTTTAGTTTTGGTTGATTGCATTTAGGTTGGCCCTAGATCATTGAGTTTTTGTTTCTTTTGGTTGACTATTATCGGTCCATTCTAACATGCATAGTTTGGGAATACTAATAATTTAATATTCATTTTCATTGGTTATCAAAGGCTTGAAAATGGTTATTGTGATGAAATTAAAATGATTATGTGTATTACATGCAATTTGAATATGGTTGGTTCATTATTTTTGGAATGAATTAACATATGGTAGTCTCCATTCTGATAAAGAATAGTTGTGATAGATTAATACTGTGTGTACCTTTCATAGTATATGGTAGCATTGGTTATCAAAGGCTTGAAAATGGTTATTGTGATGAAATTAAAATGATTATGTGTATCACATGCAATTTGAATATGGTTGGTTCATTATTTTTGGAATGAATTAACATATGGTAGTCTCCATTCTGATAAAGAATAGTTGTGATAGATTAATACTGTGTGTACCTTTCATAGTATATGGTAGCATTGGTTATCAAAGGCTTGAAAATGGTTATTGTGATGAAATTAAAATGATTATGTGTATCACATGCAATTTGAATATGGTTGGTTTATTATTTTTGGAATGAATTAACATATGGTAGTCTCCATTCTGATAAATAATAGTTGTGATAGATTAATACTATGTGTACCTTTCATAGTATTGGGTCAATTGAGAAAAATAGAAATCTCCCATTAACTTGGAATTCTATGGATTCCAAGAAATGATTCTTGCTGATTATGTTTTGAATCCTGATTGTGAATTGGTTATCAATACTTATCTAATATGAAGAGCCTTCTTATAATCAGGTTGTGATAGCCTATTCTAGAATTATTCAAATCAATTATATTTACCTAATTTGAATTGGAAAAAAGAGAATAAATTTGAGCTTATGGCATGTTTGAACCAAATTCATGATTGGTAGTATGTGTAAGAATGTAAATCAGCACCCAACAAAATCATGTTTCGATAAGGTTTATTTAAAAGTCTAACATCATTGAAATTGATTTCTTGTTTAAGCTATATGTTATCAATTATTCCAAGATGGAAATTATTTTATATTGGTATTTTTTTGGAATTGTGAAGTTTAATGGGTTCAAACTATAAATTTGGTTGAGTTGATTAACTAATATATTTTTGAAATCAAAGGCAACCAAAAGCAAGGGGGTCGGCCCTTACAACCAAACTACTAGTAACCAGCACATCACCAGTAGAAACCAATAGAGAACATTACTGATACAAAAACAAAACAAGAAGTAACTTAACCACTATAATTCTACCCAAACAACTAACCAACAAACTACTATGAACAAAAACAACTAATCTAAATCAAAAGTCTATAGAATTAACCGTGCTACTTAAGTTCATAATAAAAAATTGTTGGCACAGTCAAGCCAACCCAAAACTGAGTAATAGTTGGATACCAACAAACCAAGTAACACCATAATAAAAAAAACCAACTAGGATCCAATGATCCCTTAAAACTATAGACTTATTTCTCAATTTTTCCCTTTCCCTTCCTAGCCAATAAAACTCGAGCCCAATCATCAGTAAGAAGCTTAAAGAGGAGCTTATGATCTTCCATATCCAACCTTATATCTGCTTTCTCCTGCACTAGCATTTGGAGGGTAGTGGCAGCAACATGAGTGACTTTTAGGAAAAATTTAGAGAAGGTGAAAAATCCTTCCTCTAAAGTTTTTACCCTTTGATCTAGTTGGGAAATTACCCCCTTTTTCTCCTCGACCTTCTCTTTGTTTTCAATTCCCTCCTTCTTAACTTCCTCTTTAGCTTTTTCAGCCTAGTTATCATCCTGCAAAACCTTTGGGTTAGTAAAAACCTTGGATTTTTCCTTGACCAAGGAGGAAATGGTAATGGGAGAGGTATCCACTTTGCTACTATATTCACAAAAAGTAATGGGTTGCAGGGTGAAGCTGGCCAAAACATTGGTAGTCTCCATAGTGATGGAATTTTCAACTGACACCTAAGTATTTCCAATAGACATATGGGAATTATCAACAGAATTGTTGATAGAATTCTCACTTTTTTCTACCCCCTCTTTCCCTTTTTCCCTCTTGGAGTTAGAGTTATTCTCCTCCTCCCTCTCCCTTTCATTGTTCTCAGAGCTCTCCTCCTCCACTTCTTCAACCCTGAATCTATTAGATTTTTGCTTATGCCTTGCCTAGGATTGGACAAGTCTTCCTGACCTTCTCCTACCTTTTTTTCTTCCCTCCTCCTCCAAGTCCTCCTCTTCCACCTCCACCAGTTTTTCAACTTTAATCTTTTTGCTACCCTTTTGTTCCACAACCACTTCAAATTTCTTCTTTTTCTTATTTTTGTGGCTAGGGGAAGGCCATGGGGTATGAACTTTGGTACCAGTACTGGTACTTAGGGGGAACTCTAATGGTGGTGCTAGTTGTCAACCACCACCATCCTAGGGGGAAAAGGGAAATATGGAATTGGTATAAGAAAAAAATCAAGCTTTGGTGAATAATGGTGAAGTTATGCCCCTTGTTCCTCTTCTCCCTAACATCACTGACCATATCCTCTAGAGAATGCGACATAAAAAATGGGATAGAAATAAAATCCCTATTCCTAAAATGATTTGAGAGGGGAAAGTGGTAATAGTAGTAAACACCAAACCTACCCTCTAGCATAAGGTATTTCATGAGCACCAGGCAGACATCATCCAACAGTGTTGGTAGCTTATCCCTCTTAAATCCTCCTCTGTAGCATACAGGTTCTTCATCATCCATAAAAAACTACTCATATTGGCCTCATCTGTCATTTTCATTACCTTTCTCCATTTTTTTCCTTTCATAGATAGCCTAGTGGCCATGGCAATTACTTCCTCATTTACTTGAAAAGTAATGCCATTTATGGTTACCTTGCGATCATTCCACCCATTAATGAACTAGAGGGCACAATTCTTGTCATACCTGGCCATCGCCTGCATGTAAGATATAAATCATCCTTCCTTTAACAGGAACCAGATGGCCATCCTATCTTTAAAATTCTCAATTTTTGTGGGCTCTAGCCTATTCAAGTCTCCACCCATATCTTCCCTATCTTCTTCTTATTCCCCCACCTCAATGATGGGCATCTGAATCTCCTTGTCTTCAAAATCATTGTTAATACTATTAGCCCTAGGCCTCTCTGCAAAGAGTGAAATAGTTTTACAAGCCCATTTTCAAGACACTACAAAATGCCATGCAAATTCATTATGAGAATCGTGTATGTTTAACATCATAATTTTTACACCCCTAAAATCTTTGACAATCTAAATAATGATATTGTTTGTACTTTCAAAGGGGAAGTAATTTGAATTTCATAGTATGTTACCATAATGGCGAAATGACACTCTCCTTAAATTGCATTCATTCATTTTTCCATTTGTTATATGGCCAGGTCTTCTCCTCATTTCCCTAAAACTTTTATTAAATTTAGCAAATTTTGACTTACTAAGGAAGAAATTACCAAATTTGGCCTTGGCCTTAAATTTTGTAGTCATAGTAATTAATACTCCCCCCTCTTTCCTTTTGTATCAAGGACTTAATATTTTCATTTAGATTTTCCATATTTCTCCAACACATGACTACCATTAATTCAAAACCCATGGAAGCTGCCACATTGGCCACCTTATTTCCTTCTCTGTAGATGTGTTGTAGGTGAACATTCTCCATCCCTTCTAAAATATGCCTAATGTCCGTAATGATAATTCAAATATTCCATCCTGATTGGGACACTCCATTTACCATATCAATAATTAACTTGGAGTCCTCTTCTATAGTTATTTCCTTAACTTGCACTTCACTAATTAGTTGAAGACCCCAAAGTAGAGCCATAGCTTTAGCCAAATTGTTACTTCCACCCTCCACCTTCCCAGAGTAAACTAATAGTGCATCACAATTCCCATTTCTTAGCACTCCACTTGCTACTCCTATACCCCCTTTAGTAGCACCATCAAAATTTAGTTTGAATTGTGTTAGGGTTGGTGGTTTCCATCTCGTTTGTTGTCTCTTTAACACTTTTGAGTTATCAAAAAGATAAAAATCCTCTTGAAAACCCCATTTTTTAGTAATCTAACCTTCTTGCCTATCTGGTTCTTCCTTCGATAACTTACATTTGGCTACCCTTATATTTTCCACAAGTTTTTCCACCTCACGAAATATTGTGTTGTTTCTTTCTTTCCATATATGCCAACAAATATACGTTGGAATAATTTTCCATAGAAAAACCAATTTTGGGTGGTAGAAGGGATAGCTCTAGTTCTCCATAAATTGACATAAGTTGTCCTTCAGAACCCAATTCAAACCGAATTTCTCCCACACCATAGCCCAAATCTTTAAGGTGTACTAACATTCAAGGAACATGTGTGAGATACTCTACTCCTTTTCTTTGCAGAGATAGCATCAGTTTGTGATAAAAAATTAATTAATTAATTAATTTTTTTTTTTTTTTAAAAACCCTTCTTTTTAGATTGTCAAGAGTTAAGATTTTACATTACATGATATAAAGCAAACAAACCAATATTGCATAGTCATTTTCCAACTCATTCAAGTACCCATTATGCTTTGGGTATATCAACTCTGACTTCATCATACTTTCTTTAAATCCTCTTCATCAATCAAATGATATGGTACTTTCCTAAGTTAGCATAATGTCTAGCCAATTAAGACTTTGACATAAATGACAATATAACAACAGATATGAATATTATATATACAATAATAACATCATCAATTACAATAATAGGTGGGGCTAACATATACTAGATATATTATTTATATGGTATTGAGATGTTTAAAATAATAGATGCCTATGTACGTTTTCTTTATATTGTATTTCTTCTATGTTGTTGTGTTAGTGACAAGAAGTGTTAGAGTAGGATGTACGTTAATAATTATAATTAGCATTAAGATGAAGATTAAAAGCATGACACTAGTATGAATGGAAGAATGTTGAAGTGCATATTTGTACAAAAGTCCTTCAAAAATCACTTGTAAGAATACTCTCCATTTATTCACAATTATTTGTATAATCTTGTGCTATAAAACATAGATTTTTATTTTTTTAATGTTTCCCTACTATATTTGAAGTCCCTAGTATTGTCACTAATGTTTCAAAAGAATGAATTTTGTTTTATGTTTTGGTATTTGTCAAAGTTAATCTAAGAAATTGTTTGCATTTCTTATTATTGATGTTTGTAATGTTATGACTTAGAGGGAATGTGCATACCATTTTTATAGTTTATTAGTTCAATTTTCTATTATAGATATGTACTTCATGTATGCTTTTTGTGATGTTCTTCATGAATGTATTTTCATTTTATTCAAATTAAAAATAATCATATGCAAAAATGTTTGTGGTAGCTTGAGTTTTGGAGAGGCTGATATATATTCTTGAGAATATTATTGGATGTTCAAGGAATATCTATATGTGGTACACATGATTTTAATTATGCTCTATGGTGTTTTATTGTGTTTGGAACTAACTTACATGGTTATTTGTGCACATCTATCCAACAAGTGATGGAGGGCGCTCCCCTTATTAACACAAAGGCACAACATAATAGAGAAATAACAATAATTTGAAATAATGTAAAATGAGCTTCTTATTAACTCCAATAAAATGGAATTATAATATTTAGAAAAAGAACATGAAAATTCAAATAGACATTTTCCTTGCAGTACTTTATAGGCCATAGCCATCATCTATCTATCAAGACTTTCATAGACAACCCTACAAGCCTGCCCTATATAGGGATTTTTCACTGTCCAAGAAGGTTTTTGAAATATTAACCCTAGACCCTAAGGCCAAATAACCCTAAACTATTAGTATCACTCATATGTTATTACATTAGACTAGGCCCTGATAACTTTTGAAACTCAAAAGAACTTTCTGAAGGAATTTAATTTTCACCCATTTTAGGTGGCACATCTTCCTACGATCATTTCTCATCTTGAATTTCTCTAATTGACTATTAGGACACAATTTCAGAAATGCCATGATCTTCTCTATAGTTCTTGACTCTCACAAGTTCAAGTCAACCAAGTTTTGACCCCTCTTAAGGGCCTCTAAAGATTTCAAAACTAAGTTCAATATTTTCATATTGTGTTGTCAAAACCAAAAAAAATCAATACTTCACAAATAGATTTGATATTGCAATGAATCTAAATGATAACTTTACACTGAGATATCCCTTATTGAAAGATAAATCAGAAATATGTTTGGTGGTGGAATATTTCCCTTACAGCCAAGATGCTTCTGCATCAAACACTTGGGATAATTTGAGAAGTGACCCTTTCACATCTTAGGTGTTCAAAGGAAAAACAAGATAGATAACTTCTTCCCTTACCAACTATTATGAATCTCCAATAGGTTGTCGTTTGTATTTGACTAGATATTCTTCATATATCTTATTTCGTGCTTTCACTAGCACGGATGTCAAAAATTCCTTCAATCTTCTCTTTATCTAAATTAGTTTTGGAATGCTCCACTATGCTTCTATGACCTCATCTTCAACACCTCATTCATGTTACTTTTCTAGATCTAAAATGTTAAACATAAGTGAAATATTCAGTTGACTAGGAAAATCTACTTCATAGGAGTTTCCTAAATCATGCTTCTTCAATATCTTGCATGGTCCAAACTTCTTCATGATCAACTTATTATAGACTCTCATTTGTGTTGAAATTTATCTTTCTTAGGATCTTTGTAACTTATTGGAAATTTAAATTGGTGGTCATTCCTTTTCATAGAAGGTTATGTATTTAAATTTTTCAAATACTTATTTCTAATGCCATTCAATAGACCATAAGATTGGGGATTTTCCCTTAATAATCTCAAAACCTAGGGTAACAAAACATGCTCTAGTGGTGACCAAGGATTATGTTGTTCCTTATCCCTCAAACACTACAAAGGATGCAAAAACTTGGACAACTATGACTTTTAAAGAAAAATCCAATGCTTCCAAATAGGTTACTTTTTCCTCTTCTAGCATTAGCTTCCACCACAAAGTTCACAACTTTGGTTTCAAACTTGGTAGCTCTAGGAAATGTTCTAGCTCCTTCATAACCACTAAAAATTCAAACACCATCTTCATCTACTCCTTTGGTTTTTGGGATTCCAATTTTAACCCAAATCGAGCTTAATGGTTCTCTTTATCATTTATCTTGCAATCCTTCAAGATCCTATGAATTCAATGTTGCTAGAATGAATAAAAATAATTATTCCTAGGATACCTTTACTCAACATTCAACTCAATGTCGGCCTTCCTACACAACAATTTTTCCTCTCTACGGAGTGAGGAAATAATAAATGATTCTTTTTTTGTGGACTTTCTTTCTTGGAATGTTCAAGATCTCATTCACCTCCTCCACAAATACTTAGTCCAAGATGCTAGTCATTGATTTTCTCGACTAGATTTACTTTTTCTTTAGGAGATCAAAGTTGTGGATATTCTTCTCTTCTTGAGAAGTGATTTGGCCTCAGAGTTTAGTTTTTCCCTCTTATCATGAAACTAACAAATGATGTGTTGTTAATTTGTTAGCTCCACATTCAAATAATTGTATTCTCTTTCATGAAGAGGATTTTATTTAATTTAAATAATAACCCTTTTTGTGTTATTCATATGTATGCTCCCAATGACTCTTCTGATATAACATCTCTTTGGTAGTGGCTTGTTGATTCATTGCCTCGTGTAACTTGGACATTTTGTGGTGATTTCAATATGGTTGAAGTGGCCTCAAATAAAGATGACATTTTACCCTTTCATTGGCTAATTGGTGAGAGGTAAGCTTTGGTTCTACATGCACAAAAAATTGCACCTTTATTACCCCAATTTTAAACGTTTCATCCCACATGTGGCCTAAAACACTTGATGCAATTTTTTAGTAAGGTTTGACAAAGTAGTTAAGAGGATCAATCATGCTATGATCTCAAATTTAATATTTTCTTTTGGGACTTCTCACGCATTACCAGTTATGCCTTTATTTGTTGTGACTTTTCTAGACCACTTTCCCATTAAATTTTCTATTCAATGATTAATTTACCAGCCACATTTTTCTTCACCAAATGTTTAATCTTAATACTCTAGCCCAATAAGGAGTGTTTGGAACCTTCAACCAAGACCAACCCAATTGTCAAAATGGATTGAATGGTGGAACGTTATGATTTCTTAGACAAGGCAATTTTTTCTTTCACAAATATCTAGCTTTTTCTATTGTCAGTCATATTATAAGATGGAAACTCAGCCCTTTTCATTTGGGCTACAACTTAAGGTGATAGAACTTCCTCATGCAAATCAAATTGTTGACACTTACATCACTAGAGGAGCTCAACTTAAGGCATGGTTACAATAGCTTAGAGTAGGAGGTCATGCTACTAAGGAAGTGTTTTTAGCACTAAGCATTCCAATTCAAGGATTAAAAGGATCGAGGAAGGGGATGTAATACTTATCAAACTTCCTAATATTATTCAAGAATTTGTAGCTCATTATAAGAAATTTTTTACTGCTCAGGAATCCACTCTTTCTTCCCAACAAAATCTTGTAAATTTCTTGGTTGGTGTCCCCAATCATCTTTCTCTTTCCCAAGTTGGCTTTTATGATAAACTATTATTTGAGAAAGACCTTTGAGAGGCTTCCTTCTCTATGGTTGATGACAAAGTTTTGGGATGAGATGGTTTCCCTATTGAATTTTATAGTCTTATAGGACACTTTGGGGAATGCTTTATATCATTTTTATTTAGAATAAATTTACACTCGCACTTTAGTGAGTGAGATTAATAGAGGTAATATAGAGTTCATACTTAAATCTAGTGATCTTGATGACATTTTTAATTGGCACCCTATCACATTGCTTAATGTTTATTACAAAATTATAATTATTATTGGTTTTTCTTATAAAAATATTGCTAAGGCCTTGTCTCTTCTAGTTTTCCATCTTCTAACTCAAATTTTCTCTAATCGGCTAGCTTTTTTTATAAAAAACAATTGATATTGCAAAGGCTTCTAACCGTATAGAATGGCATTTTATCTTAGTTATGTTGTCTACTTTTGGGTTTAGTCCATGTTTTATTTCTTCTATTCAAACACTTTTTTTCAATGGCAATGCCTACATTACTATCAATGACCAATAGTCTGCCTCCTTTAGTTTACACAAATCCATTAGATGAGGTTTCCCTCTTTCTCCTACTTTATATATTTTGGTTGTCAAGGGCTTTGATTATATCATTGCCTCTACTACCTCTATTGTGTGTGTTTGTGGCATTTTCTTATCCAATTGATGCAGGAGCATCCAGAGGTATAAGGGCAATCCTGTGTCACCCCAAAAAAATGTACTTAGACTTAGTTTCTATTTCATGTGTTTTCATTTTTGGATACTCATTTGGGTCAAATAAAGGTTCCAACTCTCACAATTCCACTATTAGTGTTCTGGGTTAGAGTTTTTAATCACCTTGGAATACGTGTAAATGCCAAAAAATAGGAGTATGTAATTGAGCCATAATTTTGGTGAATTAGAGGGTGTAAATTGGCTGGATGAATGCAACTCTAATTTAGAGCATTCTAGAAAAAGAACCAGGTCAAAAGGCCCCACGATTTGAAAGTTATCGCACTTTTTTAGTTTTTGGAGACATCCTAAGAATGCTTCAAAGTCAAGTTAGGGGCATTAAATGACCTCGAACAAGGCCAAAAATGGGGGATGAGCAAAGCTGGTCCATAGGGCTATAGAGCACTTTGAGCGCTTTGAGAGCTATAGTTCAAAAGTTATGCCTCCCAGAAGTTCGGTTACCGTTTTTGGATTCTTCTAATTTTGCGTCGACTTCTAACACAGCTTCTAGAGCCTTCTATTTGGTTGATGGATGCCAACTAGCACTTTCTAGAATGTATTCCTAATCTTTAACCCTTCAGGTCTATTTAAAAACATTTTTGGCATTGTAAAAGGCAGTTTGGAGTGGAGTTTGAGAGAAGGTACTGGGAGAAGAATTTATCTCCAGATTTATGCTATTGTAAGCCCATAGGGCATGTTTTGGAGTCTGTTTCTCTGCACTAAGTGTACTAGCATATTTTTATAGTTAATAAAATTTTCCCTTTCCTATTGTGTCCATTCTATGCTTGGGTTGTGTCCCCATCACCAACTCTAATATCGAATTGGTTAAAGGTATTTTTGTAGATGATTCCTTCCTCACTATTTATGAGGATGAATCCAACATTCAAAATTTCATCCAATGCCTTGATTTTTTTTCTTGGCCTCTAGCTCCTCTATGTAGTGGTATAAGACTCTTTGTTTTCAATAAACCTTTCTTCCACCTCCTTAGTTGATTTTAGTTTATAGTTCACCATGGATTCACATTGGTCCAGTATTCTACTTTCTCGGTATTCCATTTTCCTTTCATGGGATCCCAATTGAGTTATGGAATGTTGGTAAATTTCAAATTTGTTCAAAGATTATTGTTGTCACTCATGTTTATTATATCTCTTTTTGGTCCCCATCTCAAGAAATATATGCCAAATTGGATCACCTTCTCTAGGATTTTATGTGGGCCTTTGACAACATAATTCTCACTGTATGGTCAAGGAGCATTATTGTCTCCCTCATCATTCTACAGTTTTAGGTCTCATTTCTACTCACACGAAAAGCCAAGTTCTTTGTTTTAAATGGATTGTCTACAAACTTTCTAACAACAAAACATGGAAATTTTTGCTTCAGCATCACATTTCTTATCAACATCCTACTCACTGCCCAACATGGAGAGATTTGGGATGTCGCATCCTCCTCCTGATAGAACTAGTGTAGATTCAAGCTACATTTGTTGTCAAAAGAGTTTGGCAAGGTTGGAAATGTGACCTTGGATACATTGGCATGGTTTGACTTTCCGCAACTGATTCTCTTTTAATCACAAAAACCTCCAGTGGTATCCTCTCATTAATGTGTAGGGAATGTCACTACTAGAGTCCAAGGCCTTCGTGCATTATATTTTCATCAACAAGGTCTATCCATTGCTCAAGATCTTTTCTGATGAGATACTATATCAATATGTACTTGGGAGAATGCTTGTGCATAATTTGGTCTTTTCAGTAGTAACATGGAGATATTTGAATTTCTCATCTCTATCCTACCACCAAAATCCCTACACAAGATCTACATAACCTCTCAAACACCATGGTAGAAGGATTGTCAATGGTATCTAGATTCTACATTAGATAAATACCACCCTCGACATGGATATTTCTTGCTATCATGTCATTTACCCATAGTGGATATTTTGAACTAGATATGACATGTATAGGAAAGCACAATCTCAATGGAGGCAATAATTATTACTATTTGGTCTACTGTTACAGAACCTAAATTGCTCACTTTAATTGATGCCTATTATTTCAAGGCTTACTTTTGGGTTCTTTATTGCATTACTTGGGTGTTTTGAATGCATGTTGTTCCTTTTACCATCAGTTTGAAACCTTTGTCTAGCTTTTTTGGCGTTGTCAAAAAGCACAAAATATTACTATACACTAAGAAAAGTGCACTTCCCTAAACTCTTCTATCCAAGGTTTTCCATAGATTGGAAAGCTTGAAATGGCGGCTTAGGGCTCCCTGGTCATGGAGTGCAAAAAGTATACAAATGAGCATAAAATAGCTCTCAGCTAAGCCTTAGGAATGCAACCCTTGCTAGTAAACCATGAAATGGGAGATTCTTTAAGCAAGAGCAAGAATGCTAGTGTCAAAGAACTCTTGAATATGCAATGCAAGGATGAGAATAAACTAAGATGAAATGCACAATGCAATTAAGCTAAGCAAATGAAAATGTTACATTCATACTAATTAGACTATGTGATCTAAACTACTTGCAAAATATTTACACTACATGCAACTAAACTAGGATGCCATATGACAAAATGTTATGGATGAAAGAGATCTAGACTATAAATGGTATTCTCCAAAAAAGCTCTCAAGCATTTGAATAGAAAACCTACAGCATAACAATACTCAAGGGTGTGGATCCTTTGAGGGGGGAAGCTCTCTCCCTTTTAAAGTCGTACGGATAGTAGAGATCAAGATTGAGATGGTGGATGATCAACAATTGAATTCAAAAATGGGAGGGATCCATGTGCACACACAAGTCAACCAATAGAAAATAAGTTGACTTGTCATATAAGACAAAAGTCTCACAAGCCTTCTCTTTTAATTGCAAAATAGGAAAAGGACTTTATGTGTGCACTTTAATTGGGCTAGAAGAATGGGGTCTTTTATTTAATTAAAAGGGGACATGTTCTTTTAATAAAATAATGAACTTAGGAAAGCATAGTCAAACTATAGGTTATAATCAAATTAATTGATTATTAGCAATTTGGTCTAGGTAAATGATTAATTAAATTAGCCAAAATGCTGAGAAGGGGGCTAATAGTCTAGATGACCATTTTTAGGTGATTAGATTTTCCCCTCTTTGACTAATTTGTAATCAATCTAGGAACACATTACCTCAAAGAAAGCAAAAGCCAAGTAGGCAACAATAGATATAGATATCTGATTCCAAAGGACGAAATGCAGAAAGAGATAGCAAATCCTGAATGTACAACTTGATAGCGGTAGTACTGAACACTATGAAAAGAAAGATGATGTCAAAATCCAAAAAGGATGCTCACACCTAGAAAAGTAGATAGATCAAGAGCAAGTGAAAAGATCAATCATATGCTCCTAAGAAATAGACAGTTGTAGCAAGTGACAATAGAGTATTTCTGCCCCCTCGGGATCAAAATCAAAATGAGGTGAGAGGGATGCAGAAATGAGCTAAAAATGAATAAATCAAGATAGAGCAATGTTCAAGATGATAGATAAATGATTAGAACCAAAGAGTGACTACAAGAAACTGATAAAATGCCCCTGTTTGACCAAAGTTGACCATGAAGGATAAAGCATAAAAATTAGGTCAAATCGAGTAAAAAAGTGATTTTAGACATGAAAAGGTGAATAGAAGGAGATATGAAGTGTAGAAATGGTGAAGACATGAAGAAATGAAGATGCCCCAACAATGATTTAGAGATTAGACCTCAAAAGTTTAGCTAGCTACTCAAAAGAAGGTAGAATTTTAAAATGTGATTTTGACTATCAAGATGAACTCAAATTTTGATTTCAATCTTGAAAATGGATCCAAGATATCAAAATTAGCCAAGGGTGCAATTTTTGCAAAATTTTGAGGAGTTTGAAAATTAGGTCATAATGAGGTTGGAAGCTATAAAAGGGGCCCAAGTGTCAGTTTCAAATTCAATTGTCTTTTGTGATTTTCTAAGAGCTTTTGAGTGGTCTAGAGAGCATCATAACATTAGTGGGCATTATAACTCATAGACACCATTTTGAGCGCAGCTAGTTGCACAACCGACCAGATGACTATGGGGCACTGATAAGTAACAACTTTTTCATCATTTTTTTGAGCATTTATGAGCTTTTTCGCATGTTGTGACGATTAAAATGCAAAATATTGTGCGATATTTAAAAAGTATCACACGGGTACTTTACAAAATATCATGTGATATTTTGCATTAGAAAAAGTGCCGCACACATAGTTCTAGATTTGTCGTCTGGGCCATACCCATTTATCGCCCAGACCAATGCAAAATATTGTATGAAAAATTTGTGTCACACTGGTTTAGAAAAAGTATCGCATGATACTATGTCAGCAAATTATGTCGCTTACATGTAGAAAAAGTATCACACAGCTTAATTTTGAGCTTTTTTTGTTAAATTTTTGTGTTATGATCATGTTTGTGATATGTCACTAATGTTTACATGTTTCATGTTTGTAGGAGGTATTTCTAGCACTTCATATCAGAGCCCCCAAAGTGGTGCAGTTGCGAGTTGTGTAGTATTTGACTGATGTTGAGCATGTCACCATATTGACCATGGGATTGAGGTTGATTGTATGGATGCCCCATATATGGGCAAACCATGGGTTGCTGACCACATTGGCTAAGCGATGGCATAGTGAGCATAACACCTTCCATCTATCGACTAGAGAGGGCTCGATCACATTAGAGGATGTGTATCAAATTTTGCAAGTGCCTTGCTATAGTGATCTAGTAAGCTGTATGTTTGATTGCTTGGTCATGTGTTAGCAAGTTTGATTTTTTTATGTCTGGTATACTAATGCCAAGTTTGGTGATGTGTCTCAAGTGTACTATGATCAGACCTCGACAGAGGGATGAGTAGCGATGCAGCAGATGTTTCAGGATGTTACCATCCTAGATCATCATTTAAGTTGGGAATGACTCATCGATAATTATGGTTTTGACTATCCACTACCGAGCTTGTTGTGTTCTCTGGTAGCCCAAGCCTTGGTGACAAATAGGAGCTAGAAGGGCTTCCCACTTGGATGGGTTGACTAGTGGCAGATTTGATTGCATGGCCACACAGGATGGCATGGGGGCTAGTGATACTAGCAAATATGTACCATGATCTTCATGAGGTAATGTATCATAATGGTGGTTCTTGGGCATGTGGGGCAATTTTTGCACAAATTTGGGCTTGGGAGCACATTGCTATGATCTGACCATGGGTGCAGCCTTGAGAGCAAAGCCAACCCTATATTTTTGGATACACAGGATTTGTACCCCAAACTCATAGTGGGGATGTCACCTACTACCACCACATTTTTTATGAGCTTACAACATTTACATGGTGGCCTTACCAAGAGTGTACCAGATGGTCTAATGCCTGGGAGTTAGAGTATATGAGATATAGCAAACCACTAATAGGCAGGCATAGTGAGATTGTGGAGCAGTTTGCTATTAGCCGAGTATGGTGGTAGTTTGCAAAGTGGCAGATGATATTAGTACAAACCACTACATATGCTCAATTTCATTTGGATGAGGCATGTGGATAGCTGTCAATGCTGAATTACCAGACAACAGTATGAGAGATAGAACCTCTAGTGTGGACTCCCTTGAATTATCAGCGAGATGTGGCAGATACAAGGGTAGACCTAGCATATTTGTATGAGATGTAGAGACATTTATTTCCCTAATTTATAGTGCCTGATTAGCTACCCATAGTGGGGGTACATGGAGGTGGTGGAGGTAGAGGCAAAGGTAGAGGCAGGGGTGTGAGATAGATGGAGGTTCGAGAGGGATCCCAATTAGGGAGGAGGAGGACATAGGTGTAAGGAAACTTGGCAATAAAGAATATAACCATTTCCACATAACCCATAATAGATCTAAAATAAACATGGAATTAAAATCCACATGCAAGAGAATAGAAAACATACCCACAAAAATTGTGACACAAGATATACCCTGGGAAACCCTCATTGAGGGAAAAAACCCAGCCTCCAAAAGCATCCATCACCATGTATTATTCAGCAAAAATATCATTGCCATACAACCATGGAAGCCTTCATGGCCATAGCCACAACCGAACAAATTATGTGAACAAGCATGAATCCACACATCCCATGCCATGCTTTCAACATTCACAAATGCTCCCTTGGCTAACCTATCAAGCCTTGTCCCGCTCAACTCTTGCCTTTTGTCTTCTCCTTGTCACTCTCGTCTCTCTTTCTTCACTATACAACAACTACCCTTGTGGCTGCTTATATAGTAGCAAGTCCCACAAAACCACTAAGTGGTATTACATAAACCATGTGCTAAAACCATGTGCTACCTAACCCACTGACCCCCCATTTAATATTGGGCATTTAATTCTTTTCTCCAATATTAAATAATTGCATGAAATATTATCACAATGTTACAATACAACTCATCAAGAATATTCCATGGGAATCTTTACATGGGAATCTTTACACGTTGCATGTCCATCTAGGTACAACACTACATAATAAAATAAAATAATAAAATAACAATACTATGCAATGTGAGCAACACCCATTATCTCAACAATAGGCACAAGCCACGAGGGAGGAGGTAGAGGAGGAGGAGGAGGAGGTGTCGTTGTGGCAGTGATGAGTAGGGAGAGAAGAGCCAGAGCCAGAGTAGCTAGCGAGGGGGGAGGATGAGTGAGATGTGAGGATCTATGCCTTGGAGGCAGAGCTATAGGCAACTTGGGTAGCAATTGTGGTGTGAGATCAGTGGCTCATAGATGAGTGGGCACATGGAGACAAGCTCTATAGGGAGTGTGATGCTGCAAGGTGAGAGGCATCACATCATGGTGCACACGTTGCATATTATTATTTTGCCTACAAGGGTGCAATGTCACTAGAGTAGGGACTTCTTGATTACTCAGAGTAGGTAGGTAGATTAGAGGGTATGGTACAACTACCCAATAGGAGACAGGCTCCACCACCAAGACCACCACATCCTCCTATTGCAGAGGGTGGGAGTCATTCATAGGCCTCAACCAATCATTTTGACATTTTGGTTGTACATCATGTATTCTCGAGACTGATATCCAAATTTTGGATCTCATTTTTTGTATATGTACTGTGACACATTGATATATATATATATATATATATATATATATATATATATATATATATATATATATATATATATATATATATATATATATATATATATATATGAGATATTAGATTTGATTGGCAGTTTTGTGTACTTCTCTCAAATGGATGTTTCAACATTTTAGTTTTCATGTGATGTTTTAATTTTTGTTTCTTGCTCATGTATGTGTTTGGTTGGATATTTATGCTCATGTATATCTCTCTTATGTATGATGTTTTTAGCTCTCATGTGTATGAAATAGATTTTATGTTTTTGAAAACATGTGACACTTGGATAGATTGAATGTGATGTTTAGATTAATCCCTTGTGATGATACGATAGCATGATAGATATGAAATGAAAGATCAAGAAGGTGCAAAACATGATAAAGAAAGAAAAGAAGGACATGAATGCAATTAGCTGATAGGTCCATAAAAGGATGAGGAGAGAGCTCTCCCCATATGTAGGAATGCAAGACTAAACTAGAAAGATGATCCTAAAATGCAAGCTAATATGCAAAGTGGTTTACCAACAAGGGACACATAACATTTAAAATCTTATTTCATCATTGAGTGCTTATTAGGGATATTATGAGATCATACAACCATTAGTAGTATAACTATGAGGATATGAATATGATTGATATCAAATAGGTATGTGGGAATCTAATCTAAGCATCAAAGACATGTAGGTTGAGATAACTATGTGATTAGATTCCCTAAGTTTAGTATAGCAAGATTACACCTGTGTCAAGGCATAAGCACAAGGATAACCCTCAAGTGTGGTCTTGCAAAAAAAGTCAAGGATGATATGTTTATAATTCAAAGTGTCAAATAAGACAAGCATGAAATGCTTAAAACACTATAGACAAATAAAGTATACCCACAAGTAGAAATCATGAAAACATGCCCCATGCCCCTTGCTTTCTAGTAAATGAGATCCTTGAGAGACCATTAGGGAGGGAACATATAGTAAAGAAATCATCATAGATAGCACACAAAATAGATAAAGATCAGCATAGCTCAGTCTTTTAAGTGTTTAAGTTTGTGTGTGTGTAAGTTACTTGGCCATTTCTTTAAGACTTGATTCTGATAGTGAGAAATATTGTGACATCAGAGTACATAGGTAAACTATCTGAAAAGTGTTTAGAAACACTTAATGTCAATTTGGGGTTAGTGTTGAGAAACACTATTTTGTGAGTTGTCAAAGAAAACCCTAATGCATAAGAATATCTCAATAGGATAAGCCACAATGTCGCTGAGATGGAGACAAGAAACAATCCCAAGCTAGGAAATGTGTAGCAAAATGGGTGATTCAGACTGATAGGCATAGGTGCAAGGGTCTCAAGCAACGCCTGTTTCCAAGTTTTCACCACTTGGCATATTTCTATTTTTTAGGACTTTTTTCAATTTTTATTTTTTTCGTATTTTTGAATTTTTTTGAATTTTTTGGTGATGCAGTAAAGTTCCTATTGCTAGTTTTTCACTAAAATGATAATTTGTTCAGGACATTTTCTAATTTTTTACAGGAATTTTTCAGGATCATAAATATGTATAAGGTACCTAAGCAGTAAGCCTTTAAGCATAGAAATTTTTTAAGTGTAGGACATTAATAGGCTCTACAAGTTCTTTACCTTTAAGAGTAGATAGTTGATAAGCGCTAGACCCAAATGCTACTATGATAATGTATGGGCCTAACCAATTGGGTTCAAACTTTCCCTTCTAATCTCTATGCTGTTAATTTTTTGGATTTTCTCTAAGCACGAGATCACCAACTTGAAACTCACATGGATGAACCTTTTTTTTATGCTAAGTAGACATGTGCTTTTGATAAGCCTTCATGTGATCAAAAGCTACCTTATGGCACTCATCAAGAGTCTCTAATTCCTGTATTTTCATAGCTCTATGGTCTTCATCAATTATCAACCCATGCAAAGAGACTCATAAGGAGGGGATATCTACTTCTAATGGGAGAATGGCCTCAGAACCATAGACTAAAGAAAAGGGTGTGGCCCTTGTAGGAGTACAAATGGTAGTTTTGTAGGCCCAAAGTGTTGGATTTATCTGTAGGTGCCAATCTCTCCCAAACTTATGAACTGTGTGATGCAAGATTTTCAGAAATGTTTTGTTGGAGGCCTCTGTTTGGCCATTCCCTTAAGGGTAATAAATAGAAGATCAGTGTTGTTTGATCCATAACTTGTTGCATAGTTGTCTTACATCCTTATTTTTTAATTGTCCTCCATTATTAGTGACAATAGAGGAAGGAATACCATATCAAAAAATGATGTGATTTAGTATAAATAGGGCAACATGTTTGCCTATAGCAGTAGATAATGGCACAGCTTCAACCCATTTAGTGAAATATTCAGTTGTTGTAATGATGAACTTGTGGCCACTAGATGAACTTGGCTGAATTTTTCCAACCAAGTCAAAGGCCCATTGTTGAAATGGCCAATATGTCATGGAAGGAATCAACTCATGTCCAGGAGCATGAATTAAGTTACCATGGAGTTGACATATTTGACAAGACTTGGCATAATGAACAACATTAGCTTGCATAGTCAGCCAGTAATAACCTGCTCTAGGAAGCTTCTGAGCAAGTGCAAGGCCATTAGAATGTGCCCCACAAATGTTATGATGGAATTTGTCAAGTACCTTTTCAAACTTTTCTAGCTCTAAAAACCTAGCAATGTTCCATCTAGACCCTTTCTATACAAGTCACCAGAGACCAAAATGTAATGTGAGGAGTTGCGAAGGAATTGGCATTTTTGGTTATGCATGAGGTTTTCAAGAATAATTTGATCACACAAGTAAGAGAATATGGTGACATAGCAAGAGGAATCATGACCTACAATAGTTCAAATCACTTAATTATCGAAGGAATCATAGGTGGGATGACATAGTTCTTCCACTAGGAACTCAAATCAAGATTCATGTTCTTGTAGTTGGAGAATAGATGCTAGAGTGATCATAGCATCAACAACTTTATTTTTTGCTCTAGAAATTTTTTGGAATGTCATAAAAGTGAAGTAGTTCCTTAGAGCATCTATCAACTTTTTGTAAGGTATCAACTTGTCATCTTTCATTTGATAGTCATTATTTACTTGGTTAATAACAAGTTGGGAATCTCCATAGATATGCAATTCAATTATTCTCCATTCAAGAGCCATCTTGATCCCATTTGTTAAAGCCTCATATTCTGCCATGTTGTTTTTACAAGGGAACAAGAGTTTGTAAGATTTGGGAATTGTATACCCATGAGGGGAAACAAACAATATACCTGCTCTAGCTTCACTTTGTGTATGAGAACCATCAAACAATATTTTCCAAGTTCTCTCAATGATGTACATAATTGAGGCATCTAGAAATTTAGCTTGTATGGGTATTGTATCCTCTAGAGTAAAATTAGCTAGTTGGTTAGCTATGGCTTGTCCTTTGATGGCTTTATGTTTGACATACTAAATGTAAAATTATGAAAGAATCATCATCCATTAAGCTAGACGACTAGTAAGCGCAACTTTTCTCAACAAATATTTCAAAGGATCAATTTTGGAAACTAGGTGGACTATATGTGTAAACATGTAATGTCAAAGCTTTTGAGAAGAAAAGACCACTGCAAGACAAGCTTTCTCCATGCTGGTATAGTTAATCTCATAAGAAACCAAAGTTTGACTAATATAATATATAGCTTGTTCTTTACTAGTCTCATCACTTTGGGCTAATAGCACTCCTAGAGAAGAAGTTGTAGTTGAGATATACAAGATCAAAGATTTTCCTAGAATAGGTGGCATCAAAACTGGAGTTTTTTCCAAGTACCCTTTGATTTGATCTAGACTTTGTTGACACTCGTAATTCCAGATATGAGTAGAACCTTTGTGCAAATTATTGTTAAAAGGTTGAGCTTTATCAGCCAATTGAGAAATAAACCTTCTTATGGATTGTATACATCCTTGTAAACTTCTAAGTTGACTGATACTTTTTGGAGGAGACATATCCATGGTAGCCTAGACCTTTTCAAGATCAACCTCAATACCTTTTGCTAAGATAATGTAGCCTAGTAATTTTCCAGAAGTGGCACCAAAGACACAATTTTTTTGGATTTAGCTTAAGTTGGAATTTTTTCATACAATCCAATATCAAACTAAGCTCTTCAAGATGTGTATCTCTTGTTCTAGATTTTGAGAATGTGTCATCAATATAGTCTTCCATATTTTTATGCATCATATCATGGAATATGTTGGTTATTTCTCTTTGGTAGGTAGCACCGGCATTCTTGAGCCCAAAAGGCATGATGTTCCAATAGAAAGTACCCCATGCACATGTAAAGGTTGTCTTCTCTTGATCAGCTAGAGCTATCTTAATTTGATTATACCCAAAAAACCCATCCATAAGGGAGTACATTCAATACCCCGCAATCATGTCTACTATCATATCAATGTTTGGTAGTGGGAAATCATCTTTGGGGCATGCTTTGTTAAGATATTTTAAATCAATACAAACTCAAATGGTTTTATCATGTTTGGATATAGGTGTAATGTTGGAGGTCCACTCTGCAGAGTCAATTGCTCTAATAAAATTTGCACTCAAAAGTTTTTCCAATTCTATTTTCACCAACAAAGCTACATGTCGATGCATCTTTCTCAATTTTCATTTGACAAGCTTGATATTAGGAGAGATAGACAAATGATGCATGATAAGGTCTATGTCAAGCCCAAGCATGTCTAAGTATGTCCATCCAAAATCGATCTTTTTATCTTGAAATTTTTTGGCAAATTGCTCCTTTTCTTCAACTGATAATGATTGAGCTACATGAATAATTTTAGGAGATTCCTCTGTCCCCAAGTTGATTGGTTGTGTAGGCTCAATGAGAACCAATGATCTATCTTGAAAATAGCTTGGCAGACTACCAAGTACCTCATCTACAGGTGCCTCAAAGAGGTTTTTACCATTAGATACATCTTTATTTTTACTACTTTTAGGTTTAGATACCACCACAATGTGGTTTTTGCCATGTGCTCATTTGTTTTTTCTTTTGATTGTATGACTAAGGTACTTGATATCTAATTTTTTCATGTGAATTACAAATTCACTGGTGGGAGAAGTGATGGGTTCAATGGCATTTAGGTAACAGGCAATCTCATTGCAATTTTGGAAATACTATATTTTCGGTGTTTGATGTTGACTTGACCAATCTATGAGATCAAGATGAATCAATGAGAGTGAGGTAGAAGCTTCAAGGTTATTGATACAAAAAGATTCATCTCTATTGACATGAAAAGTTGAGCATATAGTGAATGTCACAAAGGTATCCAGATTAGGAATAGTCCTAGAGGGACTAGTGTGACCCACTAAAGCATTTTGCGAGCCAAACCCATTGGAACTTACACTAGACTCATCTACCACATTTGATTGAATTGTATAAGTGTGAATGACATCAACCTTGAGTTCACAAGAGGTGTCTGATAAACTTTCCCATTCATACTCTTGAGAGTTTGTACTCTAATCTCTAGCAATTAGACGAGAAATATTTTGTCTAATCCATCCTCTATTAAATTTCTAGGTTCAGATTCATCTTGTTCTAGCTGTCCAGAGGTGGAAGCCTCATCATTATTATTGGTAGTGAATGTTTCTTCTCCCCAAAGAAGAGAGGTTATAAGTATAAAGTCTTCATCTTGTGAAGTGGCAGCAACAAAGGGAGAATCATCATCCTCTGATTCACTAGATATGGGTACATTTTAAGTAGATTCTAGCATATTATCCTCTAGCCCAAATCCTAAGCCAGCAGTGTCTCAAGCATCATGACCTTGAGTATGACCTAAAGGTTCAGCTAGAGCTTTTTTCTAACCAGTTAAGTATCCATGACCTTGATAGCTCATGTTTGCAAGCATCGTATATCCTTTTCCATATCATTTGGGAGAAATGGGAGTGGTGACTGTAATTTCCTCTTCATCTTCCTATCCCCTATATATCCAATATTTAATAGCTTGTTCTTCTTTTTTTGCTTCCAGGGGAACTAAGGACTATATAAAAGTGCCAAAAAGAGTCATGGCAGATGTGGAAGGTTTCTTTTTGGTAGACAGCTTCTCATAAGATCGAAGGGAAATAGGTAGAGCAGCAACAAAGTCTAAAGTGCATTCACCCATACTGAGACTCATCATTTTCATTTTTTGTTCACACTATGTAAGAGATGGTGTTGGCTCATGAGAAGAGCAATTGTGTGGAACCAGTGTTTCAGCAATAGACAATGTGTTGATTGCCATTGACTTTTCATTGGGGATAACTACTTCAATACCATTAAAAAGAAACTTGATGCACTGATGGTATGTAGAAGGCATCGCTTGCATGTCATGAATCCATGGTCATCCCAACAACAAATTATATGCAAGGGGTATATCTAGGACTTGGAAAACAACATCCTTCTTCACTGGACCAACTCTAATTGGTAGTACAATTAGACCCTTGGAAGTTCTATCAACCTCATCATAAGCTTTTATGGTGATCTTGCGCCTAGGGTCAATAGAAAATTCTGACATGCCCAACTATTGGATTACATGAAAGGAAATAATGTTTAACCCTACACCATTGTCTATCAAGACTCGAAAAATGTGAGTATGGAAGATTTGGACTTTGAAATGGAGAGCAAGGTTGTGGGGATGACTGAGAGCTTGATCATCTTCATCAAAAAAGGTGAGGTGATGAGGTGAAGAGATATGATTCACCATAGCTTGGAACCATTCTACAACGATATCTGTGGGAACATTGGTAGAGCATAAAGCTTTTTCAAGGATATCCTTGTACAAAGGAGATAACTCTAATAACTCAAAAATGGAAATTTGAGCTAGGGTATGCTATAATTGACTAGCAAGGTCATAGTTAGAGATCATAGAAGTGGTTGGTTTTTTAGAAGATGAAGTATTCTTGAAATCCTAGGCAACTTTTAGAACAACCTTAGATTGCCCCCTAGTAACAGCATTAAGTGGTTCATGTTGTGATGAAAAAGAATCAGTCACCTAGAGCACCACCTTAGGTCTAGAGTCATTATGGTATTGAGGAACATTACACACTTTTATGAGAACTTTAATTCGTTCATCTACATATCAATTGTCATCATTATAACTTGCCATTCATTAATTCTCAACGGGCTCAAGCATACCTATAACATTGTCCATGTCAGCATAAGCATCGCTAATCTTGGCATCACAATTTTTTTAGTGGCTTTAGAGGTTTCACCCTTCTTATATTCTGGTAAGGATTGCTTAAAAGCTTTGTGATTGGAATTTTTGTCAAGACGATCTGTGACAACTTTGTCTTCCTCAATAAGATCTTGAATTATATCTTTGAGCTTAAAACAATTTTTAGTGTTGTGACCCTTGCTTCGATGGTAACTGTAGATATGGTCCTCTCTCCACCATAGGGTTTAACAAGTGGGTCATAGGGTCAAGAATTATCTAGAAAATTAATCAACTTGTTTGCAATTATGTTTTTTAAGACCACTTCATAAGGCTCAACCATTGGTGTGTAAACACGTTGTTTCTTGGTGAACTTAGAGCTTTTGTCAAGTGTTTATGGTTTTGCATTTTCTTGTTGCTTTGTGGCATAGATGGTAGTGGAAAGATTAAATATGGATTCCTTGATCTTAGGAGTGTCCACTACTCCATCATTGAAAACATACTTGTTTATATTCCAAGGTTTACCTTTGTCTTTACCATTTCCATTATTGTTCTTGTCTTTGTTTATGACAATATCACCCCTTTTGATAGCAACATCTTCAATATGATATGCACTCTCAACCATGGCATTGAAAGATGTGAATAGTTGTTTCCTTAGATCAAAGTATAATTTTAGTACAAGCATATTGACAAAAATATCAAAATTTTCAGCCTTAGGAACTTGTCGGGGAAATCAAGAGTATAATGACCTCCATCATTGAAGAAATGTTGTGAAAGGTTCTCCTGGTTTTTTTTTTATGTTGCATAAGTCTAGCACTATTACAGGATGTTGAATATTATAAGAGTATTGTTGGATAAAACATGTGCAAGCTCATCAAAATTTTAATAGGAGGACTCAATTTGGTGAACCATTCCATAGCTTTCCCTCTTAGACTCCTAGGGAATAACCTCATAAGAAAGGTGTCTTCATGCATAAAATCCATGCTAAGAGCATAAAAATGCCTCACATGATTGTGAGGATCACCATTTCCATCGTATTTGTCATACTTAGGAACCTCTATATCCTTAGGAAATGGTAACATGTAGAGACTCCTATCAAATGGAAGTGCACATATTGATTCAAAAAATGAAGTTTTAGGTGGTTCTTTTGAAGCTTGCAATTGTACAAATTGTTTCCTTAGTTATTGTATTTCTTCTCTTAATATTTTAGCTTCAGTGTGTTCTCATTTTGGAATTATGCACTCTATATCAAAATCTTGGGAAAGTTTCCATCCTTTTTCTGCCATGTATCAGAAGTATTGGTCTCCATTTTCTTCTAAAGCTCTAAGCATCAGTTTTTGAGCAAAGACATCTTGTTGGAATTTTATAACATCTTCACTAGTTACTTGTTCATCGCTTTCATGATGAGAAGAGCATGCGCCTGTGGTCACTCTAGGAGTTCTTGGAGGTGTGTTGTTCCCATCATTTCCATCAAAAGGATTTCGGGAGCAAGTCCCCTTATTCCCTTCATGGTGGGTATAGTTATTGTTTTCAGCTTGTTGATGTTATTTCTCCCTAGCATACATGGCTTCTAAGATCCTTTGATTTTAATGTGCTTGTTCCTCAAAATGATGTTGGACTTCATCGAGGTGTACCATAGTGACCAAACCATTCTCACCCATAGGTGTCTCACAAGGTGTGCTAAATGGGTTTTCAAAACTGTAAAGTAGATTATGCCTAACATTAGCTATTTGCGTTTCAATAGGCTCAGGGTATTCCACACAAGGCTGTCCATGAGGACGTCTAGGTGGGCTTTCTAATTGTTTGAAAATAAAAGGGGTATGGCTACCACTCCTAGCTTGAAATCTAGTTGTAACCAACATGTAAGGACTTGTCTTTGTTTAATAGGATGAGAAAAGAAAAGTTAGATTTGAAGCTTTTACAATCAAGATTAGTCACTTGTCAAAGTGTGAGAGATGGCTTGTCAAACAATGCTCAAGAACTTACAGCACTAGTGACTCGAGTTAAGCAAGTGAGCAAGAAGCTCAATAGCAAGTAGCTAAGAATAATGGTAACCAAATTTTAACAAGTGATTTATCAGTGATGCTTCAAGACTTGCATCTGATGGACTAAACCCATCTTCTCAACCTAGGATAGCTTCCTAACATATGGATGTGCAACCAAGACCCAGGAGATGGAAGTGACATGCCCTAGACCAGAAAAACTAGAATGTAGATATTGTTTTGGCAAGAAATAGTTCCAGGTGATACTTTCTCAGTTACCAGGAAATAGTAGGATAGCATAAAACTTCATGCAATATGCTTTAGAACAGGAGGGTGATACTTTTCTTACAGACGACAGTTCGCAAAAAGTGGTGCGATAGATCTCAGTATACAAGTGTGCTATAACTCATAACATGAGGACGATACAATTTTGGAAAGTTATAGTCGTGCGATGTTTCTTCAAAGACCAGGAAATAAAGTGCTAGTTTGTGTGTACAAAAGACTAGTTTTGACTCCAAAATTTGTGTTTTAGTCTTGACAATCAAGTGATTTTTTAAATTAGACAGTGTATGTTTCTAGTTCATGTCAATTATCAGCAAGGTTTGCAAACAGTAAGTGTTTTAACATGTCTCAAATAGTTGAACAAGGGTAAAAACATCCTTGCCAACACACACTTGTGATATCATAATAGCCCTTCTACTAATATTACTGTAATTATTTGATGTGTAAGAATGTTAACACTGGTCAACATATTTGAAAATTATAGCCAAGCAATCTACCTTAAGGTCATAGTTCATTACTCAACAACTTGGCCCACACTTGATGCTCCTTCACTTCACACCAAGTGGTTCCCCATAAGAGATATTGGCTTTTTCATAGAAGTTCCATAAGCACAACCAAGGGAACAAATATGGTGAGTGTAAATCTTGGGGTGATCTAGGTAGTCCACTAGGATTGATCCTTGCACCAAGAAGTTGAGTGAAAAATAGGGTGGATACTAACCTAGAGTATTTAGATAGAGCTTTTGTTCATAGTGTTCCTCTTGCACCCAATTAAGGGAAACCCCACCTTGTGGTGGGTAATAGACCTTGCAGTCACAAGAGCACCTTAAGCATTATTTCCTAGTGATCTCTCTATGGTCAAAATCCCATAAGTGATCACACTAGGTGAAGACAAACACTATGTCTACCAAGGTTTTGTTTCCTTGATAGCCTTGATTTTATAGTGGGTTGGAAGAGCTGAGTAATTTTCTTGTCCCCACTTGGGTTGTTCCTCTCAGGTTATCTAAGAGCAGGCCCTCTAAAGGATCCTAACTACCAAAAAATGGATCCACTCTCAAGGGTCAAGATTTATGATTCACCTCAAGGGCGAAGAGCATACTCTCCTACCTCGATTTCTTCCCCCAAACACATCAAGAAGATTGAATTACCCTCTTTCTTTTGAAATCCAAAGGTGGTGTCAAGATTTTTGATTCATCGCAAGGGTGAAGAGCATACTCGTTGAACCACCTCACAATAGGTGTATAATAGTCATGCACTAGGCCTTGCTTAGAAATAATATATTCAAACTATGGACTATTTTCCCCACCATGAGGTGCATTTAATCTTATCAACCCAGGGACGTAGACTTGAAATGATCGGCACAATATGTGCACTAGGTCTCTTAATGAGTCACTAAGCTTATGTTGTAGGAAAGTAAAACACTTAACTCTATGAATACTGGAAATAAAATGGAAAAGATAATAGATATTCCAACTTGGTCCATCCACTAAAATTTTTCTCACATATGTTGTAGGAACATTCATAGAGTGTGATGCTACAAGAAGGAACTTACTACTTCTACTTAAGATACTACTAATGCTTGAAACTAAATCTATTATATATGAATCTAATCCACCTCCCAAGTGGGCCCCCTTGGTTGGCTTCTCTAAACTATTAACATAGGATAGAAGCCAAAGAAAACTATTTCATTCCATTTAGATATCATTATATAACACAAAACTATAAAACACAATTGTAAAAGTTAACAGTCTGCTCTCAGAACTTTTCTTCTTACTTGGTAAAAAAACATAACACACTGGGGTCAATTCCTACATATATAGGAGATCAACACTTTATTCCATAATAGAAAAGTAAATGTCCTAGCTTTAAATCTGTAGGAGAGAAGATAGGAAGAACAACTGAAGGCAAGAAGAAGAAATAACGGCTTAAGGTAGGAATAATAAAGTCTTAACATCTACTCACCACAGAGTAAATGCAGAGAAGGTAATGAATCTTCATAGCTCCTCCTTACTCACTGCCATGTTTTCTGGAACCATTACAACTTTCTCCACTATAGTTACTCCTTAGTGCTCGCTTCTCCTTGAATGTTGTTGACGCCTAACTTTTGAATCCCTCCAATCATCTTCCAGTCTTCATTAACAAGTTAGTTACGACACAAATCATGTTGGAAAATAAAAATTTATCAAATTAAATTCAAACATAAGAACACACATTTTGATAACTATATGAAATACTACATACTAGATATATTATGAGCAAAATATGACATAGTTTCTACCCCATAGTTTCATCAAAGGTTTGATAAACATAGATCCATAAGTGTTTAAAAAAATACAAATAGAGTATCAAAAAAGTATCTTAAACACCACAAAATAAAGGAAAATTTTAGTCTCATCATCTGCCCCCTGCCAAACTAATGTTTGTCCTCAAGCATTGCACTTCCTTGTTAGAGACCTAAACTCTCCAATTTCTATCCTCCCCTTTCTGTTTCTCTTAAAAGTGTAGTAAAATCCTCTAGTTCTCTCCCACACTTCTCTCCAATGATCTTCCTACAACTTATCACATCTATCAACATTGATATCATACAAAGGCCATAGGAACATTGGAGGTTGCATTGTTAAAGGACACCACAACTCTGGTCTTGGTTGCTTTCCCAGTTCTAAATATTTTTGAACTCTGTGTAGCATGGCTTCCAAGTTAGTCGGCTGTGCGGTTCTGATTTCTTAAGAGATTCAGTTAGTCTCGCCCACCTGCTCCTTACACCGGTCATGGCTCTCTAAAATGCAAAGTAGGGAAAATTTTCATATTCAGCATAAACCTTAGTTCTAGTAGCAAATATCTTCTCCCTTACTATTGGATTCTTGTTTCCATAGGTCAATGTAAACCAATCCCGAAGCATCTCCTCTGGCTTACTACTTTCTACTCTCAAAGGTAAAGGTTCTGCTCTCTCCCCATCTCTATAGTCATTCAACTGCCTATCATAATTCACTTCATTGGACATCCATGACATGAGAGCTTTTAAATGTACATCTCCTATGTAAAGCAAAGGATTCCACTTAGTCTCTACAGGAATTAAAAAAGTTATAAACATATAATTCACACAATAAGTTTTGATGCCATGGTAGTAAAGTTTGATACAACCCACAAAATTCTTGTGCTGACTTAAACTCTAGATTCACATTCTTGAGAGTTAACATTAACTGAAACAAAAGAAATTTTCTCTTTCAAACAGAGAGCATAGACTCTAGGTGGTGGCCTACAAGCAAGGGCTTGGTCAGCTAGCTTAAGGGCATGGTCCATGCACTATTTTTGGCTTTCTATTTGTTCTTTCAATTCTGCAATTTCTTGATTTTTTGATACTATAATCTTATTCATCTTCTTCTTTTCTTCTTTCCACAATGCTTCAGCAAACAAATACTATCCATAAAGTTGAAAAAGAAGCTTTTGCAGGGTGACAGTACTGTTGTCTTCTGCTTCATGATCCCTTTTCCTCCTTCTTTATTCCTACCATAGATGCTCTGCCAAACTATTGATCCATGTTTATCTATGTATAACTAAGGAAGTATTTGGATCAACATACTCAAGAACTATTTCATCCCTATGGCTAGAAGTGTTTGGTAAATCTGCTGGGGTATCATCTATACTTTCTTTAATTTATTTTCCACACTCTGTAGTAAGATTATCAAGAGTATTTATTATCTTAGAATAAGGGGGAAAATGATCGAAAACAATTTGCACGGGAGATTCCTTGGTGGATGTTTTATACAACATAGGATCCTTAGAAACTTGCCTTCTCATTCTAGGGCTTCTCCGTACAGGGTTCTCTTCCTGTGTTACAACCTTTTGCCTACTTTTCTGCTTCGGTGTCACTGGTGTAGGATCAATTGCTACATGACCCTTCTTTGTTCTCTTTTTTTTTACAACTGTAGGACTTGGTTCTTGCTGAATAGAAGTTTCTTTTGGTAATTTTTGTTTCCTCTTAGCTTTGTTGGTAGCAGGTTTAGGGATTTCTTGTACAGGTGGAGGCACATTTTCTTAAATAGGGGCAATTTCTTGTTCATTTCCTTGAGTCTTTTTAGTTTCAGCTCCTTGAATGTTTTGTTCTATAGGCTCATGACTGGGAGCTATGTTTTCCTCACTATGTTTTTCACTAGGGCCAACTTGGGGTTGCAGGGTTTTAAGTTGCACAAACTCATCCCATGTTAAAGGGGATACATCCCTAAGAGACCTCTCTATTAATAACTTAATTAAAGCATGGTGAGTAACAAAATTCTCTTTCCCTTTCTGAGTCTCCTCTACACTAATGCAAAGCATATTATACAAGAAATTCATAATATTCACATCAATATTATGCCTTACATAGCTAAATAGCTTGAAATGATGTGCATGCAAGTGAGAAAATCTGCCTTCACAAGTAAAATACCTGATAATGTGCATCACTAATTTAGGGCATGGTGGTAGCAAGGACAACCTCTTACATCCTTATTTCATGACATTCAATTGAGGGTCATGTGGTCCACTAAATTGGGCCCTCGCTGACCTAGTGTCATGCGTGCTCGGGTAGTGCTCTCCAACCACAGGTAACCCTGTTACTTCTGTGATGTGCTCCTCTATTGCAACTACTGTCAAGCCCCAAACAGAAGCTTCACCCTCATTGAATGTCCTGGTAAGTTCTACAACCACCTCTTCATATGTTGTTAAACTTAAACAATAACCTAGCCATCCACAAGCATTGAATCTTCTCACAGCTTCTACGTTAGAGAGAAACACAGTGTGCTCTATTGGCTCTCTCCTTTGCAAATTCCTATCCATTTCTCAGCACTTCCTTTGCTACTCTATTTTCTCCTCTTTTTCTGAATTCAATATTCAAACTTTGAGTTATTCCTCAGACTCATCACACTACTTTACTTTAGGAAGCAATTAATTGCCATAACAAATTGTTATGTACAATAATTAAGCTTTGAATGAAGGTAAATCATAAGTTTGTGTGGAAATCATCCAAAAATAGGGTTCAAATGATGAAATTTTTAAAAATAGGTCACATCATAGCTTGACACAAAAAATAATTCAAAAATAGAGAGTACAATGCCTTACTTTGCGTACTTATGGCAACAAATTTTCATTAATAAGGGGTAATGCGAAGATTTTGAAAATCATCACAGATAATCAAACATGTCATTGGATAGTATGACCTTCCCCTACCCCCTTGTAATTTTACACAAGTGTCCTCAATTGTCATATCAGTATGAGTGAGGGACTAGCATAGATCGCCATTATATATTTCATGCAATATTAAATGTAATTGAAAAAATTTGTGGACTTATAAATGAAAGATAATTTTAAAATGTTATACCTATCAAGTTGATTGTCACACGTACCAAAAAGGTGGCAGAAATAATGTCAGCAGCAACATCCATCAGCATTTGCAGATTTTATTGAAAACATGGAAAATTTGATGGTGTGGAAAGTGGGTGGATGGAAGATTAAGAAATGAGATGAGGTGGATGGGTGGAAGATAAAGATATGAGATGGAAAGAAAAAATGAATAGAAAGTGAACTTTATGTGAACATAAAGTTATTGTTATGAGCATGCAAACTAAAAGCTAATGTTGAAGAGCAACAGTAGAAAGGTTGACACCTTCAGTTGTAGGAAGAGTTTCTTGAGTTGTAGTTGAATTCAACTATTGGAACTACTATAGGAAATCGGATTTTGTTTATGGCCTTTTATATAACTTGATTCGGTGAACATTGACTAACAATTTGGAAGGCACTTGATCAATTGTGGTTAGTTGCATAGCTCCATTCTCAAAGACATGACTGATTTCATTTGGTCCTAACCATCATGTCTATAGCTTCCCTGGCATATCCTTGAAGCAGGATTCATATAATAATGCCCAATCACCAACTTGAAATTGTTTACTAATAATATGAGAATCATGCCATTGTTTCCTTTATTTTTGTACCAGTTCAATATGTTCCAAAGTGGCTTTACGCATCTCATCCAAAGAGTTAAGATGCAAAAGGCATTCTCTTTGTGCTATAAGAAGGTCAATATCCAATGCCAAGGCTATCCTTAGAGTTTTATGTTCAAATCAATTGGAAGCATTGCCACCTTTCCATATAGGAGCTCAAATGGTGTGAATCCTGTAGTAGTCTTCCATGTTGTTCAATAAGCCCAAATAGCTTCTTGTAATCTGCTAGTCCAATCTTGATGATGCAAATGGACTATTTTTGTTAGAATATTTTCTAGCTCATGGTTTGTAACCTCTACTTGTCCATTAGCTTGTGGATGATAAGGACTGGATTTTTTGTGCCTGATGTTATACTATTTCATCAATTCTGAGATCAGGTTGGAAGTAAATTATGCACCTTGGTCAGTAACTAGCTCTTTGGGAACACCATAGCGAGTAAAAATCTCTTCATACAAGAATTCAACAAATTTTTCATCACAAGCACCCTTCATAGCCTTAACTTCAACCCATTTTGTTAGGTAGTCAGTGCATACCATAATATAGGACTTCCCATTGGATGGAGGATCAATTGGACCAATGAAGTCCATTCCCCATTTGTCAAATGGTGTGAACGTCATTTAAGGATTAAGAGGCATTTCATATGTTCTTGTCGATCAACCCATCCTCTGACATTGGTCACACTTCCTTGTATAGTTGGTTGCATCCTTATGAAGTGTAGGCCAATAATAACTAGTTGTCAAGATTTTGAAAGTTGTCCTTTTGGCTGCAAAATGTCCTCGACATGGTTCATTATGACATGCATGTAGAATTTCATATGTCTCATCTTCTCTTACATATCTTCTCATAACTTGATTAGGTCCAATATAGAACAAAATATTATCTATCCAAGAGAAACGAAAACTTTTCTCTACAAGCAACTTTCTTTCCTTATAAGAAAAATGTGTTGGTATCTTATTGGCTGCAATATACTTAGCAATATCTACATACCATGGAATTTGAACAGCAATATGAAACAAATGCTCATCCAGAAATGCATCATCTACCAGAGTAGTGTCAATATCATCATGATGGATTCTTGATAAATAATCAGCTACAACATTGGCTTTCCCATGATTATCAACTATGGTTATGTCAAATTCTTGTAACAATAGTAACCATCTTACTAACCTACCTATTATAGCATGTTTTTTCATGAGATATTTGATTGTTGCATGATCAGTATGAACATAGATGGAATAACTAGTTATGTAATGCCAAAATTTGTTTAGGGCATAAACTACTGCTAGCAATTCTTTTTCATTCACTGTGTAGTTTAGCTCTGGGCCATGAAGACTCTTACTGATATAATAGATGGAATTTTCAAGATTTTGGGATTTTTGTGCTAGGACTGCACCTATGGCATAATCAGAGGCATCTGTATATATGTGAAAAGGTAAATTCCAATCAGGGCCTTGTAAAACTGAGGCTATGGTCAAAAGTTTCTTAAGTTGCAGAAAGGCTTCATCATATTCAGATGTCAAACTAAATTTAGCTTCTTTTGTAAGTAACTTAAACAAAGGACTAGCTATTTTACTAAAATCTTTTCTAAAATGCATGTAATATCCAGCATGTCCTAGAAAGGATCTTACATCTTTTGATTTTGTAGGTATGGGCAATGTTTGAATAACCTCTATCTTAGCTGGGTCCACTTTTATTCCTGCAGCGAATATGAAATGACCAAGTACCACGCCCTCCTACATGAGCATGAAACACTTTTCACTATTCAGTGCCAAATTATGTTCTTGACATCTCACCAAAACCTTTTCAAGATTCGTCATTGCTTCTTCAAAAGTAACTCCAAATGTTGTAAAGTCATCCATGTAGATTTCCATACAATCATGTGATATATCAGCAAAGATACTAATAACTACTCGTTGAAATGTTGCAGGAGCATAACATAGACCAAATGGTAAAATAGAATATGCAAAACTACCCCATGGACATGTAAATGTGGTTTTTTTTTAATCTTCAAGACCAATATTGATTTGATTATAACCACTATACCCATCTAGAAAGGAGAAATACTTCTTTCCAGCTAGTGTATCCAGAACTTGGTCTATGAAGGGTAAAGTAAAATTATCCTTTTTAGTAGCCTTATTCAATTCTCTATAATCTACACAAATTCTCCATTTCCCTCCTTTCTTAGGCACTATAACCAGAGGTGATACCCATTTACTATCAGATATAGGATAAATGAAACCAACATCAAGCAATTTCTACAATTTAGTTTTGACTATTTCTCTAAGGCTTAGATTTATCCTTCTCTAGGGTTGACAGAGTGGTAGAAAACCTTCATTAATGTATATTCTATGAGTACACAATGTAGGGCTCAATCCTTTCATATCACCATAGTCCCATGCAAAAGCCTTCTCATGCCTCTAAAGTAATCCTTTTAATTGTTCTATCTATCTGGATGTTAAGTTGGGATTAACATGCAGTTTATGGCCTTTACTCAATTCAATAGTAGTAGTGGATTCTATCATAGCAACTTTAGAGATTGGACTTGCTTCTAATTCAAAAGGGAGGAGTGAACAAAGAATTTTGGGTTCTTTGAGCAAAGTACAGTTCTTATGACATTCCTCATATGTGATTAATTCTAACATAGAGCTTTTAGATACATCTATCTCTACCACACAAGTGTTAGTGAGGATACTCTAGAGTACTAAATCTTCTTCTTGCAATTTTAGAAAAGACTGTCTATGCAACATCATGAGTTGTACTATAGAATTTAACTCTTCTTCTTCATCTCCTAAATCTAGCCAAACAGATGTACTCAAATCTGGGAATGGTTGGGCTAGAGAATATTAATCAAATTGCTTTTTTTCTTGGCCATTTGATATGGTCATGTTCCCTGATCTACAACTTATATTTGCATCAGCTATGGCTAACCATGGTCTACCTAAGATGATAGGATAACCAGATAGATTGACTTTAGGGGACAGAATCATAAAGTTTGCAGGATACTCTAGAGAATCTAAGGTCACAACAATATTATCTATCATCCCATCAGGAGTGACAGTGGAACTATCTGCAAACTGCAGAATGGTTGGTGTAGGCCTTAATCCTTCTATTCGTAACTTCTTCATAGTATCCTTGGTCATCACATTTATAGCAGCTCCAAGATCTATTAAAGCATTTCTAATAAACTGACTATTTATACTGACATTCACTATTGGACTTCCTGGATCAGAATATTTTGTGTAATCACTTTCCCTAGCATGATATCAGCTAATTGTTCCACAACATGGACTGTGGTGGGGTCATTTTTCTTCCTTCCAGGTTTCTTCAAGCAGGCTTCCCTAATAGCTTTTCCATAGACTGGAATGTCCTTAATAGCTTGAAATAGTGGTATTTGGACATGTATATTTTTCAACTAATCAACAATGTCAAAAGGTTGTTCCTTGGTTTTTTTAGGTTTCTTTTGTATCAGTTCTTCTGGAAAAGGAGGTTCTAATGTTAGTTGAACTGGCATTGTCAAGGTAACATTAGTTGAGTCAATAGGTTCAGCAACCGAAGGTTCTGATGTTGTAGGAGAGTCTGGTATTTTAGTTATAAGCAGTGGTTTAGGCACTGGTAAAGTCATTCCAAATCCTAGATGTATATCTACAACACCTAAAGCATAAGCAAGATACTGCTGGGTATTAGCACTATACATGGGCTGTTGTGGTTGTTGGCTATTCGGATTTGGCTGAGGTTGTGCAGGTAACTGTGTTTTCTTTTGAGGTCTAGGATTTGTAGGTGGTGGCATTAAAGCAGGTTGTTGAATTGGAAGGGGTAATTGTGGAGCACCAGTATTTTGGATAGGCCATTTTTGAGATCCCTTCCATTGGTTCGTAGATTAGAAATTCTCTTGGGGTGGTTGCCATTGGTTTTTTTGGTTTTTCCAGTAGTTCTATTGGTTCTATTGGTTCTGTGGCCATTGGTTATTCTATTGATCAGGTCATGGTTGTTGGGAATTCTAAGGCTATTGGGATTTTTGTGAGTTATTTTTCCCAACAGTGTTCCTATTGGATTGATTTTGTGGAGGACCTTGGGTATTACAATTTTTCCATTGACTACCATATGAATTTGAACTTTGTAAGGGGTCCTAAGTTATACCTTGACATTGGGCCCATGGTCAGCATTGAGAAACAATGAATACTTGCTCATCATCTCCATCTATCTTGACGTATTCAGTTGGAAGATGTTGGTTCTCCATGCTTGCAACCAATTTACATTGGCAATCCTTCTTTTGCTTCTGGCAATGAAGACAGTACTCAACTATTGTAATTCGGCTTCTACTTGCTTCTTCTTTGCAGTCATCATATCCAGTTGTGTGGCAACATTATTAATAATGTCTTGTTTGAAATTTGATAATAGATTGGATATCTCAAGCTTTGAAATGCCTTGACTAATCCCTTTAGTGATTGTAGAACGCGGTCCTCATCCTTTCTTCATAGTTGACCTTGAATAGTTCTCACAGATCTTTTTGAGGTCATCCCAAGAAGCTTGATATACATCACTACCAACCAACAGGTCCAATGCTTCCAAATAGTCATCATTCACACCTCTCAAAAAGACTAGCTTTTGTGAGTCTTCAGACAACATGTGTTGAGGATTCTTTTGCAATGTATATAGAAAATGTGAAACATAGTCTTCCAATGTCTCCTCCTCCTTCTGTGATATCCTAAAGATATCATCCCCTCTTATACCAGATGCTTTGCAATATTCTTTATACTTCTCCAAGAACAAAGCTTGCATTTCATCCCAAGTTGTGGCTACATTGGCTCCTAAGCCCTTGAACCATCGTAGAGCTAATTATTTCAATGTTGTTGGAAATAATTTAAGCTTATGGGCATCAGTGTTGTAGTCAAAACTATGACAAAGTATGTTGAAATCAAAAAAGAAAGTATTAGGGTCTTCGGTTGCAAGACCATAAAACTTTGGAAGAGCATGGGAGGTATGTTCTTGAGATTGGCATTGGTTACAAGAATTGGAAGTGGAAATGGAAAAGTAGGTTTTTCCATGACTGGTAGTAATGGATTTTGAGGTTGCTATTGAAAAGGAACCTTAGGTACTGGATGATTAACAACTGGTGGATTTAGGGTAGTGTTATCAAGGAAACTGGCCAATACTTCAATGAAAGGTTGGAGACTAGATATATCTATGGGTTTAGCTCTTGATGATGATGTTGTGGGAAAAATAGGACTTGCATCTTCAAAAGGTAACTCAACTTCTTCTTCTTCAACTTCTTCGTTCAAATTAACAGATCCTCGTGGAAGAAAGCTGCCATGTTCATCTCGTCCTCTTCCTCTTCGATGCATATAATTAAGATTTTCACACTGGTAAAAAGAACTCAAACTAAAAACTATGACTCAAAAATGCTCCTAGCTTGACACCATCCTCGGCAATGGCACCAAAAATGAATTGCCTCACAATATGTGTATCATAGTCATGCACTAGGCCTTGCTTGGGAGTAATATATTCAAACTAAGGACTATTTTCCCCACCATGAGGTGCATTCAATCTTATCAACCTAGGGACGTAGACTTAAAATGGTCGGCACAGTATGTGCACTAGGTCTCTTAATGAGTCACTAAGCTTATGCTGCAAGAAAGTAAAACACTTAACTCTATGAATACTAGAAATACAATGGAAAAGATAACAGATATTCCAACTTGGCTCATCCACTAAAATTGTTCTCACATATGCTGCAGGAACATTCACAAGAGTGTGATGCTACAGGAAGGAACTTACTACTTCTACTTAAGATACTACTAATGCTTGAAAATAAATCTATTCTATCCTAATCTAATCCACCTCCCAAGTGGGCCCCCTTGGTTGGCTTCTCTAAACTATTAACATAGGATAGAAGCCAAAGAAAACTATTTCATTCCATTTAGATATTCATTACATAACACAGAACTATAAAACACAACTATAAAAGTTAAGAGTCTGCTCTCAGAACTTTTCTTCTTCCTCGATAAAAAAAATTAACACACTAGGGTCAATTCTTACATATATAGGAGATCAACACTTTATTCCATACTAGAAAAGTAAATTTCCTAGCTTTAAATCTACAAGAGAGAAAATAGGAAGAACAACTGAAGGTAGGAAGAAGAAATAATGGCTTAAGGCAAGAATAATAAAGTCTTAACATCCACTCGCCACAAAGTAAATGCAGAGAAAGAAATGAATCTTCATAGCTCCTCCTTACTCGCTATCGTGTTTTCTAGAACCGTTACAACTTTTGCCACCATGGTTGCTCCTTAGCGCTCGCTTCTCCTTGAATGTTGTTGACGCCTAACTTTTGAATCCCTCTAATCATCTTTCAGTCTTCATTAATAGGTTAGTTATGACATAAATCATGTTTGTAGATAAACATTTATCAAATTAAATTCAAACATAAGAACACACATTTTAATAACTATATGAAATACTGCATACTAGATATAATATGAGCAAAAGATGACATAGTTTCTACCCCATAGATTCATCAAACGATCGGTAAAAATAGGTCCATAAGTGTTTTAACAAAGAAAAATAGAGTATCAACAAAGTATCTTAAAAACCACAAAATAAAGGCAAATTTTAGTCTCATCACTCTCCTATCACGAAAGAACTTCAATCACAAGTTTAATGTGCCTAAAAAAAAGAACAACTAGTAGATGTTGCACATGAAATAAAAGAAAAAGAAAGAAAGTGTTTGGTTTTTATGTGTTGAGCAGCCCTACAAACAACCGTTAGTAACCCTTTTGCATTTGAAGCTTTGACATGCAGTCTTTTAGGCAATGTTTCAAGTTTTTCAAAATGGCAACCTGCAACCACAACCATTAGCACCATGGGTTAGCTCTAAAAACAAAAGGAAACATGTAAATGGACCTCTATAAAATAGTTTAAAGACCTCTAAAAACTAACAACTAGCCAACAACAATTGAAAACTGACCAAAACACCCCAAATAGCAAGCAATCTCTATCAGGCGATAGTTTTCACTGGAAGATTGTGGTACAATACTTCTCAATATAGCCGTGTGATAGAACTTCCCTGTGAAATTTTTCTTTTTAATCCAAATCACAGAGTCTTCTATAATAGGGTGATCTACTTTAGTATGATGGTGTGACCCTTTTTCCAAAAAAGCATCACACAACAATTATGTGAACTATTGTACTAAATTGGAAAAATGTTGCTTGTAAACTGTGAGTTGAAAAAGAAAAAAAGGAATAGATAGCAAGTGAAAATGCAATAAAAATAGTAAAGTAGAGGACAAAATGTGATGTTTTGCCCCATGGTGGGTGCCAAAAATGTACACTAAGAAAAGTGCACTTCCCTAAACCCTTCTATCCAAGGTTTTCCATAGATTGGAAAGCTTGAAATGGTGGCTTAGGGATTTCTAGTCATGGAGTGCAAAAAGCATACAAATGAGAATAAAATGGCTCTCAGTTGAGCCTTAAGAATGTAGCCCTTGCTAGTAAACCATGAAATGGGAGATTCTTTGAGCAAGAGCAAGAATGCTAGTGCCAAAGAACTCTTGAATATGCAATGCAAGGATGAGAGTAAACTAAGATGAAATGCACAATGCAACTAAGCTAAGAAAATGAAGTGTTACATCCATATTAATTAGACTATGGGATCTAAACCACTTGCAAAAGAATTACACTACATGCAACTAAACTAGGATGTCATATGAAAAAATGCTATGGATGAAAGAAATGTAGATAAGAAATAGTATTCTCCACAAAAACTCTCAAGCATTCAAATAGAAAACTTGCAGCATAAGAATACTCAAGAGTGTGGATCCTTTGATGGGGAAAGCTCTCTCCCTTTTAAAGTCGTATGGACGGTAGAGATCAAGATTGAGATGGTGGATGAACAATGATTGAATTCAAAAATGGGAGGGATCCATGTGCACACACAAGTCAACCAATAGAAAATAAGTTGTCACATAAGACAGAAGTCTCACAAGCCTTTTCTTTTAATTGAAAAATAGGAAAAGAATTTTATGTGTGCACTTTAAGAGAAGAATGGGGTATTTTATTTAATTAAAAGGGGACATGTTTTTTTAATCAAATAATGAACTTAGGATAGCATAGTCAAACTATAGGTTATAATAAAATTAATTTATTATTAGCAATTTGTTCTAGGTAAATGATTAATTAAATTAGCAAAATGATGAGAAGGGGGTTAATAGTCTAGATGACCATTTTTAGGTGATTATATTTTCTCATTTCCTTATGCTAATGTTTACTTGGCCACACATTTTGTTTGGAAGTCACCCTTCTCTTGCCTTTCTAATCCTACAAGTTTGGCACACTTTCATAATGACAATTCTTTTTCAAATATGAAAGGAAATGAATTCAAATATTTTTTCAAATACTATTATTGAAACTAATGTGTGCATTTTTTCCAGGGTGTGTATATGTAACAACATTTCTTTTAAATTCAATCAGATAAAGTCGGCCTTGAGGTGGCTCATTTATAGGAGTTCCATCAGCACTACAGAAATGCTCCTTGCATTGTGGCTCGAGTGTTTCTTGATGGCTTTTCTTTTGGAATCCCTCCATATTCCAGAGGAATACATTAGGGATGCAATAAATCTAGTACATGAAACAATTCTCACTCTAGGCCTCCTTAAACACTCACTCCTCCCCGCCACGACTCACCACATACTTTCCATGCTTGACTTAGTTGTCATTTCTCTTTTATTCAACCGGTGCTTTCCTAACACCTACCTAGTCACCAACTTCTTGTTGGCTGGCTAGTGTACCAACTAGTTGGACTTTTACTAAGGATCACCCTTGACTCTCATTAGCCATTAGCTCTTCCTTGTAGTGCTATTTCATAGTCTTAGCCATTAAACTCACAAAACTTGCAAAGAAAATACCAAAAATGTTTGAGAATCTTTTATAAGTCATTCAAACCTAAAATATTCCAAAAGATGAGATTTGGGTCTATCCTCCTTACCCTTTGACTATCGAGCCCTAGTTTAGGCCTAATAAGGCTAAACATCACAATTTTCTCTAACTCTTGCCTTGCTTTATAACCCACTTCAAAAATTTTCATACCAACACCATGGAAATATTAAACCATATTTAACTTCATGGTTTCAAGAATCTACACCTTCTCCATTGATCTTTGCAATGTCTTCTTGCAGTTGTCTACTCATCAAGAACATAGAAATTCTTAGCTTAATAAGCTCCAAAGAACTTCAATTTGGTGGGTGACATAATAACCAACTCCAAAATTTCTTCCTCCATCCTATCCCCTTGTTACATGTAGAAAATGGGCCTTTTCCACTAGTGGGTTTAGGAGGGAGAGTCTTCAAACCCTAACTACTATCTAGGGTAAATAGTGAACAATAATAAAGAAAAAACTTTAACTTATCTATTTACTATTAGAGTAATTAGATATTTCCTAATTAACTCTAGTTCACTTAAGTGAAACTTTAAATATATAATAATTAATTCTTTTATTAATTATTATTGTGCAACCTAGGCTAGACCTTTTTAAGGTTTTGATATCCTTTGTAAGGACGATCTCTCATTGTAATTAAAAATTGAGAATTGAGAACTAAGAACTGAGATTAATTCATTGTTGATAATAGCAATCTATTTTTTTCTCAAGAATTTCTCATCTATGGATCTAGTGATTTTTGCCTCCATAGCTTTTTGCTTCTCTCTTTTGTAACAGGTGTTTTCATGTCGTTGATTCTTGGGAGCTGTGAGGTTGAACTTTCATCAATTTCAATATGGTATCAGAGTTCCAAATCTTTATGCCCCTATTTTGTTCTTTAGAGATTTGACATCAATTTTTAGATCTGAACTTTCAACATTTTTTTTTAAAATTTGGATTTGGGGGCTCATTGATTTTTTAGGAACTTTTAGCCAAAATGGAGATTACCGTTGAGCTCAGAGCGCTCAAAAACTCCCATTTCCATATAAAATACATCCCATTTGGAAACTATTGAAATCTGAGGCAAATTTTTTTTGCATCCAGGCCATTTTAACCTGGGTGCGCAAATCAAGACAGTAGTTTTATTTTATCAAAGTATTATTTTTTTATTAAAATCTTGCTATATTAGAAAAGGCATTTGTTTTCTTTCTTTGAAAGCGCATGTTTTTTTCTTCAAAAGGGAGGTGCTTCATTCTGCAAGTCACAACCTTTTGGGCCATTTGGGATTTTTGGAGCATGCACTTTTTGGCTTCACCTATGCATAGCTTCAACTAAACCCATGCCTTCAACTTTACATTTGGCAATTTTATTGAGAGGAGCGGCTTGTTTCTAGCCCCATGGCTCAGTCTTCATCCCACACTAGGACTATTGGCGATCCCAATTCCATCTTGTTAGTTATGCCCAATCAATGCCTCTCTTGGATGATGCATGAGGTTGATGGGCTTCTTGCAAATACTACATATACTATCAGAGCCTCTAATTCGATCCACCTAAGACCCTTGTGCATGATTTGACAAAGGATCTGAAATCACCATTCTTTGGAATTGTTAAAGTTGAGGATGCATTATCATAGCACCCTCAAGATCTCCTTCAGTGCCATAATTTGTGAGTGAAGGAAGGCTCATTTACTTTGGAATGTTTTTTTTTTTTAGGCACATGTCTATGACTCAACACATCCTCCACAGGCTACTGTGTCTTTTTTCTAGACACGTGGCATGCCCTCTAGCTTGTGTGCCCAACTAAGTGCCTTCTGCAAAGGCCCATAGTTAGTGCAAGGTATTTTTTGGGTGTAGAGTAAAAGCACAAACCTGTGTCACCCTTTGTAAAAGAAAAGGCTAACAAAATTATAATTGTTCACCTTCAATGACATAAAAATGGTATTATTATATAGAATTTGAAAATGAAGTAAACTAATGAAATGTGTAGAAATGGATAAAGTTTAGGATTATAATTTTTAATAATTATTTGGAATATTATTTGATATATTTTCGTAATTTTTATAGATAATTTTTTAGTTGTTGGATAAAGCTAAAAATTAGGGGTGTAGTTCCCACCACAAAACTATATGAAAATAAATGTGTTTCCATTTGAACTCAGACTATGTTATAGATAATACATATACCTAGAACAATCAAAAATAAAAATTGACTTTAGACTTTTTTTTTCTCTTTTATGTTGATTCAAATTTCAACTCACCTGAAATTGATAGTTTTCATCTCCCACCACATTTTTCAAAACAAATCTATTTTAACCAAAAGAAAAATTAGACATTTTGAAAGAGGACTCTCTCCTCTAGAATGTCATATGATTTTTAATTTTTTTTGGTATGATTTAATATTTTTTTCTTTCTCAAAATTGACATTTTTTTGGGTGCTAAAATACGTGCTTGTAGAATTTTTTAATTATAATATACTCTATCTAATTAAAACACTATAAACTCTATATAAAAATATTCTTGACTTTGAGCTCTATAAAATGGTGTTTATATGTTACTAAAACAATATCATAAAAAATAATAAGAGTTCTTGAAATGTCACTTTTCTACAATAATCTTATTTCTCTACTAATTGGATACAAACTAGTATAAAACATGCATTTAATAGACATCTCCAATTGGAAAAGTGTGATGCAGGAGCATCCAGAGGTATAAGGGCAATCCTGTGTCACCCAAAAAAATGTACTTAGAATTAGTTTCTATTTTATGTCTTTACATTTTTGGATACCCATTTGGCTCAAATAAAGGTTCCAACTCTCATAGTTCAACTATCAGTGCATTTAAAAATCTCAAAAAAATAGGAACATGCAATTTGACCATCATTTTGGTGACCTAGAAGGTGTGACTTGGCCAAATGAATGTAATCGAGATTTAGAGCATTCCAGAAAAAGAATCAGGTCAAAAGGCCCCACGGTTTGAAAGTTATTGCAGTTTTTCGAGTTTTGGAGACCCCCTAAGAATGCTTCAAAGTCAGGTTTGGGGCATTAAATGACCTTGAAAAGGGTCAAAAAATGGGGGATGAGCGAAGCTTGTCCATAGGGCTATAGAGCGCTTCGAGAGCTTTCTGAAAATGTAAACGGTTCGTCAATCGGAGTTACGGTTCAAAAGTTATGCCTCCCGAAAGTTCGGCTACCGTTTCTGGATTCTTCTAGAATTGCACCGACTTCTAACGCAGCTTCCGGAACCTTCTATTTTGTCGGTGGATGCCTACTAGCACTTTCTAGAATGTACTCCTAGTCCTTAACCCTCTGGGGTCTATTTAAGGAGATTTTTGGCATTGTAAAAGGCAGTTCGGATTGGAGCTTGAGAGGAGGTGCTAAAAGGAGAAATATTCTCCAGATTTATGCTATTGTAAGCCCGCAGGGCATGTTTGAAGTTTATTTTCTCTACACTATTTGTACTAGCATATTTTCCCAGTTAATATAATTCCCCCTTTCTATTGTGTCTATTCTGTTGTTGGGTGGTGTCCCCATCAAGTGGTATCAGAGCGGGTTTTCCTGAGTGTGTAGACAGAGCGCCGACTGTGAGGCAGTTTGCACCAGGACTGTGTGGTTGTGGGTTCGAGTTAGAAGATGCCTCCACGAAGAGAGTGTGGTGGAAGGGCCAGAGCTGTTGATCCTGAGGAGGTTAGAGCCCTCCAGAGACAGGTACAAGCATTGCAAGAGGAGCTTCGTAGAGGAGCAAATATTGCCGTAGATGACAATAGTGAGGATGACAATGAAGAGGAAGTAATGGAAGTTGACGGGGAAGTTCTGAATCCTGTAGAGGAAAGGCTTTTTAGGGCCATTTCTAGGTTTGGGAAAAGACCTACAATTGAAGTGGGTATATTTTCGAGAAATTTGAAACCAGATGAGTTGATCGATTGGATCAATGAACTGGATGAATACTTTGAGTATGAGGATATAAGGGACCCAGATAGGGTTAAGTTTGCAAAGGCCAAACTAAAAGGCCATGCCAAAATCTGGTGGCAAGAGATTCAACTGGAAAGACTTAGAAGAGGAAAGGAGAAGATCACAAGATGGGATCGCATGGTGGACAAATTGAAGAAGCAGTTCATTCCTGTGGACTATGAGCTTGATCTATTTAAGAAGATGCATGGGTTAAAGCAAGCAGGAAGATCAGTCCAAGAATATACAGAGGAGTTTTACCGACTCCTAATTAGAGCGGGGCATGCAGAAGCAAATAAGGAGAAGGTTGCTCGTTATATCAGTGGGTTACGACCTAGCATCCAGGAAGAACTAAGTTTGGTAAGAATGACCAGCGTTGAAGAAGCATACCAGTTTGCCCTACGAGTTGAAGAGAAGCTGAGTAAAAGGTTTGAAGGAAGACAAAGAGGGCACGGTCAAGGAGGAAGGGGAAGCGGTAGATCATCTGGAGGCCGCAATGAAACTCAAAAGAAAAATGAAGATGAGGGTACTAGCAGGAACCAGAGGAATGAGGGTTTCAACCGCTCCCATGATCAAGATTTTGGAAATCAAAGAGGAAGAGGTAGAGGACGTGGGCAAGGAAGAGGAGGCTTCCGTGGTACCTGTTTCCATTGCAATGAAGAAGGTCATCGTGCCTTTGAATGCCCTCAACGAAAAGGAAGGACAGATAGGAGAGCTGAGGGCCAAGCTAGGGTTGCTCATGTGGATGAGGATGCACAATCATCACATTCAGAGGATGCAGAAAGAGGAGAGACCTTGGTAAATGAAAGAGTCCTACTAAGTGGTGAAAATGAACCAGGACAACGGAGGAGTTTGTTCCGTACCAGATGCAAGTGTGAGGATAAATGTTGTGATGTGATCATTGATGGTGGTAGCACTGATAACTTGGTATCCGAAGAGATGGTCTCTAAGCTGAAGCTCAAGAGGGAGAAACATCCCCAGCCCTATCGGATTTCTTGGGTAAAAGATGATCATAGGTCCTGGTAAGTGAACAATGTTTAGTAAAATTCAAAATTGGGAGTTACCATGATGAAGTTCTTTGTGATGTTATTTCGATGGATGTTTGCCATCTATTGTTGGGTAGACCATGGCAGTTTGATAGACATGCAATACATGATGGACATGCAAATACATACTCTCTGATAAAGGATGGAGTTCGCCACAAATTGAAGCCCATGAAAAAGGAAGGTGAAAAGGTATGTAGCAGTGCTAGGATTTGTCTTGTTGATGGAAGGAAGTTTTTAGATGGCATGAAACATCAACGCATGTGCTATGCTTTGATTCCTAGAAAAGATAAAGAAGGTAGTAGTGAAATACCATTTGAAGTTTCAGATTTACTAGGAAAATTTGGAGATATTATCTCTGATAATGTTCCAGATGGATTGCCACCAATAAGGCAAATCAGTCATCAAATAGATCTGATTCCAGGAGCTAGTTTGCCTAACAAGGCTGCTCACAGGATGACTCCTACTGAAACAGAGGAGCTAAATAGACAGGTTCAGGAGCTGTTGAGGAAGGGCTTGATTCGAGAGAGCCTGAGTCCATGTGCAATACCTGCAGTACTCGCACCAAAAAAGGATGGAGAGTGGAGGATGTGTACAGATTCTCGAGCTATAAATAGGATAACCATCAAGTACCGATTTCCTTTGCCAAGGATGGATGATCTTATGGACTGCTTGAGTGGAGCTGAGTACTTCACAAAGATAGATCTGAAGAGTGGCTATCATCATATACGAATTCGAGAAGGAGATGAGTGGAAAATAGCCTTCAAGACCAAGGAGGGTCTTTATGAGTGGTTAGTCATGCCCTTTGGATTGACGAACGCCCCAAGCACCTTCATGCGGCTCATGAATGAGGTACTTAAGAAGTTCTTGGGAAAATTTGTTATTGTCTATTTGGATGATATTTTAATTTTCAGCAAGACTTTGGAAGAACATTTACTGCATATTCGTAGTGTCTTTGAAAGGCTAAGGGAAGAGAAATTGTTAATTAATCTAAAGAAGTGTGTCTTTGCAAAAAGGGAGTTAGTCTATTTGGGATTTGTTATATCACCTGAAGGTCTCAAAATGGATCCAGAGAAGGTAAAAGCCATCTTGGAATGGCCTACTCCAAGGTCTGCTACTGAGGTAAGATCATTTCATGGTCTGGTTAGTTTTTACAGAAAGTTTATTAAGAATTTCAGTGGCATATGTGCACCTCTAACTGATACGATAAGAGGGGATAGAAAAGAGTTCAAATGGACTGCAGCAGCCGCGAGAAGTTTTGAATTGCTGAAGAAGAAGGTGACTGAACAGCCTGTGTTGGCACTTCCAGATTTCAGAAAAGTATTCCAGGTGGACTGTGATGCTAGTGGTAGCACTATTGGGGCTGTATTAAGCCAAGAAGGTAAGCCTATTGCATATTTTAGTGAAAAATTGAATGATGCAAAGAAGAAGTATTCTGTTTATGATCAAGAGTTCTATGCGATAGTTCAGGCCTTAAAGAAATGGAGGCATTATTTGTTGCCAAAGGAATTTGTTTTGTATACTGATCATCAGGCATTACAGTACCTAAATAGCCAAGGTAAATTGAATCAGAGGCATATGAAGTGGGTAGAATTCTTGCAGAGTTATACATTTGTGTTGAAGCATAGAAGTGGAAAATCTAACAGGGTTGCAGATGCATTAAGTAGGAGACAGTTGTTGCTTACAACAATGCAGGTTGAAGTAGTTGGGTTTGATGAACTCAAGAATTTGTACCCCGAGGATCCTGATTTTGCTGAAGCATGGAAATCTTGTAAAGAACCTATTGCTGTAGATAGAACCAAGTGGTTAGACTATTTGATTCAGGATGGCATGTTGTTCAAAGGTAGTCAATTGTGCATTCCAAGGAGTTCCATGAGGGAAAATCTGATTAAGGAGAAACACAGTGGAGGGATGGCAGGACATTTTGGTCGGGATAAGACCATTTCCATTCTTAGAGAACATTATTTTTGGCCTCAAATTACACAGGATGTGAAGAAGTTTGTACAGAGTTGCCAGGTTTGTCAAGTTGCCAAGGGGTTTAGTCAAAATACTGGCCTATATCAGCCATTGCCTGTTCCATCAAGGCCATGGGAGGACATAAGTATGGATTTTGTTCTTGGATTGCCAAGGACCCAAAGGGGTAATGACTCAGTATTCGTGGTGGTTGATAGGTTCTCCAAAATGGCACATTTCATTCCATGCCACAAAACTCATGATGCTGTCCATATTGCAGACTTGTTTTTCAAAGAGGTGGTAAGACTACATGGTCTTCCAAGGAGTATAGTTTCTGACCGAGATACTAAATTTGTGGGTTATTTCTGGAGGACATTGTGGAAGAAGTTGAGAACAGACTTGAAATTCAGTTCCACGCATCACCCACAGACTGATGGCCAAACAGAAGTGGTAAATAGAAGTCTGGGCAATTTGCTGAGATGTTTAGTTGGAGATAAGCCTAAGGGATGGGATTTGATTCTACCATAGGCAGAGTTTTCTTATAATAACTCTATAAATAGGAGTACTGGAAAATCACCATTTCAAATTGTATATGGAAAGAGCCCAAGGACTGCACCAGAATTGAGGAAGATAGAACAAGGGGAGAGAACAAGTGCTGAAGCTAAGGATTTTGCTGAACACATCAAGCATCTACATGAGGAGGTCCAATCACACATTATCAAGATGAATCAGGAGTATAAAGCTAGGGCTGATCAAAGGAGAAGACATAAGGAATTCCAAGTAGGGGATCTTGTCATGGTGCACTTACGAAAAGAAATATTTCCAGTTGGTACTTACAACAAGCTAAAAATGAAGAAATTTGGCCCCTGCAAGGTTTTGAAGAAACATAACTCAGGAAATGCATATGAGGTGGAGCTGCCAGATGGTATTCACATTTCTCCCATTTTTAACATTGCAGATTTAACAGAGTATCATGATGATGGTGCAGATGAGGAGCTGGTTTTAGAGCCATGCCCAATTCATGCTTCTAAGAAGGAGGAGATAGAAGACATTCTAGATCATCGTGTGGGTAGGAGTACCAGAAATAGGCAGTATGAAGAGTATTTGGTCAAATGGAAAGGACGACCGATCGAAGACTCAACTTGGATTTCAGCAGCTGAGGTTTCCCATTTGGGATTTCCTCTACCATCCATAAAGTGACAGGGTCACTTTTCAATCTACCCTGGGTGTCTGATGCAGGAGCATCCAGAGGTATAAGGGCAATCCTGTGTCACCCAAAAAAATGTACTTAGACTTAGTTTCTATTTTATGTCTTTACATTTTTGGATACCCATTTGGCTCAAATAAAGGTTCCAACTCTCATAGTTCAACTATCAGTGCATTTAAAAATCCCAAAAAAATAGGAACATGCAATTTGACCATCATTTTGGTGACCTAGAAGGTGTGACTTGGCCAAATGAATGTAATCAAGATTTAGAGCATTCCAGAAAAAGAATCAGGTCAAAAGGCCCCACGGTTTGAAAGTTATTGCAGATTTTCGGGTTTTGGAGACCCCCTAAGAATGCTTCAAAGTCAGGTTTGGGGCATTAAATGACCTTGAAAAGGGTCGAAAAATGGGGGACGAGCGAAGCTTGTCCATAGGGCTATAGAGCGCTTCGAGAGCTTTCCGAAAATGTAAACGGTTCGTCAATCGGAGTTACGGTTCAAAAGTTATGCCTCCCGGAAGTTCGGCTACCGTTTCTGGATTCTTCTAGAATTGCACCGACTTCTAACGCAGCTTCCGGAACCTTCTATTTTGTCGGTGGATGCCTACTAGCACTTTCTAGAATGTACTCCTAGTCCTTAACCCTCCGGGGTCTATTTAAGGAGATTTCTGGCATTGTAAAAGGCAGTTCGGATTGGAGCTTGAGAGGAGGTGCTAAAAGGAGAAATATTCTCCAGATTTATGCTATTGTAAGCCCGCAGGGCATGTTTGAAGTTTATTTTCTCTGCACTGTTTGTACTAGCATATTTTCCCAGTTAATATAATTCCCCCTTTCTATTGTGTCTATTCTATTGTTGGGTGGTGTCCCCATCAAAGTGTGAGACCATATATAACTTAGCTAGAATGAATTTATCTAGATCATTTGTTTAAATAAAATTGATTTTTGGATAGAAATACTCAAATTCAGTCATTCTAATGAGTCATCCTGAAAGGTGACATAGCTTTGTACTTTTATCCTGTATCCTTTGGAGATACTCACACCTTGGATATAGGATGCAGTCATGGTTTTTTGCTCAACTATGTGGCAATTCTTCCTTCCTTAGGTTCATGGGTTCACTAAAGTGAATCAATGCATGCACCATTCATTGCATACCAACATGTGATATGTATTCATATTATCCCATGCGACCTAGAGATCAATGGTTTTGATGCCTGATTTGGCAGAATGCTTGGTGGTAATTTGGCATTGTTTCCATTTCTTTCACGAGTGGAGTGTGGATTATGGTTTAGCATATTTTTTTGGTTTTTAAATGCTTCTGGCCTTGGTGCTTTCCTTTTGGGCTATCAAATAGGTCATTTCTCTCAACAATTAGAAGATAGGTTATTTCATCCATGGTTTCTGGCCTTCTTCCTAGTTAATCATTTCCTTTTTTGGGCAGTTTTTTTTTGGATGATTTTGACGCTATTTATCATGCCTTTGGAGAAATATCCCTTGATTATTTTTTAGTGTATGCAAAGATACCTTTGTTTTGGTGTTTGTGTGCAGTCTTATCCTTTATCTTCCCAACTATGCCTTGATGGCATTTTTGAGGGAGCGTAATGTTTGGTGGTTCCAGCCTACATACCAGTGGTTTATTCATTTGTGTTAGTGTTTTTGTTGTTAAAAGGTAGATTCAATGCTCCACCTTTGTTCACACCGTGGAGCATGCAGGTTTTCATTAGTGATACATGCCATTGATTTCGGATTGGAAGAATGGTTGTGTCATCTTTTTTTGTGGCACCCTTTCCACTGCATTGTACCTCCCTCTGTTCATCATGCATGAGATTTTTGATGAGCCTGTATGAGTTTTTGAGAGGCAAGAGTTTTTTGAAGACAAGTTTATGATGCTTTTTAATGCATTTGGGCAAGATTCTCTCATGGCTATTTTCAAACATGGAGTTTGTTTTGGCCACCAGTTTTTAATTTAGCACCGGCCCTTTGTTCAACATTGTGTTTTTGGTAGCTGGAAATTTTTTCCAATAGGTGTCATTTTATGGCTTTTTTTTCCTTGACAGTTATTTTCCTGTCAAATTTGGGCTCATCACTTACTGACATCAGCACCATGTCAGCACTACATCACCACTTCCTGTCACCTCCTTGGCCTCCATTTGGACCTACCTTGGCATTTTTTCTCATATCTCAGGCATACGGACTCTATTTTTTGCAAACAAGATATTGCCACAAAGTTGGTTCCAAACCTAACATAGTGGTATAGTTAGTTTTTAGTTTTGATGGTTTTTCTACTGTCAAAGTCTAGAGTTCCTTTTTGCACTTCAGGCGACATATCTTGAGCATTTGATCTCTAATTTAGGAATTCTTTATATTGTTGGAAAGGTCTTTCTAACCTCTTTTCAATGATGCTAGTTGCTTTTCTAGATTTTTCTCTAGGCACATTCTATTTAGTCTTTTAGATTTTTGCATTATGGTGGATAACTTGGTTGTTTTAGGTTTGGGGACCAATTTCATTGCTTTAGATGATTCGTCATAACTTGTACTATCTAGTGTACTAGTCTTATGTCTCTTCTAGTCTATTTATACATCATTTGTATGCATTATTCGAAACACATTAAGATAAAGTGCCATACTACTCATTTTAATTGTTTGCCTTTGTTTTGCCTTCTGATTCGAGCTGTGCTATTTGAGGACACTCATGCAAATTATTGTATTCTTGAGATTCATTATGTCTTGTTTCTTATTGTACATGCACTACTCTAATAAAGTGATATGGATGGTTGATGTTTTGCCTTTTTTTTCCATCTTCCTTTGTCTAGTGAATGTCCCTTTTGTAACACTGTCCTCATGACATGTTTGAGATTGATCACCTCAGTACACACACATGTACTATTTTGTGCATCTTGATTGAGGTTCCTTGACATGCAATTCTTTTCGCTCACTTTTCTAGTTGCCTATCACCTCACCCTTACTTACATTAGGGGAGGGTTCTTCTATTGTTTCTCATGCTTCCTTAGTTTGATTGATTAGCTCTTTAGGCTTTGGTGTTTCATGCCATCTATATCTTTGAGTTCAATTGTTTGCCTTTGTCTACCTCCTGATTCGATGCAGATTACAATCTTCTCTACCTGATCAGGTTCTATTTCAGTAGAGGTTCTTAAAATTAGCAGTTTCTTTCAATAGAGCTTTGTAGCTTCTACATGCTTCAATGGTGTTCTTCATGATCATCTTTTGTTCTTATCTTCTGGGACATTCCCTAGTTTGGAGGCTTCTTCAATCCTTCACTAGTTTCTTTCAGCACGTTTTCTATCTCTTTTTGGAGTAGAGTTTTTCCCATGTGGTTTTCCTTATTTCTCCTTGTTTCAGAGATTTTCTTGTGCTTGGGTACCTCATCGAGCCTTGTTTGTTGGGACCCAATTCTACTTTCAGTAGTAGTTTCTAGGTCTTTAGCTACTCCCTAAGTTTATCTTAAGGGGGGTGTTAGAGTAATTAGATATTTCTTAATTAACTCTAGTTCACTTAAGCTAAACTTTAGGTATATAATAATTAATTCTTTTATTAATTATTATAATGCAACCTAGGTTAGACCTTTTTAGGGTTTCGGTCTCCTTTATAAAGATGATCTCTCATTGTAATTAAAATTGAAAATTGAAAATTGATGACTGAGATTAATTCATTGTTGATAATAGCAATCTCTTTTTTGCTCATCAAGAATGCCTCATCTATGGATCTAGCAATTTCTACCTCCATAGCTTTTTGCTTCTCTCTTTTGTAACAGGTGTTTGCATGTAGGTGAATCTTGGGAGTTGTGAGGTTGACCTCTCATCAACTTCAACATGTACAAATACCTAAATTTCTTAACACAATGTCCACAAAAATGAAAGAAGACTTCTATAAAAAAAAAAAATGCAATCTATGAGCTAATGAAGCAAAACCATATACAAAGAAGTACTCGTTGTCATAACAATATTGTGTGATTTCCCACCAAAACTTGTCAACTTTATTGATTCAAACTTCTATACCACAACAAGATATAACAAGATATAGGTCATGAATTTTGACCTTTCCCCTTCTTTCACATTTGATTAATCATTCAATGGCCATGACTGATGGCCTTCCAAAAATTGCAAAAATTGCTCAGCAACAAAAAATGTTGCTTGACAACTTGTTGACAACTTTTCATCTTTTATTGTTTCACAAATCTAAATACCTTCAAATGTATACAAATGCATGCTAAAATATAATAGACTTCTACCAAACATGAAAATTCATAACCTTGGTCAAATCCTAATGTTGACTAACATTGACTACCCCAGATCTGGCACATAGGTCTTATTACAATCATGAACCTCAAAATTTCATACCTTCTCAAAATTTCCTAGGATACCCACACTTATTGGAACATCAATTCTTGAAACAATTTCTTTACTTCTGGGAATTTCTGCCTTCTCAAAATTTCCTAGGATACCCACACTTATTGGAACATCAATTCTTGAAACAATTTCTTTACTTTTGGGAGTTTCAATAGGTTGATCTATCTGTGCTAACACATTAGATACTGCATCTTGGCAACTAGCACATTCCAACTCTAAATGAATCCTCTGATGGAGGCGATAATGGTTAGGAAGCAAAAGGATGTTTGGATTTTGATCTTCTTTAAGATACTTCAAATTTCTTGTTATTTTATCCATAAAACCTTTCAAAACCTCATCCTTAATTTACATGTAATTCCTTCTGAACAGTTAGTGTAAATTTGTTTGGAGCTTCATAATGCATTGGAGTGTTATAGACCTCCATATCTGGAGGATTAGGATGCAACCATAAAGAGACATCATCTATTAGAGACTCTTACATGCTTTTTGAGACTTTATCTATTCATATTATTGCTGCAATAAATATGTATCCCATAGGGTCCATGCTCTTTCTCTTTGTTGAATGGGAACACAAACTCCTCTTGATCATCTTCATCTTTTTTTCCTCTTGCAAATTTATCATATGATTCAAACAACATTGCACTTAACTGAAAAGGTTGTTCCTCCATGATTTGGGGAGGCTGATCTAGAACATTATTGTACCCATATCCATTTTCACCTGGACTCATACCTATAATACCATTATTATCATTGTTGATGTTACCATAGGGGCCATAATTTTTGCTTTGATTTTGAGAATAATTGTTTTGGGCAGCAAGATATCTTGGATTAGAGTCCTAGTTTCTTGTAGAATTCAACTTTATTTTGATAAGTTCACTAGATAAAAGAGACACTGTCTTATTCATGGCCTCAAACTCACTAGCCATATTGTTCTCGAGTTTAGCAAGTGGAGAAGGCTTTTTCTCAAATAATATGGTCTTTTCGAGCTCATACCCTAAATATGTAGTTGTTGGCATTGGAGTCGCGGTAACATGTGGCAGTAAAGGTACTAGATTCAATAGGGGCATTTGATTGGGCATAGTAGATGCTCCTGCTAGAAATGGTGGTATAACTACTATATTGTTCAAAGTGAAGGAAGACACAAAGTTCCCTCCACCATGAGGATCTACCTGCTTCACAAATGTAACAACCTCTTTGAAGACCTTTTCAATGGTATCAATGTCTCTAGGTGGGAGCCTTCTTAGAAAAATCAAAGTTAATGAATCCATTATTCCCAAATAGATTAGGATGGTAACCTCTTGTGGTACAGTGTAAGGAAACTCCATTCTTTATAGAAGCAATGATTAAACTATGAAATAGTCTCGTGGGAATCCCTCTTAATTGAGATGAAACGATGATGTAGGATAGATGCATCAATATAGACCTTGAATTGTGTCAGACACTTGCTCTCAAAAGAGTTCCAATCTCTTATTGATGTTGGTGGTAGATTGAGGTACTAATTTAATATCATTTCCCCCAAAGTGTAAGGGAAAAGGTGACAGACCACGTCCATATGTTGAATATGGTTCTGATTACATATTTCCTTGAAAATGATAATATGATCTTCTATTATTCGTGATTCTCAATAGATGAACCATGTGCAAAACTTTTTAGGATTTTTGAGCGAATCATTTAATGGACCAGTTCAGTTCAAAGGTGAACTTTAGGCATTGAAGAATGATATGGTACATAATAATGAGAATGTGTGAAGTAGAATGTAGAGTGGATGATGATGATAGAATCTTCAATGTGAGTGGGTTGATCCTAGGTATCCCTTTATTGTTGTGAAGCTTGCAAAAATGATTGAGTCTTAGGAACTCTTGCTTGTCAAGCAAAGATCTCAATGCTTGTTGAAAGAGAGATAGTTGGTGAAAATCTTCCAGTTTGTGTTTACTCTAAAAAATGCACCTCCAAAAGCACACATTCAAAATGTGCACCTCCAAAAAGCGCACCTTTTGACAATGAAAAACTTCAAAAATTATAGAACTTCCAAAACTACATAACTTTCAAACAACTTGTTTTTTTTGAGCTGAATGGTTTTTAGGCCCTCCTAGCACCACTTATTTTGAGCAGTCATTTTGTACGATGCTTAATGGTAGAAATCCTTTCAAATCTCTCTCTTGAAAAATTTATCAATGATCAACTCCAAGGTTTCGGATGGTTATTTTTCAACCTGTTGGGTAGCTAAATTGAAGATAAATGTCTATGTTCACAAGAAGGCCTTTGCTAGTACCCACCAATCTATACAACTTTGTTGAAATGTAAGCACAAAAGAAGATATATTTTTGTATTATCTATTTTATGATGAATGCAATTTCTAATCAATGCAGCTATATGAATTACTATTTTAACCAAGTATTTGAAAAAGAAAATAACAAAGATAGAGTAGCAAGAGATTTGAAACAAATTACTAAAAGGGAAATTCCTAATGAGCATAACCCAAAGTAACAACACATCTACAAATTAAATTATCAAAAGGATCTGGTCGGAAACCAATGAAATTAGGAGCAATGCTTCCTCAACTCCACTGATGCAATCATTAATGGGAACTTCAATAAAAAATGAAATATGTTTTGTGTTTCATCAAATCGAGAGGCCACGAAAAGTGGGCTCACAAGAGACAAAATTCTATGCAAGATTAATAGTGATCCTTTCTCTAATAAATCACAACAACGGAATTCATTAACATAAGTTAAACACTATAAGAAAAAGATCGCACAATCATAACAATGCAATAAAACCATTAGCTCTATTATTATTCATGAACATGCATTCACAAAAATAACACACTCCGGCAAGATTTACTACACTTAGAATGAGATACCAATAGCATATATTATTGCATCAAAATAATGGTCTCAAGTACATATTACATCCATGTATTTATAAGAAATCCTCTCCTTTTTTATTAGGAGTGAGAGCTCTTCTAATGCAAACTCGTGCTAAACAAACTAGTAAAACAAAGTTAATTATATACAAATTGACTCTCTAAAAGGTGCTAAGTAGGTCTCCACCCCTATTTATATCAATTAATGGGTGTGTGAGACTTTACATGGCTTAAAAAGATGAAAGAAGAAGAAGATAATAAGAGAGAAGTCATGAGATGATCTAAGAGTCACTATGACTTCTAAAAATGCAAGCTCAGCCTTCTCTAGGTATTTCTGGGAGTTGAATTGTCGTCAAAATGTGCTTTTGATGCATGGAATGTTGACAAATAGAAACTGGCAATTAACTATCGATGAATTGCTTTTTCTTCAAAATTATCAACATACCTCTTGATTTGGCACATCTCTAAAAAGTGCACCTCTAAGAAAGCTACACCTCTTAAAAGTGCACCTCTTAAAAAGTGCACCTTTGAAAAGCACAACTTCAAAAAGAATGTCTTGTGAAAAGCGTACCTTGGGAAAAGTGCACCTTTAAAAAGGGAAACTTCAAAAAGCTGGGAGCACTCTAGTGTACTATTTTTATCTTTTTGATGATTTAGGTCCATTTGCATACCTTGCGCACCTATGTACTTTGCTCTTCAAAACTTATAAAATTACGCACTTGTGCACCTTAGAATCTTTGAGACATTGAGCACCTTCAAGACTTTAGAATTGTGCTCTTTCGCACATGTGCACCTTCTAGAATCCTCCAACTTATGCATATTCAAAATTATAATGTACACCTTGAGCACCTGTACATCGGCACACCTGTGCACCTCGTGAAAAGCAAACCTTTGAGAAAGGTGCACTTTGTGAAAAATGCACCTTCAAAAAGAGCACCTTCAAAAAGTACAAGGTGCTCAATTCACCAAAAAATCAAAGTTCTCAATTTTGAAAATGGTTTCTAGGTTTGGCTCAAATGGGATTTTAGATCACTCGTGTGTACTTATTTTGATATTTTTGATCATTTAGGCTCATTTGCGCACTTTGCATACATATGCACTTTGTTCTTTAAAACTTTGTAAAATTGTGCACCTGTACACATTAGCATCTTTGGGACCTTAGGCATCTTCAAGACTTTAGAATTGTGCACATATGCACCTTCTAGAGTTCTCCAAATTACCCCTATTCAAAATTTGCAATACACAACTTGTGTACTTGCGCACCTTGCAAAAAGTGCACCTTGAGAAAGTGCACCTTCAAAAAGCACCCTTCAAGAAAGCACACCTTGAAAAAGCACACCTCTGAAAAGTGCACCATTGAAAAAGTGCACCTTGTGAAAAGCACACCTTCAAAATGCACAAGGTGCTCAAATCACCAAAATTCAAACTTCTCAATATAGTCCAACCTTGTCAAAGACTTGAACTCCTCTTGCTTCTTCTATCTGAAATCCCAAGGCACCTATTTTAAAAAATGCACATGCAATACCACGGTAATTTTTTGTGTTATGGATGATGAGGATGTCATGATGACCTACACAAAAGATAAACATTAGTATACTAGTGCTAAGGGTTAAATATATTGATGCTAACTGCTAAACACTGAAACTCAAACTACAAAATTTCCACTCCCTAAGGCACCTTGGAAGATACCATGTTCTGAGGAACCAAATTTTGTGAGCAAAAATAAAGGGGGGGTCCCCATTTCTGAAGTAAAAAAATGGGGCATATATTTTGGAACCACAACAATGTGTATGCTCCCAATGACTCTTCTAATATGGCATCTCTTTGTTAGTAGATTTTTGATTCATTGCCTCATGTAACTTGGTCATTTTGTGGTGATTTTAATATGGTTGATTTGGCCTCGGATAAAGATGACATTTCACTCTTTCATTGGCTAATTGGTGAGAGAGAAGCTTTGGTTCTACATGCACACTAAATTGCACCTTTATGACCCCAAATTTAAATGTTGCATCCCACATGTGACCCAAAACACTTGGTGCAATTTTTTAGTAAGGTTTGGCAGAGTGGTTAAGAGGATCGATCGTGCTATGATCTAAAATTTAATATTTTCTTTTGAGACTTCTCAAGCATTACCAATTATGCCTTTATTTGATGTGACTTTGACAGACCACTTTCCCATTAAATTTTATATTCAATGATTAGTTTACCAACAACATTTTTCTTCACCAAATGTTTAATCTTAATGCTCTTGCCCACATAAGGAATGTTTGGATCCTTCAACCGAGACCAACCCAATTGTTAGGTTGGATTGAATGGTGGAACATTGTGGTTCCTTAGACCATGCATTTTTTTACTTTTCTTTCGCAAACAACTATCTTTTATTGTTGTCAATCCTATTACAAGATGGAAACTCAACCCTTTTCATATGCGCTACAACATAAGGTGATAGAACTTCCTCATGCAAATCAAATTGTTTACACTTGCATCATTAGAGGATCTTAACTTAAGGCACAGTTGCAATAGCTTAGAGTAGGAGATCATGCCATGAAGGAAGTAATTTTAGCACTAAGTATTTTAATTCAAGGATTAAAAGGATCAAAGAAGGGGATGTAATACTTATCAAACTTCCTAATATTATTCAAGCATGTGTAGCTCATTATAAGTAAGTTTTCACTACTCAAGAATTCACTCTTTCTTCCCAACAAGCTCTTGCAAATTGCTTGGTCAATGTGCCCAATCATCTCTCTCTTACCCAAGTTGGCCTTCATGATAAACTATTATCTGAGAAAGACCTTTGAGAGGATTCCTTCTCCATGGTTGATGAAATTTTTTTGGGATGTGATGGTTTCCCTGTTGAATTTTATAGTCTTAAAGGACACTTTAGGGAATGATTTATATCATGTTTATTTAGAACAAATTTACACTCGCACTTTAGTGAGTGAGATTAATAGACGTAATATAAAGTTCATACTTAAATTTGGTGATCTTGATGACTTTTTTAATTGGCGCCCTATCACATCACTTAATGTTTCTTACAAAATTATTATTTTTATTCGTTGTTCTTACAAAATTATTCCTAAGGCTTTGTCTCTTCGAGTTTTCCATCTTCTACCTCAAATTTTCTCAGGTCAGCTAGCTATTTTTTTTAAATTTGATATTGCAAAGGCTTCTAAATGTATAGATTGGCATTTTATCTTAGTTATGTGGTCTGCTCTTGGGTTTAGTCCATGTTTTATTTCCTCTATTCAAACACCTTTTGCCAATGGCAATGCTTGCATTACTATCAATGGCCAACAACCTTCCTCTTTTAGTTTACATAGATCCATTAGGTGAGGTTTCTCTTTTTCTCCTACTTTATATCTTTTGGTTGTCAAGGGCTTTGATTATCTCCTTGCCTCTACTACCTCTATTGTGTCTATTTGTGGCATTTTATTAGCCAACTCCAATATTAAATTTGTTAAAGGTCATTTTGTAGATGATCCCTTCCTCACTCTTGTTGAGGACGAAGCCAACATTCAAAATTTCATTCAATGCTTTGATATTTTTTGCTTGGCCTCTAGCTCCTCTATGTAGTGGTATAAGACTCTTTATTTTCAATAAACCTTTCTTCCACCTCCGCAATGGATTTTAAATTATAATTGACCATGGATTCACATTGGTCATGTATCCTACTTTCTTAGTATTCCATTTTCCTTTCATGGGTTCCCAATTGAGTTACAGAATGTTGGTGAATTTCAAATTTGTTCAAATATTATTGTCACAACTCATGTTTATTATTTCTCTTGTTGGTCCCCTTCTCAAGAAACACATGCCAAATTGGATTGCCTTCTTTAGGACTTTATGTGGGCTTTTGACAACATAATTTTGACTGTATGGCTAGGGAGTATTATTGTCTCCCTCGTCATTCTAGTGTTCTAGGTCTCACTTCCACTCACAAGCAAGGCCAAGCTCTTTGTTTTAAATGGATTGTATACAACCTTTTTGGCAACAAAGCATGGAAATTTTTTCTTTGGCATTACATTGCTTATTGACATCCTACTCACCGCCCAACATGGAGAGATTTGGGATTTCACATCCTCCTCATGATAGAACTAGTGTATATTCCAGGTACATTTTTTGTCAAAATAATTTGACAAGGCTGGAAAGTAGTGTGACCTTGGATGCATTGGCATGGTTTGACTTTCCGCAATGGATTCTCTTTTAATAAAAAAAACCTCTAGTGGTCTCTTCTCATAAATGCGCAAGGAATGTCACTACTAGAGTCCAAGGCCTTTATGCATTACATTTTCATCAATAGGGTCTGTGCACTGCTCAAGATCTTTTTTTGACGAGAAACTATATCAATATGTACTTGGGAGAATGCTTGTGCATAATTTGGTCTTTCGAGTAGTAACATGGAGATACTACATTTGATAAATACCACCCTTGATAGGGAT